>LR990629.1:6637766-7896427 GCA_905147815.2 Phalera bucephala | reverse complement strand
GCTTTCGAAAAGAAAAAGGTGCATGCCTGGATTTGAACCCAAGAACTTTGACTTCTCAGTCCAACAGTCTAACCACTAGGCTATCACTGCTGCCATGCATATAATAAGTATTTACAAAATATATAATCATTGTATAGTCAGGCTTTACCTTCACAGGAGAATTAAAAACTATTATCAAAGCAGTAATTATCTGCCTTATAGTGACAAAGTAAGGAATCTATTTAATTTGTCCAACAAACTTATTATCTAATTATTATATTGCAACGCCATCACCAGCGAGTGTTTACAAGACGAACTATGAAAGTGGAGGTAGTCAGAGGTCTGTAAGAAAAGAAGCTGTTTGAATTCTGTACTCCTTGCCTACCCTGCCAGAGATCATTCGTCATGATATAGATAGATTATGCTGCAGTCATTGTAAATATCGATTTCCTAAATAAACAATCTTAGTTACTTGATAACGAATTTACGAGTTTTGTTTTGCAACGTCACAATGCCTGGATGGGATATGAACCGGTGGATTATTTTTTAAATAAAACTTACCTTCCCACGAAGAACCCGTCATCGTAGCCATGGTTATATAAATAAGAAATTTGCAAATTAATTAAATAACACAAGCCGATTAGATATAGATTGCTTTTACTCTGACTCAACACAACATTTAACGAAGGTGGAAATGTAGGAGCAAGGAGAAATCGCAATCATTTCAGTCATGAAAGCATCAAATGACAATGTCAAGTCAATATTTGTCTGTCAGTTGTCAGATAAAATGACAAAATGTGTCATAGTCTTCTCTTCTTCTTCTTCTTCTTTAAGTTATGGCTTCACACTAATTATAAGTGTATTTTGCCAGTGTCCAGTGAGATATATAATCGTGTTTGTTTAAATTAATTCGACTCCCCGATGAATTTGATGACAACGATGATAATGAAATTAATGAAGTACCCCACCCTGGATAGTAAAGCGGTGGATACTTTACATACCAATTGCAACGGCCGTTTTGAGGGAAGTCGAAAAGGCACGTTTTATCACTTTGTTACAATTACCTTCGCTCATGCACATAAAAGAACACATAATGGTTAATATTCCACCAACATTACACATTATTAGTCGAAATAACACAAATTTTGTAAATTAAAACAAATTGACAACATCACTCTTCGACTTCCCGCCAAAACTCTGTTTTATCTTTCTGTGTCATAGTCAGACTTAGTCTTCTTCTTCAAGTTATGGCTTCACACTAATTTTAAGTGTATTTTGCCAGTGTCCAGTGAGATATATAATCGTGTCTGTATAAATTGATTCGACTCCCCGATGGAATTTGATGACAACGATGATAATGAAATTAATGAAGTACCCCACCCTGGATAGTAGGTAAAGCGGTGGATACTTTACATACCAATTGCAACTGCCGTTTTGAGGGAAGTCGAAAAGGCACGTTTTATCACTTTGTTACAATTACCTTCACTCATGCACATATAAGAACACATAATGGTTAATATTCCACCAACATTACACATTATTAGTCGAAATAACACAAGTTTTGGAAATTAAAACAAATTGACAACATCACTCTTCGACTTCCCGCCAAAACTCCCAGACTTAACTTAGTGTACATTTAGTGTACACCTTGAAATAAAGATGTCTATGCTCTCAAATTTATTTGCACCTATTGTTTTCAGGATATATTGAAGATACCATTTTTATTAACATTTCATATTTAAGTCAAATACTTAGTGTGTATAACTTGAATATCTATCAAACAAACACGTAGAAACCTGACCTTTAATAGTATTCCATAAGTAAACGTATTCCTAACCTAACAAGTAATAATGATTGAAGTCTCATCAGTAATATTGACGAGAATCCTCTGTATATTAACGGTTGATACTCTTAGAATTTGCGTCTATATTGAATCTGCAGTAAAACTTATTTTCAAACTTCTTTGAGTAAATCCACAACACAACAAAATATTGACGTCCTCATATATTGACGGATTTCAATAATTGGTCAATAATATTGTTGCAAAAAGAACATGTAATTTAAAGGTTATTGATGACATTTTGAGGATTACGTAACAAATTAATTTATCATGCACTATTTATAATGGGAATATATTTTCATGGTGCTAAATCGCTGGTGTTTGGCAGCCCGAGTGCACAGAATTAGATGGTAGTCACGATGGTATTATTAGATTTATAAAGCGAATCTTAGGTTGAGGCAAATAAAATGAAAGTACTTTATGAAATTCGTAAAATTGCAAGAAGCTAATGGGTAGAGGCAAAAATTTATTCAATAATATATTTTTGTAATTTTGCAAATTCTGTCCTTGTTACACTTGTAGAACCACAGGTAGAACAAAAGAAGACCGACGAAGCGTTCGTTACACGCAAATGTAGCTCTTATTACGATCACATTAGAACTATGAGAAAAGTATGTATACTATTAAAGTAATCTCCTATCAAACATACCCAAACCGCAACCTATCTCTCTCCCACTCATGAAATTAGTTATAAGCGTGATATCTTATTCGCTCGCTCTAATTTTATCACCCCACCCATCGTCAGTCTTTCTTTCGTATTTGGTTTTGTAAGCGAACAGTGGCAATTTTAATGTAGATATTTAAACTGTTGTCTCCAGCTATATTTTTGTGCATTAAATATAATGTCATAGGATTTTTCTTATGTTTTTCTGCAGTGGTGAAGGAAATGACTTTATTTGTTATGGTGTAATAGAAGGGACTTTCGTATAACAAGGACGAATACATCTTCGTAGTGCAGTCCAATATGGCTGCCCCTAATTCAACACAAAGTTTGAAATTTGACAAAATATGTCGAGCTTGCTTGGAGGTAAAAAAGGACATGAGACCTTTATTTGAACAGCTGACTGCTACAATGCTGATGGGCATATCTAAAGTCCAGGTAAGTGAGATCATGAAATGATAAATTTGTCGAGATATTTTAGGAATATCTTTTTGTCTCTTTCACACTTGTATTAAAACCAATAAGCGTGTATAGATAGCAAGCATACTGTAACATCGCGTCATCTTTGTTTAGAAGTCATTGGATATCAACAATTTCGAATTCCTAAAGTGATGAGAGTTCTCGAAATTTTGTTGAGAAATGTCATTTGTACTCTTTCTGACACGCGCGTCGAGGGTCATGATTAATGAAATGCAAGATATGTACCTTGTATGTAGCTTTATATCTCTGAAAGACTGAGACAGCTGGAAATTGTAGGCTTTATATTTTAGTTTTGTTTTGTTTGTTGTCTTAAACTTTATATAAAATAAATGTGTTTTTCATTTCATTGTACTACACTTTCAATGACCAAATGGCCGTGAACGTCGTCGTGAAGATAGTATTGTATGTCTCTTTCTACTTGTATGTATCGCAGTTAAAAAATTTGCGAAACATTCGAAATTTTATATAAAAGAAATACTTGAGTAATAGGTACCTATTACGTATATGTTTCAATCGAGTTACAATAAAGAAATACTACAGTAGAAATACCGTTGAAGTTAAGATACCTACTGTGTACGTACATCCAATTATAGCCGACAGTGTTAGCTCCCAATTTGGTTATATTATACTGGGTTCAATTCCTGACTTCGGACTGATACTAACTACCTGGGGTTCTCTTTTATAAAAAAAAAATGGAAAATTTACACTTTGTTCGATCTAGCATTTAAGTGCTAGCATAGCATCTCGTGATCACCACGCGCAAAATGCGTTTAGGCAATCGTATTTCCAGCTGTAGTCACCACTTATAAAAAATCAATTATACTAAAATTGATATTCCTAATTAGATAGGGTGTTTTTGAATACACATACCGCACACAGGATCGACAACGACTTCGCCAGCGAAGTCGAACGATGCCTTGCCTACCGGTCGGTTTCCCTGTCCAATCCGAAGCCGTTCCTTTTAGAAATACCCCAGAGCTAGTGCCTCGCTTTGCCCTTACAGCTGAAGGGTAGTTGTCGCACGCCTGCCTTCTTGTACGGTTAAGCCGTAAAGGCCCGTCGACTAATACCGTACTAGGTCCACACACAGACAAAGATTTTCAGACTTTATTTGTTTTTAGTAAATTGTTGTTATTGTTAATTTGTTGCTGAAGAATTCTTGGCGTTGGCCGCCAAAGAGGGGCAAAGGACAGCTGAAGGGGAGAGATTCACTAAATTTAAGTAGTACTCCAGTGTAGAGCATCCCTTGGCAGCCGATATTTAAGTAAAGCTGGCTGAGATGTAATAAGTAGTTATAAGATATGACTCATACCTACTATCCTAGACTAAGACTAATTCATCTAAGCCTACTATGTGTCTAACATATCGCCTCTACGTTATTGTGATGACGATTATTCATAGAATAATTTTAGTCCTAGTTGTATTGTAGGGAGCGAGTGATTATTAATTTACATAAAGTTATGCAGATACACCGTCTATATTCCTCACGCAGAGGTGGCAGAGGTGTTCTGTGTAGACACTTATATCGCCGACAATTTTAGGTCCCAATGTATTAGGGGGCGGGCCTATTGCCATTATACCAGATGCCATTATGACGGACGATTTGGCGCAGTGGTTAAGAGCTTAAGCCGCTCCGCCCACTGCGTCTAATAGTCGCGGGTTCGATTCCCGCACGGGACAAATCTTTGTGTGATCCACAGTTATATGTTCCGGTCTGGGTGTTTGTGTATGTGAATTTGCATGTTTGTAAACGCACCCACGACACAGGAATAAATCCTAGTGTGGCGCTACGTTTTTTTTAAAAAAGAAAAAAAAAGATACTACACAGGCCAGGCCAATTCTAGACTTCGGACTGACAAGTTTTTTTATAGGAAAAACACTGAGGTAAACAAAATACGAACGATGATCTTGTGAAGTTTGCAGAAGTCGTTTGATGCAGGCGGCATCGGTCCAGCTACGCTGGAAAGCGATTGGGGAGGTATATGATAATGTGTGGACAAGTGAAGGCTGAGATGGTGGTGATGATGATATAAAAATATATACACTTTATCATACCTAAGATACAAGTCCTGCAGGATCGCTACTCGCTATGCTCTATCAGAGCACTAACGAGCCCGGAATAAAAGTTGGCATGGCAAAAAGGCATGACGCATCACACCTCAGGCTCCGATAAAAGAAGATGAACCATTTCAATATTTTTCTTACATTCGCTAGGTAGCAGTAGGTGACGGATTACCCGCACAGCTGTGTCTGCAGTGCGTGCATCAGATCTCGCGCTGTCATGCATTCAAGGATATGGTAGAAAGGAACGATATCAGACTGCGTGAGCAGGCCAAGGCAAGGGCCGAGGAGGCGTTCAAGAGGGAAAAGGAAGAGGTATCGGTATATTTACGTATTGTTACATTTTGATTTCGCTTCATTAGTTAAGTCCGCCTTAGCAATTTTATACGGTGTATACTGTGTCCTGACGGCCGTTGGGGTAGAAAGGTTCTCGAGTGGCAACCACTTACCGGAAGACGTAGAGTGGGTGGGCCCCCTACAAAATGGACTAATGAACTGGCGAAAGTCGCGAGTAAAAGGTGGATGCGTCCAGCACAACGCTTATATTCGTGGCTTTATTTGGGGGAGACATTTGTCTTGCAGTGAACGCCTTTCCGCAGAAGATATAAACAGTGTCCTTGCTTCCATTCCGAGGCCAGTCAGTCTTATTACTATTCATGCTACAGATACTGAATCACGCAAAAACGCCTGATATAGATGAAATTCGGCAAACATATAGTTTATTACCTGGATTAACACATATGGTGCTTATTATCCAGAAAAAAATTAAGATTTCTGTGTAAAATCAACGCGGACATAGCCGCGGTCAGAAACTCGTAAAAATTAATCAGCCTTCATTATCCTACTTCAGGGAAAGGATTTGTCTCACAAATCGAGGTAAGAGAGAATAGGTACCTAAAACTTCACCACGCGGACCCAGTGCGGATTGTAAAGGGTAGGAAAGTTAAGCCCAGGTAATATACGAAGGATCGATAGTGCTATCTATAAAACTCAACTTTATGAACGATAGGCCCTCAATAGTCTCAAACAGAGTAAAATGAAAACGATAGATTTGCCCAGTAGTGGGACACCCACGGCTATATTTTATCTATATCATCACATTAGATCCCTTGCGGGGAGGTAGAGAGTACAGAGTTCCAACAGGTTCTTTCCTTACAGTCCTCTCTGGCTTCCTCCACTCTCATAGTTCATCTCATACACGCTCGCCGGTTACAAAGACTCTTGACTTGCCCTTGAGATAAAACACGGTCTATTTGGTTATGGTAAGATAGTATAGGTCGTCCCTGATTCTATCTACAAATAAAAAACTTACTGTGAAGTGGGTATATTGGTTTTGCTCTTCCTTCAAGAATAACAGGGGTAAAAGAGTAAAGAATCGTGATATTATTTTCAGAAAGAAAACATGATGAATATGAACTGTCCAGAGCCACCTTACATACAGTTTGTGGAAGTGCCTATTACGAATTCTAACCAAATCCTGGACGGATTCTTCGGTGAGATGGCGCCTGAATCGAACACAATACAGGATAAGGACAGCTTTGGAGCTGAAAAGGTTAGAGAATAGAAATTAAGTATATTATAGGTTCGGTCACGAGCAATAATATATAATGCCCAAGTATTTTGGCACTTAAAACGTCTGTATTAAAAACGCTGGTGTTTATTAACTTGACGTTACTGTGACAGTACTAAAAGACTTACTTTACTCCGTTGGCTTAGCGAGCCAAAATGAATTCAGGCCTTCGAAAGAACATTCCGTCACTTCTCATGGTTCTGCGCGATTCCATGCCATAAAGAACTACTAACATGTTATTTCTTATGACTTTACTTTATTCACATATGTTAGTATATTATGTATATAAGTTCACTAATGCTCTCAACTTATACTATGCGAGCCATAACGAAAAAATCGCCTATACGTTAACATATTTCGTGGCCTTCTTATTTTTTAAATTTGTCGCCTCACCTGGGTGATTAAACGCGGCTAATTAGTGTTTTATGATTATCTATATACCTGGAAAATTATCCGCATTTAAATGCCTCATTCTAATTCTACTGCTTCACTCGCGTTGTTAAGACATTACAAACATGTAGCCAATATTAAATGCGTTATTAGTCCTTATTAACTTAAATAACAAGTTGGGTGGCGATTTTTTCGACACAGAAATAGTAGGCAGATAAATACATGAAAATTTCAGCTCCAAACGGTGTCGACTCCGAAAGACGATGAGCAGCTGAACTCTGATGAAGAGAATTACCTCCAGCTAGTCGTGTTCCAAGCGACGTCCACCGTGTCACCTGGTCGGCACGTCTGCAACCTCTGCCATAAGGAGTTCAAGCACGCGCGTTGGCTGAAGCAACACATGAGGTCGCATAGCAACTGGATCAAAGCGAACTGCAAAAAGCCACCGATGTGCCCGATTTGTGACAGGACTTTTAAGGTTCGTAGCTTATAACCTTTGCTAACAAATCCGGATGCAGAGAATAACCTCCAGCTAGTCCTGTTCCAAGCGACGTCGAACATGTCGTCCGTTCGGCACGTGTACAACCTCTGCCACAAAGAAGTCAAGCACGCGCTGGCTGAAGTTACACATGACGTCGCATAGCAACTGGATCAAAGCGAACTTCAAGAAGCTTCCTGATCTTCGAGAGAACTTTTAAAGTAAGATTGTAACTTGATCAGTGTTAGTTAACACGCAGCCACAAGCAACTTTTACCTTCCAGCCCAGAGAAGTTCTAATGTTGTATTGTCTCATCTTTAGAATATTCGAGGCGCATTCATGGGCCGTTATTGTAATTAAGATATAATTTTAAGTTGTGCCAATCAAATGAACCGCTTTGGAAAATGTCCATACGACATATTTCCTCGTTCGCAAAATGTCCGTAGGACACACTTCCTCGTTCGTAAAATTTCCGTAAGACACACGTACGTCCTCGGTCGCAAAATTTCCGTAGTTTGATTTGAATTTTTACTAGCATTCCATTAACTGGTTAGTCGTTCACTAACATTTACTCTGTAATTATTTATATTTTGTAAAATGTCTACAGAACATTTCCTTCGTAAAATATATCTTTATATATGCTTGCTTGTATACCACAGGGCCCAGGCATGCTAAAAATGCATATGCGTACCCACGAGCAAAGGCCGCCTAAACAGCCAACCTGCTCGGTCTGTCAGCGAACCTTTACCACCAAAACCCTTCTGTACCGCCACCGACAAACGCACTTCGAGCAGAAGACGCATCTGTGCACTGTGTGCGATAAACGGTTCTACAGCGGATATGCGTTGCGGTCGCACATGGCGAGGCATCGAGGGGAACGCCCTTACGTATGTTCGACCTGCAATAAAAGCTTCTACAATCCGACAGATTTGAAGGTATGTAGACAATTTTCATAATAATAATAATCTATCTATCTATATCATCACGCCAGATCCCTCGCGGGGTAGGCAGAGAGTACAGAGTTCCAACAGGTTCTTTCCTTACATACCTCTCTGGCTTCCTCCACTCTCATAGTTCGTCTCATACACGCTCGCCGGTTACGGAGACTCTTGACTTAATAATAATAATCTTAATATTTATTTCCTTTTCTAGAACTAATCTAACACATGGATCTAGAGCATTAAGGATCCTAGGCGGACGGACAGTCGTGATTTGTTACGCTCTATAGTTTTAGAGCGGCTATAGTTAAATAAATTTCATTCAAATGTTCAAAATGTTCTTCTCACATTTCAAAATGTTCTTCTCAAAATTAAAAAACAAAATAATCCTTGTAGGTACTTAGATGCTTAAAACATGGCTTTATAGTTAATTAACATCAAAGTATTGCACCTTCTCCTACGTAAATAGGTATGTATCGTAAAAGTCTGTGACCTAGTCCTTTTGCTATGACTAATATTATGTTCCCATTACATTATTTTGAATGTTTTTATAAGGTAATATGTGTAATATATTGGAATTTATAGGGTAGTTCCAGGTTCAGTTACTTGTATTACAATATAATTTAAACACACACAAATCCACGACACTTCGTGGATGGAAATAAATAATTCTTATTCATATTTATGACGTTTTCAATCAGAAAAATAATATTTATTTTATTTAAACTAAAAGAAGATTAAATAATTATCAATAAATCTATTTATAAAGCGATGTCGTTGACAAGGTGCCGCACGGTATTTTATCGAACCTTTCTTCTTCTTCCTCTTGTACCCGGAATGCTTCTTCAAACGCCTTCTTAGTGCGTTTTGACAAATATCCAGGAAACTCTGTAAGGAATCTCAATATCAGATTGCCCTTCGCCTTTTTCGGACACGACGGTATCGGCAATCCTTCGTCTTCTACGATCTTCTCGTAAGTAGGAGTCACTACATCAGTGATTTGGACCCTCAAAATTCTATCATCCAACGTTCTCAATGTCACCATGAAACCACACAATGCTTCTTTCAAAGTTATCTTTTTCATATAAAGGAGGTCGCTCATTCCTGATCTTATAAAAGTGTCGTGCGGACGGTCTTCTGTAATGAATATCACGTCAGCGGGAATCCTAGTCGGACCCTGGTCTCCTTCCTCCTTGAACTTCACCTCCGTGTTCGGATATATACCAGGTTTTATCGGAATGGAAAGTACCTTTTCTCTCAGCTTCAGTTCCGAACATGTTTCGTCCGTGAACACGAGCCTTTGTATCTTCATTTTCTTCAATCCACCTTTATATACCTCTTCGAGGGATAAAGCCAGAGGTCTGACTATTGTTGTGTCCTTTTCCTTGTAGCCTTTCCCTAAGGGAGAATCGAAGATAGGTGGGGGATTTTCATAGTAGTCTAACAAGTCTGCGTAAGGGTTTTCGGTTCCAAAGAACTCATGATAGGTTCTTAATGGTTCTCCGTGGTAGCAATAGGGTTGGATGTATTCTGTGGGTCCTGGGACGCCGCGTTTCAGGCCCTCTTCGCCGTACTGATCGTAAACGGCTCGTCTTTTATGGTCGACTAGGACTTCGTATGCTTCGGCTATTAGAGCGAAGATGTGTTTCATGTTCTCGTCGTTATCGAGTCTCTCGGGGTTGTATTTGAGCGCGAGGCGCCGGTACGCTCGCTTTATCTCGTGTTGATTGCACGAGCGCTTAACACCAAGTATTCCATAGTAATCGAAACCCATTTTAAATAATATTCAGGTATTGATTAATTACGTGTAAAAAAAAGCTGTTTGGTAAAAAAATGACAAATTAAATTATTTGATTAATAGTATCACAATTGATTAGACAACAAATGCGTATTTTTTATAGCCACACACAAAGGAGATCGAATCAGAGTGCTACATTCGACATATTCGGTCTTTTTTTTTAAATCCGAAAATATTTTATCTATATCATCCCGCAAGATTCCTTGCAGGGTAGGTAGAGAGTATAGAGTTCCAACGGGTTCTTTCCTTACAGATCTCTCTGGCTTCCTCCATTCTCATAGTTTTGATCTGGAATTTTTTTTCTCTACCTATATAAATCTATCAGTTTGTAAGGCAGGTTCGCAAAACCTATAATTAATAGTAACTTTTACTAATAAAAAAAAACATTTCATACATTTTTGAGGATCGTACCCAATGGCGTGCAATTGGAGAGGCCTAAGTCCAGCTGTGGGCTGCTATAGGCTTATGATGGTGATGATGATTTCATTCATACATTTTGGTAGAATTGGTATCAATATATTTTACAAGACACATTTATTTTTATATCTCCGGTAAGTCTCCCCTTACACTCTATACATTTTACCCTCTCCCAAGGTTCACTTCCGTCTCCACACCGGCGAGAAACCGCTCAAGTGTTCGGAGTGCAACAAGACGTTCCGCCGGCACTCGACGCTCTGCCAACACATGAAGAAACACCGCGGCATCAGAAACCACGTGTGCAACGTTTGCAATAAAGGCTTCTACGAAGTCTCCAAGCTGAACGCTCATATGCGCGTGCACACGGGTACGTGACCGTTGCCATTGCAACGCAACTAGTGAGCCATATGATGGCACTTGCTTGCAATTGTAGCAATTTCTACATTGCTGTGTATTGTTGAGTGTTTGTGCTGGTTTAGTGTTTATGGTTTTTTATTGCCACCAGGCAGGTCTTGGTTCTGCAGTGTAGCATTAGTGTAGCTGTTTAATGGAATGCTTGTAGTATAGCCGTTTTATGGAATGGCATTAGACGGATATCTACAAGTTAAAGGGCACTGTAAGCCATACAGATTATTAACTAGTAGGCAACACTTCCCGGCAAAACTCTTATCTCCATGCCTTTGAAATCACAGACGAGGACTTAGTAACATGCCGCTGCAGTTATAATTGGCAACGGGGCGAGCGGTCGGACGTATCGCGGAGCAGCTAACCCCACTGCAATGTGACAATATTAATCTCCAACTATTGTGCGCATCCTCGGATATCAGTGTATTGGACGAGGCCTCAGTATTATTTCAAGGTTTCCTTGATGTTCGGCTCCATGCAGATGACTATGAAAACGAAGATAAATCCTTTCACCGTTACAAGCATTGAACCGAATCGTCGACATATAAATACGATCATCAAGGTTCGGTCGGTCAGGGGAAACGTTTTTGGCATTTTTATATTCGAGCGTCTTCGTGCTTCGCAGGGCACGTTATGCCGATGGCCTCTGTCAGTTTAGTACTGTGATTGGTAAGAAGTATAATAGGCGACTTGATAAATTCTAACCAGGTGGCCACAAATCTGCTTCCACCGATCCGTACTGGGTCCGCGTGGTAGATATGACCTATTCTTTCTCACCTCGATTTGCGAGAGAAGGTCTTTGCCCAGCAGTGTGATGTAAATATTTGATTTATTCAAAAGGTGAGCGTCCCTTTGAGTGTCAGTTCTGCGAGCGTCGCTTCGCGCAGCAGTCGGCGCTGATCTACCACCGGCGCACGCACACCGGCGAGAAGCCCTACAGCTGCAAGCTCTGCTCGGCGCGGTTCACCACCTCCTCCGCGCGGAACAACCACATGGTCACTCATACTGGGAACAAGAGGTATTTGCAAATGCATGAAATGTTGTTTTGTTAGAAATTCTGAAGTATTGCTGGGGATTGGAATGAATGAGCTTTCAATATTAATACTCCAGTAATTTTTTTAAATAAAAAAATTAAACTAATATTTTTTTGCCTATATGCCGCTTAGGGTAAGCGGGGGTGGCAGAGTTGCACTGTGGACACTCATTTTTCCCGGACAGTGTTAGGTACCATGTTGTAGGGGGCGAGCCTATTGCCATTAGACCGGGCACGATGCTAGACACCAGACATCAGTCCGGTGTATATTTGATTTTTCAATAATAAAATTTCCCTTGACCTAGAATTTGGACCCAGGACCTCGTGCTCGTTACGCTCATTTTTCGCTTCTGGACTAAATAAGCAGACTATACATATAGTTTAAATACATACAGTTTAAAAGTGAACTGTCCAAGATGTACTTCGTTTAAATGAGCCTGTCTCCAAACACTCACTACTGTGATACGTGGTCAGGTTCGCGTGTCCGGTGTGCCTGAAGGGCTGCACGTCTCGCACGGAGCTGCGCGTGCACTCCAGCAAGCACACGGGCGAGAAGCTGTTCGAGTGCGAGGTGTGCACGCAGCGGTTCAGCTCCGCCTCTTACCTGGCCGTGCACCGCCGGTACCACACCGGCGAGAAGAAGTACCACTGTAACATCTGCGGGAAAGGTACGTACAACTCGTCTTATTTCAATCTTTATGACCGCTGTGAATGTAGACGACGTAGCCGCGTCCAAACGCGTTGAACGCAAAATTTGCGTTTTAGTTATAGTACGTGGCTATATTTAGAGCGGCTATAAAGATTTAAGGTTTGGT
Source organism: Phalera bucephala (assembly GCA_905147815.2). NCBI lineage: Eukaryota > Metazoa > Arthropoda > Insecta > Lepidoptera > Notodontidae > Phalera > Phalera bucephala. Next base: position 7,883,562 of record LR990629.1, on the reverse strand, counting down.
AAAATATCCGACGGAAGGCTCGGAAGCGTTCGGCAACGCTCGGTCGGCGGTCGGCAACGCGGCGCACACGTCACACTGCGGGAGCCACGTCGCGCCGGCCGGGCCCACGCCCGACACTAGCGACCCGCTCGCGCACGTATTGGCGTCTCGTTCTCCCCGTGTTTGGTTTGTAAAGCCGTGATTATACTTTGTGACCACGATTACGACCTGACAGCTTTGAGACGCCATTACAAGGCGGTCAGGTCGGAGTCAGAGTTGGGTCCAACTTCACTCGACCGCGACTGCGACCAAGAACTTAGTGATGCCGTCATCGTTATGATAAATATCAATGTATCGATATAATATGATACTGTTGTCGTGAAAATGAAAGTGATTGATGATGTATCGAAACTTCAATCTTTTATTGAGCTTTCTTTATTGACAATGTATCGATGTATGATTTGAGGTTTTGTAAAAAAAAAACATCGCTTCGATAGCTATGTGAGATTTTCAAGATATAATTCCAAACTCATCTTGAAAATATTATTCAAACTTTTGCTTCACAATTGCCAGGCTACATAGAGTCAAACTCGTTCAAGAAGCATATGAAGACGCACGAGGTGAAGTGCGAGACGGAGTCCTCGGCCTCCGAGAGTAGCGCCGAACCTGCCCCGCCGCCCGCGACCGCCGACGAGTCGCCGACGCAAGGTATGACGTCATTTCGATCACTTATATCATGACCATTATGTAAACAGTTGAGCATCTCAGTACTAGTGTCTAAATACGAATCACTCACGCATAGACGCGCGCTATACGGCGTCGCGCTATGCGCGCTCTTTCACGGATATCAAATTGGTTCGAAATAAACAATCTATTGCTTAATTCACTCAAGACAAAGTGTATTAAATTTACTATGCCCAATGTAAAAGATAATGATACGAATATTCTTATTAATGGCACAAAGCTGGACCTCGTGAACTCCACTCTCTTTCTAGGCATTACCCTAGACTCCAAACTCCAATGGGGGACCCATATCTCATCACTTGCGGGTAAACTTAGCTCCGCTGCTTATGCAGTGTGGAAAGTACGGCAACTTACGGATGTAGATACAGCACGTCTAGTTTATTTTAGTTACTTCCATAGCATTATGTCTTAAGGTATCCTACTGTGGGGTAACGCTGCTGACGTGGAAAATGTATTCATACTGCAAAAAAGAGTTATCCGTGCCATTTATAATGTTGAACCTAGGGCTTCCCTCAGAGAACTTTTTAAAGAGATCAACATTCTCACGGTCGCTTCACAGTATATATACGACAACATAGTGTACATACGTAGGAATATCCATTTATTCGATAAAGTGAGCGACGTTTGTAAAAATAAACACTAGAAATAAACATAAACTGGTATTACCAATTGTTAGGCTTAAAAAAGTATTTACTTCCTTCGTAGGAGTCGGTATTCGCTGCTTCAATATGATACCAAAGCCCATGTTAGAGTTGCCACTTGACAGATTTAAAAGGTATATTAAATCTTCACTAATAAGTAAAGGATACACTAAATGATTTTTTAAATGATAAAAATGCCTTTACACAAATTAACTGAAATTTAGAAGAATATAATGTTAAGTGCAGCGTGTCCTGCCTAGCGAGCGTTCATTGATTTTAAATATTATTCTCGAACAATGTCGACAGGGTCGTGGATTGATCATGCTCACTAAAATGTCTTTGCTAGTGGCGGCTCTGTGGAGCGGGTCATTCTTTTCCCTCTAAAATGGTTGAGGAGAGTGATGGCTGTTTCTCAGGTCATATTCGTGAACGGGTGCTGCTGGTGGGGACTGGTCCGTCCCCTGTCCTTTGTCTGACTGAACGGGTACCATAATGCTGTTGAATTTTGTCTCGTTCGGCATCACACTGGAGCTATGACCAGTTGTTTTGTACGCACTCTACATATTTTATAGTAACACTTTCTCTTACTATTATTGTTATGCTTTTTATTATATACCTCTACAACATCTCTATTTTGTAAATGAGAGGACTATGTAGACACTGACCAATACCATGAATCTAAGTACACTTATGATTAATCTATACTTAAGCACATCTATTTAGCTCGTTCTGCATTGTTCTCCCATACTCCATAAATGCAATGTATACAAAAAGAATTGTAAAACTCATTTCTAAAAAAGAGTAACCGTGCAGTTTCTTGCCCTTCTTCTCCACAGTAATTATTAATACAGTCTTAAGTAATTAATAATATTCTCTTTTTGACTATTCATAAGTGCCTTTTGGTCTACATGAATAAAAAACTTTTGATTTTGATTTTATACATGCCTGTCGGCCGTTTCCTACGCAGCTTAACTTGAGAAAGCAGTTTGTATCGATCGTTGGTAACAGTATATACAGACGCACGGCAAACGCGACAAAAATGCAATCCCTGATACGCATCATAATATTTCAAATGTATGAGCCGATCAAAATTTTCATACATGCCACTTGTAAATTACGTCAATCGTATGACCGTAAATTGTTTTGACTGTTATAGTTTTTTTTGTGCTATTTCAGTGGGTACCTTTATATGTGAATTTGACCATGCTTCGTAATAGTCGACGTACAAATTATAACAATATTTAAAAGTGCGACACCAGTCGGCACTGACTCATATTTTGATTTCTTCGTAACAGTTATCGCAGAAACCCAAGTGCAGGAATCTCAACAGTTGCAAGCCCAAACCAGCCAACAGGAGAACACACTGCAGAAGCGGTACAAATGCGGGGTTTGCGTAAAAACCTACATGTACTTGCACAGCCTCAAGAAACACATGGCACTACATGTACAGGTATACACAAGAAAGAACGTTACGAAAACCATCAATGTATTTGTTAATTTATTTATATTACTATTGAGCTTAGAATTTGAGTTATGTTCTATCCACGGAGATACGCATCGCAGCCGACGGGAGCGCTCGGCTACGCTTGGTCGACGGTCGGCAGCGCGGCGCATACGGCCGGGCGGTCGCCTAATACTAGCGTCCCGCTCGCACGCGTATTGGCCTCCCGCTCCCGCGTGTTTCGTTTGTAATCACGTCGGGCGGGACGGCGGCGGGTCATGATGTTTGCCGTCCCGCCGAGCAGAGCTACGCTGTGTGGCGTCTCCCGTACATTTCAGTACATTACAACTCCCCATGCCGCGCCACCGTCGCGCTGCGTCGGCTATGTGGCGAACCCTTTAAGTTTTGGTCAAATAGCCGACGGAGTGCAACGGGAGCGTGACAGAAGCGCTCGGTTATGTTCGATCGTGACGTTTGCCATCGTATCGAGTGGGGCTGCGCTGTGTGGCGTCTCCCGTACATTTCAGTACATTACAACTCCTCAAGCCGCGACACCGTCGCGCTGTGTCGGCTATGCGGCGAAACCTATATAGTGCGAGTGTGCTATGTTCCGCTATATCTGTTGTTCTATTGTGTATGGCCTAGTGATTAAACAATCTGTAACTGGGGAGTAGAATACCACTACTCCTACTTTCATTAGGTGTCGTAGAAAGCTTTAAAGTGGCTACATACTTGCAAACTAATTCTCTTTTGACTATCATATTTTGACTACATTGAACAACGGATTCCATTATTTACAGGAAGGATCTACCAACACTGAACAAATAAATTTCGTTCAACAACAAAGGCCGCAACAACAACAGCAACAGCAGCAACAGTCGCAGCAAACGCAACAACAGCATCAGGTGCAGCAACAGCACCAAACGCAACAGCAACAGTTACAGCAACAAGTGCAGCAGCATGTCCAACAGCAACAGCTGCAGCAACAGGCGGTGTTGCAAGTCGGCAATGTGCAGCAGCTCGCGGTGCCGATACACGCACAGCACGTGCAACAAGCGATCACCGTGTCTGGAGTGCAGGTTCGTTAAACTAGCGACATTATAAGATTGGACCTTTGTGTCATCCATGCTTGTGTATTGGTTATGCACGAGGTTGAGATTCCGTAAATATTGACTATCGTAACTTGTCAATGTGTTATAAGGGTCCATCATCTGCCGAAAGACACCCACTGCAAGCCTAGATGGCTTAAGATTGGCTTTGTTCTGTACGCATCCAGCATTTATCCACAACCTCCATCAGGTTATCGGTCCATCTTGTAGGGGACTGCTATAACTGTATGATTTATATCAACATAAGAATTGTGATTCATCAAACGGAAGATCTTTTAGCCAGACGGGTGTCTTGTCTGGCCGGGCCTGCCACTCCCCCGAGAGTTGTTGTCGGGGGCTCGTATGTACATATGTTACGCGTCGCGCGAACTCTCATATCGCGATCTAGACATTTATGGAGAATGGTTGTTGATTTTATATTCTACGCCATCTATGGGAAGATAGTGACAGCGTAAGGGTCTCTATATGTGACGTTGTCTGAATTACTAATTTCCTAAAAACGATCCTCCATTTAAACAAGCGCTTCGGTTTTTCAACGCTAGTTCACAGGCATAGCGAAGTTAATATATAAGTTAGGACTCAGTATATTATATTATTTTTACAAACTGACGTAACCGCTTAACTTTTGGGAGATGAATTTAATTTTATAATTAAACACCAGCATTCTTCTGATTACGCATCCAAATACATTATTATTTGTGCCATGGGAACTAAACTTTGGGAGTTGAAACTATTACTATGACATTATATGTTAAATATATCCATTAATACATTTTTGCAGGCTGGGCAACATCCGTACCCGGTGATCTCGTCTGTACAATCACTGCAGTTACAGCAGACGCAACAGGTTAACACGGTATTGTGATCACTCGATGTTATATGTACAGCTACAAATTAATATTACTATCTGGTGTGGTTGAAAGGAAAACTAGTATTTAGTTTGTCGTATTTAATTATTTGTAGCGGCATGTTCGATGTGCGAATATTGCAGTATTTCAATATTATAGTACGCTATCTATATCTGTTAATGGTTCGATAAAATAAATCATCAACAAGTCCGAAATAAAACTGATTTTCATACTGAGTTCTTAGATTTACGCGAATATTACACATGAAATAAAACAAATTTTTTTTTGCGGATTTTATTTTGATTTTTAAGTTCCCGTCGTTTCGAGTGCTTTGCAGCATCCATGGTCACGCCGCTCAAAGAAGTCTGTAGTCTGTGAACATGTCCTTGAACGCACCCGCCATAACATCAGATTTGATAGACCACAAATCCTCGTGAAAGAACACCGATTCCTACCAAGGATGGTTCGCGAGGCTATTGAAGTTAAAAACATTCTAATTTCAATAGAGAAGATGGGTGGGTGCTTCCATCGACTTGGGATCCAGTAATTAATATAATCAAATCCAAAACCGAGCATAACACTGCAAGACCTCAAGACACCGTAAGCTCATTCTGCGTAGATCGGACCAACAAAAACAAAAATAATTAAGAAGTTTGAGGTTACCCCGGAACAACTATGCCTTTTAGACGTCTAACAACTCAATCCTTCCCGTGACCATGGGTGCTGTAAAGCACTCGAAACATCGAGGGCTTAAAAATCAAAATAAACCGCGATAAAATCCGAAAAAAAAAATAGTTTTATTTCATAAAACTGATTTAATTTCAGTTTACAATAAAATATGAAAACAGTTAAACTGGTATAATCGTTTGTGTTCCTTGACCGTCGCTTCGTCCGCTAAGTTAACAACGGAATGAAGTTGACTACGAAATGGTTGTGCAGTCTTCAGTCGCGCGAAGTCGCCACCGACTATATAGTTGCGTAGACAATATCAGCACGCCAGATCCCTTGCGGGGTAGGCAGAGAGTAGAGTTCCAACAGGTTCTTTCCTTACATACCTCTCTGGCTTCCTCCACTCTCATAGTTCGTCTCATACACGCTCGCCGATTACGGAGACTCTTAACTTAAAGTACTCTTTGTCTATATATACCTATTATTGCGCCAGAACCCTTGTAGGCAGAGAGTACAGAGTTCTAGTAGATTTTTTTTAGTATTATATTTATATCTTTTACTGCCGTAAGAATTTTACTATCCTAAGTTGCTTGTCAGACCTGGATGTGACTCGTTTATAAAGCGGCTAAATCAGCTTTACCACATTAGCTTGATTTCAATCCCTTTGTTTTTATTTTGATGGTTACGCCTCTCGCTTTGGTTAACTCTAGTGTAACTCAAAGAGTACATTGTGAATAATTATTTTTTTATTACAGCAACAACCACAGCAACTCCAAGTGCAAACTATACAAATACATCCGCAACATCAGCCCATTCAGATACATGTAAGTTATCGCTAGTTCCATGGCAAATGTGCCAGATGATGCAAACATAACATAATTCCAAAATGATTTCTACCCCTGCCACAAAACATAATTCCATAAAGATTTCTAAACTGGCCACACTAAGTTGACGTGGCGTGTCAGTCTTGACTCCCGCTCAAAAAACCACCAACGAAGGAAGCGCCCGACAGTGAGTGTGGGAAGGGCAGTAGAGGGCAAGTGGCGTGTTTATACGACTAACCCCCTCTCACTTCACGCAGAAGTGATTACCTAGTGTGTAAATAGGGTATTACAACCTACTCCGCGATAAATGAAGCTCGAACGTATTGCGTTTTGTTCACAGGCGGTGGGAGTGCAACAAGTTCAACAGCAACAATTACACGTCGCCACGTCCAGTTGTCAAACAATGCTGCCCAACATACTACAGGTAAGTTTATTTATCGACCGATGACCTGATGAAGGTCGCAGGTTAAAGCTGGACGCGTACAACACAAAGGCGTTCGTCATAGCGGTCTTCGTCCTGCTGTGGACGTCTGTCGCCTGGTGATAATGATCATTAATTATAAATAATTTGACAACCCCTAAAGAAAGTTAGCGCCTGGTAGTGACACTAAGTGACGTAGGCGTTTTACAAAAATGCGTTGCTCTCGATTCACGAATTAGTGGGGAGAATTAAATTATCAATAATGCACCCTTTCCATTTTATTACCTATATATCTAAATCATCACGCCAGAACCGTTGCGGGGTAGTCGCAGAGTTTAAACAGTTTCTTTCCTTACAAACTTCTTTGTCTTCCTCAACTCTTTTAGCTTCTTTTGAAGTTCCTATTAGTAATAATATTAGCCCATGCTGGCCTACTGCTGAGCTAAGGCCTTTCACAAATCGAGCTGATAGAGATTAGGTCATACCACCACGCGGGCAGGTTTGTGGCTACCTGTTCTTAGAACTTATTAAGCCGCCTATAAGGCTTCCAATTTGGCTCAACGACTACTACATTACGAGATAATCGGGACTAACGGTTTAACGTGCCTTCAAAAGAATAGATAAGTCGAAATGGCATAAACGGTCACCCATCTCAGATCGACCGAGCCGAACCGTGCTTAACCTTGGTGATCTTAAAGAATCGTGTTAATCGATGGTGTTAATATTAATATGTTATTTTGGTGTGGCAGCTGCAGCCGGCGACGATGGCCGTGTCGGGGCTGGGCCAGCAGGAGCTGGGCGGCGTCACGCACCGCATCATCCTGCAGCCGCAGGCGTCGGCCGCGCACCCCGCCGTCTACACGATACACCACTAACCGCCTCCATTTACCACTCGTTCGCACCCGCGCATTTCCAAAAATTTTCAATATATGTACAGTTAAGGTTTCGCCACATAGCCGACGCAGCGCGACGGGAGCGTAGTGGCGCGGCTTGGGGGAGATGTAATGTACTGAAATGTACGGGAGATGACACACAGCGCAGCTCCACTCGGCGCGACGCCAAACGTCACGACCGTACGTAGCCGAGCGTCGTACTCCGTCGCTATTTGACCAAATCTTTAGCCGTTTACTTAATAATATGTTAACTCTGGCACCGTACACGCAGTGATTTCGTCCGTCGGCGTCGCGACCTTGCCCATTACCGTTGGTTATATGGCGGATCCTAAACACCGCCAAGAGTAGGTCGCATTCAGACGTACAGCGTAAACGTACATTCGCACGAGCGCTTTTTGACTGGCGTTAATAAAACGCTGGAATAAAAGAAATGGCTAACGGAACACGGTATTCGACGGACGCTGAAACCGTTCGTTTGAATGCGGGCTAAGTTATGTTGCAATGTAATGATATCTTTTATAATAACAACAAAATGGCGGATGATTTTGCAACCGCGCGCTTTAACTCGCGCACCTCTCGCCAGTGCCGAGCGCGAACAAAATAATTCTCAATTAGTTTATATATTATGGTTCTTTGGGAGTTAACCGTTCGCTATCGCTCTGCTGATCCGCTATCTGTGCCGCGGTTGAGGGCGATGACGGCGCGATACTGGGTCTCGCACCCGTTTTCCCCTTGTTATTTAAAAGCGTCTTTCGCCCTTTTTTACGGTACATTAATTAGCCTTTCAACACGGAGCGAACATATTTTTAATATCTATGAAGTACCCGTTCGCCCCTCGTTCAATAAAATCATTATTTTTCAATATAAATATACATTGTGATCTGAATTTTATGTCACTGCGACTACAATTTATTTTGAATTGATGGTTTTAAGTTTTACCTAAACTATAAGAGTATGCTCCGTTGGTATGGACATATAGAAAGAATGTCGGAAGAAAAATTGACAACAGATATACAATGCGAAAGTAGAAGGATGTAGGTACCGGGCAAGACCTAGACTATCTTGCCCTGACCAAATAGACCGCGTTTTATCTGAAGGGCAAGTCAAGTCTCCATATTCGGCGAACGTATGAGACGAATTAAGGGAGTGAAGGAAGCCAGAGGTGTGTAAGGAAAGTACCTGTTGGAACTCTGTACGCTCTGCCTACCCCGAAAGGGAACTGGCGTGATGATATAGATAGATAGACCTAAACTGTATTTTGACATAGACTAAAAGAAGGACGAACGGGATGTTTTTACTTTTAGGGGGCGAACACCTTCATTTAGGCTATCAAGGGCGAAATATACGAAGCGAAAGGGCGCGAGACCGCCGGGCCATAATGGAGTGGTGATATCCTTGAAACATGCGCTTGTTAGTAGAGATGAGTCGTATTTATTAAAACAGATTCAAAGAACAGGTATTTTACGAGAATAGGCGGCACCTAATCCTATTTTGACAATACCTAATACTCATATTCAATAAAAACTAAACTGATGTTTAGCCTAAATGGCGCGCTCACTCACACCTGTTCCCGCGCTCTCTTATTCACTCATATGCTTATCGCTTTGCTATCCCGCTTATCCCGTGGAGGGAGCGAGACAGTGCTATACAACGCGTATTGGTATAAAAAAAAAGTAAATATAATGAATTGAAATCTTTTAAATACGCCATCTTGCGAACGCTAAATATTTAATATCGCAAGACTCAAAACTTCATACATTTGTAAGTTAACAGTCCTAAGCCTGTATGAAGGGAAGATACCAATTCATCACTAATATATCATTAAATGATAAAATAGAAAACAAGTATTAGTTTATTCAACCCATTTCGTGCAGAAATACCTAATCTAATCAAAAAAACAAACAAATTTGATTCCATTTTGAAACTTCCATTTTTTTAATAGCGTTATTATGACTGTACCCGTTCTTAACTAAAAAAACAATTTATCATTCAATTAAGTCAAATATCGATAATTCGATATCAAGATTTGATATAGAATAGGCGGATTGAGATCACTAAGTAACGGTATGTGTATGAGATCATTGAGATTAGGTGGAATAGGTATTTATGCAGACTAGGAACAGGTGTACTTAGTACCTGATTAACCCATGTCAATATATCTATGAAAACATTATGTATACTAGAAAAAATTTAGATCTTTTTAATCAGCTAGGTGATAGACATTGCTATAACACACGAAATAGAAATAAATTAGACCAACCGCAGTTTCGTCTGTCAAAAATTCACACGTCTTTCATGGGGCACTGTGTTAGATTTTATAACAAAATTCCCATTGACGTCACTAAACTTAGTGAAAATAAGTTCAAAGCTTGTGTAAAACGAACACTTTGTAAGCAAGCTTATTATTCAATAGAAGATTATTTAAAAGATAAAAATGCTTGGATAGATACTATTCCAGCTCCACTTGAGTCATAACAACCTATTCAACTGTTGTTAGTTAACATTACCTCTCTTCCTTCTATTAATTTAACACAATATGTACTTTTTTTGTAAATGAGGGAACCATGTAGCCATTCTCATAAATAGTATTATTCGCTCTTTTAACTTAGATTCACCTGATGACCAACCTACATTGTTCTCCCATACCCCACAACAGAATGTAGATGAAAAAGTTTGTAATTTCTTATTTTAAAAGAGTAACCGTGGAGTTTCTTGCCCTTCTTCTCCACAGGAATGACATTCCGAAGTGGCGGTAGAGTCTTTGTTACTTTTCTGACGATTCATAAATACTGTAATGGTTTGCATGAATAAAAAATATTCTGATTCTGATTCTAATACGACTCATCTCTACTTGTTAGTAACCTGGAGCAATAAAGACAATTTTTGTCATCGTATGTATCAATGTAGCCTTCGATTTATCCCCGTCCATCGATATAGTATTTTGTAGACGTGTGCGTGGATCGTAGTATATACACTAGTTTTATTCGAGGAAAAGTAGATTGTATGCACTGGTGCCTCAAAATTAGCGACCTAAGTTTTTTTGCGGATGAGATGTAGTTTGTCCTATACAATATGTGCTGATTGTGTTGGACAAAATACTAAATGTAAATGCAGATTTCTTTATACGTAATTAAATAAAAGAAGGCGCTCGTAGCGCTATGCAACCGCAGTGTTCTTACCGATCACCAAGGTGAAGCAGCTTTCGACTCGGTCGGCCTGAGATGGGTGACCGTTTGTGGCATTTTCATATTCGAGCGTCTTCGTGCTTCGGAAGCCGTTGGTCCCGGTTACCACTTAATGTGGTAGTCGTTGAGCAGAGTTGGAAGCCTTAAAGGCGACTTGATAAGTTCCAACAGCAGGTGGCCACAAACCTGCCTCCACCAATCCGCACTGGGTCCGCGTGGTGGAGTATGACCTAATCTCTCTCAACTCGATTTGTAAGAGAAGGCCTTTGACCAGCAGTGGGCAGTATAGGCTGATATTATAAATAAAAGGAAAAAACAATAAGAAATCAAACCATAAATAATTCATGTTAATGAAGTGCAACACAATTAGCACCGTGTATATTTTTGTATCATAAATATAATTATATTTTAAATAGTTTCCCTTGCGTGATACTCATCTGTTTGTTTTTATTATTTTAAATATAATTTTATTTCGTTATTTCTGTAACAATAAAGTACATTTAATTGATTGGTGGTTTTAATAAAACATCAGACTGTAAAATTTAATTTATTCGATTCAATTATATTTGATTTTGTTAGAGACAATAGTTATGTATTTAACTAATTAACATACTTGAACGAATAAACTAAACTTATTACGTTTTTGACAGGCTATATTTAATAGTATTTAAAAAAAAATATAATCATTTGGCACTTGGCAAAACACTGAAGATATTTACAACCATAATGGATATCCATTTTTAATCGCATCCGTCTCTGCATACATTTCACTCGACACAAATTTTATCCTACTTCTCTCAAGTATAAATATTGTTAGAACGAAACGCGGGACATACTGGCGCATAATTAATAGAGACTAACTTTATGCGCTGACCGAATGTAGTTTGTAGCAGCGTTAAAAAATTATGAACTTAACAACAGACGACATGAAGCTTGAGCTCTCGGCATACACCGTCACGTTCGCAAAATGCCACCATGTCTCAAAACAAGACGCATCATATCACGTTCGCAATACACCACTCTCCTACAATGTCACATTCGCAAAACGACATGATAGTAAAATGACATTTTCTTAACATTCTCAAACGGATTATTTTATCGGAATGAAATAAAATATTCCGAGTGTTGTTGGCGATTTTGTCGGGCCGAACGAGGTTCCCCGTTCATTATGATCCACAATCAGGATCCATGGATAGTTTTTGTCTCCACGATCTACTGATGTAGGGGGAATTCAAAATAGTATTTTTTATATTTCTTTAGCTAAACACCTTTACTGCTGATACCCTGGTTGCAACTTTGAACAAAAATTTCAAATTTACCCGCCCATCTCTTTTGAGTATATCCTTCAAAGCTAAGATCTTCTAATCCGTTATGATGTTCTGGTACTATGACTAAGACTCATGGCACGGCTGAATAGAAGAGACAAAAACGTAATATACATAGCCTGCGGGTTAGTTAACGCAAAGCTTCACGGGCATATAGGGGAAGTAGTCATTTTGAGAATTTTACGTACGTGACATTTCGCGATCGTGTCGTTATGCGAAAGCGCAAGTGTAAAAAAAAAATTGTGACAGTTTTGCGAGCGTGATATTTTACAAACGTGACATTATGTGCTGAGAAGATGGTGAGCACGGATAGCGTACAGGTTAATTTATATAACCACGAAAAGGTATTTATTCAGTATCCATAACGTTTAAGGATTGGATGGACTCGTTCATTCTTGTCTAACCGAAATCCAGTAAGCCACCGACTGCAGACGACTGCCAGCGACGATGCACCGAAGCATTTCGGTGCATCGTGGCAGTTTCGGCTGTGCTCACGAATAAATAATGCTGTCCGTAGTATAGTCTATACTAGTATTACAAGGTACAAGTAGTACAAGAATCTTTTGGCCTATGGATGACATTGACATGGGGGTTGGTGTGAGATTAGGGTTAATATTTAGTAAAATGTTCCTACTTTCAAAGAGATATTTCAACAGGTGGGTTTACACGGTTACTAATTAAAAAATAACTCTGGTAAAAATATCATAGCAAGGGCAACTCTGGGACTGCCATTAAGTCTGACACTTGATGATTAGTTTCGATTTAGGCCGCGGGCCAAAAGATCCTTGTATGACTTTATCCACTACCCCAGTGTGTCATTGACGAACATTTTAGCAAACAATTGACGCCGAGGTAGATGTGTCATCGTCTCAATTTCGGCTCTTTGCTCACGAATGGTGCCGTATGTAGTAAATATATATTTCATGTCACACTACTAGAAAGCGACATTGTTCCACGAAATGAGTTCCAGGCCAAGTGCAAACGCATTTATTTCGGTGAATATTAGTGCGCACATAATATTCACCGAAACGGAAGCATCCGGTGCATTCATTCAACTCAATCAATGCATTTTATACAAACGCTCGCATACCAGACACGAGTCACAAACGACATACAATAAAAACACCAGCACGAAATTATACCCTATAAAATAAAATTATTAATTAATCTATAAATTAAAATGATGTTTAACTAAAATTAAACGCAAACTTTATAGAAAGAGCACGTACCGTTCTTTTATTTGAACACTTAGAACCAAACTATTGAATGTCAAGTATGGATCAATTTATTGCGTAAACGCAAAATTTTGATAACGTACTTATTCACATATGCATCGTGTTTAGCACCACAGACTAAATGATAATAATTGTAGCTTTATGATCTTCACCTCCCGTCCAATTTCTTTGGACAACCAGGCGTAATGGGAACGGCTGATTTAAATCAAGAGCTAACTTTACTGCAGATACATGCCATAACTCCTCCATCTAATACCCATTTTACATACTACCCACTTCGCGTGAATTGAGGGAAGGTTAGTATTATAAACGCCCCACTTACGCCTTTCTTTGCTTACCATACTCACTGCCCGGGGCTTGGTTCGTTAGCTGTTTTTTGAGCAGGATTGAAAAGACTGTCCGGCCAATATTGATGTTATTTTCTGATTCGATTTCCGAATTCGTATCTTGTTAATTTATCGCATTTCATGCAAAATGTCCTATATAAGTCATATGTTGCTATAGTATCCGTTCGGTAACCGGAATTCGATGTCTGTATTTCATATTCAGAAATTGAATCACGAAACCGTAAATGTGCGGCCAGATTAAAGCTGGATAAATACCAAAAAAAGAAATCTGTCGTTTCACACAATTAAGTAAAATAGAATACAACATTTTGTATGAAATCACTTATTTTTTTATTTCCCGTGAGTGTCGTCATACAAACATTTGTTAAAAAACTATCCCCTGACTTTCTCACCAGATCATCTCAGAGGAGGCCACATACGCGTGTCACATAGAAAAATGTAATTTTAACGTTTGCAAGTGATTTTTTATCGGCCGCTAAAATAAATGATTCTTGATTTTGACCTGTCTTAGACTTTGTGCATCTGTCGCTCACATTTATTTTTTTGTAAAAATGAGCGCTGAACGTGTTGAACGAGCGCTTTCAGCGCCGAGCCGACGATTACGAGCGTTGAAGCACGTTGATGACTCGAGCGTGTTTACAACACTAATGTAACACCCGGTTTACACGCCGTCACTTTCCGCATAGAGCAATGAGCAATATTGCGGCAGGGACGACTATTCATGTACTCCCTTCGCACGTTAAGCGACGCTCTGTTTCTATGTATGTGAGAACTCCCTACATCAGATTTTCTTTTCCCCGAAATGGGAGTCCCGATTCCTCCGAAAAACCGTCGGTGCCCCGTGGTACAGACGGAATGGCGATCTACATTCCGATTCTTGAACCTATTTCGCAAACGCGTCCAACCATCAGAACCCCCTAATCGTAGCCGCCGCCGACTACACAACTGACTCCCTTCCTATCGTTACCGCCGCCCGCGGCATATCCTCACCGATCCTTCCGATGCCCTTACTTCCCTTCTTCCGAATACAGATACAGCACACAGAATCAGACACCGACCTCGCCGGCGTTCTTGAAGAATCCCTTGCCAGCCGGCCGGTGCAGAGCACCACAGCGAGAAACCTAGTATATGCCCTCCCCCATAGCGACTGCCCAAGCCGAGGCCTTCCTCTTTGAGGCGCTCTTGCGCTAGTTGTCCCTTACCCTTCAGGCACGAGCGCGAGCGTAGTGGTTGCACGCTCTCCCTTTTGTCCGGTGAACCTGTAAAGGCCCCGCGGCCAATAGCATAGATCACTCATACACACAAAAAAATCCCCGAAATGATGTTGGTTTATAAAAATTTCTCAAGATTTTTTTTTATGCCCATGCTTTATGTGATGAGTCATCCTCAATTTTTTTTTGTATTCTATAATAGTTATTTAGATTTTGTCCTAAAGTTTATTCCAAAATTATTTTCTCTATAATTGAAAAAAAGGATTTCTAAACCGGCAACACTAAGTGGGCGTAGCATGGGAGTTCTTTTACTCTCGCTTAAAAAACCGCCAACGAACAGAGCGCCAGGAGTGATTATATGGGAAGGGAAATATAGCGTAAGCCGCGAGTTAATATTTACCTCCCCTCACTTGATGCAGAAGCGGGCAGTATGTAAGCCGGGTATAAGATTCAAAATGGCTAAAAAGAGTAGTTATTATTAAAAATTTACGACGGCTTGGCCCAGTGTTTAAGAGCTAAGTCGCTCCGCCCACTGGATCGTGAAGTCGCGGGGGTCGATTCCCGCACAAATCTGTGTGACCCACAAATATTCGTTTCGGTCTGGATGTTTGTACATTGTAAATGCACCCACGAAACAGGAATAACTCGCTACGTTTTATTAAACAAAATAATTATAATGAGTGCGGCTAGCCGCTCTGGCCGCTGCAGTCGTTGTCGGGCGAGTGCGGCGCGCGGATGTAGGCGTCGTGCGCGGGCAGGCCGGGCGGCAGCTTCACGTCGCGG
Source organism: Phalera bucephala (assembly GCA_905147815.2). NCBI lineage: Eukaryota > Metazoa > Arthropoda > Insecta > Lepidoptera > Notodontidae > Phalera > Phalera bucephala. The sequence continues at coordinate 7,867,907 of LR990629.1, read as the reverse complement.
AAGTACCGGTGGCGCCGCGCCTCCTTGGCCGACACGCGCTTCACCGGGTCGTACACCAGCATCTTCTGCAGCAGGTCCATGCCCACCTCATCTAGGTTTTGGACCTGGGAAATACGTTTAGATCATATTATAATATTTTTCACATAAGATGGGCAGTGATAGCCCAGTGGTTAGACCGTTGGACTGCAAAGTCAGAGGTCTCCGGTTCAAACCCAGGCACGCACCTCTTCTCTTTTCGAAAGCATGTGCGTATTAAAAATTAATTATCACTTGCTCTAAGCGGCCTCAAGCGGTTTCAAGCGATGCGAAGTGGTCAAATTAATGGATCGTCCGCTCGACTCCTTGACAGGCTTAACACGAAGGATATTGTTCTACGCTCATACATATTTTGCCCCAGGGCCACCAGCAATGCAAAAATAATTGTATGTTTTCAAATGACCCAAAAATTCTCTTAGGGTATTTATTATAAACGGACTAGCGGGGGAATCGCAATATTGCGCAAAAAATATTAGATTTTGAGGTTATAATTCAGTACATATGAGGTTATATTGTGTGTTGACATTTAGTAAAGATATAAAGAAGATATAAGTACTAACAATTCTTTGAAAAATTCGTTTTGGATTGGAAATTGTCCGTTAGATACTGATATTTGCCAATATTTTAATAAAATAGATAAATAATGATGGCATGGGTCAAATGTTTGTTGGTTCTGGGGCAATTTTCGACAATTTCCTTTGTATGCTACTTAATGGTAATAGAGTTCAATAAAGGAAAAAGTGTAAATACTTCACACCATGTTTCGCTTCAACTGCGTTCTTTGCCAATGTGAATCAAACCTTAGACAACTAAGAAAAGACATCTCGAAATGTTTGGTAAATTAAACACCACACCGTCACGCCTATAGTCCCCAGAGGGGGTGGCAGAGGTGTACTGAGTACACCCACGTTTCGCCGACGATGTTAGGTCCCATGTAATAGGGGGCAGGTCTATTGCCATATACCGAGCACAGTTCCAGACTCCGGACTCATACTGGGAATTTTTCGTTCGAAAATCTACATTTGTCCGACCTAGGATTTGAACCCAGGACCTCGTGATCACAAAGCGATGCGCTTTGCCACCAGACCAACGAGGCAAGCAGTTTGGTAAATTAAATAATATACATGTGTGTATAGTTACATACTTTTGCTTAACCTTCAGTTTTTCAGAGGTTTTTTACTCACATGATTGTGAAGGTTAAAAGAGGTCCAGTTGGGGAATGTGGGCTTGTAATCCGGAAGTGATGAGACACCGGGCCAGATTTCTTCCGTCGGCGTGCGCAGCATTCTAGAAGAATGATTTTATTTTCGTGAATATAATTTCTATCACAAGCAAACATAATAATACAAGAAAGCATGGGCGCTGTATTAGATCTCAGTGTAATAAAAATAGGAATTATTTCTGTAATGTGGGTGAATAGTCTACATACACAACACTCAATGAAATAAATAATTGTAGGTTACACAAAAAATTATTTTGTGCTCGGGTCAAATTTGTGCCTACTCAATCCAATAAACTGAATGGCATTACCACATGGTCAAACCACTGGATGTACCTGTTATTTAATTTTATTATCTTGTACAGTGGAATTCTAATAATAAATCCGACAGTGATGGGCAAAATGTAATCAGATTAATGATTACCGATTATCTATCTATCTATCTATATCATCACGCCAGCTCCCTCGCGGGGTAGGCAGAGAGTACAGAGTTCCAACAGGTTCTTTCCTTACATACCTTTCTGGCTTCCTCCACTCTCATAGTTCGTCTCATACACGCTCGCCGGTTACGATGACTCTTGACTTTTCCATCAGATAAGACACGGTCTATTTGGTCATGGTAAGATAGGCTAGGCATTGTATATATTACCGATTACATTTTGTAATCTCAAATGATTACTATCACATTTTAATCTTCAATCCTGATTATATCATCATGATCAGATATAACCTGTAAATATAACTGAGCCTAAAACTACACCTATTTTGTTTTTGTTTTTTAAAACGTACCCTCAATCTTGGATATATTTCTGTGTTGTGAGTGAGTTTACAAACACGAAAATTTAGATATACAAATACCCAGACCGAAACAAATAATTGTGAATCACACAAAGATTTGTCCCGTGCGGGAAACGAACCCGCGACTATTAGAACCAGTGGGGGGAGCGGCTTAAGCTCTTAACCACTGCGATAAATCGGACTGCCAGTCTGAGAGGGACGTACGTACGTACGTTGTAAATGTTTTTCTTTTAACAACAGTATCTCTTTGACAGTTTCTATCAGCCTGTTGTTCCAAAGTGTTCGCAAGAGACGCGTCTATTGGGCAAAGCCAGTTGACGAAGCTGAAGACGGAGGACGGAAACGTAACGTCGAATAGGTCAGAGGTTCTCAGGGAGATAGAGAGGTTCTATGGGCAGTTATATACCTCAGTAGCTGAACCTGTGGTTGACTTGGTACATGACCTAAGATCCAAGCTTACCCAACACTACACTGAAGATATCCCGGATATCAGCCTGTACGAGATTAGGATGACTCTCAAACAACTCAAAAACAACAAAGCGCCGGGTGAAGACGGAATTACCGCAGAGCTTCTGAAAGCGGGCGAAACGCCAGTACTTAAAGTCCTTCAGAGGCTGTTAAATTCCGTCTTGCTCGAAGGGAAAATGCCGGCGTTTTATGGGAAAGTATGGAACAGGGGTGTGGTGGTGCTGTTTTTCTGCAAACACCTTAATAAAGAATTATAGACCCATCACACTGCTGATCCATGTTTATAAGTTGTTTTCGAGAGTCATCACGAATCGTCTTGAACACAGGCTTGATGACTTCCAGCCTCCCGAACAAGCTGGTTTCCGGAAATGCTTTAGTACCATAGACCACATACATACGCTGCGGCAGATTATATAGAAGACTGAGGAGTATAATCGGCCACTGTGCTTGGCGTTTGTGGACTATGAGAAAGCCTTCGATTCGTTCGAGACTTGGGCGGTTCTTAGATCTCTCCAGCGATACCACATAGACTATCGATACATCGAAGTGTTGAAGTGCTTGTAAAGTACAGCCACTATGTCAGTTCGAGTACAGGGGCAGTGCAAGAAGGCGATCCCCATAAAAAGAGGAGTAAGACAGAGAGACGTCATTTCTCGGAAACTGTTTACGGCCACCTTAGAGGACGCCTTCAAGCTCTTGGAATGGCGAGGATTTGGCATCAACATCAATGGCGAATAAATACATTACTCACCTTCGATTTGCCGACGACATTGTGGTCATGGCGGAGTCGCTGGAAGATCTACGACGAATGCTCGGTGACTTCAATAGAGTATCCCAACAAGTGGGTCTTAAAATGAACATGGACAAAAAAATATATTTTGTTTGATGTCCTTGTCGTACCCGCCGCACTCACCGTTGGGAATTTTACTCTTGAAGCTGACGACGAATTCATTTACCTGGGACAGGCAGTCCGGTTAGGTAGGTCCAACTTTGAGATAGAGGTCAATCGACGAATCCAACTCGGCTGGGCAGCGTTCGGGAAACTGCGCAACATCTTCTCATCCAAAATACCTCAGTGCCGTAAGACTAAAGTTTTTAGTCAATGTGTGTTGCCCGTGATGACATATGGATCAGAGACGTGGTCTCTTACAATAGGTCTCATAAAAAAGCTCAGAGTTGCTCAGCGAGCTCTGGAAAGAGCTATGCTCGGCCTCTCTCTACGTGATCGAATCAGGAATGAGTAGATTCGTAGAAGAACCAGGGTCACCGAAATAGCCCTCAGGATTAGCAAGCTGAAGTGGTAATGGGCGGGCCACATAGCGCGAAGATCGGACGGGCGTTGGGGCAGAAAGATTCTAGAGTGGAGACCACGTATTGGCAAGCGTGGCGTAGGACGAGCGCCTGCCAGATGGACCGACGATCTTGTGAAAATCACAGAAAGTCGTTGGATGCAGGTAGCATCGGACCGGTTACGCCGGAAAGCGATTGGGGAGGCCTATGTTCAGCAGTGGACAAGTATAGGCTGAGATGATGATGATCTCTCTGACTGACCCAACGTTAGCACGGTCGCTTCTTCAACGGGTGGTGCTGAAGCGTTGTATAGCGCTTTAAAAAAATGTACTGTTAGCCATTTATTGTATTCTTTACTAACGCGCGTTGATAAAGTGCTCGTGCGAACATAGGTTAACAGTCAGCTAGACCGAGAGATCAATTTCCTGGACTAAATTCTGTATTATGAAGCAATAATTTTAATTTAAAAAGAACATTTTTATAACAAGCTTTTATAGAAAAACGCCACGGAGACCGACAAGTACTATAATACTTGTCAAGACAAATCCAACGAGCCCAAACACGGCGGGGCTATACTGAGTACTTATGTAGTTTCATTGGCCATCTTTCGGCTTCATCATCAAACCCTGAACACTATCTGGTTGTATAGTACTTCTCAATACCAATCTTACAAGTATAAGCACGAGGGGGTTACGTTGTATAGTTCACATATTCCTACGGCCACCTTCTGACTCTATCATCAGGCTAGCTCCATGGTAACATATTATTGCATTATATGTAAATTTCAGTTACTTTTCTTATGAAACACAGAAAAATAATTATCTGATTTAGCTAAATTTACTGCTAAATGAGTCACATGAATTAAGCTTAACTTATGGAATGCCTTGTTCCAGCGATTGAACTCAATTTTTCGTATCCATACAACCAATGCAATAACCCCTAGAGTGCTAACTCATAACTATAATAATTCATAATGATGATATAGCAACATACCTGAAGATACGGAAGAGCTGATCAATTTCTGAATCACCTTGAAAAAGTGGCTTTTTAGATGACATCTCAGAGAATATGCAACCCACAGACCACATGTCTATGGGGCAAGAGTATCTGAAAAAAACACAATGATTCTACCTATATCATCAGTAGGGGTAGGCTGAGAGTGCCAAGTTCTAACAGGTTATTTCCTTAGACATCTCTGGCTAATTCTATTTAACAAATTATGATACTTAAAATACTTAGTTACTGTGCGGTAGAAATGCGAGCTCTGCGGAAGATGTGCGGAGTGAAGCTGACCGACCGTATTCGCAACAACGTAGTAAGAAAGAGAGTAGGTATGAAAGATAGTATCGGTGTAAAGATGAGAAAGAGTATGCTCCGTTAGTTCGGGCATATAGAAATAATGTCAGAATAAAGAATGACAAAACAGATATACAATGCAAAAGTGGAAGGATGTAGGTACCGGGGAAGACCTAGACTATCTTACCACGACCAAATAGACCGAGTCTTATCTCAAGGACAAGTCAAGCTTCACCGTAACCGGCGAGCTTGTATGAGACGAACTATGAGAGCGGAGGAAGCCAGAGAGGTATATAAGGAAAGAACCTGTTGGAACTCTGTACCCTCTGCCTACCCTGCAAGGGAGCTGGCGTGATGATATAGATAGATAATACTTAAAAAAATGTTTTGCCCCAGACTAGGAATCCATACTGTCGTGGGTGCGTTTACAAACATAAAATTCGTGTAAACAATCATTTTTACAAAACAAGATTCATTGGCGTTTTAGGTTACTAGGTAATTTTTTTTAAACTCTTATTTCTTACACGTAAACCAACTATGTGCTGCATCTATGTGGTTTATAGGCTATGGTTGAATAAGTAAGATATATACCCTCCAATCCTAAGCATCAGATGATACTGGATAATATAAAGGGCATAAAGTTAGGAAGACTACTCTACACACTATTCAATTTCTAGTGTCCGACCGAAGACCGATTTTTGGCCGAAGCCAACAGGCCATCACCAAAACCTTCAGCTGAAGCTGATGGTTTAATAACCCCAAGAAATTTGATTATTGTTTGGCTAAATATTTAAAAAGTTATGTTGACTGTATTAACTTAACAAGATGATTAAAATTACCTACAACTGGTTAAAAATAATAACACTTAAATATTACTATTTACTAGCAGTTTCCCGGGACTTCGTACCCGCGCCACCACCGGGTCTATGTTACTTCTGGATGAGGTAGCTTTCCAATGGTGAAAGAATCATTAAAATCGGATTAGTAGTACTGGAGATTAACCTGAACATTCAAACTCACAAACTTTACCTTTTTATAACATTAGTATAGATTTACTTAAAAGCATTTGTAAGTCGTAAATCATAATAGATCGTTCAATTTGAGTGCTTGCTGGTGAGTGCCGAAGATGAAGCCGAAGCTTCGGTCGGACACTACCAATTTCATTTAATGAATAATTAGGATAGGTTCGGTAAATGTAGATTGTTTGAAATTAATGCATGTCGCATTTGCTTATCAAATAAATAGAATGAAAAATTCATCTATGCTCGCTGCTTTGGTAACTCAAAGATTAGGGTGGTCACCACGCATGGCGGGTTACATGGGTTCGGTTCCGATCTAAATCTATGCATTTTTCTTTTGAAATAGAATTACTATTATAGATGCACTATGTTACATATGAAGTAAGCACTTGTTTATTTATTTATCTAAATAAGTTATACAATATAGGGTAGGTAGAAATAAATTGTTAGTCAGCCAGTATTGAGTATGCTACCTGAAATTGTGTTTTCTTAAACATACACTACAAATGCAACCTTATTCTGTCACATAATAAGTACCTCTGACATCCCAGCAGCACTTCAGGTGCTCTGTACCACAATGTGACTACCTCATGTGTGTACACTCTGACTGGAACACCGAAAGCTCTGCCTAGTCCAAAATCAGCCACCTGAAATTTAAATTTTTATAATTAGTTTTTATTTTAATTTTGCAGCAGTGATAGCCTAGAGAGGTTAGACCGTTGGACAACAAAGTCAGAGGTCTCGGGTTCAAACCCAGGCACGCAACTCTGTCTTTTCGAAAGCATGTGCATATTCAAAATTAACTATCACTTGCTTTAACAGTAAAGGAAAACATTGTGAGGAAACCTGCATGCCCAAGAGTTTCTCAAAGGTGTGTAAAGTTTGCCAACTTGCACTAGGCCAGTGTGGTGAACTATGCCCTAAACCCTCTGTCTGTGAGGAACCCTGTGCCCAACGGTGGGTCCATTTCTTAAGAGGGCTAATATAAATATTTATTAACCTAACATTTTGATAGAATACCCTCCTTGTATAAAGTTATCATTTGAGAGTGATTGTCAATTGAAAAAAAAATCATCAATATAATGACACCAACTCAACATAATGCATGTCTGTATATTTGTAATAGATAATTTAGGTACAGGTCCCAGATTTTCTAATCTAAAAATAACTATTCATGATAGCTTAATCTAATGGTTAAGAGAGTAGGCTCCCCTGCTTATTAGACTAAGTAGTTGTTGGTTCAATCTTTTTACAGACAAGTTTTTGTGTGACCCATATGTTTAACACCCTCACAGCTATATTCCCCAAGCGGGGGTGGCAGAGGTGTATGTACACCCACTTTTTGCCTCATGACAATGTTAGGTCCTATAGGGGGTGAGCCTATTGCCAAATACTGGGCACAATCGCAGCCTCCACACTGATACTGGGAGGCAGTGAATGTTTAAGCTTGTTAATTTCATGTCTGTAAATGTACCCACTACACAGGAATAATTCCCAGTGTGGGGCTACATATTTTTAGATGTAGATAAAGAAAAAATCTGGTTATATTGAATTCTGCATGTAAGCAAGCTATTACATTTATTTATTCACTTATTAAGACTCGTCATACTGATTTATATTTACCTTTATAATCCCTGTCTTATCAATTAGCAGGTTTTGTGGTTTGAGGTCTCTGTGCAAGATGCGTCTTTGGTGGCAGTACAGTATGGCGTTGTTTATTTGATACAGGTAGCTCTTCACCACTGCGGGGTCCATGAACTATAGAAACAGAAATATTATCCCACATTAAATTGGTGAAAACCTGTAATTGGTGAAAACCTGAATTATATTGCTTGTATTTCATATTCTCACAAGTGTAGCCGTTGGTTGTCCTTATCATATAAATAATTATAATAGTTTCTACTTTATTAATTAGGAGTTCCACAACTTATTGTAAGAGCTCATGTTGGCTCGGAATCTCTTAACTATCTTTATCAACATGCCAGATCCCTGGTAAAAAAATAAGCCACAAATATAATGTTATTAAAAATTATTTCACTTCATCCAGTGTTCAGTAGTACTTAATAGTGTGGGCATTTCGTTGTTACAAGAAGGGACTACTTTCTGATTATTAAAACCACACTGCACAATCACACTAAGTTATCAAAGATTTTTGTAGATATATACTTTTCCCGATCCAAGCGAGTCCATATATTTCTTCAGATCCATTGATAGAAACTCAAAAATTAGGTATAGCCGGCTTTCCTCCATGAGTACATCCTCCAGTTTCACTATGTTAGGATGATTCAATTCTTTCAGCAGAGAAATCTCTCTGAGGACAGACAAAGCATAGGTTATGTTACAAAATGTTAATTTTAAAGTTACATAGACATAATACACGGACAAAATTTCGTCAGCGTCATAATAAGTGTACAAAATAGAGGATGAAAGATTTGTTTACCTTATTGCGGTCGACGGAATACCTTCATCTTCAGATTCGAGGCGAATTTTTTTCATTGCTACGAATTGCCCTGTTAGTTTGTTTTTACCTTTGTAAACTACACCATAAGTGCCTTCTCCGATTTTCTCGATTTTAAGAAAATCATCCATCTTGTAATGCGGAATTTTGTTTAATTTATTAAGACAAAATGGAACAATATTGTTCGTCACCACAGTGCATAACACAAGTCAGACAAGAAAAATCATTCACGTATAAAAACTTTTATGGGTTAATTAATAACGCAGAACATTATATTAATTGTAATATTCGAATCGAAATTCATGTAAATTTCATTTAAATATCAATAGATAACCCACTACAATAAGATGAAATCGTTAACGTTTTACAACGGCTTTTTGAATATTTTGAATTGTTTATACTTAACTTTTTTTTTAACACTGGCCATGCGTTTGGTTTTTGCAAATAATTCGGAAGGTTAGTCTGTGGGAACGTTTGGTTCCAATCTATCTACGTTCCTATAATCTCAATGCCGCGTGGTTCCCGGCTTAGAATAGGACCAACCCATCTCATCCCATCGGGTGTCGTACAAGGCGACTAAGGGAAAACTAGGGAATGGGCAGCAGCGTTCCCTTAACACTTCTACCATCAAAAACTGCGCTCGCCAACCCACCTGCCAAGCGTGGCGAGTATGGCAAACACCCCCAATTTATTAAAATGGAAGATAAGAATAAAACCAGGCCCCTAGTCCCCGGCGGTCCTGTTCGTCCTGGCCACGGTAGCAGCTATGGTAACGACAGGACAAGGGGTGCTAAGAATCTCCGGCAGAGATTCGGCTACCACCAACATCGAAAATTGGCCCTGGTGACATACAATGCACGCACGTTAAGGACAGATGAGAAGCTTGTTGAGCTGGAAGAAGAGATAAACAAGTTGCGGTGGAATATTGTTGGTTTATCGGAGGTCCGAAGAAAGGGCGAGGACACGATAACCTTAAAATCCGGTAACTTGTTTTACTACCGGGAGGGTGAACAGCAGTCCCAAGGTGGTGTCGGATTTATCGTCCACAAGTCACTCATAGACAACATTGTGTCCATCACTAGTGTGTCGAGCAGGGTAGCGTACCTGATACTCAGAATATCCAAAAGATATTCGCTGAAGGTCATACAGGTCTACGCACCGACCTCGGCATACTCAGATGATGACGTCGAAGTAATGTATGAGGACATTAGTAGAGCCATACATACTTCCAAAGCACACTTTACAGTGGTTATGGGTGACTTCAATGCGCGGCTGGGCAAACGGGGCGATGATGAGTTGAGAGTGGGGCAATTTGGATATGGGCAGCGCAACCCCAGGGGTCAGAGGCTGGCCGAATATCTGGAGAAGGAGGGACTCTTTATGATGAACTCTTTCTTCCGGAAGCCGCCTCATAGAAAATGGACCTGGATGAGCCCTGATGGTTCCACAAAAAATGAGATAGACTTCATCATGAGCACCAGGCGACAAATATTTAATGATGTCTCCGTGATTCACAGGGTAAAAACCGGCAGTGATCACCGAATGGTCAGAGGCACATTAAATATTAATGTCAAAATGGAAAGATCGCGTCTGATGAAGTCTACGCTCCGACCTTCTTATGCACACATCCAAAACCCCGAGAACTTTCAACTCGAATTGGCAAACCGCTTCGAATTGCTAGACAGCAGCGCATCAGTGGACGAAATCAACAACAGGCTGGTAGAGACTGTCCATACGGTCGGGTCCAAGTATTATAAGCCCCACCGTAAAAATAGACCTCAAAAACTATCTAACTCCACCCGAAATCTCATGGCTGAGCGACGTTCCATGACGCTCCAAACCTCCGATGATGCTAAGTCCTATAGGCAGCTCAATGGACAGATACTGAAGTCCTTGCGTCACGATTTACGGTCCTTCAATACAAGGCGTATTGAGGAGACCATAGCACAGAACAAGGGCTCCAAAGTGTTCGCAAGAGACGCGTCTATTGGGCAAAGCCAGTTGACGAAGCTGAAGACGGAAGACGGAAACGTAACGTCGAATAGGTCAGAGGTGCTCAGGGAGATAGAGAGGTTCTATGGGCAGTTGTACACCTCAGTAGCTGAACCTGTTGTTGACTTGGTAAAAGACCCAAGAGCCAAGCTAACCCGACACTACACTGAAGATATCCCGGACATCAGCCTGTACGAGATTACGATGGCTCTCAAACAACTCAAAAATAACAAAGCACCAGGCGAAGACGGAATTACCGCAGAGCTTCTGAAAGCGGGCGGAACGCCGGTACTTAAAGTCCTTCAGAGGCTGTTTAATTCCGTCTTGCTCGAAGAGAAAACGCCGGAAGCATGGAACAGGGGTGTGGTGGTACTGTTTTTCAAGAAAGGTGATAACACTTTACTGAAGAATTATAGGCCCATCACACTGCTGAGCCATGTTTATAAGTTGTTTTCGAGAGTCATCACGAATCGTCTCGAACGCAGGCTTGATGACTTCCAGCCTCCCGAACAAGCCGGTTTCCGGAAAGGCTTTAGTACCATAGACCACATACATACGCTGCGGCAGATTATACAGAAGACCGAGGAGTATAATCGGCCACTATGCTTGGCGTTTGTGGACTATGAGAAAGCCTTCGATTCGATCGAGACTTGGGCGGTTCTTAGATCTCTCCAGCGATGCCGCATTGACTATCGGTACATCGAAGTGTTGAAGTGCTTGTATAATAACGCCACCATGTCAGTCCGAGTACAGGGGCATTGCACGAAGGCGATCCCTATAAAAAGAGGAGTAAGGCAGGGAGACGTCATTTCTCCGAAACTGTTTACGGCCACCTTAGAGGACGCCTTCAAGCTCTTGGAATGGCAAGGACTTGGCATCAACATCAATGGCGAATACATCACTCACCTTCGATTTGCCGACGACATTGTGGTCGTGGCGGAGTCGCTGGAAGATCTAGGACGAATGCTCGGTGACCTCAACAGAGTATCTCAACAAGTGGGTCTTAAAATGAACATGGACAAAACGAAAATAATGTGTAACGTACAGTACAGTACAGTAGTACAGTCTGAGCATTAGTGCAGTCAACACGTAACGCGCTCTCCAAGGTAACTGTCAGGAATAGTCAACCTTTTATCTATTACATATCTCGTCATGTTAAAGTGCACCGCCTGTGGAGGACCATTCAACGATGGAGTTCAGTGTGGCACTTGCAAAAGGCAACTGGATTTTGGCTGTGCCAACATAACGGAAAACGGATGGCGAAAGCTAGGCAACGACCGTAGAGCAGCGTGGAGGTGCTCTTTATGCCGTGGATCGTCTCCGACTCCATCATCGTCCGCGCGTACAGACCCATTGTCGCTTGAATTAATTGTAAACGAGATTCGCGATCTCAAACACCAACTTACGGATCTGCCTGCCCTTATAACAGAAATGAAGAGTATACGGGAAGAAATAATAGAGTTTAAGGCCTCCCATAACTATTTAAGTGATAAAATAGACGACTTCAACAAAAGGCTCGATGGACTGGAGAGTAAGACTCTTGAACTCGAGCGCATGAAAGACTCCTTCATTGTGTTACAAACCGATGTTGCAAACATTAAATTGGAGCTAGCCGCACACGACCAGAGATCTCGTCTCAATAACATTGAAATTAGAGGCGTGCCGGAAAAAAAAGATGAGAATCTCTTTAAAATTATAGAATCCATCGGAAACGCGGTGCAGAATAACGTTCCGAAAACCCAAATAAATTATATTTCAAGAATACCAACCTACAATTCAAAGGAGAAATTTATTATTGTTAGCTTCATTAACAGATATGTGAAGGAGGAATTTATTGCAGCCGCTCGAGCAACGAAGACCTTATCCGCTAGCGACCTGGGCTTTCAAAATGGACAACGTATTTATGTGAACGATCACCTAAATGCAGATGCCAAGAAGCTACTAAATAGGACCAAGACCTTAGCCAAGGATAAGAAATACAATTTTGTTTGGGTAAGATTCGGCAAGATACACGTCCGTAAAAATGTAGAATCGAAACCTATTGTTATTAATAAAGATAGCGATTTAAACAAAATTGTCTGATATGTTGCTATGAGTTCGTAATTTTTAAATTAAAAAAATATAAGTGTATATTAGATCAATATTTTACTATCTTTTTCTCAGTAGTCAATATTCACTACATCAACTTGCTAAACTTGTATTTACGATTGTCCACTTATCTATTTACGAAAGCTTTAATCTTGTACAAAATGTTAAGCACACCTGCAGCATTTAACGCCCGGACACCTCGCCTTTGTTCTAATACCCGAGTCTATTGTGGTGCTTATCGCGCTGTTTGCTTTGAGGACGCAATTATTAAATATCTATTCTACTCGCTTGCACCCGCGCTTGCTAAAACTTGTTGCTTACGCACTCGCACACCCAGGAATCTGCCATTTATTTATTTGCACTTCATACCCACACCAATTATTGTGAACTTAATTATTATTTCATTATTATATTTTATATTAGCTTATTTTAAATCAATTTCAATTATAATCATATTTTTCAATGGGTCATAATAAACAAAACTTGAACATCTACTATCAGAACGTAAGGGGTTTGCGCTCAAAAACTTCGACATTTTTCCGTAACCTGTGTCTCAATTCTTATGATGTTATCGTTCTGACGGAGACATGGCTCGTGGATAGCATCTCTAATAACGAACTCTTTGACAATCGCTATACTATATGGCGACGAGATCGGGACTACAACGCCACAGGTCAGACCCTTGGTGGTGGAGTTCTTATAGCTGTACGAAGTGATATATCTGTTCTACCACAACTTCAACTGCATTCGACAGCCGAAGACTTGTGGATAACATTGTTTATAAACGAATTAAAATCTAACAAAAGTATGAAAATACATCTATGCGTTATTTACTTATGTAAACAAAACCTCGGCTTTACTTTCTCTCAACAACTAAATAACTTCTTAAATAAAGTCAATGAAGCTTTTATAATTCATCCAACCGATAAATTTATAATTGTAGGGGATTTTAACATGAGTGGTATTACATGGATACCCAATAGCGAATGCTCCCTATCCCCTACGAATATCAATTCACTAGACGAGCAGCTCTTTATCGATGAGTTACAGACTTATAGCCTGTCCCAATATAATGGGATCCATAATAAATACGGAAGAATTCTCGATCTGGTATTATCAAACGAAGGGACATCTGTGCTGGAATGCCACGATCCATTAATACCCATTGATCCTCATCATAGTCCACTTATCATTAACGCTAAAACCATCGAATTATCGAACTTAAAGGCCATGACCTACACTAAGCTTCTTTACAATAGAGCGGACTTCGACTCAATTAATATTAAAATTAACGAATTAGACTGGAATTTGGAATTTTCTAAAAGATCAATGGAAGATGCAGTCAAATTTTTTTACACATATTTAAACGAACTTATTTATAAATACATTCCATCAAAAACCGTTAATAACGAATTATATCCCAAATGGTACTCCTTATCATTAAAAAAGGTCTTAAAAGAAAAATCAAAGTACCTATCTAAATTCAGGATCTACAAAAACAGGTCCGATTGGGAAACTTATAAAATCTTGCGTGAGAGAGCAAAAATTCTAGAAAGAAAGTGCTATGACTCTTATATAGCTGAGGTTGAGGTATCTATCGGGAAAAACCCAAAACAATTCTGGTCCTTCATAAAATCGCGTAGCCAATTGAACGCTGTTCCCAGCATCATCAAATATGAAGACAAGTTAGCCACAACAGGTGAAAGTATTTGCAATGCATTTTGTGCTTATTTTCTCTCTACTTTCACTAATCCTAATGGCGAACCCTCCAACACGTTGTTATCACACCCGCCCCAAATATCCTACGCGTCAGACCTACTTAACATTGAAATAGACACTGAAAAAGTTACAAAGCTATTATCTCAACTTGACCCCTACAAATCTGCGGGGCCAGACAGAATTCATCCTCGCTTCCTCATCGGATGTGCAAAAAGCATAGCAGCGCCTATATCTCTTTTATTTAAGAAGTCCCTGGATGAATGTTCCTTCCCACAAACATGGAAATCGGCCTATATCACGCCAATTCATAAAAAAGGATCTAAGAGCGAAGTGACAAATTATAGACCGATTTCCAAATTGTGTATAATTTCGAAGCTTCTTGAGAGAATTGTGTATGACCAGGTGTACGTCGCTCTAAAAAACTGCTTTAGTCAATCGCAACATGGCTTCCTGAAAGGACGTTCCACTGTTTCAAACCTTATTTTATTAAACGATTACGTAACGGAAGCCATGGACGCAGGTAGGCAAGTGGACGTCGTATATACGGACTATTCTAAAGCTTTTGACCGCATCGATCAAAATATACTATTGCTTAAACTACAGGCTATGGGAATAGGAGGTGATCTTCTTAGATGGTTCTCCTCATATATAAAGAACAGGTCTCAAGCTGTAGTTATAAATAACTACATCTCGAGTTGGGTAACCATACCTAGCGGAATCCCACAAGGATCCTTGATAGCCCCTCTGCTGTTTACGATCTATGTCAACGACATCGAGACCTGTCTCCATAGCTCTAAACTTCTATGTTTCGCGGACGACATGAAAGTATATGCCTCTGTGTCCTCCGATAGCGATGTGCAAGCCTTACAGGCTGATCTTCTCCGCCTCGACGACTACTGTCGCTTAAATAGGCTCGATCTTAACCCTTCTAAGTGCTCGCTAGTAACGTATAGTCGGAAAAAAACAAATATCGTCTCTACTTACACAATCAAAGGACAATACCTGCCTAGAAGTGACTCGATGCGCGACCTGGGTGTTATGCACGATTCCAAACTCCTCTTTGACAAGCACATTGACTACATAGTGTCAAGGGCCTCTAAGGCCCTCGGTTTTATAATGCGTACATCGAGCTACTTCAAAAATGTCAAAACATGGAAAATTCTGTACTGCACATACGTGAGGAGTATTTTGGAATATGCATCACAGATATGGAACCCCCGCTATGATGGCTACATCGTGAGAATCGAGAGAATACAGGTAAAATTTGTAAAATATTTATGCTATCGCTTAAAAATACCCTATGAATCAAAAAACTATATTAATCTTTGCAAACAATTTCACCTATTACCCCTTTCTGATCGTAGGAATATAGCTGATATATCTTATCTTCTTAAAATAACCTCCAACGACATTGAATGTGCAGAACTTCTTAGTAAACTCAACTTCAACACACCTTATAAATCGCTGAGATCTATTAAACCTCTGTATGTCACAAACTCCTCTACGAACTATAGGCAAAATTCCTTTTTACTGCGGGCGAGCAACAGCTTTAATTTAGTTCACGAAGAATTCAATTTGGATCTATTCTGTACAAGTGTATCCTCAGCAAGACAGCGGATAAGCGCTAAATTCTTTGCAATATAGGAAGTAACTTGCTATCTGTTTTTGGTTTTATGCATCTGTATATTTTGTATCTGTATATCTTCCCACATATATTTTGTAATCATATATACCTTTTATGCAGGGCGTATCGTAGATGACTCAAGACCTCGAACCGATTAGATATTTAAAACTTAAATAACTTAAAAATTTGTTGATATCGATTCAGTTACTGATGTAGCACAAACTACTTTCAGGTCTTGAGTTGGCTATGTTGCGCCCTGTATGATCTGGTAATGCCTTAGTTAACCCTTAGTTGTACTCTGTTTGCTCAGAACACAAATCTTTCACCATTGCTAAACGTGAAGTCCTATAATTGGCTCACAGGTGTTATTACAAATTATTATAAGATTACATTAAGCTGTTGGACTTCCAAAATGAAATAAATGAAATAAATAAATGAAATGAAAAGAGGAGTAAGGCAGGGAGACGTCATTTCTCCGAAACTGTTTACGGCCACCTTAGAGGACGCCTTCAAGCTCTTGGAATGGCAAGGACTTGGCATCAACATCAATGGCGAATACATCACTCACCTTCGATTTGCCGACGACATTGTGGTCGTGGCGGAGTCGCTGGAAGATCTAGGACGAATGCTCGGTGACCTCAACAGAGTATCTCAACAAGTGGGTCTTAAAATGAACATGGACAAAACGAAAATAATGTGTAACGTCCATGTCGTACCCACCGCACTCACCGTTGGGAACTCTACTCTTGAAGTTGTCGACGAATACATTTACCTGGGACAGGTAGTCCGGTTAGGTAGGTCCAACTTTGAGAGAGAGGTCAATCGACGAATCCAACTCGGCTGGGCAGCGTTCGGGAAACTGCGCAACATCTTCTCATCCAAAATACCTCAGTGCCTTAAGACTAAAGTTTTTAGTCAGTGTGTGTTACCAGTGATGATATATGGATCAGAGACGTGGTCTCTTACTATAGGTCTCATAAAAAAGCTCAGAGTTGCTCAGCGAGCTATGGAGAGAGCTATGCTCGGCGTTTCTCTACGCGATCGAATCAGGAATGAGGAGATTCGTAGAAGAACCAAGGTCACCGACATAGCCGTTAAGATTAGCAAGCTGAAGTGGCAATGGGCGGGCCACATAGCGCGTAGATCGGACGGGCGTTGGGGCAGAAAGATTCTAGAGTGGAGACCACGTATTGGCAAGCGCAGTGTGGGACGACCGCCTGCCAGATGGACCGACGATCTTGTGAAAATCGCAGGAAGTCGTTGGATGCAGGTGGCATCGGACCGGTTACGCTGGAAAGCGATTGGGGAGGCCTATGTTCAGCAGTGGACAAGTATAGGCTGAGATGATGATGATGATGATGATGATGATAATCTCAATGATGTTTCAAATAGCTCAATCATTGAGGCTCAATGTGGGCTCGGTATACATCAATACCTATACAATGTAGATACACTAGTAACCATCAAATATTATTGTAAATACATATTTTTCGAGAGGATATTGGGAGGAATCTTGTCTGCGGTATATTGAAGGTGCCGCCGATTTCATTCATATCGATCAATCCATATTGAAGACCAAATACTTTTATTACACATATTTTTGTTAAAGAGTTTACAAATTGAACATGAGTATATTATATATGACAAATAGACATATATTTGAATGCGTATAGCGGATAGCATACATCAATCGAAAAAGTTTGTAGAAGCCGCATTTTATTATGTACATAGCATTATGTACGCCCACACTAACACTAGTCGGTAACACTAGTCGTGAAGAATAATATTCTTAAAAGATCTTTTTTAAAAATAAACTTTTTTTATAGCAAAGGTAACGAAGGTATTTTAGTTGAGGAGTTCATATGGCCTCTTTCTGGCTCCATCATCAAACCCTGGTGTCCTGGTCTAAAGTTCTCGTCATGACAAATGCAACGAGCCAAAACACTGTGAGGTTATATTGAGTAGTCGGGTAGTTCCATTGGCCCCCTTTCAGCTTCATCATCATACCTTGAACACCATCTGGTTGTATAGTACTTGTCACCAATCCAAGAAGCCTAAACACGAGGGGGTTATAATTTACATGTCCTTCCGATTCCATCATCAAACCAGCTCCATCGTACCATATTATTGCATTGTCACTAAATTTACATACGTCTGCCAAATTTCAGCTGAATCGGATACCCGCAACTGCTTGAAAAATGGTTTACAAACTTTGAACCGGAAAGACAGCCAGACAGGCATGCCAACAGTGCAAGTTAAATAAAAGCTTGTAAAATACTTTTTGATAGTCTAGTTTCTTTTGGCGTAACCCTCGTAATCCATTATGGTCCAAGTTTCCGGGCTGAGCAGACCTAGGTGATTTCAAAAAGTAAGCACTACGGTGATTTTTTGCGATTTTATGTATCTATATCATCGAGCCAGATCCTTTGCGGGGTAGGCAGAGAGTACAGAGTTCCAACAGGTTCTTTCCTTACATACCTCTCTGGCTGTAGATGAGCTCTGCGATTTTATGATTGACAGAAATTTGAGAATGAATTGTCTTTACGTATTTACGAACACGGAAGTAAAAAATAATAGTAAAAAACAATTTTGAAGACAAGGTTTTATGCTACCAGGCAGTGTTGGGCACTAATTGTTTAATTGTTCAATTGTAGGATCAAACAATTGAAATTTCAACCGCAGAAAAAATCAATTGCAATTGACGATTGAAAAATTAATTGTTAATTGTAGCTTTTCACAATTAACAATTGATCAATGGTAATTGTAAAACGTTGCAATTATCATTGATCAATTGTTAATCGTTTTTTGCATGTTTACGATTAAACAATTAACAATTAAACACACGACAGAATATATTTTAAGCAAATCCAAGATGGCGTACGTGACTTTTAAAGTAAAATGGGTGTCACTTTTGGGGTTTCAGCACTACCAGGTAATGATGATGTATGAGTATAAAAAAATCGTATCTATGCTCTTGGCCGTTGAGGAGTTCCTTCGTCTGGACCTAATCCTGGGTGTAGAATCAGGTCCTGGTTACCATAAGAATGCATTGCCACCTGAATCGAACGTCGGAAAATTCAACTCCGTAAGATAAAACGACGTGGTTCTAATTCAGCTTGATAGATTTGACCCGAACAAACATTGCTAGTTAAATTAAAGCTTGTAAAAAACAACAGTTAGTTACTAACGTATACATACGTACTAGCTTGAAAGTGGGGCCGTTATAGATTAAGCAGGAATGAAAGGTATATAAAAATGTCACTGCTTGGCATGGATATAATACAATGGATTGAGTACCGTCAAAAATTGCCAAAGAAAATTAAACTCTTACTCACAGACACAACATTGAATTTTCTATGAATTAAACAACTCGAGAAATCGTGACTGCCTCGTTGGTCTGGTGGCAAAGCGCATCGCTTTGTGATCACGAGGTCCTGGATTGAAATCCTAGCTCGGACAAATGTAGTTTTTGTAACGAAAAATTCCCAGTATGAGTTCGGAGTCTGGAATTGTGGCCGATATATGGCAATAGGCTCGCCACCTATTACATGGGACCTAACATCGCCGGCGAAATGTGGGTGTACTCAGTACACCTCTGCCACCCCCTCTGAGGAATATAGGCGTGACGGTGTGTAAGAAATCATGATGAGTGAGAGTAATAACCAGAAGCCCGGTGTCACGCTCGCACCCATTACGATGCAGTAGCAGTGCTTTGACTACTACTGAAGGAAGAATTACGGCAATAAACAGTGCCCGAGAATTATACGTTAATTATATGTCAACTAGTCCATAATCGTACCAATGTTTGGTCACCCTAATTAGAAAGAGCCGTAGAGCTCTCAGTGAGTATCCTTGTCATCCCGTTTATTTTCGCAGAGTGCAATCCATTGTTTTATATCCATGCTTCTTGGTAAGTAAGCGGTTTCTTTAGTATGTTTTGAGAGTGATACAGAATATTGTTAAAAACCAACATTCGATACAGCCAGACACTTTCCTTGTAGCAAAAGGCCGTATACTCGAACGCCTACTAGTATTTTCATAGCATCTAATCTCGCTTAGATTTTGTGTTTCTGTGAATGATCTGCGCTGTTGATCGAGGGGTCTTTACAGCTTTAACGGGAAAAAGGGCGCCTCGAGCAGGAACGGCCTTACCTTGGGTTGTCGCTATAGAGAGGGCATACTTACTAACGGTTTTTTTTAAATAAATACTTATATATATTTTTTCTCCACGCGGGACTTTGCGCGAGCCCTTGCTAGAGCGAGGCTACCCTCTAATGCAGCCACTGCGTGGATGTGTTGCGCCTAGCTGTTCAGATGATATCCTATGTGTAATGACGAGACAAGTGAAGTAGTTCTCGAAGCCATGACGCCTCGCAAGCCGATGACGAGACAAGTAAACTAGGCTTGGTTAAGTAAACTAGTACTCGAAGCTTAGGTAACGCATCTTCTACCAACTATGTCTCTATGTTAGTCATAATTAAACAACATTGTCAAAATACATTTATGTATATTTACCAGTTATCACTTTTATTATTTACAAAACTTAATTAATAACGTCGTACAACAATATTTACAAAATATTTATACAGTATATTCTAAGTTTCTCATTCGAAATACATTGTGATTATTTAAAATTTGCTTATTCAACCTTACACGGTTTATTCTTTAGTACAAACCATTCTACATCTATATGAAACGTTTTCCTCTAGCGGCTCTTTGTTATTGATTTCTAAATTATCTGACGCAGCACGGAGCATGTCAGTATTAGATGGCTGGCGTAAAGAAGATTTTACAATATCATCTAATCTTTTAGCTAAACTAGTTTTCGGTAACGTTGCATTAACTGCTCCTTTTACCTTGTCTATAAAGGAACTTTCAGTAGTTTTGGGCCAAGACTGTAGAGGTTTATTTTTTGAAATTGGTTTCGTTTTTATATCATCCACAATAACATCTCTTTGACGATCTGAATTTCTTGATCCTGCTTTGTTGTTATTTGTTTCCGGTAGTAATATCTTCGATGATTTAATTTGGTTAAGTGCTCCATCGGAATCAACTAATTTTAGCGTAGGGCGATCTTTCTTTTTGTTGTTATCACTCACAGAACTTTCCTCTCGGATTGATTTGAGTCTAGAAACAGGTGAAATCGATAATCTGGATTTAGGTGTTAATCTGAGTATTGGCCTAGGTGTTGTAGAAAAGGATACCGTGACTTTACTATTTCGAAAAGGACTTGCTTCTTTTCCCCCAACGCCTCTATTAGCATTTTGTATATTTTTAATTGCATGTGTCGCAAAAATAGTTGAAGTTCTGACTGGTGTTGCTTCAGTACCCCGGGCGATAGATTTAAAATTGGGAGTATTGAGTAAAGGCGGCGTATTTGTTTTTGTTGACGTTGCTTTAAGTTTAGGCGTTTCTATGGTTTTTGGCATGGGCACGCTTGCTGCTGATGGCATTTTAAATATCCTCAGGTCAGTGGCTTGTGACTTAATTGGTTTAATTTGCCTTTGGGCATCAGGCCTCAGGAATGCTTTTGTTTTAGAAGGAAATTGTTCCTTTAATAATGAGTGACGATTGTTATTAATATTACTAAATATTTTTTTATTTAATTTTCTGTCGTCATTACTCATCAATGTTGGATTAATAAAATTATTCCGCATTGTCTCCAGTCTATCAGTAAAATCCATATGAACTGCTCTCAGTTTGTCACTTAAATCATCATGTTTTTCAGCAATACTGGCCAGTAAGTTATGGGAATTTTGAATTGGATTTATTGAATTTAAATTATTTCCTGCTGCTTTCAGTTTCTGTTGTATATTTTTTAAGGAATTTTCGGCGTGATATTTTATATCTGATAAATCTAATTTGTCGCTTAGATGATCAATAACTGATGGTTTATTTAATAACTCTTGGGTATTAAATTTCATACTATCTCTTAGATCTACAAAATTTTCTGCAACATTGCCAAGCACATCGGAAACTTTACGAGTTATACCGTTATTAAACGAATTTAAATTGCTTGCATGAATTTTATTTGCCATAATATTTGAACTTGCCCCTAGAATATTTGCTTTATCTTCTCGAGAAGATTGCATATTTATTGGTTTCAATGTTAATTTCTCTGACAAAGGTATTTGTGCTGTTTTAATTGCAGGATGTAGTTTTGATAACGGCATTGTTAAAGGTCTTAAATGGAAAGTATCTAAATCTAAGTTTTCTCGTTCTAATAGGATCAGCGGCAGACGTGTCGTTGGAAAGTTAGACGTGGTAGCATCCATTGTCATGGGTGACTTTAGCTCACTAGATATATCATGTGTACAATCTTCAAGAGTTGGATCTTCTTGCGTATTTTTTTCAATCGGTTTGATTAAATTTGGTAGTTTTAATTGTATGTCATTGAGAGTTGGCATGTTATCTGATTTTAGAATATCTCGAAAATCTGGAAGTGAAGTTTTGAATAAATTTGGACTCTCTTTATTGAGTAAAGATCGTTGTCCAATGTTGTCTATTATAGATGAAAGCTTCGAATTACGAATTCCTAAGGTTTTCACGTTTTGGGGGATCTTACTGATGATGATATCGCTTGCACCAGCATTCATTTCTGGAGTGTTATCTGTATCTGTGGTTTTAGTGACATCATATTGCCTCGATGTGCTGTCGAATGATGTACTCTTTGGTATGTTTATTGGGCAAATATTTACTTCATCGGGATTATTACCATTTTCTTTAGGTAGTGTTACATCAAGATCCGTAAATGTTTCAAAGTCATTATCTTCGTATTGGTTTTTATTTGCTTCTTTCATATTTTCAGTATTAAAATCATCACTTAATTTTATATTATCACCACTTTCTACTGTTTTGGTTTTATTTGTTATTTCTTCCCCTTGTAGCATAGAATCTGATATTTTTTGTAGATCTTGTATAGACACAGAATTAATATTATTGTTACTTTGTTTAACACCATCATTAGGTTTTAATGTAGTTATCCATTGTTCAGTATTGTCGCCATCACAGTCTATTCTAGAAAGTTCGATTTTTTCATCCGAAGGTGGTTTATTGTCATCACCATCGTCCATTTCGTTAGGATGTTTCTTTGACGAAACATATATGTCGCTTTTATTTTTTTTTAAATTTTCCAATTTACTTTTAATTTTTTCTGTAATTAGATGGAGATTATTATTTACCGGAAGCGGTTTAAGTAATCTAAATGCCGCTGTTGTAGTTTCAACATCAGTGTTCTCTACGTTGTTTAAACTTTCAGAAATACATGACTCTTCCACAGACATCATATTGTATATTTTATTTGATTCTACATTGTCCTCATCATCTACATTGGCAGAAGAGTAACTTTCTGAATTTTTATCGTTATTCATGTACCTTGAACAATGATCATCATTTGTTTCGCAGTTGCCGTCGCTTACATAACTTTCAATATTTGGCGTTGACTTAGTTAATTCTACACTATCTACTATAGGAAAAACTGTTTGTGTATTTGCATTTTTTGTTTCATTGGTATTAGAATCTGGGTCAAATGAGTCTTCAGAGCTACATTTGTTTTTATTATCTGTTATAATATTAGAATCAATGATAGTAGAGTCTCCACTATCCGTGTTTACTGATAATGAAGATTCAGATGTACTTGAATATTGGTAACTGTTACAATAATCACATATTTGACCAATATCAATATATTTTACAGTTTGTGAGGAACTAGGCAAAGTGTCAAATACATCCGTTTTAGATATCATTGGTTTAGTTTTTGACATTTGGATATCTTCAAATGCATTTTCTTTAGTCTCATTGGGACAGTCTTCTTTTGGAGATATTTCTTCATCAATATTTTGGTCTAAATTTTTGTTGTTTGATTTAAATTGTGACAGTAATGGCGGCTGAACTACAGTCATAGGTTCGTTAAAAATGCTAGGTGAAAACAATTCTACATCTCTTAATTTTAATAAGTTCCGTAAGCTTAACAACTTTGTCTTCCGTAACATTTGTTCTAGAGTTGGTTTTGCTCGAAGGTTAGAAAATTCGTTGATATTAGCATTTGATGTCTTTAAAACTTTCTCTTCTATGTTAGTAGGTGATACGCTAAGATCATTGCTGGTAATATTGCAATCATCTTTGTTACTTATACCAGATGTACTTTTTCCCAATGGATTTAGTTCAAGTAACGGAACGAGTGCTCTAAGTCTTTCATTCCTAGATCTCTTTGCTTCTTTATTAAAATTTACTATATTCTCTTGAATATTGCTAGCGCCAACATTACTGTCGATATCCATCAAATTTCTATGTAAAAGTCCGATCGGTCGTGCCTTGGGTAACCCAAAAATTTCTTTAACTAAATTTGGTGGGGTTGAGGCTGCTTTTAACTTACCAGAACTACTTATAGTGCTTGCTAACGGGGCGTGTATACAACAAGATTCCTGTATATGAGACTCCTGTGGTGTGAAATCCTCTACGAAATCTTTTGGGCTTACAATAACTGTAACCATACTTTTGCTTTCTTCTGGAGTTGCATCTCTATAAGAGGTATCCGTTAAATCAGCAATATTAAGGGCATCTCTGACAGCGTCTCTTGCGAGTGCTTCTTGGTATTCTTGGTTAGTAGCTTCACGTAGTGTCTCTAAGACGGATGACGCAAGGTCTACTTCGGGATGCAACAATGGTTTAAGATCTTCTTTTTTAGTAGGTCTGAAATATAATAAATTATTACTTTGTTGTTGTTAAATAAAATTATTTTCCCATGAAAATTTCTATCGATCGATTGTGATGCAGCTCCTATTGCATTTTTATAAAACTGTACAATTTAACGCTATGCTCCCACCGTATCTCGCAGACAAAAAGATTTATATGTTAGTCTTGTTATCATATTCTAGAAGAATTTTGCAATTGAACAAAATCATATCAAATGGTGCACTTCATCGTATTAATCGTATTGCCCCAACATAGGTAATTTCAATAATTGCGAATTAACCTCACGAGAGACTCAACAGCACGCATTGTAGACGGAAAGAAGATTGATGAGGCTGCCTCAATTTCACCATCTCGTGATCGGCATGGGCAGTCGTCTAAGGTTTGTGTGCCAGAGAACGCGTTCCGTCCAATCGTAGTACTCTTCTCCTCATCGAAGCTGTTCTTACTAGTGTCAGGGCAAGGACAGCACTCGCCAAAATCCAGCTGACGGGTTCCCCTGACATTTTCATTTTCACTTGTGATCGGTTGTGCAGATATCTGAAAGAGTATAAAATGAGATAATTATCTGATACAAACCGACACCGTTCCGACTTGTTCTGGTGATGCCTATATTCCCTAAGCGGGGGTGGCAGAGGTGTATTATAAACACGTATATTTCGACGACGATGTTCAGTTCCATTTCAATAGGAGGCGCGCCTATTGCCAGTATACTAAGCACAATTCCAGGCTTTGGAGTGTTACTGAAATTTTTCGATGAAGGATCCCAATTTCACTTTGTGCCACCTAGGATTCCAACCTAGGACTTCGCTAGCTGCACCGTGTGTCACTAGCCTAACGAGGCAGTAACAAACAAAATGGCGCCGTACGCACATGATACATAAATAAATGCGGTCTCAGAACCTTGAGGCACGCATAATATTTAACCAAAACCCTTATCTGCAGCGAGAAATTAATAATTGAAACGAAAGTACCTAAGAAGTCAACACAGTGAAATTTTCAAATCAGAAACTGATTAATTGCTTAGACTATCGACCTTACATCCAAAAATATAAATCTGTAACTTACAGGTTGGTAAAGCACTAGCAGGTAGATGAACACATTCCACCACCGCATCTTGCCAGCTCACATGGAGCCTCACAAATGGACCCTGCCCTCCAGACCTCCGTCTTAATATGGGGAATATTATTATCTCACTATCTGATATTTAATCGGTTAAAATAATTATATGAGCACGCGCGATGTAATGATAACGATGAAACGTGACTTTTTTGCTATCCTCAGCAGAAAAAATATCATTTCTGTCGATAAATTATCTAGTTTTATAGTTCTTTGGATCACGACCAATTTGATCTGAATTGATAGGTAGTTGTGTAAATTCGACCCATGGGAAGCACAGAATAAGTACTAAATAGCATAAAACCGTTGCGCCTATATTCCCCAAGCAGGAATTGCGAACTTGTACCATGTACCCTTTTTTCCGACGATTTTAGGTCCCATGTAATACGGGGTCTATCGCCATATGCTGGGCATAGTTCCAGACTTCCAGACTTCGAATTGGAAGTTTTTCTGAAAAATTACATTTTGTCTGACCTACGATTTAAACCCACGAGCTCGTAAACGCTACGCGCATAATGCCCTACTAAACCAACTAAGTAATCTTTTACTATTTGCCCTAATGATGGCTTTTACGATATGCAGTTAGTTATAGTAGTATTAGAGTATATACCGTTGGTACAATTGTTTCTTTAAATATGTACATGCATAATATAATTAATCTGGACTGCTCCGTTGGTCTAATGGCAAAGCGCATCGCTTGGCGATCACGAGGTCCTGGCTTCAAATCCTAGGTCGGACAAATGAAGTTAGAAGTCTAAAATAAAACTTCCCAGTATGAGTCCGGAGTCTGGAGTTGTGCCCGGTATATGGCAATAGGCTCGCCCCCTATTACATGGCACCTAACATCGTCGGCGAAAAGTGGGTGTACTTAGTACACCTCTGCCAACCCTGCTTGGGGAATAAAGGCGTGACGGTGTATCTCAAAAGTGCTGATGTGGGCCAACATTAGTACTATGGAGGACCTCCGGCTTCTCCGTATGAAACGCACACTACTCTTGTATGTGCGGTACCATGTCCTTCGGCCCGCACATCAAGCGGGTCCGTCACCGAGCATCATTTGTGCTCGATCGTCTCCATTCGTTAATCTGCAAGCGGAGTAAAATGTCCCTTAGAAATAAGGTGACACTTTACAAAACTTGCGTTCGACCCATCATGACTTATGCGTGTGTTGTGTTCGGGCATTCGGCCCCCTCTCACATCGATAAACTCCAAGTGGTTCAAAACCGCTTCCTCCGTAAAGCCGTAGGAGTCCCCTGGTTCGTACGGAACGTCGACCTCCACTCCGATCTAGGTCTCGAACCTATTCGCGCCTTTATTAAAAAGGCGTCAACACGTCACTTCGCGAACGCATCTACCCATGCGAATCCGTTAATCGTAGCCACCGCCGACTACGATCTCCCCCCCGACCCCTGCCGCCACCGCCGGCCGCGACATGTTCTCACCGACCCCCCGGATGCTTTGTCATCCCTTCTTTCCGCTCAGAATACGGGCGACGACGACGACGTAGTAGTAGATCCCCTCCCATAGCCGGCGGTTGACCGGTGCACTTAGTAGTGCACCCGTCCCCCTACAGCGACTGTCCCAACCGAGGGCGCCTCTTCGAGGCGCCCTCGAGTATGTCGCCTCTTGCCCTTCTGGCTGGCTAGAGCGTAGTGGTTGCACGCTCGCCTTTAAGTCCGGTGAAGCTGTAAAGGCCTCGCGGCCAACAGCGTACATCATTCACACACACACATCTTGTATGTGTGTCCGTTTTAGAGGTAGTAGGTACAAACCTAATACCTCTAAAATGGCCCCAGTTTGAAGATAGTGAGTATGCATACATTGTGACTATATATAAGACTGTTCATTCATATAATTCTAGCTTTCATAAAATGAGGTACGTCTGGCTAGCTCTGGATTTTAGTCAATAATGTGACAGTAAAACCGAAATTATGCCTCTTCCATTACTTTTTACATTGCATTAATTTAAGCACAGTGGGCCTACCGACTCAAACCGAATCGAATTTTGTGAGACGGTAAGTTTAGTGAACGTGAGATCGAGATTCAGATTCAGATTGGAATGAACCACGACTAATTTTGTTTCTACTGTAAGATTAGCGGCTTTGTTTACAGACTGGTAAGTGTAAATCGAGTATTAGTAAATCGAGATTTACTGGGGTTTTTTTTCTGTGCAACAGTTTCGAATCTTGCAGTTCTCGTTCATGTTCATATCACTGTAAAGATCGAAACATATCTAGAGCGACAGTGACAGTGTAGACTATTCACCTAACTATACTTACTCACTTCGTACACTACTTAAGTTTGTATTGTTTGTTATCCCCTTTTTGGCTATCCATAAATTACGTCACACGTTAAGGGGAGGAAAGCGGTCAACCTTAGACGAAGAATGCATAGACGACGCATATCACTGAGTAGCGTGCATGTAGCGTGTCAATTTTATGTCGGTGTGAGTTTGTGAATCTGCGTTGGTGTGCGTGAGTAGGCAAGTGATTACTAGTACAGGATTTATCAATTAAAAATATTTACTTCATGCAAAATTCTTTCATTTCTACATTCACATATCGGACAAATTTAAGAAAATTAATGCCCTTAAAATGGGTTCATACAATCTTACAATGATTTAGTCTTAAGTAGCGATATTGACATTTTTTATACAAGTGACATTAAAGAATTTATAAATACACAGATATTTATATTCCCAGTCTCATAATCGTAAAATTTGTTTTTTGTTTTGAATTTATTCCTATTATAGTTATTTGTTAATTAATTTAATCTTACACACCGTCACGCCTATATTCTCCAGAGGGGGTGGCAGAGGTGTACTGAGTACACCCACGTTTCGCCGACGATGTTAGGTCCCATGTAATAGGGGGCGAGCCTATTGCCATTTAATCATACAATTTATATATTTAATTCTTATTGTGATATTGACATTATTTTCTTTCATTATGTTTTATTATTTCCTTGATTTATATAACTCGAACAGACTATTAATCTTTAAATGTTGTATACGCCTATAAAAGCTTGCCTTCAACTGTATCTGTATCTTACGTTGTTAACTATTGTGTGTGATGAGTCGATGGTGTATCTTTTCATAAATAAATAAATGAAATCGTATTTGACTCATGTAAATAATGATTTTGAATGACTACCAGTAAATTACATATGTATTATAATACAAATCTGAAAACATCGATATTAGTATGTGCAAATACAATAATATAATACAATAGTAAAGCCTCGTTGGTCTTGTAAGGCGCATAGTGATCTCGAGGTCGTCGGTTCGAATCCTAGGTCGAAAAATAGTAATTTTTCGATGAATAAATTTCCATTCCGAGTCTGGCACTGTGCTCGCTATAATATCAATAGACTCATACTCTGCTATATGGGACCTTACATTTTACAGTACAAAACTCCCACTCCCGCTTAGGGAATATAGGCGTGGAGGTGGTTATAATTTTTACATCATCTTTGCCCTACGTTTGCACGAGCGCTTTTTCAATGCAGGTTATTAACGCGCTGGAATGAAACAAATCGATCGCAGTACATTTTTACACAGTACAGAAAAAGCGTCTGTGTGAACGGTGAAGAGGGCCGGTAAATTTTTCACTATGAATGTGCAAGGAAGGGCATGGATTTGACAAATATAGGCGTGGAGGTGGTTATAATTTTTACATCATCTTTGCCCTACGTTTGCACGAGCGCTTTTTCAATGCAGGTTATTAACGCGCTGGAATGAAACAAATCGATCGCAGTACATTTTTACACAGTACAAAAAAAGCGTCTGTGTGAACGGTGAAGAGGGCCGGTAAATTTTTCACTATGAATGTGCAAGGAAGGGCATGGATTTGACAAATATCGAGGCGCCCTCGGTTGGGACAGTCGCTGTAGGGGGACGGGTGCACTACAAAGTGCACCGGTCAACCGCCGGCTATGGGAGGGCATCTACTACTACGTCGTCGTCGTCGCCCGTATTCTGAGCGGAAAGAAGGGATGCCAAAGCATCGGGGGGGTCGGTGAGAACATGTCGCGGCCGGCGGTGGCGGCAGGGGTCGGGGGGGAGATCGTAGTCGGCGGTGGCTACGATTAACGGATTCGCATGGGTAGATGCGTTCGCGAAGTGACGTGTTGACGCCTTTTTAATAAAGGCGCGAATAGGTTCGAGACCTAGATCGGAGTGGAGGTCGACGTTCCGTACGAACCAGGGGGCTCCTACGGCTTTACGGAGGAAGCGGTTTTGAACCACTTGGAGTTTATCGATGTGAGAGGGGGCCGAATGCCCGAACACAACACACGCATAAGTCATGATGGGTCGACCGCAAGTTTTGTAAAGTGTCACTTTATTTCTAAGGGACATTTTACTCCGCTTGCAGATTAACGAATGGAGACGACCGAGCACAATGGATGCTCGGTGACGGTCCCGCTTGATGTGTGGGCCGAAGGACATGGTACTGTTTAGGGTGACCCCTAGATATTTGACCTCTTTGACCCAGGGAATGGGTCGGTCGAACATGGTCACTTGGCCGAGATTACTTCTAGGGCGGCGCAGGGAGTGGCGCGGGGTGGCACCTCTGGAGAAGAACACCGCAGCGCTCTTGTCCGGGTTCACCTCAATACGCCACTTCCTGAACTAATTCCCTAGGGAATTGGCGGATGCCTGAAGGTTTCTGGTAATGAAACCCTTATTCCTATGCGAGACGTAGAGAGCGGTATCATCCGCGAATAGGGCTAGATGCGCCTTACTCGAACGAGGAATGTCGTTCGTGTAAAGGCTAAACAGGAGCGGAGAGAGAACTGAGCCCTGTGGGACTCCAGCACTGATGGAGTGGGAAGTGGAGCGCGTCATTTCGACGCAATAACGGAAGGCGCGATTCGATAAGAAGTCTCGTAAGATGAGCACGAGTCTGTCCGGCACACCCAATTGGTAGAGCTTGTAGATCAAGCCGTTGTGCCAGACTTTGTCGAATGCCTTCTCAACATCTAGGAAGAGGGCGCCCGTGTAGATGGGTTTGGGTCTATTGAGACCGGAGAGTATGTGCTCCGTGATGCGGTGCACTTGGTGGACGCAAGAGTGTTTGGCTCGAAAGCCGGACTGCTCGTCGATAAGGATACCCCTGGACGTTACGAAGTCTTTGAGCCTCGCCAGAAGTAGGCGCTCGTATATCTTGGCCAGGGAGTTGAGACGACTGATAGGGCGGTAGCTCGCGGGGTGATTGCGAGGTTTGCCGGGCTTGGGAATGCCTATGACGTCCGCCTCCTTCCACTTAGCGGGGAAGGTGCAGTTCGCCATGGCGGCGTTCAATATGGCCACTAAGAGGCAGATGAGTTGGGCGGGCAGGCATTTCAGAACGCGATTCGAAATGCCGTCAGAGGTAATTTTAGGTTTATGGGGACAACCAAGGAACTTTTAAAGTACCTTGGGGTCAACAAAGTGGGACATCTTGTGACAAGGGTGGGAACGAGTCAAAATCTTCGTGAGGTCACAATATATCGGTATCATCAGTCCAGATATATAAAGTATATTTTAGTTATATTATCTATGTGTAGTGTGAATTTATAATAATTTAATGTTATGATTGTAAATATTAACAATCAACGATTACACACCGTCACGCCTATATTCCCCAAGCGGGGGTCGCAGAGGTGTACTGAGTACCCACTTTTCGCCAACAATGTTAGGTTCCATGTAATAGGGGGCGAGCCTATTGCCATATACCGGGCACAATTTCAGACTGGGGACTAATACTAAGAATTTTTCGTTAGAAAAATACATTTTTCCGACGTAGGATTTGAACCCAGGACTTCCTGATCACAACGCAATGCGCTTTGCCACTAGACCAACGAGACAGTCAATTAATGATTAAATAAAAAAGGTAAATAAATAAACAATAAAATATAAATCTAAAGTATTATAACGTATTTAATTTAATGATTTCTAAATTGCAAAAAATGTGACGTCATACCAGAAGAAATTACCAAATGTGACAAGGACGGGGGAGAGGTTCCAAAAATTATGAAATTTGTTTGACGTAACCTGGATGGCCGCCCTTTCAGGAGGAGGAGATGCGTGGGTCTATTTTATTTTCCCGGTATCTATAACTTCTATAAGCCTATAACTACCGTGTGGTTGCAACTGGGGTTCCAGTTTCAGGTACCTTTCTTATATTTATATTCTCCAAAGAAAGCGAGAAAAGAAATTCACGAAAATATATATGAATCTATCAGTATGTATCATAACTTAGAAGTATGTGGTATGTGTTTAAATAAACGTAATAACCCAATAAAATATGGTTTTGTTTTCATACCTAGTTTTATTATAATATTAGACATAGTAAATAATAATCATAGTACGTGAGTTAAACTAAAGCGTTTTATCTATGTTTTATCCTATAGTTTAGGCATTGTAGTTTGCGCTTAAGTACGGCACTACTCAAGAGAAGTTTGTAATTATTGTATGGTTGCGTTAATTTTAATTAGGATCTAAGTTCAATATTTATGTTAATAAACAATATCAGCTGCAATACTGTTCCAAGGTCTGTATTGCTGGTCAAAGGCCTTCTCTCACAAATTGAAGTGAGAGAGATTAGGTCCTCTATGAGGACCCAGTGCGGATTGATGGAGGCAGATTTTTAGCCACCTGCTGTTGGAACTTATCAAGCCGCCTTTAAGGCTTCCAACGTGTATTAACGACTACCACAGTAAGTGGTACCCGGGAGCAACGGCTTAACGTGCCTTCTGAGGCAGGGGGACGCTCGAATATGAATATGCTTCAAACGGTTATCCATCTTAGACGGACCTTGTCGAACGCTGCTTAACCTAGGTGATCGCTAATAACACCGCGGTCGCATAGAGCTACGAGCGCATCGTACAGCGCTACGAGCACCTGTGTCAATATTAAACCTATCTATATTTATTGTTAGTATTCAGAACGTTGTATACGTATGCACATACTCTCTGCCTATGCTACAATGGATCTGGATCCATTGCAGCATAGGCAGACGGTACAGAGTTCCTGCAGATTCTTGCCTTAGAGACTTCCCTAGCTTCCTCCATGCTCATAGTTCTGCTGATACACGCTCGCCGGTTACGGAGACTCTTGACTTGCCTTTTAGATAAGACTCGGTTTGTTTTATCAAGGTAAGATAATCTAGATCTTCTCAAGTTTGTTCCTCGTTTGTCCCATAGATATACATAAAATAATATTTCATTATTGTTACGTCCTATTTTTTGTTCTTGGATCGTCCCATTTTTATTTATATGAACATTTTAACTTCGTAACTACAGACCGACTAAAACGCATTAAGAAATAACTAAATCAACATTTTGATTATGAGCGTTCACTACGGAGATCCCGGAGCCCCTCCAAAGTGCTGATGTCGGCCACCCTGGGGTTTTTAGTCGGTAGGAATCCGACACGCCCTGCGAGCGTCACCCGAGGCTCGCGGAAGTCCTATGCAGGACTTTCAATAATAGTTTAAAAACTATTCCTATCGAACCAACGAATCTTAGACCGAATGACTTTCGGTCTTTCCGTTCCGAGCAACAGAAACGGATCGACTAATTTTCTTTTTCAATGATACAACTATTACCATACACTAGTCAAATAAGTTTAGGCCTACAAAATGAAATATATGTGGAAATGTGTAAGACATTTTTTACCAACAGTACTTTAGTAATTTAGAACAAGTATGATGCAACAAAGACTATTTTTTTTTGGAACGTCATATGACATTTCTGGAATAAGTGGAACGATGTAGGCACCTCCCAGGTACCTACATCGTTCCACTTATCTTCTATACTACACCTACATTTATACTATTACATGAATTAAATTCGCCCTCCGCGTTTCTTATGTTATGTACACACTAATCTCAAAATCAGTGTATAGTATATCCTAATATTTTAAAATTTCTTTCACTCAACATGTAATCGTTAATATCTTGCTATAGCATTTTCATTTCACTGTCTTCAGAAATACTGCCGCCTTCATTTTACACTTGTTATAGTTTGCAACCACAACTAAATCGTCTAAAAATGTGAAATAAAACTATTTTTCGGATTTTAGCGCGGTTTATTTTGATTTTTAAGTTCCCGACATTCCGAGTGCTTTGCAGCACTTGGGACCCGGTAATTAATATAATCAAATCCAAAACCAAGCATAACACTGCAAGGCCTCAAGACACCGTGAGCTCATTCTGCGTAGATCGGACCAACAAATATAATTAAGAAGTTTGAGGGTACCCCGGAACAACTATGCCTATTGGACGTCTGACACCTCAGTCTTTCCTGTGACCATGGGTGCTGCAAAGCAGTCGAAACGTCGGGAACTTAAATCAAAATAAACCGTGAAAAAATCCGAAAAATAGTTTTATTTCATGTGTAATATTCGCGTAAATCTAAGAACTCAGTACGTCTAAAAATGGTAATGGTTTGTTTAAAAAGTTTTAAAGTTCAATTGGAATAACTAAAGGTGTATACGGTTTTTATCAGTAGGTCTGAGGAAGGTTTAGGTGTTTATCATTTTAATAGCACTTTGATTGTCTATAAATACGCTCACATTGTCAAGAGTTTTAAATTCACTGGCCTATCCCTTTACAAATAAAACTTAACTGATACATATTGCTGCAGATATGTACTCAGCTTCAGATGAAGACAGTGCAACAGATTGCTGCTTCTTCGACGCCCAACACACAAGGTGGTTGTTGTGGTAAACAATCATTCCACTTACACTCTTTCTGTCATATTGATCTCCTCGTCAGTCTGCCTCAGTATATGCTGTAATTTCATTATAGTCTGACTTTGAATAGGTAAGTATTTTATCAACAGTTCCTATTTAAATACCTCAAAATCCTCTTGGCTGCTTCCCACGTGGTGTTTGTTGGTTTATCCATGTATCGACTCAAATGTGATGTTGCAAAGGTAATATCTGGTCTACTCGTCGTCAGGTAAGTTAAACAACCAATTAGTTCTTTGTATGGCACATTACTAATTATTTCAGACACACAGATGCAGTAAAGTTATTCTCCATGGGTGTCTTCATCGGTTTGCAGTCTTTCATTCCAAACTTCATCAAAATTTTTAAAATAAATTGTTTTTGAGAAATGGTCATTATGTTTTCATTTTGGGTTATTTCCAAACCTAAATACTTCTCAAACTTTTCCAAATGTTTAACTCCAAATTCTTTATATAATGGTTCTTTAACCTCTTGTATATCTTTCATTTTTCCAAACAATAAAATATCATCAACATATAATAACAACCACATGTTATTCTTTTTATATAGACAACTATCATATTCTGATCTTTTAAAACCTACGGAATACCTATATTCCGAAGGGTCCTGCTTGCTGCGATACGAGATTCCCTTCAATGTGATGCCAAAGAATTGCCTGTATTGGACTTAGTTGCCTCTTACTTACGATATGTTGCCCTTGCGGTAGGTTATTAAGTCATATAGACACATACCTAATTATATTTTAGCCATTTAACCAGGTTCAGCAGAATTTTGTATTAATGGTAGCAAGAATAGTAAGTGTAACCGGCGAGTGTGTATGAGTCGAACTATGAGAGTGGAGGAAGCCAGAGAGGTATGTAAGGAAAGAACCTGTTGGAACTCTGTACTCTCTGCCTACCCCGCGAGGGAGTTGGCGTGATGATATAGATAGGTAGAAGAATAGTAAGTTTACAAACTATTATTGCTATGTAAGTTATAGATGCCCTAATTTTCCTTCCACAAATACTGCACACTAAATCTCTCTTGTCCGCCGGCTAATGCAGAGTATTACGGGAAGTCATCTATTTTTTGCTCTCCCAGCTACAAGCCAAGCCTAGGCTGGTCATCTTTAAGGCAACCTTGAACTAGTCAGCCCTTTTTCCTCCCGGCTGAAGCGTGGTTATTGCATGCTTGTCCTGACCGGTGAAGTTGTCAAGACCCTTTAACCAACAGCATGATCATTCTCACTCACATAAATGAAAAATGTTTTACTAACTCATTGTGTAGCAACAAGACAATAGTATACGCCGGTGTCAAGAAACTAACATTCTGAACGACCAGTTCGCACTATCCGTCAGACACTTGTATCCTACGCGAACCTGAAGCCACGAACTTTGAATAGTGTCCCACTGCGTAGAATATGGGCTGTTTGATTATCTCGCCGGCTTCCGCGACCACTATGATAGCAGCATCTAGCTGGTTTCGTAACCAGCTCGGACCGCCTTCCGTGTTTAAACACATATTCCAATCTATCCAACCAATCACGTTATTGACTAATATGAGATCCTAAAATTCAAAAGGTTAAATTGTGATAAAGTTTCCTGGAACGTTTTAGAATACGCTATCAGAATTTGAAAACTTATAGTTACCTCCATGATGTCAACAAAATATTCTATCGCTCTTGACCACGATCCGTAATCTACTTTGATGTCGTCATAAACTTGAGCCCCTGATGATACAGAGTCATGGAGATGTATGAGCTTCATGGATATACTCGTATGTACCCACAATTGGAGAATTTAATTTCAAGACGTAATAAAACACTAAGTTAATAAAACACCCAGTTCTGAAAATATTACTTTACATAAATTCAAGCCTGTTTTCTTCAAAGGGTTAGGTGGTACACCCACGTTTAACCGAGATAATTTTGGTTGAAATATGATAGGGTGCGAGCCTGCCGCCATTGTTTTGGCAAATATTAGTTTCCATTTCTTTTTCACTCAGACACGAAAGTTACTTCGAGATGTTTTCCTAACCGTAAGTCTATTGCAATTCTTCTGTATCTGTAACTCATGTATGTAGGTGGATTGTGTAGAAATATCAAAGATATATATTATAGTCGCTCGCCGCGTCTTTTCTATGTACTATGTACGGACTTATCACAGAAAGTAGCACCTATACGGATTTAAAGATTATTTCCGTGCTTCGGAAAGTACGTTAAGCCGCTTGTCCCAGTTACCACTTAAATTGGATAGTCGTTAAGCCGAGTTGGAAGCCTTATAGACGGCTTGATAAGTTCCAACAAACCTGCCTGCTGCCATCAATCCACACTGGGTCCGCGTGGTGGAATATGAGCTGATCCCTTTCATATCGATTTGCGAGAGAATGCTTTTGCCTAGCAGTAGGACAGTATAGGCTGATGTTATTAAAGGTCATTTAGTTTAGACTAAGCAGTCATCAACGTTTATTTAGATAAACGTTGATGACTGCTTCTTACTATTACCAATATACAGTGTTTTATCTGAAGAGCAAGTGAAGAGTCTACATAATCGGCGAGCGTGTATGAGACGAACTACGAGAGTGGATGAAGCCAGAAAGGTTTGTAAGGAAAGAAACTGTTCGAACTTTGTAATCTCTGCCTCCCACAAGGGATCTGGCGAGATAATATAGATAAAAAGAAATATTAAAGGTCATAATTGGAGTCTTCAGTCTATTAGAGACAAATATATTTTTACCTGATGAGGCTTCGGTGGCAATCACAAATTTGTCAGGGTAGTCCGCCATTGCAGTTGACAGGTTGGAAGCTGGTACCAATTTGTCCATATAGAAGTGTACTGCCATGCCGTCCAAATAGTTCAATGTCCCTGGATAATTAGCCACCAGCTGCGGAACACATTGCAACGTTAGTTGGATTGTGATACATGTTTTATGATATTTTAGAGTAGGTTGTGAACTAGTAAATAATATGAGGAAGATAGAAAAAGATTGCGCAGGAATTTAAATGAAAAAAGCTACCCGTCAAGATGGGCCCAATTTTCGATTGAAGGTTAAGAGGGCCAACATTTTTTAAATTAGTACGTATAATCAAATACAAAGTGCCAATAAAAATAAATTTTCGACGGACGATTTGGCGCAGTGTTTAAGAGCTTAAGCCGCTCAGCCTACTGGGTCGAATAGACGCGGGTTCGATTCCCACACAGGACATATTTTTGTATAGCCCACAGTTTTTTTTCGATCTGAGTGTATGTAAAATTTCATGTTTGTAACGGCATCCACGATTCCGAAATAAATCTTAGTGTGGGGCTACGTTTTTTATAAAGAAAAAAAAAACCATTTGGGTGTTGTTCTCCCGCGTGTGATTAGTAATTAAGTAAAATTATAAGCTAACAACATCATAGCGCCCTTCAAATTATGTAGAATAATTAAGTACTCCATTTATTACGTATTCCATAAATTTCGACTAAATGCAAATGAATAGCCTGTATATACATGTAAATAGAATGCTTAGCGGATATCCGTGCATTCATTTTTTTTTGTTTTGGAAGCATCGATGTATTTATATCGATTCGTGGTAATTACGGATCATGAATAAAATGACAGCCAAAAACGGCCGCGTTTTGGAAGGATATACTTAAGCATCTATACCTACTCGTAGCTACCTAACTGTAGAAATTCGTTTTGATTTTAATTTAACGCGTTTGGCTCTGGCTCTGGTTGGTCCTCACGTTGGCTTTAGATGAATAGAACTTACAGATAAGACCAATTCGAAATACGGTGACACCCTTACTTGTGCTTTTATGTTTCGGGCCGTTTTTCGAACAGTCACCGTAAGGGAATCACTAACGTCGAGGACCTTAAAAATTTTTGTTTGAAAATTTCCCTTACCTGATGACCTTGACATCAGTGAAAAGTAAAGTGTACCCGGAGGATCCAAAATGCAGGTTTTTTTTCAAATAATACAGATATAATTATTTAAAATAAAAAAGTCATCCATACAAGTTATTGAGTATACCTAAAGCTTTTTTTCATATATAATTTATACATATCTTATCTCCCATTGAATAGAATATTTGCAATATATATTCAAGGTTAAGATTTTTAAAAGATTTTTTCTATCTATCTATCTATAATCTATCTATAACCTCACGCCAGATCCCTTGCGGGGTAGGCAGAGAGTACAGAGTTCCAACAGGTTCTTTCCTTACATACCTCTCTGGCTTCCTCGACTCTCATAGTTCGTCTCATACACGCTCGCCGGTTACGGAGACTCTTGAATGAAAAGATTTTTTTTTTTAATAAAATTGATTACGTAAAATTAAATTTTACTCCATAACAAATACGCAGTAAATTCATCAACAATATTCTGTAAATAGAGCTTATTTTTGGGAATTAGGGTAAGGTTCCCCCTTAATAATACAAATAATATATCGATATTTGGAAGGACCTGAAGATCTACTCACATTGTTCCAAAGCAAGCTGATAGAGTTTAAGCTGGTAGATGACGTTGGTCGTCACCAGTTATGATCTTCACATTTTTATATAAGTAGTTACGAATAGTCGGTCCTAAGGTATACTCGATCCATTCGGCCTGAAAGAAATATTGCATATTAAATAACACGTGTCCATAATTGGGATAGGGCTGCCACCACTAAATGGGACCACAATTACCATTGTGTTGTAAAAAAATGGTTTTAACAGATGAAATAAGATTATCATCATCGTATGACGATGTATTTCTGGTAACTAGTGGTCGCCCATTGGTCGAAATTCGACCATAATTAATTTAAATTATAAGTTTGAACATTATTAAGGTTCTATTGTCAAAGACTATACTTCTATACACTGTTAATTTTCTTATTTTTTTCGAACAAATTATAAGAAATTTAAATAAAAAAAAAACAAGAAATGATTAAAATAAAGAATACCTCTTTTTAATTTTTTTTATTATTGAAACAAAAAACCAAAAAGAAAATGCTGTCCATTAAACTTGACATACATTTTTCGATAATTTAAATAATGATACAAAACTTCTCTGTAAACGATGTTCTTCTTCTTCAAGTTATGGCTTCACACTAATTATAAGTGTATTTTGCCTGTGTCCAGTGAGATATATAATCGTGTTTGTTTAAATTACTTCGACTCTCCGATGAATTTGATGAGAACGATGATAATGAAATTAATGAAGTACCCCTGGATAGTAAAGCGGTGGATACTTAACATACCAATTTCAACGGCCGTT
The DNA here is from genome assembly GCA_905147815.2 of Phalera bucephala. Lineage (NCBI taxonomy): Eukaryota > Metazoa > Arthropoda > Insecta > Lepidoptera > Notodontidae > Phalera > Phalera bucephala. Next base: position 7,828,138 of record LR990629.1, on the reverse strand, counting down.
TTGAGGGAAGTCGAAAAGGCACGTTTTATAACATTGTTACAATTACCTTCACTCATGCACATATAAGAACACATAATGGTTAATATTCCACCAACATTACACATTATTAGCAGAAATAACACAAGTTTTGTAATAAAACAAATCGACAACATCACTTCCAGCCAAAAAACCCGTAAACGATGTTTTTTGTAAAAAATCGTTTGCTGGTTATGTTTGACATTCAGTAAGACTATAGACAAATAATATTAAAAACAAACAATATTAATCTATTCTCAATTTGAAGTGTATTGTGTCAAATACATGGTAGTGTGTGTGTAATGCGTTTTTTATTGATTTAATGTATTTTTAATGCATAATTAAAAAAAAAAATATTAGCATTCTGCACTCCTTCTCAATATGTTTATATTGAGAAGGGGTGCAGAATGCTAATATTTTTTTTAAATGTAAGTGTGGAAAATTTTATACTCCTCCGTCCGCGCAATTTTCGTAAAATGGGGTACAAAGTTTTTGCTTCACGTATTTATATAATGATAATGCGACCTACGATTAAAATTTAATGTCAGAGCGGAGGAGCCTTTGTTTAGCCTCTGATGTCAACTGGTGTAGCCTCTCGAATCCGCCGCTGAATTTCCAAGTGGGTCAGTTCTCCCAGACAGATGTGCTAGATAGTCCGCACTGAGTCTCCACAGTTATAACAAGGAGACTTAGTGATGCTCTACCTATGCAGATGATAGTTGTGCACCTTGCGACTCCGGTTCTGATTCGGTTAATGGAGAACCACACTGCAGTTGCTCTTTGAAGTTCTGTACTACAATCGAGGGGCCGGCTATGGTGATGGTGAAATAAGGTGTATGCCACTTGTCATTCAAATTAACACATTCGCCACATAGCCGACGCAGCGCGACGGGAGCGCGACAATGGCGCGGTATGAGGAGTTGTAATGTACAAAACTTGGACTTGTACGGGAGACGTCACAGCGCAGCCCCGCCCGGCGCGACTGCAAACGTCACGACCGAACGTAGCCGAGCCATTCCGTCGCGCTCCTGTCGCGCTCCCTTGGCTATTTGACCAAACCTTTAATGTTTAAACCTCATGTCCTCGTGATAAATATTACTATTTTACGCACTTGTAAAATCGGATTTCTTGGCGCTACTATAATTGGCAAAATATGAATGTTGTTGAGAAGTGATATATTATTTGAGGTAAATTTGACATCCGTTATAATTACTGTATACACGTATCGTTGTTGAAACGTATGTTGAAATGATGAAATTATCGTAAAAGAATTATGTACTGATTCCGTAAAGAAGATCAATCTTTGTTACGTGTTTTAATATGAATATCGCCTTCCTTTTAAAGTAACTGATATTCTTTTTATCACATAGGTTTTCATATATCAATTGAGAGAAAAAGTAAGAATATTAAGTGAAGCTCTCGGAGTCAGATTGTAAATTGCACGAACAGCCCTTTAGTCAAGAACGAAGATGGTGGAATTCTGCTGACCAGAAGGATGTAGGTTCCGGAGAAACCTAGACTATTTTACCATGACCATGTTTGACCGGAAAGCGTGTATGAGGCAAACTATGATAGTGCAGGAAACCAGAGACATCTGTAAGAAAAGAACTTGTTGAAACTCTGTGCTCCCTGCCTACCCCGCAAGTGCTCTGGCGAGATGATATAGATGGAGATGGATTAACTGATAATAACAAGAAGTAGAACTAGTACATCTTACCAGGAAATTCTGTTGCGGCTGAGCATATTATAACAACTACATTCAATAAACTAAATAAGAACATCGTTACTGGTGTATAATATAACTAATATAACTAATATTATTGTCAACTGCTGAAAATCATTCAATATTAACGTATATATATTAAGTCTTTTATGATTCTGCTAATAATGTCTGACTTATTCACTATCTTTAAATAAAAAATAAAAAATTATACGAAAAATGTTTGTGTGTTTTAAGGTATTTCTGCGCATCGGGAATCCTCTAGGGCCGTTTGACATAGTCTTTTTCTTTTTTTTAAACATAGCCCCACACTAGGATTTATTCCTGTGTCGTGGGTGCGTTTACAAACATGAAAATTCACATACACAAATACCCAGACCGCAACAAATAATTGTGGATCACACAAAGATTTGTCCCGTGCGGGAATCGAACCCGCGACTATTAGACACAGTGGGCGGAGCGGCTTAAGCTCTTAACCACTGCGCTAAATCGTAGTGTTGTAAGATTAAGCAAAGTTTTGGAGTCGGAGTGGATATAGTGCCAATATTCCTTGTAGAACATCTAGTAAACATGTTCCTACAAGACTAAAGGCCAAGAAGCTCGGTGTCAAGTTTATTTTGGTGCACAATTGTAGAATTTTTGTTTGGCAGAACGAAATCAGCCTTTCTATTCTTATACGCAATCTATCTATCTATCTATATCATCACTTAGATCCCTTGCGGTGTAGGCAAAGAGTACAACAGGTTCTTTCCTTTAATACCTTTCTGGCTTATACGCAATCTCGACAATTAATCTAGTTCAGTTTTTTAATAATATTAATTCTTAATTCTAGCTATAAACTATCAACGATTCCGGTGTCACAAAATAATAATGTTTGATATTATAATATATTACCAGAATGTTGGAGATTTAAGGTCCAGATTAAAAAAACATTTTACGAAAATGTTCCGCTCAATTACTATAAGATTGAGCTTTAACCAAAACTTGGCTAAATTCTATATATATATATATATACCGCAAAGATAAAACTTGTACAAATAGTTCTAAAAAGATGGAGGTGGAGTTATGTTTACTGTATTTCAGAACATTAATGATGCAGTCACTGCATCCTATGTTATATTATGAGAGATTATTGGTAAACATAACTAATATAAAAGACTTCTCTGGGTCCGTTTAAAACTGGGTGTCACTAGAGTATTTTTGGTCGCAGCGTATGCTCCCGTAAGCTCGTCGACACCCCAGGACCTTGAGAAGTTTTGGGATAATGTCAGGGAAGTTCTGGATTTGGCTGAGGCTAACGAAAAGGTGATTCTGTGTGGCGATCTGAACGGATGGGTAGGAACCAGGCGGCAAACTTGCGACGCTGCTCTGGGTCCTTATGGTGATAAGAGAGTGAATGATGCAGGTAAGCTCATTGTAGATGTTTGTTTGGAAAGGGGTCTCCTTGTGTCTAATACGATATTCCAGCATAAGGACATACATATGTACACGTGGAGAAGGAATGAACAAAAAAGCATGATAGATCTGATCCTGGTTGATAACCGTCTCCGAAGCAAACTACAAGATACGCGTGCGTATAGAGGCCCCACTCTGGAATCAGACCACTATCTCGTAGTTGCGCGGTTTAGTGGTCTGTTCAGGAAGTGGAGGCACTGGCGAGAGCGTATCCCCTTCGGAGACCTTGAAAGATTAAAGGTTGAAAAGTTGCAAGATGAGAGCGTGAGGAGAATGTATGAAGACAGAGTCCGGGACAAGCTTTTGACAGCAGGCTCTTCGGACTCAAATGTATATGAATGCTGGAATAGCCTGAAAGAGAGTTTGGTGGAATCCGCGAAAGAAGTATGTGGTTGCTCAAAGAAGCATATTACAGCAAAAGGTGATGCATGGTGGGATGCGGAGTTGCAAAGCTCCGTAGAAAGTAAGAAGAAAGCGTGGCAGGACTATGTATCTTCTTTGAACCTGAATGCCAGTATGACAGAGATGAAGAAAGAAATATACCGGCAATGCAAGAATGCCACTAAAACTTTAGTGAAAGAAAAGCGTGAAAGAGCCAGTATGATTGAGGAGGAGAGGCTGGCGAAGAACTTCGAGAACAACACCAAACTCTTTTGGAGCAAGGTGAGAAAGGCTCGAGGTGATTCGTCAGGCTCCAGAATGGAAAGGATAAAATCTAAAGATGGTGACATTCTTGCAGACACACAAGCTGTGCTAAACCGGTGGAGTGAATATTTTGGAGAAATGTATGGAGATGACCCGGATGCTGATGCCGCAGACGTGCCTAAAGGCGAGATTGCGGCACCAGAATCAACGGAGGACATCACTATGGAAGAAGTTGAATGGGCGATAGGAAGTATGAAAAACGGTAAAGCTGCGGGAGTAGACATGATATCTGCCGAGATGATCAAATATGGTGGAACTTGCGTCCGGGACGCTTTCCGGGCCCTTGCAAACCTTTGCTGGAGGACCGGTAGAGTCCCTACAGATTGGCGCCGCGCAGTCATAGTACCCTTGTATAAAGGCAAGGGTTCACAATATGACTGCGCCAATTACAGAGCCATCAGTTTGATCAGCTTGGCAGCCAAGGTGTACGGTAAAATTATTGAACGGAGAATGCGCGTGAAGTCCGATGGAATGTTGTGCGAGGCACAAGGGGGTTTCAGGTCTGGAAGAGGATGTTCGGATCAAGTCTTCTCACTCCGCAACATCGTAGAGAAGCATCTGGCAGTGGGCCGGAAGGTTTTCTGCGGTTTTGTAGATCTGGAGAAGGCATTTGACAGAGTTGTGCGAAAGAGACTTTGGGACATTTTGCCAGAGTATGGTATAGATGGCACTCTGTTGCGAGCCGTCCAGTCCACTTATGTGGACTGCAAGGCATGCGTACGGGTGGGTGGTAACAGGTCACCCTGGTTTGACGTTAAAATCGGCGTCAAGCAGGGTTGCGTGTTGTCCGCTAGACTGTTTATAATATATCTGGACAAAAGTCTTCAAAGACTGAAAGCGATGAATGAAGGTGTACAAATGGGTGACTTAGTGGTAAACCATCTACTTTATGCAGATGACGCGGTTTTAATAGCGCCAACAGCCACTGATCTGCAAACACTAGTCACAGTTATGAAAGACGACTGCATGATCAATGGCTTACACTTGAATGTGAAGAAAACCAAGATTATGGTTTTTGAAAGGGAAGAAACCAGAACGAATGTAAGGATTGTGGTTGGTAACGATGTGCTGGAGCAAGTGAATGAGTTTGTATATCTTGGATGCGCCTTCAGTAAGGATGGGAAATACACCGCTGACATAGAGAGAAGAGCGAGAGCAGGGAACAGAGTGAATGGTGCGATGGGAAAGCTACTCGGGAGCCGGCACTTAAGCCATAAGGCGCAGCTGGCCATACATAACGGAGTTCTTGTCCCAACGCTGTTATATGGTAGCGAGAGCTGGGTATGTAAGAAGGAGAATGAAAGATGGATAAATGCGGTGGAAATGCGAGCTCTGCGGAAGATGTGCGGAGTGAAGCTGACCGACCGCATTAGCAACAGCATAGTAAGACAGCGAGTAGGTATGAAAGATAGTATCGGTGTAAAGATGAGAAAGGGCATGCTCCGTTGGTTCGGGCATATAGAAAGAATGCCAGAGGAAAGACTGACAAAACAGATATACAATGTGAAAGTGGAAGGATGCAGGTACCGGGGAAGACCTAGACTATCTTACCACGACCAAATAAACCGAGTCTTATCTGATGGAAAAGTCAAGAGTCTCCGTAACCGGCGAGCGTGTATGAGACGAACTATGAGAGTCGAGGAAGCCAGAGAGGTATGTAAGGAAAGAACCTGTTGGAACTCTGTACTCTCTGCCTACCCCGCAAGGGATCTGGCGTGAGGTTATAGATAGATAGATAGATTGGTAAACATGTACCAAAAGGCGCTCCGAAGTCCCCAATTCACCCTCCCTATTAATACACGAAAAAGAGAAACGTAGGCAAAAGTTTCGACAGTATGAATGGGTAGTAAGTAAACTACGAGACTAAATAAATTAATTTAAAGCAACTATAGTAGTGCATATAAATTAGAATAGAAAAGGTAATTGCGAAAGGCTATAAAGTAATTTGGCGATACATGAATCAAAATCATGTTCTATGTTTTGTTCTTCCTTCACTAAATAATTTATTCCTATCCAGCTGTAACATAAGGCAAAGGTATTAAATTATTTAAATAGCGTGCATTTACCTGAATCAGTGAAGTATATAACTAAAATATGAATCTGAGATCCCTAGGTTTTGGCGTAGAAAGTTGGACTACAATAGCCCTAGGTCGAAGATTGGCAGGATCGTACTTCGTCACTTGGGTTGCGTGCAAGATGCATTTAGTTGAGACCAGACAGTTAATAGCTTCCCCCATTTGTGATACCCAAGTAAACAGGTGTTCGGTTTTAGATTCGGGAATATGCTGTATTTCTATATAATTTGTGTCGTGTTTTCGCTTGTTTGGTTGGTATTGGCAAGTACTATACAATCAGATACTGTTCAGGGTCTGATGATGAAGCTAAAAGTTGGTAAATTGAACCACCGAACTACTCAATACAACCCCGCCGTGTTTGGACTCGTTGGATTTGTCTTGAAGAGTGCTTTAGGACCAATAAGGTGTCCATGATGATGCAGCCGAAAGTAAGCAATAGGACCTAATCAACTAAGCAAAATAATAGCAGAGGTGTTTTTTGCTATAAAAGCTTGTTTTTAAATAGGACTTTTTAAATTAAAATTATTTAATTCCTGACTTCATCATCTCGCTTACGTGTTGTGTGACTTTCCAATGCACGATTCTGGCGAGGCAGATGGTGTTCAACCGCTTATTAGTATTAACATAAGACATCATCGATTTTAATTTTACTGAAGTGTAATCGTTAGGGCAAACCCATTGTTGACAATTGAAAGCATTTATCCGACTGAGCTAAAATTTAGCATACGTATGTAATTCGCTACATACCATGGACCCAGCTCTAGAAGTCTTTTGATGGGGTTGAAAGGTGTCCATGGGAACATGTCAACTACACAACATAACCACCTAGTCTTTAGGCTTGTTAGATTGGTATTGACAAGTACTATACAACCAGATGATGTTAAGTGTCTGATTATGAGGTGACCAACGGAACTACCCAAATACTGAACATACCCCCGCCGGGTTTGAGCTTGTTGGATTTGTCTTCACGAGTTCTGTAGACCCTGATGGTGTCCAGGATCTGATGATAGAACCGAAGGGTGGCCAACGGAACCACCCAACTACTCAACATAACCCCGCCGTGTTTGGGCTGATTGGATGTCTTGACGAGTTGTCTAGAACCAGCGAAACTACAATTTGGTGCTGTAACTGACCGAAACTAAACCCGGTACGAATCCCTCAGAGCGCAAGTTCTACTTGCACTTGTCCAGTTATTTCACCATTAAACGGTGTATTGTGATTATGTAATACTTGTCGTACACATGTATTATTGTAAAGCAAATTGGTCCGATTCGAGGGTTGAACTGATTCAGTGTTTCAGATCAATCTAAAAATCGATTAGTTCGATTTTAAATTCACATACCCACGGTATAGCATCAATTCTTGTAATAATATTACTATTCTAATTCTATACTATTACTTTAATCTACTTAAATTATGTACTTATTATTATACTTTTCTTATGCATCTCTCACCATAGTAGATGTAGTGTTGATACAAGTATGTCCTTTGTAATCATCAGTCAAAAAGTCATTGGGAACTGAATGTACCGTGTGCATATTATTATTGTTGTTATATATTCGACTTCACACATGTTAACTACGTGTAGTTACAATACATTGATAACTACTACCTACCCTATTGTATTCATAAATTTGCTCACCAATCTTACGTCATATTAGGTTTATATACTATGTAGGTTAGGGGTCAAATAATACCTATGTATTACAGAAAAGTAAATCAGTCGTGAATCTAGTTTAAAAACTGTTTTTTGTACGATAACGTTATTTTTACGACTGCCTCGTTGGTCTGGTGGCAAAGCGCATCGTTGTGATCACGAGGTCCTGGGTTCAAATCCTCGGACAAATGTAGTTTTTCTAACGAAAAATTCTCAGTATGAGTCCGGAGTCTGGAATCGTGCCCGGTATATGGCAATAGGCTCGCCCCCTATTACATGGGACCTTAAATCGTCGGCGAAACGTGGGTGTACTCAGTACACCTCTGCCACCCCCTCTGGGGAATATAGGCGTGACGGTGTGTGTTTAAAACGTTACTTTTAAAACGTAGGCATTTGTGTCTTACTGTTTCATAATAGTTATGCTGGTCTCCTGCTATGTATCAATTATTACCTCTTGTTTACATTCGGTCGTGTGGCAGTAAAGACAGAAGTTGACCTAAAAAAAATAGTAGCACAGGCATGTAAACTAGACATAATTTAATTTTTATGCCCAGTTTTATGCTTACTGCAACGATTCACATTTTCATGCTCTCTGCAACTGTTAAAATTTCACGCTCACTGCAGCGGTTTACATTTTCATGCTCACTGCAATGGTTCACATTTTCATGTTTACGGTAGCGGATTTATACCCGCGCGGATGGTACTTACAGTGACGGTGTACGAATGTTGTTCTGTCATTTATTAAATGAATAAATAGTCAATATTAAGGGGTGATTATAGTGTATTACGATTAACTGAATCCAATACAAACAATCTACAAGACTGAACTTTAAACCAATGATGCAGTCGTGAGCTATAAGCAAAAACATTTTTTTTAAGTTGTTATGTTTTAACGGTGACCTTCAAAGAGCAAACACCCAAACGGTCTAGCGAACACTCGCGACCTTTGAACCTATACTCTGTTTTGGTATTTAAATAAAGGTAACCAAATCAAAAATAAGGTTTTTTAAATGACACTTTGTCGGATTTTATCGCGGTTTATTTTGATTTTTAAGTTCCCGTCGTTTCGAGTGCTTTGCAGCACCCATGGTCACGGGAAGGACTGAGGTGTTAGACGTCCAAAAGGCATAGTTGTTCCGGGGTACCCTCAAACTTCTTAATTATTTTTGTTTTTGTTGGTCCGATCTACGCAGAATGAGCTCACGGTGTCTTGAGGTCTTGCAGTGTTATGCTTGGTTTTTATTTCATGTGTACTATTCGCGTAAATCTGAGAACTCAGTATGACACTTTGTCGTTTTAAAATATGTTGAACCTAAATAAAGTTCTTTATACAAATACTGGAATACTATATCAAACTGGAATACTATACTAATAATAATTATTTCTATTGTTGTATATTTTGATATTGTATATGTTTGTAATTTTTTTATCTCTATATCATATTGTTTATGGTAATGCTTGTTGATACACAACATTGCTGGTTTTGTTTCCTGGCGCGTATATAAATAATGCTGATGGTTTTCCGACACGGGAACAAGCGACATACAGTTGGCCATGTGAAAAGCACGGATTTTCAAGATTAATGCCACAAAAACTTAACGACTGCCCTTGCGATTTATTTATTGACATTGCAAATGGTTTGGTGGTGGTGGTTTACATATGGGATAACTTTATGGGGGAATGGCACAGATTCGCCAACTCTATTCACACTCCAAAAAAAGTTAGTTAGGATCTTAGCGAATATACAGGAGACAGATAGTTGCAAAACCTACTTCCAAAATTCAAAAATCTTAACCCTATCATGTATATATATCTTTGAAATATGCAAATTCGTTCGTAATCATTCTGACTTTTACTCAAGACGCGACGACCTGCCCACAAAATATACTTTAAGACACAAAAATAGATTAAACCTCCCAAACTCACGAATACAAATGCACTCTTCTAGTCCTTTTGTGATGTCTATCAAAATTTATAATAAATTGCCAGAATACATTAAAGAAGATAATAAATACACTAAATTTATAAAGGAGTTAAAGATATTTTTAATAAACAAATCCTACTACACTATAGATGAATATCTGAATGATAAATTTTAAATTAAATATGATAAATTAATAGACGATAATATATTATAAGTAAGAATAAATAAAGTTTAAAATAATTAGTAAATATAATAAATAAAATATAATAATGAAAAACTAACAAATATAGTAAATAATAGTAATAAAGAATGTAGATTATTTTATATAATATATTCTATAATGATCCAAATTGAGATAATCGACGCTCTTCCTCTCTCCTAACTTTGCTGCACCCGACAGGGTCCATAATTGTACAATATTAATGTTTTAACCATCTATAAACACTATGGAAAGCAATAAACGTTTGAATTTGAAATGCAAGTCGCACTGGAAATTGTAACCGTTTAAAGTCGAATGGCATGTCGTTCGAAATGTCTTTGCCTTTATACTTCCCTTTTAACATTGTGGCTTCGATGACGTTGTTCATTAATTTCTTTACCGCAAGCCGGGTGCCATTACAAAGACGTGGCTGGTTTATGTTTCGTAACATTATGATTAACGATCTGATTTTTAGTTGCAGATTATGAGGTGGTAATCCAGGCAATTCTAGGGAATTTAAAAATTCCGTTGGATAGTTGACAACATCTTGGTTAGTAACGGAATCAACTGATTTGTATGTCATCAATTCGCCAGCTATCTTACTTTGAATTTGAAAATTCATTTCATTGACATTAATGTTTTTTTCAGCCAATATAACACGTTCACTTAACCAAACATGATTTTTGTAATTTTCAGCAATGTTTGGGAAAACCATCTCGGTCGTAAGTTCGGTCTTTGATTCAGTAAAGTGACAAAAGTTTGCAGGGAATGTAATGTATCCAGACGATGTGTCAACAGGAATTTTGCCATTACCAATATCAAATCAATCAATCAATCAAATCAAATCAATCAATAGCAATTGTTTGGAAAATACTTCACCAGATTCGTCATTTTGCAATACGACTCGCATATTCATATTTAATTTGAGTCTCTTCACGTATTTCCATAAAACGGACGACTCCAAACATGTATTAAGTTCGTCGACTGGCGTTGATCGCGGCATTACTGGCAATAATTGTCGAAAATCACTTGCCAATAGAATCATCGCTCCACCAAACAGGTTTTGGTTGTTTCGTAAATCTTTCATTGTGAGATCTAATGCCTCCAAAGATTTTTTGTGTGCCATCGTGTATTCAGCCCAAACGATTAATCTGCTTTGCTGCAACACTTTGGCCATCGCAGAATTCCTCGAAAGGTTGCAAGTTGGAGTTTCATTAACTTGCATGTTCAACGGCAATTTGAGTGCTGAATGAGCTGTTCGAACGTCTTCCAACAACGTTGCTGCAATACCGAATGATTCGAGTGCAAATGCAATACCGTTTTGCGATCGAATCGTTGCCAAAGTCAATGATATCAAGAATGTTTCTCCAGATCCTCCAGGCGCAGGCATATTTTTGTTGCTGATTTAGAAGGGGTACGTGTCTTTGAACGGTTTTTCTTAATGTTTCGCAATCGTATTGGCTTTCGCGTCTCAACTCTTGATTAAACGAGTCGTGCATTGGGCGATTGGGCGTTGTCATTCGTAATTTTAATTATCTTTTGTTGGTAAGCATCAAGCACATGTCCTCAATTAAAATTAATACTTCATTGAGAATTTCTTCGTTCATTTGCAAATCTGCATTCATTGTTCTAAGATACCTCTGATGCAATATATCTTCGGTCATATGATTTTTATATTTGTTCCATATATCAATCGGTGTGGATGGGAAGCATGTGCACAAAATTATAGCAAACAATGTTCGTATTTGTTTAGCATTTGAGGACATTACAGCATCTTCGAGTGTGTGGTCCCAATGAGCGTCATTCTCTATCAATCCCAAATGTTGGCAGGCTTCTCTGTATGTGCCGCACAATACACCATTAACTGTTCGCAGATGTTGGAATGATGTTGGGCCACGAATATTAACTAACAGTAAACGCAAATAAAAACACTCGTCTTGACTGGGATAGACTGTGTTAAGATGTCCTAGTGCATCAGCGGAAAATATTTGTGGGTAACTTGGAACTGGATGCCCTTGTTTCCGTCGTTGAAATTTCTTTTGACGATCGGTTCCAGGTATAATATCTTGGCATTGCAGAGTAAAGCAGCATTCTAGCAAAGTCATCATTCTGTTACATTTCAAAGAAGCTGGTCAATGTTGTCGATGGCGGCCTGTCAACTCATTGTAATACATTCTCCGTTGTAAAATACACTCTTTGACCATTATCCAAATGTACGGCCAAGTGAACAACTGTGGGGTGTCTTTCATGTATTGCAAATGAAAAAATACGCCACATCGCTTCGTTACTGCTAACATAGCGGCCCATTTGAAATTGAGTGACTTCATCGTTTGAACCTTTATTCATGTACTTCCAAATGTATTTAATAGATTTCACGGACTGGCAAAATTCGACGTTTATGTGTGCTTAAAATTTCTTTGAGAGTAACGGCGAAAATGGATTATCGTGGTTTATAATAAAGGTAGTCGTTAAGTTCTTAAATTGTCGAAGCTTCTGCGCAATTTTCTTAATTGTTTTCAATGTAAGATTCGAAGTACCTTCTACGAAGTATTAGAAAACATTTAAAATGAATGAAATCGGTAAAGCCGTTCTCAAGTTATAGCGTGACCAGGAGAAATAGGGGTTCATTTTTATATATACAAGGGTAACATAATAAACGCAAGACCTCAGACACCCCGATTAGAGAATAGCTTCATATATTCAAAACGAAAACCAAATTTCCAAATTTAAAGGTTTTTACCCTTTTTTAAAGCACTTCAATACCCCAACTAACAATGAATCTTGAATGTGTATGTGTGCGTTTTGAAAAATACGTTATAGAGATACATTTGAAATGTCCTTATTGGTATAAATCAAGAATAAATTTAGTTTTGTTATAGCGCACTGAAGGAGTAAAAGCATTTTTTGCAAATATAAAAAAATTAAGATACATAAAAAATTGTTGAAATCAATTCAGTTGCCGATTTGGAACAAACTACTTTCAGGTCTTGCGTTTATTATGTTACAGCTTGTATAGATAGATTTACTACCTTAATTACAAAGATAATTTATCTTAATAACACGACAAAATTATTACAGGCGCCGAAACTAACAAAAAAGTTAGTTCAATTAATTATTATTCATACCGACTAATGGTTCGGGACCATTTCACCAATATTTTTTTCATTTATTTATTTCACAATAAGTTATACAAATAGCTCTTAATTTACTTGTAACCAGAACAATAATTACATATAATAAAGAGGTTAACGTTGACGGCTATACTAGTATAAACTGTGTCACAGCCGTCAGCATCTTTGACCCTTTATGGTTTTGTAGCGGTAACAGTTAAATTTGTATAGGTACTAACGTATATATTCATAAAGTATAATTAATCAAATAAATATATCAAATAAAAATAAAATCAATATATGTGACAATATTTAAATTATATAATTTAATAAATGAGAATTAGTATTTAAGAAAATAATTAAAATGAAAATTAATCAAGAAATTACCACAAGTGAATATTGTTAACGTTAAAGTTAAATGTGATATGCATGTATGATTTCCTCAATTTGGTCATAATTTAATTTTTGAAGCCAGTTACGTACAATATCTTTGCATTTAATTAACTGACCTATTAAGGTAGCAATCTATAGTTAGACTCAAATATTTGATGATAGAGGTACGAGAAAGTTTTGGACAATTGCAATCCTTCAAAAATTCGCAAGTGTGCGCTCTGACAGAAAAATCTGCTGGCGGTTGCGTGTTGGAGCGATGAGTGAAGGTAATGTATTTGGTTTTATCTAGGTTCAATGTCAAGAGGTTATCAGTAAGCCACCACATTACCTGTCTAAGTGCTCTCTCCGTATAACGCTTGGTGTCATCCCAACTCTTTCCATGTCCGACCAAAACTGTATCATCTGCATACGTAATAATATTGCAATTGGGTATTGTTTTTGTACATAAATTATTTACGTATAGTAGAAAGAGTGTGGGACCAAGAACGCTACCCTGAGGAACTCCGAAGGAAAGGGGGGTATTGGTGCTAGTATGATCACCAATTTTTACACATTGCGTGCGGTTAGAAAGATATGAGCGAAAAATATCCAAAACTATTCCCCGTATTCCGATAGACTCCATTTTGGTAAGCAGTACGGGAACAGAAACAGTATCGAAAGCTTTTGATAGATCAAGAAACACGCCAATAACTTTAAATGAACTATCCAGGTTTCTTGCTATCACCGCTGTGAGCAGTAAAGTTGCATCTTCCGTAGATTTATTTTTCAGAAAGCCAAATTGATTTGTAGCTATAATGTTTTTATTTTGTAGATAATTAGTTAGTCTACAATTAATAAGCTTTTCTAGAATTTTGGAGATGATAGTGAGAACTGATATTGGTCTATAATTTTCGACACAGTCTCTGCTCCCAGATTTGTAGATAGGATGAACCAAAGCCGTCTTTAGAATATCAGGAAAAATACCCGTTGCAAAACATAAATTACACATGTATGAGAGAGGAGAAATTAAACTACTTCGAGCTTTTTTGATTACTATCGTAGGCATGTCGTCAGCGCCTGTAGCAGATTCATCTTTAAGGTTTGCTATAATGGTCTCGATCTCCCCCGGGTTTGTATCGTGTAAATACAAACCCGATCGTAATTCCTGGTTAGTGCTCGACACACTTGGCTGCATTATCCCCCTGTATCCAATATAGCATTCGCAAGAGATGCACCAATTCCTGCAAAATATTCTTTAACCATGTTCACAGTTACGTGTAAATCCAAATTTAGGCTAAGCAAAGCATTGGGTATGGATGCACGCTGCCTGAGGTTAACTATTTTGTTTATCGTATTCCACATACCCGTTGGATTATTTTTATTTTTCTGAAACTCAGATTTTTCGTAGGCATTATTGAAATTTTTCAATAAATTATTACAGAAGTTCCGATATCTTGTGTACGTTATATGTAAAATCGCGTTTTTAGGATCACGTTTGGTATTTTTTGTGCTATTTATCCTGATGCCTAATACACCGTACTAATCCTGGAGTGAGCCATGGTTTAATTATACGTCTACGGTGCGAAACAGTTATTTTTTTAGAATGGGCGTCAATGGCTTGTCAGTAAATAGGGTGGCCACCATACTGGGATCTGTTGTATTATAAAGACGACTAAAATCTACTTCCGAAAGATAGTTAGTTAACAATGGATACTCAATTTTTGTTACGTATCTTTTACTTTTATAATAACAAAAAACCATCGGTGCGCGGTCAGTTATATAAGAATCTAGAATGAATGTCATTGCGTGTCTATTTGACCTCAACATTATATGGTCAATACAATTCTCATTACGGGTAGGGAAGACATGAAAAAACATTGCCCGCGTACTGTACAGTAACAGTGTATGATTGTTGCTCCGTCATTTAATTAACGAATAAATAGTTTATACTTAGTTTTAAAGTATTGTTTATAGTGCATTACGATCTACTAAATTCAATACAAACTATTGTCAAGACTGGACTTTAAACCAAGGACGCATTCGTGAGTTATAAGCAAAAACTTTTTTTAAATTTTTAAGTTTTAACCGTGATCTACCTCAACGTACGACGATAAGGAGCGAGTGCCCGGCCGGTCAAGCGGACACTCACGACCTTTGGACCTAAGCCGTTTTGTTTACGAGTTGGATTGAACTATTTTGTTGAGTTATTTATTGAAAGGCGTTTAACGAATTGAATTAGTATTTAACATGTTGAATACAGACGCTGGGTGGGGGTGCTGTAAATCGCACACAGAACACGATGAGCACCTGGCTTGCACACATTGTAAAATAAAATTTCACAAGGATTGCCTAGTCAGTGATAGCGAAATCGATAGTGAACAATGGGTATGCCCTCTCTGTAAAGCTTTAAAGCCGAAGAAAGCGAAGAACGATAACACCCCAGTAAAATTAAAATCGATTAACTCTAATATCATATCACACATACGAGCCTGTCGCACCACACCACTATTCAGCACAAGAACATCACGCACTAACGCAGGCAAGCGCTAACCTATTCGTCGCATACTTGATTCGTACAATTCAAAATTTAGTCACATTGATATTAATGCGAATAGTGTGAGCGTTTATAAAAAACTAGTGATTAAGAAACTGCATAGTTATATATAGTTACAGTTATACGACTCTCAACCAGAAGTTACAACATTTACCATACCTGTGGTAAACGATGTGGATGTCACAATTATTAAAAATGTTTATATATGTCTTAATTACTAAAGTTATTGTGATGTTGTTTGTTTACCCAATAAATAGAAAAAAAAAAAAATATATATAAATACTAATAAGCGGTCAAACAAAAGATTGGCACCATCCTCCTCACCCGAATCGTGCATTGAAAAGTCACTTACTCGACACGATATAAGCGAGGTAATTAAGTCAGAAATGAAAGTAGCGGTGTCTGCTCTTACCAAGTCCATATCGAATACTTTTAATTCGGATCTAAGCGCTATCAGAAGCGACATGAAAGATCTCAAGGATTCGTTGAACTTTATGTGCAATCAATATGAAGACTTTTTCCAGCAACTTATAGCTTCTTCTCAAGAAATCAAAGAATTAAAGGAAGAAAACTCTCAACTTCGATCAACAGTTAATGAGCTTTCACACATACTAAATCGTATGGAACAAAATTCCCGTTTAAATAATATAGAAATACAGTGTATTCCCGAATCTAAAACTGAAAACCTCTTATCTTTGGTATCACAAATGGGGAACGCTGTTAAATGTCCGGTCTCAACTGAATGCATACTGCACGCAACCCGAGTGGCGAAGAGCAATCCTGCCAATCCTCGTCCTAGGGCCATTGTAGTCCAACTTTCTACGCCAAGACTTAGAGATCAACTGTTAGCTGCCGTTATTACTCATAATAAATCTTCGCCAGATGACAAGCTCAATACAGGACATTTGGGGTTAGGAGGAGATAAGAAACCCGTTTTCGTCATGGAACATCTCTCCCCTAATAACAAGGAACTGCATAGTGCAGCAAGACTGAAGGCTCGGGAATGTAATTTTAAATATGTATGGGTGAGGAACGGACGCATTTTTATGCGAAAAAGTGATACAGCCCCATATATATAAATCAAAGATATGACCGACTTAAACAAAATCTCGAAATGAAGCCCACAGTTCTAGGGCTCGGCTCTTAATATAGATTTCTATCTTTTAAAAATGGCTAACTTATTAAATGTGTACTATCAGAATGCTAGAGGGCTTAGAAGCCGTACTCAGGACTTCTTAAATAATGTGTCTTATAATAATTATGACGTCATTGTGATTACAGAGTCTTGGTTATTTAGTCATGTATATGATAACGAACTTTTTGATAATCGGTACACAGTTTACAGAAGAGATCGAGAAACTACAGAATATCGACACAAGACAGATGCGGGTGGCGTTGTTGTAGCCGTCTTAAAAAAATATGGCGCTATCAGAGTTGGCTCATGGGAGTCTGATGGCGAGGATCTTTGCATTTCGTTATCTGTTATTTATAAAAAGAATATTTTCCAACTCGTTCTGTGTGCTGTGTACCTTAGACCGCCTGTTGATCAATGCCAATTGTCTCGCTTCCTTGATAATTGTAACAGAGTGTTAGAAAATATCAATACCCATGTCTGTATTGTGGGTGACTTTAACATTAGTTGTATTGACTGGAAACTAGCCACTAACTGCTCAATTGATTACAAAACAACAACTTTAGCAAGCACCTT
Source organism: Phalera bucephala (assembly GCA_905147815.2). Lineage (NCBI taxonomy): Eukaryota > Metazoa > Arthropoda > Insecta > Lepidoptera > Notodontidae > Phalera > Phalera bucephala. The sequence continues at coordinate 7,810,644 of LR990629.1, read as the reverse complement.
AATAAATTTCACACTAGTCAATAATTTTTTTCAGTCTAATAACATCTTAAATAAAAGTAATAAGGTTCTAGATCTCGTTTTGGTGAATAGTTTGGACTGCAAAGTTCTTGAAGCTACAGATGTTCTTTCACAGATTGACCCATTTCACCCTCCTATTGAAATAGAACTATCTGCTACAGTAGATCAAAAGTTAAAATATAATACGGAAATTAAAAAACGTAATTTTTATCGAGCTAATTACACAGAAATTTCCAAATATTTAGATAGTATTGATTGGTTGGAAGTATTTAACTCTTGTGATGGAATTGATGCCATGGTCACTATGCTTTATTTTCATATTAATAAATCAATTGCCAATTTTGTACCATACAAAGCTCATAAAAAAACTAACAAACCACCGTGGCACACTAGGAATCTAACATTACTTTTAAAAGAAAAGGAAAAGCTGCGGAAGAGATATAATATGTATAAAGATCCTCTAGACAAAATTTATTTGAAAACAGTTACTAAGAACTGTAAGAAATTAGCTACACTATGTTATACGGCTTATGTCGAGGTGGTGGACCCAAATTTTTTTTGGTCGTATGTTAAAAGTAGAAGGGGTGGCAGTAGTGCATACCCTAGTGTCATGAACAGTAATGGCAAATCATCTTCTGATGGAACCGAAATAAGCGATATGTTTGCCTCCTACTTCGCATCAGTTTACGAGGATCACCTCAATGTTTTGGTAGATGTTGGAGTTATGCCAAAGTCCAATACTAGCAACTGCTTTACCAGTTTAACGTTCAGTTGCAGTGACGTTTTAAAGAAATTAAAAGGCCTCGATCCTTCCAAAGGAACTGGACCTGATGGAATTCCACCTCTTTTTATCAAGAATACAGCCCTTAGCTTAGCTTTACCCTTGCAAATAATTTTTAATGTCTCCTTAACTTCTGGAATTTTCCCTTCTCAGTGGTAAATTGCAATGGTCATGCCAATCCCAAAAGAAGGAAATAGCAACAACGTCGAGACTATAGACCTATTTCATTATTGGCAGTTTTTCCCAAATTGTTTGAGTCTTTAGTCTGTCCCTTAATACAAAACTACTTCAGTATTTTCTCAACCATTCATCAGCACGGTTTTGAAAAAAATAAATCTACATGTACCAATTTGGTGACCTTTACAGAGGATTTGATGGAGGCTATAGATAAGAACAGGCAGATGGACGTCATCTATACCAACTTTAGTAAGGCCTTCGACAAAATTCCTCACTCGGTGCTCCTAAATAAATTACAAAATTATGGCTTTTCTGGGCCACTTCTTAACTGGTTAAAATCCTATCTTGGTGGCAGGAAGTTTTATACAGCTGTAAATGGTTACAAGTCGGAGATGTTTAATATCTGCTCGGGTGTACCACAGGGATCGCATGTTGGTCCGATCTTATTTAATATTTTTATCAATGATCTACCAGATTGCCTTCTGTATTCAACACCTTACTTGTTTGCTGACAACCTCAAACTTTGCAGAATAATTGATAATGATAAGGATTCCTCACTGTTACAATTGGACTTGGATAATTTAGTTAAGTGGTGTAATCGAAATAAAATGTTCTTGAACATTAAAAAATGCTTCTGTGTTAGATTTACGCGAAAACTCCGATTTATTAAGTCTAGTTATAGTATCGAGGGCACAGTTCTCCAAGCGTGAAGATGAATGCGTCAAACCTGTTAGATTATAGAACAAACACATTAATGTGCATGCTTATCATCGATATTATGTTTTTACGGTCTACCTGTTTCCTATTTTGTTATTTAGATTATAATACATATTTTTTATTTTGTCGGTTACAATGGAATATATTTTCGTTACAATGCTATATTATAGTTAGTAAATCGGTGGTTGTATGGTTTAGAAATGGTACCGCTTAATATTTATTACCAAAATGCCCGCGGCTTGCGTACTAAGACAAATAATTTTTATAGAAATGTTCGGTCTAGCTCATATGATGTTATTGTGATAACGGAAACATGGCTTTTGGACGGTGTTTATAATAGCGAACTATTCGATAACCGATACATGGTTTGGAGGCGTGACCGTAATTATGACCGTACGTTACAGAAAAAAGGGGGTGGTGTGTTGATTGCAGTAAGGTATGGTCTTACGGTTGTGGAAAGGTGCGACTGGCGTAGTTCGGCGAAAGACATTTGGGTTTCCATATTTTTTTAAAGATCTAGACCTTTAATAACTTACAGGTTGCATGTATGTGGCCTGTATTTGTGCAACGAAAATATGGGATATTCGTACAATATTCAATTACAAAACTTCTCTAGTAATCTTAATAATTTAGCCATGTCACATACGTCAGATAAGTTTATTGTTATTGGTGATTTTAATTTCGGAAATCAGGTAGATTGGTTATACGATCCTGATGGTGGCGATTTATCGCCTATTAACTATTCATCACAAATTCTTACTAACTTCTTTGACACGGCATGTGCCTGCAACCTATCCCAATATAATCACATACGTAACGTTAATAATAAATTACTGGATTTGGTTTTCTCTAATAGTCCCGTAATCGTAACTGAATGTAGTGAACCATTAGCTCTGCCCGTAGGCTGATTGTGTTGAAATACATCGACTTGAAGATAAAATCTCTGCAAAGTTTATGTTTCACAACGGCGATTATATCTCCATCCAATCTGAGCTCGATCGAGTCAATTGGCAGGAGTTGCTACATACAAAGAATCTTGAGGACGCTATTACTTCATTCTACAATAAATTGTATGAACTAAGAAATAAGTATGTACCATTCAAAACAATTCGTCATTCATCGCACCCCCCTTGGTATACCTCTGCCCTAATTAAAATTTTAAAAGAAAAACATAAGTTTCACCATAAATACAAACTGTACGGAAATTTATCTGACTATCAATCCTTTTCCATTTTGCGTGCTAGGGCTGTCTCACTTGAACATGACTGTTTTAATGCTTATATTAACAATATAGAGTTATCAATTACTAATAATCCTAAAGCGTTTTGGTCGTTCATCAAAAGTAAAAAAAATAATAATGCTGTCCCCGAAACGATGCGTTATTGGGATAAATCTATGACTACGGGTGTGGAAATCTGTAATCTATTTGCCAACTACTTTTGGTCTACCTTTCAGGAACCGGACTCGGACGATACTTTTTCTAATGTAGTCAGAGATACTAATAATAGTGTAAACAACATTAGCTCCATAACAATATCTGAAGAACGGGTACTGGATCTTTTGAAAAAGTTGGACCTATCTAAGTCCGGTGGCCCTGATTTTATACCACCTATATTTATAGTGAAATGCGCTGGGAGCCTAGTGATACCGATCTCTATACTTTACAGACGTTCTCTTGATGAAGGTGTAGTCCCTGTGATTTGGAAGTCAGCGTTTATTACGCCAGTTTTTAAAAATGGTGACAAGTCCAATGTCGAGAATTATCGTCCCATCTCCAAACTGTGTTTATTTGCCAAAGTTTTTGAACGAATCGTCTACAATGAAGTCTATTCAGCTCTCGGTAATAGCTTGGGTGAGGAGCAACACGGTTTAATTCGTAGACGGTCAACAACAACAAATTTAATCTTAAGTAATGACATCATTCTGAAAGGTATGGAACAGAAAGCACAGGTAGATGTAATATTTACTGACTACAGCAAATGCTTCGATCGCATTGATCATCATTTGCTGTTGCGTAAGCTGCTGTGGGCTGGTATTCATGGTGATTTATACCGCTGGTTCTGCTCTTATATAAAAAATCGATCGCAGGCTGTGGTGCTACAAGGGTATACATCAAGCTGGTGCTCAATCCCATCCGGAGTGCCTCAAGGTTCGTTATTAGGTCCACTTTTGTTTACTATATTTATCGCGGATGTTAAATTATGCTTTAAAAACTCTAAAATTTTACTATATGCAGATGACATGAAAGTTCTTAAAGTAGTCCGCTGCTTATCCGACTCTTTACAATTACAGGATGATCTTAACAGATTCGTTTCATACTGTTCGGATAACAAGCTCCAACTCAATATCTCTAAATGTTCTTTCATGATCTTTACTAGACAAAAATCAATCATAGGTTCTGGTTACACACTCAATAATCAAAGCATTTGTAAAGTGAATCATATGAGAGACCTCGGTGTAACACTAGATAGTAAACTATTGTTTGATAAACATGTTGATATTATGGTGAATAAAGCATCCAAAACACTCGGTTTCATCATCAGAGCCACGGCATGCTTTCGCTCTCTTAAGCCAGTAAAAATCCTATACTGTTCATATGTTCGAAGCATCCTAGAGTATGCGTCTCAAGTGTGGAATCCGCAATATCAAGTTTATATCTCACGAATAGAAGGCATACAAAAAATGTTTCTACGGCATCTGGACTACAAATCACAGACTGTTTCAGTGGACTATGATGATCGTTGTAGGCGATATCATTTCCTACCTTTGCAGGAACGGCGACGTATTAATGATGTTTGTCTTCTAGTTAATATTGCGAATGGTTCTATTGATTGCCCTGAGATTCTGGCCAATATACCTCTCCGCACTAATCTAATTGGTTTCCGGCCGCGACCTATCTTAGATGTGCCATTTGCTAGGACAAATTATAGACAGAATGCATTCTTCTTACGTAGTGCCATATGTTTTAATAACCTACCGACGGACATGGATATCGATCTATTCAATACTAGCTCCAAAACAATAAGAAACCGCATGAATACAAAATTCTTCTTTAGTTAGAAAATAACTGAAGCAGGCATTACTCAGACTGTACTGTTCTTTAAGTGCTTTTTGGTTTATATTATGTTTTTAATTTATTTTTTGTTTTTTTCTCACTGGCGTTTTATTTATTTATTGTTTTCTTCTAGTTTTTCTATTTTTTATTATTATTTCACTATCATAATTTCTGTAATTTTCATTATGTTTTCCTTTATTTTTATGTTATCTGTGTAAGCTTGTAATTAGCAATATTGTTATTTGTTTGTTTCGACATATTATTTTCGTTATGAGTCTGTAAGCTTACCTAAAATAATAAAATAAAATAAAATAATAAAATAGAATGTCAAAATGTTCGAGACCTGGGGGTCACGCTCGATTCTCAGCTTACTTTCGTCCCACATATTGATATAGTGGTAAAAAAAGCTTCAAGAATGATGGGGTTCTTATTGCGAAACTCAAAATCTTTTCGAAATCCATCTACAAAGATTTTATTATATAACTCATTGGTAAGAAGTATTTTAGAATATTGTAGTGTCGTCTGGCGGCCCCACTATGCCACCCACTCCCTTAGATTAGAAAGGATTCAGAAAAGATTCCTGTGGCACTTAGCTGCTGCAACAGGTGGAAAAAAGTTGAAAAAAAATCCTACAATGATAAGCTTATCCATTTCAAAATGTATTCCTTAGCGAAGAGAAGGGAAATGCTTTATGCCATGTTTATGTTTAAATTAGTTAGAAGCATGATAAATTGTCCGCAACTTCTGTCAAAAATCAATTTCAGGGTCCCTATTAATTATCCTCGCAATACAATCACTCCGCTGGTGCCGCCCCTACGCAGGACAGTTTTGGGTGCAAACTCTCCGCTTCCACGCTTATGCAGGACTATAAACAAATACTATATTGTTATCGATTTGCATGCGGATTCTGTGGCTGGTTTTCGTAGGGCTTTACTGTCGCATATTCCGATCACAGTATCGGTTTGATTTATACTTTAATATCAATCAATTTGCTGTTTTACTTTTTCTAAATTTAACACTTATATGAGCATTAATCATTAATACCACTGTCACGCTCGAATTGTACAAATTTTTTACAATGTGGTAACTACCTGTAATAGACTTACTCATTTAGTTATATTGAAGAAGCATGTGGTTATATTGTAAGAGTTAGTGTGTAAGTTGTTGGTGGTTAAATAAATAAATAATAAGCCGTGATACGCCATCATATCTAAGTATTCACCACTGTTCGCGTCAGTGGTACTCGGAGAGATATTTATATTCATGTCTCCAATAACTACTACAGAATTGACCGACTCCAATGATGTGAGGCACAAATCCAAGCTATCACAAAAGCTGTTAATGTTACTGCTAGATGGTGAGCGATATACTGCAACAATAGCATATCATTGTCGTATTTTAGGATTAGACTGTTAGCATCGCAAATTGAGGGTTCTTCTACACTATGCTTGACATCGGATCTAATATATATGATGACACCATCATTTTGCTTATGGTATTTAGAATGGTAAGACGTATAACCGGCAATGTCAGGCGTAGATAGTGATTTACTTAACCAGCATTCCGTGAGTACGAGAATGTCACACTGGTTATATATACAAAGTCGTTCTAGAAGGATCGTAAGTGCATCGAAATTACGGGATATACTACGAATATTGGTGTGCATTATCGTTAAAACTGCCCGGGATCCATCAATATAATTAATTAAGTTTTCCGGAGAACAAATCATTGAGTCAGACACACGAATGGAATCGATATCGTTAGATATATTATTTAAAGTTGTCATTATTGCATAAAAAATTACTAAGGCACATCTCCATTGGTAAAAAATATTTTTTTAATCTGTAGATATTGTAATAGTGAACATTGCTGAATGAATAAATACTGAGTGTTAGTGAGAAAATGGTGACCTGGTGAAGGTCGCGGGTAGAAGTTAGATGCGTACAGCACAAAGCCGGTCGTTGTGGCGGTCTTTAGGGGAGGCCTTTGTCCAGCAGTGGACGTCTTTCGGCTGAAGAAGAAGTGAGAAAATCATATCGATAGTTTGTAAATGAGGTACTTGCATTGAAATGTGTTCAAGGTCAGTGTTATATAGCACTTGTATTTATGATAATTTCGATATTGGTAGCTTTAACTTAAAATAGTTGATATAATAAAATAAGAAACTGTAAAACTAGTACAAAATAAAATCATGCAAACAATAAAATAAAACAAAATGACAGTACTTCCCAGTCACAAACTGTGCTGCGAATTTAGCAGGTTGAGGACGGATTCCGCATCGATTCTATGTAACTGCGTTTCGGTTGCTTTGCGAAGAAAGACTTTTTCGTCCAACAAAACTCATAGCTGTTTTTTTTTGCTAAACTCTCGAGCCAGATAATATAATTTTCTAGATTTCTGGGTGAGGCATTCGCTTATGTAAATAGGTTTGGGTTGCCCGCCAAGTTGTAGGTGACTCGTATTTAGTCTATTGGTCTTATTATTCCTGTTATGAGTTTTCACCGAGTGCAAGACTTTTTTTTTCAGTATGACAGAGGAGAGATCCAGTATGATTGTCCTATTTCCTCCTTTGTCTGCGTTAAGTCGGAAGACATCCCGAACATGAAAATCTTCGATGGGAATTTTGGTAACCGCTCTAATCTTTTTCACAAGACTTATTAGATCATCTTTTGATTTAGTTTTTTGAAAAGGAAGGTTTCGGATTTCAATGCTGGACTGCTTCTGCGACCTTTCAAGGTTTTCTACTTTCGTTTCTAAGGTCTGAATATATGCCAAATGTGATAGTTTCTCGGTTTCCATCTTGATCAATCTGTCCTTCATATTCTCGTACTGCTTAGATATAAAATCCATGGATTTCATGAGATCGCTATTTTGTTTTTGTATATTATTTATGCTCCCTTGTATGGTATTTTGTTGATGTTTAAATGTTTCAAAAGACTTTTTGATCTCCGACATGAAGATTGACACATCATCATCATGCTGTCGTTTTCGGGGACGTGACTTGCTGGAGGTATTACTTGAGCTTTCGTTATCAGTATCTGTAAGCGGTGCAGAACTCAGATTTTCCTTTGATGTAGAGGGGGGAGTCCTTTTCAAGGGCATTTTCTGTAAGCAAATACGTGCTCTCAGAGGCAGTGCGGCGTTAGGCAAAATATACTGCGGATCTGCGTTACTTAATCAACGGCGCGAGCGCTCGAAGACTGCACTGGCTGTAAGCGCACGCCGTTCCGCGCCTTACGCGCACTACAAAACCGTGAAAGTGCGCGTCACACATAATGGCTCGCCATTTACTCAACAATAAAACAGTTGTGTTTAATGTTATGATCCCAAATGTATACGTTACACTCTTTGTTTGAATAATTTTGATTCAATTTACTTTACTGTTAAATAAACTATTGTTTAGCAATGTTTTTGTTTATTAATATTCACGATTTCAATTATTAAATGATTCTAGACAAAGAGAAATTTAAAGTGTATCTTTATGAATTGACGGTAGGGCCAAAGATCTGCTGTGGATATACGTGAAAGTTGAGACAGAGCGATTGACATATATAAGGTTGAACCAGGCAAAACTCCGTTCCGAGGAATACGTTCATCTGCGGGATGCCATTAATGCTGACGGTAATTCACATCATGTCGGCAGAACAACTATTCTCCCAGCAAAATACGTCGGAAGTCCTCGGCATATGCATGAATACGCTCAAGATGCTATGTCGTATGTACGTCATTATGGCACACCAGATTTGTTTATCACGTTCACGTGCACTCCACAGTGGACAAAAATTCGACAAGAATCCAATCACCCATTGATCGCCACGACATCACTGATGTATTCAAAAGAAAATTAAAATCACTCATGGATTTTATTTTCAAGCGTGTGTTCGGCGAGACGCGTTTTTGGATGTATTCGGTTGAGTGGCAAGAGTGCGGATTGCCACATGCATATATCCTCATTTGGTTGGTTGAGAGGATAAGACCGAATGAAATCGATGGTGTAATATCAGCAGAAATTCCCGATAATGATGAAGATCCACTGTTACATGAGGTGATTACAAAAAATATGATTCATGGCCCCTGTGTAATATTAAATCCTATATCTCCGTTTTGGTAATGATGGTTATCCACTATATCGCCGCAGATCCACAGATGACAATGGAAGGTCAACAATAGTCAAAGTGAATCAACAGGACATTGAAGTTGATAATCGTTGGGTTGATCTGTTTTCGCCGTTTCTCTCAAAGACATTTAAAGCACACATAAACATCGAATTTTGCCAGTCCGTGAAATCTATTAAATACATTTGCAAGTACTTGAACAAAGGTTCAAATGTTGAAGTCACTCAATGTCAAATGGGCCGCTATGTTAGCAGTAACGAAGTGATGTGGTGTATTTTTTCATTTGCAATACATGAAAGACACCCTATAGTTGTTCACTTGGCCGTTTATTTGGATAATGGTCAAAGAGCGTATTTTACGGACGGAGAATGTATTACAACGAGTTGACAGGCCGCCATCGACAACATTGACCAGCTTCTTCGAAATGTGCCAGAATGATGACTTTGCTAGAACGCTGCTTTATCCTGAAATGCCAAGATATTATACCTGGAACCAATCGTCAAAGAAATTTCAACGTCGGAAACAAGGGCATCTATTTCCAGGTTACCCACAAATATTTTCCGCTCATGCACTAGGAACTCTTTACACAGTCTATCCCAGTTAAGACTAGTGTTTTTATTTGCGTTTACTGTTAGTCAATATTTGTGGCCCAACATCATTCCAACACATGCAAACAGATAATGGTGTATTGTGCGGCACATACAGAGAAGCCTGCCAACATTTGGGATTGCTAGAGAATGACGCTCATTGGGACCACACACTCGAAGATGCTGTAATGTCCTCAAATGCTAAACAAATACGAACATTGTTTGTCATAATTTCGTGCACATACTTCCCATCCACACCAATAGATATATGGAACAAATATAAAGATCATATGGCCGGAGATATATTGCATCAGATGCGTCTTAGAACAATGAATGCAGATTTGCAAATGAACGAAGAAATTCACAATAAAGCATTAATTTTAATTGAGGACATGTGCTTGATGCTTACTAAGAAAAGATTATTACAATTACGAATGACAACGCCCAATCGCCCAATGCACGACTCATTTAATCAAGAGTTGAGACGCGAAACCCAATACAACTGCGAAACATTAAGAGAAACCGTTCAAAGATACGTACCCCTTCTAAATCGATGACTAACGATTTAGCGCAGTGGTTAAGAGCTTGAGCCGCTCCGTCCACTGCGTCTAATAGTCGCGGGTTCGATTCCCGCACGGGACAAATCTTTGTGTGATCCACAATTATTTGTTCCGGTCTGGGTATTTGTATATGTGAAATTTCATGTTTGTAAACGCACCCACGATACAGGAATAAATCCTAGTGTGGGGCTACGTTTAAAAAAAAAAATATGCCTACGATACACTCATGCAAGTAGTGAATAACGGAATTAACGGAATTTTGGGGGCATTAGACCGCACAATAAAAGATTTACGAAACAACCAAAACCGGTGGACAATTATTGCCAGTAATGCCTCGATCAACGTCAGCCGACGATCTTAATACATGTTTGAAGTCGTCCGTTTTATGGAAATACGTCAAGACACTCAAATTAAATATGAATATGCGAGTCGTATTGCAAAATGACGAATCTGGTGAAGTATATTCCAAACAATTGCTCGATATTAGTAATGGCAAAATTCCTGTTGACACATCGTCTGGATACATTACGTTCCCTGCAAATTTTTGTCACTTTACTGAATCAAAGACCGAACTCATCGAGATGGTTTTCCCAAAAATTGCTAAAAATTACAAAAATCATGTTTGGTTAAGTGAACGTGTTATATTGGCTGCAAAAAACGTTTATGTCAACGAAATGAATTTATGAATTCAAAGTAAGACAGCTGGCGAATTGATGACATACAAATCGGTTAATTCCGTTACTAACTAAGATGTTGTCAATTATCCAACGGAGTTTTTTAATTCTCTGAAACATAAACCTTGATGAGATGATGATGAGATTGTAATGGCATCCGGCTTGCGTTAAAGAAATTAATAAACAACGTCATCGAAGCTACAATGTTAAAAGGGAAGTATAAAGGCGAAATCTTTTCGAACGACATACCAATCGACTTTAAACGGTTACAATTTCCAGAGCGGCTTGCATTTGCAATGTCAATAAATAAATCGCAAGGGAGTCGTTAAGTGTTTGTGGCATTAATCTTGAAAATCCATGCTTTTCACATGTCCAACTATGTCGCATGTTCCCGTGTCGGAAAACCATCAGCAGTATTTAATTACGCGCCAGGAAACAAAACTAACAATGTTGTGTATCACAAGAATTACAATAAACAATATGTTATAGAGAGATAATAAAAAATTACAAACATATACAATAACAAAATATACAACCATAGAAATAATAGTTATTAGTATAGTATTCCAGTTTAAATTGAATGACAGGACAACGTCTGTCGGGTCAGCTAGTTTTTATATATTTTACAATTTAAATGAACAACGTTGATATTCAATTATTTCCGTATAAAACACTCACACACACCGGGACGCCAACATTCCCCAAGCGGGAGTGGCTAAGAGGTGTACTATGAGCGCACACCAACTTATTGCTGAGAATGTTAGGTGCCAATGTAATAGAGGCGAGGCTATTGCTATTATAGCGGCCACAACTTCGGACTCCGGACTGATACTGGGAAATTTTCTATAGAAAAACTACATTTTGCTCGCCCTTCAATTTGTACGAGATCCTTCGCGATATCTAAACGCATTATACGGTACCTACTTGTTCAACGAGGCAGTCCATAAAAATAACTTAAAAAAGTGCTCTTTCTTTATAAAATTTTGCCGTAATTAAATTAATTACGGCAAATTCTACGTCTATTTTTTTCTCTTTATATTGTTTTTTCTTATGTTTTCATGATAATTCTGTTTTTATTTTCTTTACGCGATTTATATTTCTTAGTTTAAAATCAATGAGGTTCTGTACGGTGTTAGCTGGCGGGTGATGCAGTAACATCACACCACTGTTAGTTATTAGTTAGTTATTATAGTTATTTTAACTGATGTATATATATATATATATATATATATATATATATATATATATATATATATATATATATATATATATCTCTCTCTCTTTTCTAATTATATTCTTATGACATCAGAATCAGATGCTGATTCTTTTCATTCTGCGAATAAATCGACCGCTTCGCGTGATGCAACTCTGTTCATTAGACGATAATCCTGGTTGGTGACTTTTACGTAATAAATTTGACCAACGTTCGAGCCATTTGCTAAATGTGTGTCATATCAACGCGTAAAACATAGCCCGTCATCACAGTGAATAGTATTACACATTTAGGAATGGCAATATTCATGCCATCCTTGTTTCCGAGAGCTAGCTCAAACCTGTCAACTACGTATGCTCTCCCAGGCTTTGTTCTTATTCGCAATGACCGAATTGGTAAGGGCGGTGGTGGAGTTGCTATATATCTCCGCAGTGACCTTCCTTAAAAATTTTTTGCGTTGTCCCCTTCTAACTTCTTACAATGGGGTCCCCATATTGATCAATTATCTGGTAAATTAAGCTCAGCGGCATATGCGGTAAAGAAAATTAGATTACTAACTGATATTGAAACAGCTAGACTTGTTTATTTCGCTTATTTTTATAGTATTATGTCATATGGCATACTACTTTTGGGATTCTCTGCAGAACTTAATACCATCTTTGTTCTCCAGAAAAGGGCTGTTCGAGCAATTTACAATTTGGCCCCGAGAGCTTCTCTTAAGGAAAAGTTTGGAGAGATAAATATTCTAACTGTTGCATCACAATTTATATATGAAAATCTTCTATATGTTAAAAAAATATCAGTAATTTTGAAAAATATAGCGACATTCATCATGTAAATACACGGAACAAAGATGATCTTATTGTACATTCCACTCGTCTCCACAGAATAAGTAATTCTTTCATGGAGCAATGTATACGCTTCTACAATAAATTACCCATAGATATCCGAAACATGCCTATCAATAAGTTTAAAAAGGCAATTAAAACTAGACTCTGTTAGAAAGGGTATTTTAAAATTTCGGATTATCTTGACGATAAAACAGATTGGGTTTGAGCAGCTCCTCAATCAGCAACATTTATAAATGATGTATAATACAATTTTTAAAAAACAAAAAAATGGTTGTCGGAAAGGCCAAACAAATTAAATTAAAAGACTAGCCCGCTGAGTTTCTCGCCGTATCTTCTCAGTGGAGGCCGCGTTCCGATCCGGTGGTAGATGTAAAAAATGTAATATATTTGACGTTTGTAAGTGCTTATGTATTGGCCTATACAATTAAATGATTTTTGACTTTTGACTTTTAACTATTCGGCGTCCTCAGAGTTTCTCTTCTTTGAGGTTTGGGTCAAAGGAGCTAAAACCATCGTTGGTGTGGTGTATTGTCCTCCTTCTATTGATTACTTCACTGACATCAAATCAGTATTAGAATCCTTGGGGTCTGACTACGGGCATCACATCATCATGGGCGATTTCAACAACAAACTCCTAGACTCCTGTGCTCCCCGTTCCCGTAGATTCCTGCACGTTGTCGAGTCAGCCAGATTTCATGTCTTGCCTCTTCAAGCTACACACTATAACGTCAATAGTGATGATACCTTGCTTTACCTTATGCTTACCTCAAACCCTTCGCTCGTTTCCTCACATGGTCAACACGATGCTTCTGGCTTCTCTCATCATGACCTTATCTTCGTCTCGTATATCCTGAAGCCCCCTAAACCCCATCCCAAGGTTCTGTACAGACGTTGTTTTGTTCGCATAGATATTAACAGGCGAGCTAATGATGCTTCTGAAATTTACTGGGCGCCCTTATTCGATGCCGGTAATAATAGATGAAAAGATAATAAACTTATTATTAATAAATAGGTGATCCAACTGTATGACACCAATGCCCCTATTAAGAAGGTAAGGATGAAACGACTACCCACGCCCTGGATGACAAGGGGAATTCGCATCGCTATGAGGCGTAGAGATCGGGCATTTCGAATTTTTAAAAGACACTATACTGATGACAAATGGTCCTGTTTTAAGGATGCGAGAAATCTTTGCAAAAGGATGATACGTGACGCTAAGCGCTGCCATATTCTAGCCAATATTACTTCTTATTCGTCTGCCGATATTTGGAAATTCCTCGGAACTCTTGGTATCGGCAAGACGCGACGTGTAGACCTGCCGAAGATGATAAGTTTGGAAGATTTTAATTGCCACTTCTCCACTGCTCCTCTGATAGATCGACTAAACATTGATCGAACACTGTCATATTTAGGTGGTCTTACGCGTCCCGTTATTTATCTTTTCCACTTTTCTCCAGTCGACTTTCGAGACATTAAGAAAATATTATGTCCATTAAATCCAAGGCGGTGGGTTGTGATAAGATATATCGCTATATGGTTATAACAATCCTGGACTTCCTTCCTTCCAGTGATAACTCATCTTATCAATTTTTCCCTAGAGTCCGGTAAGTTCCCCTCTCTATGGCGTAAAGCCTTTGTCTGTCCTCTTCCTAAGATTACTAACCCCTCCCTCACTAGCCACTTCCGACCTATCTCCATTCTTCCTTTTCTTTCAAAAGTGCTCGAGGTTTGCGTTCATAAACAATTCTCCCAATTCATTTACACCAATAATCTAATTAGTCCCTTTCAATCTGGTTTCAGGCCTGGCCATAGTACCGTTTCTGCTCTACTTAAAGTAACTCATGATATTTAAAAAGGCATGGAAGAAACTAAAGTTACTGTACTCGTGTCATGATTTCCTTCTGTCCGTTCTCTCCTATCGTATGTGCTCAAGAGAGTCGCTGAATTGGTTTTCTTCTTATTTTTGGGAACGTCAGCAGGCTGTTTTGAGCGACTAGCTAACGTCGTCTTGGCGCCGCCTGGAAACTGGCGGTCACCAAGGCTTTCTCCTCTTCTATTTTCTCATTTCATCGATCTGATAACCTATGAATTTCAGTGCGCGTATCATCTTTATGCGGATGACTTGCAACTTTACTCGCAAGATAGTGCCGATCGAATATCTGACACTATCTGTAAATTAAACAAAGATCTGGCGTCAATTAAAAATTGGTCTGACCGATTGTGAGTGGCAATTAACCCAGCTAAGTGTCAAGCTATTCTTCTGGGGAGTTCTAGGACTATCAACAAGCTGAGTATTACAACTTTACCATCAATTATGTTAAGCTATCCCTTTTAATTCCAGTGTTTAAGATCTCGGATTAAACATTGACACTACGCTTAGTTGGCAATGCCAGATTACAGCTGTCAGTCAAAAAGTCACCAGTACTTTGCGATACCTCTATCGGTTTAAAAACTTACTCCCCTCTCACAAAAACTCAATGCTCGTACAGTCCTTTCCTATATTCCACTATGGTGATGTGTGCTACTACGACCTGAATGCGGGTCATTTCAACAAACTAGACCGCCTTCTTAATAGCTGCATTCAATTTATCTTTAATTTGCGTAAGTATGATCATGTGTCTGAGCTTCAAACTCTTTTAAAGTTGTTACCTATTCGCCAGCGCAGAGCTCTGAGGGCACTGACAATGCTATTTTCTAACCTTGACTCTCATGCTTCGCCTGAATATCTTTACTCCCATTTTAAGTTTCTATGCTCTCATCATAATATTAGTATAAGTACAGGATTATCTTCATACAACTTTGGTAGAATCATCTCAAAATTTATAAGGTTACTCAAATTTCATATATAGTTATATAAATCTATTATATATATATGTATGTATATATATTGATATATTTTATTTAATTATTGATATATGTATGGGATTGTATATGTATATATATTTATATTTGGCTACATAATATAAATGTTTATTTATCTTATTCTTTTTATTTTTCTTTTTTACGACCTCATGTGGCTTTACACCTGCCTTAATTGTTTCTACACCACCCTAAGGTAGACCTTTAGTGCACAAAGTATAATAAATAAATAAATAATTTTTATTCAAACTATAAAAATAAAAGAATAAATCGACAATCTGATCCAATTTATGTCCTATACCGTACACAGATGGCGCCACAGATCTGAGAGATCTATGGCGTCTCTGTGTGTGAATAAATATTTATTCACTACAAATCAAAATAGTTCCACAAACTGATAGCACATAGGCAAAGAAGTATTGTTGTAGTGTGTGAGGTAGTCACAAGACAAATAAATTTTTATCAGATTTCAGGGATAATTATTTTTTTGTATGTTATAGTTAAAAATTGACAAATATCGGATTTCTTCCTTTACTTGTACTATAAAACCTTGCTTCTTGCCAAACTTCACGAATCTAGGTCAACGGGAAGTGCTATATAATTTCTAATGAGTGACTTTAAATGCCATATCTTTTGTTTGCATTTACTTAGAATCTTCATTTTTTAAACTTGTAAGGGTCCGTAGACCTTCGTATTTGGTATAAATTTCAACTTAATATCTTTAGCCGTTCCTGAGAAAAAAACCCTAAAAAAGGTGATAACCGTCGGACAGACGGACAACGAAGTGATCCTATAAGAGTTTCGTTTTAGGTATAAACCCTAAAAAATACACACCGTTACGCCTATATTCCCCGAGCGGGGATAGCAGAGGTGTACTCTATACATCCACGTTTCGCCGACAATGTTAGGTCCCATGTAATAGGGGGCGAGCCTATTGCCATATACCGGGCACAATTCCAGACTCCGGACTCACACTGGGAAGACCTAGGATTTGAACCCAGCATCTCGTGATCGCCAAGCGATGCGCTTTGCCACTAAACCAACGAGGCAGTCAAACATTAAAAAAAATGTAAATTGACTTTTGTAAGCGCAGGGTTTATACAAAATAAATTATTTGTATTTGAGTTTTTGAAAGTCTAACGTTATGACTGTTAATCTTAACGCATTTAAAAGGGTGCAAAAATAGATTCAAATAATTCATTTATTCAGCATATGCATCATCAAAAAGTCACGGGAGCCAGCTGAATGAGTATAGCAGAAAGCTGGTCGGTCTGGCAATCTTTGGAGAGATGTTTTCCCTGCAGTGGACGTCTCCCGGCTTCTTCTTCTTAGTATTTTGTCGGCAAATATGAAACTGATTTTCACGATTTTGTAATTGCTACCACTTAAGACTTTCTCCAGAGTCGGGGTTGGAAGCGGATTCCAGACAGCAGCAACCATGACACACACTTGGGCCGAGGTAATTTTCTCCACAGATATATTATCCATCCCGGAAGCCTTACCATTTTTGAGGTGATTAATAGCCGAAACGATGTCAGTCAGACTAAATGACTTACTTATTCGGTCACTGGTACAACGCGGCTGATGGTTTTCTGTAATATAAACAAACAGATACACACAACTGGGTACTTACAAAGTATCTTGAACCGCGTTCTCGAAACCGTGACACAAAAATAATCTAAAACTTTCGTTTCATTCGATAAAACCTCTTTATTTGACTCCAAATTAATTAATGCAATAATGAGCTCCCTGGTTTACAGGTCAAAACACGACGCCGTTGAAAAAACAAAGCGTTTTTATTAGAATTAATTATTTATCATTCATGCGAACATTTCAAAGGGAACTAATGGTACATTTTAATTTATTCCGTAAAACTCAACGTAGGTACCCAGATATTAAAATAATATAATTAGGTGTGAAATCCAAAAGGCTTAGTTAGAACTTATATACTTCTGAAAAAGTACCAATACAATAAAGTTTAATTTTAAAATGTTAATTTATTTTTATTTGGTCATGGTAAGATAGTCTAGGTCTTCCCCGGCACCTACATCCTTCCACTTTCGCATTGTATATCTGTTTTGTCATTCTTTCTTCTGGCAACCGACCGTGTCTTAGCTGAAGGGCAACTCAAGAGTCTCCGTAACCGGCGAGTGTGTATGAGACGAACTATGAGAGTGGAGGAAGCCAGAGAGGTATGTAAGGAAAGATCCTGTTGGAACTCTGTACTCTCTGCCTACCCCGCGAGGGAGCTGGCGTGATGATATAGATAGATAGAATTTATTTTTAGTAAAAATATAAAGAGCCAATATTTTTTTCATTTATAAATTAGCCTTTACTGTCCTACCATATTCCATGAAGATGATACTGCTGGTAAAAATCTTTCTCTCACAAATCGAGGCGAGAGAGAATGGGTCATACTTCACCACGCGGTGCCATTGAGGATACGTGGAGGCAGGTTTATGGCCCCCGCTGTAGGAACTATCAAGCCTGTCAAAATAGCTTAACGACTGACGATCTGAAGCCCCATACCAAGATAGTCATAAATACGACATTTTTTACTACTTGTCCGGAAGTCCTGTCTACTACCCTATGCCAAACAAACATACTCTACCCTGGCTTGGTATACGCTCTTTCACCAAACCGAAGAAAGGAGTAAACTCTAGCAGTTTCTCACGGTGCGAGGTGTCGTAGATGCGTCACTATACGTGCGGAACTTTAGCAATTAGCGGGACTTATCAGTCGCTTCAGTTCCAGCTTATTCAGCCGCGCCTAGTTTCATTCTATATTATATGAAAGCTAGCAATCTATCACGGGTGTCTACCGAATAAAATAGCACTGAAACGGGAATCACTTGCGGTAGCGCTACTGAATTGACGTCTGTTGTCAGCCTGAGATTTCGTTGTGAGTCGGCAAGACTAGAAGAAATTCCGACAGACCAAGTCCGAGTCCCAGACTAAGAAGTTAGTTGTACATAATATGTTGTTTTAAATAAAACGTAACCCTTCATTAGTAATTATTTCTGTGGTGTGGGTGCGTTTACAGACATGAAATTCACAAACCCCCAGACCGAAATATACATATTTGTAGGTAAGACAAAGAATGGTTCCCTGCGGGGATCGAAACTGTGACTGCTCTATCCTGTGGGCAGGCGATAGTGAGCTCCTAACCACTGGTTCAAGCGACCTGTCAAGTCAACTTAACTATTTGCAGATCGATCCATCACCTCTTTCTAGAGTTGGAGGTTCACCTCGTTGTAGACTGCGGAATTCTAAAATTAGAAATTAATTATCTTATATAAATTATTGATTACTATTATAATTAAGTTGGCGCAGACACATACACTTGAATTAATCGGACCTTTAAACCGTTGTATAAATACAAACCAATCAGAGTCAATTAAGCTCAATAGTTGTACACTCTTGTTAGAGCGAGGAATAATCTAACAGGTAAGGTGAGTCGTTTTCAAGTTTATCTATTATCACGTCAGATCCCTTGCGGGGTAGGCAGAGGGTAAAGAATTCGAACACGTTCTTTCGTTACAGACCTCTCTGGCTTCTTCCACTCTCATAGTTCGTCTCATATAAGCTCACCGTTTTTAAGTGATATACAAGCTGTAACATAATTAAAGCAAGACCTAAAAGTAGTTTGCCCTCAATCGGTCCCTGAATTGATTCCATTATCTTTATAATGTATCTTAAATTTTTTTTAAATTTGCATATAAGGTTTTTCTCATCCAGTGCGCTATAAAACAATAAATTTATTCTTGTTTCATAACATCATGGAGATTTTAAATGGATTTCTCAATACGCGTACATACACGTACAAGTTTCATTGTTAATTGGGGTATAAAAGTGCTGGGGTAAAAACGGTTAAAAAACAAAAATATGGTTGGACTTGAATTTATGAAGCAATTATCTAATCGTCTCTGATGTCTTGCGCTATTTAAGATACACCTTCTATATAAATAGATTTTAATTCTCTGGCTTCCTTGTCAGGCTATTGATGCATGATGTAATCCTAGGTTGAAAAAGTGGGATTCACCTTTTTCTATTAAAAAATTGTCAATAGCACTATGGATTCTGGAATTTGCCTCGCCCCCCATTACAAAATGACCTAACATCGCCGGCACTTGTGGTATATGCCTATATTCTCCAAGCGGGCGAACTATGCCGACGGACCTCATTAAAAAATTATGTAGATAGAAAAAGTCATGAATATAAAACAAAGGATTGAGTACTGTCAAAAACTTTTGAGAGTACTTTAACCAAAGAAAATTAAACTCTTACTTAGAGACACAACATTGAATTTTCTATGATTTAAATAACTCGAGAAACCATGATGAGTGAGAGCAATAACCAGAAGCCCGGTGTCACGCTCGCACCCATTACAATGCAGTACGGTGACCATAAGGTAGAACTAATACGGACTATACCTATTTATCATGTAGTTTAAATACGCTTTAAACCTTTTATTACCGAGTACAAAACGAACAAGGTTCCCAATTAGTTTTTATATAAAGAATGGAGTGAGATGGGGCTGTAAGGGCAGCTATCTTAACCCTTGTAAATACAGAAAAACGGCTCTAGGGGCTACCCTAAATTTTTGCGATATTTGGAGCTGAATTTACAGATTCTGATAAAAATGTACAGTCAGCAAAAAAATGGACAATTCAATCACAAACTTTGACAACTACTCATATAAGATGTGGCATATGCGTAGAAAGAAAGAATTACGGCAATAAACAGTGCCCGAGAATTATACGTTAATTATATGTCAATGAATACATAATCTTACCAATGTTTGGTCACCCTACTTAGAAAAAGACGCAGGACTCTTAGTGAGTATCCTCGTCATCCCGTTTTTGTCGCAGAGTGCTCAATCCATTGTATTAAATACATGGAAAAAGTATTCTTTATCGTACTCCAGTGAAGTATTTACATTTTTTTATATTGTTAGCTTTATGGGATGGTATTTTTTATTAAATTATCATGTTATCATTAGTCATTGTTCTTTTCATGCTCTATATATTTTTCATATGTAACTATAATATTTTACTCTAGAACAATGGCACCGACACCGCAAGAAAATGTCGCCAGCCAAGGCATCGGTGGAAGAGACGATGAAGAGAGAATAGTCATATCTGGCATGGCGGGCCTGTACCCGCAGTCCAATAATGTCAAGGAGCTATCTGATATTTTGTATAATAAGGTAAGTGATTGAATCGTTATGCATTCATTTATACGTATAATAAATCTGTAACAAAATCGTATGTGTACCTACGTGGAATATAACGGAAATACTTGGTCGAGTGGTTAAGAGCTTGAGTTGCTCCACCAATTGGATTGAGTAGTCCCGGGTTCAATTTCCGCACGGAACAAATCTTGGTTTGACCTACAAATAGTTGTTTCGGTCTGGGTGTTGGTGTATGTGAATTTCATGTTTGTCAACGCAACGACACAGGAATAATTCCAAGTGGGGCGCTACTTCCATTAATATAATCTTAATATTTTTGGGTATTGTTCTATCGATATAGAAATCAAAATAGAATAAATATAGAAATCAATTCCGTAATCTTTACACCGATACTTAGCTCTATACATATGTACATGCTTTCTTACAACACTGTTATGAACGCGGTTGGTCAGCTTCACTTCTGCAGAGCTAGAGTATTATTACTCCTTTCATTCTCTTTATTGAACGAAAAGTGACGTTGAAAAGCGAACAAGTTGCGGGTACAGCAAGTGCTTACTTAAAACCCACTCACAGACATATATAGAATGAGTCAACATTACCAACGGATGTTGCAATTTCATAGAATCTCTTTGCACTATTATCTCGTCGCGTCTTACAATTACAAGGTCTGGAGCTCAAATTTTGGCGTTCAGTTGAGATCGCTTTTTCAATAAATTTTCTAAAGGTATTATTAATAATAATAATAATAATTCTTTATTGTTAAAAATATAGTACAACCAAATATGTTACCTATATCTAGTACAATGGGTTTGCGATCACTTATATAAAACGTGCGGCTGGTACTTAAAATAGGGAAGCCCTGTGCTATAAGTACCAGGGCTCTTCCAGCGACACAATTTTGTTAATCTTACGGAGATTAAATACATTAGATAGTAGTATACCCAATACATACGTCAGCGGCTAATGATCCCACCCTACTCTACAAGTCATACCCACATCGTGACTTGTGTTTTGGTGTGTTATATGTTTACATAGTACCAGTTATATATAATGTAGGATAGTTAGCTACCTACTGTGATAGTGTAGTAAGGATGTGTTTATGTTTCACTGTATAGGACAAATAAGATTTTCTGTATCCATATACGAGAGTTGTAATAGCCATTGTGTAACAATTTTTTTGCACTGGTATTTAGTTTTAGAGATGACATCAAGGTGTTTAGTAATTTTGTTGTATAGAAAGCTGCCTAGGAAATAGAAGAATTTTCGGCTAAAAGATGTTTTACAGGAGTGAAGCCTAGGTATGTAATGTGTGCGCACAGATCGAGATGAAGCAACAGGTTGAGGCCAGGGAATTTCACGATGTTTCATAAGGATAATTTGTAGTACAAAGAGCTGACGCACTGTTAGAATCTCGCAGTATTGATATAAGTCTTTAGTTGGAAAGCGAATGGGTTTAAATGTACTAACTTTAAGTACAGCTCTTTGCGCCCGCTCAATTTTAATTATATGACTTTTTGAAGCACCGCCTCAAGTAGAAATGCAGTAGCCCAAGAGAGATTGACATAGTGCAAAGTACACTATTTTCAGTACATCAGGCTGTGCTATGTGTCTTAGATGTTTAAAGACAAAAATGCGTTTTCGTATTCTGCTGGTTAATATATCAATATGAGGCCCAAAACTTAGTTTTTCATCCAGTGTTATCCCTAGGTATTTGACGGTGGCAACTTAATTTAAACTGGGACATGTACAATGTTGATTATTATTCTTAATATGATTGTGTATAGTAATGTAATTATGGTTAGTGTTTGTTAATTTGGGGTTTCTTATATTAAATGTTACGAATTTTGTTTTGTCTACATTGAGTGAAAGGGAGTTATCTAAGAGCCATTTAATTATTTTATCAAAGCCGGTTTGGGCAACTTGGTACGCATTTTCCCAAGAGTCTGCAGCAAATATTAGCGCCGTGTCATCCGCAAATACTACTAATCTGCCATTTTCCATTTTGAGTTCACCCATATCGTTCACATACGCCAAAAAGAGTGTGGGGCCGTATTGTCAAGTAACATGCCCGAAGAATAGCGCCTTACTTGTCAGCTGTAAGATTGGAATCAAAATATGTGAATAGTAGGTCGTACTATACACTTTGCTTAAATGTTTGGGGATAACAGAGTTGAAATAAAATTTGTAACGCATCACTTATTGAAAATCCCTTAATATTACAACAATAGTTTACATTATTCTTTCTATTTTTTAATGATGCTCTTAAAATGATTCATGTGTGGTGAGTGCGTTTACAGATATGAGTTTGATATTCACAAACACCTGGACATCAAATGAATATAGTGTATGGAGACCCTTGATTACCTCGATCCAGAGATCTTTAAGTCTCTACGGTCTTTTCAGCCCTCAAAACTTTAGACCATCTATCTATCTATATCATCGCGCCAGATCCCTTGCTGGGTAGGCTCCCTTTAGACCAAACTGTCGTTATTTTTTTGTCTCTAATTCTTATTTATATTTAAAGGTGAATCCAATCACGCCGGAAGGTCTCCGTTACAAGTTTAGGCACCCCGAGGTTGTGAGGTATGGGGGCAGTGTCCCTCAACTAGAGTACTTCGACGGCCAGTTCTTCAAGGTTCACTATAGACTGGGAAACAGTATGGACCCCATGTCACGCAAGATCCTCGAGCAAACCTATCAAGCTATTTATGATGCCGGTTAGTATTAATAAAAAATTTAATGCAGTTAATAAATAAGATAATTAAAATTTTCTTTGCACTGTTGATTAAGTAATCTTAATATTGAGTTCTTAGATTTACGCGAATATTATACATGAAATAAAACTACTTTACGGATTTTATCGCGGTTTATTTTTGATTTTTAGTTCCCACACTAACTATCAACTAACTTAAAATCAAAAATAAACCGGGATAAAATTTGTAAAATAGTTTTATTTCAAGTAATCTTAAGTCATAGGTACTGAAGTCACTGAAGGGAGTCTCGAAAGACTAATCTTTTATTCAGTTTTAATCGAAATCTTAAGTCCAAAACAACAATAAACTCCCAATGACGCCCTATTACAGAACATTCTTAATGAATCTACCGTTTGTTTGTTAAAGAAGTGCCTATGAATATGATCTTATATCCACATTCATATCGTGACGACAATTCATTATATAAAATTTTTACAAATTTTCCATATAAACCTGTTTCATGAATATAAATTGTAAATTGTTCATTGTCACTGAGCGGAAATGTTTCGAATATACACGAAAATAATGCCAATGATATGTGCCATAAACGATGTGAATGACTTTTTCATTTACTCTGACTACATCATGATTCAATTTAAATTATTTAAAAAAATTACTACAGTAAACTGCAGGACTTAAAGGTCCTTCGGGAACACTTTTCATTCTTGTCTTTGTGGACAGGAAAGATAAATTTTTGAACAAAAATTCTGAAGGTTATTCATGTTAGTGATTCCCTTAAATATAAAACAGGAATAAATCCAGAGCAGCTGTATGGCCAAAAAGTTGGAGTTTACATAGGCTCATGTTACTCCGAAACCGAGAAGACGTTTTTCTACGATGCCGCTGCGAGAACTGGCTTAGGTGTAGCCGGGCAAGTATTACTATTCTTCTTTATGTTCAATATTTCAGGACTTAGCAAGTGTGAATAGATGGAGTAAATTCAGAGTAACTTTTACACGTAAATATTAGTTTGTCACTTGCAAAGGAAAGGGTAACAAACATGAGAAAATTAGGGGTGGCAGAGGTGGACATCTACTTTCCACCGACGATATTAGGTCCCATGTAATTCATTTATTTGTTTGTAGGAAGATTAACAGCGCATGACACAGTTCGTACTGCCGAATTCAGACCCTTTTGGTAGCTTAGTTTACACTGCTGAGCCAATCGGCAGGCAGAAACCAGGTCCGATGTTGGGAAACAATTAGACTAATTACCAAATGAATAATGACTAACATTTGTTAAAAACCAGGGGTTTATAAAGGCATATATTGCTGATTGGCATTAACACAATTGGAATAACGTGGGAACTACAATTCAGCAATATAGTCGTGGAAGTTAGGGATGTAACAGTTCGTAATATGGAACAATATGACAGATGCAACAAATCGATGTTCGCCAACCGCATCTCGTACTGGCTGAACGCAAAGGGCCCCTCGATGTCCATCGACGACGCGTGCTGCAGCTCCACCGTGGCGTTGGAGCAGGCATATCTGGCGATCAAGCGCGGCGAGTGCGACGCGGCCGTCGTCGGCGGCGCCTACTTGAGCCTGCACCCACAGTCCGCAGTACACTACGGAAGGTAGGCAAAGATAGTAGTTAGTACATATAATTTAGATGTGGGATTAAAAACCACTTAACTGGATCTAAAAGATTAGCCGTTCAATTATTTTTTTAACGACTTTGAGTCAAATTGTGCCTTTATTCATAAATGAAAAATTCTTCTGCGAGAATAAAATAACGTTAAAAGAAATTTAAGAAGAAATTTTTGCAATTATGGCTTAATTTATAATGTATATAGAATCCTTTTATTTTAGAATCATGAAATTATGTGCCGATGGTAAAACGAAGTCATTCGATCAATATGCTGACGGTTGCGCTAAATCGGAGGCTATCAATGTATTGTTCCTTCAAAAGGCTAAAGATGCGTTAAGGTACGTTTTTTATTAATATTAATTACTTACCTATTACATTGTATTTTACTCAAATTTGCACTGTTTACCAATGCGGCCATGCTTTATTATGAGTAATCTTGAGATTTGTAGATATTCTCCATGATAGATACTGTAACTGGGCGGTGTAACTCACGGATTCATTTGCTTACTTTCAATAGAATATTGACAGATTTTGCATACAAATCTGTCAAAATTCTATCCGTAGTAGGCAAATCTATCCTCGAGTTTAATATTGAAACCGGCCGTTAGAAATGACGAGAATCAGAATATTTTGTGTCCATTATAGTATGTAGCAATTGACAGAAAAATGACTAAGACTCTACCACCACTTCGGAATGTCATTTCTGTGAAGAAAAAGGAAAATAATATATCGGTTACTCTCTTTTAAAAATAAAAACTATGCACATTTCAAAATTCAGATAGGTACCATCCATCCATTATTTTTAGTGAATTATTCTGTGTGTGTGAATGATCTACGCTGTTGGCCGCGGGGCCTTTACAGCTTCATCGGACAAGAAGGCGACCGTGCAACCACTACGCTCGAGCCAGAAGGGGTGAATTATTCTATCCCACTACCTTTCTTTCCTAACAATTATTCCATCATTAATTGTTTTTTGTTTTTGACTCGCGACTTCAGTTACTTGCATTATTTTCAGAATATACGCCGAAGTTCTACACGTGAAGACTGAATTTATTGGTCTTTTAGAAGGTAATACGGGCCCTAGGTATGGTTTCTACAGAAACCCTAGTGTAGTGGTTAATTACTTGAAGAAATTCTACGAAGAAGCCAATGTACCGCCACAGGCTGTTGAGTATGTGGAGGCATTGGGATCTGGTAATAAAATATTTGTTTTTTTACTTCATGGTGGAGTGGTGGAGGTGGAGTATGACCTAACCTCTCTCAGCTCGGTTAGTGAGAGTGGGTCAGTATAGGTTGATGTATTAACGGAGCTAAGGATTTCGCGTAAAATTTACTCCTTAAATACACACATCTAATATTATTGAAAATTTGATTCTAAATATAAATATTCAATACATTTAATGGATTGTTTCAAATAAGTATATACACAAGCATTTTAGGAACTTATAAAACTATTTACAAAAAGCCATTTTAATATATTTACACCTAGAAGAAAATCTATTTAATAATACGTATTATGTACAAATTTAAATAAATATTTGATTGATTTGCTACAGCTGTTCCTGAAGTAGACAAAGTTGAACTAGAAGCTATTGATGAGGTATTCTGCAATCAAAGAGACCAGCCATTACTTGTCGGTAGTGTCATATCAAATATTGGCTACAGTGAAGCTGCGTCGGGAATAGCTTCAATAACAAAGGTACGGTTTTGTAAATATAAAGCTTTGAAATGTGGCGAGTCAGTCTGTAGCAAATGCCTGTAGTGTACCTTATCATCGTATTCCTATAATAAAATTATGCCAACATTAGATAGACGTATGTACCTACTTATGTAAATACGATTTGTCGCATACAAAGAGGTAGTGGTAACATGCCTGCGGCTTGCTACCGGCTTTAGCCGGACATGTGGTGATCTTTGTCCTGCTGTTAACGTCTTTCAACTAATGATGACGTACCTGAATAAATTACTTGTTCCATTTGAATATTTATACTTATGTAACATTGTATAAATATGTACTGGAAATTAATTTCACAAATTGAAATTGTAGGTGCTGTTAGGCTATCATAATGGCGAGATGGCAGCGAACCTGCACTGTTCTAAGCCACGTAAAGACGTCGAAGCGTTGCGTGAAGGTCGCATGCGCATCCTCACTGACCATCAGCGCTTTGACGGTACTTACACCGCCGTCAACGGCATGTCTGTCACTGGCGTAAACTCTCATGTGCTATTACACGGACACTACAAGCCGAAGGTAAAAATAATTTTATACGAGGAGTACCTATCATAATTGAAGAATCAAATTTCCTCATGATCTTGACCGGTTTTCAAACAAAGCAAATAATAAATTCATGATTCAACGCTTTGCCTTGCATCAAGACCTAGCCATAAATTCTGATTTAAATCCAGTTCACTCGCATGATGGCGTACACGTTACTTCCCGTAAATATGAAAAAGAGCAGTATGCGCATTCATCTTCATGCCCACTACAGTGAGCAGGAGCTCATTGCTGTGGTTTACATTCGTGCACAGACCAGTTAACTGTTACTGGCTGGGCGGGGATGGACTCCTCTTAATATATAAATTAAAACATGAATGCTCTTTCATGACAGAGCATCTAGAGTTATTCCTTAAATTATATAGTTTTCTTGCGTTGGTCACGTAGACCATCAGTGGCTTTTTGTAGACAGGTCAGGTATCAAAATTTATTAGAAGCCAAATTTTTTACAAAAGCCAAAAATTGACTCGCATTGTATATAAAATAAACTTTTTAAAAAAAGGTAAACCGACTTCTAATATCAATAATAAATACTTGACGTCGGTGTTGGTTGGTGCAGTCGGTTACTTGGCACCGACTTCTAATATTTATATTTGGTTTTTGGAGTCGGTTTCCTTTTTTTTTTAAATATTTTACAATTTTAAGTGATGAGTGATATGCATATTTATATACCTATATTATATTATTCTACTTAGTTCTACAGTACGGTACCTACAGGATAGATATAATATTCATAGTAACTGTGTGTGTGTGTGTGTGAATGATGTACGCTGTTGGCCGCGAGGCCTTTACAGCTTCACCGGACTTAAAGGCGAGCGTGCAACCACTACGCTCTAGCCAGCCAGAAGGGCAAGAGGCGACATACTCGAGGGCGCCCTCGGTTGGGACAGTCGCTGTAGGGGGACGGGTGCACTACTAAGTGCACCGGTCAACCGCCGGCTATGGGAGGGGATCTACTACTACGTCGTCGTCGTCGCCCGTATTCTGAGCGGAAAGAAGGGATGACAAAGCATCCGGGGGGTCGGTGAGAACATGTCGCGGCCGGCGGTGGCGGCAGGGGTCGGGGGGGAGATCGTAGTCGGCGGTGGCTACGATTAACGGATTCGCATGGGTAGATGCGTTCGCGAAGTGACGTGTTGACGCCTTTTTGATAAAGGCGCGAATAGGTTCGAGACCTAGATCGGAGTGGAGGTCGACGTTCCGTACGAACCAGGGGGCTCCTACGGCTTTACGGAAGGAAGCGGTTTTGAACCACTTGGAGTTTATCGATGTGAGAGGGGGCCGAATGCCCGAACACAACACACGCATAAGTCATGATGGGTCGAACGCAAGTTTTGTAAAGTGTAACCTTATTTCTAAGGGACATTTTACTCCGCTTGCAGATTAACGAATGGAGACGACCGAGCACAAATGATGCTCGGTGACGGACCCGCTTGATGTGCGGGCCGAAGGACATGGTACTATTTAGGGTGACCCCTAGATATTTGACCTCTTTGA
This sequence comes from Phalera bucephala, assembly GCA_905147815.2. Taxonomy (NCBI): domain Eukaryota; kingdom Metazoa; phylum Arthropoda; class Insecta; order Lepidoptera; family Notodontidae; genus Phalera; species Phalera bucephala. The sequence continues at coordinate 7,781,726 of LR990629.1, read as the reverse complement.
CCCAGGGAATGGGTCGGTCGAACATGGTCACTTGGCCGAGATTACTTCTAGGGCGGCGCAGGGAGTGGCGCGGGGTGACACCTCTGGAGAAGAACACCGCAGCGCTCTTGTCCGGGTTCACCTCAATACGCCACTTCCTGAACCAATTCCCTAGGGAATTGGCGGATGCCTGAAGGTGTCTGGTAATGAAACCCTTATTCCTATGCGAGACGTAGAGAGTGGTATCATCCGCGAATAGGGCTAGATGCGCCTTACTCGAACGAGGAATGTCGTTCGTGTAAAGGCTAAACAGGAGCGGAGAGAGAACTGAGCCCTGTGGGACTCCAGCACTGATGGAGTGGGAAGTGGAGCGCGTCATTTCGACGCGATAACGGAAGGCGCGATTCGACAAGAAGTCTCGTAAGATGAGCACGAGTCTGTCCGGCACACCCAATTGGTAGAGCTTGTAGATCAAGCCGTTGTGCCAGACTTTGTCGAATGCCTTCGCGACATCTAAGAAGAGGGCGCCCGTGTAGATGGGTTTGGGTCTATTGAGACTGGAGAGGATGTGCTCCGTGATGCGGTGCACTTGGTGGACGCAAGAGTGTTTGGCTCGAAAGCCAAACTGCTCGTCGATAAGAATACCCCTGGACGTTACGAAGTCTTTAAGCCTCGCCAGAAGCAGGCGCTCGTATATCTTGGCCAGGGAGTTGAGGAGACTGATAGGGCGGTAGCTCGCGGGGAGATTGCGAGGTTTGCCGGGCTTGGGAATGCCTATGACGTCCGCCTCCTTCCACTTAGCGGGGAAGGTGCAGTTTGCCATGGCGGCGTTCAATATGGCCACTAAGAGGCAGATGAGTTGGGCGGGCAGGCATTTCAGAACGCGATTCGAAATGCCGTCAGAGCCGGGGGCTTTTTTAGTTTTGAGACCCATAATTAGATCTTCGACCTCCGTTTGGGTGATAGGAGGTAAGGAATCGACGGGGGGGAGGGATGCCCTGCGCTCGACTTCCCTGTCGACCGCGTCGACGTGGGACTGGTCGACGGACTGAGAGCTGGGGGCGCACTGGCTCTCGAGGGAGTCGGCGAGAAGCTCGGCCTTTTCGTCGTCGTCGAAGGCTGGGGGTCATAGTAACTGATTTTACATATTCGTGCTGTTTGCGGTCAAGGAAACCCGTGGTGTATCTTTAAAGTACAAAGTCGAATACCGATAAAATTAAAATGGAACCCCATGCAAACCCATTGCAAAAATAATCATCAAAATTGGTTTATTAGTAAAGAAGTTAAACATATATTGATATATGGCAATAGGCTCGCCCCCTATTACATGGGACCTAGCATGGGACTAGCCGGTGAAAAGTGTGTGTGTACAATACACCTCTATTCTGTGTTTATTTTTTATATTAATTATAAGTTATTACTTATAATCAATATTAACCACCATTAAACCATGGATAACCCCAGGCATCCTGCGATGTATCAGATACAGGAACAAAATGCAAAGGCAACTAAAATCCAATCCTCTCGATGAGGTCTTAAGTATCACTTACAGAAGATATCGTAACTATTGCAACAGTTTAATAAAAAAACTAAAACGTAATTACGATAGAACACAATTACTGGTCACAAATCCTAAGTCATTATGGAACAATATTAAAAATATTACACATACGAAACAATCCAAAACATCTAATGTAAAATTACTTGAACTCAATCAATGCCCCACTAAATCAGTCAACACAGTTAATAATTTTTTTGCCAATATCGGACAGAACCTCGCTGAAAAAATACTCAACAGGGATCCTAACCAACAAAAAAATAGTCCACCCATCGTTCATACTCAATCAAACTCGTTTGCTATATTTAAGACTGATCCCAATGAAGTAAACAGTATACTTATATCTCTCAAATCAGATAGTGCCACTGGATGGGATAACCTACAAGGTTTTTGAAAATATCAAAAGAATTAGTAACTCCCATTATCAGTCACCTAGCCAATCTTTGTTTTTCGATGGGAATCTTCCCTAATCAGTTTAAGCAATCCATCATTACACCAGTTTATAAAAGTGGAGACAGAGGGGATGACAATAATTACCGCACCATTTCTGTATTACCGGTTATAGCTAAAATCTTAGAAAAGTTGATCAATAAAAGACTAATAGATTATCTAAACAAAAATAACATCCTCTCTAATTCTCAATACGGATTTCGGCAAGGTAAATGTACTCAAGATGCTATTTTAGACCTAACTGCAAAAATAATCGAACAATTAGGCTAAGGTAGGAAATGTATGGCAGTGTTTTAGACCTAAAGAAGGCATTTGATACCGTTTCTGTACCCACTCTTATGCTTAAATTGGAACAAATTGGAATTAGAGGTAAGCAGTTGGAACTCTTTAAGGATTACCTACGAGGTCGCAAACAAAAAGTCAAAATAGGAGAATACACCAGTGATGAACTTCAAGTTGGTTACAGTGTTTCACAGAGTAGTGTATTAGGGCCAACCCTTTTCTTAATTTACATTAACGATCTATGTAATTTCAAAATTAATTAAGGTCATATTTTGTCCTACGCTGACGACACTGGTATTATTTTTACTGGATACTCTTGGAAGGAAATCCATAAAGCCGCAGAAACTGGTCTGGCTGAAGTGGATACATGGCTTAAATCAAATCTACTCACTCTAAATACCTAAACAACGAATTACATGTGTTTTTCAATCACCAATAGAACTCAACCCAAAAACTTTGAACTTAAAATCCACACCTGTAATAATCCTTCTATTAACTGTACCTGTCCCATAATAGAACAAGTAGCCTGTACTAAATACTTGGGAATAATGATTGACCATAAATTATCCTGGCACCCCCATCTTGAAGTAACCAATAGCCGAATAAGGAAACTTATCTGGATCTTTAAGACCCTTAGATACGTTTCTTCTATTAAGGTATTAAACCAAATATACATTGCACTTGCTCAATCTGTTCTGCCATACTGTTTGCCGGTATGGGGAGGGGCCTCAAAAATGAAATTTTTATGCCTAGAGCGCGGGCAGCGGTCCCTTATAAAGATTATGTATACTAAGCCCTACAGATATCCTACAGAGAACTTATACGCCATTAGCGGTTTACTGAGTGTTCGGAAACTATATATACTACACTTACTTAGAGAAAAACATGAAAGTGTGTTCCATGATCAAATCACTAACACAAAAAGAAGGAGAGACATCAAAATACACTTGTTTTGCAAAAACCACTTTTGCTAGTCATCAGTTTAAGAGACAATCCGAATACATATACAACAAAGTGAACAAAGCATTGAATATCTGCCCACTCAACTCACATGAGTTAAAAACAAAAATAACTGAGTGGCTTCATAACTTGAACTACAGTGAAGTGGAAGCACTACTACATGTTGCTAAATATGTAAGTTGAACAAGGTATAGGTGGTACGGACAGACACACACATACTCATGTCACTCAAACACACAAGTACACACACACACACGCACACACACACACACACACACACAAACCCACACACACACACAAACACACAAACACACACACACACACACGCACACACACACACACACACAAACACACACACACACACAAACACACACACACCCACATACTTTTGTTATTTATTTATTTTTATTTATTACCCCTTTTTATTTTAGAAAGATAGTTATTATTATTATTCTTCTTTTTTTTTAGTATTTAATTTTGTTTTCTTATTGTATCTATAACTCTGTACTAAGCATATTATTTTAAAGACTCTCATGTTTGTATTTCATTAGACATTTACTTAGTAAGATATGAAAGAGCGGGGCATCCTGGCACAAGTATATTTTATACTTAAAAGGATGTTCCAGTATTGGATAAAATTATTGTAGACATGGTAAGAGAATAAACAATTGTTTTTTTTTAATAATAAATGCTCCTATATGAAAAGCTATATATGAAAAGCTTAGCGTACTGAAAATGCTCAGTCCCTGGTACCCTGGACATTTATCTATGCCAATGATGTAGCGATCTGCTCAACATCTCAATTGCGTATGCTTTAGGAGAATGGAAGCGCCAGTTGCAGACAGGCGGCCTATTGCTTAGTGTTTCGAAGACCCAATATATGGTGTATAACGACCCAAATTCCGTAAACAACCCTCTCATTATTGACGGACAACAAGTCACTAGGTGTGACGAATACAAATATTTGGGTACCATGTTACACAGCTCGGGAAATTTGGAGATAAACATTCAGCATCGGATAGCAGCCGCCTGGCTTAAGTGGCGGGAAGTAACTGGCGTAACCTGTGACAGACGTATGCCCGTTAAGCTTAAGGGCTTAGTATATAGAAACATGATCAGGCCAGTCCTAACATATGGTAGCGACCGTGGGCCGTAACGCAGCGCCAAGTCCGTGCGATTCAAGTCGCTGAAATGAAGATGCTTCGGTGGATGTGCGGGGTGACGAGACTTGATAAAATTCGCAACGAGTACGTTCGCGGGTGTCTCGGTGTTCGCGACATCGCTGATAAGCTACAAGAAAGTAGACTCCGTTAGTGTGGCCACATAAAGAGAAGGCCTCCCGATTATGTGGGTAATATTACGGCCAATCTAAACCTATCAAGGCCCAGACCCAGAGGACGGCCAAAAACAAGATGGGCAGATGTGGTCAAGAAAGACCTGTGTATCTGCAATGCCTCCGAACACGTTACGTCCGACAGAGCGAAGTGTAAGAAGAAAATTAAGAAGGCAGACCCCACCATCAAACTCAAACTCAAATAATTTATTTTGTATAAAAATATTGTTTATTTTGTAGGCGCTTACAAATAGTCAATTTACATTTTTTTTTAAATCTAATTTAACTACTAATCTACCACCGGATCGGAACGCGGCCTCCACTGAAAAGATCCGGCGAAGAAACTCAGCGGGCTTGTCTTTTTTATTTACTTCTCTTTCTCTTTCCTTTTTTTAAATCATATTGTGTGGACACAATGTTTAGGTTATAATTAAATAGTTTATGACCTAACTCCAGTGTGATGCCTTACGATCGAGATATGAATCTAATGATGTTATCCGTAAACGGTGAAGGAAAACATCGTGAGGAGACCTGCATGCCTGAGAGTTTCTCGAAGGTGTGTGAAGTTCGCCAACCCGCACTGGGCCAGCGGGTGGACTATGGCCTAAACCCTCTCAGTTTGAGAGGAGGCCCGTGCCCAGCAGTGGGACAGTTTCTTAACAGGGCTAATATTAATACATAGCATTACTATCAATAAAATTACACTTCAATCCCACGCGGTCTTGTCTTCTATGTAATCCGAGATTTAGTAATAACCTTTCTTACATAATTTAGTTTTGATTATGGTTTTTAATTTATTAATTGGTAAATCTCGAATATCGTAGGGAAGTTTGTTATAAAAGCGTATACACTGGCCCATAAACGAATTGCTAATCCTGTGGAGACGCGTGACATGTACAGCAAGATGATTTTTAATCCGAGTATTTACAGTGTGGATATCTCTCAATTTTTCAAATTTGTCAATTTTCTTTCTCGTATATAACAAATTTTCATATATGAATTGTGAAATAACGGTTAGAATTTCCTTAAACTTATCTTTGAGAGATTCTTTAGGAGCTAGATTGTAAATGGCTCTAATAGCCCTTTTCTGCGGTATGAATATGGTATTAAGGTCTACAGAGCACCCCCAAAGCAAGATTCCAAAGGACTATGGAAATAACTGAAATAAACGATTCTAGCCGTTTCAACATCGGTTAGGAGTCTAATTCTTTAAACCGCATAAGCTTAACTTTCCAGATAGTTTTTGAATATGTTCGCCCCATTGAATTTTGGCATCTATGGTAATACCTAAAAACGAAGTTGATTCAACTAGATCCAACTCGACTCCATTTAGTTGCACATTAGCTCCTACCTGCCTCACGTTAGGCGTCGTAAATTTAATGCAGTTAGTCTTCTTATCATTGAGTAGGAGATTATTACTATTAAACCAATGCACAACTCTGGTAATTGCGTTGTTCACATCGTCATAATTTTGAAATTGTCTTTTAATTTTTAAAAGGGAGATGTATCATCTGCAAACAAAACAATTTTGTGTTTGTCCCCTACAAAGTAAGGTAAGTCATTAATGTAAATTAAAAACAGGAATGGTCCGAGGATGGAACCCTGTGGAACGCCCAAGGTGACCACAGATCCACCAGATCTCTTACCGTTAATATCAACCCTCTGAATTATATTATCTAGGTAGGATGCCAAGAGATCGAGAGCGCTGTTCCTAATGCCGTTGTGGCTTAATTTTATTCATCAGATGGGAATAATAATTGCCAAGGAGAGAGAGAGAGAGAGGGCCCGTGAAGCTAGGGGAACCGTTTCTTTGATACGGCTGATGAGGCGGTAACGCCCCTGTTTACCATTTTTAGACCGTATTGGTACTGAAGGAGTACTTCAGGCAAATCATGATCAGTAAATAAAGGGAATTTCTTTATTTCTATTTTAGGTTAACTCTCGTTATCAGTCTAGCATACCACATCTGGTCACCATATCGGGGAGAATGGAGTCTTCAGTGAAAAACGTTATTGACTACTTGAAATCTCGCCCTATAAACCCAGAAGAGTTGGCGCTATTACACAACATACACCAAATGAATATTACTGGACACCTTGGTCGTGGATTTACCATTCTGCGTAAGTAATTATGATAGATACTTAAAACGGCTCAAATAGCCGATGGAGTGCGACGTGAGCGCGACGGAAGGGCTCAGTTATGTTCGGTCACGACGTTTGCCGTCGCGCCGAGCGTGGCTGCGCTGTGTGATTTCTCCCGTACGTTTTAGTACATTACAACTCCCCAAGCCGGGCCACCGGCGCGCTCCCGTCGAGCTGCGTCGACTATGTGGCGAAACCTTTACAGTATTTTATGCCGTAACGGTTCTCTTGTAAAAACTGACTAAAGCTGGACGGCTGGGTTCAGTGGTTAAGAGCGTGAGTCGCTTCGCCCACTGGATTGAATAGTCGCGGGTTCGATCCCGTAGGCGACAGAGCATTGTGTATCCCAAAAATGTTATTGTCGATATGTATATTGCACAAATAAAAGAAATAAAAATGCAAGTTACAGAAATAAAAATAAATCAATACGAAGTTTAGTTGATACTTACATAACCTTGTAAATATATTTTCAGAAACGAATGAAGAACAAGAAACTGTTAGTCTTTCCGAGAAAACAGAATATTTTGACAATGCAAGGCGTCCACTGTGGTTCGTGTACAGTGGTATGGGCTCGCAATGGCCCGGTATGGGCACGCAACTCATGCGCATACCTATCTTTGCGGCTGCTATAGAACGGTAAACCAATATCCACATTTAATTATATTACTGACTCAAAATAAAAGGTTCGATGAGGTACAATGACGTTTTAAAACATTTCATTGATAATAATAGCTAGTTGGCTACGATACAAACGTTTCAAGAAGTCAGATGTAACGTAGTCTGCGACACAGTGAGGTTTCGGGTCTGGAAGGCATTGCTGAGGTCTAGTTTTTTCCTTAATAATAAAACATACAATTGTGAATTTGGAGAGAATATGTGTCAGGGTTGTGTGAGAGAGACCTTAGCTACTTTACCAGAGGATACGTGGTGATTTGCTATAAGTTGTCTGGTCTGTTTATGGGAAGAGTAAGGCATGCGTGGCGATAAGTTTGTAACATGTCACCTTTGTATGTCGTCATAATTAGTTTCAAATAATTTATATTTGTCTCCAAATTAATGATACACTACTTAATATAATATAATGGTTAGAGGAAAATAAACTAAAAATAAATAATGTATAAAACCAAATTATATACAGCTATTTAAATCTTATAAAACGTACAATTGAACAAATAAATAGTACTAAGTTTCTAGGTATAACAATTGATGAACAACTTACATGGAAAGATCACAACGATAATATATGTAAAAAAATAATAAATTTGTTTTTGCCATAAATTAATCAGAGAGGAAATATCTAAACAGACTGATCTAATGGTGTACCATGCTTACGTTAGCTCAATAATTCGGTATGGCGTAGTGATCTGGGGATACACGTCGCAAATCATGTGTGTCTTTATAGCGCAAAAGAAACGCCTAAGAACAATATTTTATATGAATATGACGGATTCCTGTTAACCATATGCATATATATATACGAAGTAGTAACATTTGTAAAGTCTAAAATTACGCTTTTATAGAAATGAACAAACACACAAGCGTAAAACAACTCTTATGCGTTTGCAAATGCCGGTCCCCTGGACTCAAGATGCACCGCTCCTCTTTAATTCACTGCCCAAACGGATATGTGATTTGCCTTATAGTCGTTTCTGTTCTACACTACGTAAATGGGTTATAGAACAACGCTTTTATTCTTTTGACGAATTCATTAAAAAGTCTCGTCTCATTAAGTTATTACCATACCTTAAATATAAAATTATTAATATAAATTAATAATAAATTATTAATAATATATAAAATTTCATTGAAATCCGTTCGGTAGTTTTTGCGTGTTTGAAACACTAAGAGACAGACAGACAGATAGACGGACGGACAGACAGACAATAATTCCAAAAACAAAATGTTTCTATCTATCTATATCATCACGCCAGAACCCTTGCGGGGTAGGCACAGAGTATAGAGTTTCAACAGGTTCTTTCCTTACATTTTTCTGGCTTCCTCCACTCACTCTCATAGTTCGTCTCATACATTCTCGCCGGTTACGGAGTCTCTTGACTCGTTCTTTAGATGAGACTCGGTCTATTTGGTCATGGTAAGATAGTCTAGATCTTCCCCGGTACCCACATCCTTCCAAGTTCGCATTGTATATCTGTTTTGTCATTCTTTTTTCCGACATTTTTCTATATGCCCGAACTAAGGGAGCATACTCTGTCTCATCTTTACACCGATACTATATTTCATACCTACACGCTTTCTTACTACGATGTTGCGAATACTGTCGGTCGGCTTGACTCCGCACATCTTCCGCGAAGTTCGCATATCGACCGCAATTATCCTGCTTTCATTCTCCTTCTTATATACCCAACTCTCACTGCCATATAACAGCGTTGGGACAAGCACTCCGTTATATATGGCCAGCTGCACCTTTTGGCTTAAGTGCCGGATCCCAAGTAGCTTTCCTGTCGCACCATTCACTCTATTCCCTGCATTTACTTTCCTCTCTATATCAGCGATGTGTTTCCCATCATTACTAAAGGCGCATCCAAGATATACAAACTCATTCACTTGCTGCACATCGTTACCAATCAAAATCATCGCAGTTGTTCTGGTGTCTTTCCTTCATAAACCATAATCTTGGTTTTCTTTACATTCAAATGTAAGTCATTGTTCATGCAGTCGTCTTTTATAACTATGACAAGTGTTTGTAGATAAGTGGCTGTTGGCGCTATTAAAACCGCGTCATCTGCATATAGTAGCTAGTTCACCACTAGGTCACCCATTTGTACACTATCATTCATCGCTTTCAGTCTTTGAAGACTTTTATCCAAATATTTTATAAACAGTCTAGCGGACAACACGCAACCCTGCTTGATGTTGATTTCAACGTTAAACCAGGGTGACATGTTACCACCCACCCGTACGCATGCCTTGCTGTACAAATAGGTAGGGTGGACGGCTCGCAACAGAGTGCCATTTATACCATACGCTGTCTCTCATGTCCCAAAGCCTCATTCGCACAACTCTGTCAAACGCCTTCTCCAGATCCACAAACCGCAGAAAACCTTCCGGCCCACTGCCAGATATGTCTCAAAGATGTTGCGGAAGGAGAGAGAGGGAGTTCAGTAAAGGTTTTTAAGGACCCGAAAGGCGTCCCGGTCGCAAATTTGACTATATTTGATCATCTCGGCAGATATCATGTCTATTCCCGCAGCTTTACCATTTTTAATACTTATTTCATAGTGATGTCCTGTGTTGATTCGGGTGCCGCAAACTCGATTCTGGGCTTGTCTGTGGAACTAGTATCCGGGGCATCCCCATACATTTCTCCAAAATAGTCACTCCACCGGTTTAGCACAGCTTGTGTCTGCAAGAATGTCACAATCCTTAGATTTTATCCATTCCATTCTGGAGCCTCACGAATTACCCCAAGCCTTTCTCACCTTGCTCTAAAAGAGTTTATTCTTGTTCTCGAAGTTCTTCGCCAGCCTCTCCTCCTTAATCACACTAACTCTTTCACGCTTTTCTTTCACTAAAGTTTTAGTGGCATTCTTGCATTGCCGGTATATTTCTTTCTTCACTGCTGTCATACTGGCATTTAGTTCAAAGAAGAAACATAGTCGTGCCACGCTTTCTTTTTACTTTCTACGGAGCTTTGTGACTCCGCGTCCCACCATGAATTACTTTTTGCTGTACTATGCTTCTTTGAGCAACCACATACTTCTTTCGCGGATTCTACCAAACTTTCATTCAGGCTATTCCAATTCACGTTTTTTCACAAAAAATTGTTTCGACGTCTATATCGATAAGAAAGTGTACCCCAAATAAAATATTCAAAAAATATTTAATCTTCAGATTTGGCTCGCTTACACGTTTATTATATTTAAAGACTGCCTTGTTGGTCTGGTGGCAAAGCGCATCGCTTTGTGGTCCTGGGTTTAAATCCTAGGTCGGACAAATGTAGTTTTTCTAACGAAAAATTCCCAGTATGAGTCCGGAGTCTGGAATTGTGCCCGGTATATGGAAATAGGCTCGCCCCCTATTACATGGGACCTAACATCGTCGGCGAAACGTGGGTGTACTCAGTACACCTCTGCCACCCCCGCTGGGGAATATAGGCGTGACGGTGTGTATAGAATGGATATGTAGATGACCCAATCCTCTGACTTGCAAACCCTAGTGACTCACAGTTACGAGAGACGGCTGTATGTGTAATAGATACCATGTGGATTTGAAGAACACTACGATTGTAATTTTCGTAAGGGCAGATATCAGAATTGCCTACGATGATATGTATAGAACAAGATTTTCAGTAAGACGCGAATCGGTCGTATGTAGGCTTTTATAGTTTTATAGAGTACAATTTCATAGAAATTAAGAGGTAAAGAATAACTTTAAAATTTTAGTTGCCATCAAGTGTTGGAGCCCAAGGGAATAGATATCATTAATATATTGACGTCTACTGATAAGCATATCTTCGACAATATTCTGCACTCATTCGTCGGAATCGCTGCAGTGCAGATTGGACTGACCGACGTCTTACGTGAATTGGGATTGCAGCCTGATGGAATTATTGGTGAGATGTTGCATAAGTTGACATGAACTAGTTGTTTGATAAAACCGAACCAAATATCAAAGTTTCGTTTGCATATTGTTTATTTAGGTCACAGCTTGGGTGAGCTGGGGTGTGCGTACGCTGATGGCTGTATGACAGCGGAGGAGATGATCTTATCAGCGTACAGCCGGGGCTTGGTTTCGCTACAGACACCATTAATACACGGATCCATGGCGGCTATCGGGCTCGGTTACGAACAGGTAACTAAATGATTGTTTGCATTAATTGCTGCCGGAAACAATTATACGGCATTATTTTTGTTTGTAAATTTATATTTATGTTTCTGAAGAAGCAATTTAATTTTAATGTTTTAGATCTCACAACTGTGCCCGCCAGATATTGAGGTAGCATGCCATAATGGTCCCGAATCGACTACTATTTCTGGGCCTGCTGATTCGATGAAACGATTTGTCGCTGAGTTGACAGCGAAAGGTATCTTCGCTAAGGAAGTCCCGTGCTCAAATATTGCGTATCACTCTCGTTACATTGCCGTTGCAGGTAAGAAAGACAGAATCTAAAATTCATTTACGATGTAATAATTGTCAATAGTTATTAATTTGAAGCGCTCGTAGCGCTGTGCGGTGTTCTTACCGATCACCAAGGTTAAGCAGCGTTCGACTCGGTCGGCCTGAGATGGGTGACTGTTTGTGGCATTTACATATTTGAGCATCTCCGTGCTTCGGAACGCACGTTAAGCCGTTGGTCCCGGTTACCACTTAATGTGTTAGTCGTTAAGCCGAGTTGGAAGCCTTAAACGCGGCTTGATAAGTTCCAACAGCTGGTGGCCACAAACCTGCCTCCACCAATCCGCACTGAGTCCGCATGGTGGAGTAAGACCTAACCCCTCTCACCTCGATTTGTGAGAGAAGGCCTTTGCCCAGCAGTGGGCAGTATAGGCTGATATTATTTTATTAATTTGAAACCCATAAATTCAGCTGTCTTACATAATATTGAAAGTTGAATATACGAACAAATTGAATTTTAATATTATATTCTTTAAAAATGCTAATGATGAGCACAGGAAATAGATGGACAGTTAATTATACAAATCCCTTTTTACTCATCCAGGTCCCGGATTGTTGAAATATTTGTCTGAAGTTCTCACAAAGCCGAGACCAAGATCTGAACGTTGGGTGTCAACGTCGGTGCCACAAGACCGATGGGGCGAACCACTCGCCAAGTACTCATCTGCCGAGTATCATACCAACAATCTATTGGTAAGAAATACGCGTTATAACTTTTATAACTACCATGAATTCATGTAACGGTATTCATGTTAGTTAAGAGACTTTGCTTTAATATTGTTGTCATTCAATGATATTTAAAAAAAACATTACCTATCAACAGCTATTTGGGCATAATGATAGGAAAGTGATTGACATTCAAATCTTCATTATTGGATTTAATCCGTCTTCTACTACGTAAGGCCTGATGATGTAGATTAATAGGTAGATACTACCTTTATGAATAAGCGTTTAGTTGCTAGTTAGTATCAGTGTATATCTCTCGAAACTACAATGGAGCTTTTTTATCTCAATGACAGTGATCGGAGTACCTGATGTCCCTTGTACAAGATATATTAAAATAGAAACAGCACTAAAGTCATCTATAGATGAAGTATCATCAGCTAATACTCACTAAAGTACGGTCAGAATTATAATCATCTAAATCTTAGTCATATTTTTTCTCCCAGTACCACGAGCAAAAATTATGCTACAATGATCATGGACCAAGATCCAAGGGTTATTCCTTTTCAAACAAACTATTCCTTTTCAGAGTCCAGTATTATTTGATGAGACCTCACGTCTGATCCCGAATAACGCAGTTCTCGTGGAGATTGCGCCGCATGCTCTGCTACAGGCCATTCTGAAGCGGTCCCTACATCCGAGCTGTACGAACATGGGTCTTACGAGACGGGCGCACCCCGACAATGTGTTTTTGGTACTTGAAACTATTGGCAAGTAAGTATTTACATAGGATATTGTTACCATCATACTTGGCATACGTAAAGTAATCATTATTTGTACAATTGATTGATCGATATTGAGATTGATATTTCACAAAAACTAATGTAAATTAATAATCTAATTTATAGGTTGTACATGGAGGGATATAATCCAAAAGTTCAGGTTCTGTATCCTAAAGTGGAATTTCCTGTGTCCACTGGAACACCTCATCTATCGCACTTAGTGGAGTGGGCGCACGGTGAATCATGGTTAGTCATCAGTGATTATGATAAAATAATAATAATGTCAGCCTAATTCCACTGCTGGGCAAAGGCCTTCTCTAACAAGTCGAGGTGAGAGAGGTCATAATCCATATCGCTGACCCATTGTGGATTCGTTCAAGCAGGTTTGTGGCCATGTGCTGTTGGAATTTATCAAGCCGTCTAAAGGGATTCCAACTTGGCTTAACGACTACCACTTTACGTAGTAGCCGAGACCATCGACTTAACATGCTTATGATTAAGATATTAATAAATTTAACAATTTGTTTGTTTTAACGCTTTTACGTGTATGACTTTTTGACAGTTTAAGGAGAGTATTTTTTAAATAAGTTATAAATAAAATTTTAAACGCCTCATTATTTTGATACAGTTTTTCACTCAGCCATATTTTCCGCTCTTAAGGAACAAGGTATAGAAAAGACGTACATAGATCTTATCAAAAAAATTTACTCTCATAGTACAGCAGCCATAAAGATAAACTCTACCGGTCCCACATTTAAAATTAGTAAAGGCGTCAAACAAGAAGACCCGTTCTCCCCGAAACTATTTACTTGTACCCTGCAGGAAATATTCAAAAACTTGGCAGTGTTATGGGCGTATAAAGAAATTGTTGTTGGTGCAAAAAGGCTCAGTAACCTTCGCTTTGCCGACGATATAGTACTTTTCGCTTCAACGGCCGAAGAACTAGAAGAAATGCTCCAAGAACTGAGCACGGCAAGCTTAGAGTTTGGATTAATAATGAATCGGTGAAAAACACAGGTTATGACCAACAGCTCAAGACGTAGGATCAACGTAGATGGGCAAGAGATACATTATGTGGAGAAGTATGCTTATCTGGGCCAGATAGTTTCTTTCGACGACCGACAAAGCAAAAAAATAGATCGCCGCTTCGATAATGCATGGAAAAGCTACTGGTCCGTAAAGCATCTTATGAAGGGTGAACTCCCTCTCTCAATCAAGCGCCAACTCATCGACGGATGTATCTTGCCTGTTTTATCCTACGGTTCACAGACTTGGTCACTGACCGAGTTGCAAAAATCCAAACTCAAAGTATGTCAAAGGGCAATGGAACGCAGTATTTTAGGAATCAAAATATCTGATCGAGTCCGTAACACTATACTGCGTTCCAAAACTGGCATTTAGACGTGGGCTACAAGACTGCCAAGCTCAAGTGGGGATGGGCGGGTCATTTGAGCAGAATTTGCCCAGATACGTGGGTTTGCCCACGTATCTGGGCACATTCTGCTGCATTGATTTTTGAATCGCTACCGAATGGCGACCAGATGGACACCGACGCCGGGGAAGACCTAGAAAAAGATGACGCGACGACCTTGACGCCTATGAAAGGAGATAGTCGGATATTGCCAAGGATCGGGTTAAATGGAGAATCATGGGAGAGACCTTCGCTCAGCATAGGGACAAAAAAATAATATTATTTTATTTCAAATTTGATTAAATACATTTATTTTATTGTTTTAGGCCTATTCCATTCTACAGTACTGCCCTCAAGAAAACAGGAGCCTATTGCAATTACATTTTGTCACTACATGATCAAGAAAACGGCTATTTAAGAGGAAATGTCATAAGAGGTACTCATCTTAAAAACTCCTTACCTTCCTATTTCCGCATAAAGTTTTCTTGATTTTGTTTTGCCACATACAATGACAGCTTATTCAATCCCATTTCATAGAGCAATAGTATGCTCCGCAATCCAGGTAAGTCTCTTACAAGATCGACCGACGACCTGGCGAAACTCGCCGTTTAAAGCTGAGTACGTACCTACGGTAGAATGCAGGTCGTTGTAGCGATCTTTCGCGGACTCGCGGTCTTTGTCCTGCAGTGGACATCTTCCGGCTGAAGTTGGATGCTACCCAAAATCTTACCTGCAATCTTTTTCTAGTATCTTTGTTGTAGCATGGATATTATGGATCTCCGTAACCGTAATCGAATATTTCTATTGCATAGTCACAGCAAGTTACCCTTTTACCTTTTGTTTGTTATAATTTTGTTTATGCATTTGGCAGTCCATAACACTTAAAAATAGGTACCTATAATAATTACATATATGACTGGTTGTAATACTGTGATAACCTAGGAATAAAGTCAAATCATTACCTATTAGTGTTTACAACTCCTTAAAAATCCAATATCCGTAACTGAAACTATCCAAAACTAACGGATAATCCGAAATAATTTCATATCCGTATCCGTATCCAAAGCCAGTATTCTATTCGCTATTCATGTATCCGTATTTATATCCAGATCCGAAATTTCATATCCGTAACATCCCTGTAAGCTAGTTGTATTCTTAACAGGTCAGACGCTGTATCCGTTCGCGGCGGCGCTGGTGGCGGTGTGGGACACGATGGCGATGACGGTGGACGCCAGGAAGAAGCAGGTGTCGGTGGACTTCCGCGACGTGCACCTGCACGCGCAGCCGCCGCTGCACGACCAGTGCCAGTTGCGCCTTACCGTGGCTATTCACAGGGGGAATGGGTATTTTGAGGTGAAGTAATAATTTAACACTTCATTGTTACGTAATTTCCTAATTATTGAGTTCTATGAGTATTTCTCCAAACCAGTACCCAGTACTATAAGTATTCTTCCATAACAATGGCTTGGTCTACCTAGGCTTTGAGCCACAAATGTTTGTTTGTGTCTGGGTGTTTGTGTATGTGAATCTCATGGTAACACACCCCGCATACTTATTTTGCGTTGTTGCTTTCGTATGTTTAATATTGCCATATATTATTGCTACTTCATGTCTGCTCAGGGTGCGTACTACAGTCTTATTAACAAAGCTAGTATAATCTTACTTCCCTGTAAGATAACGATGTGGATATACGCAGTATGTAGATCTATCCCTTTTTCATTATAAAGTAAGATTAAAATAGATTTACTGAAGAGGTTGTGGTAACCCCCCAGTACGTTATGACTATAGAACAATATTGTCCTAAAACGACATAGGTAGATAGGAATAAAACAGTTAACTAGAACTATCATGGCAACAAAGTTCTACACACTGTATTGAATCCAAACAATATTGTGATACAGGTCTTAGATGGGCATTCCAAAGTGGCATCAGGCGTAGTGAATCTAACCCAGGATTTAAAAGACGTAAAGACGACTAAAAATGAGATCGAACTGAAATGGTCGAATGATGATGCGGAACTTACTTCTGATGACGTTTATCATTTGTTTGAAGAACGAGACTACTCGTATAGGTAAGTAAAGGATTTTAAACCAACTGCTAATAGAGAAATGACTAAAACGCTAACTGCATATAGAGAAATAATTGTTCAAATTTGAGACCTTTGGTGATTTAGGTGTAATTTGTTTTGGCCGTATATTCCCGATTCTCCTACGATGTCAGGCCCCAATATTAGAAGAGACGAGCCTATTGCCATTATGCCGGTTACAATTCCACTCCGAAATGCTACTAAGAAGCTTACCATAGAAAGCCAGGCTTTGTCCAACATTTCTTTTTTTTATTTTTTTTTATCGCAGGGAAAACCCTTTATGGGTACCCGTCCGCGTTCGGGGGACGCGGAGGGGTTATGTCGGAGTCCTTGATCCACTGACGGTCAGGCTGACTCGGCCGTCAGTGGACCAAGTGTACCGACTAAAAACCCTGCGGTGGCACCGTCTTCGTCGCGAGTGTCGGGGACCACGGGATCGCCGTTAGGCACGCACCGCGACCCCGACGCGACCTGCCCTGTTGAGCCTCTACGTAGACGCCGCGTTGGTGTCACCCAACGCGGCGTCCCCCTCTCGAACTGGGAGGCAGACTCCCCCGAGTCTGCCACCCAGGTATTTCGGTAGAGACATCCATGTACCCGGACTTTGACATCCGAGGCCATGGGTATCTCCACGCCCCCTCGCGCCACACGCGCGCGAACCACTCAGCCACCGCCGCGCCGCCCCTCTGGCGGCATGCAGCAGCAGCCGGTCGGCCCAGTTCGGCCGGGCTAGGGACCCGAAGGGGCCCCACCGCCCAGCAGGTGGTCGGGAGATTACGCAAACCTACACCGACCACCGTACCACCAAGCCGATCTGCGCCACACCCCTAAGGGCAGGCGCCCGAACGGCTCCCTACCAGGGGCGGCGCCACCTGCTGCACCCAACTCTCTCTCCCAAGAGAGAGCGAGGGGGCAACCAGGCGCCACACCCACACCCTTGCGCCTAAAAGGCGCTTGAGCCTTCCAGCCACCACTGCGCCGCCCCTCTGGCAGCAGCAGCAGCAGCCGGTCGGCCCAGCACGGCCGGGCTAGGGACCCAAAAGGGCCCCACGGCCCAGCGGGCGGTCGGGAGGTCCTTCCGTCTGCAAAAATGCACGGCGCACGACAGCGCCGCGCTGACCTCCACCGACCACCCAAACGACAGGCGCCACCTGCTGCACCCCACGGAGGGGCGCAGCCAGGCGCCACAACCTTCCGGCTAAAGCCGGGGGACAGGAGACTGGGTAGGAAAAGGAAAGTGAGGGATAGGACCGAAAATTAGGGAAGGGTAGCGCATGACTGTTTCTGTTATGTCTGTTCAGAAGGACCAGACCAATAGCAGGCAGCAACCGCGAGCAGGATACAGTCACACTTGCCTTGGGGATCGTCGCGACCGTGCGCTACTCCCGAGACCACGCCAAATTGCTTGCCGGGACAGACGAGCAACATAGGCGAGAAGCTATGCCACTGCGCCTCGAAGGACGCGTGTGGTGGGATAACGTTTCGCCCGCCCACGCTTTGTCCAACCTATTTGAACCGAAGACCTCGTGATCGCCAGCCACACAATATGCCATTACACCAACGATGCTGCTTATTTATATTGTTAAAATAATTATTAACTATATTTTTTGTACGTACATCAAGTTTTGACTAAAATGTTTTAACGGTTGATTCCTGATGTACTGTGCTTTATTTGCATCTATTTAAATTTGATGTATATGTTATTCGTACTAGATTATAGAACACGAAAAAATTGCCAGCCAAAAAAAAACCGCCGCGTTTAGATATACTTAAGGATCTTACCTACTCCTACCCAGCAACTGTAAAAAATAGTCTAAAGTATTTATGGCCTCAGATCTTTTTAGTATGGTAGCTTTAGGTAACTGCAGCATTTAAACGTGTCCTCATTTTGGCTTTGGCTAGATTGAACTAACTTAAAATGAGACCACAACTATACTTGTCTTCTTTTTCTATCTAAAGTGTAGCTGTTGCACGCTTGCCGTCTTGTCCGGTGAAGCTGGAAAGGCCCTGTGGCCAACAAGTTACCTTCTATCTATCTCCCTATATCATCACGCCAGTTTCCTTGCGGGGTAGGCAGAGAATACAGAGTTCCAACAAGTTCTTTAGTTACATACCTCTCTGGTTTCCTCCACTATTATAGTTTGTCTCATACATGTTTGCTGGTTACGGAGACTCTTGACTTGTCCTTCAGATAAGATTCAGTTTATTTGGTCATGGTAAGATAGTCTAGGGCTTCCCCGGTACCCACATCCTTCCACTTTAACATTGTCTATCTGTTTTGTCATTCTTTCTTCTGACATTCTTTCTATATGCCTGAACCAACGGAGCATACCCTTTCGCTTCTTTACACCGATACTATGTTTCATACCTACTCGCCTTCTTACTACGCCGTTGCGAATACGGTCGATCAGCTTTCCTCCGCACATCTTCCGCAGAGCTCGCATTTCCACCGCATTTATCCATCTTTCATTCTCCTTCTTTCATACCCAGCTCTCGCTACCATATAACAGCGTTGGGACAAAAACTCCGTTATGTATGGCCAGCTGCGCCTTTTGGTTTAAGTGCCGGCTCCCAAGTAGCTTTCCCATCGCACCATTTACTCTGTTCCCTGCACTCAGTCTCACTCTTCTCTCTATGACAGCGGTGTATTTCCTACCTTACTGAAGGCGCATCTAAGATTTACAAACTCATTCACTTGCTCCAGCATATCGTTACCAACCACAATCCTTGCAAGATTACCCTAATATACTCAAAATCAAGGTATTTTGATATTTTGCTTTTATTTTTCGCACTGTTCTTCGGACTGTCATATATATATTCCATATTTTGGCAGCGGTGAGTTCCGAAGTATCGTGAGAGCTAGTTCCTTGTTGAACGAGGTGCAGCTGGATTGGGGTGGCAACTGGGTGACCCTGATCGACGGTATGCTGCAGTTGAATGCACTACGGCAGACGCATGATGCCGTCTCCACACCCACACACATCAGGCGCATGACTATCAATGCAAAAGACGATCCACGTGACAAAGAAAATTTGATGAAAGTCGAGTTTTTAGAACAGTATGATTTGACGCGGTAAGAATAAATCTATAGAATTTTTAATATACTTTTTAATTATGCTAAAAGAAGATGTAAGTATATAGGTTAGCCTTCTTCTAATCTGTAAACTTTGTCATTCCTATATATTTCTATTTCAGATGCGATCGAGTTACTATGGAGAATATTAAATATTACAATTTACCACCAATGAAGCCAAATGAAATGGTTCTAAAAACCAAGAAATTTATTCCCATGGATCAATTTAGCGCTGATGTAAGTAAAAATAATAGAAGTGAAGAAATCGATCCTAGTAAAAATATGTTTTATGTTGTTTGTTTGCGCGAGAACAAGATGTTTTAAAGGATTAACTTTTTTCAGATTTCAACGTCGATTTCAATATTTCTACAAATAGTAGCGGAGAATACAAACAAGGAATCATTAAAAGTTGTTGGAATAAGAGATGATGAAGAAACAGCTCATATATTTCATGAAATGAGAAATATATTAGATGTGTTGGCTATAAATAATACAGAATATAAAGAAGTATCCCAAAAATACATCTCTAGTCAAGCCGGTTGTTTAGCAGACGTCGACCTCCTTCTTATCCACAATTTATCTGCGAAAGACGGTGTAAGATTATTTTTACTTGATTCAATTAAGTAGTGGAAGTGTAAGTGGAGGATGTTACGTTACCCACTTTTGACGACTTCAATAAAATACAAATAACCATGAATTTATTACCCAAAACGGAATGAGTAGTGTAAAAATATTGCTAGAGAAAATTAAATTCTTACTCACAGACACAACACTCAATTTTCTATGATTTAAACAACTCGAAAAACCATGATGAGAATAAGAGCTGAATGAGATGCTGAATTTAAAGAAATTAAAAAAAATGTACAGTCAGCAAAAAAATGGGCCATTTACTCCAAAACTTTTTTGATGCCAATCGATCCTGTTTCTTACAAGCATGAAAATCTTCTACTGGATCAACTCGATTTTTCATTTGGTAGCCTTACAGCTAGCATTAAAAAAATAATGGCAAATAGAAACAAATTGACGTTAACAAGCCTCCACTATGACTATACAAGGTGTAACATTATAAACGCAAGACCTCAGACACCCCGATTTGAGAATTACTTCATAAGTTCAAAAAGTAAACCAAATTTCCAAATGTAAAGGTTTTCCCCTTTTTTTAAACACTTTTATACCGCAATTAACAATGAAACATGGCTTATGTTTTTTGCCGTAATGGCGACAAGAAGCCAATTTTTATAATTTACTGTTATACTCTATTACTACTAGACATTGGCGAAATACACTGTTAAAGTGTGCGACCATTAATTAAAATAAGGAGAAGAAGAACAACAATGAAACTTGGATGTGTATGTGCGTGTTTTGAGAAATACGTTTTAGGAATGCATTTGAAATATCCCTATTGCTATGAATCAAGAATACATTTAGATTTTTATAGCGCAATACAGAAGTAAAAGCATTTTTTGCAACTTTAAAAAAATTTAATATACGTTAAATATTGTTGGAATCAATTAAGTTACCGATTTAGAACAAACTGCTTTTAGGTATCCCGTTAATTATGTTACAGCTTGTATTTATCATCAAAACAGTGGCAGAAACAATAAAATGTTTTAGTAAAAATATAACATAAGTCATTAAAGATGTGGCATATGCGTTGAAAGAAAGAATTACGGCGATAAACAGTACCGGAGAATTATACGTTAGTTAGATGTCAAGAAGTCCATAATCGTTCCAATGTTTGGTCACCTGCCTTGAAAAGAGACGTAAGTGCTCAATTCATTTTGGGTAATAAATCTCTCCAAATACCTTAAGAGATTGAGACCCAACTCACTTATCATATCGAGAATTTGTCTTTCATAAGTGTCAATATGATTTTTTCTATAAAATTAGACACGTGTCCTATTCTACACTCGTAAAATATGTTCATTAAATATTTTCATTCGCAGCTATGCCATTTACTAGATCAAATGTTACAACCCGATGCATTTGTTGTGAGCGAGGAAAATGGAAATGAAAGGAAGATATATATGTCAACATTCTGTCGCGTAGTAACTTCTCACAGTGACGGTAACCGACGGTTGGCTTTAGCTCGTTGGCGTCCAACTCCTGAACAAGGCGCCACTACTGCTATCTCCGTCCGATGTCCCGACGATATAAAATTCCTCAAATCAACTCGTGCTCGTCTTTCACCAAAGCAGAAACTTCTGGTTATAACATCTTACCCTGCGGTACCCGGACTTAAGGAATTGGTCAGCCGTTGGAGGAAGGAAGTCGATCACAACAAAGTATATATGTTTATGGCCAGCGATATTAAATACCACGACTTTGATATGATTAAGTTACCAAACCTCGATTTAGTATACAACGTTATCGAAAACGTAAGTAATATGTTATGTTAGCTGCTACTCCCGCCTCTGTTCTTTTGATTTTTACCTCAATCAGCTAATAATGTATAATAATTATGGTTACTGATATTTTTATGCTGTCGTCGTACGGGTATTTTGCAGTGACTCAAAGTAAAGAGTTGATTCTCGTAGGTAAAAAGGAAAAAAATGTTTTCAAACCAAAATTATTAGGTATCTAACTAATCTTTATTTTCTGCAGAATGTTTGGGGTGGGTATTACTATGTTCCGATAGATGATTCTTCGAAGACAGCCAATAATATCACTTTGCAAAGTTCACAAATTGGTAACTTTAATTCTTTGACCTGGGAAGAAGTACCCGAACCCGTTGAAGACGGAATAACAGTAACGGTGGGTGCATTACTTATCTTATCTAAATAGAGATCATTGTACATGATTGACACAACGCTTTTCTAATCAAGCTTTATCATCATGTCAACCCGTAGTCACCCACTGTTGAGTGTAGTCTCCTTATTAGACGCCATTCTTGTCTGTTGGTAGCTTTCCTCATCCAGTGCTTTCCTATAGCTCTGGTGATATCATCGGACCACCTGGCAGGCTGGCGGTCCACGTTTCTACGTCCTGTTCTCGGTCTTTAGTCCAGAATCTTTCGACTCCATCTGCTATCCGTATGCTATCCTTCGACTGGCATGTCCCGCCCATTGCTATTTCTTTTGCGCAATTACACGAGCGATATCGGTCAGCTGATTGCGTGCCCGAATTTTAGAGTTACTCACGCGGTCGCGTAAGATGATCCCCAATATTACTCGCTCCATCTTCCGCTGCACAACCTGTAGCTTCTGTATGCTCTGTCTGGTAACAGTCCATGACTTTGACCCGTAAACCATGACAGGCATTACGCATTGCTCGAAAGCGTGGCGTTTGAGGGCTATAGGCCTTTTGCTCCAGGATATGGCATTGAACTTTCTGAATGCAGCCTATCCTAAGTTGGATACGACGTTCTATTTCTAGAGCTTGTCCGTTTTTCTCCATGGAGAGTCGGTGGCCAAGATATGTGTACTCATTTACTCTCTCTATCTTCTTGCCGTCCACTGTAATGTGGTCTACGGTGTGATATGTACACATTATTTTGGTTTTTGAGATGTTCATTCGTAGGCCGACATCTTGGAAGGCAACAAAGAGTTCTTGCACCATGGTTTCGAGTTCACATACAGTACTGGCAAAGATGAACACGTCGTCTGGGAAACGAAGATGGTGTAGACGCTCGCCATTAATGTTTATACCCCTATTTGACCAATCGAAGGGCTTGAAAACGTCTTTCAAATAGGTTGTAGATATTTTCGGAGACAAAGCGTCGCCCTGTTTGCCACCTCTCTATACTGGATTTGAGTTCGTGAGCTCGTGCAATTTAACTTGCAGAGTAGCCGATCCATAGATCTCTTTTATGACTTCTATGTATCTTGTATCTACAAGGCTCCTTTGTAGAGAGTGAATGATTATTGAATGTTGACACAATGTTTAATATTGAGTTCTTAGATTTACGCGAATATTACACATGAAATAAAACTATTTTACGGATTTTATCGCGGTTTATTTTTTATATTTTTAGTTCCCGACGTTTCGAGTGCTTTGCAGCACCCATGGTCACGGGAGGGACTGAGGTGTTAGACGTCCAATAGGCATAGTTGTTCCGAGGTACCCTCAAACTTCTTAATTATTTTTGTTGTTGTTGGTCCGATCTACGCAGAATGAGCTCACGGTGTCTTGAGGTCTTGCAGTGTTATGCTTGGTTTTGGATTTGATTATATTAATTACCGGATCCCAAGACGATGGAAGCACCCAGCCATCTTCTCTATTGAAATTAGGATGTTTTTTAATTTCAATAGCCTCGCGAACCATCCTTGGTAGGAATCGGTGTTCTTTCACGAGGATTTGTGGTCTATCAAATCTGATGTTATGGCGGGTGCGGTCAAGGACATGTTCACAGACTGCAGACTAACACCGTCGCTCAAAGAAGTCTGCAGTCTGTGAACATGTCCTTGACCGCACCCGCCATAACATCAGATTTGATGCAAGACCTCAAGACACCGTGAGCTCATTCTGCGTAGATCGGACCAACAACAACAAAAATAATTAAGAAGTTTGAGGGTACCTCGGAACAACTATGCCTATTGGACGTCTAACACCTCAGTCCCTCCCGTGACCATGGGTTCTGCAAAGCACTCGAAACGTCGGGAACTAAAAATAAAAAAAATAAACCGCGATAAAATCCGTAAAATAGTTTTATTTCACAATGTTTAATATCAAGCCCAATGTGCAGTATAAAGCGTTATGCGAATTATGAATCAGAAAAAATGATTAATTTGATGTCATAGATTTTCAAGAAGTTTCATATAAACTAGGACGAATATAATCCATCCTAGATGTAACAAGAAAGAAAAATAACATAATTTCATAACATAATTGTTTGTAGGTTCACTATGCGGGATTAAATTACAATGATATTAAAAAATCAAGTGGAGCTTCAATATTCAAACACAATATTGCGAATAATTATGGAATGGATTTCAGTGGGATTTCAAAAACGTGAGTATTTTAAATTAAGATTATGATCATCATCAAATGGTGGTGTAGACTGTAAAAGAATTTCTTTCTATACCTTCTTCAAATTCTAAGAGGCTTTGTATATACTTTACCTATTTTTTTTAGTGGTGAGCGCGTAATGGGGATAGTGCCTAGTGGATCATGCAGCAGTCGCCTTCAAGCTATCCCAGAGCTGCTGTGGCCGGTGCCGTTGCACTGGAGTCTCGAGGATGCCGCTACCGTTCCTCTAGCGTATGCACTCGCGTTCTACTGTCTTGTAAGTATTGTAATTTGGTGTTAAGGGCCTTCCGCGATCGACTATTTGTCGACCGAGAGAGAGACTGTAATGCAATTACATTACAAATGAATAATAAGGGACGGATATATTGAGGGCGCGCTCGGAAATAAACGACTTATCTACAAAAACAACTACACTGTGAAATTAAAACCTGCTTTACGAGAACTTTGCTACGATTACTCTCTATGTTTCATTTCTATTGACTACTTCTTAAACTTTTCGCGTTGGAATCAGAAAATGTAAAGTAATGAATGATGAATATCCAGAAAATTTCGTTTAGTCGTGTATTCCTGTTAATAATATTAGCCCTGTTAAGAAACTGTTCCCCTTGTGGGGACGGGCCTCCTTTCAAACTGAGAGGGTTTAGGTCATAGTCCACCACGCTGGCCCAGTGCAGGTTGGCAACCTTCACACACCTTCGAGAAACTTTAAGGCATGCAGGTTTTCTCACGATGTCTTTCTTCACCGTTAAAGCAAGTGATAGTTATTTTTGTTTTTGTTCCTGTTACCAGGTCCTAAAATATATAGCAAAAATTTATATTTCTAAATATTAGGTCTCTAATCACTATACTTCTTGAACTGCATGCAGTACAAAAACACGTGATTTCGCGGTAGCCCCATAAGTGGTAGATTTACTAGTTTCGCATGACTAGTATGCAATAGTACGTCATGTTTTATTGAAATTTTAACTCATTCTCAAATTCTCTTCAATTTAAACTATAAGACGTTCATACGTACGTACGTTCACGACATAAAGCATATTCTGTTATTGTCGATAATGCCCACTTCTTAACATTAATAAA
The DNA here is from genome assembly GCA_905147815.2 of Phalera bucephala. Lineage (NCBI taxonomy): Eukaryota > Metazoa > Arthropoda > Insecta > Lepidoptera > Notodontidae > Phalera > Phalera bucephala. Next base: position 7,755,824 of record LR990629.1, on the reverse strand, counting down.
TATTAAATTAGGTAAATGTAATAGTGTAAACGCTCATGTGTTTCTGAGCTGGATACCAACCTTTTGTACCAACAACCTGCATATTTGAATAGAATAAACGCTACTGGTCGCTTATACTCTTCCTAAAATGCCTGATTATGTTTGATAGCGTTTAAATGTGGATATTTTATTTTTCACATACATGAATTACGTTATTTCCACAGAGTATTAAATGTCGACTTATTCCAAAAATCTCGATACTTATCCACGGTGGTTCTGGTGCTTTTGGACAAGCTATCATCACCATTGCGCTGGCGCATGGCTGTCAAGTATTCACGACTGTTAGTGATTTACGCAAGAAACATTTCTTGAAGAAAATGTTCCCGGAACTTAAAGGTTTAATTTTAAAATAATCTTCTATGTTTTATGTAATTTATTAAATACCTTTAAATATAGTAAACCATTACTCGTGTCTCCATATTATAATTGGCTTAACTGACGCAAATTCATCGTCGCTTTATAATCACATGGAATGTGTGTAAAAATTAGGGTTAACAGTTAGTAAAATTTTCCTACTTCCAAGAAGATATTTCAGCAGATAGGTCCTCACGGTTACTAATTAAAAAAAGAACTTGGGCAAATTTCATAGCAACGGCAACTCTGCGAGTGTCATGAATTTCACTTCTTATATCACTTGATGCCGGCGCTAGTTCCGATTTTGGCCGCGGACCAAAAGATGCTTGTCGGTCTGTATGCAAATATCACCCTCATTACTAAATCAATCGGTACCATGGTATGGCAGTGAACACTATTTTATGCGTTTTGTAATGTGTACTAATAGGTATATAGTAAAAATAAACATCGTCACGCCTATATACCCCAAAAGGGGGTGGTAGAGGTGTATTCACACCTTTCGCGAGCGATGTTAGGCCTACGTAATAACGGGCGAGCCTATTGCCATATACCGGGAACAATTCCAGACTCCAAATTGATACTAATAATTTTTCGATAAAAAAACTGCAACTGTCCGACCTTCAATTTACACCCAGGAACCCATGATCAAAAGCGCACTATTCGCCAACGAGGCAGCCACATAGGTACATAGATTTTGTATTTACAGCATTGTTAGTATAGATTATAGTTTAGGCTTCGGCCAAAACTTGGACTTCGGGCGAAATAGGCCGAAGTTTTGGCCAAAGCCAAAGGTTTCTAGCAAGCACAAAATTGAATGATCTATTACGATTTAAGGTTTACGAATGCACCAAGGAAAAGGCGACGCGCGGGAGGCAGGGGTCTTGCGCCGGACGGCCGCCGTTGTTAGTAAATAACTAAATCAAAATAAAACAAGTTCGTTAAATAAGTTAACTGTTTAAAAATTTTGCAAATCATGAACCAAATTACTTAGGCCTCCGACACGAAGTCAGCGGGAGCGGGGCGGCGGCTGCCGCGGCGCGGGGAGCGGCGCGGCAACGCTGTACCTGGTTTCGAAGCCAGCGGGCAGACCGCACAGCGCTAGAGCGGCGTAGTGTTGAGTTACGAAAACTTTGTATCTTTGTTCGCGAACAAAATGTCTCAACAGCGACGACAACATCTTTTTAATACTAATTCCTTCCTAAAGTTTGATTTTAAAAGAAGATGTAAATTTCTACAACCGGGCGAGGAAGCAAATCTATCAAATCAAATTCTATCAAAAATCATTGTAATAATTTGCTCCAACACGTGGGTGGGCATTTTGAAACTTTGGTCGTTGAGAAGCAAAACAGAATACTACAACTCAACACTACGTCAATGCAGACGCGCGGGCACCGCTAGATTGGTACGTACCGCTCGTACGCCGCTCGCCGCCCGCTTTCCGCGCCGCTGCCTTCGAGGCCAGTTCCATATAAATGTATGCATTGAAACGCGCCGCTCTCCGCGCCACCGCCGCCACCACCCCGCTCCCGCTAACTTCGTGTCCGAGGCCTTAGGGATATTTAACCTTCGGCTGGGGCGTATTAATCGGCTTCGGCTTCGGCCAAAAATCGACTTTCGGTCGGCACTAGTAGAGTAGATTATAAATGTCTTCATGTGTATTGATAAACTTTTGACATCAGTTTGATCGAGATACACAAGTATCTTGATTTGTGTAATGGATTTTGTTTTTAGATGAGCACATCGGAAATTCACGTGATGAAAGTTTTGGAGATTTAGTTCTGAACACTACGAAAGGAGCGGGCTGCGATGTGGTTATTATCACAGGATCTGGAGAGTTAACAAATGTGAGCCTCTTTTATTTGTAAAATTATCATCTCAGATACAATGTTATATTTCTATTTTTAACTTCAAGTACAATTGACGATTTAGTTCAGTAGATCCGTCGAGCGATTTAAGCTCTAAGCTTAAGCCGCCCGCCCACTGGATCGAGGGGTCGCTGATTCGATCCCCACACTATACAAATCTATTTGTGACCCACAAATATTTGTTCAGTATGGTTGTAAGTGTAAATTATAATTCCTAGTGCGGGGATATGTATTTAAAATAAACTTTAATTATAAAACATTTGGTTAAAATTTCATCATCATTGGTTGAATGCAAAAATGTTTTAAAATAGATATTTTGAAGTTTTATTCGTATCTTATTTTGCTATTTTCCTCTTTATAGACCACCATTAGGTGCAGCGGGAACAATTCGTATATTATAGACACAGCTCAACTCCAAACCCATGATAAATTCGTATTTGGGATGAACAATCTCAATAAGGAAAGGTCGTACATTTCTGTTGATTTCTCTTCAATATTTACAAACGAAAACTACAAAGAGCTAAAGGTATGTGAATTTTTTTAAAGTTTTTATTTCGCTAAATGTTATTTTATTAAAAGCTTTTTTTTAACTTGCAATGTTTGTTAGTTTGTTTAGTTCAAATCATGCAAGCTGAATTAGAAACACTTTCTCATATAATAAGGAGTTAAAATATACTCGTAATTCAGTTGACAATGCAATTTTAGGGTAAGTATGACATAACCTGCTTCTGCACTCAGGATTGGCTCCAGATGAAGTAACTCCTCAACAGGCAACGGGATAGACACGAAGTTTAATCGGCTATTTTAAATTGCACAATTACCTGGCTGCATAAATGTTTATTCTTAAAATGTTCTTACATTATTAATTTATGGATTTTCTATGTTTAGTCTGAATCGTACAAGTTAATTCTGAACAACTTTTTCTAAATCTATCAAGTTGAAATTTCGCTCGCGCATTTGGTTTTTGGTGGCAATGTCTTTATCTGATAGTTGACCTAATTCTGCAGTTAGTATCACCACACATGGCTGTGTGTGGCGATCTTAATTAGATATACAAATTTAATTCTGATCAATCAATCAATCAATCAATCAGCCTATCGCAGTCCACTGCTGGACATAGGCCTCTCCTAACACGCGCCATTGCACACGGTCCTCCGCCTTCCGCATCCAGTCTGTCCCAGCGACCTTTTTGAGGTCGTCGGTCCATCTAGCTGGGGGCCGTCCTACCTTACGCTTACCAAGTCGCGGTCTCCACTCTAGGACACGCTTGCTCCATCGGCCGTCGGTCCTTCTGCAGATGTGACCAGCCCATTGCCACTTTAGCTTACTGAGTCTGCGAGCTATGTCGGTAACTTTGGTTCTTTGTCGGATTACCTCGTTACGAATTTTATCCTTCAAAGAGACGCCGAGCATAGCTCGCTCCATAGCCCGCTGTGCGACTTTGAATTTATGGACTAGTCCCACTGTGAGTGGCCACGTCTCAGCCCCGTAAGTCATAACAGGTAGGACGCATTGGTTATAGACTTTAGTCTTCAGGCATTGCGGTATAGGCGAAGAGAAAACGTGACGTAGTTTGCCAAATGCTGCGCAACCTAATTGGATCCTGCGGTTGATTTCTTTCTCGAAGATGTTTCTACCAAATTGGACAACTTGTCCAAGGTAGGCATATTCCCGAACAACTTCGAGCATCGAACCATCGACGTAGATCGGTCCCGGCGTGACATGTTCATTAAACATGATCTTGGTTTTATCCAAGTTCATGCCGAGACCGACACCTCGAGAGGCTCCATTTAGGCTATGCAGCATTTCGCTTAACTGTTCCAGTGACTCTGCCACGATGACGATATCATCGGCAAACCGAAGGTGTGAGTGTGAAAGTAATTCTGATGGCAAATTATTATTATAACCATTACAGTACTTTAGTGAGGATTGTCTCCATATGAAGGAAATCCTGAATGTAATAGGTTCGTCTTGAAATAACGATATACAAGTGATTTTTGATATGTCCCCATTTTGTCTGAAGCGGCCGGAAGGGGCAAGGGGAAGGATGTACAAAATAACATTTGTTTGCCATGGCGACTGCGATTCGCAACCACTTGTGATTTTTTTAGTGGTTTTTGGAAATGCAGGGGAATAATTTCATCTTCTTTTGTTTTTCTTCCCTATATAGAATCTGCAGTTAGTGATGAGCGAAGGCATAGCCCGTGGGTACGTGCGCCCGCTGTCCCGCGTCACATTCTTACCAGCAGATGCCCCTCGTGCTTTCCGCCTGCTGGCTGCGAGCCAGCACCGCGGGCGGGTGCTACTAAAAATGCATGACGCATTCCTCAATGTAAAACCTAGGTAATTATCATCAGCATCAACCGAAAGACGTTCACTGTAGGACAGGGGCCTCCTCATAGAACTACAAAAGAGCTACCTCAGCAAGAGAATCGTTGAAGACAAACTCATACAATTACAAACTGAATAATACGCTGCAATACACATATGTTTTTGAGTGTTTATATTTTTCTGTTTTCCCGAAGTCTTTTCTTGTAACTGGGTAATAAGTAAGCGACGGCGTCCGGCTAAGGGCATAGGCTGAGGGGCGGGTATGCGCATTCATATCTGCCGTGCGATAGCTGTATGACACTTTCTCTAGTTTTATTTTTCCGCGGGCCTTCTTCAAAGATCACCACGTATGAATGATCTAACGCCTCGTTAAAAACTTTAGTATTACTGTGCATAGAGTATTTAATTTTGTGTATAAAAGACGTTTAAAGAATAATACCTTCGCCCAGTGAACATTATAATGCCGTGCCGAAAACATTTTCGGAGTGTCATATGCAATATAGGTAACCCTTTATTTAGGTTATTTTAACAAAATATAAAAGTTACCAAAGTTGAAGTAGAAAAAAAGAGTGTCGATATGGTCTGCGTTTTAGATTTGGTTTACTCAGCCTTTGAAAGAAATATAATATTTAAATTTTTTTTCTAAAACCATGACACATGAGGGATCTCATTGGATTTTTTATTTACTTGCAGAATAATCTGCAGTCCTGAGCAGTGCCAGGTGATACTGTGCAATTCAGAGTTATTAGACCTGCAACTAGCCGACAGCCTGGTGCGCCGCGGGGCTAGAAATTTATACCTACATAAGCCACATCTGACCTCGTATTTCAAAATGAAGAAACGGTATGAAGACATTTTTATGTTACGACAACTTCGTAAAATCACCCTGTAATGGTATTCTATATACCACTGGGGTAGCATTAAACGAATTGCAGTAAATTGAACATCAGCCACTGGACAGCACACCAAAATAGTAATATACACCAATGAAATCGTTACGTATGTCTTCGCCTTAGCCGTAATCGGCTGTTTTGATTGATTGACCAATAAACGATCTTTTCGCGATGTTATCGTAACGCACCCCGTCACGTTTTTTAATGTTCATAGCGAATAAGGTTCCAGAACAAATTTAGGCATCACCAATAAATTAATATTTTTTTTCTTTCAGTTCATGGGAAAAACACGGCGTTCAAGTCGAAGTATCTTCGGAAAATTTAAACAGTCAGCCTGAAATCAGAAATTTACTAAACAATGCTCTGAAGTCTGGTCCAATACAAAATATTTACGTGATTTTTGATGAAAAGGACACCGATGAATCAATACTCACTTCTCTGGATATGGCTTCAAGAAAAATATGCCCCAATATAAAGTATGAAATTGAGTTCTTAGATTTACGCGAATATTACACATGAAATAAAACTATTTTACGGGAGGGAGTCCCTCCCGTGACCATGGGTGCTGCAAAGCACTCGAAACGTCGGGAACTAAAAATAAACCGCGATAAAATCCGTAAAATAGTTTTATTTCAAGTATGAAATTATTACTATGCATGAATACATTAAGCGTAATATACGATTGTATAGTAGTTAGGTACTCAAAAAAGACCATTGTGGCGAACATGTCGTGAAACGGAAGGCACAATGCTAAAGGTATTAATTAATACACCGTGTAAATACACAGTGGCCAGCATTTTTGTTCTTCCGTGGTTGCGAGGAGGTCGAAATATACCTACTCGCATGATCCGCTAGCATGTGTTTATGTAGCACTTAGTGAAAAACTATGAATAATGCACTCTGCCCAGTGCCCTGGTGTTCCCCAAATTACTAGTTCTTCTCTCTTTGGAGTTTTGTTCCCAAAAATTTAATATAATAATCTACTGAGATGGCAAGTTGCCTGATTATTTTAACGCCTACTATGTCTGTGCTAGTAATTGTTTGCGTGTGTACATATTTTTTAATAAATATTTCTTTTTTTAGAAATTTCATAGTGGTGAACAGAGATAGTGATATTGGAGAATACACTTGCGTGTCTCGAGTACGAAACCAGCTACCGACTAAAATGATTACTCTACCCAAGGTACATATTTTTTATGTTTCATCTTGATTTTTAAATATGTTCAGGTACCTACGTTTGTTATACAAATAATAATTATTATGTTTTAAATTATCTACCCATGTGTAGATAAATTTTATGCCTATTCCGCGCGTGTGGTGCTCCATCTAGACAAGTTGTTCATCTCAAAGAGTATATAATCACTACGTTTTAGTTCATCTAAATGCAGAAGGAAATCAAAATTATTAAAATCCGTCACATGTTCAGTACAATTTGCTTCCAATTTTTCAACCTGCAAGTCCAACTCAGATTGTCTGTACTTCACGAATAGTTTTAATTACTGTTTATAGGAATCTATACAAAAGGGCAAGGCTTATTTTATACCGATCGCCTTAACTATGTTGGTTGACTGTTATAAAAAATATAGTGCTGCACACGAGTTGTTGATCAGAGTTGTTTATAATTTTAATTATCTATCCATATCATCGCGACCGATCTCTTGCGGGGTTGGCACAGAGTACAGAGTTCCAACAGATTCTTTCCTTACAAACCTTTCTAGTTTCCCCTAATCTTAAAGTTCGATTCATACACGATCGCCGGTATTTTAATCATGCTTTTAATTATTGTGAAGCAAAAGGATTGCGGAGTAGCTAAGACAGCATGGGTTAGGTACGCTGTGGAGGCGACGGAGCGCGCGGTGGCGTCCATGTACAGCGCGCTGTTCGCGCAGCCTATGCGTCTGCGCACCACTACCCTGTTGCAGCAAATTGCCGACATTGCAGGTGTGAACTCGACCATTATAAATATCCTTCTTTATATCTGCAGTAGAGATTAGATTAGTAGATTCAATTTGTATCCATATACACGTAAAATATTTACCCAGCTTACTTTTATAATACCAATTAAATCAGGGTACTTACGTGCCGAAATTTTGCTAATCTTTCCTTTCCGTAAGAAAGAGATGCACAGTTTATAGCGTTGTCTCTTTAACAGCAGTTTTGGTATAGAGGTTGTGGTAGCCCACTATGCCCCTTTTTTACGATATTATATACATAGAAACCCACATCTTTTTATCAGATGTTGATTACTGCAATATGTTTACTATAAAAACGTCAGCTTAAAAACCATTTTCTTGGAATTTAGAACTGATCTCAATTTTTTAACAGAAATATATATCTCAGAAGAAACACCTAAAGATGTCACTTTAGAACAACTAGGCGTTGAAGAGCATAAACTTAAAGCAGTTAGCATTTACTTACAAATCTACCGAAACATTTGTCTGGCGGAGAGAGTAATACAATCGCTGACCATTGAAGAGTAAGTAAAGGACTTTTTACATATATAATATGCATATAGTTAGTTACGGAAAATCTGATCTCACCTGCGTACTTCAAATGTGGCTTGATCGCACTGATCTGCATATAAATACCCTCCGAAATTCGGAGTACTCCGAAATATGTACTTCAAGTCTCTATCTGATTTTAGAGTCAAATTTTTATTGATGTTACTGTTTAGGTTAGTGTAAAGGTTACTAGGTAAATGATCTACAAGTAGATAACCCCATTTACATTAACACGAGAGCGATTTTTTGCTTAATCTGATAAGTTTCTTACGTCTTTTCCACCTCACCGTTTTTTTAAGTATATTCTTATTCTAATGTTTTTTTATGTATAGGATACGACGCCTGGATAATAACGAGTTAAAATTTGAGAATACAAAAGGATTAGCGAATTTCTTCTCCTTCGTTGACTCGGACGAACTTTTTGCCACAACAGAAATTGTGTTCCTGTCGACCCTCACTGATTCCGTATCAATGGTATGCCTTTAAAAGTCTTGATTTATCAATATGCCTATAGTGAATAAACTTTCTGGACTCTTAATCGAGGGATATGATATGAATATTTGTGAAAACTAAAATGAATTTCTTTTGCCCTTTATTTTACTGCATCATGAGCACGTCATTATCATTATTATTGTGTTACTTAGTAGAAATTAGTTTTTAAAGTAAGCCATGTTGGAAACAGCAATAGCCAGGCAGTTAGAGCAATTATTCCAACTGTTTGTCTAATAGAAATATTTTTTTTTTTTTTTTTAAAAACGTTGCCCCACACTAGGATTAATTCCTGTGTCGTGGGTGCGTTTACAAACATGAAAATTCACATACACAAATACCCAGACCGGAACAAATAATTGTGGATCACACAAAGATTTGTCCCGTGCGGGAATCGAACCCGCGACTATTAGACACAGTGGGCGGGGCGGGCTAAGCCCTTAACCACTGCGCTAAATCGTCCGTATTATTATTAGATAATAGGTACGCTTGTTGAACTCATGACTAAATATCTCTCATTATTTCAGAGGGACGATGAGATAAATTCCAGTAAGCAGTATCTGTACATAGTGCCGGGGATGGAGGGTCATCACGAGCGGTTCCGCGTGCTGTGCGAGCGCCTCAAGCTGCCGGCGCTGGTGCTGCAGCCGGGGCTCGACAACGCGGACGAGACGCCGCGTGAGCTGGCGCACAGATACGCCGAGGTACGACAAGTACATCAGTATTGTCTCAAACACGACTCAACTAACCTAATAAAACTGTTTGGCCTAGACAGATACAGTCAATGTTTGATTTTTAAAATTAACTAGACTATAGACTCGCCGTAACCGGTGAGCGTGTATAAGACGAACTATGAGAGTGGAGGAAGCCAGAGAGGTATGTAAAGAAAGAACCTGTTGGAACTCTGTACTCTGTGCCTACCCCGCGAGGGATCTGACGTGATGATATAGATAGATAGAACTAGACTATGTCCATACACTCAATCTAATATCTGTCTACGTTTCGTAGATCCAAGCCTATTAATATTATAAACGTTAAAGTTTGTGAGGATGGATGCAAAGAGAATATAATCACTACGTTATAAGGGGCGGCACTTCATACTAGAGCACGAAATTGCAAATTGTATGAAACTTACACTTAAAGTACTACCACTATGATAAGATTAAATATTATTGCTCTCGCATGGTCTTCGCACACACCCGCAAGGGTGTGGGAATCGGCATCGGGGAAACGTCCCCCTGGCCGAGGTTTCTATCGCCGGCCATAAATATGGCCGGGTCGTTGAGTTGGGATTTCCCTCGAAGAGGCGGAGACCCGTGGATCCCGCGGGGGGGGGGGGGGGGCATCATGAGTATGTTCACGCCGCACTCCGCGACCAACCCTGTCAGGTGGAACCTATGGCGAACCATAGGAAGCCCGACGGTCAGCAGGAGGCGGCGACTTCTCGAGGCCCCTCTTCTTTCTTCGCTTTCTTCGCCCGGCAGCGCGATACAGCACCACTAGGGTGACCTAGCGGGCGATCAAACGCCACCGGGCCGTGTCAGGTGTTAGGTTAGGTTAGTTAGTAAGTAAGTAGTTGGTTTTAAGGTTTGAGGGGGGGGGGGGGATAGGGTATTAGGAGTTGGGAAAATCAAGTCCGGTGGGGGGGGGGGGGGATAGGGTATTAGGAGTTGGGAAAATATTATACACAGAGTCTTCACATTTAACATACCGCCACTCATTGTTTACATCTGTGAAAAAAGTTTGCGTGTCAAAAATATATAAAAACGCATAGTAGGTACCTACTATAAGCTTTAGTTTAATGTTGATGAATTTATGTTATTAACATTAACAATGAAAGGTATCGATAACATGACTGCACTTCACTATTGTTTTTAATATTTTTATTTATCTCAACCACAACAACTATAATTCCTGTAAAATATATTATTGTAACAGAAACATACTTACCGATCTTTATCCAGGGGAAAATTAGCCTTAAATATAATTTTTTGGTCACCCGACTTGTTTTTACTTGGCATATTTCAAATTTAAGTTTACTCATTTTGAAATATGCAACGCCAAAGAGAAAACAACGCTAATTATATTTTGTAATACACTTTCTAAAGGGATATTAAATTAACATAGGCTTTAAATTAACAATAGTAATTTTATATTTATTATAGATACAATACTTCAATTGACATGTCAGATTAAATATGGCAGAACAGTATAATGCACCTAAATTTAAAAGCAGACAGGTATATAGTACGTATTGAGGATACATGGCTTTTACTTTCAACGGGCTTAAAATGACAGCAAATCCAATATAAATCGTTATGTCTACAAGACTTTCGCCAGCCTGGATGAATGTTTGTTACTCTGTCACCCAAAAACTATTGAACGGATATTGATGCAACTTTACAATAATATAGCTTATGCATCAGAAGAACAAATCAAACAATCCGCATCGTATTTTATATCGTATCGCTTACGCCTCGTATATTTCTTTGACAGTAACTATATTCATAATTGCTTAACACGGTCATAAAGTTATTTTTTATTTTATTTTATAGATCTTAACGTCGAAGATAGGAGTCAAAGACAACTTCTATCTTCTAGGCTATGAAACTGGAGTTCTGGTGGCCTTGGAAATTGCATCTATCTTGGAGGATCGAGGTAACCAACATGTTAAATTTACTTAAATACAATTAATCTTTAAAAGATTTCGTGAACATTGGCCATGAGAATTGCATGAGTAGCTAAGAACCAACTTACCACTGACCACATACCATCTCTTCCAGGTTTAACTGGCACAGTTTTCTGTATTGGTCATCTACCAGTCGAGCTCCAGACCGGACTCAACGATATACTCGGGGAATACAAAACAGAAGAAAAACTGCAAGATGCAGTGATACAACATATGTTTACGCTAATGATTGGTGACATCACTGCGAAGTTAGAAAATGAGCTAGAAGCAGCTGTCTCGTGGCCACAGAAGGTGGACGCAACTGTGAGAAGTTTACTCGGTCGCGTGCCGCATTCTGCGCAGTACACAAGAGCGCTCATTGAAACAGCACTTGGTCGCATATCTCAAGCGAGGCAGTACAAAGATGTAGTAAAACGTCTTCGTTCAAAATTGATCCTGCTACGTGCTGCCACAACTATGCCATTGTGTGAACAAACTTTGCAACAATATTCCCAGCAACCTGTTGTTCTGTATCAATTGGAAGCTCCTCTGGCGCATGCTGCTACCGATCTCCGCTGCGCTGCTGTTGTCAATCAACACTTGCATCCGGATATTATAGAAGAATTCAATAACAAGAACACGTGTGAAACTTACCTTCTGAATGCCAACTGTTATATGACACCACACATGGAGACTGATTAGGTCTTCGTTTTGTGTTCGTTTAAACATTTTGTTATTTTAAACTTTTTCAGTGTAACTGTAATTTCGAAAAAATAAAATTTGAGAGATGTATACACGTTTTTATTATCTATCTTACATTAGGTTATGGCCCGTGGCTTTGCTTGCATTACAACAACGTCTTGAGTTCGATTCTTAGGTAGGAGAATATAGGCAGAGGCAGAGGCATTGTGCCCGGTATAATGACAATTGTAAACATCGTTAAAACTTATCTGTTCATATTTAACAAAAGATATAGATACCAGTCTACTTACTTTACTTCTTTTATAACCGATATAACATTGTTCAAGAAGTCGTTACAATCAACACCAATAGGCCTCCTATAAGCCTGATAATTAGAATATGTCTACCATTTATTATACGGGTGGTGCTTAGGAATTTGATAACATAGGAAAAAACATTTGACTGTCATTAATTTTAGTAAGCGTAGACGATAAAGGGTGGAAACATTTTAGGCTCTCGCACTTTTTTAGGGTACCTCGGGTAAATGCACCTGATGATGATGAGATGGCCTAAGCTAACGAGCCTTATGATTTCATAAAAGCATTCACGTTATCGTGGTGGCCGTGGTTTACATTCAGTTGGTCATCGCTACTCGCTCCATTCACTCGTCCGCTCGAGTTCGCATAGCTATGAAATATTATCTTTTTTTACTAAAAATGAAACCTTTAAAATGAAGTTATGTATCTTAACATTCAAAAATTACTGGGATCAACATCCTGATCACACATATAATATCACATTTCACTTGTAAGTATTTTTTTCGTAGTAGGGAATATGCGTGTAATTCAAATAAGGGTCAAATATTTTTTTTTCCAAACATTTGAATAATGTCTATACCAATATTTTTTTAATAACATTACTTTTTTATTAAGAAAATAATTATTGAAAGTACAAAAAATTAGTGGGAAATTAAAAGTAGCTGGAACGCCACGCTATTGGTCAGATCAATACAAATGTCAACAAGTGCATATTTGTTGGATGTTTGCTATTGAGTTAGTTTTATTGTTATTTTTTGTGGTCGATTTACACAAAGACAAAATTTCAGTTTAAATTATTTAAGTTAATTCTTAGGTTAAAGTGATCTGCACAGCAATATAAACAAGTTGATGGAGATACCATGTCTCTTTTTCTGATTTTACACCACTTTCTCCTTATGTCCGCACCTATCGGGTGCATTACTTATTGTATTTTTACACCTAGGCACAACACAGTGTTGTTCCATTGTATAATAGTCGCAAAATACAAAATAAAAATAAATTACAGAATAAAATACTACAACAGCTGTTCATTAATTGATTGTTATTATAGAATTTGACGTCACGCCAAGCGCGCCAAAATGGCGGGCGTTTAAAGTGCTCTTATCTGTTTGCTATGTTCAACATTTTTTTTTGCCGTTTACATGTTTTTGACGCCTAAATTTTTTTTGCATGCATATATTGATGTAATCTATCGTATAAAAATATAAAAAATACACGCATATTCCCTATTAATTAGAATACTTCTATATTAAAAATGCCATCTACCGTAATATAATTGAACGTACAAGTAACATTGACATAGACGAACCGTTTAGTTCTTGCCAGTCTCCGCCAGATGGCAAATACAAATGTGGGTTGGGCATAACGTCTCTCTCGCCCTGTGCCACCCCGCGCGACGACACAATTCATTCTATAAAAAATCTATTTAGGACATCTCCCCTTCGAATTTGCTTCGTGTTTTGTCTATTCGACAATGGATGGCACTATGAAAATAAAGAAGAAAATTGTAAAGGTATGTAAGACTAATTTTGATAGCAAGCATGTACCGAAATGTAGGTAGTCTGTGTAGCGCGTATATGTGTCTTGGCGTTTTTATGCGCATTGTTCGTAGATAATCACCATCAGTACGTTGAAATTGTCTTAAATTCAGAAAATGTAATAAACAACAGGTACCATTTATATTTCACTCCCAAACCGGTTCTATTTCTATGATTTTATTTACAGATCAGCTTAAACTGCTCTATTACTATTTATATTATTAATGTTTCAGTATATAAATTCCTCTTTTTTTTTACGTGGGTAAATTCTAATGGTCTTCTGCCAGCTTCGGGGAAAGCTGGCGGGGCATGTCGGACTTTTACTGACTAAAACCCTATGGTGGCCGGCTTCGACACTTCGGGCAAGGGCACCGTGATCTCTGTTAGGAACGCACCAGTGCCTCTCTGTGTCGTGCTCCGAAGAGCCTGCCTTGGGGAGGGGAGCCTATGAATCCGCTTGCCCCTGCACCATCGCAGTGCTCACGGCGGCTTGGGCCACACCACGCCGCCTTCCTCCTTGGGGTCACGCATGAATGACGCTTAGGACCCCTGCCCCAATATGCAGATACCTATTTCATCTAATCATTTTTATTTTTAACTGACATAAAGGAGGGGGTTCTATGTTTGTCTGTAAGTATGCTTTTTTATGTGTTCATTGTTTTTCATTACGTTTTTAAAAAAAAAAAAAAAAAAATTGTCATTGTCAATTCTGGACCGATTTTGATGATTCTTTTTGCATTGGGTTCAGTATAGCTCCAAAGTGGTCTCCTTTCAATTTCATCGGTATTGGACCTTGGACTTTGAAGATACACCAGGGAACTCCTCAACGACAAAATTGAGTTATTATAAGTATTGTGTTAATCCTTTAGGTACTCTACCATAGAACTAATCAAAATAATAACCGACTTAAAAAAAGAAAGAGGTTAACAATTCGTCTGGTTTTATTTATAACGTCTTTATTTATGAACTGATTTGATGATTCTTTTGGCGTTGGGTTTAGTATATTTTCGAAATGGCCCCATTTTAATAACCGAGCAGCCTTTGTGCTCGGTCGTCTTTACCCGATGATCTGCAAGCGGAGTAAAATGACCTTAGGAATAAGGTGATACTTAACAATACCTGTATACGGCCCATCAAAACGTACGCTTGTGAGGTGTTCGGGTACGCCACCCGCTTTCACATCGATATACTCCAAACGGTTCAATTCCGGTTTTCTCCGCAAAGCCGTCGGAGCCCCGTGGTTCATACAGAATATCGATCTCCATTCCGACCTCGGTCTCGAACCTATTTGCGCTTTTATTGAAAAGGCGACAACGCGATATTTCGCGAACGCGCCCAATAATAGAAATCCGCTAATCGTAGCCGCCGCCGACTACGAACCTATCTCCCGTCCTATCAGCCGCTACCGCCATCCGCGGCATACCTAGTATACGCCCTCCCCCATAGTGACTTCCTAAGCCGAGGCCGTTCCTCCTTGAGGCGTCTTTGAGCTAGTTGCCCCCTAGCCCTTCCGGCTTGAGCGTAGTGGTTGCACGCTCGCCCTCTTGTCCGGTGAAGCTGTAAAGTTTATACACACACAAACACACACACACACGCACGCACGTACGCGCGCACGCACGCACGCACGCACGCACGCACACACGCACGCACGCACACACGCACACACACACGCACGCACTCACGCATGCAGGCACGCACGCACAAACGTCAAACCCCTATTTCTCTAGTTAGTTGTAACAAGAGAGAGAGAGAGAGAGAGAGAGAGAGAGAGAGAGAGAGAGAGAGAGAGAGAGGTTTGACGGTTAGTGAAGTGCGGCACCAACTTCATTAACCGAAACCGACTTCTTTTTAAAGTCGGTATCCTGTTTTTTTAAAAGTACTAAACATAATTATCATACGTATTAGATTCTATTTTTCGATTAAATAGATTAATTAACATTAATTTCATAGTAACGTATATTATTAAATTTTACCGTCGTTTCTTTAGACGATACTTAATACTCCCAAATAACAAATCATCCCCTCTTTTGTAATGACGAACAGTTTGTCATATATTTTTAAATTTATATCACACATTTACATGCCCAAATACCGAAACTAAAATAAAATAAATATATGTTGTTTCCTATTTAAAAGCAATGATCAACTGCAAGAACTCCTAGTTTCGTAATAGATAGAACAGTACCATAGATCAGTTTTACTGGTCTCTGCTATAACTAATCCTGCAATTCTGAAAGAAGTAAAGAATCGCTTGTCGGCTGGCATGCTTTTTGGCCACATAGCAGTAGCATTAATGCCATATTGTTTAAGCAAGATGCTGCTAAAATATAAAAATTTACCTGAAATGGGATGTCCGAAGTTCATTGTTGAGAGAGTACATCATATTTTACCTCGCTTCGTCGCTAGATGGCGCTATTTCCGTCACATGAATCGGCCTCCAGCGCCACTCGTAGCCAAACCTGGAACTAACTTTTTACCACAGAGCAAGCCGCCATACTTTTGTCATTGTTCGGCTCATAATGATAATAATGTGTGTGTGTGTGTGACTGATGTACGCTGTTGGCCGCGAGGCCTTTACAGCTTCACCGGACTTAAGGGCGAGCGTGCAACCACTACGCTAGAGCCAGAAGGGCAAGGGGCGACATACTCGAGGGCGCCTTGAAGAGGCGCCCCCGGTTGGGGTAGTCGCTGTGGGGGGACGGGGTGCACTACTAAGTGCACCGGTCAACCGCCGGCTATGGGAGGGATTCTACGACTACATCGTCGTCGTCCATATTCTGAGCGGAAAGAATGGATGACAAAGCATCGGGGGGATTGGAGACAACATGTCGCGGCCGGCGGTGGCGGCAGGGATCGGGGGAGGGGGATCGTAGTCGGCGGCGGCTACGATTAACGGATTCGCATGGGTAGATGCGTTCGCGAAGTATCGTGTTGTCGCCTTTTTAATATAGGCGCGAATAGGTTCGAGACCTAGATCGGAGTGGAGATCGACATTCCGTACGAACCAGGGGGCTTCTACGGCTTTACGGAGGAAGCGGTTTTGAACCACTTGGAGTTTATCGATGTGAGAGGGGGCCGAATGCCCGAACACAACACACGCATAAGTCATGATGGGTCGAACGCAAGTTTTGTAAAGCGTCACCTTATTTCTAAGGGACATTTTACTCCGCTTGCAGATTAACGAATGGAGACGACCGAGCACAATGGATGCTCGGTGACGGACCCGCTTGATGTGTGGGCCGAAGGACATGGTACTGTTTAGGGTGACCCCTAGATATTTGACCTCTTTGACCCAGGGAATGGGTCGGTCGAACATGGTCACTTGGCCGAGATTACTTCTAGGGCAGCGCAGGGAGTGGCGTGGGGTGGCTCCTCTGGAGAAGAACACCGCAGCGCTCTTGTCCGGGTTCACCTCAATATGCCACTTCCTGAACCAATTTCCTAGGAAATTGGCGGTTGCCTGAAGGTTTCTGGTAATGAAACCCTTATTCCTATGCGAGACGTAGAGAGCGGTATCATCCGCGAATAGGGCTAGATGCGCCTTACTCGAACGAGGAATGTCGTTCGTGTAAAGGCTAAACAGGAGGAGCGAGAGAGCTGAGCCCTGCGGGACTCCAGCTCGGGTGGAGTGGGGAGTGGAGCGCGTCATTTCGACGCGATATCGGAAGGCGCGATTTGACAAAAAGTCTCGTATGATGAGCACGAGTCTGTCAGGCACACCCATTTGGTAGAGCTTGTAGATCAAGCCGTTGTGCCAGACTTTGTCGAATGCCTTCGCGACGTCGAAGAAGAGGACGCCCGTGTAGACGGGTTTGGGTTTGTTAAGACCAGAGAGGATGTGCTCCGTGATGCGGTGCACTTGGTGGACGAAGGAGTGTTTGGCTCGAAAGCCGAACTGCCCGTCGATAAGGATACCCCTGGACACTACAAAATCTTTAAGCTGCGCCAGAAGTAGGCGCTCGTAGACCTTAGCCAGGGAGTTGAGAAGACTGATAGGGCGGTAGCACGCGGGGACATTACGAGGTTTGCCGGGCTTGGGAATGCCCATGACGTCTGCTTCCTTCCACTTAGCGGGGAAGGTGCAGTTCGTAATGGCGGCGTTCAATATGGCCACTAACAGGCAGATGAGTTGGGCGGGCAGGCATTTCAGAACGCGATTCGAAATGCCGTCAGAGCCGGGGGCTTTTTTGGTTTTGAGACCCATAATGAGATCTTCGACCTCCGTTTGGGTGATAGGAGGTAAGGAATCGGCGGAGGGGAGGGATGCCCTGCACTCGACTTCCCTGTCGACCGCGTCGACGTGGGACTGGTCGACGGACTGAGAGCTGGGGGTGCACTGGCTTTCGAGGGAGTCGGCGAGAAGCTCGGCCTTTTCGTCGTCGTCGAAGGCTGGGGGTGCGCCTGAAGGGCGGGACAGCGGGGGCATGCCAGTCGTGGAGTCGGTTTTGAGGCTACGCGCCAGCTGCGAGTAGGCCAGGTGCGATGGCGCGATGCCCTCTAGGAAGTCACCCCACCGTTCCTCCCGGACCTCTGCGACACGACGCTTTACCTCACGTTGTAAAGCGCGCACCCGGGCCCGATTGGCTTCGGTGGGGTAAGAGTCGTGCGCTCGGATTGAGACATTTTTGGAACGAATGAGATCCCTAACATCGTCCGGCAGTCGAAAGCGGTTGAGGTTGAGATCTTCCGCCTCGACTTGCTTAGACGATCGACTCACAGCCGATCGGATGTGGTCCGTGAAGGCATCTACGGCCTGATCGGTGTCCTGAGGGGACGGGATGGAGTCCGAGCTGAGGGGGAGGGGGGGAGGGTCGGCATCCGCCAAGGCCGTGCTTAGCGCATGCCAATCCGTGGTGGATTGGCATGCGCTAAGCACGTCTTTTTGGGTCGCTGAGGGGCGGATGGGGGGAGAACCGAGTCCCATGACTACAGGTCGATGGTCAGAGTCGAGCTCCTGGACAAATTCTAAGGAGTGCAGCCGTAAGGTAACACCCTTCAGAAGCGCCATGTCCAGGACGTCGGGTCAGTGGTTGGAATTGCCTGGATAGTGGGTAGGGTGCATAGATGCGATGACGTCAAAGTCGAGAAGGTCGACCAGGGCGTCAAGGCTCCTACCGTTAGGGGAAGTGGTGAGACCATTCCAGGCCATGTGCTTACTGTTGAAGTCGCCCGCCAGAATGACGGCTCTTCCCAGATTGAAGAGTGCTTCAAAGTCACTCCTGAGGACGAGCTTAGTGGGGGAAAGGTATACGGAGGCGATCACGATGGGCTGGTGCCCAGTGAGAGAGATGCGACAGACCGAGGCGTCGATGTTGGTGAGCGCAGGGGGATTGAGAGGGATGCAGTGAAGGGACCTCCTGTAGTAAATGAGAGTACCGCCCCCACGGGAGCCGATCCTGTCATTACGCATGAGATTGTAGTTTGCGATCCTAGGGTCGCATTGTGCGGGCTTGAGGAATGTTTCCTGTACTAGGAGGATATCAAGCTGGTGATCTCGGAGGAAATCAGCAACCTGATCTCGCTGGGAGAGAAGGCCATCGGCGTTAAAAAACGCCAGAGATAGGTTGTGGAGCTTAAGACGGGAAGGTCGTAAATCCATTATTGGGTGCGGGCGGGTTGAGTTGAGTTTGACGTCCCTGTATTCCGCGGACAGGAGAACCTGGTCCGCCAAGTTGGTGGCGGCGCGGAGTTTGAGAGCGAGTTCTGGGACTCTGGGTATCAACGCGGGGCTTATTGCTGCCGAAACATTCATAATCAGGGTGGAGTCCTGGCTGACGTTTGTGGACGGAGGGGGACAAGCCGTCGCCGGCGGCAACGCCGGCGAGCGCTTTGGGGTGCGGGCAGGGCCTGCAGGCGGGTGGGAGGCCGCGGTGTAAAACAGCGGCTTCACCCTCGCGTTGACGCTGAGCGACGATAATAATGATGATGGTATACACCAGGAAGAAATTATTTGGACTTCGGACATCCCAGAAAACATAATACAAATTTTATTTTCAGGTAAAATTTTTGTATTATGTGTTCCGTTTGATGTCCAAAGTCCATTTATGAGAGATGTGTTTGTTATCTCCCGGTGGCTTGCTTGATAGGATGCAACAATGTGATCAAAATTGTGTTGTAACACAAGATTTAAAGAGAACAAAAATATAATGACAAAACACTTCGATAATTTGTATCGGATAAATGATCAACACTGCTTAGTTAATTAAGGATTAACATATTGTAAATAGAAGAGGTTTGACAAATAATTATTAGTTAGTACTAGTGGTCGCCCATTGGTTGAAATTCGACCGTAATTAATTTAAATTATAAGTTTGAACATTATTAAGGTTCTATTGTTAAAGACTATACTTCTATAATCACAGATTTCGCCAAGGCTACACTATTAATTTGCCTATTTTTTTCAAACAAATTATATTAAATTAAAAAAAAAATGATTAATGAAATAAAACTATTTTTCGGATTTTATCGCGGTTTATTTTTGATTTTTAGTTCCCGACGTTTCGAGTGCTTTGCAGTAACCATGGTCACGGGAGGTGTTAGACGTCCAAAAGGCATAGTTGTCCCGGGGTACCCTCAAACTTCTTAATTATTTTTGTTGGTCCGATCTACGCAGAATGAGCTCACGGTGTCTTGAGGTCTTGCAGTGTTATGCTTGGTTTTGGATTTGATTATATAAATTACCGGATCCCAAGTCGATGGAAGCACCCAGCCATCTTCTCTATTGAAATTAGGATGTTTTTTAATTTCAATAGCCTCGCGAATCATCCTTGGTAGGAATCGGTGTTCTTTCACGAGAATTTGTGGTCTATCAAATCTGATGTTATGGCGGGTGGGGTCAAGGACATGTTCACAGACTGCAGACTACTTTGAGCGACGGTGTTTAGGTCAGCTATGCGTTCTTTAACCCGAGTTTTTACCGGTCTTTTTGTTTGTCCTATATAAGAGAGACCACATTCACAATCAAGCTTGTATACTCCTGCATCTTGTAGAGGGATCTGCCACTAAACGATGTTTTTTGTAAAAACTCTTTCATCGTTTTCTGGTTATGTTTGACATTCAGTTACACTATAGACAAATAATATTAAAAACAAACAATATTAATCTGTTCTCAATTTGAAGTGTATTGTATCAAATACATGGTAGTGTGTGTAATGTATTTTTTATTGATTTAATGTATTTTTTTATGCATAATTTAAAAAAAATATTATTGTTCTGCACTCCTTCTCGATATAAACTACAAGTGTGGGAAAATTCATACTCCTCCGTCCGCGCAAATTTTGTAAAAAGGGGTACAAAGTTTTTGCTTCACGTATTAATATAATGATTATAAAGAATTCAGAAAACGACTTTTCTGAAGCAAATGTTTTTGTTGTGGACTGTATATACTTCTATACAGTAATAGTTTAATAATATTTTTGTGACGCTAGTTCGCCTTCGCTGAAATATTATTTGGTCGAATATATATGCGCAAAGACGAATCCTGCCAAGCTCGGATTATTCGTAGCCTTGATAGTCAAAACTCATTTCTTAAATTATTTTTATTAATTTATATGTATCTTATAAATAATGTAGTCAATGTTCTGGTGTATAAATGTTAAAATTCGATTTCATAAAATAAATAAATAAAATAGATCCGAACTAAGACGAATAATATATACTCGAATATATTGCAATCGAACTATGGTATTATTGTTCTTACCGAAACATGGCTAAACTCTAACGTATATACTAAAGAAATTATTGATCCTAGATATTGTACGTACCGTAGAGATCGGTTATGCACAGATGGTTCTAAAAAAGATGGACGTGGAGTACTTATTGCCGTTTCGCGCAACGTCAAGTCCACTCGAATGGATTCTTGGCAGAGTGCTTGTGAAGATCTGTGGGTCACTGTCACACTCAATTCAAGTAATAAAATAAAAAAACTTGCAATTGACGTTGTGTACTTACCCCCTCCTCTACGTTTAAAGACCCTCAACGAATATATCGATAGCGTTAGTGGTAAATTAAGTGTCGTAGATGATGTGATAATTCTAGGAGATTTTAATCGCCCTTTTATGAAGTGGTCGAAGCATGAAGACGGTTATCACTTAAAACCCGATAACTACGACAATTCATTAGGCCATTCATTTGTTGACTTCATGTCTATTAATAATCTATATCAGTTTAACCATATTTTGAATGCGGATAATCGAACTCTGGATCTGGTTCTTAGCAATCGACCAAATGTAATGGTAGAGGAATTCTTAGATTTGATTTGTAAGTTGGATACCAAGCATCCCGGTTTACTAGTTACCATACCCAATGTTATTGCCGATCAAATTCTTATTCCTTCAAATAATACCACCTTAAATTATTTCAAAGCCAATTACGAGTTAATTAATAGCGAACTTAAATCAAAAGACTGGTTGGCGGAATTTTCAGAGCTCAATGATGTAAATAGAATGGTTTCAGTGCTTTATAGTGTAATAAAAGAGGTGGTTAAAAAAACATGGGCCTACGCGTAATTCAGTTAAAGCCAAATTTCCCCCATGGTTTAACATGGCTTTAATAAAAAAACTAGCTTAAAAGGAAAAAATCAGACGCAGGTATCGTAGATACAAAAATCCTCTTGATTTGTTATCATACGAAGCCCTTCGTGAGCACTGTCACAAATTATACCAAACGTGTAACTCTCACTATAAACAAAGCGTTGAAGCAAATATCAAGAAAAACCCAAAAGCTTTTTGGCATTATATAAAAAGTAAAAAATGCACTACAACGTCCATCCCAGCTAAAATGCACAATGATCAGAATGTAAACGCTAATACCGGTCCTGAAATAGCTAATCTCTTTGCTAGTCAATATTCTTCTACTTTTAGTAGCTTTCAAACATACATTAATAACTTCAGCGAATTGGACAAGCCTTTTCCTGACAATTGCTTAAGTAATGTCTCCTTCAGTGAACGCGAGGTACTCAATAAAATCAAGGATCTTCATGTGTCTAAGGGCTCCGGCCTTGATGGCATTCCCGCCGTTTTTGTTAAGCGTTGTTGTGTAGCGTTGGCTTTACCATTAGCTATTATTTTTAATCGTTCTTTAAAGGATGGCTGCTTTCCAGACGAATGGAAGAAAGCCAAAATAATACCGGTGTACAAAAAAGGCCCTCAAAACAATACGAAGAACTATCGTCCTATTGCGATTTTGTCTTGCTTCTCTAAACTGTTTGAAGCCTTGATATGTCCCATCCTAACAAGTCATGTCGACGCGGTTCCGTCACCAAATCAACATGGATTTCGATCTGGTCGCTCAACTGTAACGAATCTTACCTCATTTGTTTCTAAGCTGACTGATGAGCTCGACAAAGGTTTCGAGGTGGACGCAATTTATACAGACTTTGCCAGTGCCTTTGATAAGGTTTATCATTCCATATTAATGCATAAGTTAAAAAACGTCGGCATGATGGGTTTTTTACTTCACTGGTTTCAGTCGTACCTATCAAAAAGACTTCAAATTGTATCTGTAAGCGGACATAACTCGTACCCGTATTTTGTTGCATCTGGAGTTCCGCAGGACTCATATCTTGGACCTATTTTATTTTCTATATTTATCAATGCCATTACATCCACAGTACGCAACTGTAAAGTATTGTTATTTGCAGATGATTTGAAGCTTTTTAGAACTATGAACTCCACCGATGATATCAAATACGTCCAAGACGATCTGTCTAATATCAAGGAGTGGTGCGATCGGAACCAAATGGAGCTCAATGTTAACAAATGCTTCCATATGAGGTTCACACGGAAAAAGAAACCACTTGAGTCAGCATATAGTATCAATGGTGCGCCTGTATTAAGGGTTAACGTTGTGAGAGATCTCGGCATTACTATGGATAGTGAACTTCGGTTTAAAACTCACGTCGATTTGATAGTCACTAAAGCCGATCAAATGTTCGGATTCTTAAAACGCAACTCTAAGAGATTTACGCAAACATACACGAGAATAATTTTATACAATGCGTTAGTTCGAAGTTGTCTTGAATATGGTTCTATAGTTTGAAGTCCATTTTATAGTGCTCACTCACAACGCATTGAGAGTATTCAGCGTGTATTTACAAGATATTTAGCTTTTATCTCTGAAGGTATAAGCCATCGATGCAGCTATGAACAACGTTTAAATTTCTTCAAAATGATCTCATTACGCGATCGACGAAAGTTCCACGACCTTGTCTTTCTCCACAAAGTAATGAATAACAGCATCAATTGTGATGATATTCCAAACAAAATAGCCATCAATGTTCCTCAGAATATTCCTCGTTATTCTATGACTAAAATTTTTCATACCCCGTTAGTTAAAACCAACCTTGGTTTCAATTCGCCAATAGTTAGGATGTGCGGCCATTACAACACCCTTAATGGAAAGTGCGCTCTTGATATGAATAAGTTACTGAAATTCTTCCATAGTCAATAAGAAAATATATATATTAAATTGAAAATTAATTTAAACTTAAGAATGCATGAAATAAAACTATTTTACGGATTTTATCGCGGTTTATTTTTCGCGGGAACTAAAAATAAAAAAATAAACCGCGATAAAATCCGTAAAATAGTTTTATTTCATGTGTAATATTCGCGTAAATCTAAGAACTCAATATATTAAGAATGCATTTGTGTCTTCTTTATGTTAAATTTCAAATTTTACCTTGATTATACTTTCCTTTATTTCTCTTTAGTTTTAGTTATTGAACTTATAGTCACTTGTTTTTAAATATTACTTAGAATTTACTTATGTACCAAATTAGAATAAAATGCGAATGTTGTACATACCTGTCATTGGTGTACATATCAGACTACCTACTTTAGCAATTTTATCATGAATTGTGTAATGTGTGTATACTGTTGGTGTGTCTTTTTTAATAAATTAATAAAATAAATAAATAAATACTAGGTAGTCAAATATAAAGGCCGGCGTGATTTTATAAAAATATATTTATTTAACAATACAAATTAATAATAGATACTTAAAATATTAATGCAGTCAATTAATATTACTTAACGCTAGTGCGAACGGTAAGAGAGCTGAGTCGATATTGAATGTACTTTGCTTGGCGATGGCTATTTATAGGCATCGTCAAGTAAACAACTGTTTCTAAAAGGAACCCACGCATTATGCGTCTTATTAATTATTAAGCATAACAGTTATTAGAATTGGACTGATATCTGTTTACTTGATAAATACGCAGCTAAGGCAAGTTAAGCTGATTAAGCAAAACAGTACTTGGAATTATATTCTATGAGCAATAGTCTGTTGTTATTGCATCATCTTTTAAAGTACTTGCACTGAGCTGTGTACTGGTCCAGTATACATAACTCCTCCCTCCATAAGTTCAAAATCAGCGTTCGATTTTTGAGAATGTTGATTTTGCTTATGTTTACATAAGGACAATATTTTAGACTTATTAATATATAAAACAATCAAAAGAACAATTATTAATATTACATAAATGATTATAGAACCTAAACTTATGCTATGCACATTCACTGAATATACGTGGTTTTCACTGAGTTTTTCACTTTTACTGCTTAACACGTGTGACAGGAACTGAAGATCTTCTAAGTTGACTTCATCTAGGCTGATTGGCTGCTTGTAGATTTTCTCCGCTGCTGTCATCATCATCATCATCTCAGCCTATACTTGTCCACTGCTGAACATAGGCCTCCCCAATCGCTTTCCAGCGTAACCGGTCCGATGCCACCTGCATCCAACGACTTCCTGCGATTTTCACAAGATCGTCGGTCCATCTGGCAGGCGGTCGTCCCACGCTGCGCTTGCCAATACGTGGTCTCCACTCTAGAATCTTTCTGCCCCAACGCCCGTCCGATCTACGCGCTATGTGGCCCGCCCATTGCCACTTCAGCTTGCTAATCTTAACGGCTATGTCGGTGACCTTGGTTCTTCTACGAATCTCCTCATTCCTGATTCGATCGCGTAGAGAAACGCCGAGCATAGCTCTCTCCATAGCTCGCTGAGCAACTCTGAGCTTTTTTATGAGACCTATTGTAAGAGACCACGTCTCTGATCCATATATCATCACTGGTAACACACATTGACTAAAAACTTTAGTCTTAAGGCACTGAGGTATTTTGGATGAGAAGATGTTGCGCAGTTTCCCGAACGCTGCCCAGCCGAGTTGGATTCGTCGATTGACCTCTCTCTCAAAGTTGGACCTACCTAACCGGACTACCTGTCCCAGGTAAATGTATTCGTCGACAACTTCAAGAGTAGAGTTCCCAACGGTGAGTGCGGTGGGTACGACATGGACTTTAGACATTATTTTCGTTTTGTCCATGTTCATTTTAAGACCCATCTGTTGAGATACTCTGTTGAGGTCACCGAGCATTCGTCCTAGATCTTCGAGCGACTCCGCCACGACCACAATGTCGTCGGCAAATCGAAGGTGAGTGATGTATTCGCCATTGATGTTGATGCCAAGTCCTTGCTATTCCAAGAGCTTGAAGGCGTCCTCTAAGGTGGCCGTAAACAGTTTCGGAGAAATGACGTCTCCCTGCCTTACTCCTCTTTTTATGGGGATCGCCTTCGTGCACTGCCCCTGTACTCGGACTGACATGGTGGCGTTATTATACAAGCACTTCAACACTTCAATGTACCGATAGTCAATGCGGCATCGCTGGAGAGATCTAAGAACCGCCCAAGTCTCGATCGAATCGAAGGCTTTCTCATAGTCCACAAACGCCAAGCATAGTGGCCGATTATACTCCTCGGTCTTCTGTATAATCTGCCGCAGCGTATGTATTTGGTCTATGGTACTAAAGCCTTTCCGGAAACCGGCTTGTTCGGGAGGCTGGAAGTCATCAAGCCTGCGTTCGAGACGATTCGTGATGACTCTCGAAAACAACTTATAAACATGGCTCAGCAGTGTGATGAGCCTATAATTCTTCAGTAAAGTGTTATCACCTTTCTTGAAAAAGAGTACCACCACACCCGTTCCACGCTTCCGGCGTTTTTCCTTCGAGCAAGACGGAATTAAACAGCCTCTGAAGGACTTTAAGTACCGGCGATCCGCCCGCTTTCAGAAGCTCTGCGGTAATTCCGTTTTCACCCGGCGCTTTGTTGTTTTTAAGGTGTTTGAGAGCCATCCCAATCTCGTACAGGCTGATGTCCGGGATATCTTCAGTGTAGTGTCGGGTTAGCTTGGCTCTTGGGTCTTTTACCAAGTCAACAACAGGTTCAGCTACTGAGGTATACAACTGCCCATAGAACCTCTCTATCTCCCTGAGCACCTCTGACCTATTCGACGTTACGTTTCCGTCCTCCGTCTTCAGCTTCGTCAACTGGCTTTGCCCAATAGACGCGTCTCTTGCAAACACTTTGGAGCCCTTGTTCTGCTCTATGGTCTCCTCAATACGTCTTGTATTGAAGGACCGTAAATCGTGTCGCAAGGACTTCAATATCTGTCCATTGAGCTGCCTATAGGACTTAGCATCATCGGAGGTTTGGAGTGTCATGGTACGTCGCTCAGCCATAAGGTTTCGGGTGTAGTCAGATAGCTTTTGAGGCCTATTTTTACGGTGGGGCTTAAAATGCTTGGACCCGACCGTATGGACAGTCTCTACCAACCTATTGTTGATTTCGTCCACTGATGCGCTGCTGTCTAGCAATTCGAAGCGGTTTGACAATTCGAGTTGAAAGTTCTCGGGGTTTTGGATATGTGCATTAGAAGGTCGGAGCGTAGACTTCATCAGACGCGATCTTTCCATTTTGACATTAATATTTAATGTGCCTCTGACCATTCGGTGATCACTGCCGGTTTTTACCCTGTGAATCACGGAGACATCATTAAATATTTGTCGCTTGGTGCTCATGATGAAGTCTATCTCATTTTTTGTGGAACCATCAGGGCCCATCCAGGTCCATTTCCTATGAGGCGGCTTCCGGAAGAAAGAGTTCATCATAAAGAGTCCCTCCTTCTCCAGATATTCGGCCAGCCTCTGACCCCTGGGGTTGCGCTGCCCATATCCAAATTGCCCCACTCTCAATTCATCATCGCCCCGTTTGCCCAGCCGCGCATTGAAGTCACCCATAACCACTGTAAAGTGTGCTTTGGAAGTATGTATGGCTCTACTAATGTCCTCATACATTACTTCGACGTCATCATCTGAGTATGTGGAGGTCAGTGCGTAGACCTGTATGACCTTCAGCGAATATCTTTTGGATATTCTGAGTATCAGGTACGCTACCCTGCTCGACACACTAGTGATGGACACAACGTTGTCTATGAGTGACTTGTGGACGATAAATCCGACACCACCTTGGGACTGCTGTTCGCCCTCCCGGTAGTAAAACAAGTTGCCGGATTTTACGGTTATCGTGTCCTCGCCCTTTCTTCGGACCTCCGATAAACCAACAATATTCCACCGCAACTTGTTTATCTCTTCCTCCAGCTCAACAAGCTTCTCATCTGTCCTTAACGTGCGTGCGTTGTATGTCACCAGGGCCAATTTTCGGTGTTGGTGGTAGCCGAATCTCTGCCGGAGATTCTTAGCACCCCTTGTCCCGCTGCTGCTGTGATGCTTGGTAAATTTATGACTGGAACTTGATGGAAGACTTGATTAGTTAATTGTATGAGACTTTTCCTTAATGTGATGTTCTCCAATGTAGCTTCACATACATTATCTAGGGTTAATATATAGGTGCCAAAAATGTTGTGCTGATTAAAATCATTTTCACAGTGTTCTGTGAGAAATGTCTGTTTTCCTGAATATAGTAACCATGTGTCAGGCCGAATAGATTTGACCTTGACTTTTGAAGATTTTACTGTAAGTAGAGAACATGATGTAATTTGTGAAGAAAATTTCATCAAATCTGTAATGCATAAGTCTTCATTAGTGACAGATAAATTATCTTCATAACACAGGAATTCTCCTTCGTCTAATTCTTTGCATGATTGTGATAGTGGAAGTATATCTGACCCTCTGACCAGGATTTGGGAATATTGCGGCGTTAATAGGAATGTTAGGTTTAAATGAGGATTATACATGGGAAAAGGATGAAGGTTGTAATAGTTATAGAAATCTAATTGGACAATTAGTATCGACATAATAAACGTTATTCCTTTATCCTTAATATATGCTCTTATGTCTATACAATGTTCAATTTTTATCAAATTATCGGAATTTACTGGATACATTAATTTATCTATTTTCTCTATATCTTTAAGAGTTGATAACAATTCATCTATGTCTAAAATGGATTGATGTAAAATATTTAATCTACTGAAAGCAATAGCTGTTTCAACCTCATCTAACCTAGTTAACAAAATTTGAAAATTATGGATAATTAAATCGAAAGTATTCAAGACAATTTCTTTACTATGTTGGAATTGAGTTTTATTCAGAATGGATTCTATTTCGTTAATTGTTTTGTCTATTTCAATAAAATTATTTCTTGTAGAGTTTGTCAGATTTACTAATACTCCAATTGTTTCGGAAACTAATGATATTTTGTTATCAATAGCGTTTTGTTTAGATTGAATATGACTTATTAAGGAATCGTATCTAATTGCATCTTCATTATCTAAATTGCCTGTAATGGCTTTAACTATTGAACCTAAGGGATTTAAAATACCTCTTTTAATTCTAATTGTTGGAACTAATTGATTATAGCGCTCTAATGTTAAACTCATAATATACTCAGTTTGCATTTGTGCATCTATGATATTTCCGTCTAAGAAATATACATTTAATTTTTCTTTTAAATAATCGTTAACTTCATAATACTTGTTAACGTTATATTCTATCGAATACTATGTTACTAACAAATTTTAAATCTAATATTTTAATTATATCTCAATTATAGGTGCTTATGAATGCTTGTCCTTCCTTAACTGGGAAGATTCCAGGATTATTTTCAATTTTCTGAAGTTGAAGGGCCAGGTTTTGGGCTGCCTGTACGAGGATCAGGAGCGCGAACCTGCGGAGGACGTTTTATATCTTTTATTGGGACTTTTGTGTCTCTGTTGAGACTCTACCGGTACTGTGTTTCTATTAACTGTTCCAATGATTTTTGCTTTACTTCGCCTAATATTGACACCTTTTATGAAGACGGTGTCTCCTTGTTTAAATTTTATTCCTTCTTCACCGCCACGTTTTTCTCTAATTTTAATTTTATTATTTATCATTTTATCGGTTAAGAAATCATATAAGTGTTTAGTTCGTTTACTTTTCTCATAATCAACTTCAAATGCATTAGATGAATCTGTATGACCAAAAACCACTTCAAATGGCGTAAGACCAGTTGTTGAATGTATGGACTGGTTATACGACATTATCGCGTATGTCATTACTGAGGCAGTATCTGGTATTTTCCTTTCATATTTTGCAAGTCTATAAATTTCTATTATTGTGGAATGAAAACGTTCAACAATGCCCATTGAGTTGGGGTTATGGGGTGTTCCAATATGTAAATCTATTTTATAAAATATTAACATTTCTTTAAGTAAATTATTATTGAATTCTGAACCTGGATCTGTACTTATTTTTCTTGGTACTCCGTAAATGGTAAAATATATGATTAATGCTCTAATTATTTCTGGTGTTGTTCTATTTGAAACTTCTATGGCTTGACCTAATTTACTAAAAGAGTCTACTATCGTTAGGTAATATTTGCCTTCTATGGAAAATAAATCTATGAAAATTTCCTGAAAGGGTCTAGTTTGAGTTTGGGTTAATTGTAATTTAGGATTTAATGGTTTTCTATCGTATTTCATTGTTTTGCATGTTTCACAAGAATTAATTATACTTGGTACGGTTTGTTCTAAATTTTGCCAGAAAAATGTTCGTTTAAGATGAGCAATGGTTTCTTTTATGCCACGGTGACAAGTTTTGCCAATATGGTATTTTAACACTATATCACGTTGCTCATTTTCATCTACAACGTACACTACACGTTTTGTGTATTCAAAGAATTTTACTGAATCTTTTTGAAATAAAGGTACAATGATTTCTGAAAATTGTTTACGATGACGTTCATCGTCAAAGTATAGGAAATATTTTATTTTAGGCCTAATATATTCTTTAAGGAATGATTTTATTTACTGGTTATTATTTAATGGTAAATGAACTTCCAATACTTTTTGTTTATCTCTGGATAAGTTTTTAACAGTAAATTCATTTCTGTTCCAGGTGTACACAAGTATTTGATTAGGTTTAGTATCAATTGCTTCTTGTAAAATAGGAATATCGGAAGAATCCATGTTTTCCTCTGAATGGACAGTTATAAAAGATGATTCTGATTTCTCAGATGCTGTTAAGGTACCACTATTTAAAGATGGAACTGGGTTGGTTAATTCGAATTTACTTGAAATTTCGGAAGATATTGTTATGGGACTTGAGGCATTAACTTTCATTGATAGATTATCTTTTAGTATATTAATTTTTGCACGTGAAAGCGCATCAGCGTTTCCATTTTGTTTACCGGGTTTGTATTTAATTTCGTAATCAAATGCTGTTAATTGTAATTTCCAATTTGTAAGTCTATTTCCGGATTCTTTAACGGAATTTAACCTCATTAGGGGTTTATGGTCACTTAATATGGCGAATTTATTTCCATATAAGTATGGCCTAAATTTTCTACACGCCCATACTATGGCTAATAATTCTTTTTCTATTGTACTATAACGGGTTTCTGCGTCGTTTGAAGTCCTACTAAGATAAGCTACAGGTTTGTCACTACCTATCGGTCCTTGTGATAGTATAGCGCCAAGGGCATAATTGGATGCGTCGGTTGTTAACAAAAATGGTTTAGTGAAATCGGGGTATTGTAAGATTGGGGCATTTGTTAAAATTTCTTTACATTTCTCAAATGCATCAATATATTCTTTGTTAATTATAATTTTGTGTCTTTTCTTTAAACATTTAGTGAGAGGTTGAGTTAATTTGGAAAAATCTTTAATGAATTTTCGGTAGTAACCCACTAATCCAACAAAACTACGTATTTCCGAAGGTGTTTTAGGTAACGGAAATTGTAATATGGCTTTAATTTTATCATCATTTGGTTGAAAACCATTTTCTGTAATAGTGTGACCTAGGTAAAGAACTTCTTTTCTGAGAAATTCACACTTGTCTAATGTTACTTTTAAATTTGTTTGCCTAAGTCTTTCAAATACTTTTTCTAATTTTTCTAAATGTTCTTCTAAACTACTTGAGAATATAATGATATCATCTAAGTAAACTAAACAATGGATACCCTGTTAACCTCTAAGTATGTTATCCATTGCACGTTGAAATGTTGCAGGGGCTGTTTTTAAACCAAATGGCATTCTAGTAAATTCATAATGTCCATTTTGTGCTGTAAATGCTGTTTTAGATTGATCCTGTTTCCCTACTTCTATCTGATGGTAACCACTAGCTAAATCTAATGTAGAAAAATAACACGCTTTTCCAAATTTATCGAAAAGGTCTGAAATGTTTGGTAATGGGTATTTGTCGTCTACGGTTATTTCATTCAATCGTCTATAATCTATGACCATGCGAAATTTTCGTTCGCCAGAGGCGTCCATTTTTTTTCAGAACTAAGTGAACTGGGGCGCTCCATGGAGAGTGCGATTCCCTAATGACATTGTTTCTTAATAATTTATCTATTTGTTTTCCAATTTCTTTATTTTCTGTGGGGGCATGTCTATATGGTTTTATATATATGGGATCTTCATTAGTGGTTCTAATTTTATGTTTAACTTGATTCGTAAAAGTTAAAGGACTATCATCACAATAGAATATGTCTCTATATCTGTAACATAATTTTTGTATGGCTTGTTTTTCCTCTTTCTTTAAATGATCTAATCTTAATTTTGAAAGGTTTTGTTGTAACAATTTATTTTTATTTGTATTTAAATTTAAAGTATTGAGGTTATTGAAAAATTTTGCCTCTAATTTGTCTACTTTTAATGGATTATGAAATTTTAATATAACATTCTGATCTGTAGAATTTTGTATAATTGTTTAGGCTATTGAATTTTTACAATTTACTATGACATCGGGCATTCTAACTCCTGGTTGAAATTCTAAAAAATGTACTATGGCTTCACCATTTTTAAGATTTGTCGGAATTTTAACGCGAGTTTCTGAACGCGGTGATAGTTTAATTTCGTAGGGTTTTCTATACAATATCGGAATTTTAGTATTTTTAGTTTTTAAAACTTGATTTTTCATATCTATTGTGACTTCTAGTTCTTTTAACAAGTCTGAACCTAATACACCTTCGTATCTGCTATCCACATCATAAATGTAAAATTTGTGACAAAGTTTGCTTTTAAAAGTTTTTGTTAAGGGCATATTAGCTACTTTTCTGTGCCTACTGTGTCCATGTGTACTAATTATTTCAAAAGGTTCTAAAGTTACAAAATTATAAAAGAATTTATTTGCTATTTCGGGGCTAATGAAGGATCTAGTGCTTCCTGTATCTATCATAAATTTTGAATGAATTTCTGGTATTATTATATGTGGTAATTTTAAGGTTTCACTATAATTAAGTTTAACTATTTCGGGTGATCTTGGACCAGATCCATTGGAAAATTTTCAGGTGGAGAAACATTATTATCGGGGTTTTCGTCGTCGACTTCATCGATTGTCACTGGCTCATATTCATTAAAGTATTCGTCAGTCTCAAGGTCGATGTCATCTTCGTCATTCTTATATAAATTTTCAATCATGTTATTACGAACCGCTGTCCTCATTGTGACGTCATTATCTGTATTTAGATTTTTATTAATGGATTTATTGGAAATACCGAAACGGAATTGTTGATTTGGGTTGGGTTTGAAGAACCCAGATTGCTTGTAATTATTTATGTTGTAGGGTAATCTTTAATCATTTTTAAATACTTTTTGTTGATTCTGCTGATTTAAATTGGTATTGAAGTTAGGTCGGAAGTTTTGGTTCATTAATTGTCTTTGTGGGAAATTACTCTGAAGGAATCTATTTTGAGGTAAGCCAAATTTAAATTGAGTTGGAAATTTACTTCTTCAGTAACTACTCCTAAGGCTGATTCTAAATTAGCGCATTTATTTAACCTAACGATCCTTAATAGGTCTTCTGGTAAGTTAAACAAAAAGCTATTTAACGCGGAATTATTATAAATAATCATTTTAGCGGCTTTAACGCCTTCATCGGTTAACAAATTAACTTTGGCTATAACTGAACTTTTCACGTCTTGGATTCTATGAGCTAAATCTATATATGATTCTCCAGATTTTATTTTAATGTTTTCTAACTCTACGGCTATGCAATCTTCTGTTCTAGAATCTCCGAAATGTTCTATGAGGAGTTCCTTTAAGCTATCCCAAGAATTAATAATATTTCTTTCACTCACTAGTTTCGCGGCTTTATCTATTAATTTACTCGTCAGACTATGGTAAATGTACATTTGTTGTGCGGCATTATTTTCGCGACTAAAACTTCTAATAACATATTCGCACTTTTGGATGTAAAAATTTAGTAATTGATCGTTACCGTCGTAACGCGGAATTAAGTCGAGAATTTCTTTCGGAATAATTTGAATTTGATTCATTTTGAATATTTTGAACACTTAGTATTCAATTTTACAAACACAATAACATAAATATAACACACACGAAATAATAAAAAAAATACAATTTAAAAATAACACAAAAAAGTTTACGATAAAAAAAAAATTATATAATAAAAGAAAAAGTTCATAGAATCGGCGATTTTTGTCCGAAAAGGTACAGGTGTACAAGGCGACTAAGGGAAAACTAGGGAATGGGCAGCAGCGTTCTCTTAACACTTCTGCGATCAAAAACTGCGCTCGCCAACCCTCCTGCCAAGCGTGGCGAGTATGGCAAATCCCCCCTTTGGGGAGGCCTATGTTCAACAGTGGACAAGTATGGGCTGAGATGATGATGATGATGATGAAAATTTATTTACTTTTCAATAATATCTTTTTCAATAAAAATACGACTATGTTTTACGTAAGTTCAGCGATGCTTGTCTGATTCTTACGGCCCTAAGTGGTGATCTACGGCTTAGCGATGCGTGTCTAAATCCCGTGAGATCCTAAATTCTAATCACAAATTAGCGATGCTTGTCTAATAATGCGATATCCTTTTATCCAAATAATTCCCGTGATTTTTGACCGGAATTACAGGCTCGGGGTCTAAATGAAATTAGCGATGCTTGTCCAATTAAATTCAGAATAGACAGAAAAATAGGAACATGTGGGAAAGGTCAGAACTCACACAATGCTGCAATTTTTCATGCCGAATATCCGCTCTTTGAGTAACTGCAGGCACTTCTTGACAAAATTGCTTTGTTTGAAGGTAGGGTAGGTCTTTTTCTAGGATTCAGCCAGGCGATTGTGGTCCGGAATCGATGCTTGTACTCCTACACGGCGTTGAGCTTGTTAGATATAACTGCTGCAACACTTATCGCGACTGAAATCCTACCGTTCGGCTGCGCCAGTCAAATATAAAGGCCTGCGTGACTTTATAAAAATATATTTATTTAACAATACAAATTAATAATAGATACTCAAAATATTAATGCAGTAAGAGAGCTGAGTCGATATTGAATGTACTTTGCTTGGCGATGGCTATTTATAGGCATCGTCAAGTAAACAACTGTTTCTAGAAGGAACCCACGCATTATGCGTCTTATTAATTGATATTGATTATTAAGCATAACAGTTATTAGAATTGGACTGAGACTAAACAAGTAACCTGATATCTGTTTACTTGATAAATACGCAGCTGAGGCAAGTTAAGCTGATAAAGCAAAACAGTACTTGGAATTATATTCTATGAGCAATAGTCTGTTGTTATTGCATCATCTTTTAAAGTACTTGCACTGAGCTGTGTACTGGTCCAGTATACATAACTAGGTAGTTTTGTATGCAGCTAAGGTAAGAACTGCTGACCAAAACAAACAAGTGGCTTCAGATCGAATTATTCATCCACCGTCAACTTACTGCTATATGTCTAGCTGATTTATACTTGCGATGAATCTATCAATGTTCTGTACAAAAAAAAAGAGAACTTGTATTGTTATCAAGTGGTGCTTAAAAATTTAATTTAGTGCACTTTTAGCCCCGTAGCTAACAAAAACACAGCGTCAGTATCGCGCGACATATCATTAAACTGTTAAAATATGTCTAACTAAATGATTAGACGAAATCTGAATACAATATGAACCAGGATACCATGATATGCTTATTGGTTCTTCAGAAAAAATCTAATAGGGTTGTACCGACAGGTTCCGGATAAAGACAATTTAGGATATTACGAGAACACCAAGCATCGAGAAAACAAAGCATCAACTTACTTCATAGTGGAATTAGAGAGTGGTATCAGAGTTCCAGTCAAAATGAGCCAGGCTTCCAACTGTAAACTGCATTATACTTGCAATGGTGAGCGCCCGATCATCTTGTTAAGTCTTGTTCTCTATGGACGCTTTCAGATCCCGATTTTGGATGTAGAACATGCTAGGCGCGGCTCTTCATATCTGGCTGCCAAAATGGTTTCCTCTACTTGGATGAACAAACCTTCCGCCGTAATAAGGTAGCATAAAATACGCGGGAGCATGGCTGGTCGAGAAAAACCACTATCGTAAAAGCAAACGTTCAAGTCTGATAAGTATAGTGACATAGTTTAGGCGCTTGTAGCACTGGTTACGCAATGTTTTTAGTGATAACCTGGTCAAGCAACTTTCGACTTATTCTGACAGATTGGAGAACATTTGCAGCAATTTCCTTTGAGGGAGTCTCCATGCATCGAAAAGCACCCTCAGCCACGAGTCCGACTGTCACTTAATAATAATGCTGCCATTAATTTAACACGATACCCTTTAGGCGGCTTAAGAAGTTTCGGCAGCAGATGTCCACAAAAATGCCTCCACCAATCCGCATTGATTTCACGTTCTGCGAGGGAAAGCTTATGCCCAATAATTGTAGGGATAGTAATAACAGTTTTTGTCGTTCACTATGGCCCCTTACTGGATAAGGAGACCGATGAGAGGATTGATTGGTAACTACGGACTCTAACAAGTGGCGAGGGTTTTTTCTGAAGAACATTGCTGTAATGTGCGGCAATGCAAACTTTCTCGGTGGGTGATGAAGGTTGTAAAGATGAGATACCTTAAAAGTCATTGCACCTGTTGAAGGGTTCAACTGTCGGATTTAAAGTGTGTCAATATGCACTGATGGATTTTAAAAATCTTGTCTGGAAACTCTTGGAGTTGGATTGTGGTTCCAGACTGAAGACCATTGCTCCGGCGTTTCAGTGTATGGCAATGCAAGCTTCCCCCAAGGATGCTGAAGCTTGCAGAGATATAAGGCCTTGAGGCGTAACGCCAATCAATAAGTCCGACTGGTTGATGCCTATTGACTAGCACTGACGGATCTTCTGAAGGCAAACTCTTGGAATTGAACCATTGTTCTGGCACCGTAGCGTAGGTACGGCAATGCAACTTCCCCAGTGGGTGATAAAGGTTACAAAGCTAATATGCCCTGACACGTTGTGCCTGTTATGAGTCTTAATTTGCAGCTTCCAAGCGAATCAATAGACCTCTTAGAGATGGATTGTCCCAGACTGAAGAAAATTGCTGTAATACTACAATATATGGCAACGCAAAATTATTCATTAAATGCTGAAGTTCCCAAAATCTAGATAACCTAAGAGGCGTCGTGCCTAATAGCGGTTTCAATCGCCGATTCCCAAGACAATCTATAGGCACTGACAGTTCTTGGAAACGTTTTCCGAAGGCAAACCTTGGCGTTGAATTGTGTATCTCAGACAATTCTTATGAATTCTATACACGTTGTTGACATTCGTACAGATTTGCCCCAAATATTTCAATACCAGTAGGGACACAACCAACAAAGATCTTGTGACGATCGCAGAAAGTCGTTGCATGCAGGTGGCATCGGACCGCTTGCGCTGGAGAACGATTGCGGAGGCCTGTGTTCAGTAGTGGACGGGTATAGGCTGATATTATGACGATGATGATAATGGAGAACCCAACGTCAGTAAACATTACTAAGAATGTGAAATATACAGCTGATAAAGAGAGAAGAGTATTGGCTCTTTGTGTTCGCAATAGTGGATAGTGCGATGGACGGGCTACTTGGGAGCCGGCGCTCAAGCCTGATTAGACCGTAGGTCATACACAACGATATGTTTGTCTCAAAGCTCTAATATGGCAATGAGAGATAGACATGCAAGAAGCAAGTTGAATGCCGTCGATAAAAGAGCTATACAAATAAGTTCAGAGCCTAACTGCAGGTCGCGTTCGCAACCGCGTAGTAAGATATGTAAGGATGTAGACACCGGGTAAGATCCAGATTATCTTACCATAAGTGAATGGAATAAGAACTGGTGTCCTCTATATTGGGCAAGTTAAGAAGAAGCTATAGTGGAATGTAACTTTATATTCTTTGCTATTCCCCTGAGTGAAAATATAGATAGATATTTTAACCTAGAGGTGAAGAATTCTATTATTCAAATTTTAATTATCCCAAATGAAATAAAAGAATTCTATTGGCGCTTGAACATATGGTTAACGCTCTCTGCATTGGTTGCAGAATTTGTTAGGAAGTGAGGATACAAAATATAAGAGTTTGATTGCAGGGGCTTGACAATTCAACTGTGAATTCAGGTTTAGTGATGTCAGATATAGGGAAAATAGTCTTAGCGGTTGAATTAACGGAATTAACTCTCTCTTTAACCTATCTACGCACCCGTCCTTTTTTTTCGAAAGTCGGAAAGAAAGTAAGAATGCCTGTTCATGCACTGAATATGATTTGTTGTATTATGTTTCAAAAACGAAATTGTTAGAACTCACGTAAAAATAAAATAACCGAACTTGGAGGTACCAGCGATTTCGAATGTCCGGTAAAATTGAATTTTAATTTTATTACTATTCTTTATGGTGAGGGTATTGTTATTTCACGATAAAATGATAAAATAAAACTAGAACCGTAGAAAAGAACTAAATACAAAAACCAGAGCCTTTGACCAGTCAAGCATTAGTTAGTAAAAGGAAGTTATATCCGAAACACTTAAATAAAACTAAAATAACCATCCAAAGAATGCTAAATACTAAACGTGTAGATTTCACCGAGATCTGCATTCGGGACGTTGGAGTCAGAGTTCAAAGTGCCAACCATTGCACCATAAAATTCTTTTAATCCTCAGCAATAACTTCTGTTTTGATAGACAGTTGGAAAAAACGGTTCTAACGATTTATTTGCTGGGGTCGACTTTGTGGAGCGCAGAGCAGGTATAATACTGTATGTAGTATGATACCACTTACTATTATTTTACTATTATTATTTACTATTATTAAAAAGAAAGTGAATAATCCAGGACAAAACGAAAATATTTGTCTCCTAAATTTTAACCTACTTACTCAATACTCGTTATTGAGATGCAAAGTAATTTCCTATTCAAAAGTATTTTTCTGTTTAAGTATAACTTTCTATTAAAACAACATTAAGTAATATGGCTATTGGTCATCAAACGAGTTCTTAATCCGTAATAGTAATGACATCACGAAATAGCGACATTTCTATTTAAAACCAGTTAATCAAAACTGGTTACTTTATTTAACTTGAAACTAAAATAACAAAACGTAGTCATCATATTTAACCGCTTACACTAGCACAGTGTAAGTACCTACCACAGAAAAATGTGTATGCCGACTTCCAAAATTATTACAGCATTTCATGAGATTGGAAACATCAAAAGTGTTATCTATGGTTGAACATTTCCCACGTGTGGTTCCATAAATATTTACTGGTGTGGCCAATTGGTGATCTCTCTGCGCACAATACAATGGTAACATAAAGGACAGTACGATATACTCATATGCTTGAGCTCTGATTGCACCGGATGCAGAGCGGCGATAGTGTCGAATTATACTCACCGGAGAATGTAGCATGTATGTATGTAGCACTTGGTAATGTATTCATGCAAACTCGGTCTCAATGCATTTTCTCGTTGCTCTACTCGTACCTCTTAATCAAACCATTCTGCCCTGATTACACCGGGGGAGTGAAATTATACTCAACCGAGTTATACTATGTACTATGCATGTAGAACTCGGCTACGTGTTCACTGAGCACTCAGCCAAATGCATTAGCTTGCCACCGTACCCATTCCGATTCGACGCATTCTGATTAGTTACACCCGGGGAGTACAGACAGTGACGAGAGAATTAATTTAGTGAAGGGAGGAGCTGGGGACCGTCGCGGGAGTCTTCGGAGAAATTCCACATAGTAGTCTTATGCTTTCTTATATTAATCTTTATTCTTATATGGTAATTAATATTATGCATCTTTATAAAATAACGAATTCTTTCATCGTGTTCTAAATCGAGAGTCCTCCCCCTTGACATATGTCTTCCGTAAATCGTCTCTGTCACTCCTAATTCAAATGTTTACAACTTAAAAATAAATCATCTAGCAAACAGTCTTCATTCAGAACCTTCCAAAAAGTCCTCATTCCACAAACATGTCTGAGACTTTGCTATGTAATGTACAATATATATAGGACGCGGTAACGTTTTCATATAAATCGAGAAGCCGAGAGATTTGCTCGCAGCGAGTAAGTCAATTTATACTCTTCCGAGATAGTTCCATGTATGTATGTAGAACTCAGTGAGCCGTGGTCACACAAACTAGGCACTCGCTTGCTGGAGCTGGCTTGTAACTAGTGTTGTAAAAACGCTTGAGTCGGCGCTTAAAACAATCGCGTCTTCTACGTGTTTCAACGCCCGTGAGCGTCGACTCAGCGCTAAACGCTCGACTTCAGCAGTCATTTTTACAATACTAATTGTAACTGTATTCGTTTCGTGTAATCCAACCAATAAGCACTGTTTACATCGAGGTAGTACAATGGAGACTCTCGCAGATTATACCTACTCGTCCGTGATCGTAACATGTACCCTGTGCATGATACCTTTGTATGTAGGTAGTATGTAACCGGCGACGCACCGGGCTCACACAAACCACAGTGTAATACACAGCTTAGTATTTACGGTCCGAATCAAACTCATACACAGACGCGCGCTCTACACGGCGTCTCGGAAGTTTTCGGCACATACTCGTAATGAGCCGCGGTGTCACGCACGTTCGAAACGAACGCTTATTGTTTTATTTGAACAATATATATAATTTCGACGATTTTTTTAAAAACTGTAATAATTGGGCTAATGTTAGTTACATTAGCATAATTTTGTCTTTTTATGCTCTTATGCCGTAATAATTTAATATAAAATAGCCATTTTAAACATTTTTGTCATACATATATCATAACTTGATCGATGATTTTTGTTATTGCTTGGATTGCTTTCAGAATCGATACCCAGGGGCTTTTGTGGTTCCTCAATATGTTTCTATTATAATACACATACATTTTACATGTTTTTTTAAGTCATGCGTCGCCGTAACCGGCGAGCGTGTATGAGACGAACTATGAGAGTGGGGGAAGCCAGAGGGGTATGTAAGGAACCCTATTGGAACCTTGTACTCCTTGCCTACCCCGCAAGGGATGTGGCGTGATCATATACGCCGTTTTGGAAGTTTTTTTATTTGTTGGATAGCTTTCAAAATTGATATTATAAGTAATCTATCAATAAGAATTATATTTTTAACATAACTAGTGGTCGCCCATAGGTCGATATTCGACCTACTCTTTCATCGTTTGCTGGTTATGTTTGACATTCAGTAAGACTATAGACAAATAATATTAAAGACAAACATCAATTTGACGTGTATTGTGTCAAATACATGGTAGTGAGTGTAATGTTTTTTTCATGTATTTAATGTATGTTTTATGCATAAATTTAAAAATTTATTACCATTCTGCACTCCTTCTCTATATAAACTATAAGTGTGGAAAATTTCATACTCCTCCGTCCGCGCAATTTTCGTAAAAATGTGTACAAAGTTTTTGCTTCACGTATTAATACATAGATATAATTTGATAATAAAGAATTTAGCATACTTATACGTAAAAGTAGAAAACACTTTTCTACAGACGATTTGTAATGGAGGTACATAATATATTATTTGTTAGTATAAATATTAAAATTATAAATGTTTAAGTTGTATTATACTACACTCATATCGGAAAAAGACAGGCTTATACCTGTATATAACTATTGCAGAAGACAAGTCTTAATAAGTGACATAAATATATATGCATTAAAAAAAAATTTGGTGTTGACGTTAACGCTCTGATGGAGTGTAGGTAATTATACCACAGAACGGCTTAGATGAGCTGACCATTAGGCCTAATGCACGGGCTCGCCACCGTAATCGTCCCGTTTTGTCATTACAAATCTTTAAATAGAGACCATCTGCAGAGTCCTTGTACTTACAAAAGTTATTTGCCATCCAGGGCGCAAACCAGATAACACGTCGCTACGTCGGGTCGTGCATCTTTTCGATATATGTATTTATTAACCCATTTCAGAAGGTTATCTGAAATTATCGCGTCGTGGCTTTTGGTGTTAACAATAAATATTATTAAAAACTAGTGTTAGAACAAACACAAAACATCTTTGTAAGTGAAAAATGGAAGTTTGAAGTGGTCATAGATTTAAAAAAAAAAATTATTTCTTTAAATAACATGGAAGGTATAAAATATATAGTAGTGTTTGTTAGTGGTTTAATGTTGGTCATATCTCAGACCGACGCTGTCGGTAAGTATTAATTTAATTTTCTCGCGCGGATTAGCCAGGGTGTATAGAGCTTTTCTATACAGGTATACTCAAAATTGTTCGTGTAGGCAGGTTGGTAAGTAGCTATTATCTTGTGTCCGTCGCTCGTATGAATGCCAAAAACCGTAAATATAGAAGAATAGCACCATTCCGTTTCTTAACTGTAAATTTTGACAAATCGATTAAGTAAAGCACTCTGAAATACGACATCCCAACTAAACTTTAGTTAGATCTAGCTTTGGCCCTCTAGGGACAAATCCCTTTGTAGGCCTCCACCAATGAGGACATTTATACATAAAGCCGTGATCTGTCACGGCCTTTCTATTAGAAAAAAGGTTTAAAAGATATCGTGACAGTACGACGACATTTAGCTATCCTTGGATTGTATTGTGTGTGTAATATAGTTATAGACGAACTTCTGTCATATATTCA
The DNA here is from genome assembly GCA_905147815.2 of Phalera bucephala. Lineage (NCBI taxonomy): Eukaryota > Metazoa > Arthropoda > Insecta > Lepidoptera > Notodontidae > Phalera > Phalera bucephala. The sequence continues at coordinate 7,712,986 of LR990629.1, read as the reverse complement.
AAATAAAGTGTCAGTAATCGATGAAGAAACTCTCGTTCGAATATGTACATCGTCTTCTACACCGGAAGAAATTAAGAAATCGAAATCACTACTATTCGATTCGATTCCTACAGACATGCGTAAAATCAATCGAAATAATCAAGGAAAGGAAGAGAGATATTTGGCAGACATTGTTAATCTGTTTAAATCAGTGGAACCAGACGTGAAACCCGTGTTTGTGGCCAGACAAGTCGAGAAATTACCACCAATTACCTGGGATCATCTGGATTCTACGAACAAAAACCGAAATCACGGAGTTCAAATCCACCTATGCAACATTACACGAGTTGAATGAGTTAAAAAAGGAAATCTTAAAACTCTAGAACATTTCTTTGCCACTTAGCTCAGACTTGAATGAGAATAAGAAAAGTGGAGCATCAGTATCGGACGGTGGTACATTGAGTTCCTTATATTTGCATGAATCTGCAACAAACGGATCACCAAACATACAAGATAACCGAATCAAGATCAGAAAGATCAGAAAATAACCGAAGACCAAGTATCTCGACAAACAAATTCATGTCGGTAGAAAGAAATGAAATTAATAAATATCAGCGACAGGCGATGACGCGGGTGCTAGCGCGGTAACCAAGTTGTGCGAAACCGGTCCTATACACACGGTGCAGGTGATCGGCGCGATGACGTCTCCATTATAGGAGCAACTATGCAATGCGCCAAATAGCTGACTGATAAGAACGACTGTTATGAACGAAACTGCGAAACTGCATCGGCTACTTCAACTGTAACGGGCCCATTGCAATCAAATGAGATTAATGGCTGACAAACAGTGCTTAATCGCAAGAAACCTTTAAAATATCGCTACATAGGTAAATCAGGTGTGGCGCGTGATTCAGAATGTAATTTCAAGGCGGCTGAAAATAAAATTGCTATGTTTATAAAAAATGTTCACAACGAAACAACGCAAGTTTATATTGTAAAAATATATACGTATGAAAACACAGGAGACTATCCTTACAGAAGATAAATACTCAGAAACGAAAAGGTCATAATGCATATATATATATCTCTAATATCTTTGCATTTGTAGAATGTCGGTCTTTTTCAAGTTTGGCGATTTTCGATTCAAATTCTTTGATCTGATGCGAAATATATTGAAGTGATTTTTCAACCTCACCACTAGATGATTTAATTTTAGTGTTTTCAATAAGTGGGGACAAAGTTTAGCGCCGTTTAAGATGTGACCAAAGCTATAAAATTGATCTCAAGGCGTAAATCCCCCGACCACGATGGCCTCAGCATGCATGAGCACCTTGCTTTACGCTGGCCCACATATTTCGAGAGTTTTAGCAATGTTTTATACGTTTTGCGTGAGCCATTTGTACCTTCCTTCAGATTTTATAAAGATTTATTATTTAATAGGCTTGGGCAATATTATTATGTTATTATTATTACTTTCATTTGAGGGTGATCCTGGTTCTCCAGAAAAAGAAATAAGCTTTTCTTCCTTTCTCACTCCTTATAGACCTTGGTTAAGTTGTGCCCTTGTGTTTTCTTCCAGACAAACCATGCGCAGCTCTACTAATCAGAGGCGAATCCTCCGTGTGTGTATGCAACGCCACCTACTGCGATACTATCACCAGGGAGCTGCCTGCGCAAGAGAAGTACGTCGTCTATGTTTCTTCAAAGGTGTTGTACAAACTTAATTCTTTTTACAAACATAGTTTTCCGGAAGGTGGTGCCTGAACCATTAAAAATGTTGAATGATGTTGCCACAACCTTTGTGTACAAATTTTAAAACGTCTATAATGGGCATACTCGCTTCCTACCTAATTATAGTAACTTTGATATAAAAATTTATTGCAGTAGGTATATTTGTAGCCTCAGGAGTAGGAGAGCTGCTTCTAATAAGAAATTCAAACCGATAGAAAATTTGCGTTCCACCTAATCATGTTCCTTTTTACAAGCTTTTATTTAACTTGTCTGTCTTTCCGGTACAAATTTTGTGGTCCATTTTTCGAGATGAAATTTACTATACGTATGTAGGTTCGGTGACAATTCAATAATACGGTACCATGGAGCTTGTCTGATCATAGAATCGGAAGATGGCTATAGGAACTTGTGACCATAACCCCTTCGTGTTTAGGCTTACTAAATTGGTATTGACAAGTACTTTATAACCAGATGGTGTTCAGGGTCTGATGATAAAACTGAAAGGTGGAATGGAACCAGCCAACTACTCAATATAACCCCACCGTGTTTGGGCTCGTCGGATTTGTCTTGATGAGTACTGTAGACCCGAATAGTGTCCAGGGTCTGACCATGGAGCCGTAAGGAGGCCACAGGAACGCTTAAACTTTATTTCTGGTTTAAAAGTTATTAAATAGTTAGTAATTTAAAAAGATATTGTTTTTAAAAATAATATCTTTTTAAATTAAAATTATATTATTTTATTTAATAACTATTTGGAAAGTGTCTGACCAGTTTACAATTCCTTTACAGAAGGGGTCACGTTTCAACAAAACCATGGGTGACTTATTGCCTGTAAATAAATCACGTAAGTTGTACCATTTTTAATTAAAAGCATAGCTTAACAATTACGATTGTCATAGTTATATGGGTTTTGCAGGGAAATTCAGTTAATCCATTTTTCCTACCGTACCGTTCACATAGATCGGATCGAAAAGCAGAGCAAATTTTTAACATATTTAAAATAGTAATTAAAAACATTAAAATAATATCTATTTTCATGTTTTACACCTTTTATGATGAGTGGGATGCTCGATAGCCGTTTCAATAGGCTTAGTATGAAATATCAAAAGTAGTCAAGCGGTTTTCATGGTCAGGTCTTATGCGCTCAAACATCTAACCGATCAGTTTTGAGTTTATTCAATATTCATCCGTCCCTAAGTACTCGATCTACCCAATGATATTAGGAAGGGTACATTTTATTTTGTAATATCATGAAGTCTAATGTGATCACAAGCGCTCTCTGATGCTCTTTAAGCCGGTCCTTGTGAACGAGCCCTTAAATGTATTAGTTAGTACTAAATAGTAATAGTGAATTGTGGCAATTATCGTGACTAACATCAATTATCAAGACACATGACACACACAACACACAATGTGACAATTATCGTAATATTGACTCCGACACCCAAGTACTGCACATATCTACAATAAAAATTAACTTCTTTTCAGAATCATGTTGCCCGACGGTGATAGACATCAACCCGGACGTTAAATACCAGACTATAGAAGGCTTCGGCGGGGCTGTCACTGATGCAGCTGGAATAAACTGGAAGAATCTCTCCAACACTCTACAAAAATACATGATTGAGTGAGTTCAATGACCACACTAGGAATTATTACTATGTTGTGGATGCGTTTACAAACATTAAATTCACATACACAAACATCAAAATCGAAACAAACGTTTGTGGATCTCACAAAGATTTGTCTCGTGCGGCCATCGAACCCATGATTACGCGATCCAGGGAACGGAGCGGCAAAAGCTCCTAACCACTGGCTCAAGCCGGCTGTCGAAATTATTAGTAGGTTCAACTAAGTTAACACCGGCTTGCCGAATACAAGGGAAAAGAGCGACAATAGTCACAAATGATTAATAAACTGTCTGATTGTTTTTAAATGCACTCGACATGCAAAAAGTGACCGATCGGAGATATTGCTGGCCTCATCAACGCGGTTATAATAATTTCAAAGAGTCCAGTACAATCTATAAAACAAAGGGCATCAGTCAAATGTTGTCATATGTTAGAATAATATATAGATATAGATTCTCTCCCACTTCGATTTGTGAGAGAATCAATCAGCATTGGGTCCGCGTGGTGAGAATCCCCAATTCTTGTCCTGCAGTGAGACACGCTGATTTATATGCTGAAAGAACATACTTAAAGTTGCATATTTTATGCAGTTCATACTTCAGTGACACGGGCCTGGAGTACAATATGATACGCACGCCGATCGGAGGCTCTGACTTTTCAACACGAGGATATGCATACAACGAACTGCCTGAGAACGACGCTCAGTTGACTAACTACACATTAGCATACGAAGATTACCAGTACAAAGTGAGTATAAGCTTATTAATACAAAATGTTCCGGGACTCGGTAACCAACATGTTAGGGTGTCCAAGAGGTTTAATAAATAAAAATAAATGTTTAAAAAATGCGTTTTACCGTAGAATATGACTAATTTCTTCTGTCATTCTTATCTCCTTGTTATTCATTCATTTCTATGGTTCTGTATTTCCACCTTCAAAAATACACGGTGTGATTTTAGTCGTCAGCGATGTGTGTGATGTCAGGTGATGTGTCCAATGCCTACTGTTCACTGGTACTAAAAAATGACAAAAAGAACACTTCCATAAGTAATATCTCCATAGCAATACTAATATAGTGGATTAAAAAGCACCTATTGAGGGGCAGCGCAGTTCGTCAGCTGGCCGGTAGATATTCGGGTAGGTCAGTAGGTAAATGTTAATAATTGTAGTTGTAGTCTTTTATTCATGCTTTCATTACCAGTGAACAGTAGGCATTGGATTCATCACCTGGGTTTTCGTTCAACGGCGACTAAAATTACACCCTGTATCGTTAGTGTTAATTTCAAGCTCACTTAGTTCGTGTATGATTGCTTTATGTAGGGGACTGTTTCGTATATTGTCATCATAGTTTTTCCATTCTATGTTTATTATTGACAGTTGGCGCCTAAATAAATAAAATCTTAACACGAGAGAATGTCAAGTGTATGATTAGTCATATTGTACCCTTGACTATTGTCAGAATAAATAAGTGTTAAATTCGCGATTGATCATAAGGTACTCGGTAGATACTTAGGTAACGTTCTTTTGAATGTCCGATTATGCGTATGACTGATGCTAGAAAAATTTTGTATGTCCCTCTCATTTAGAACTTTCTTAACCTGACTTAAAAGTGAGTTAACTAACTTTTTATGAATTAGCGCTGTTTATTTTGCTTTATACATTAATCTTTTTTACAAATTAAAAAATCTAACTTACTTAGGTTGATTGAGATAAGTTTAGTGGAATATAAAAAAAATGGGATTTTTCTTTGGGGATAAAGTTAGCTATCATATCTTAGGTGTGAATGCCATTTATTAACTTGCTGAGAATTTTATTAATATCATTTTTGTCAGCTCGTTTTCATAGAAAAGGACTATTTTAAATGCGTTTCATTCAACACAATTACATTTAATACTCGGATATCATTAATACTTATAGATCCCAATGATCAAGGCAGCGATGCAAACAGCGAAGACTCAGATACACGTGGTGGCCACGACGTGGTCTCCGCCGACGTGGATGAAAACTGTTCCGCAGTTGACACGGCGAGGGTTCCTTAAGCCAGAGTACTACCAGACGTACGCCGACTACCACAAAAAGTAATCACCTCAGTAACTAAGTAATGGTTGCTTCCATACAGTCCTTCCTCACATTTAGTAGTTCACACATAATTAAGAATCTAATTAATTCTTTTAAATTAACCGAAGTTTATAGCGAATAGATTCAGCCGCTGCGACACAAGGTATCAAAGTGCCATCTAACACGCTTTTATTAACTTAACCTGTAACTATGTATCTAAATTTATATATCTACGTATGTAACGGAATCTTTCAACGTCATTTTCACCAACTTCAAGGCGTCCGATTGTTTTAAACTCGGTACACGTATCAAGCGCCGATGACAATACATGAATTTTATAACTTTGACCTAATATCCTGACCAGGATCACCACGATATGTCTGTCTGTCTATCAGGTTAAATCTTGAGATCCATTTTTCAAGAACTTGCGGGTATCCGATTGTGCTGCAATTTAGCACACGTATAAAAATTCGGTGAAATGCATTAAAATGGTACCATGGAGCTGGTCTGATGCTTGAGTTGAAAGGTGGCCATGGGCACATGTCAACTACACGACATAACCACCTCATGTTTAGGCTTTTTAGATAAGTATTGACATGTACTATACAATACTATAAATTGAACACTGAACTGTAATACTATAAATTACAGTTCAGGGTCTGATGATGAAGTGAAAACGTGGTCAATGAAACCACCAAACAACGGAACATAACCCCACCGTGTTTGGGCTCATTGGATTTGTCTTGACAAGTTCTGTAGACCCAAATAATGCCCAGGGTCTGGAGATGGAGCTGGAGGGTGGCTAACGGAATTACTCAATATAAGCCCGCCATGTTTGGGCTGGTAGGATTTGTCTTGACGAGTTCTGTAGACTCGAATGATGTCCAGGGTCTGTTGATAGAGCCGGAGGGTGACCGACGGAGTTACCAAATTATTCAACATCACCCCACCATGTTTGGGCTCGTTATATTGGCTTGACCATTTCTGTAGACCCGGACGGTATCCAGGGTCTGTTGATGGAACCGGAAGGAGACCATAGGAACCCCTTAACTAAAGAAGATTTCTCCGTTGTGTTTGAGCTATAAAAGTTTTTTCATGTTATGAGACTTAAAAAAAATAAAATAAATTAAAGTTTTAAAACACTAAAAAAACCACTGTAATAGCCCAACTAAAAAGGAGAAAATAACGAAATAATTTTATTATGAAAAAGCTTGTGGTGCTTCCTAGTTTATGTTTATATTATTTTATTAACAAAATTATTTTGTTATTATAGTTCGGATTGCTATTAAAGAGAATTTTTTTTCGTTATTTTTTTAACTATAATTTATTTTTATAACTGGTCTCAGTCACTATATCTTATTCATTGTCATAACTAACCGGGAAACAAAAATAACTGATAAATAAGTATCACGTATCTAGCTATCTATTTTGCTTGCGGTGGCTGTCTGGCGCGGGCGCTGCCTTTCCGCTAATATGGTCGATGGTGTGATGGCTGCTTCTACTCGTAAACTCGTGCTGCTTGTGCAGACTGGTCCATCTGGAAATTTTAGACACTTACATTTTAGAAATAATTTCTTCTTCGGTACATGAGCTCTAAATTTGGTTTGAGACGCAAACTGCTTACATATGAAGCACGACTCAAACATTTCAAGATGGACACTCTCGAGTCTAGGCGCAAGGTGCAGGAGTACTCCACACTTTACAAGATTATTAACTCGAAGTGGGACGCAGGTGAATTGCTGAGCCATTTTTCACTAAAGATTGGAAGACCGCTCACAAAATTTGTTCTCGGTGCCCCACTCTAACAATAAAACCTCATACAATGACCCTGTTGCTCGAATGTGTAGAGGGTATAATAATCACAGCAAAGAGTTAGACATATTTTATCAAAGACACCGAGAATATCTATATCAGTGTAAAAGAATTCTTCAATCAGATAAATTTTAATTTTAATCCTAAATTTTAAATTATAATTTCTGTTAGGTCTTTTTTTTTAAATTGTGTTTTGGAAATACTTAATGCACTGTGTTGTCTTTATTTTATTATAATTACTTAATTTAATCCAATCCCTGTTGACATAATTAATTTTTGAATCTTTCACTTGACAAACTAATGTTTTTATTTAATCTTAGTCTAAGTTTACTTTTATTAGGTTATTAATTGATATTTCTATAGTTCTGTAATTTCTCATAACTTTATAGCCCTATCTTAACTAATAGTTGTCAATCTACGAAAGCTGTGCCTGACTATAATCGGATTTCAAATTGAACTGTATTCTATTTCTTACTATATTACTTCTCAATGTCTAATTTGTAATCTGTAGCCGTGCCTATAGGTAAATAAATAAATATCTCGATCGTAAGGTATCACACTGGAGCTAGGTCGTATACTTCTTAATTGTAAGCTAAAAATCGTACCCACACAATAGGAAAAAAATAAAAAGTAGTAGTCAGTAGTTAGACTAGATAAAAAGACTTGACATTTTAAAAGTAGCCCCGCAGTGTTTATACAAAATACATAATTTGAGTTTGTGTTTCAATTTCCTTTACGTTATTTTTTAAATTTACCTACCTGTTTTAGATTTGTTGAGAGATATACAAATGAAGGGATCCCTATATGGGGTATCACTACTACTAACGAGCCTACAGACTGTGCCATCGGAATCACCCCCATCAATTGTCTTGGATGGACTGCTTCAAATTTGGTAAGGAAGGATCACATAATACACGGAAGAAAGAAGTACTTGGTTCTGTGATAAAATATACATATCAATAGATTATAGAGTACAATTCAATTTAATACTGGCTATTGCCAGTATTAAATTTTGATATGCTCACTTATGCGTTTCCAGCTTTCAATTTTATTTTTATTCATAGAAAAGAATGTTTGTTTGAAACCTACTGTTTGTATTCCAGGGCAAATGGATATCAAATCATTTAGGACCTACAATTCGTAACTCAACATTCCATGATTTGAAAATACTTGCAGGAGATGATCAGCGTCTGACGCTTCCATATTGGTTCAATGTCGTAAGTAATTTACTCTTAAATCTCCAATACCGCCTGACGTGTATGAGAAGCTGATATCTGGAAATAGTTATCCAAAGGGTACAATTATTTTATAGATACGATAAAAATATAAATCGAGTATACCATGTTAGATATTAGGTATTACACATAATGAAATAAATCTTAATGCTCGGTATTTACTAAAGCGAAAATGGGCAGAAAGGAGTTGTTTCGTAAATAATCAATATGATACTGTTATTCCTCCATCGTTCCGCTTCAGTTTAAGTGGATTTTTTGTGTGTGTGAATGATCTATGCTGTTGGCCGCGAAGCCTATACAGCTTCACCGGACAAGAGTTCAAGAGGAGTTGAGGAGACATATAGTGAGGGGTGTAGGTAGATACTGCTGGCCGCGCGCAATAGTAATGCTACGGTGTGCAAGGTGCATCCAGTTTTTTAGCCCTGTTATAACCGGCACACATCTCCTCTCAACTTTACTGAAAACACTGCCCACTATGCTACCCTTCTGCACCCCTATCTAACCATTTCTGCAATTGTGGATACCGGGCTCAAAGCTTTACTGTGATCATAATCAATATTTTGTTTATCAGATGATACTAGAACATCCGAAAGTATTGGATTATATAGATGGCGTGGCAGTACACTTCTATACAGACAAACTCACTCCAGCATCAGTTCTCTCGGAGGTGGCTCGCACACGACCCGATAAATTCATACTAGCCACTGAAGCTTGCGAAGGTACGGTAAAAGTTCAATCATACGATGAAAACTAGGAATATTATTTTCAATTTCTTAAGTTTTAAATCATTGAAAATTAAAATAATTATAATTTTATCTTCAGGTTCAGCGCCTTGGGATAAGAAGAAAGTGCTTTTCGGCTCATGGCAGAGAGCTAAAAACTATGCGACAGATATTATTTCTGTAAGTTGGTATTGTCACAAAATAAATTTACATTTTACGTCACACGTACTTATATCACAAGGGCATTTGTGATAAGCTGGTGACAAAAGTCACCAGCTCGAGTTGCCGTGATTATAGGAGTATAAAGTCATAAACAAAGTTTGCTGATTGCCTATGCTATAGGCTGACTAGCTGTTGTATATCCTATAGATGCTATGAGCACTATGTAATGGACTAGCAGTTTCCCGCGACTTCGTCCTCGGTCGACGACAGCGCCACCTACCGAGTCTATGTTTTATAATGTCTGGATAATGTAGGTTTCTAATGGTGAATCATTAAAATCGGTCCAGTAGTTTTTGAGTTTATTCGTTACAAACATACAAAAATAAAAAACTTTCCTCTTTATTATATTAGTCTAGATATAGATGCTAGAATTCCGCCAAATTATTCACACAGAAGAAAAACAATGTAGAAATAAGCGATATGGTATGTCAAAATTTACTAAAGCAAGCTCTTTTTTTCCTAGGATCTAACGCACGGCGTGGTTGGATGGATAGATTGGAATGTATGCCTCAATGATAGAGGAGGTCCTAATTGGGTTGAAAACTTTGTAGACTCTCCCATTATAGTCTTTCCTGAGCACAAAGCGTTTATCAAGCAACCGATGTTCTATGCTATGGGCCATTTTTCCAAATTTATACCGCGGGGTTCGGTAAGGATCAAACTTACGGAGAAACATTCTATTTTCAAGAGGTCTATGGATGGCGCCGCATTTTTGACCCCTAATAATACAGTCGTTGTAGTGCTGTATAATAAGTAAGTATAATCTAAACTGCTGTTTGTACAACATTGATTTTTCTATTGAGTCTGTGGCTATTTGAGATGACACATCGTAAACTTTGTAATTGTAACCCAAACATTGTATCTACATAAAATGATTAAAAAAGAATAGAAAGAAAAAAAAGAGCAAGTGAATTAAATAAATAAAACAAGCCCGTTGAGTTTCTTCGCCGGATTTTCTCAGTGGAGGCCGCGTTCCGATCCGGTAGTAGATAAGTAGTTAAATAAGATTTAAAAAAATATTTAAGTTTGACGGAGTCAATGTTGTGGTAAATACACGGCATCGAAATTTACGCAAGGAACGCCTCTTAAATAAGAGTGAATAAAGATGTTGATTTTGACTTTACAACACCAACAAGGAGTAATGGATTATTTTACTACCCGGGGTAGGTTACCGGTAACATTCTCTCGCTACCGTATTGGAAAATTAACAGAGAATCCAGCGCACGAAATCAAAATTTGTTTTTATACAAAATTGAATAAAAGTATAAAGCACTCGCTTTGATAATCTAAAATCTTACGCTAAGCGTACCGATAATCACATTGGTCAACCATATCCATCTTCTTTATCTTTGTCCCTACAGCCGTTCATCTACCACAGTAAGGATAAAGCTGGGCAACATAGAAGCGGTTGTTAATATTGAAGGTGACGCTATTGCCACAATCGAATTACCATACAAGAAATAACTGAAAAATACTGCATATGCTATAAGTGCAATATTAAGACCTGATTATGTTGTAAAATATTAATATAAACTATGTTCATAACCTGACCTTTGTTTGATTCTTATAAGAGTGATGTTTTACTAATACACGCCCCGGAAGTATTCGGTTTAAGCACACTTTTATTATCACTAAGAGGAGGAGACCTCAAGCGCACTTCGACCCGATGGGATCTTTTGTGCTGCCCTTGCCCTGATGCTCTTACGTACCTGAACAACCAAATACTCCCTGTACCAGGCTGTAGATTCCAGCCGGGGGGAAGCCGAAATTCCTCTGGATTTGGATAGGCCACTCCCAGTAGCTTCATTCGCCGCGCCGCCAGAGCGTCGCAGTGGCATAGGACGTGGCATAGCTTCATGGTACCAGTCTCTGTACCACAGTTTCTGCATGCCACGTCGCTGGAGAGGTTCATCTTGTGTAGATGTTCTTTTGTGCCATAGTGGCCAGTATATGCTCCGATTAGTTGCCTTAATTGCAGTCTACTGTGTTTTAGCAGTCTCTTGCTGTCGCTGTTTTGTCATACTAGTCCGCGATAGGAACGCAGACGGTTTTTATCAGACGTGTTGCTCCAGTGACATTCGGGGTAGCTCTCTGCATACAAAATGTCCACGCTGTGCTCCATCTTCCACTGGGAAACACAAGTGATTACATTCTCTTTGGGAAAGCAGATTACAGGAACACGGAACATACTGCCGCGTCTCGCCAGCATCTGTCCGTTTTCCTGAGCCGTCTTTTGCAGAGTAACCTCGCCCTGATCCTCCTTACTTGGTGAGGGCGTACTGAAATACTTGGTGCGTCTTTCAACCTTGGCCGGGCCGGAAAGCCGTGGGTGCGTAGGTGACAGATAGCCCTGTTCCTGTCACCCTCAGGCCCTCGTCCTAGCGTCGTTAGGTCGACCGCTCGAAGGCGGACCTTCACAACTCATGACTCGAAACGGACGGGCGAACGTTTCGGAGCAGCGCTGCAGATTAAATGAGTGCGGGTTGGCTCTAATCCTACGAAGCACATATTCTAGAACTAGTGGCGTATTAAGCAAACGCAGAGCCCGCGGCAAATGCTATCGAGGGGCCTTTGATCTTTTATGGGCTGCCCTGGCAATTTAGAATATCATATATAATCAACTAAATTCAATATACACCCACCGTCATGCCTATATTCCCCAAGCGGGGGTGGCATAGGTGTTCGCCAATGATGTTAGGTCCCATAGGGCTAGTAAAAATCCAATTTACCTACCATGTCTTAATATGTTTAACTTGAAAAACTACGAGTTTGGATACGCGGGGCCTCATTTTGCGAAGGGCCCGTAGCAATTGGTACTTTTGTTAAGTGGTTAATCCGGCACTGTCTAGAACTAAATAAACATTTAAAGCGTAGGTCTTTCGAGCGAGACAGGAAAGAGTAGTTAAGTCGGTCGGTCTATCAATCACATACCTCACTTTATAGCTAATGTTGGGTGACTGGTCACTGGAGTGACCATGTTTCCTGTGGAATAGATAAGCACAATTAATAATTACATATGTATACAGGTAGATAAAACCTTACGTGGGGGGCAATATATATATTGCCCCTCAACGTAAGGTTTTACCTACCTTTCTTAAGCACACGGCAGCGACAGCGTGCGGAAAAACGATTAAAATATTCCTGATGAAAGAATTAAAACATACGACGATTTTAAAATGAAAACCTAATTTGAGGAAAGTGTATAAGTGTGTGTCTTTTAAATATCTTGTCCGGTGAAGCTGTAAAGGCCCGCGGCCAACAGCGTTGATCATTCACACACACAAAAAAAAAGGCTTTTAAATATACTTAGGTATAAATAATAAAAAGTGGGAAAAACGTTGAAGGTGTCCTAATGAAGGAATATTTAATGTGATAAAAGAGTGTGTTAAATAATATACATGATTTCTTTTATTTTTAATGTTCACTCAACTATGATTATTTAAAAGAAAATAGCATCATTATCTCTCTTGCTTAAAATGTACATAGACAGAGAAGTCAGAACATATTCGAATTTCTCTAATTACCCGTGGAGATTATCCCGCAAAGTATCTGGCATAATGATATAGACTAGATAGGTAGTTATCATCATCTTCCTCGTTCTCGCGCTCGTTCCGTATTACCGTGCGGTCATATGCGGAGTTTACCGCCCGCTGCATGCTGCCAACCACCGCCCTCTTTATTGCATCAGACCATCTACCCTTCCTTGAGTACGTCTACCGTCCACTTAACCTAAAATAATCTGCTTCTCCAGACAATGCTTTGAAGACCGCACAATGTGTCCGAAGAAGCTGAGGGCTCTTTGTCGGCAGATAGTGGAGAGCCGTGTGGTGATTTAAAGTTCTTTTAGTATGAACTCGTTGGTTCTCATTGCAGTCTAAGTTACACGGAGTAACCTTCGCCAACACCACATCTCAAAGACATCTATCCTACTACTATCGCGACTTCTCACAGTCTAAGTTTCGGCACAATACATGAATACACGAACTAAGCGTACTTTGGTTGTTCGCCGTATACCTCTGTTCTTCCAGATTTTGTCGAGGTTAGCCATAGCACTTTTGGTCACCGGCTCTACGGCGAATTTCATTAGTGCAGCAATATGCAGCACAATAAATTCTGAGAAAGTGATACGAGTGCTCTGATATCTGGTCAGTGTTAGAATAAAGTATTCTTTAAATTTAAAGTAGGTATTAGTCATCCTTCCGGTGAATGGTGTGGTCGCCTTACAAACTACGGCTTCACCGTGAGTCATGCGCTCGCAAACGCAATTTACGACTCGTAATCCGGTTTCCAGCTCAAACGACAATATCTTTTGTGCGTGCAGACGCGTAACAAGATGATGTTCCATTGAATCATCCAATAGTACCTTACCTACTACTACGCTCGATAATTCTAATGTAAGCTAGAAGGAACGTAAGTAATATCGTTTCATATATATAAAGAATTTCATGGATGAATGTACTACAACAGATCTAACTTTCTCTATCATCTTAAGTAGAGTTATAATAACTCCTACGACGTTGTTGGCGGCTAGTTTTTTTGCATTAGTCGAACCAAACTTAAATATTGTATCATCTTCCCACTTGAAATATACATTAAAATAGTTCATTATTCTAGGTATTATTCCAATCTTGTGGAATTCGCATGAACTGTTTTTATCCTAAAGTAATTAGGTGTCACTATTGATGAATATCTGATTTTTAAAAGGTATGTATGTGTACACGTTAGCAGTTAGACTACAAAAACTATTAAAAACTGCTTCTTTAAAATATTACTACATATTACCTACTATCTAGGTACCTATATATTGTAGTCATCAGTCGGTACAAAGTTGAAATTTATTTGTATTCCCTTATCTTAAACTGTGGCTATATGACAAATCCTTTACCTACCTTTGTTGTTAGTGATTCACCCACATTACAAATGCATAATAATGACTGGGTAATGAGGTTCAATGTAAGTAATCTTGTTATGTAAATACCTAGTCCATAAATTAAAGTACACCTTCTAATGTTTTTGCCATCGGGTAAGAGACTGATGCACTTGGAATAACACCTAATTATTTAAATAATATCTATACTGTAAATTCGGGAATGAATAGAATTTATGCTTAATGCAAAGCAATCACAGAATAGCTGATAATATTTAGCCGTGCGGTGTCTGATCTGTATAGACTTATATTCCATTAGATAAAGCCACTACCGCACTAATAACTAAGTAGTAGTTAGCTGACTTTCTGATAATAATTAGCTAAGTAAATGCAATGTTTCCTTACCTAGTCGTTCATCTCGTTGTCAAAGAGATAACTAACGTCTAAATAAACAATTAAATTTGCAAGAAACAAAGAGACCTACTTTTATACAGTTGATTGAGTCAGTTTATATCTGTACTAGGTACTCTTATGCGGAGGAAATAAATGAGGTTATAGAATATATTATTTTGTGACTTTAGGCTTGTTTTCATTATTTGCCTCTTCTTGAAACTACTATGAATGAAACCGCTTCAACAACACTTCTCAGAAGTTTATCTATATAAGAATGCGAAGTTAAAAGGTTACAAGAGACCATCTATATTTATAAAATACTTGGGGTACGTGACACGCCGGTCAGTGTCTGCGGGTCAGTCAGTCTATAGTCAACTGTCGTTCGCGTTGTTCGTGTTTATAGTTACAGTTATTCACTTTAACTTCAAAATGTTCCGTTTAATATTAGGGGTGCTAGCGTTATGTGGGTGTGCCTTTGCCCATACTTATCATTTAGGTGCGTGTCCTGTGGTCGAGCCAATGCAAGGCTTCGAAATGAACAAGGTGGGTTATTTTGATCTTCTTATTGTGATAGAGTTAGGCCCAGAGAAATTCATGGTTACCGGGAAGTTAATTGAGTAACGTCGTTTTAATGGATGGACTTTGGGCCTCTACAAGTACATACGTATTACATTGTCTGTTCAATGTATATAAGTCCATACTTTAATATAAAATTATGATGCATGTAATCAGCAAGAAATAACAGAAACCTGATAAATTTAATTATGACAATAGATAAACACAAACTATAGGGTATTAAACTTAGATCAGTTAAGCTTATATTATGCAAATAAAAAATCGTAGAATTTGTAAAATCACTTTATTTAAAATATTATTTGTAATTGTTTATCTATGTTTATACCAATAATGACCGTTATAGCTGCTCAGAGACGCTTTTTTTCAACTGAGATTAACTTAAGGTTGCAAGTAAGCAGATATTTATGCAAAAAAAAAATGCTTTCACAGCCAACTACTGTCGCAGCAAAAAATAATGCCATAGAAACGTTACGTTTTCACAGTTTTACTGTTATTGCAAAGTATTAGAGAGGTATAACGGGGTCATCTTTGTTTAGCAAACAGTATTTAATTGTGCTAATTTTATAAACTTTTATTTACTTGCTTTGTTCATGTTTGTTTTCAAGTTCAAATTTTGTGGTTAGTTCTCAAGCTCTTGCTGGTTTTTTACTGTGCTGAAATTTGGCATATGTATGTAACTTTGGTGACAATGCAATAGTGCGTCTAATGATGGAACCGAAAGGTGTTCAAAAAAGTCCTCAAAATATCTCAGTTGCTAAAAATGCTTGTTTAAATAATAACTATTATACCAATGATGCCGGGTGCTGGAAGAAAATTAGGATGTTGCACTGTAACATTTCTATAACTACATATTTAGTATCGATTAAGAAGTCTATTATCGCAGTTTTACTTAGCCGTGATATTTTAATCAGATCACCGTACCGGCTGATTTTTTCGCCGTTCTTAATTGATCGATTTTTGGGCTCTTTATACGGGATTTATTGTTGTTTTAATGTGGTACGACTTGTTGTAGATGACTTATGTTTATTAGTTCAAATGTGACGTTCAAGGTAGTATTTAAAAAAATGTGAATCTAAGGTATCTGATTGTAGGTAATGGGAACCGTAATGTTGTTGTCAGAGAGGAGAACATTGGGTGTATGAGAGAATGTTTGTCTAGATGGATGTGATCGCTACCGAATAGTTGTTACTCGAACGACCCACGAAGTAGGGAGTAGGTTTACCCGTAAAAGTTTACCCAACGATTGATTACAATTTTTACTGCAGTTATGTTAACAATTTCACAAAATAAATAATGGTTTGATCATAAAACCGTTTTGTTCTGAGTGTATACGAAAGAAGCGTTGATATGTACTTTCTGCCCGGTCCTTATCGATTCACTTACGTTTTCAATTTGCCGTTTAGTACCGTGACTTGTTGTTGTTTTGTTTCAAAAGGGGTTTATATTTACCTATTGAAATTTATAGCAATCGCAGTCCGTGCTCTTCTCTTATTCACTACTGCTGTTGTACTATTTTAGTGCATAATAACAAGTTATACTGCAGCTGCAATTAATTTTGTAATAATCTATAATAACAGTGATAGCCTAGTAAAACCGTGATAGCCTAGTGGTTAGACCGTTGGACTGCAAAGTCAAAGGTCTCGGGTTCAAACACAGGCACGCACCTCTCTCTTTTCGAAAGCATGTGCGTATTTAAAATTAATTATCACTTGCTTTAACGGTTAAGGAAAACATCGTGAGGAAACCTGCATGCCTAAGAGTTTCTCGAAGGTGTGTGAAGTTCGCCAACCCGCACTGGGCCAGCGTGGTGGACTATGGCCTAAACCCTCTCAGTTGGAGAGGAGGCCCGTGCCCAGCAGTGGGACAGTTTCTTAACAGGGCTAATATTATTATGTATATATTTATTAAGTATAATTTCTTATAAAATATATATAAAAATATAAAATACAAATATTCTTATATATATTGTATAAAAAAAAAAAAAAAAATATGTGCTCCACCGACAGCAAGGTCTACGACCCAAGCTACCGGTGGTCAGGGCTCCAAAGAGAGGAACCTCCTCACAATGCGTGCCGTGTCCAACATTACTGCCTTCTGTATCAGGCCCTTCACCCAACTGCCTAGCGAGAGCTTCTCAAGGTGTTTATCGAAGCTCTTCGCTATAAGGCCGTTGACTGAAACGACCATCGGAATAATGATAGTTGAATCAACATTCCACATGGCGGTAACCTCATGGGCCAGGTCCAAATATTTAGATAATTTTTCTTTTTCGGCCTTCACAAGGTTCTCATCATGCGGAATGGTGACATCAACTAGCATTACACGACGCATCGATCGATCTATTATCACGATATCAGGTTTATTGGCTACAATAGTCCTGTCCGTGATAATAGATCGATCCCAGTAGAGCGTGATATGACCACTTTCGAGAACTGGAAGAGGCTGGTACTGGTAGTACGGTACTTCAGAGTCCACAAGGCCATATTTAAGAGCAAGTTGCTGATGGATAATTCTAGCCACTTGGTTGTGTCTGTGCAAGTACTCTCCGTTAGCAAGACGAGAACAACCGGAAACTACATGTCTAATAGACTCACCGGGACGGTGGCATGCCCGACAAATGTCAACCGTGCCGTCCTTTAGGATGTGCTTCCGGTAGTTGTTCGTCATGATAACTTCGTCCATAATTGCAAAGACAAACCC
This sequence comes from Phalera bucephala, assembly GCA_905147815.2. Taxonomy (NCBI): domain Eukaryota; kingdom Metazoa; phylum Arthropoda; class Insecta; order Lepidoptera; family Notodontidae; genus Phalera; species Phalera bucephala. The sequence goes on along the minus strand of LR990629.1, from coordinate 7,695,060 downwards.
TTCAGTTTCCCCAAAAAGGTTGCTGAAGCGTAGCCAGTTCACGGAAGCGAGCTGGTCCACATCAGGCCCTGTAAGAGCCCGATAGAACCGTCCGTGTAGCTCCTTGCCCTTCCATATGGCTGTGCGGTCCGAAATACTTAATACCTGGGGCCTTCGCCAGTTCTCGTTTGCCAAGGAAAGCGGAGTTAGGCCTCTATCGATTGCGGCAACATCTCGATACATCACCACGGATACACTCAAAAAGTACTGTCTGAGATTGCACACCTCGCGGTTGTGTAGAGTCTTAGCGTTTAAAAACCCACGACCACCGCACTTCCGCGGGATGTACAACCTCATAACAGATGACCGCGGGTGATGCATACGATACGCTGTCAACAATCGACGGACCTTTCTATCCAGGGCATCCAGTTCAGACTGAGTCCACCTTAGTATGCCAAAAGAGTATGTAAGAACAGGCATGACCCAACCATTGAAAGCTCGGACCTTATTTCCACCTGATAGAAGGCTTTTTAACACTTTTATCAGGCGGGCAAAGAACCGATCTTTCAATGATTGTTTCATATCCTGTTCAGCTATACTTAAGGCTTGTGACATACCAAGATACTTGTAAGAATCCATTTCAGAAAGAGAGATCTGAGGGATATATCTTCAGAGAGCTGTAGATTAAAAGAATCTTCAACTCTCCTTCTTTGTACATGGATGACCGCACACTTGTCTACTCCAAACTCCATTCCGATGTCGTTGCTAAAATTGCCGGTTATTTTGAGCAACTCCATCAGGTCTGTTTTCTTCGAAGCGTACAACTTGAGGTCATCCATGTACAGTAGATGAGATATAGGCTCACTCTCCCTCCGCTAATGGTAACCTAGCTTTGAATCCTTAAGTATAGCACTTAATGGATTCAAAGCTAAGCAGAACCACAACGGACTCAAACTGTCGCCCTGAAAGATACCCCTGCTTATCTTTATCAAGTCCGACGAACCAGAAAGGCCTCCACAGCCTGGGTGACGAAGAACTGTGGTCCACTGTCTCATACACGAACCGAGGAAAGAGCACAGTGCCGGGTGTACTCTGTACAGCTCTAGCACCCTCCCCAGCCATGTATGAGGCACCGAATCATAGGCCTTCTTATAGTCAATCCAGGCCATGGAGACATTCTTTCTGGATCGTCGCACCTGTTGGCAAATGGCCATATCAATGAGGAGCAAATCCTTTGTACCCCGGGACCCCCCCTTACAACCATTTTGAGTAGGCTATAGAATATGCTGTGCCTTAAGGTGATTATTGATTTTTATTCTCAGAATGGATGTAAGGAGTTTATAGACCGTAGGTAGACATGTAATCGGTCTATAATTTTTAGGTTCCGAAGTGCTGCCAGATTTGTAAATCAAGTGAGTGACACCCGATGTCATAAAGCTAGGGAGCGATCCCAATTGAAGAGCTTCTTGGAATTGAGTCGCTAGACGAGAATGTGAGCCCTGGAGCCTCTTTAGCCAGAATGCGTGCAGTCCATCCGGCCCCGGACTTTTCCAGTTCGGCGCCGCACGAACCGCACAGGCCAGATCTTCACGGCTTATGACTACGGGCTCCATTTCCTGAATGGGCCCACAGGATCGTCCAACAACATCAAACCATTCGCCCTCGGAGTGACTGACGGGCACTGACCAAATTTTACGCCAAAACTCGGCCATGACGGCCGCATTTGGCAAGTGCACGTCAGTCACTCTCTCTTGGGGGCGCTCCCAAGCCTGGTATACACTCCTTTGATTCGTCTGGAAGGTGCGATTCACGTGGTATCTATCTGCTCTCGCCTTATACCTGCGAATCCTCTTCGCCCATGCATAAACTTTTTGCTTCCAGTAGTCTATGCGTTCCGCGACCCCTGCCACATAGTCCACAGGAGCCACTCCTGTGCCTGCAAAGGCTTGGGCCACGAAACGCATAACTCTCGGGCGGTTGTTTCCAGCCATATATAATATTATTATGTATATTATTATTATTATTAACAGTGTCTAATTGTACCAAAAGAAATAAAGTCCTCGCTAATAACAGTTCGCAAACAAACATGGTCCTTCGAGCCTGATAACAAGCGACATAGTTCATATATAGCGATATGTGGACTTCAAGCTAAGTGCATACCTTTAATAATAATAATAATACACTTTATTGTACACTTTATTTTAAAAACCTTATTACTACGCTTCAGATGCTCGGAGTGTGGTACGTTATCCAAAAAACGTCGACCGCGTCGCACTGCATTACGTACAACTTCACCAGGACTGACGAGCCCGGCAAGTACGAACTGGAGCAGGTGTCGCAGCATTTCATATTGGGACTTACACCTCTAAAGCATGACTACAGGTACATCATTGTAACAATAATAGTCTTTTTTAATCTTAGTTATGGTCATAATTCACTTCTTCAGAAAAAATATTTCCAGAATGGGTACTCTGAACCTATATATGTAAAAAATACTATTGTCATCAATGCCAAGGTTTACAATACTGATTTATCAAGATGGCCGCTTTAGTTCCATGAATTATCTAGGTACCATATTTACGTATATCTACATATATATTGTGCTACAAATTATAACTAAATTTAGCCCCTAAATTTGATCTATTATTTAAAAATTAGACATCAGTACTTTTCCGTACAATTTTAAAAATAAGTTTAATATCGAAATATACATATACCTACAAAAAAAATTGTTGTACAAACAATACAGTTTTATAACAGATGTAGGTGGCTGTAGATAATAGCATAAAAATATTATTATTATTACGAGCCATTTGTGTCCCACTGCTGGGCAAAGGCCTCCCTCCACTTTTTCCACTCCTCTCCGTTCGTTGCCATGTCAGGCCAGTCCCTCGAAAAGTGGTCCAGCTCGTCCCGCCATCTCCGCCTGGGTCTACCGCGTTGCCTTTTTGTATTTCGTGGGGACCAGTCAGTTATTATTTTGGCCCATTTGTTATTTTTCATGCGGCAGATATGGCCGGCCCAGTCCCACTTAAGCTTGGCGGCCTTTTGACATACGTCGGCAATTTGCGTCATGGAGCGAAGTGTGGTGTTCTTGACGTGGTCTGTGAGTTTAATATTAAGAATACTACGCTCCATGGACCGCTGACAAACCGCTAGCGTGGACTTTTGATGTTTGGTCAAAGACCAAGTCTGTGCGCCATAGGTAAGGATTGGGAGAATACACATATCCATGAGCCTGCGCTTTAATTTCATAGGGAGATCGCCTTTCAGCAGCTCCTTCATAGACCAAAAGCTCCTCCAGGCATTTTCAACTCGGCGTGAGATTTCTGCTTCTTGCCTTGCCTGGAAGGAAACTATTTGGCCTAAGTACACATACTCATGGACATACGCAATCTCCACATTCTCTAACCTAATTTTTTTTTGGACGCTGTTTGTCATGACTTTGGTCTTTGACATATTTATCTGCAGTCCGACCCCGCGGCCTGCAGCACTCAGTTCGCAAAGCATTTGCTCTAAGTCAGAGGCTGACGAAGAGAGAAGGACAATGTCATCGGCGAAACGTAGATTTGTTAGTCTTTTCTCTCCGACGACAATGCCCCTCTTGCTCCAGCCGGCAGCCAGATTTTAAAACACGTCTTCAAGGGCCGCGGTAAAAAGTTTAGGGGACAGAGGGTCTCCCTGTTTTACTCCTTTTTCGATTCGGAAGGACGGTCCTGCGCAGGTATGTATTTTGATTGCAGCTGTGCTATTTAAATATATTTGTTTTAAGAGATGGATGTATGTAGATGGTATGTTTTGTGACTGTAACGATTTGAATAGGGCGCTATGATGAATACTGTCAAATGCTTTGGAATAATCTATAAAGCCTAGATATAATGGTAATTTTCAGAAAATATATTCAGAAATTTGGCACAAGTGAAGTCTGCTCTATAAATTCTACTGACCATGCATTTTGCATACCTATTAAACTTCTACAATTACTTATACTATTATTTTCTTGAAGCACCTAATTAATAAGATAATTATTCGACAGATATACGGGAGTGCTCACGGTACCCGACCCAGCTGTACCAGCTCGAATGAAAGTGAACTTCCCTCTGAGTAAGTAAACAAAGGGTAAACAAATACAATTTTAAACCAATAATTGTTCATTTGATTCCAACCCATATGAATAAGCGAATTTCGAAAGAATATCGCGTAATTCATTGGACGACGGCTTGGTCCAGTAGTTAAGCTTAAGCCGCTCCCCCCACTGGATTAGTGTTGCCCAAATGCAAGACCAAGACGAAACTGACCCTGGTCTTGGTCTTGGTCTCACATCAGTCACCTGTTCTTAGTCTAGGTATTGCACACTCAGTCTTGGTCTTGATCATGAGTCTCGCAAGAATCTTTCATTGACCTAATACTTCTTATCAATCTATACATATGTTCTTACAAAAAGTTATATTGAGTGTCGATTTAGATTTTATAAAAGGTGGTAATTGCACCTTGCAAAGAGCTCATTCATTATTTTATTTTAGAATTATAAAGATTAATTAGGTAGGTACCTACTTTTACGAACCTACCATCTGTATCAAAAAATTGACTTACTTTGATCTCTCTCAATTCTTATAAGATATGGGTCAAAATGTTTGTTCAAAGGTCGCGTTAAGAACTGCGAGTAGCTTGGTGGTACCAACTCTATACTGGATCGTGTAGTCACGGTAACGATCCCTGCATGGGACAAACCCTTGTGTGACCCCACAAATATTTATTACGGTCTGTGTGGAATTCCATGTTTGTGAATGACACAAGAACAATTCTTACTGAGGGACTGATTTTTTTAAATCCTTCGATACCATCGTCCACAATAGGTACCTCGATAGGTCGGTTAATATGATCGATGTTTAACCCGTTAATAACAGATATATACTGTAGCTTCTTAATAATGCCACACTTTAACACCTTCCTCCAGGCGTGGCCGGTTCGGCGAGCTACACCGTGCTGATGACAGACTACACGAGCCACGCTGTGATCTTCACCTGCCAGAAGCTCGCGTTCGCCCACAGACGCTCCGCTACTATCCTGTCAAGGACGAAGGAACTAGATAGGATATACCTCGACAAGGTGAGTGTATACTCCCAGTATAATACTTTTCCCAAATCCACAAAATTATTTAGTGAGAACTAGGGGCACCCTACCTAAATTTACGTAATTGAAAATCGAACGTTCACTAACGTTAAAAAAAAAAACAAATTATTTTACGCATAATAAAAAAAATGGTTTTAGTTTCTTTACGCTATAAATGTCATGGTTATTAAAACTATTTACTTCGAAAATTTAGTCTTTTAACAACTTCAGCGTAAATGTCTTGCATGCGGGACGGGGGGGGTCCCACCTAATTTCAATAAATCTCAAAAAAGGGGGAGGGTGCCCAAATTAAAAGAAAGACACCTCATGTAGTTAATGAATGCCCCCTTACCTGCTGTATAGTTTACGCTAACAGCCACAAACGCGGTAGAGTCTAAAGCCAGTCCTAGTACAGATCTTTGGGGAGGCCTTTGTGCCGGCAGTGGACGTCTGGTGATGATGACTTACCTACCTAAGGTCGGCTGAAAGAAATTGCTTTTAGATATAAGACCGCCAACCACCAGCCGCTAAACTGTTTTTTAATTATTTTTTTGTATGTGTTAATTGTAATATCACTGGTGTACAATAACTCTTATCTATTTATGTACCTAAATATTCCTTCATCTTACTTAAACTTACCAACTTTATTTATTATAACATGATTATAACACACATTTGTTATAATTACAACGACGAGGTGAACGGCCAAATATGCCTTCCGACTGATATCGACCTATTAGCGTAGCTTAGCACATACTAACAGTAAGTGGCAACTGACAGTAATAAACTATAGGTACATACATTTATTTACATATTCTACCGTATCGGTCAGTCAGAACGGAGCCACCACTAAAAAGAACCGGTAAAAAATTAAGTAGCCTTGTCGTTTTTTTTTAATTATTAGTGATACGTCATGTTGTTTCTTCCCCTATATAAGGTGTAACAATTATGTTGACGTTTATTAAAACGCAAGACCTCAGACACCCCAATTAGAGAATTGCTTCATATATTCAAAACGAAGACCAAATTTTCAAATTTAAATTTTCCGCTTTTTTAAGCACTTTTATACCCTAATTAACAATGAAATTGTATGTGTATGTGTGCGTTTTGAGAAATACGTTTTTGAAATCTCCTTATTGCTATGAATCAAGAATAATTTAGTTTTTTTATAGCGAACTGAAGGAGTAAAAGCATTTTTTGCATATTTAAAAAAATTGTAAAATACATTAAAAATTGTTGGAATCAATTCAGTTACCCATTTAGAACAAACTAATTTCAGGTCTTGCGTTTATTATGTTACAGCTTGTATACTAGTCTACTATTTGCAGATTTTCGCCATATTTTTTTTTAACTGCAGATGCGCAACAAATTATCGTCATACGGCGTGGACCCATACGACCTGTCCATCATATCGCAGAGCGGATGCCCTAAGCACGCTAACGGCACAGAGGGTGTTAACATCAACATCGACCCCGACACCTTCTCCTCACACAACATCGGGCAGGCAGTGCGAAAAACTGGCGGTGCTATCGGTACGTACATATATTCATTACTAGTTTTTCCCTGTGACGGTCCATTCTTGAAAGTTAAAATGGTCCCGCTCGCCCCTCATTTAAAGTCTCTGTCAAAATATAGTTCTGCTCAAAATAAATTGACAGAGTGAAATAAAATTCAAATTACAAAATACATTTATTTTGAAAAATATTGCTTATAGGCAAGGCGAGGGGATGCTTCATGAAGTAAAATGAGTTCGCCTCGTGTTGAGGGGCGATCATGTACCGTGAAGAGGGGGCGAACGTGTATCGTGAAAAGGGGCGAAATGAGGTTTTAAATAACAAGCCCGCGACTGTATGTCCCTCTTTTGGATTCCAAAATAAATGTCATTATCGTAATGCTCTCGCACCCGTTCGCCCCGTATGTTTCGCCCCTGATAGCCTAACTGAATCCGAAGGTCACTTCAAAGTTAAAATGCTACCGTTCGCCCTTCCTGTAGTCCTGTTCCTGTAGTCTATGTCAGCATATAGTTTCGGAAAAACTTTTAAAGCCATCAACACACACACTCACACACCGTCACGCCTATATTCCCCAAGCTGGGGTGGCAGAGGTGTACTGAGTACACCCACGTTTCGCCGACGATGTTAGGTCCCATGTAATAGGGGGCGAGCCTATTGCCATATGTCTCGAATTGTGTCCAGTACAATTCCAGACTCTTGACTAATACTGGGAATTTTTCGTTAGAAAAACTACATTTGTCCGACCTAGGATTTGAATCCAGAACTTCGTGATCACAAAGCGATTTGCTTTGCCACCAGACCAACGAGGCAGTCTAAAGCCATCAACTCAATATATATTGTAGTTACAGTGAAATAAAATTCGGATTACAATATACATTTATTTGGAGAATAATATAAAAATTATACCTGAAAATAAAATTTGTATTATGTTTCCTGGGATGTCCGAAGTCCATTTATGAGAGAGTACATCATCTTTTAGTACATTATCAGTTTCGTCGCTAGATGGCGCTCGTCGCTTTCCGTCATGTGAATCGGCCTCCAGCGCCACTTGTGGCCAAACCAGGAATTAACTTTTTACCACAGAGCAAGCCGCCATACTTTTGTCATTGTTTGGCTCATAATGATAATAATGATGATGGTATACACCAGAAAGAAATGATTTGGACTTTGGACATCCCAGGAAACATAATACAAATTTTATTTTCAAGTAAAATTTTTATATTATGTGTTCCGTTTGATGTCCGAAGTCCATTTATGAGAGATGTGTTTGTTATCTCCTGGTGACTTGCTTAATAGGATGCAGCAATGTGATCGAAATTGTGTTGCAACACAGTGATTTAAAGAAAACAAAAATAATGTGACTAAACATTAGGTAATTGGTATCGGATAAATGATCAACACTATTTAGTTAATTATGGATTAAAAGGTTTATAATAGAAGAGGGTTGACATGTAATTATTAATTAGTATTACAAAGAATTCAGAAGTCGACTGAAGCAAATGTTTTTGTTGTGGACTGTATGTTGTGGAGCCTTCTATAGAGTAATAGTTTAATTATAGTTTGGTGACGCTAGTTGGCCTTCGCTGAAATATTATTTACTAGGTAATCTTGTATGCAGCTAAGGCAAGCCGCTGCTGCTGCTGGCTGCTGACCAAAACTAAAAGGTGACTTTAGATCGAATTATTCATCCACCGTCAATCTACTGTTACACGTGTAGCTGATTTATACTTGTGATAAATCTATCAATGTACTTTACAAAAAAAAGAAGAAAATTTGTATTGTTACCTGGTAGTACTAGTAACCTCTAAAAGCTTTGCAACAAAATGTAAGAGGATCATTTCGTGCACTTTAAGCCCCGTAGCTAACAAAAACCCAGCGACAGTATCGCGCGACATATCATTACACTATTAAATCTGAAAACAATATGACCAAGGGTGCCATGATATGTTTATTGGTCCTACAGAAAAACCTAATAGGGTTGTACCGACAGGTGCCGGATAAAGACAATTTAGGATAATACGAGAAAACCACAGCATCAATTTACTTCATAGTGGAATGAGAAGCTTTGAGAGTGGAACCTCTTTAATAAATTATATTTCTACTCAGTTGACCAGTTACGTGTCAGAGTTCCAGTCAAAATGAGTCAGGCTTCCAACTGTAAACTGCACTATACTTGAAATGGTGAGCGCCCGATTATCTTGTTTAGGTCTTGAGCTTTCAGATCCTGATTTTCATAGAAGATGCTAGGTGTGGCTCTTCATATCTGGGTGCCTAAAAGGTTTCCTCTTCTTGGATGAACTAACATTCTGCCGTGTTGAGGTAGCATAAAATACGCGGGAGCATGGCTGGTCGAGAAAAACCACTATCGTAAAAGCAAGTATAGTGACATAGTTTAGGCGCTTGTAGCACTGGTTACGCAATATTTTTAGCGATAACCTGGTCACGCAACTTTCGGCTTCATCTGACTGAGATTAGAAAACATTCTTTGAGGGAGTCTCAATGCATCGAAAGGCACCCTCAGCCACGAGTCCGACTGTCACTTAATAATAATGCTACCATTAATTTAACACGATGCCCTTTAAGCGGCTTAAGAAGTTTTGGCAGCAGATGTCCACAAACTTGCCTCCACCAATCCGCATTGATTTCGCGTTCTGCGAGGTATAAGCTATGCCCAATAATAGTAGCTATGCCGAAAATTGTCATTTTTTGTCGTTCACCATGTATGGCCCCTTACTGGATAAGAAGACTGTGATGAGAGGATTGATTGGTAACTACGAACTCAAACGAATGGCGAGGGTTTTTTCTGAAGAGGGCGATAGGGCGATGCAAACTTCGCTAGTGGGTGACGAAGGTCGCAAAGCTTAGATGCTCTGAGGCGTTGCGCCTGTTTATGGTTTCAACTGATGGCTCTTAAGCACGTCAGTGGGCATTGACGGAACTTGAAAGCCTTGTCCGGAGGCAAACGCTTGGAGTTGGATTGTGGTTCCAGACTAAAGACCATTGCTCCGGCTTTACAGTGTATGGCAATGGCAAACTTCCCCCGTGGGTGCTGAAGGTTGCAAAGATGTAACGCCTTGAGGCGTTACACCAATCAATAGGTCCAACTGGTGGATGGATGTCTATCGACTGGCACTGATGGATCTTCTGAAGGCAAACTCTTGGAATTTAACCATTGTTCTGGCACTGTAGCGTAGGTACGGCAATGCAACTTCCCCAGTGGGTGATGAAGGTTACAAAGCTGATATGCCCTGACACGATGTGCTTGTCATGAGTCTTAACTTGGGGCTTCCAACCGAGTCAATAGACACTAGCGAATCTGAAAAATCTTGTCTGGAGGCAAACTCTTGGAGTTGGATTGTATCCCATACGCGTAACGCAAACTTATTCCGTAAATGCTGAAGGTCATAAAATTTATCTAAATTTTCTAAGAGGCGTCATGGTTCCAGTGATTTTAATCGCCGGTTCTCAAGAGAGTCTATAGGCACTGACGGATCTTGGCAACCTTGGTGTTGAATTGTGTATCCCAGACAATTCTTATGAATTCTATACACGTTGTTGACATTCGTACAGATTTTTCCACACAAATATTTCAATACCAGTAAGGACACAACCAAAAGGGATCTCGTTGTGAAGTCGTTGGATGCAGGTAGCATCGGACCGCTTGCGCTGGAAAGTGATTGCGGAAGCCTATGTTCAGCAGTGGACGGGTATAGGCTGAGATGATGACTATGATGATGATGGAGAAACTAACGTCAGTAAATATTACTAAGGATGAGAAATCCACAGCTGATAAAGAGAGAAGGGTATTTACTCTTTGCATTCGCAAAGAATAGTGGATAGTGCGATGGACGGGCTACTTGGGAGCCGGCGCTCAAACCTAATTTGACCGTTGGTCATACACAACGATGTTTTTGTCTCAAAGCTGTAATATGGCAATGAGAGATGGTCATGCAAAGAGCAGGATGAATGCAGTCGATAAAAAAGGTTTACAAAAAAGTTCAGAGCCCAGCTGCCGGTCACGTTCGCAACCTGGTAGTAACATATGTAAGGATGTAGACACCAGGGCAGACTTTCTTACCATAAGTAAATAGAATAAGACATGGGGTCCTCTACGTTGGGCAAGCCAAGAGAAAGCGAGAGTGGAATGTAACTTTATATTCTTTGCTATTCCCCTGAGTGATAATATAGATAAATATTTCAACCTAGAGGTGACGAATTCTATTGATCGAACATATGGTTAACGCTTTTTGCATTGGTTGCAGAATTCCATATGAAGTGAGGATATAAATGATAAAAGTTCGATTGCAAGGGCTTGATAATTCAACTCTGCATTAAAGTTTAATGATGTCAGACATAGGAAAAATAGTCTAGGTGGTTGAATTAGCGGAATTAAGTCTCTCGTTAACTGGTCTACGCCCCCGTCCTTTTTTTATTCGAAAGTCGAAAAATAAACTAAATAAACGAAAGTGTACTCACGTAAAAATATAGCAACCGAACTCGGAGGTACCACTAATTTCGAACGTCCGATAAAATTGGATTTGAATTTTATAACTATAATTTATTGTCTGATGGTGAGGGTATTTTGTTTTTATCACGATAAAATAATAAAATAAAACTAGAACCGTAGATCAGAACTAGATACAAAAACCAGAACCTTCGACCAGTCAAGCATTAGTTAGTAAAAGTAAGTTCCACCCGAAACACTCAAATAAAACCAAAATAACTATCCAAAAAATGCTAAATACTAAACGTATAGATTTCACCAAGATCTGCATTCGGAACGTTGGAGTCAGAGTTCAAAGTGCCAACACCATGAGATTCTTATAATCCTCGGCAATAACATCTGCTTTGGTTTTAAAAAAAACGGTTCTAACGATTTATTGGCTGGGGTGGTCGTAGTGCAGGGTGGGTATAGTGTATGATACCACTTACTATGCTGTTTTGCACCGTAATTAGAACAATATAATATATAACAATACTTTCACGCAATCGACTCAGCCTCCATTATTTTACTGGTGGCTCCTCTTCACTTGAACTTGAACACGTTCATAACGATCGTTACATCAGCACTTGGCGCCACAAGGGTATTAACACTTTTTGTATGGGGGTAGGTTGTATCCGATTGGCTAATTTAAACAATAAACGTGCATTATTTCACGTGACGGAAAAGGAGAAAAAAATACTGTAACGTTCTACTTTTATCTCGAAAGTAAACATTTAAAAGAAAAATTGGTAACTTTCTATTTTAATCTCAAAAATAGAAATTTGTTTTCGAGATCCAATTGTAACGAACTGCGCGGTACGAAAGACGACGCAACAATGACAAAAGCTTGGCTTGCTCTGTGGTAAAAAGTTAGTTCCAGGTTTGGCCAGAAGTGGCGCTGGAGACCGATTCACGTGACGGAAATAGCGCCATCTAGCGACGAAGCGAGGTAAAAGATGATGTACTCTCTCATAAATGGACTTCGGACAACAAACGGAACACAATGCTTTTATTGAACAAGGGGGCGAACGGGTACTTCATAAATATTTAAAATATGTGCGCCCCGTGCTGAGGGGCGAACGGGTACCGTATAAAGGGGCGAAAGGGTGCGAGCTCATCGTAATTAGCCTGAAAATCTAAAATATGGCACCCATATTGGGTAGGCTAACCAATCATACCATTAAGGAATGCATGCACCGTGCATTTTCTACAATAATAAATTTTGAACATTTATAAATATACGTTTTAATGCTCCACATAAAGAATTTTATTTTTATTTAATTATAAATTATTTATTTACGGACAAAATTGATCCACGTTGTTAGTATATAGAGGAACTTATTAGTAGTATAAATAGACCATTAAAATTTTAGAAACCGAAACGAGTTCAACTCAAAAGCCGAATTGTTTCAGAGTCTTTAAGACGTGCAACGGCATGAAATAAAATTGTTTTTCGGAGTTTATTTTTGATTTTTAAGTTCCCGACGTTTCCAGTGCTTTGCAGCACCCATGGCCACGGGAAGGACTGAGGTGCTAGACGTCCATCAACTTGGGATCTGGTAATTAATATAATCAAATCCGAAAGCAAGCATAACACTGCAAGGCCTCAAGACACCGTAAGCTCATTCTGCGTAGACCGGACCAACAAAAATAATTAAGAAGTTTGAGGGTACCCCGGAACAACTATGCCTTCTGGACGTCTCCCAAAAATCCCAAAAAAATAGTTTTATTTCATATGTAATATTCGCGTAATTTACATCATTTTTACTATCATTACTCAGTATGTGCAACGGCCTCTAGGTTACTTGACACATAGTACCTATATCACATGTTATTATGACAACGGCCTTACACATTTCTTGTCGGTTCTTTCACTCTCGTGGTCATATATTTTGATATAAATTTAACAATATAAATTTACAGCCGATGGTGTAGAGTACGTAGTAGAAGCCGGTAAGAAGGTGTACCACAAGGTGGCAAGCAGTAAGGAGGACCTCACGGAAGCACCCGCCAACGAAGCCCACTCCGTCAAGGACGACGTCGAATGGCTGCCTTGAAACTTTCATAAATAACTTTGGTGTTCGAAGAAGAACTGAGAGCATAGCACGATAAGATTGACGTTAGCGAGTTGTTATGCCATCCTTGTTACACTACAAATTTACTAAATAAACATGAACGTGATAACACGATTACTCGCTAGTGTCACGCTAACGCTGCACTTATCGTAACGACTACAGAACGTCAAAGTTTTCGTGCTAAACCCTCTGTATATAGAGCAATATGCGTAAGAGTCCTTTAAAAAATAGTTGTGCATTTTTCTAGAACAGTCAATCCATTAGTTACTTAGCGATTTCATTCATCATCATCATCATTTTCAACTCGTAGCCGCCCAATGTTGAGTGTAGGTCTCTTCCATGGCAATCCATTCCCTTTGGTCTTGCGTTTTTCGCATCCAATCCTTTCCGGCTACCTTCGTCAGGTCATCAGTCCATCTTGCGGGTTGTCTTCCTACATTCCGATAGCCGGTTCGCGGACTCCTCTCAAGCACCGATTTCATTACCAAATACAATATTAAAATAATGTACCTTCCTTGTACTTTGTGATTTTCATTAAAATTTCATTAATTTACTCAAATAGTAGATACTCCCTCTCCCATTATACTTTGTAAGAGCTATACCAATTTTTAAGGTTTAGTTATAAGGCTATGACTGATGAATGTAAGGCAGGTGTGTGTATCAAAATAAAAACAAATAGTCAATAAACTCGCTGCGTTTTTATTTGTTTCCCTACCTACCTGACCATTACTGAATAGTACTAGTTTAGTAACTACCATAATGGATAATTTATGAGTCTTAACAGTATTCGCGGCGATGAGTATGTTTTCATTCTGCGTGGCTTTGATAAATTATACGTCATTTGTTTACTGGATAAAAACAAGCCAAAGATTATTGCTCTACTTAAGGCTGCGATGGTTGCCCACTGCAACATTGCATTAGGTGCCTAAATTGGCTGGAAATTATTTTTTAAAACATCTGGAGGGCTGTTATTGCACGCTGGCCCTCTTGTTCGGTAAAGCCGGCCAACAGCGTAAATCATACATACACATACCCCGATCAACGCGAAAAAATATTGCTAGTGATTCTCACCGAAGAAGACATACAGATGAACGCATTTTGTAGTGCCAACATTTTTACATAACTAACATCGCCTGGGTACACGGTACCTACTGCCAAGTTCAGTCTCGCTTTCGTAACTGTAGAGGTCAACTAAAATATAAAGTATAAATATTTATATGTCGTCTAACTACCACAATCTTTAGACTCGGATATGGATTTATGTCGGGACTAATTTTCCAACTTAGAATAATTTATTCTATACTTATTTTAAGGCTTTCGAAACAGCTAAACACAATAATTGGCTGCGGGATATTTAATCACAAAATTAATTATAACTTATTTACACTAAACACAACATTAATAATTAAATTATAATCAAACGGAAAGACAATCCGCCAGACCAAAACAATTCCACCGTTATGATCCTCCCGCGTTGTTGTCTTTTGTTTATTATTATTATTTATTTATTTCAGATTATAAGATCTATTATACATTAAAATACTATTATTTTACAGTATTCAGTAAATGAAATGAACCATGTTGCAGTGGTTCAAGTACTGACAATCAAACTCCTCCGTCAATACGTTAAAGGATACTGTTGCGGCTGGCCTGCACCTGGAGCATCACGGACGTGCCCCGTTTCCGCATGATTGCATGAGTCCACATTCGCTTCAGCAAATACTTCCGAAGCGCTATAAAAGCGAGGTAGCCCAAATGTTTATGTTCATATTTATATTTTATTTTGTGTTCCACAATGTAGTTTAGATGGTAGGGGAAAAGGGGGTAATCGGAGTCACCTAAGCAGGAAATAAGATAAAACACACAAATTTATTTAAACTTTATTAAAATCAACTCTTATAGTAGTTTAATTATTACACTATCAGCCTCAGACAGTTTCGTTACCTTTGGAATCACATATTAATTGCTATTGACTTTAAAAAAAATCATCTTTGACCACCATTGTCCACATATGTGGGTAATTATAGTCACTAAGGGGACAATGAGAGCCAGCCTAGCTTTACAATTGTCACATACGGAACCTCGTGACGATTATATTTTTTCCTCTTTCCCAACTTGTTATGGATCCAACTCTTTTTATACCTTTGGGAGCTAATATTTTACCAGGATTTTGCACTGTGGAAATACGAGTACCGGTCTCGTCGCAGTTATGAATATTTTTAGGAGTAAATTTATATTTGTCCATTAGATCTCCCAATAGTCTGTAGAACAGTTGGACTTCTTCTTTATTGAACGCCGTTATTCTGTTGACACTTGTAGCTTCAGGTTTCCGAACAGAGATGCCATTACTTTTAAAAAAACCATCTAGCCAATCGCGTCCAGCCATTTGAGCAGTAGTGTCAAAATTGTGTGAAATTTTAAGCTCTTCTGCATACTGGTATGCTGCCTTCCTTATTTGAATCGCTGTGACCCCATAAAAAAATGAAGATAAGTATTTTATCCGGTCTAAAAAAATCTTTTCTACATCTGCTGTGAATACAGGAAGTCGACCGAGGCGTGGTTAGAAAGAAGAAAGAAAAGACATTTAATCAACCACACTCACATAGTAATTGAGATACTAAAATTAATAACGAAAATAATAACTAAAAATAATAAAATCTATTAGACTCGCATTACCCCCTTTTCCCCTAACATTGATCAGCTTGAAAGCTAGGTTAGGTAACAATCATGGACCTTGTTGGCCACAGCAAAGTGCATAGGAGAGGCTATCAGAGATTTTAGATTAAAAGTAATAAATATGACAATATTTTTAGATTGAGATACTTAGCCTGGAACTTAGTCATGTTATTGTTTGTAGGAAGTCAGTAGTAATAGATTTATGAACAGATATATTTTGTCTTTTATATTAGATTTACTTATAAATTATTATAAATGTCTATCATATTATCTTATATGTCCATTTATATTATATTCAGTACCACTAAATTGAAAAAGACTCTGTGTAACCATTTCTTCGACTCAGGTCTTTAGAGATTGCTGGTATAACTATAATCCTTGCATTAGTGCGTTCTTGCGTTATTGGAATTCTATTAGTGGAAACTTTTAATAGGCCTTATTCTATTTATTGTTCTGTACTTACTCACTGCTGTAAGCTTTCTCAAGTATTAAAATAAAATAAGAATATAGTCTATGTCTATTACTGCTTACTGTGCCTGAGATCCTGCGTGACGGATAGATAGTCTACGTCACACGCAGATTTAAAATATTCTGGTATTTATTTATTAGGTACTGAGTTTATTTGTGTTGAGCATTTCTTTGTTCTTTAATCAAAATATTTAAATCAGTAGGGCTTGGCGTTACGTCGGCACCCGACCGTGGCGCTAACTAGCGGATGCCTTGCGTACTATTTCTTATATAATCGCCATCTATGTTCTTTACTTAGAATTAAAACAAAAGGTATTGAAGTTTGGAGTACAGCAACTCTGCAATAGATGGCACTTCATAAATTAAATTTACTAGCGGCATCTCATGGACTACATACAAACTATTTACATTAGATCTTGTTGTCATTGTTCAGCTACTTGGTAGTAGATGGCACTAATCGTCTGTACCTGTTATTGTTCAGCTACTTGATAGTAGATGGCACTAACCGTCTGTACCTTTGGGGCATATTTATTTATTTTTATTTTATTTATTTAATAAGACACATCAACAACAGTTACACACATTGTTTATACAATAGTAGATCTTGATGTCCTGGGCAGCATGTACCGTTTTTACAGATGTGTACAGCGTTGTCATAAATAAAATTCTAAATGATTAATTATATTATTGGAATACATAAGGTCAAGTAAAGATACATTTTTGAAATTACATTACATTACATTGAATAATAATTGCTACATAAGAATTAAAAATTAAATGAATTAAACAATTAAAAATTAAAAATATTATTTAAGTTCCATTTATCAAGGATTTAAATTTAATAAAAGAGTTGCCGAAGATGTCAACCTCATCGTTGTTAATAAGATTATATGTTTCTTTTAGACGGTTCATCGGAGAAATCAATTTTGTGCGATAGGTTTTTTTTGAAAAACTTGTCTGTATCGGATGTCTAGGAATCCTTCTTGGTACATAGAGATCCATTTGTTGTAACAAATTAGGAGCGTTTATATTTCCATTAACCAACTTATGGAAAAACAACATATCATGCATTTTCCGGCGATTTTCTAAGCTGGTGAGCTTAAAATGACGAAGACGGGTGGCGTAATCCCCGCGATAAGGACAACTTGGATCTTTGTATGCCAGATATTTGGTAAAATTTTTTTGGATCCGTTCAATGCGGGCTATATGTATTTGGTAATGGGGATTCCAGACCGATGACGCGTATTCTAGTACACTTCGCACCAAGGCGTTATATAAGCACAATAAGGATTTAACACACCTAAAATCCTTTGTCATCCGCTTGAGTAGACCAAGCATTTTCCACGCACGCGAGCAAGTGATATTGATATGGTCGATAAAATTTAACTTACTATCAATTATAACACCTAGATCGCGAATGGTGTCCACCTCTTCTAAGGTATCAGAATTGACCGAATATTTCGTGGCTATCAGGTTTTTATTTTTTGTTAATTTAATGTGAGCACACTTAGTAGCGTTAATAGTCATATTATTGTTGTGACACCATGCACTTATCATGTCAATATCGTGTTGAAAATTTCGAAAATCTATTTCATTCTTGATGGTCTTGTACAATTTTAAATCATCCGCAAATAACAAACACTTACTATACTTTATATTTTCTGTGACGTCATTAATAAATAGCAAAAATAATATTGGACCAAGATGCGAACCTTGTGGTACCCCAGAAAAAGCCGTATAAGTATTAGATGTATATCCCGACACTGTAACCTTTTGAATCCGATCTCTTAAATAGGATTGGAACCACAACAGAAGACGACCATGAATTCCAAATCCACTCAACTTTTGCAATAATATATTATGATCCACTCGATCAAAAGCGCTACTAAAATCAGTATAGATAGCATCTGTTTGATCTTTGGCATCTATACGATTACACACGTCAGATACGTAGCTTATGAGATTTGAGACAGTCGATCTATTCTTGAAAAATCCGTGTTGTTGTGGAGATATGCAATGCATTGTATTCCAAACTAAAGTTGGATAAACACTACTCTCGAAGACTTACATATACTACATATAGTATGATATGGATCTTTTGGCCCATAGATTACATTGACCCCTGACAACCCTGCGTTAGTGTGACATTTGGGTTAACTTAAGTAATTTTTTTCGAATTCCAACGAGATATTTTAACAGGCGGGGACCCGCCTGTTAAGCACGGTTACTAATTAAAAAAATAACTTATTTCATTGTAAACGGCAACTCGACGACTGTCAAGAAGTGACATTTAGATTTGACGTTTCGATTTTGGTCGCGGGCCTAAATATTGTTGTTGTTTTGATATTGGGTTCAGTATATCTCCAAGGTGGTCCCATTTTAATTTCATTGGCATTGGACCTTGGACTTAGAAGATACACCAGGGAACTCCTTAACGACAAACAATAGGCATGTGTAAATTGAGATATTATGGGTATTACGTCAATCCTATAGGTAAATATGGTTCACCACCACTTTCTTCATTTATAAATTTTTCATTGCACACTCTCTGTATTGTGTGTAAGATATATTTATATATTTGCATAGTATTTTATGTGTATATATGTATGTATATAATGTTGTATTATAACTATGATATGTATGTAAGTAAAATGATGACAGTATGTATTATTGAGGTTTATAGTGTACGCCACCATAACTGCCCTATTCCGTATGTTGCTTCTTCCAATACATTGGTTGTCTGGAAGAAATTGCTTTTAGCGATAAGACCGCCAATTGTACCTATTTTTTTTTTCTTGTATGTAATTAAGTGTTAATATCACTGGTGTACAATAAAGAGTACTCTATCTATCTATCTACCCTACTATAGAATAATTCACTCGTCACTTAAAATTGTAAAATAAAAATCTTTTATAAAAAAAGGTAAACAGACTTCAAAAAGCAAAAAATAAATATTTGAAGTCGGTGCCAAGTGACCGACTGCACCAACCAGCACCGACTTCAAATATTTATTTTTTGCTTTTTGAAGTCGGTTTACCTTTTTTTATAAAAGATTTTTTTAAGTACTAGCACTACAATAAATTAAATATAGTGATTTGTTGCTAGAAACAGTGTACCTGCATTTCATGTAAATTTATGAACAATAAAACATTTTATTATTATTATACAGTACATAATCACCACTCGAAAAACTTTATACCCCAACTGCCATTAGTTCTAGGTGCGATATGACCTAATAGGTATCAAATTCGCTCAAATTCCTGACATGCCATTATTGTTTCTAGAAAGATACATAATTTCACCCGGGTCATCGCCCATAATGTCACGAAAATACCCCTATTGCCACAATTATCATTACGCAATTATCTTCTCACATACAGAATTGTATTGAATTTCTTTAGTAATACTACTCGCTCGCTCGGTACATTACATTTTTTTATGTTCGGTACCAAACTACGCCCGTCTCACTCCGCAGCCCATATACAATCGTTGTGTGAATACGATATTTTGGACTATTGTTTTCAGTAGTGAAATAATCATCACACAAGGCGCTTATCGCAAAAATAGCGTAACTGTGGGAAATTTCTTTATCAACAACCACTAGGTAAGAAGGGTAAGGCCACTAGGTAGGAAAAAAACAGGATTAAACCGTTTGGAGTCTGTCGATGTGACAGTGGGCGGCGGGCCCGAACACCTTACAAGCGTACTGTTATTTGTCATAAAAAAACAACTAAATTGCTAGACACTTATTTATTATTTGTTCCACAATTATTATAACTGACTACACTAGTAACGCGGTACTTTGTCGCTCACACGCGTGACCTCCTGAAGGTCTTTGCTGAATTCAGACCCCGTTGGCAGCTTTGTTTTCACTACTGAGCCAACCGGCAGGCAGAAACCAGGTCCGTAGTTGGGCAGCAATTAGACTAATTACCAAATGAATAATAACTGACTTTTGTTAAAAGCTCGGGGTTTGTATAGGCATATATCGCTGATTGGTATTAACAGACATGGAATTATGTGGGAACTACAATTCAGCAATATAGCCGTGGGAGTTAGAGATATAACACCCCCTTTAGGACGAAGCATCTAAGTTTCAAATATGCGAGATAGAAAAGAAACAGAGAAGAAATAGAAACGAGACGTGAGTGACTACTTATTACAATGATTTAGTAATAGGAAATGGAATTATAACTTATAAGAAATAGAATAATTGTTGACATTTATTAAAACTTAGGATAGTATATTTAATTAAAACAATGTAAATAACAATAGAAAATGTAGAAAATAAACTTGTTCTAGAAATAGGAATTAGTATAAAAACAACTTATTTCGAACGAACTAGTATTAACATAACTCAATATACTAGAATTAGAATTAGTAGATCTAGAAAATTAGGAATAAAACATTAGAAATAGTAACTGGAAATAGTAGGATTAGAATAGTTCAATTCAGTATTAAGTTAAGTAAAACATCAAAAGTAACACAACACAATAGCGACATGAAATAGAAAAGTACAATTGTTATAATTAGTATTCTAAGTCTAAACTAGTAGGAGAATTTTCAGAGCTACTAGTAGACACTTCAAAAAGTCTATTACGAGTTTCAAAATTAGTAGCTGTTCGAACATTATCAGTTGGCTTATTTATTTATTTAGTATTACGGCTAGATCGTTTGCAATACATTTGATACAATTTATAAGAAATAAAAGATAGGACAGCTAAAGATATAACTGTTGTAAGGATAACGAAATAGCTACCATATTTAATATGATAGGGTTCATGTTCAATCCTTTCTATATCATCATTAAATTGATTTAATCTATGAGTAACTTATTGTAAAGAGTCCAAGTTAATATGAGATAGTTTAATAGGAGTTCAATGGAGGGGCTACGTTATTTAAAAAAAAAATAAAAAAAAAAAAAAAAAAAAAAAAAAAAAAAAAAAAAAAATACAGAATCATGTTAACGAGCCTTTATTTTGGAATAGCAATCGTCATTAATAATATTAAAATTAGGAGTTGGCAAATAAAGTTCAGATTCGTAGTCCATAAATGGAATAAATTGTAAAAGTTAATGAAAAGCTCTGCATCCTTTCGGGAGCTTGAGAATACCTGTTCCAATAATATCATAATCAGATAAAGTGCTATTACACTTAACAGATAACATAGCTATGTTAGATTAAACATAGATCCATTTATTTATCCATTTATCATTATTAAGTTTCTGCCATACATCAACATCGCTTAACATTATTTTCTAATCAAAAGAATCTGGTATTTTATCAATATAATTAGTTAAAATAGACACTTCACAAATAGGGTTTGTCACAGAAGATACAATATTACCTATTTTACCGAAATAATAGTCCTTTTGAACGATTTTGCAATCACTCACTGAGTCCATAATATACTACAGTACACTAACTTATCATCTGTTATAGCTAGAAATTTCGCTGTAGGATTATAGCAAATGAATTAGAAGTTTTAATATCATGTGGAGTAGGAAGAGCAAAAACGTGATAGAGATTGTATTCTTGTAAAAGAGTTAGAGGAATTCTTATAACAAATATTAACCTAGAACCAGTGACAATACTAGACACTTGAGATAAATCTAATGGAGTATGCAAATTTTCAATATTAATAGAAATAGGAAAATTTTGAGCTATGCTTATTTTATTTGAGTTAAGCTCTTAGTATAATTGCATAGGAGCTAGAATAGATGGATGAACTGTTTTGTTTACCGAAGAGAATTGAATCTATGATATCTTTAAGATTGAAGTTAAGTGTCATTAGTGAACTTTCTAATGCACTAAGGGTCATAGATAAATGAGAAGTAGCTTCTAATTTATTTGTAGCTTCCATAACACTATCTAATACTTAATCTAAGTTAGCAATATTACAATTAAGAAATGGTTCATTATCATTCAATTTATGAATAGTATTATTGAATGCAGTAATAGTAGAGGAAATAACATGAATGTTGTCTTTCATTAAAGACGCTAGATGTCTATAATAATCTTGACTGAATTAATTGCCTCAGTGAAAGTCTTAGCGTCTACTTACTATGAAATTGTTTAAGTGACCATGTTCGGCCTACTTATTCCCTGGGTCAAACAGGTCAAATACCTAGGGGGTCACCCTAAACAATATCTTTGGACCGCCCATCAAACGAATCCGTACCCGAGCAGCCGTTGTGCTTCTGTCGTCTTTACTCGATGATCTGCAAGCGGAGTAAAATGTCCTTTAGGAATAAGGTGGCACTTTACAAAACATGTACACGGCCCATCATGACGTACGTACGCTTGTGAGGTATTCGGGCACGCCGCTCGCTCTCACATCGATTGACTCTAAACGGTTCAATCCCATTTCCTCCGCAAAGCCGTCGGAGCCGTGGTTCATACAGAATGTTTTATTTTATTTATTTTATTTTATTTGGATAGCTTACAGCTATTAACAACAATATTTAATACTATCATAGTAACTATAAGCCATTTATAAGCTACCACATATGAGTTACTATAGCAAATAATAAAAAAAATGTTAGTAAATAAATGATGAAACATTGAGAAAAATATAAAACATACAATTAAGACATAGTCGACATGATTACAGATAAAGTAGCAAAGTAGAATATATATTATAATATTAGTTGGGCCTTTCGATGGGCACTACAAGTGCTCTCCGTATACTATTAATGCTACCATAAAAAAGATCTATATCTACGTTGACCTTATTAATTGCAGCACTAGCTCTACAAAGAAAACTGTTTTGTTTATAGTTAGTGTGGGCAAACGGAATGTTTAGTGGTTTGTATGCATCATTGCGAGGTGCATATTTTGAAACTCTCAATTCTATTTTATGAAGCAGATCAGGACAGTCGATCGTTCCTCTTAACAACTTTGTAAGAAGTATAACATCTGCAATGTTACGTCTAACAGATAGTGGCAACAAGTGAAATTTTGCACATCGTTCTTCGTAGTTCAACTTGGGAATATTAAATTTGTAGTCCTCAACTACGTGTAATTTTTTTTTTGAATGTGCTCGATCCTGTCAATATAACATTCATAATGTGGGTTCCAGATTGAACTTGCATATTCGAGAAGGCTACGGACGTAAGAACAATACAGCTTTTTTATTGTTTTCATTTGTTTAAATGAATTAGACATACGTATAATAAAACCTAGGGCTCTATAAGCTTTGCTATAAACAGTAACAACATGTTTGTCATATAGTAGTTTACTATCTAATGTAACACCTAAGTGTTTAGCTACAGATGGGGAAGTCAAAGCTTGATTTTTAATTCTATAACTGTGACGGTACGGGTTGGATTTACGGCTGAAACTAACAAGGAAGCACTTAGTCACATTTAGGTCAAGTTTATTAGAAGCGTAGTATACCTCTCCAGGTCTTCTTGAATTTTGGTACTATCACCAATGTTGTTTGCAACCTGAAAAATCTTCATATCATCCGCGAAGAGTAGATATTTGGTATGTAGAAAGCATTGGCGTATGTCATTAATGTAAATTGCAAACAATAACGGTCTTAAGAGCGATCCCTGAGGAACGCCTGAAGGTATAATAGTCCAAGTGGAAGTAAATCCATTAAGTACTACTGCTTGAGATCTATTATGGATATATGATGAGAACCACCTAAATAAATCACCCCTTATACCCACTTTAAGTAGCTTAAGGAGCAACATCTCATGGTCAATACGATCAAATGCTTTCGTATAATCGGTATAGATAGCATCCATTTGATTGCCACGATTCATTTGATCAGAAACAAAATCAGTGAAAACCGCCAAATTGGTAACAGTGTTGTTTCACTTTCTCTTCCAATTTCTTAATTTTATCATTAAGGTTTTTTCCTGACGTTCTCAGTTCATTGACATGTTCTTTAATGGTCTGAATGGCCGAAGCCAGATTTAGGAGAGGCCCAAGCTTTGTGTTGATCTTTTCTAGCTCATGCATTACATGTTCGAGAGTAAATGGGTTGTGCGGGAGAGGTGACACGGGTCCGCTTGCCACTTTACTTGATGCCTTGTTGGATGATTTGCATGTACTACACTTCCATTGCGATTTGCGGTCCCCCAATTTACGATATCCCTGTTCAGTGATTCCACCACAGGGATAGTGGAAGTACTTGTTACACAAGCTACAGACCACTCCTTCATCGAGAGCTTCGTCACATCCACCACACTGAGCCGCCATGATAACGTAATGAGCGTAGTAATAATAAATTAATAACCGATGCGACCCGACGGTTTAGGAACTCTGACTAATCGACTGCGTAACAGACCGGTCACAATTGTCGTGCGCTCCGCGTCGAGAATCGACACAAACTGTCGATCTCCATTTCGATCTCGGTCTCGAACCTATTCGCGCCTTTATTAAAAAGGCGACAACCCGATATATCGCGAACGCGTCCATTCATAGAAATCCGCTAATCGTGGCCGCCACCGACTACGAACATAACTTCCATCCTATCAGCCGCGGCCGCCGTCCGCGGCATATTATGACCGAACCTCCCGATGCCCTTATATCCCTTCTTTCGGATACAGATACCGCACACAGGATCAGACACCGACCTCGCCGGCGAGGTCGAAGAATCCCTTGCCCTCCGGCCGGTGCAGAGTACCATGGCGAGACACCTAGTACATATTTGCCCTCCCCCATAGCGACTGCCCAAGCCGAGGCCTTTCCTCTTTGAGACGCCCTTGAGCTAGTTGTCCCCTTGCCCTTCTGGCTCGAGCGTAGTGGTTGCACGCTCGCCCTCTTGTCCCCTCTTGTCGTCCCGCGGTCCCGCGGCCAACAGCGTAGATCATTCACACACACACACACACGCACTCACACGCTCTCGTACACCCTTGCACACCCTCACACACCCTCACGCACCCTTACACACCGTCACACACTCTCACACACACACACGCACTAAATTTAAATGTACTAGTCCCGTACGAGAATCGAACCTGCGACAGGTCCAAAACAATTTCTAGTGAGAGACTATGTTTAATAAAATAACTGGACATGTGCGAGTAGGACTCGCGCTCTGAGGGTTTCGTATTTTAGCGCAAAATTGTAATTTCGGTTTCGGCAGAAATTCAGCCGAAACTAGGGCCGAAACCGAAACTACGTTTGTGGGCTTTTGGACGCTATAGGAGAGTGTCAAAATGGCTGAACTATGGTCTAAGCATGACGATTTATTTAATATAATCTATCTTTGAATTAATTCTAATCGATTGCACTGGAATCGATTTTCGTATTTGAGACTGTTGGATTTGTCTTGATTAGTACTATAGTTTTAAGTGGCCCTAAAAACTTTTGAACTAAACAAGATAGCCCCATGACGTTTGGGCTTGTTGGATTTGTTTTGATAAGTTCTATAGACTACAGTTGCCAGAGTCTATTGGTCAGGAAAAAAGTGCCAATAGGAATTCGCCTAATATATAACATAATTCTATCGTATATGGGCTCGTTTGATTTATCTAGATAAGTACCATATACCAAAAATATTTTTATTACAATTATTTATTATGTAGAAATCGGATTATAAACGAGGAAGTTATGGTTAGTTATGTAAACCTCCTTTTATGACGTCCGTTAACCTTATGTTTAGTTGTATATGTGTGTATGTACTGGCTTAGTATAGCACTCGTCTTTCATTAGCTATTTTAGTATTTTTTATTTTATATTGTACTGTACTAAAGTACTTACACTTTAGATGTAAGCCGGCTACGGGCTTAAGGTCTAACACAACTAACTCTTTTATCTGGATCTCTCTGTGCACACATAGTTAGAGCTACAATCTAGTTTTGTCTTTTAAGATATATAAATGTTTATTATCTATGATTGTAACTTGTTTTGTGAGCCAAATAAATAAATAAATCAATTCTCACTTATTTCATTTAGAAAACTTCCCATTTAGAGTGGTAAAAATAAAAAGGAAAAAAGTATATTTTGAAGTGTTGTATTTATTTAAATATGTAATTATTGCACTATTCATTATTATTGTTATCATATTACATTGTAATATGATAACGTAATAGTCGTAATATAATTATAATTACACATTAATAACGTAACGTAACTTCTACAATGACAATCATAAAATACTCATAATTTTAATGGGAGGGATGTACAAGATGGATTGACAGCAAATAATTAATAAGTTTCTTCTTCTTCAGTTTTGTTAGGAATAACCGCAAATCTCCCCGTTCCGTGATATTCAATCTGCTCCTTTTTTTGTTAAAAGGTTTGTATCGACACTAAAACTTTTTCCTACAAGATATGACGAGGGAAACGCAATCAAAGGCTTTCTCGCAATTCCCCACAGTCCAGGATATTTTTCGGGTATTTCTGCCTGCAGCTCCTCATTAATGCTGAGCTCGAGTAGCTCCTCTTGTAATATCACATTCTCCACTTCCGTTTCATCAAATGGCTTTACGATCCATGGTGGTATTTCCATCGTCAGAATATCTTCAAATCTGATTTTGAAGTCATTTTGCAGGGCAATTAAATGTTTAACGTATGTCTGAATATCCTCATCATTCTACCTGTGACAAGTTTGAAAACTGGGAAAATTCGGGCTGACTGATATTTTGCTTTATAAATTTCAATTTTCCAAGAAAAGCTGAAATTACACCCTTTGTTTTTATTACATTGAGGCTGTCCCCTTGTAATTGTAAGTAAATGTCTTCTTCTTATTTTAATGAATGGCCGCACACTTTAACAGTGTATTTCGCCAATGTCAAGTAGTAATAGAGTATAACAATAAATCATAAAAATTGGCTTCTTGTCGCCATTACGGGAAAAAACAAAAGCCTGCGTAAATGTCATGGAATTTTTTGAACAAATCTTTCAAATATGCCATGTCTGCTTTCAAATTGATAAGGGTGTCTTTTAAATCTGGATCTTTACTCAAATTTTGATGAACCAGCGTGCTTCATTATGTAAGAGCAATCGTTGGAAGTCTTCATCATTTTCATCGCACAATTATGCAAATAAACGCGATTTCAACGCATTGCTTCATATTTTGTAAACTGCATTAATAACAAATTAAATAAAAAATCTATCACTCAAAGATTTCGCTACTAGGTATTGTCGGTGGATGACACAGTAAATTACAGTTACCTCTGGTATAATTCTTTTAATATGGCTTATAAACCAACGATATCGCCCGACCATGGCAGGAGCTCCATCTGTTGCCACCGAAATAAAGTATGTGCATGAAATCGATTTTATTTAAAAAAATCACTCAGGACTATAAATATGATTTACCTTTAGTGTCCGTCTCCAAAGTTTTCGTGAATAGTAGCTCTTCATGAATTTCTTCGTCCATAACAAATCGAACATATGCCAATAATAAAGCTTCATTACCAGGTAAAGTTGTTTCGTTCAGTTGAATAGAAATACGAGTTGTTTGCAGATAATTACACAAGAAACTTTGAATATCAGAGCTCATTTCATCAATACGTTTTTGTATAGTGTTGTTACTCAAAGGAATTCTTTTGAGTATGTCAAATGGAGATTTGTGCAGAACAGTTTTTAAAACCTCTTCTACAGCGGGTAAAATTAACTGTTCTCCAATGGTGTGCGGTTTTCCAGATTTCGCTAAAAGTAATACGATATTGTAAGATGCCCGCAAGTCATCGTCGTTACTTTCAGATGTTAAAGCGAACATACTGTGTACGGTGGGTCTCTTTTCATATTTTTCCTTCAATGCTTGAAAATATTTCAAATCTTTACCTATTTTATCAGGATGACACCTTCTTAGATGATTCGAGCTTCGATGGTTTCATAGAGTCATTGCTCAAAACTTTGTTACAAAGAAGGCATATGGGCAATCGCTTGTCTACCTTTGATGGAAGAAAACCAAATTTTAAATAATCAACACTATACTGTCGACATTTATTCTTAGATTCAGCCATGTTTCGTATCAGTTACCTACCTGCCTACCTACCAACAAGATATGGCTATTTTAACAGAATACGAGTAAAAACCTAATGAATTATTGCAATGAAATAAACAAAGTACCAACGGCAAACTGATTCTAATTATTAAAAGCAATAAATCGCTTCATAAAACTCTATTATGGATCTTAATCCATGGATTAAGATCTATAATAGAGTTTTATGAATACAGCTGTACCGATTTTAAAGTAAAGTATAATATTTTTTCATTAATATATTTTGATATATTTCTGTAAATTCGATAGAAAATACTTTTAAATAATATATTGATATCAAAACTCCGCGATTTTAATTATTTATTACTTTTATGCACGTTACGGTTACGTAAGGACGAATGAAAATATATTTAATTAAGTCATTTAGCATCAGGAACCTGAAATATTTACAGGTCAATCATAATATATCTCACCTTTAGTGAACCACCACACAGTCGGGTAAAAAAAATAATAATAAAGTAGGGACAAAAAGTTCAACCTTTCTCGGGTTTCTGTTCTTTTATGGAAGCATTTAATAATGACTCTGTTCAGTATTTAATTTTTAATACGTACCTACCACACGCAAACTTTACAAATATACTTATTACAACATAAAATAAAAGTATGTATAACAAATAGGCAGGTAAATACTTACTTTTTCTGACACTGGCAAACACTGACGGACGATTTAGCGCAGTGGTTAAGAGCTTGAGCTGCTCCGCCCACTGTGTCGAATAGTCGCGGGTTCGATTCCCGCACGGGACAAATCTTTGTGTGATCCACAATTATTTGTTCCGGTCTGGGTATTTGTTTGTGAATTTTCATGTTTGTAAACGCACCCACGACACAGGAATAAATCCTAGTGTGGGGCTACGTTTAAAAAAAAAAAAAAAAAAAACAATTTATTTTACTTTTCTTTTCGAAATTCCGGAAACAAATGAGTAAAGTTTAACCTTGGCTATTTATATTGGTTCATGCAAGATAGCAAGCACACACACCACAAGTTGTATTTCGTCCCTTTGCACGTCTGAACAAGCGTTGCGGACGGCTGCGGCGCTTTGCAAGTCTCGACACGTTGTACTAAATATGGAATATGCAAGTTTTTACAAGTAACAGTTGCTGAGCTTCTTAATACATGATCTGCCTACATTGATAGGTGAAGTCAAGCCAACATTATAGTTCTTCACTATCATAAACAAATAAATTTTCGTGGACCCCCGCTTACGAATGTGAACCCCCCATTTTTTTGGCACGCCAACGTAGATTCCCGTCGCGTCTCTTGTGGACCCCTGAGGGTCCACCTGGACCACTTTGAGAACTAAGGATTTAAATGAACAACGTTGAGATTCAATTATTGCCGTATAAAAAAATCACATACACCGGCACGCCTACATTCTCCAAGCGGGAGTGGCAGAGGTGTACTGTGTGCACACACCTACTTATTGCCGGAAAGGTAAGTTGCCAATGTAATAGGGGCGAGGCTATTGCCATTATACCGGGCACAATTTCGGACCCAGGACTGATAAACAAAAATAAAATAAAAAAGCCTTTTATTTCACGTCTTGAATTTTATTTTATTTATTTATTTATTTGAACATTTTACATACTCTTTTTTTAGTATAGCTATAGTATACAAAATATTTTATTAATCAATATAATTTAATCTAGAAAAGAGAACCATAAGGCATTGTTTTATACATTTGTAAATTTATAAATTTTACTTGAACCACTCTACTTGATGGTGAAGCGCTCCTCCCTGATCAGAAATGACCGGTAGTCTCTATCTGTGGCCTTTTCCCACCACAGCCTTCCAGCAGTCCCTTTAATGTCGTCGGCCCATCTACTTCTAGGTCTTCCTCTCTTTCTAGTACCCTAGTCATGACGTCAGCCGAGAAGTTCATCTATCGTCACTCATTCTTACTACGTGGCCCGCCCATCGCCATTTCGATCTCATAGAATAGTTTAGTGCGTCTATTACTCCTGTTGTTTTCCTTATAAAATGCGATATTTTTGAATTTTTAAATTTTCGTCGTGCTTTTCCGTGCTCCGTTGGCATGAGTTTATTTTGTTTTTAAGATTGCGCGTGAATTTCTATGTTTGACAAGCGTATGTGAGCGACGGCAAGAGACATGTACTCGTATTCATGACATTTCCCTTACTTTTTAATGGCATTTGGCTTTTGAAAATTTCTTTAAGTTGTTTGCCTAGATATATGTATGAATTGACAAATTCTATTGAAGTATTATCAACTTTTATATCATTTTTCAATGTATTTGTCATCACTTTTGTTTTATTGAAGTTGATTTCTAGGCCTGACTGTCTGCTTGCTTTTTGTAGAGTATCTATCATGTGCTTTAGCTCTACGTTGTTTAGGATAGCAAGACAAGATCGTCAGCGAATCTCAAGTGATTTATATTATTTCCATTTGTATTTAGGCCAATCGTATTCCAATTTAGTTTATTTATTACTAGCAGTTTCTCGCGACTTTGTACCCGGTCCATAACAGCGCCACTTACCGGGTTTATTTTATATAGCCTTTGTTACTTCTGGATAAGGTAGCTTTCCAATCGTAAAAGAATCATTAAAACCGGAGATTACCCCGAACATCCAAACTCACAAACTTTACCTCTTCATAATATTAGTATAGATGGACTCTAATACCTTACCCCTCTTTTTATTGAAATGGGGATTCCAGTTGTCTCTAGTTTCCTTTGCTAGTGTTGTTTTCATAGATATATTTTAGCATTTTGATGGATTTAGTCTCTACATTTTGTGAGTTTAGGGCTTCCCATATTGATGAATGGAGTATAGTGTCAAAGGCTTGTTGGTAATCTATGAAGGCAAATAGACCGTGTCTTATCTGAATGGCAAGACAAGAGTCTCCGTAACCGGCGAGCGTGTATGAGACGAACTATGAGAGCGGAGGAAGCCAGAGAGGTCTATAAGGAAAGAACCTGTTGGAACTCTGTACTCTCCGCCTACCCCGCAAGGGAACTGGCGTGATGATATAGATAGATAACCGCTATGTAGAGCGGTCGCTGAAATTCCTGGTACTTCTCAATAAGTAGCTCTACATAATGAATATGATCAACCGTAGAGTAACCTTTCCGGAAGCCTGCTTGCTCCATTGGCTGGTATGAATCGAGTGTAGCGCTAATTCTATTTTTGATTATCTACGAGAAAAGATATTGTATTACGACGGCAGAAGGCTGATAGTTGTTTATATTATGGGGATCGCCTTTTTTATACAACAATATAATGTCTGACTTTGACCATTGCGGAGGCGTTATAGATGTGTCTAGTATTTTCTTGAAGAGAATCATCAGCGGTGTTAGTTATCGTGTCCGTTCCCGGATTTTTTTCTGATTTAAGGCGCTTAATTTCTCTTATAATTTCAGTTTGCTCCACTGGGTTTATTTCTGAGTCGTTATTTTCTTTTAGCAGATGTAGAGCGCTTTCGTGTTGTATTTCTGGGGAGTCATATAAGGTTTTGTAAAACTTAGTGGCTATATGGAGTATGTCTTTTCTATTGTGTGAAACTCTATCCGATTTGCAAAGACCTATCCATGTTTTGTCAGATCTTAATGCGTTGTATGCTCTTTTTAAGCTCCCTGATGTGTTACGGTGACTTTCTATGGTTTGTCTTCGGTGGTATTTGTAGTCTTGTCGTATGTGCTTGCTTATAAGTCCCCTGATACTGGGAACTTTTCTATAGAAAAACTACATTTTGTCCGCCCTACAATTTGCACGAGATCCTTCGTGATCTCTAAACGCATTATATGGTACCTACTAGACTAATGAGGCAGTCCATGACAATACTTTTAAAAAAAAGCTTTCTGTAAATAATAAAATTTTCCTGTAATTAAATAAACGACATTTAATTTTCATTCTATCTCTATCTATATCATCACGCCAGCTCCCTCGCGGGGTAGGCAGAGAGTACAGAGTTCCAACAGGTTCTTTCCTTACATACCTCTCTGGCTTCCTCCACTCTCATAGTTCGTCTCATACACACTCGCCGGTTACGGAGACTCTTGACTTGCCCTTCAGCTAAGACACGGTCTATTTGGTCATGGTAAGATAGTCTAGGTCTTCCCCGGCACCTACATCCTTCGACTTTCGCATTGTATATCTGTTTTGTCATTCTTTCTATATGTCCGAACCAACGGAGCATACCCTTTCTAATCTTTACAACGATACTATCTTTCATACCTACTCGCTTTCTTACTACGCTGTTGCGAATACGGTCGGTCAGCGTGACTCCGCACATCTTCCGCAGAGATCGCATTTCGACCGCATTTATCCTGCTTTCGTTCTCCTTCTTACATACCCAACTCTCACTGCCATATAACAGCGTTGGGACAAGCACTCCGTTATGCATGGCCAGCTGCGCCTTTTGGCTTAAGTGCCGGCTCCCAAGTAGCCTTCCCATCGCACCATTCACTCTATTACCTGCATTCACTCTTCTCTCTATATCAGCGGTGTATTTCCCATCCTTACTGAAGGCGCATCCAAGATATACAAACTCATTCACTTGCTCCAGCACATCGTTACCAACCACAATCCTTGCATTCGTTTTCATGCAAACTATATAAACATAAAATAAGAAATCGACAATCTGATCAAATGTACATCTGTAAATTAAATGTGTATATAAACTGTTGCGGAGTTATATAACCGTCATCTATGTTCTACAGTTAGAATTAAAGCAAACGGTATTGAAGTTTGTAGTACAACTACTCCACAATAGATGGTACTTCAGAAAAATTAATTTACTAGTAGTGTTATCTCGTAGACTATATAGAAACTATTTACATAAGATCGTGTTATCATTGTCTACCTACTTGAAACTAGATGTCACTAATCGTCGGTACCTTTAGAGCATATGGTCCGACAAGTATCTTTTGTCCCGTGGATGACTTTGACAGAGGAGCATTGGAGTGACATTAGGCTTAACATTTAGTAAATTTTTTATACTTTCAACGAGATATTTCAACAGGTGGGTCCGCACGGTTACTATAATAAAATAATAATAGCCCTGTTAAGAAACTGTCCCAC
The DNA here is from genome assembly GCA_905147815.2 of Phalera bucephala. NCBI lineage: Eukaryota > Metazoa > Arthropoda > Insecta > Lepidoptera > Notodontidae > Phalera > Phalera bucephala. The sequence continues at coordinate 7,661,749 of LR990629.1, read as the reverse complement.
TGCTGGGCACGGGCCTCCTCTCAAACTGAGAGGGTTTAGGCCATAGTCCACCACGCTGGCCCAGTGCGGGTTGGCGAACTTCACACACCTTCGAGCAACTCTTAGGCATGAAGGTTTCCTCACGATGTTTTCCTTCACCGTTAAAGCAAGTGATAATTAATTTTAAATACGCACATGCTTTCGAAAAGACAGAGGTGCGTGCCTGGGTTTGAACCAGAGACCTCTGACTTTGCAGTCCAACGGTCTAACCACTAGGCATGTATGTAGTGACATTTCGATATTTCACTTAATGAGAGCGTTAGTTTCCGATTTCTGTCGCGAGCCTATAGACCCTTGTAGGACTGTAAAATACTTTCCGTATATAGGGACTGATATTTCGCTGTTCGCTTAGTTTTTGTCGCTGTTCGTCCCCCGTCCTCGACGACTGTACATAGTCGCCACTCGAAATCCTTTATGCCCAACGGCCATCAGTTCTAGAAGCGATATGTGGTATCAAATTCGTCCATATTTTTGACTTCCTGACATTTCACTTGATGAGAGCGTTAGTAAACTGATTTTGGCCACAGGCCAAAAGATCCTTGTTGGACTGTACATAATTTTACCTAGGTAATCGCCGTCATAGGAAATGCCGCCCCTTCAAGCGCACCCCCTGCCTTCGACGACGACGAAAAGGCCGAGCTTCTCGCCGACTCCCACGAGAGCCAGTGCACCCCCAGCTCTAAGTCCGTCGACCAGTCCCCGTCGACGCGGTCGACAGGGAAGTCGAGCGCAGGGCATCCCTCCCCCCCGTCGATTCCTTACCTCCTATCACCCAAACGGAGGTCGAAGATCTCATTATGGGTCTTAAAACCAAGAAAGCCCTCGGCTCTGACGGCATTTCGAATCGCGTTCTGAAATGCCTGCCCGCCCTTACATCTGCCTCTTAGTGGCCATATTTAACGCCGCCATGACGAACTGCACCTTCCCCGCTAAGTGGAAGGAAGCAGACGTCATAGGCATTCCCAAGCCTGGCAAACCTCGTAATCTCCCCGCGAGCTACCGCCCTATCAGTCTTCTCAACTCCCTGGCTAAGGTCTATGAGCGCCTACTTCTGGCGCGGCTCCTAGACTTTGTAGTGTCCAGGGGTATCCTTATCGACGAGCAGTTCGGCTTTCGAGCCAAACACTCCTGCGTCCACCAAGTGCACCGCATCATGGAGCACATCCTCTCCGGTCTTAACATACCCAAACCCGTCTACACGGGCGCCCTCTTCTTCGATGTCGCGAAGGCATTCGACAAAGTCTGGCACAACGGCTTGATCTACAAGCTCTACCAAATGGGTGTGCCGGACAGACTCGTGCTCATCATACGAGACTTCTTGTCAAATCGCGCCTTCCGATATCGCGTCGTAATGACGCGCACCACCCCCCACTCCACCCGAGCTGGAGTCCCGCAGGGCTCAGCTCTCTCGCCGCTCCTGTTTAGCCTTTACACGAACGACATTCCTCGTTCGAGTAAGGTGCATCTAGCCCTATTCGCGGATGATACCGCTCTCTACGTCTCCCATAGGAATAAGGGTTTCATTACCAGAAACCTTCAGGCATCCGCCAATTCCCTAGGGAATTGGTTCAGGAAGTGGCGTATTGAGGTGAACCCGGACAAGAGCGCTGCGGTGTTCTTCTCCAGAGGTGCCACCCCGCGCCACTCCCTGCACCGCCCTAGAAGTAATCTCGGCCAAGTGACCATGTTCGACCGACCCATTCCCTGGGTCAAAGAGGTCAAATATCTAGGGGTCACCCTAAACAGTACCATGTCCTTCGGCCCGCACATCAAGCGGGTCCCTCACCGAGCATCCTTTGTGCTCGTCTCCATTCGTTAATCTGCAAGCGAAGTAAAATGTCCCTTAGAAATAAGGTGACGCTTTACAAAACTTGCGTTCGACCCATCATGACTTATGCGTGTGTTGTGTTCGGGCATTCGGCCCCCTCTCACATCGATAAACTCCAAGTGGTTCAAAACCGCTTCCTCCGTAAAGCCGTAGGAGCCCCCTGTTTCGTACGGAATGTCGATCTCCACTCCGATCTAGGTCACGAACCTATTCGCGCCTATATTAAAAAGGCGACAACACGACACTTCGCGAACGCATCTACCCATGCGAATCCGTTAATCGTAGCCGCCGCCGACTGTTACATGTTCTCTCCAATACCCCGATGCTTTGTCATCCATTCTTTCCGCTCAGAATACGGGCGACGACGACGTAGTCGTAGATCCCCTCCCATAACCGGCGGTTGACCGGTGCACTTGGTAGTGCACCCCGTCCCCCCACAGCGACTGTCCCAACCGAGGGCGCCTCTTCAAGGCGTCCTCGAGTATGTCGCCCCTTGCCCTTCTGGCTTGAGCGTAGTGGTTGCACGCTCGCCCTTAAGTCCGGTGAAGCTGTAAAGGCCTCGCGGCCAACAGCGTACATCACTCACACACACACACACACACACACGGAAATGCCGCCACTGCCACCATCGTCATTGTGCAACTATCTTCTCACTTACGGTATTGTTTTCAATTTCTTTGGGAATACTCTATACTAACGTTCGCACTGTATTTTTTTTCTTTTTTCCATGTTCGGTATCAAACTACACCCGTCTTACCCCGCGGCCCCTGTACATATTATCCGCTCTATCTGGATACGTTATAGTATATCTATGATTATTATAACAACAGTGGAGCAACAATCATCATTCAAAGTAAAAATAACGAGTTAATCGCAAATATAGCGTGAGTGTGCAAAATTTCTTTATCAACAACTAGGTAACAAATACATTGAAATTATTAAAACAAGAAAAAAATACGATGCAAATCATTTAATAAGTAAACAAACATTTTGAATGCAAGCATCCCATAATATATAAAAATTCCATAAAGGCAATACTATTTTATAGTATTATTATAGATATTCTTGTCTTGTCACTTACGACTTAAATATAATTAAGTTTTGTAATTTAAGCTCAGAGGGCTTAAGCACGAAAAGATTGACGTTAGCGTGACGCTAGCGATTAAGCGTGCTGTCACTTTCATGTTTATTTGTGTGACAAAGATGGCGTAACAACAATTTTTTCGTGCTAAGCCCTCAGATCATCGCCGGCGGCATGGCGCGACTGTTTCCAACTAGTTATAGTATTTTTCACAGGATGGGTAGTGACAGTTCTAATTGCCAAACGATATTATACTTTATTCAATGGCAATAAGAGGCATGACCCCTTTCTATACTTATGGTTTTATGCCTTAACACTATAGAATTAAATAATTATTTCATTTGCCAATTAGAACTGTTTTTACCCATCCTATGTGAAAAATACTATAATACGTAGCGGATAACGGGTCAGCGATTGACGACTAACAAAGAGACAGGAGTGACCAACCGGTCGTCGGTACACTTACACCCTTATATATAAAAAAGTCACAATAATTTAGTCATAAACTAAAAACATTTACATTTTTAAATTGAAGGAAATCAAAATAGTTGATCAGATCAAATGTATTTTATATATTAAGTTAAACAACCTAAATCTCGACTGTAAGGGAAAAAAAGAACATTTATAACATTATAGTCTAACAGAAAAAATGCATTAATAGAATGTAAAAAATTAGCTTTTTGCATGATAATGATTATGGCAGACTGTGTAAAGGAGATAGTAACATTTCTGAAATCCAGTCTTGACCTATAAATGATTCATAATGATGTTCATAAAATGAAGACGAATCATGACATGACATTTTGCCATAATAATAAAATAAATATTAACTGAAGCTCTGTACCAATTTTCTTCAAACAAAATATGAACACGGCGCTATTAATTTTCCAGAATCTCGCTGATTACACGTTAGAACGTCTAAACAGTTCGTTTGATACATCGCTTATAGTGTAAAAGTATGACTCCAAACGCGACAACGACTAAAAACAACGAGACACTGATAATATAATAGTATGGTGCGTACTTTCGTCCATTTCATGTACATAAGTAATCAGATTGCCGGCCGTTATTGTATAGGAAGAGTATATCACTTGAGGTCATACGGTAGGTTTTTGTATTCCATGCACTTCACGAACTAAGTGGATATTTAAGTTAATATTTAGAAATTTGACTCTGTATTTTGGTGATCTGGTGAGAGGAATACTCGTTTACACGAAATGTATCGATAGAAAAAAAAATCTCTATTACTTGACATTTTCTGATTCCAACGCGAAACGTTTAAGAACTAGTCAATAAAATTTACTTAAAACATAAAGAATAATTGTAGCAAAGTTCTTGTAGAGCAGTTTTATTTATTTCATAGTTTTTTTAGAAGTTGACAAAATTCGTTTTTGAACATACGTCGTTTAAATTAACGACGAATGTTCATAAACTGAGGTCGTCCTCAATATCGTCCATTATTGTTGATTTGTAAAGCCAAAGTCTCTCTCCCTGTATAAATGGTCGATCGCGGTAGGCCCTTAAGTCATCTGCAGTCGCGTTCGGAATTATGCTTAAAAAGTGAGTGGCCTGTGGGCCAGAAGAGCTAGTGCAGGCGAGTTTAAGGCGTGCAGCGGTCGAGGAACCGCGGGTAGAGGCACACTTCGCGGATGTGGTGGCGAGCCAGCAGCCAGCACAGGAACCGTTCGAGTCCCAGCCCGTAGCCGCCGTGCGGCACCGACCCAAACTTGCGCTGGTCCGTGTACCAGTAGTACGGGGACGGGTCGATGCCCTCGCGCTTGTAGCCTGCGGGCGATCCGTATTCATTAATTCGTGCGAATATTATGAATGCCAAAGTTACTCTGTCTGCCTGCAGGTTTGTCTGTCTGTTACCTTTTCACGTCCATACTGCTGAACTGATTTTAGAACAGACAAAGATTTTATACAAGGAAAGTTTTTTGAGACAAAAGGTAGCCTAAGTGTCTGAAATACACGCCGGAAAATAATGCGAACGAAGTTGCGGGAACAGCTAGTTGTTTAATGGACGGCTTGGTCCAGTGGTTAACAGTTTGAGTTGCTCCGCCCACTAGAATGAATAGTCTGGGGTTCGATACCCGCACGGGAAACATCTTTGTGTAACCCACAGATATCAGTTTCGGGCGGGGTGTTTGTGCATACGAATTTCATGCTTGTAAACGCACCCTCGACACAGGGTTGATTTCTAGTATGGGACTACGTTTTTATAAGAGAATAAAAAGAAATTAAAAAAGCATATACGGTTTAAATATCGGGTAAACCGACTCTGGATTAAGTTACGGTCTAGTCGGTTAATGGCCGTGGTATACCTTAATGACTCAACACAGTTCTTTTATTCTTGTTGTTGTTTATGCTTTATAGCCTATGTTACTTCTGGATAATGTAGCTTTCTAATGGTGAAAGAATCATACAAATCGGTCCAGTCGTTTTTAAGTTTAATCGTTACAAAAGTACAAATCTTTCCTCCTTATTATATTAGTATAGATAGCCTCTCACTAGGAATTATTCCGGACCAGTCGCGAATTCGATTCTCGTACGACACAAGTACGAGAATCGAACCCTCCGCTAATCGATTCAGTAGGCGGAGGCTGAAGCTCTGAACCACTGGACAAAGCTGGTGTGTGATTGATCTACGCTGTTGGCCACGGGGCCTTTACAGCTTCACCGGATAAGAGGGCGAGCGTGCAACCACTACACACGAGGTAGGCAGTTAAAAGAATTGAATTTTGATCTTTATATAGTCTCTTGCTCAGTAAAATTTTCAACATCAGACATCACGGGCGATAAAACACAGGCGGTCGAGTATAGAATATTTTTCACATAAGATAGGTAGTGACAGTTCTAAGTGCCAAACGAAATTAATATTTAATTCAATGGTGTTAATGGCTAAAACCACAGGTATAGAAACGGGTCATGTCTCTTATTGCCATTGAATAAGGAATAATTTTTATTGACACAACTGTCACAGTACACATGAAATATACTAAATTATTTAAATTTTAAAAATGATGATGGATAAAATGATGACATCTACCTATCAATCTATATCATCACGCCAGATCCCTTGCGAGGTAGGCAGAGTGTACACAGTTCCAACAGGAGGACATATGTTTGCATAATTAAAATTCAACACGTCCTGAGTAGATTCTGGGGCCACTTACCCTCCAACAGCTCTTCATGGTCCCATATCCTCATGGAGCCGCCGACGATTTCGCCGACGCCCGGCATGAGGACGTCCACGGACTCGGTGAGGCGCTTGTCGTCCGTACACCGCGACATGTAGAACGATTTGATCTCGGCCGGGAACTTGCACAGGAGGATCGGCACACCGATGGCGTCTGTCATTTTGCGCTCTGGCATTTCTGGTATATCCTAAAAAAATAAATAATTAAATAATGACGGATAATTTGGTTAAGAACTTAAAGCCAAGAGATCCAGTAGTTGTTGATTTTGATCTCTGCCCACGATATCTTTTTGTGACCCACAAAATATATTATAAAATCCAATATATAGTCTTATGCCTTAATATCACTGAATTAAATATTAATTTCGTTTGGCAATTAGAACTGTTAGTACCCATCCTATGTGAAAAATACTATAGTGTGGGGATATGTTTCAAAATAAACAAATATTGGTGAATTATAAGCAAAAAAAAGCAATAACTTGTTTATTTGGTTTCTTTCCTCATGAGCGGCATAAACCAATAAGTTTCTCTAGTTATTTACTTATACACCGTCACGCCTATATTCCCCAAGCGGGGTGGCAGAGGTGCACTCAGTACACTCACGTTTGACCGACGATATTAGGTCCCATGTAATCGGGGGCGAGCCTATTGCCATATACCGGGCACAATTCCAGACTCCGGACTCGTACTGGGAAGTTGTCGTTAGAAAAACTACACTTGTCCGACCTAGGATTTGACCCCAGGACCTCGTGATCACAAAGCGATTTTGTCACCAACGAGGCAGTCGGTTATTTACTTTATTAGCATACAAAACAGACCCCAATAGTTACATGTTATTATAGGCTAGATGTTACGTCGTATAATACAGGTATTTATCTAGGTCATAGTCCAGAACTATGTAAGTATGCGTAATAGATAGCTTTCATCTTTCGCTTAGTATATAAAGCCAATAGCGACAGCCAAGGCCGTTCTTCCTTGAGGCACCCTTGAGCTAGTTGCCCCTTGCCCTTCTGATTGGAGCGTAGTGATTGCACGCTGGCCATCTTATCCGGTAAAGCTGTAAAGGCTTTGCGGCCAACAGCATAGTTCATTTACACACACAACAAAGATAGCTATATTGCGCAAGTAAAAGATCAAATGCGAAAGAGCGCCAAAGAGCATTTTTAAGAGCGCCTGCCATCATAGTTAACTAAAAAGTTTTAATTGTAAACCGAATAAAAGGTTAATAATGAAAAGAGACAGAAGTTCAGTAAGCCTACCTCTCCAAACTCGTAGAATGATCCATCGTCCTTAGTAATGTTGTGTTCACGCAGGTACTCGATGGCTTCTGTGTACGCCATACGCTTGAACGGCTTTTCAGGTTTCTGCAATAAAATAATGAAATTCAACTTTTCACCACAATAAGTAAACTAGTAACACTTTGGGGTCACGGATCACGTGACCCCAAAGTGTTAGTTACTAGTTTACTGTTTCCTTTTTTTATATTATGAAACAGTTCCACCAATAAGCACACAATGAAAATGATCTCTGCAAAATGAGTCTACCCAAGTCTTCGGGAATGTGGGACAGTTTATAAATTTCAGTTCCATCCAATATTTGTGTTCATGGGGATGTATTATAAGAGTGATAATGTTAATCGGAAATTATGTTACTTTGTAATGTTGAACATTGTCCAAGCATCTTGTGATAGCGATAATAAGTTGTAACCCCATAAAGTGGCTGTTCAGGAATTGCCACGATAAATAATTTATCGATGAAGCGAATCGATTGTGAGCGGCCAATACCTCCTGATATTTGTAAAGTCAACTTTATACTTAATTATTCTTAGCATAAAGTTTATTTTCGCACAACCGTGTCCATAGACTTAAGCGTTGAAAGAACGCGAACGGTAATACAGCCACAGTATACATATTATAAACAGTTGAGCATCTTAGTACTAGCAGTCCGAATAGGTTTCACGCACACAGATGCGCTCTCTAGGCTGTTTCTCGAAAGTGTTCGACGGGTATAGTATTTTTCACATAGGATGGGTAGTGACAGTTCTAATTGCCAAACGAAATTAATATTTAATTCGATGGTGTTTAAAACCATAAGTATAGAAACTGGTCATGCCTCTTATGGCCATTGAATAAGGTATAATTTCGTTTGGCAATTAGAACTGTCACTACCCATCCTATGTGAAAAATACTATAGTACACCGCGGCCGCTAGTATTATCTTTCTTTCTTTCTCTTCTTTTTTTTTTAAAACGTAGCCTCACACTAGGATTTATTCCTGTGTCGTGGGTGCGTTTACAAACATGAAAATTCACAAACAAATACCCAGACCGGAACAAATAATTGTGGATCACACAAAGATTTGTCCCGTGCGGGACTCGAACCCGCGACTATTAGACGCAGTGGGCAGAGCGGCTTAAGCTCTTAACCACTGCGCTAAATCGTCCGTCCACTGCGCTAAATTATGATATTTAATTGTTTATACAAGGTGTACGTTGGAGTGAAAACCCAAGTGATGTATCCAATGCCTACTGTTCGCTGGTAATAAAATAATGAATAAAGAGAAAACTTCAATAAGTAACATATGTAGAAATCTACATAAATTGTTTATGGTAAAATTATTAAGTGGCAACACAAGTCCACACTTTTTCTAGCTCGTTGTATTTGACATTTTTAGAGCTGTATAAAATATAGGAAAGCATGTGTAGCAAGGCTATAATTAATTAAATTTGTAATAAAATGCGTAATCACAGTGAATTGTCTAATTGTGCAACAGATCCCGCTTCAGCCCTTACTGTTCTCAACTCAACAACATCTATCTACTGACCTATTGGTATTCCAATAGGTCAGTAGATAGATTTAGTTTGTTGTATTGCCGAACGAGACAAAATTTAACATTACTAAAGTACATGTTTAATCAGTCAAAAGAAAGAGGACTGACCAGTCCTGGTGGGGACTGGGTGAGCAGCATCCGTTCACGAGTATTACTTGAGAAGCAGCCATCACCTGGGCGTTCGCTCATGGACGACTAAAATTACACCATGTTTATGTTAATTGTGGAAATAGGTTACCTTGAAGCCAGGGTTGAGCTCGTAGACGAGGTGCGCGTCGGGCGAGGCGAGCACACGGTCCACCACGTCCACGACGAGGTCCTCCAGCCGAGACAGCAGGTCTTCGAACGTGATGAACGGACACTCCGCCTCCACGTGGCTGTACCTGCCACCAACATAAAACATAATTTACACACTGCCCAATTTCGCGTGAAGTGAAGGAAGGTAAGTCGTATAAACGCGCCCCTTATCTTTCTACACTACTATCTTTCTTTTACTTCTCTTCCTACACTATCACTGCCCAGCGCTCCCTTCGTAGGCGGTTTTACGAACGAGAGCCGAGACTGACAAGCCACGTCCACTCAGTGTGGCCGGTTTAGGAATCTTTCTGCAATCCTGGAGAAAAAATAATTTTCGAAAAAACTTAAGGTGTCCATGGGTTTAACGATGGACTCCGACAGATATAAAGAATATAAAATAAAAAAAAATGTGAGGATAGGGCATCAGAAAAACCATGGAAAGCTATTTTAAAAATGCCTGTGAAAACTTTTAACTTCGGGGAAAAGAAAATCTGACGTCGGGAGTTTTTACAAACTTAAGAGAAACACAAAGTGCCTGAAATATGAAGATAGAATGTCAATAGTCGTCACTGCTGCGGTACTGCTTATTGCTCTAGGCGGGAAGTGGCGGCAGTAAGTGTTTAACCCGGTATAATATCCAACGTTAACTTTTTAACCAACCCAGTCAGATTTATCCGACAATATTTTCGTGCCCGTTTCAGCAACAGTCGTATTCGTCTGAGACAATTCTTGTTCGCGTCTTATGTTTTTCTCGTTTATTAAGCAGGCGCCATGGGCACGGCAACAGATATAATAAAGTCAAACGGTTAGATCGCTGCCCAAAAATTAGGATTATTTGAGTTAGCACTCTAATTTCAACACTATAAACCTAAATTTTTACTGTTGGTGTATTCTTGTGGGGGTATCTCATACGGTCAGCAATGTATTATTGACCTACGTCAGTCTTTTTTTATATATTTGAAGTGACTTACTCGGCGAGATGCCTGCGCGTGCGCGACTGTTCTGCGCGGTAGGACTGCGCGATGCAGTACACGTCGCCGAGCGTGGCCAGGCACGTCTCCAGATACAGCTGCGAGCTCTGCGTCAGGTACGCCTCCTCTCTACCTTACGGAAACAGTTCATTATACTCCGTTTACTAGCATGTAGTCAACGTCACTTCTCGTGCGAGCTGCGAGAAAGATGCGCGGAGTCAAGCTCACCAACCGCGCTCGAAACGGCGTAGTAAGAAAGCGTGTATATATGAAATACAGAACTGGTGTGAAGTTAAAACTTTGATTAAAAAGCTCTTTTTAAAAACAAGCTTTTGTAGCCAAAACACAATAAGATAGGTATCTTGCTTAGTTGAGGAGTTCCCATGACCTCCTTCCGGCTCCATTGTTAAACCCATGGACACCATCTGGGTCTACAGTGCTCGCCAAGGCAAATTCAACGAGCCCAAATTCGGCGAGGTTACGTTGAGTAGTTGGGTGGTTCTTCCTTCCTTTATTGATGAGTGTCAATTGCACTCACCCGAAGTAACTGAACTTGAAGAGAGTGCTGCCTCCCTCGCACTGTGTCTGTACAAGCGTAGGCGGCGTCACCTCGGTGTAGCGGCGCGCCGCGAAGTGCTCGCGGAACGCGCGGGTCACGGCCGCACGCGCACGCAACACCTTCGACGTGTTCTCGCCACGGATCATTATGTGCCTGATCGTACAAACTAATATGTACATACGACATGTAAGAAACAGGCACACAAATTTTGAAACATTTCCCACTAATACATATAAATACGACACAATATGTACATAAATATTTATGTCTCCTATAAAACTTTACTACCAATCCTACTAAAGTGTATGCAACTGCGCCTCTTTTTTTGTCATTTTCGATGGAGGTTACGCCACATAGCGGTGGACAGCGCGACGCGTACATCGCACTACGGGTGCGACGGTACCATAGAGAAAAGTAATATAATGGGAATAGAGAACCAACTCGGCGCTTTTTTACGCGTACACGATTTCTGTCACTTAGTAGAACCGTCTATTAATAGTATACCGAAACTTTTTATAAGTACATACCTATACATATATAGCTAGTCATGGTGGTATGCCTATATAGGTATATATTCGTATACGCATATTTAGTATGAATGTATAGAGGCAGCTATGTCTATACATTCCTATAGACAGCACTCACGAAGATATCCGCTAAGATAAAATACTATTCATAAAAATTGAACTTATTACAAGGAGCAACAAATCTAGAGAAAATAAAACGCACAAAATCATTTTTTATTTTTTATACACAACTAACTTTTGCCACACAAATAACTTACTTTTACGGCACACAATTCATAGATCAATTCAATTAAAACGTTCGATATCACAAAAGGCACTTTTTTAAATAAAACTTAGGCGCACCCTAGGATTTATTCCTGTATCAGGGGTGTGTTTACAAAAATAAAAAAATCACCAATACCCAGACCGGAACAAATAATGGTGGATCATACAAAGATTTGTCCTGTGCGGGAATCGAACCCGCGATTATTAGACACAGTGGGCGGAGCTTAAGCTCACAACCACTGCGCTTAATCGTCCGTCACTTTAGTTCAAAATACGTAAAAAGTAACACCAAAACCGGTGGTCAGAGTCCAGAGGAGTTTAAGAACTCAACGTTACACAAGGGCAAAAATGTTTTTAGGTTAATAAAGATCCCCACGCAAATCCAGATAAATTTTACTAAAAATCAGTCGGTAAACACATAATTACAAGTGTACGCGCACAACAAACAAACAATCGGCGGCCATTTGTAATAGTCTGACAGACTAATTAGTGAACAGTCGATTTTTTGTAGAAAATATTTAACAATATTTTAACTAAATTAAATCGAATTAACAGTTCGATAGTGAAATAAAAAAATATGTAATGATGTTGGCTACAGGTTCAGTTGAATAAATTAATAAATTTATTTAAAAGACATTTATATTTATTAAGTATTAAATTCGACCTTCAACCGATACTAATCGGTTCTGTTGTGACATCTAGCGAATAACTGAATAACTAATTGGTCTTATTTTGTTTAGGTATAATAATAAGGGGTGGCCAATAAAAATGTTTTGACTGTACAGGCGACTTTCCGACCCCTGGTCGGTACTATCGGCATCGCACCGGTCATTAAGCAACGCAAGGCTAAAATCCCGCTCACACCGGTATTGCCATCTCGTTCCCGTCGTGCGACGTTTTTGCGTGGAGAAGCTGTGCGGCAACTCCTATACATTTCAGTAGATTACAACTCCCCAGGCCAGTCCAGACCAGGCCATAAGTGTCGCCATAGTATTTCAAGCCTCGTATTCATTAGAGGACAAATGATCCGCGACACATGTCGCTTCAGGTGTCGCGCGAAGTCGAGTGTAAAATCACAGTGCATTTATTAAAAAGTTACGTCGATACAATTACCTAGTGACATATCTATTTGTGGAATGAAGACTAACCTATTATCCAACTGCACATCAGGCAATGCTTCTTCATTGAGGATGGCATCAGCTCCGCCTGGTGGAGCCAGTCCAATCAGTTCCCAGTAGTCTACTGTCAACTCATGTCCACCTGGTGCCTGATATCAAAGAATGATATTAAATTCTATATCATCACACTAGATCCCTAGAGAGCATCCTTGAGGCAGAGAGTACAGAGTTCCAACAGATCCTTACAGACCTCACTCGCTAAAATAAATAAAATCATTCTATAAAATAAGATGCATTTCCTATGGTGTGTAATGAAATTAATTCCACATCTGCAGATTAAGAGAGCTCTAGGACTTTTTCATAAGTAGTCAGGTGTTTTTTTTTTCATTAGGTAGTGTATATGGACACAATAACTATTGGAATATTACCCATCCACTCAACAAAGAGGTAGAATAACATAAGTATGACTAAAGAGTAAAGTATATAAATCTCTAAGGAATACAATTTGAGAAAGTGCCAGTTTTTACATGCAGATGCACGCAACTGGGCTTTGCAACCATTATTATTGTAATCTGAAATAATGTGATCTGGACTTTGGAGCAGAAAGGATCTCGAGTGGCAACCTCGAATCGGAAGATGTGGAGTGGGCACCCCCTCCCCCCCTTACAAGGCGGATCGATGACCTCGTGTAGGCTGTAGGTAAAAGCTCAATGTATACGCACAAACGCGGTTGTTGTGGCAATTTTTCGGGGAGGCCTTTGTCCTGCATTGTACGTCTTCCAGCTGACGACGAAGATGATGAATCTGAAATAAGTTAGCAAACAAACTTACCATTTTCCCTTCTGGCACAATCTCCAACTTGCCATAAAGCACTACGGATGATTCGGTGGACAGCACAAGCGCATCATAGGTCTGGCACAATATGCCGTGCAGTACACATTGCAGATAACCAGAGCCGTCGCGCAGCGTGAGGAAGGCCAACGCACGTCCCTGCCGCCGCAGCCGATGAACCCAGCCACGGACGCATATGCGCTCGCCTCGGTGCTCACCCGCTGTCACAACAGTAATTGTGTACACTCCATAATTCATATAACCTTTCTCCCTCGTTGACCAAATGAAGGATGGGATTTTCGAAAAATTCTCATTAATAATCCAGTTTAGAATTGTGCCCGGTATACTAGTAATAGGTGAGTCCCTAATTATATTAGCACTAACATTGTCAGTGAAATGTAGATGTACCTATGCAGTAAACTTTCAGCCAACCTCAGTTGAGGTATAGAGTAGTAATGATGTTCATATATTCCTGTACTATATGTTCCACATATACACTCACAAAATCTTAAAAGCTTAGATTCATATCATCTTGCAACCTTAATTAGGGAGGCAAGATACTAATAATAAGATTAATGAAGGAAAAAGACATTTTATTCTCAATGTGAAATATGTATGCATTACATGAAATTATCAGAGAAACATTAGAATGAAACCTAACACCCAAAGCACATCAAACCTTATTAGGAAGATCATTAGTTAGTACTAACCACTATCTTAAGATAATTACATAAGAAGCAAGTAATGTAAACAATATTAAAACATGAGCCCCTGCCTGTTTGTGGCTAAACATTGGGTAATTTCATTTATATTCCATTTTAAGACTGTTTTTAGGGTTTCGTACCTAAAACGAAAACTTTATAGGTTCCCTTCGTTGTCCGTCAGTCCGACGGTTATCACTTTTTCAGGGTTTTTTTTTCTCAGGAACAGCTAGAGGTATTCAGTTGAAATTTATACCAAATACGAAGATATACGGTCCCCTACTAGGGTAAAAAAAATGACGGTCTAAGTAAACGCAAACAAAGACATGGCCATTTAAAGTCACTCATTAGAAATTATATAGCACTTACCATTGACCTAGGAATTTGGCAAGAAGCAAGGTTTTAAAGTACATATAAAGGAAGAAATTCGATATTTGTCAATTTATAACTATGACATATAAAATAATTATTATTATTCCTCAAATCTGATGAAAAATTAAAATAGCGCTGTCTAGTGAGTACTTTACACACTACAACAATACTTCTTTGTCTATGTGCTATCAGTGACATTTTGTGGAACTATTTTGATTTGTGGTGAATAAATATATATTCACACACAGAGATGTCGCCACAGACCTCTCAGATCTGTGGCGCCATCTGTGTACAGTAAAGGACGTAAATTTGATCAGATTGTCGATATATTCTTTTATTTTTATAGTTTGAATGAAAATTACACCGTCACGCCTATATTCCCCAGAGGTGTACTGAGTACACCCACGTTTCGCCGACGATGTTAGGTCCCATGTAATAGGAGGCGAGCCTATTGCCATATACCGGGCACAATTTATTAATGAAAATTAAATGTTATTAATTTAATAACATTTATTTTTTTGATTATTGGCACTGGAAATATTTCTATCGAAAAATTACTTTTGTTCTGACCTGGGATTCGAACTCAGGACCTCGTGATCGCTTTGCGCAATCTGGCACTGTAGCGCCGAGTAGAGATGGGTCGTATTAGGTCAATCAGGTACTAAGTACACCTGTTCCTAGTCTGCATAAATACCTATTCCACCTAATCTCAATGATCTAATACACATACCGTTACTTAGTGATCTCAATCCGCCTATTCTATATCAAAAATCCTGATATTGAATTATCGATATTTTCTTTTTTTTTAAATGTAGCCCTACACTAGGATTTATTCCTGTGTCGTAGGTGCGTTTACAAACATGAAAATACACATACAGAAATACCCAGACCGGAACAAATAATAGTGGATCACACAAAGATTTGTCCTGTGCGGGAATCGAACCCGCGACTATTAGACACAGTGGGCGGAGCGGCTTAAGCTCTTAACCACTGCGCTAAATCGTCCGTCAATTTGAATTAACTGAATGTTAAATTGTTTTGTTAGTTAAGAACGGGTACAGTCTTAATAACACTTTTAAGAAAATGGAAGTTTCAAAATGTTATCAAAATTTTTTTTTTGATTAGATTAGATATTTCTGCACGAAATTGGTTAAATAAACTAATACTTGTTTTCTATTTTATCATTTAATGATATATTAGTGATGAATTGGAATCTTTCCTTCATACTTTTTACAGGCTTAGGACTGTTAACTTACGAATGTATGAAGTTTTGAGTCTTGTGATATTAAATATTCCGCAAAAGTTTAGCGTTCGCAAGATGGCGTATTTAAAAGATTTCAATTCATTATATTTATATTTGATCTATATCAATACGCGTTGTATAGCGCTGTCTCGCTCCCTCCACCCTTACACGTAAGCGGGATAGCAAATCGATATGAGTGAGTGAGAGAGCGCGGGAACAGGTGTGAGTGAGCGCGCTAAACTGCTAAACATTAGTTTATAGTTTTTATTGAATATGAATATTAGGTGGATTAGGTATTGTCAGAATTGGATTAGGTGCCGCCTATTCTCGTAAAATACCTGTTCTTTGGATCTGTTCTAATAAATACAACTCATCTCTAGCGCCGAGCTCAACAAACGTATTACGGCACACGCTACGCGGATTAGTCGCAAATACACTAACGAGGTATAGGTAACTTTTTAGAAGTTTTTGTGTTCCCAAGCACTTCGGGTATTTTATTTATTAGTTTTATTTTATTTTATTAAGATATCCAATAGCGTTTGACAATAGAAAGCATGTATCCAACTGAGCTGAAATTTAGCATACGTAAGTTCGGTGAAAATGCAATAAAACAGTACATACCATGGACCCAGCTCCAGAACAGTCTTTTGATGTGATTGAATGGTGGCCATGAGTGGCAAACATGTCAATTACAACATAACCACCTAGTATTTAGGCTTGTTAGATTGGTATTGACAAGTACTATACAACCAGATGATGTTAAGTGTCTGATTATGAGGTGACCAACGGAACTACCCAAATACTGAACATACCCCCGCCGGGTTTGAGCTAGTTGGATTTGTCTTCACGAGTTCTGTAGACCCTGATGGTGTCCAGGACCTGATGATGGAACCGAAGAGTGGCCAACGGAACTACCCAACTACTCAACATAATCCCACCGTGTTTGGGTTTGTTGAATTTGTCTTAACGAGTTCTGTAGACCCAGATGATGTCAAGAGTCTGATAATGGAGCTGGAGGGTAGCCAATAGAATTTCTCAATTACTGAACATAATCCTGCAGTGTAGGGCTCGTTGGATTTGTTTTGACGAGTTTTATAAATCCGGACGCTGTCCAGGGTCTGATGATGGAGCTGGGAGGTGGCCAACCGAACTACCCAACTACTTAACATAGCCCCGCCGTGTTTGGGCTCGTTTGATTTACCTTGACGAGTTCTATAGACTCTGATGATATTCAGGATCTAATGATGGAACCGGAGGGTGGCCAAAGGAACTACCAAACTACTCGACATAACCCCGCCGAGTTTGGGCTCATTGGATTTGTCTTAACGAGTTCTCTAGACCCGACGAAACTACAACTTGGCGCTGAAACTGGCCGAAACTGAACCCGGTACGAAACCCTCAGAGCGCGAGTACTACTTGCACTTGTCCAGTTATTTAATCAGACCTAGACTATCTTACCACAATTAAATAGACAGAGTCTTATGTGAAGAACAAGTCACGAGTCTCCCTAACCGGCGAGCGTCTAAAAGACGAACTATGAGAGTGGAGGAAGCCAGAGGCCTGTAAGGAAAAAACCTGTTGAAACTCTGTACTCTCTACCTACCCCGCAAGGGATCTGGCGTGATGATATAGATAGATTTTTTAACCACTAGATGATAGAAGTTTTGAAATAAAATACAGCCAAAAATGATATATTAAAACTACATAAGTTACCTCCATTGTTTCAATTCTGAATTCAATCAGGTTATTATTAAGTTGATTAGCCTTTGGAAAAATACAATTATAATTATAATAGTAAAAAGCAACAAGGTGGTATGATAAAAAATGATACAAATACAATTTACATTATTAATTCTTATCGCGTAAAGTCCCACAGTCAACATACTCATTCACACACATAACATTATTGAGTATACTATTGATTCACTTTAAGTATATTATTAGCAAATAGGTATAATAGGTGCAGCAATGCATCAAATAAGTATAAATTGGTTTTGGAGTAGTTTCGTTGTACTATGAATCATGTAATCTTTAGCTAATATTGCATCATTTATTTATACGCGTTTTATAACATGGAAAAATAATGATGCACAGGAAAAGCTGATGATACAGCTCTATGAACATGAATCTGGAATTCTTATTATAAATACTATATAATATTAGCCCTGTTAAGAAGCTGTCCCATCATAAGGCACGGGCCTCCTCTCAAACTGAGAGGGCTTAGGCCATAGTCCACCACACTGGCCCAGTGAGGGTTGGTGATCTTCACACACTTTTGAGAAACTCTTAGGCATGTCCTCTTAGGTTCACCACACAAGGTTTTCCTTGTAACCAGGGACAATTAATTTTTAATACGCACATGCTTTTGAAAAGACAGAGGTGTGTACCTGGGTTTGAACCTGACACCTCAGACTTTGCTGTCCAACAGTCTAACCACTAGCCTCACGCAGACATCACTGCTGTTACATTAATATTATAAATACTATGAATAGATGTCCAAAGAAAGAATGACAAAACTGATATACAATGCGACAGTGGAAGGATGTAGGTACCGGGCAAGAACTAGACTATCTTACCATGACCAAATAGACCGGGTCTTATCTGAAGGACAAGTTAGGAGTCTCGGGACCTGGCGAGCATGTATTAGACAAACTATGAGAGTAGAGGAAGCCAGAGAGGTATCTAAGGAAAGAACCTGTTGGAACTCTGTACTCTCTACCTACCCTGTAAGGGATCTGGCATGATGATATAGATAGATTGATGAATAGATAAATTATTTATTATAAGCTATTTGTATGCTTATTGAATCAGTACTTACTGATAATTTGCTTGTGGTATGATTAACCTAATGAACCAATTTTTTTGATGAGCTAGTAATGATAAAATATATTAATAAGTTTATTTCTGATCAGCTAACCCCATGGCTTTACATGGGTCAACACTAAGTATCTAATGCTATCTTTTCCTTAGGAATGTTTGAGACAAACAATTTCATCATACATTATTATCATATAACTTCAATTTAACCAGAGCAAACCACAGATGCTCTCAAGAGGCAAGATTTTTTTTTCACTTAAGCAGCACAAAAGTCATGGAGCAGCTAACTTGCACAAAATCCTATAAATACCTAAGCCTTTTCTGTGAATCAAGTCATCTATAGGTAAAAAACTGAATCAGTACCTATGTAGACATAGCAATAAAAGTCAGTGCATGCATAGAAGAGACACTTTAGGAGACTTCAATTGATACATACATTTAGATTAAGGGCCTGTTTTCCCAATCAATAGACTGGGTTGTTAATTCTCAGTTAATGTTACTTGGCAATTAAAACTGGCTTGTTTAAGTGTCTGATAGGGCTAACTAAGTGTACCAAAGCCTTAATATTGTAAGTTAGATAAATATAGAATGAATAATAGGTACTTACTTTCACAAATCTTCACAATCTTAGCTTTGGGTAATGTAGTGTCTTCTTGGATGAATATTTTCTTAGCTTCCTCAAGGTTCTGCTGTCTTTTCTCATTACCCTCTTCTTCTGCTTTCACTTTATCTGCCGCCTTGTAATTTTCTCTCACCCAAATCTTCTGGATCTTCTTCAACTGTGATTTAGCCGCAACTTCGTATACTTTACCATCCTCTTTCGCGTCCACGTATATAGTAGGAAATGGTTCTTTCCCGGCGTGACGCATAGCCTGTAGGATAGTCTTGTAGGGTTTCTCTTCGCTTCCATCACCAGTTTCATCGTTTCCTCGCTTGTCCGAAGTGTATATCGAATCTGAATGACAAATAATTTAATTTTTTCTTTTTGCAGAAGTATGGCGTACAGGTTAGAAAAAAATACTCACTTATAGAAAGGTTTTCCATTTTTGGTGTTTTAAATGGAAACGTAAAATTAAGTAATTGAGTTCTTTAATACTGATAGACCACGATGTTGTTGCAAATTTGCCAGAATGCAAGAAACGAAAAAATTACACACGTCCGTAGCAAGGAATTGTACGACTGCAACTAGTGATGTGAATAGTTTGTGTTCTATGGATTTTAACCGGTTCTAGAAAACCGGAGAATCACCGATTAATACTCAATTAATTAGCAATCGCAATCATTCATAGCATGCGACTTTTCGTTTAGTAATTAGCAAATTAAATAAAGTTACGAAACTTCCTGAATACAACGTCTCAATAACTCGTCTTCTTCTTCTTCTTCTTCTTCAAGTTATGGCTTCACACTAATTATAAGTGTATTTTGCCAGTGTCCAGTGAGATATATAATCGTGTTAGTTTAAATTAATTCGACTCCCCGATGAATTTGATGACAACGATAATAATGAAATTAATGAAGTACCCCACGCTGGACAGTAAAGCGGTGGACACTTTACATACCAATTGCAACGGACGTTTTGAGGGAAGTCGAAAAGGCACGCTTTATCACTTTGTTACAATTACCTTCACTCATGCACATATAAGAACACATAATGGTTAATATTCCACCAACATTACACATTATTAGTCGAAATAACACAAGTTTTGGAAATTAAAACAAATTGACAACATCACTCTTCGACTTCCCGCCAAAACTGTTTTTCCAATAACTCGTCGCAACTCTCAATTCTTCATTAAGTTATGGCATCACACTAATTTTAAGTGTATTTTGCCAGTGTCCAGTGGTATATGTAATCGTATTTGTTTAAATTAATTCAACTTCCTGATGAACTTGATGACAACGATGATAATGAAATTAATGAAGTACTCCACCCTAGATAGTAAAGCGGTGGATACTTTACATATCAATCGCGACGACCGTTTTGAGGGAAGTCGAAAAGGCACGTTTTATCACTTTGTTACAATTACCTTCACTCATGCACATATAAGAACATATAATGGTTAATATTCCACCAACATTACACATTATTAGTCGAAATAACACAAGTTTTGGAAATCAAAACAAATTGATAACATCACTCTTCGACTTCGCGTCAAAAAAACCCAAACCGATCTTTGGATCGATTCGAATCGAACGCGAAAGATTCGATTCTCGCTAAATCAAAGATCTAAATATCGATTCTCAATTAATATTTTATTAAGTCGCTCCTTATTAAATTGCCGGATTAATGAGTTTCTTTTTGGATCTTTTCCTTTCTATAATTTCTTAATCGATTTTAAATCAACATGCCTACTCAATCGTCGCTTTGTTCGCGCGTCATGCCAAAATAAAGTGCGCTCGCTTCCCTCTGTGTCCGAATGAATCCTAAAAAGTACTATACATATAACTATCTAATCTGTGGTACTATATGTAGAGATGAGAGTATGCCTTAAATATGTATTGAAATTAATGTCGTGCATTGTGGATGTATACGTTTCAAGTCACCCGTAGTTGACAAAAACTAAGCCGTCGTTAGTAACTCAAAAAAATCTCAACAAGATACTAGCCCGCGGGCAAATTTACAAATACAGTCAAAATAAAAGCTACGTTTGAAAATGAGGAAAACCAAAATTATGGTTTTTGAACGGGAAGAAACCAGAACGAATGAGTTTATTTATCTTGGATGCGCCGATGCGCCTTCAGTAAGTATGGGAAATACACCGCTGATATAGAGAGAAGAGTGAATGCAGAGAATAAAGTGAATGGTGCAATGGAAAAGCTACTCGGGAGCCGGCACTTAAGCCAAAAGGTGCAGCTGGCCATGGATAACGGAGTACATGTCCCAACGCTGTTATATGGCAGTGAGAGTGGGGTATGTAAGAAAGAGAATGAAAGCAGGATAAATGTGGTCGAAATGCGAGCTCTGCGGAGTCAAGTTGATCGGAGTCAAGCCGTAATCGCAACAGCGTAGTAAGAAAGCGTGTAGGTATTAAAGATAGTATCGGTGTAATGATGAGAAAGAGTATGCTTCGTTTGGTCGGGCATATACTAGAGAGTATGACGGAAGAAAGAATGACAAAACAGATATGCAATGCGAAAGTGGTAGGATGTAGATACCGGGAAAGACCTAGACTATGTTACCATGACCAAATAGACCGTGTCTTGTCTAAAGAGCAAGTCAAAGGTATTCGTAACCGGCGAGCATGTATGAGACGAACTATGAGTGAAGGAAGCCAGAGAGGTCTGTAAGGAAAGAACCTGCTGGAACTCTGTACTCTCTGCCTACCATGCAAGGGAACTGGCTAGATGATATAGATAGATAGAAATTTAGCTAATACAGAATCTACTGAAAATTTAGGTTCGTACAAGATAATCTAGAAAGTTAAAATATTGCCTTCCTTCAAACATTATAGATAACAAATGAAAATGGCTTAAAATATGAATCATGATTATGTGCTCAATATATAAATTAGAAACTCCCAATACTAACTCTGTAACTTTAAGGTAGACGCGCGTGACACCTGCATTTTTTGTGCGTTAAGTATTTATGAAACGATATTACAATTGATGTACTCGCCGTTGACGTTTATACCCCGTCCATTCCAGTTGAGAGTTCTGAAGACATCTTCCATTGCAGCAGTGTTTACTGCTGGGCTGTTATAGAATCCCTGCAACGGTGCCAAGTAGACTGGCGATACATCGAGGTGTTGAGATGTCTTTACAACGCCGCCACGATGACCGTTCACGTACAGAATAGTCAATCAAGGCATATTCCTTTGCACAGAGGCGTGCGACAGGGGGATGTTATATCCCCGAAACTGTTTAGTTTTAGCCCTTAGGCTAACCTTAGCCCTTCTTCCCGAATCGTAGTTACTACGCTTTTGAGATCCTCGTCAATGCTTTCCGTAGTTTCCAGGACATCGAATCGATTTTGTAGCTTCAGCTGGAACTGCTCTGAGCAGGCGATGGTTTGGGGTGCAGAGGGTCGGAGAGTAGACTTTATCATGCGAAGTCTTTCAAGCCTATATTTGATATTCAGAGTGCCCCTAACAAGTCGGTGATCACTACCGGTGTTGAACCTATTGATCACTGAGACATCTCTGTATATATGCCGTTTATCCGTCATAATAAAGTCAATCTCGGTTTTCGTCACAGTGTCGGGGCTTCGCCAGGTCCACTTTCTATGAGCCTTCTTTTTGAGTTCATCAAAAATAGGCCCTCGGCCTCCAAGAAGTTAACCAGAATTTGGTCCCTGCGATTTTTGCACCCAATTCCATGCGGCCCTATGATCGATTCGATTTCGGGCCGTACTCCTACTTTAGCATTAAAATCCCCCATGACAACGTTGAAGTGTTGTGCAGGGCTTTGGCTATGTCTTCATACATAGATTCTACCTCGTCGGTGCGTATACCTGTATGACCTTGAGAGTGTATCTCTTGGTCAGTTTAAGTACAAGGTACGCGACCCTTGTCGACACGCTGGAAACTTCAACAACTTTGCCAGTAAGGGCTTCATGGACAAGGAACCCCACACCGCCTTGGGATAGTTGGTGTCCCTCTCGATAGTAGAGCAGGTGACCCGATTGTAGCGTTAGCGTGTCCTCTCCCTCTCTACGGACTTCGCTTAGCCCAATAAGGCGCCATCGTATCTTACTAAGCTCTACTTCGAGCTATACAAAATAAGTATTTGAGTTTGAGTACCCCGCAAGGGGTCTGGTGTGATGATATAAATAGGAATAGATACTCATTTCAGTAGGCATCTATTAAAATGAGTAAAAATTATCGTGAAATCCATCTATCAAATATAGGTAGATTCACGCTCGCGCACGAATAATGGGTGATGCTAATAAATTATCAGTGTTCCGCTTTTAGTCGCTTGTTTACCGCACGACAAACATTCGGAACTGTGCAATTAAAAACTGTACGAATTATACAAAAAAGGAAAAAAAAGTGGATGGGGTGTCTTATTTTAAGTAAGTTTTACTTTACATTGATAAAATTCTGAAGCAGTGATAGCCTAGTAGTTAGACCGTTGGACTGCAAAGTTAAAAAATTAACTGTCAATTGTCAGTGTGCGGGTACGCAAGCGGACGCTTTTGTAATATGAGCGATTTGTGAATAAAGCGAAAGGGACAATTACCTCGAAATTAGTCAAATGTAATAGCTGAAACATCGTTATTAACGAAGTGTTGTCATTTATACAGTGTAAAATGGATTTTATGGATTATGAAAGTATTGAGAGAATTTGTACAAGTGCGTTCTCCGTCGAAGAAATAGGAAATGCAAAGAAGGTATTATTTGATGCCGTTCCAGCAGCTAAAAGAAAGATACGAAAAAAATGCTGGAAAGGCGATTAGAGAGATGGTGGATGGTGGTCTGTTAAAATCGGCAGATCCGGAGGAGCTACCAATATTTGTGGCAAAAGACCTACACCAACTCCCACCAGCCACTTTCGACCATGTAGACGTCACACAGCTTCTAAAAGATATCGTAATGTTGAAAAAAGTGAACTTCAAAACATTAAGTTGAGGAAAAGCCACTTCGAATCCAGAGGGAAAGTTCAGAGCGGCGGAAATGAGAATACCTATATTCATATCAAATGTAAGAAGGGGAACAAAGGAGGATGATATTGTTAGTTATATTCAAGAAAAATACCTCTGAAAGTATGTCACTTATTAAAATAAAAATGCGAAAATATAAGAACTATGATGCATACAAGTTATTTGTACCTGAGTGTAAATTAAATATGTTTTTAAATGAAAATATATGGCCTCGAGAAGTATCATTCGCTATGTGCAACTAAAGTACAATAAAAATGATGGAAAAACATCGAATCGCGATGATACCAAATGAATATTTTAGTAATCGAAATAGACACGAACTCAGCAAACAAAATAACGTTTGCGAGTTTTAACTGCAGATCAGTTGAACGGTCTGTTGATGATGTACGTAGACTTTGTCAGATTGCTGACGTAGTTGCGCTCCAGGAAAGATGGCTGCGCCCTTATGAAATACATTTACTGGGGACATAAATAGCGAATATGAGTATGCTGGAAAATCTGCGGTAAATATATCTGATGGTCTGTTGAGAGGAATACCGTGCGGTGGTGTGGGTTTTCGTTGGCGAAAAGGTACGTTAAAATCTGTATCCGTTATACAGTGCGATAGTGTAAGACTGACGGCTATAAACGCAGTATTGCCTGATTGTTCGATAATTTTAGTCGAATTCGTTTGAGAACTTAATAGAATTTACACAAGTGCTTCGTGAAATTACTGCGTTAATAGAAAATAGTGTTGTACAAGTAGTTAACATATTAGGAGACTTTAATGCAGACCCAAAAGAGGAGATTTTTGGACAGGAGTTGTCTAAATGCTGCTCAAAACAAAGCTGGATTTGTGCTGATGTAATCAAGCTGGGAATAGATTCCGGAAACTACATGTATATCAGTGACGTGCATAACAGTACCGGTTGGCTGGACCATTGTGTGTTAACTGTGGCAGCATGGCGAACAGTTACTGATATACGAGTGGTGTATGGAGTCTATTGGTCTGACCATTTACCACTTATAGTAGAATGTAACCTTAACAGTGTAACATATGAATTGCCAGCTACAAACCATACTCTTATATCTGATGGCATATTGTAGGGTAAGAGAGATAAAGAGTAAATAAATGAATATTTGAAGCTATGTAATAGTGGGCTAAAACTCATCAATTTTCTACAAGATTATAATATATATTCAGATACTAAATATTGTGATAATTTGTATCATAGGCAAGTGCTGAGTAGGATGTTTGCGGATATAGTAACTGTTCTCACCGAGGCAGCTAAAACTACTTATAAAAAACGACTTCGTTGGAAGCCTGGGTATATCATGGGTTGGAATAAATATGTGGCTGAATCCCGTCGGGAGGCTCAAGAGAAGTGTTAGATGTGGATCCTACATAATAGGCGTCGTGAGGGTTGTTACTTTTCTTACGATTCATAAATCTGTAATGGTTTACATAAATAAAAAATATATATTTTGATTCTAGTTATTGATATCGTTTTATCCGTGGCGTTCACTTGGTATTGCGGTCGGCTTATAATCATTATTATTATGAAATAAAACTATTTTACGGATTTTATCGCGGTTTATTTTTTTATTTTTAGTTCCCGACGTTTCGAGTGCTTTGCAGCACCCATGGTCACGGGAGGGACGCGATAAAATCCGTAAAATAGTTTTATTTCATGTGTAATATTCGCGTAAATCTAAGAACTCAATATCATTATTATTGTTATAAATCTAAATTTTCCTATGGGGCCTAGAAGGCGCAGGCCTCCTCTCCCTACTTTCACTAACTCCAGCGTAGTGCAAGTTGATGTCGGTCCTTTTGATTTATTATAATGTATTTGTGCTTGCCCATGCGAAATAAAGTGACACTAGTACAGGATTGGTTTTTATAATGAACGTTATCTTTAAAATATAAATGTTATAATATTGAAATGAATAAAGTAAGATTTGAGACTGAACCGTAAATCCCCTACCAGTGTTGATGAAATTTTCTCTAAATATGCCGTACCTTAGTAGTTTAATTGATACAGGGCATAATCCCTGGTGAACTAGTATGTACTCACTTTTTACTATTTTCTTTGATTTGCGGCTTCCAACCAAATTCATTAGTAATGGTTATTCCTAGCAATTTTGGGTTATCTACGCCCGTTACTTTATTAAAAGCATCTGTCTATATCACGATGGGGTATTCCTTCTGAAATAACCGTCTGAAACATCCGTGATGCGACGTCAACCGGACACTTTTTTCCGTTGTTTTTATTCGAAAACAAATATTAAAACGCCCATTTACAAGTGTTAAAGCTTAATAACCTATAGTCAAATGTTCTAGAGACTTACTTTATAACTTTTACGATTGATCGCAGTGTAATTGTGTTAAAATTCACTGAATTATTGTGTTTTGTGATATTACACCTTAGTGTTTCTTTTATCAAATTGACGTTTTAATTGAATTATTATAAAGTCTACCGACAAATTAGTTTGTTTATACTGCTCAATAAATTGATAGACAATTTCGCTAGAGAAAGTAAATACTACGGTTTAAATCCACCCGAGAAAAGTTGTCTTTTTGGATCGCTTTCTGTATAGGTTAATATACGCCTAACAGAATGTCTAAATGTGGATTAGTAAAATCTACAGATAAAAAATCCTGTTCAAATTGCGACAAAAATTACCATCACTTGTGTGTTAAGTTGAATGTAACAGCTTATAAAAAACTCGGCAAATCCGCGAAGTCAAACTGGATATGTCCTAACTGTATGGCAAATCAGCCCAAAGGCAATAATGTCAACACTCCTCTTAAGGCCAGTACATACGACGAAAGCTCGGATGAAGGAGACAAAAAAGAGGATATTAGGCATATCATTAGGGAAGAAATAAGGAATGCGATGCAATCTGAAGTATAACAAATATTTCGAGAGATTCAAGCTAAGATGGAAGATATCAAAACAAAAATTGAGGAATTGAAATCCTCCAGCTCCTTTGATATCTCGGAATTAAATGACTTAAAATCGGACTTTGAAAATGTGCGAAAGGAGAATTCGGATTTGCGCACTCAAAACCATAATATGCAAAAGACTATTATCCAATAAAATAATCAAATAAATGTTATGGATCAGAATATGCGCGATTCAAATTTAGAAATTCACGGTTTGCCAGAAAACAAAACTGAAGCATTACCAAATGTCTTAACATAAATAGCCAAAGTTGTGTCATATTCTTTAAATGATGGCGATATCATGAAAATCACTAGAGTTGCAAGCTTGAGTAACGAGACTGCGCAGTCCGAGATGACGTGATGAGTTGCATTCAGCGGTAAACAGATACAAGAAATCGCATTAGCCCGATAAATTAAACACGTATCTCATTGGCTTAAGTAGTGAAAAGTTGCCAATTTATATATCTGAACATCTTTCTCCAACAAATAAACTCTTACATGCTTCTGCGCGTCTTAAAGCAAAAGAAAAATCCTACAAGTTCGTCAGGGCCGTGTTATGTATATAATTTCTGTCATAAAAACTGGTATCAATAACATAATTCAATTTCCTGCATATGTTTGTTAAGTAGTTATATTTTTGTTGGTAATTAGATTCTAAAGAAATGACTGAACAGTTTCTAAAATTTTTGCATATTGTTTTTATACAGGAGTTAAGCATACTTTCATTTAAATATTAATTCTTGAGCACTTTTAAAACGATAATTTGCGTGTTCTGCATACGTTTTAACATCACAGCCAGTTCTATAAGTACTTTGTAGGGGTTGCAATCGTTTTCTCCTACACATACAATCATGCAGTTATTTACAGAATCGTTAAACTTATAACTAGGTGCTAAAATAGCTTCCGTCAAAGCATACGGCTTTATAAACGAGGAAATTTGGTATTTCATGTATTTTGTGTTGCTTGTATTTTACTAATTTAAATGCTATTCCTTTGCATTGTTGTCCGCCTAGTATGAGTAATTCTCAGACTCAGGTGTTCTTATATTGTCGTTTTTGTAACAAACGCTGTATTGAGGTATTTCGATCGATCAATTATTTTTAAAATTATACAACATCGATTACCGATTTCTTTATGAATATTATTATATGAATCCAATTAAAATACATAGTATGCCATGGATATAATACAATGGATTGAGCACTCTGCGAAAAAAACGGGAAAACGTGATGTGAAATATATTCTGTGAAAAGTATGATTTGTAGACATAAACAATTTATGCCAAAGAAAGTTTTTTGCCGGTTTTTCTCAAAGGTTGTTATGTTCGACGTTTTTCTGTGCATTTCATTGGTCTTTATATAAATTGATCATTTTTGACTTACAATTTTTGTACTTTTTCATGCATAAAAATTTAAATCCTAAAATGTGTGGTTTTATTTTCTTAGTATCACAATGTTTTCATCGCAGCACACACGACGAAAATAACAAAGCAATAAAAGTACTTCAAAGCAAAAGGAAATTACGAAAACATTTTGAGAACACATAGACCCACATACATACGTCCACAATACCAGCATGATTATTTTTAAGTTATATTAGTTCAAACAACAAACAATTTTAATTTGGTTTATTATCGATATTAAGACTACAGATACATATATACACCTCACTGGCTCTTACGAAGCTTGGGACAATTTTCTTGTAAAATCAGGTTTCTATTGTTTCAAACTTCTCCGGGTACGAACCATGTAGGAATAAAGATTTTTAAATTGGTTACCTAAATGGTACCAAGTGTCCAGAGAAAGTGTACAGCTGAAGTGGGTTACTAATCTTTCTATGTTAGTTCCATAGATTTTGAATTTAGCACGACTAATTAATCGAATTCACAGCTGATTTTTCTGACGAACAAAAATAAATTATGTAATTATGCATTATGTTATGCTTTTTATTGCTAAATTATTGATATTAAAATCAATTCATTCTCCATTTCAAATAACCTCGATACGATTTTTAAAACGATTCTATTTTATTAAAATTTATCATTACCACATTTCTAGAAACGTCAAATCTTAAACGCATGTGTCGTGAAAAAGGTTATAGATGGGGGTTTTGGCGGGAAATCGAAGAGCGATGTCGTCAATTTGTTTTAATTTCCAAATCTTGTGTTATTTTGAATAGTAATGTGTAATGTTGGTGGAATATTAACTATTATGTATTCTTATATGTGCATGAGTGAAGGTGATTATAACAAAGTGATAAAACGTGCCTTTTCTATTTCTCTCAAAACAGCCGTCGCAATTGGTATGTAAAGTATCCATCGCTTTACTATACAGGGGCACTTCATCAATTTCATAATCATCTTTGGCATCAAGTTCATCGGGAAGTTGAATTAATTTAGAAATGAATATTCGTATTACTTGACATTGGCAAAATACGCGTCACCGTGATGCCATAGACAAAAAAAGGCTATGGACTTGTTTCATACTTCTTTGCTATAGACCATGGATGAGTCATTTTGACACCCGCCTATTGTACTAAAAGCCCACCCGGAAGCTAACGAACGTAGTTTCGGCTTGTTTTCTGCCGAAAACGAAGCTACAATTTTGTGCTGAAACAGGCCAAAACCGAAACCGGTACCCTCAGAGCGTGAGTCCTACTCGCACTTGTCCTGTTATTTTCTTTAACATCCCTATTGGTTGACTAACAATTAGCTCCGATTCATGACTAGCCATAAAAAGATAAAAAATACTTAAGACTTAGCAAAATTATTAAAAAACCAAAAGGCTATTAAAAACACAATGATGATTGTCAGAAATTAAATTTATTTAGAAAAGATAGGGTGAACATCATGTCCAAATTAAAAAAATAGACACGTATATGCATTATAGCCACTGTGTATATGACACAGAGGTTAAAGAATTACACAATGAAATTGTTAATCTCTAGTCTAATTTAAAGGAGATGACAACCAAGTATGAAGAGACTCAAAAGTTTTTATCATGTAAACTAACTAATATGGTGCCCAATATTGAATCAGCATTGCTCGCCTATATTCCACCTCAATCTATTATTATAGACAACACATCACAGACTACTAGTTTGGTACCACTGTGTGAAATTAATACTGGTAGGAAAATATCACCTCAGAAGCCTTTAAAGAAAACTGTTATTTATTCAGGCAAATTAGGTAATGGATTAGGTTCTATTTTTTACAATGAACTGCACAATCATCAAATTATTAATTTGCAACACAAATTAATAATTTGATGATTGTGCCCGGAGCTAGCTTTAATTATATAATAAATTCTATTTGCTCAAGCAAATTTGAAAAACACTCCACCATTGTAATATTATATGGTGATAGCTTTTCTGTGAAAAAGAAGGACTCAGTAAATAGTATAAATAGACTACTGGAACTGAGTTTAAAACACAATTGTAAATTTGTTTTATGTGCCTTACCATATGCCTGTAATTTAACGCAGGAACAAAATAAGCACATATACGACATGAATTTAGTTATATATAATTTGACACATCGTCATAGCGACATTATTTTTTATTTTGATTTACTTAATTTACTAGCAATAAGTTCAGGCTGACGATAGATACTATGTATCTGCCATTTTATATACAGCGACGTATAGCTACATTGTTAGCATATAATATTCAGAATTTTGACCCGGTTATGTCATGTAACCAAGACTATTGACAAGGGTGACAGTGTTAATAATAATATCAATATTAACGCAATTGACATACCCAATATAAATCGTGACATTTTAAATAATTTAAATTGAATTTTAAGACAACAAAGAATATCTCTCGCAATAATATTGTTAATAAATATTCATCCTATGGTAACCTGGTTCATCAAAACATTCAAGGCCTTAAGAGTAAAGATTTGGAAATTTTAAACTGCAATAATATAAACTGCAATGATATAGACATTCTTTGTATAACCGAACATTGGCTTAAAAGTGAACCACTGATGTTTAATTTTAGTAATCACCAGGTTGCTTGCTCGTTCAGCAGAGTAAACCTGATTTATGGTGGATCTTTAATAATATTTAATAACAATATAAAATTCACGTAAAGATATTGTGAGCCTGTCTGTTAAGCGTGTAATTGAGATAGCGTGCATTGAACTCGCACAATTTTTAGTGTTGTGTATATACAGGCCTCCGTGTGCTCCATATGATAACTTTAAAAAAAAACTAGAGCATATATTATTCAAAATAGCTAATTCAAATAAAACAATTGCTGTCTGTGGAGACTTCAATATAAATTTACTCGAAAATAATACAGTAACCAATAGATTTTTAACTCTTTTACAGTCATATGATTTGCTAAACACTTTTATTGAGCCTACTAGGATAACAGCTATGAGTGCAACGTACATTGATAACATATTTACAAATCGGAAACCGGCGAGCAAGGAAATAATAAATAAGCTGGACTCGAATCACTGTGGGCAATTAGTCGTATTTAATAGCAATATCATCACACCACAAGAGAAATGTAGTTTTATTCCGATAACCGCCTGTCGCCTTAAGCACTTCCAATATAATGTAGCCAACAAACTGACTAGCTTACCACTTCACAGCGATCCAAATACTTGTTATAATTTGTTATTTAATCTTATTGATGATGAGTTTCATTGCGTATTTAAACAGAAGATTTCAGCAATCAAAAACCGGGCATCGTTTAGTGAGTGGGCAACCGAGGGCATTTACAAAAGTAGAAGAAGATTATATGAATTGTATAGTGAAAGGGCATATAATCCTTGTCCTCAGTTTAAAGAATATAGAAGAATATGTTAAGAAATATTCTAAAATATTTAAGAGAGCCTGTTCTGTTATTAAATCTCATTATTTGAGAAACAAAATAAAAAATGCTTCTAATAAAATTAAAACTATGTGGCACATAATTAATAGTAAAACAGGTAGAAATTTGAAAAATTGAGTAATATCCACACTGTAAATACTCGGAGAGAGAAAAATAATCTTGCTGTACTTGTCACGCGTCTCCACAGAATTAGCAATTCGTTCATGGGCCAGTGCATACGCTTTTATAACAAACTACCCTACGATATTCGGGATTTACCAATTAATAAATTTAAAACCATAATCAAGACTAAATGATGTAAGAAAGCTTATTACAAAATCTCGGATTACATAGAAGATAAGACCGCGTGGGATTGAAGTGCCATGTTATTGATAGTAATGCTATGTATTGTTCTCTTATAATTACGGCAATGTTAAAGTGTAGCGTGTTCTGCCTGACGCGTTTGGGGTGCTGCTGCTTTGTAGATACAATGTGGCTACCGTCTTTGGGGTTCTGGTTTGGTCATGCTCACTATAATGTCTTTGCTTGCGGTGGCTGTCTGGCGCGGGTCACTCCCTTCCCTCCAATATGGTCGAGGGGAATGATGGCTGTTCCAGCAGTCATACTCGTGAACGGGTGGGGACTGGTCCATCTGGAATCCTTTAGACGCTCTTTACAGATAATATTAGATCCATATCTCGATCGTAAGGCATCACACTGGAGCTAGATCATAAACTATTTAATTGTAACCTAAACATTGTATCCACACAATATGATTCAAAAAAAGGAAAGAAAGAGAAGTAAATAAAATAGACAAGCCCGCTGAGTTTCTTCGCCGGATCTTTTCAGTGGAGGCCGCGTTCCATTCCGGTGGTAGATTAGTAGTTTAATTAGATTTAAAAAAATATGTAAATTGACTATTTGTAAGCGCGCCCGCAGGGCTTATACAAAATAAATTATTTGAGTTTAAGTTCATGGATATATTACCCAAGACAGATTGAGCACTCTTAGAATAAAACGTAAAGACAAGGATACTCAATTAGAACCCTACGTCTTTTTCTAAGTAGGGTGACCAAACATTGGTACGATTATAGACTTGTTGACATTTAACTAACGTATAATTTTTGGGCACTGTTTATCGCCGTAATTCTTTATTTCCACGCATATGCCACATCTTCAATGAGGAGTAGTCATAGTTAGTAAGGATAGTCCTCTAAGGTAGTTTTTACTGTATCAAGATTAACAGTTGAGATAGCCTTACTGTCCCATCTTAAAAATCCATCCTGTATATATAGACGAATTGAGAATCTTGTTGTTTTGAACTCGGTTATAAATTGTTTACAGCATAATTAAACCATATCATAAATAGGTATAGTCTGCATAAGTTCTAACTTATGGTCACCATACTGCATCGTGATGGATCGTAATCCAAGACACCGGGCTCCAGCTTATTGCTCTCACTCATCATGCTTTCTTGAATTGTTCAAATGATAGAAAATTCAGTGTTGTGTCTGTGAGGAAGAGTTTAATTTTCTCTAGCAATGTTTTGACATTACTCAATCCGTGTTGGGTAATAAATTCATGCTCCGTCCACTGTTTTATCTACTCCCAAATCCGCTTTGTACTTATATAATAGCACAGTAGAAACAAAAAGTCAGCCGTTATTTGTTTAGCGAGCCTGCTGACTTATTTCCACAAAGTAATGGCTATTTCTGCTACAACATGTACCTACTTGAAGCACACTATGATCTTGAAAGGAATAAAAACAATAAAACAAATCACATGCTCATCTATTTTAATACGAAAGTAAATTCAAAATCACCACCTCCGTAGGCTTACAATCTTGATACACAATCTACTCTGTGGTCGACAGATCCGTTGAAAACCAACCACCATTTAGTAGATAAGAGTCGCAATGATTAAAATTTTTAAACTTGTTTAATATTTCTTGATCTAAGTATCTATTAACGATGGATGCGAAACTGAGATCCACGGACACTTCTCCGAGTGGTGCGCAAAGCTGATGTACGGGTACAGTTTGTTTGGAGAATTGTTGTAACGCTCGTGGTCCTTCGCCGGCGAACATGGTGGTCGAGCGCAGTAGTACCAGCTTGGAGCGCAAGTTGTGCGGCGTGACTTTGTAGCGTCTCGCTTGCTGTACCCGCGCAAGCGCCGCTGTTATCAGTGCACGCGTGTACTGCGCCGAGTGCGTGAGGCGACCGGACAGAGATTGTACGCATGCGTTTAGTTTGTCCGTCCAAGTATTAGTATTCTCTAATTTTTCTTTAAGCCTTCCAGTGTCTCCCTCCGACAATAGAGTAAACATGTGTAGGACGACCTCGTTCTGTAGTTTCTCATCTGTATCCAGGTGGCTCAGTTGGTCTTCCAATATTGTTTGGAGTTCATCTGGAGTACAACCGACGCAAAATACGGTGCCAGTTAATCCTGCAAATTTTGATAATAATGTGTTTAATTGTTCAGAACATAGTATTTTTTAACCGAATTTAAAAACAGGAGGTTCTCCATTCCACCCGTATGTAATGTATGTACCCGTATGTATGTCCGCGATTTTCTCAAAAACAACTAAGCCGATTTTATGGAGTTTTTGTTAATTTGTCATTGAATTATCAGCTCCTCCTGCGGTGCTGCAATTGTGGTCTACGGTCGACAGAATTGTCAATTTTACAAGAAAAATAAATCAATCACTTAATTACTTTGACTATAACGAGGATTATCAACAGGAGATAGATGAACTCAATTAAAGCACCAGCTTATATTTATTAAGTATTTTAATGGTTTTTAAATCAAACGCAACCCCAAATTGGATACGAATTATCTGCCTCGAAGGTATTAACAAAAATGAAATTCGTATAAAAAGCACCAACAACCGAAGCAAAGATTTTTGTGCACACAAAGATTTGTTCGGGATCGAATCCGTGCTTTTAATAAGTAATTCAATTAATTCATTGCCAACGTTTCAATATTCCAC
The DNA here is from genome assembly GCA_905147815.2 of Phalera bucephala. Lineage (NCBI taxonomy): Eukaryota > Metazoa > Arthropoda > Insecta > Lepidoptera > Notodontidae > Phalera > Phalera bucephala. The sequence goes on along the minus strand of LR990629.1, from coordinate 7,626,733 downwards.
ATGTAGCTAATGAGTTTCGCACGAACCATAGCACTCGTTGTATAGACCTATAAACTATAATAATAAAGGTAAGTAAGCTCAGGTGCTTTCTTACCTACACTTTAACTTCGTCGTTAAAACATCTAGTAATGTATGGTTATACGTAATATTTATGTATTGCATATTATTTTATATGTAGCTGTTGGTTTCCCTTAAAATAAATAAATAATATTATTTACCCTTATCCTCCAAGATTGCTGCGACTTCTAAAGCCACCAGAACTCCGCTCTCATAACCCAAAAGGTAAAAATTATCTTTTAGACCGAATTTTCTTTTCATAACCTGTCAATGTAGAATACGTCGAATTTTATTACAAGTAATAACACGACACAAGGCTAGTACCAACCTAGTAGGTCCATCTGAAGTAAACGTAATTACTTTAATTCATCATTATCTCAGCCTGTACTCGTCCACTGCTGAACATAGGCCTTCCCAATAGCTATCCAGCGCAACCGGTCCAATGTTACCTGCATTCAAAGACTTTCTGCAATCTTTACAAGATCGTCGGTCTAACTGGCGGGCGACCGTCCCACGCTGCGCTTGCCAACACGTGGTCTCCACTCTATAATCTTTCTGCCTCAATGGCCGTCCGATCCTTGCACTACCGCCCATTGCCACTTTAGCTTACTAATCCTGTGGACTATGTCAGTGACCTTGGTTCTTCTATAAACCCCAGCCCATTTTTGATTCGATTACGAAGAGGAACGCCGAGCATAGCTCTTTCTATAGTTCACGGAGCGACACGACATTTTACTTACTTAACTCAATTTAAGTTATGCATTTTCTGATTTACAACAATATTGTTATGTCCCCGTAATTACTTGAGTTTTAATAATTGTCGGTCATGAAATGTAATTAATCGAACTATTTTATCAATAAATGATCAAATTTGCATTATAGTAGCTGTGGACCTTGGCGATCACCAAAGTTAACCAGTGTTCGAGTCGGTCTGATTATGACAAATATATTTTTGAGCTGTGTATTTTTCGGAAGGTATGTTAAGCCATTGATCCCAGCTCGCCCAATTGAATGTCTTATGCATGACGTGATAAGCTCTAACAGCTTATGTTTTTAAGACAACATACCATTTTTTGGGTGGGAGAAATCCTACATATGATACCCTCTCACTAGGGGGAAGAAAGGGGTTATAACGAGCCTTCTCCTGGTCAGTATGGCTGGGATGGGCTACAGGAACACGTCAGCAACTATCCACGACCCACCAGCGACTGTTCGTTTTCGTGAACATTCACTTATAGCGGAAATACTACTTTTTGAGCCGTGATCGGGAGCACATGACATGCATTTTCCTGTTGAGGGCAGACTATTGTATGCAGGCGACGGACAGTCCCTCTTGCCATCGACTACAGACCCCCATTAAGGCGGCACTAGTAGACACGCTGTCGCTGCTTTGGTCTACGGCGATGGAGTAGATCGGCCAGAGGGTCGGTCTCCCACATTCGCTTCGCCGAGTCTTTCAGAGTATTGGTTTCAACAGGAGGGCACTCCCGCTTCCCACGACCTGTCACTGTTACCCATAGCTTGGACCAAGGCTGGTAACAACAGGTCCCTCCCCACCGCAAGTTGGTCCGCGTGGTGAAGTATGACCTAATCTATCGTGCCTTAATTTGTGAGAGCCTGCAGTGGGATCTTTCTCGGGGCCTTACCTGCTATAACCAATTAAACCGCGGTGCGTTACGATAACTTCAAAAATTATTAAATAATGGAATCTATTAGAAGTTAACGTAATGCCGCGTTTCGTCTAAGCGAATAAGGGCTCAGTAGTAGGACAAAATCGGCTGACTTATTGCTTACCTCGACGTATCTCTCGGCCAGCTCCCGTGGCGTCTCGTCCGGGTTGTCGAGCCCCGGCTGCAGCACCAGCGCCGGCAGCTTGAGGCGCTCGCACAGCACGCGGAACCGCTCGTTGAGTCCTTCTAGTCCCGGTATTATACAGAGGCACGGCTCATTCGGATCATTTTCATTATCTCTCTATAATCAAAATTTATAGCAGTGTTGACAGCAGTATACTTACAGCATGACTTTTTTAGATGTGGTTGATAATGAACGATTGATCTAACCCTATAAATCTTACGGGTTTATACATTTTGGATTTGCAGATTTTGAATGTATGACCAAAATACCTATTATTTTGGTTTTCAGTTGTTATAATCCTATGTATCTGTATCATTGTATAGTATTCCTTTATTAAGATATTGTTCAAGGTTCTGATACCTTCCTTCAGTATCAAATACGTGAAATAAAATCACGATAATATAATCTAATCTAAAAAAAGTCTAATTGATTTTCCACCACAATTATAGTACAGTTTTACCATCATGGAGCTGTTCATGAGCGTTGGTAAGAAAACCGCTTCTGCTGTCCCTGACAGTTCATCGGGGTCTGCATACTTGTAGAACATTGCCAGCCCCTTTGAGTGTTCAAAGGGGAACTCTTTGATATTCTTTTCTATGTCCTTAATCCTGTACAAAAACAATACATTAACACAGAGTTGCAAAAAGCTCATCATTAACATAACAAAATCGTTTAGATTAAAGTATATGATCACTAATAAATTCATTTTTCAATGTGTGTGCAGTTTTGTGCAATAATTTAAAAATAGATTAGCGATTAATGCCTTTTTTAAATTTCAAGAACATTAAATTCTTATAACTCTTGTTTTCCTAGAATACTAGCATCTGCGTTATGGTTACTGGAACCCTTATCGTTACAGATATATTAAGATATGTCATAAGTTTAGTTCTCCTTGTACACACAAGATTGTTGAATTTATCATTTTAGCAGGGTATGGACGTACTTTGAATAAGGGTGAACTACGTGAGGGTACTTTGAATTCGAAATACATTAAAAGTATTTCGATTGTTATCTAAAATAATGTTATCTGAATGTATTTATTTAGGATCTGACATGTTATCTATTAAAATGTGTATAATTTAGGAATGTTGTGCAAATCATTTGTATAGCTTCTTTGTTCGTGCAGTTTCATTATAATATGATAACGAACTATCCTACCTTTGAATAGTCAACAGTGGTATCTGTTCAGTAGTGTATGAAATATTGTAATTATTTCGCAGGAATGAAGATATCGACTCTAATATTTCACCGCTGATGCCCAATTCATCCAAAGTGGCATTATTACCAATATCATCGGGTACCGATATATCTGTAAAAACGTATTAAGGTATGCATTAGACTGGCTATTTCCAACCACCCCCAAAAATTATCCCATCTAATAACAAAACATATTTTAGCTATTATTATCATGTATATGAAATTCGAGGGCGGACTAAAATTGAAGATGTTGGTTAAGAAAATAAAGTGGATACAAAATTTGATGAGGAGGGATGATGGCAGGTGGACCAATGCCGTGACACAGTGGTGCTCCAGAAAGGGACAGAGGCCCAAACGCAGACTATATATGACATAATGATATAAAGTTAGCCGGCAAAATGTGGTTTAGATTACTATAAAACCAGAATGAATGGCGTCATAGAGGAGAGGCGATAGAGCTTAAATGGGACGTTTGCCTTTGGTTAGTCACGCGGCAAATGTTCACATATTTATTTAGAAGGTGTTATTAATGTATGGTGAGGTTTCTGCCTTATATTTCTGTATGAAACAAGCTTTGAAATGAAACAGGAAATAAAAAAGACGACAGTCTACTACTAAAATCCTATGATAAAAAATTGAATAAATGGTAATTATTGAAAAAGCAGCAACGTCACATACCGGCAAGTGAGAAGATTTGCTGTAACAAAGTTTTTGATTGGCTTTCTTGCAGGGTGTGCGCGATCTGCACTGGGCATCCGTTAAGCACTGCGCGTTCCCACGTGTCTACAGCGCAGCGGTACCAGGACACGTTATCACACTGTGACAAAATAATTTAAACAATAAATCAGCCCCTCATTGCTGGGCATAGGCCTCCTCACAAAAATCAAAGTTAGAGCGATTAGGTCAAACTCCATCAAGCGCACCCTATGCGAATTAGTGGAGGCAGATTTGTGGCTACCTGCTGTTGGAACTTATCAAGCCGCCTATAAGGCTTCTATCTTGGCTTAACGACTACCACATTAAGTAGTACCTGGGGCCAATAGCTTAACGCGCCTTTGGAAGCCTGTGACAATGGAATATGGTAATTCTATATGAGATTATGGTCGTTACTGTGCGGGGTCGGTATTGAAAAGTAAATGATGTAACTCTGGATGTATTAATAACCAACGAATAATATAACGATAACGATACACCAAAGCGAGTAGCCGAGGATCGTACCCAGTGGCGTGCACTTGGAGAGGCTTATGTCTAGCAGTAGACTGCTATAGGCTGATGATGATGATGATACACCAATATTTGATAAATAGATACAACTATTTAACCAAATTAATTAAATGCAATACTAATAACGACGTCTTGAGTATTATTCAGTTTATACAAGCTTTATTATCAAATAATAAGTTCCTATTTAGGCACATGGACACTGTACCAAGTATTGTAAAATAATAAAGTCTGCTATTAAAGCTTGCTTATGCTTCAAATTAGTTAAGCATCAAGTATGTTGATGACAATATTTGGTCGAATACAGCCATGTTTTCTATCTCACTCACTACTTGAGAATCACACAAAACACAAGGACTTCTTGTGTTAGTACTGAATAATACGGTTTGTCTTTGGTCTTACCCATGAAGCTTCCGGATTGGACAAATTTAGCATCGTAGCCGGATAGTTATTTTGTTTGCGAGACAAACACGTATTTTGTCCAGCAAAGCCGCCAACGTTGGTCACAGCAAATAACCTAAAAGTACAACCATGTTAAGAAGTAGAAAGTACAACCAAAATAATTTCACAACGATCAAGCGCCTGTCTCGACAATTGGAATTTCCCCTATTATGTGGTCTATAATTGTGAGGTCGCTTGAGAAGAACCTGTGGGAACTTTGTCTCCGTAAGGGAGTCTGGCGTGATGATATAGATAGAAAGAAAAATAGACGGGACTTTGGATAGACTAAGTTCGTGCACTGAATAACAAAGGGTTGAGAGATCATCATCATTATCAGCCGAAAAACGCCCAGTCCACTACAGCATGTAGATCATAGTAAGCAAATTTACACTTTAGAATATGTTAGTATTAGCGGTCTGCATAAGATTCGCACACACAGAAGCACGCTTTACACGGTTTCTTGGCATGTTTCATAGGGTACCTGCCAATATCGTTAAATGTGCGTCTGTGTTTAAGCAGTAATTTCACATCCTAAAGTTAGCTCCGCCCGTTTAGCTATCCTAAAGCTTATACTCACTTCACATTTGGACACAATTTTCTCGACAGCAAATCTAGTTGAGAAATTGCACTTTCCGGAATGTTTCCTATTTTTGTATTAACAACCAGATTTATGCTTTCCACTGAGCCCAAGTGAGTGCATTGTTGTAACAAAGCAATAAGATCCATTTCGGTATTCAGTTTTGATGAAGAAACCTCCACTCGAATGCCAAGTTTTTGCCACGACCTAGACAAAAAAAAAATACATACTTACCTATTAGATAAAGTTATTACCTAGACACTGAATAAATTTATAAATCTATTATCGACCAGCCCTGGCTTTGCACGGTTGAATTATACACATAACTTGCTTTTGAATCACTCCGTCTATTGGTGAAAACCGTATGAAAATCCGTTCGGTAGTTATTGACTTTTTCGCGTTCAGACGCGGCGGGGGACTTTGTTTTATAATATGTAGTGATACTATATTCATATTCAAATTAAAATAAAATTATAATGAGGATGTGCGCTATTCATCTCCTCGACGGCGTGACAGATTTTGATGGTTTTTTTTCTGTTCTTATGGGACCCGGTGCTTGCGCTGTCATCGACTGAGTCCGCTATGTAAATATAAAATGAGCGCGTGTGAAGCCGCGGGTTACTTTATTTCAATTTAAATGAAAGACATCAATGAGTTACCGTAGTTTAGCTTGAAGGCCAGCTTCTTGGTATCTGTAATGCAAATACACTTTTCTGGCCCCACGGCTTACAAGCTTGTCCACTAGCTGCACACCGAGCTTCTCGTCGTCACATAGTACTAGATGACAACTTTCTGAATGGCAACTAATTCTGAAACAATACGTAAGTAATATTTACAAATTTCTCGTTTTTTTAAAGTTCCGACGGCTACAAAATAATTGTCTATAAATCATTAAAATAAAATAAAAATAATTGATACAAGAAAACTTAATTGTTTTTAAAAGAACCTGTTAGAGCACTGTACTCTCTGCCTACACCGCAAGGAACGGCGTGATGATATAAATTCCAGCACAGGCAGCAATTGAAAATTATTTGAAATATATATTTTAAATAATTTTCAATTGCTGCCTGTGCTGGAATATGTTACCTGGGCTGTGCAGGCTCCCGCAGGTCGCGTATGCGCAGCAGTACTCGTCCGCGGTGCGCGCTCGCGGCCACGAGGCGGAAAGCGCGCGCAACATGGTGCGGCTCATAGATGACACGCGACAGCGGCCGCACGTACCCGCGAGCGATGCCGTCGCTCATCATCAACTGCAGTTTCTATAATGAGAGTTCAGCGTAGTCGCAGGACTTCTAAACAAGTTGAGGGATTAGCTTGAAAAGATTGACGTTAGCGTGAGGCTAGCTGGTCTAGTCAAGTGGCAAGCGTTTTGTTTCTATTATCTTGCTGCAATCGACAGCGATTGTTCTGACCACCTCTAGGTTTTTAGACAATATGTATAGTATAGTTCTACCTAGTAAGACTGCAAGTTATATTGCCATAGTCTATTTTTTGATATTTTTGACCAAACTGAATGTCCAAGGGTTTCATTTAGGTCTTTGATCCAAGCAGATGGAAAACATAAGGATTCCAGCTTAAACTTAACGACTACGTCGTGAAGTCGTAACCGGGACCAACGGTTTAACATGCTTTCTGAAGCACAAAAAACACATGGATGGACAAAACCTTAAGGATTTTGCTATAAATTGAAAGTATTTTAGTGGCTCCAAACACATTTTAAACTACATTGCATACACGTTACTTACTTTCATATCCCTCTTAGTAACATCATTAAATATTGAACTAAAGTCACAGGTCTGATAAGATCTTTTTCTTGTAAGACTAAACATTCCTAAGGAGAACTCATCTTGATCTATGAGCTGGGTCACATCAATAACAGTACCCAAAAATCCAACACAATTTGATGTAACCTGTAACAAAAGATAAATTATAAAACTTTCAGAAACACTTGTGCGAAGAACGGATTAGAATAAAGACTTGTGATCTAGAAAAAACTAGGTATAATGCCGCCTGCTTATTCAGTCGTCACTCATTTAGGACAGGCAGTCTACCTTATAGTATGTGGAAACCGTCGCCAAGGATATTTTCAATTAAGAATAACAGATGCAGAGTCAACCTTTAAGATATCTGTGACCTTGCCTTTTAATGAACTCGATGTTGTAGTGTAAAGAAAAAAACTCCTAGGAAGGGTTTTTTTCCACTACATCATTCCAGATTAATCGGATCTAAATGAGAGACTTTTTTCACTATAGCCATACAAAAAATTTTTATAGTAATAAATTATTAGACAACTAGACATTTAAGATTTGAAATTTTTATTTTTAAATCGCTAACGTATGCCAATGTTGTTGAAATAAAATATCAGATAAAATAGTAAAAAACATGTGAGCCGTACACGTTAGTCGTAATATATCTTTTTGTAAATAATCCTTCCAAATAAGTATTCCAGAAACCTTAACATAAAGACTGAATTGCTTACGTGCTTTAAATCTTCTTTCGCTGTGCTTATAATGATATCGCAACCGACGCCTTTAGTAGCGCTAAGGACATAATCTGCAAAACTGTGATCCCGGGAATTTAGAATGTGATCATCTAAAACAAGATAAGTTATATTTTTATGATTAAATATTGTGTAAAACGAGATATTTATTTATATGTAGCAATTGTATGGAGCAACCAAAGTTTACACATATAATTGATAAAGATTACTGTCATGTTATTATAATTATTGATCTATTTAATAAACATAAAGAAATGTTACTTATGCATGCTCATTTTTTTCACTAATAGGTGAAAAAAATGAGCATGCATAAGACCAGACCACCACACTATTCAATTTTCTCAATATGTCAAACACAGAATAGAGATCTTCTTTATTTCTTGATCTCAACTATCGGTTGACACAAGCGATTAACCAAAACTTAGAAAGCTGCAGACTTATTGAAAAAAAAACTGTGTGAATTCTTTTTTCTGTTTTTTCATGCCCGTGCTTAGATAACGTACCTTTTAAGTCCGGGAACATTTTTTTCAAGAACTGCCCTTTTCTGATGTCTTTTACAGTAGTAAACACTTGACAGTCGTAAGCGAGAGCGATAGATATCGCCGCCTGACCAAGAGCTCCCGCGCCACCGTGGATCAACACGTTCATACCAGGATTAAGCCGTCCCCTGATTGCCTGTTAAATATTTATTTATTTATTTTTAAGAAAGCTTTCAGACCAATACCATAATTTTATGATAATGTAAATAGTAAACAAGTTTCTTATAACAAGCTTACACAGTTTGTTCGATATGTTGTTGCACACTGATTTCACATTATAAATTTGTATACAATAAAAAGAAAACAAGAAAACAAAAAGGTAATTACTGAAAAACAAATAACTAACAATACATAATGAGAAAAAATCACATAAAGAAAAATAAATAAACTTGCAGTTTGAGTGCCATACACTGATTTTAACTTGCTCAGAAAAAAATGTTTAGTTAGAGCCGTCTTACCGTGCCAATGTTAGTGTAAAATATGTCACGATTTAAGTCGCGGAAAAAGTTGTAGAATGATCGCGAACTACGTAAAAAAAAACGAATTTCTACCATAGTTGGATGTCACAAAGGGACTGTAGAGTAACGGTTGCTGTCTAAGAACTGGTTGGATTTGTGTTTAATCGTATTTTTGCGATTAGTTTGAGATGAGAAAGGGCATGCTCCGTTGGTTCGGGCATATAGAAAGAATGCCAGAGGAAAGAATGACAAAACAGATATACAATGTGAAAGTGGAAGGATGCAGGTACTGGGGAAGACCTAGACTATCTTACCACGACCAAATAAACCGAGTCTTATCTGATGGAAAAGTCAAGAGTCTCCGTAACCGGCGAGCGTGTATGAGACGAACTATGAGAGTCGAGGAAGCCAGAGAGGTATGTAAGGAAAGAACCTGTTGGAACTTTGTACTCTCTGCCTACCCCGCAAGGGATCTGGCGTGAGGTTATAGATAGATAGAGTTTAAATATGTATTAATTAACCAAGAACCGCAACCGCCAGTCTTAATATTTGTGGGTCACAACAATATAACTATACTGCGATCGCCAATCCGCCTGCCAAGTGAGGCATTTATAATATTATACCCCCAATGATTTCCACAAAAAACAAACGGCCCATATCCTAAATGGCCCAGTTGGTCCCTGGATACGGTAGTAGAATTAATTAAGTTGCACGAGGATATCGTGGTATTATCTGTAGTCCGAAGGGAGAGTGAGACTCGATAACACTCAAATCCGGTAACTTTTTCTATTTCTGGGAGGGCAACAATCAGTTGTAGGTTGTTGTCGAGTTTATTGTCAACAGGTCCCTCGAGAATAAAATTATCAAGATTGAGAGTGTGTCACCCACGGTAGCTTACCTGATACTCAAAATGACCATAAGGTATAAATTGAAAATTATACAGGTATACGCACCGACACACCTCGAAGATGGGGTAGAGGTTATGTATGAGAATATATCTAGAGCCATACATACCTCTAAAACTTACTACGCCATTATCATGCAAAACTGAGCAGACGAGGCGACAATGAGCTAAGAGTGTGAACCTTTGGTAATGTATAACTAAAGCCTTGAGGCCAATTGCTCGCTGACATCATAGAGAAGGAAGGACTCTTTATGATGAGCTTCTTACAGAAGCGCAATTGGACCTGGGTGACCTGATGGTCTTACGAGAAACGAAATAGACTTCATCATATCAACGAGGCATACATAACGATATTCAATTATGTCTCTGTAATCAACGCAGTTAAAACTGAAAGCGATGATCGACTAGTGTGAGATACATCCAATATAAATTTCAAGCTCAAAAAGTTTATATAAATGAAATTTACGCTCCGTCCAGCATCTGTTCAGAATCGCGAGCCCAATAGCTTTTAGCTTGAGCTGCAGAATCGTTTCGAAGGTCTAGGTGAATGCGTAAGAGTGGATGATTATAGTAGCAGGTTAGTAAAAACTTTCCGGTCCGGTACGGTCAGGCATAAGTTCTTTAAAACTCATCATACAAAAAGACCCAAAAATCCTTCAGCTGCTACCTTTAAGCTAATGGAGAAAAGGCACAGGATGTAGATGTAGTGACCATCTAAAGGCCTAACTGATATAAACCAAACAAGTCTTAATTGTATGTTTTATCTGTTTCTCAATGTTAAATCACTTATGTACTTACATTTTTTTCGCTATAGTAACTCATATGTGGTAGCTTATAAATAGCTTATAGTTACTATGATAGTATTGAATATTGTTGTTAATAGCTGTAAGTTATCCAAATAAAATAAAATAAAAATAAAATAATTCTGTGATCTCGATGAAGTTTTCGAATACCATCGGCTCAATAAGTAGATCTCTTAGCCTCTGACTCTCGATATAATATGTAAGTTCAAGACCTACAACATAAAAGAGGTTATCGAGTGCAACAAAGGATCTATCTATTTTGAAGAGATCTGTCTATTGGACGGAGCCGATTGACTAAACTAAAGACAGAAGAACTTTATTTTCTGACCCGTAACTCTTGTGGGAGGTCGAGAAGTTCTACACAATTCACTATTCAATTCACACGTCTTTCATGGGGCACTGTGTGAGATTTTATAACAAAATTCCAATTGACGACACTAAACTTAGTGACAATAAGTTCAAAGCTTGTGTAAAACGAACACTTTGTAAGCAAGCTTATTATTCAATAGAAGATTATTTAAATGATAAAAATGCTTGGATAGATGCTATTCCAGCTCCACTTGAGTCATGAAAACCTATTCAACTGTTGTTAGTTAACATTCCCTCTCTTCCTTCTATTAATTTAACACAATGTGTACTTTTTTTGTAAATGAGGGAACCATGTATTCTCATAAATAGTATTATTTGCTCTTTTAACTTAGTTTCACCTGATGACCAACCTACATTGTTCTCCCATACCCCACAACAGAATGTAGATGAAAAAGTTTGTAATTTTTTATTTTAAAAGAGTAACCGTGGAGTTTCTTCCCCTTCTTCTCCACAGGAATGACATTCCGAAGTGGCAGTAGAGTCTTTATTACTTTTCTGACGATTCATAAATACTCTAATGGTTTACATGAATAAAAAATATTCTGATTCTGATTCTACGGTCAAGCTATACATACTGATATGTATAGCTTGACCGTAGAACTTCTCGACACATACAGCCGCCTGTCTGTAATCCAGCCAAAAACTCAAAAGCTAGATGGACCCGGCACTATACCGAAGATATCCCAGACGTCTGTACGAGATTACTATAGCTTTCAAATACTCTCAAACACTCAAGAACAATAAGGCGCCAAGCGATGACGGTATAACAGCCGCCAGTCATTTCTCAAGGCTGGTGAGAAGCCGATACGGAGAGTTCTTCAGAAAATATTAAATGCAGTTATTCTCGATGGCAAAACGCCAAACGGTGTGGTGGTTCTCTTATGCAAAAAGTGTGATAAAACCCTGTTGAAGAATTATATACCCATACTACTAAGTCACGTCTATAAGCCGTTTTTGAGAGTCATCACGAATTGTCTCGCGCGCAGACTGGATGACTTCCAGCCTCCTGAACAAGTAGGTTTCCGAAAAGGCTTCAGAACCAACTGGAACACTTTTGTGACAACATATATACACTGCAACAGGTCGTACAGAATACAGAAGAGATATTATATATCGGAAACTGTTTTCCACTACGCTGAAGACGTCTTCAAGCTTCTGTACTGGAGACGACAAGGCATCAACATCAACGGGGAGTACATCTCTCACCTTCGATATGCCGATGAAATGGTGCTCAAGACTGAGACCCTGAAAGACTTCGGTATCATGTTCGCCGACCTCAGTAGTTACTGAAGAAGTTTATCTTAAAATAAGCATGGAATAAACGAAGATCATGTCAAACGTCCATATAGTATCCACTTATGTGAAGGCTGGATTTCTCAAAGTTGTTGACGATTATATATACCTGGGACAAAGAATCCAATTAGGAAGGTCCCACTTCGAGAAAGAGGTCAATCGTGGAATCCAGATAGGTAGGGCAGCTTTCGGGAAGCTGCATAACATCTTCTCGTCCCAGATACTGTGTCTCAAGACAAAAGTCTGGGACCAATGTATTGCCAGTGATGACTTACAGCACTGAGACATGATTGCTTACTATGTGCCTCATAAGAAAGCTCAAGATCCCTTAAATAGCGGTGGAGAAAGCTACGCTCGGAGATACCCTGTCGGATCAAATCAGAAACAAGGAGATCCGCGGGAGGTACAAAGTCACAGACATAGCACTCAGAAGTGGCAGTGGACGGAAAACATCGATCTTAAGACTGATGGAAATTAGGGCAGAAAGGGTTGAGTGGCATCCGCGTACAGAAAGACGTGGAGTGGGCAGGCCGCCAACAAGATGGACCGATGACATCGTGAAGGTCTCGAGTAGAATGTGGTTGCGTATAGTATAATGTTTGTTAAAGTAGCGTTCTTTGGGGGAAAGTACAAGTTGGATATACTTACGAAGCAGTAAAAGGCGTACGCGTAGGCCAGCGGTACCGTGGCGGCGTCCTCGAGGCTCCAGTGCGCCGGCACCGGCCACAGCAGTTCCGGCACGCTGCGCACGCGCGCGCTGCACGCGCCGCTGGGGACTATGCCCATCACGCGCTCACCTCTAACATTCACAACCCAATATTCGTTAAATATATCTTTATTACATTTAGATTTGTATGTAGGAATGTCACTGGGTAATTGTTAGCTCTATTACGTGTATGTAGCAAACCTTTACATTCCTACATAGTTGCGACTATCTACCAATAATTGCGCCTGTGATCCGCCATACATGGTCTAGAACGCGATATTATTTGTGTGTGTGAATGATCTACACTGTAGGCCGCGGGGCCTTTACAACGTCACCAGACAAGAGGGCGAGCGTGCAAACACTACGCTCAAGCCAGAAGGGCAAGGGGCCAACTAACTCAAGGGCGCCTCAAGGAGGAACGGCCTCGGCTTGGGCAGCCGCTATGGGGGAGGGCGTATACTAGGTGTCTCGCCGTGGTGCTCTGCACCGGCCAGCGGGCAAGGGATTCTTCGACCTCGTCGGTGAGGTTGGTGTCTGATTCTGTGTGCGATATCTGTATCCAAAAGAAGGAATGTAAGTAAGCCTTGGGAGGGTCGGTGAGAACATGCCGCGGACGGTGGTAGCGGCTGATAGGAGGGGAGTTAGGTTCGTAGTCAGCGGCGGCTAGGATTAGCGGTTTTCCATGATTGGACGCGTTCGCGAAATATCGGCTTGTCGCCTTTTTAATAAAAGCCGCGAATAGGTTCGTGACAGAGATCGGAATGGAGATCGACATTCCGTATAAACCACGGGGCTCTGACGGCTTTGCGGAGGAAACGGGATTTTGGACGGGACCCTTTGGAGTCTATCGATGTGTGCGCGATGATAGCCGGCGGTGTGCCCACCGCCGCGGAACACCTCACAAGCGTAAGTCATAATGGGCCGTATACAAGTTTTGTAAAGTGTCGCCTTATTCCTAAGGGACATTTTACTCTACTTGCAAATCATTGGGTAAAAACGACCGAGCACAAAGGCTGTTCGGTTACGGACTCGCTTTATGTGCGGTCTGAAGGTCATGGTATTGTTTAGGGTGACCCCAAGATATTTGACCTGTTTGACCCAGAGAATAGGTAGGTTGAACATGGTCACTTGACCAAGACTACTTCTGGGGTGGCACAGGGAGGGGCGCAGGGGTTCACCTCAATACGCCACTTCCTGAATCAATCCCCTTGGGTGTTGGCGGCTGCCTGATGGTTTCTGGTAATGAAACTCTTATTCCTATGCGAGTTAGAGAGCAGTATCATCCGCAAATAGGGCTAGATGCACCTTACTCGAACGAGGAATATCGTTCGTGTAAAGGCTGAGTAGGAGGGGGGAGAGAGCTGAGCCTTGTGGGACACCAGCTTGTATGAAGTAGGGGGTAGAGCGCGTCATTTCGATGCATTACTTAAGGGGCGATTCGACAAGAAGTCTCGTAAGATGAGCACGAGCCTGTCCGGCACACCCATTTGGTAAAGTTTGTAGATCAAGCCGTTGTACCAGTCTTCGTCGAATGCCTTCGCGACATCGAAGAAAAGGGCACCCGAGAGGAAGGGTTTGGATTTGTTGAGGCCAGTGAGGATGTGCTTCGTGAAGCGATGCACTTGATGGACGCAAGAGTGTTTGGCTCGAAAACCAAACTGCTCATTGATGAGAATACCCCTGGACAATAAAAAGTCTTTGAGCCGTGCCAGGACCATGCGCTCGTAGATCTTTGCCAAGGAGTTGTGGAGGCTGATGGGGCGGTAACTCGTAGGACGGTCACGAGGTTTACCGGGCTTGGGGATGCCTATGACGTCGGCCTCCTTTCACTGAGAAGGAAAGGTGCAATTCGTCATGGCGGCATTAAGGATGGCCACTAAGAGGCAGATGAGTTGGCGGGCAAGCATTTGAGTACGCGAGTAGAAATGCCATCAAAGCCTTTTTCGGTTCAAAACCTTTAATCAGGTCCTCGACCGCGGTTTGGGTAATAGGGGGTAAGGAATCGGTGGGGGGGAGGGACGCCCTGCGCTCGACTTCCCTGTCGATCGAATCGACGAGCCGGGTCAACAGAAAGAGAGCTGGGAGTGCTTGAGGGTGTTGGCGAGAAGCTCAGCCTTTTCGTCGTCATCGAAGGCTGAAAGGCGGGTCAGCGGGGTATGTTAGACACGGAGTCGGATTTAAGGGTACACGCCAGTTTCTTGTAAGCCAGATGCAATAGCGTGAGGTCCTCTAAGAAGTCACTCCACCGATCATCCCGGACGTCCGCGACACGACGCTTTACATCACGTTGTAAGGCGCGCATTTAGCCAGGGTGTATAATATCTTTGAACATAGGGCTTTGTATAATAATAATGAAACTATATGTATTATAGAGCGAGTTTTGTGAAAAATATTATTCGTTCTCAATCTTTCATCAGTTTACAATATCGGTGAATTGAATGTCTACTCACGATGCTAACAAATATCCCATGACGTATAGGTTAAAACCTATTTTTCGATGGGGTTTATCACTTTACCTCTTTGTTGTTCCACTATAATCCATTCCAAAACCGCTGTCTGAGTCAAAAGATAAGGCTCCGGTGGCCTTTTTTACGTCTGATCTATTTATACCAGCAAAGTGAACCTGGAATATGGAAAGTATTAGACAATAGACTTATAACGCTGTTATATGATGCACAAGTCATCATAAACAAATAAATCATACCAGAACGGTGTTTTCAGATTCAATAGAGTCGACTGGTTTTGCCCAAATTAATGAATTCAAGTCTCCGATTTTTTGACATTGTAACGTAACATTGCTCAAGCCTTTCTGGGTCTCAGTCGTGATATCCTGTTCTCCGTCTAAAATACCCTGTTAAAAAAGACGGCTAACTTTACTGTCATATTAGTCAAAATCAAAGTAGTAGTACAGTAGCAGCTGCATGCGTTCATCACAAAGCCGGTCGTCGAGGCGATCTTTAGAGGAAGCCTTTGTCATGCAGTGGACGCTTTTCGGTTGCTCATTATAAGTATCTAAGAGACTACCGCGAAAAAAACGTGTTTTGTACTCTATGCACTTCAAGAAGTATATGGATTAGAGACCTAATATTTCAACATACGTTTTTTGACTAATTTTAGACAGATGTTCCTCGACTTAGCAAGATTAAATTTTAAATAATCATTTATTTCCTATGACAATGCATTTTAGATACGCATATTAGTCATGTTTGAGTTTGAAAATTTTAATTGTAATTATAGCATTGTGCTACCAATATCGACTTCATATTATGAATAAATTCTTGTTTTAAGTTGGCATAGAAGTTTGTTTTTTTTTCTTCTTTTTTTTTTAAAAAGCGTAACCCCACAATAGGACCATTCTGTGTCGTGGGTGGCTTTAGCAAAACAAATAATTGTGGGTCACACAAAGATTTGTCCTGTGCAGGAATCGAACCCGCGACTATTAGACACCATGGGTGGATCAGCTTAAGCTCTTAACCACTGCGCTAAATCGTCCGTTTATGGAGTACTTCTTCTACCTATGTTAGCTAAAGTGGCAAGCAGAGCTGTTCATATTACACCCATATTTTAATAAGATATTTTAAATCTTACTGAGTTAAAATTGCTAGTTTAGGAAGTTTCAAAAAAAGTAAAATAACATATAGGGAAACATACCTATAGTAAAGATCACTAAATTGTTTTGACGGGATTGTCGCCTTTAGATTAACTAAATACTGCAGTCAATAAAATCAAGGATACAGATTGACAAAGATAAAAATGGGCATTAAATACCGAAATACAAGGAGTATTGATGCAGATAAAATCGAGTACAATTCAATAAATTGGTCTAAAAGACTGTCTCGTTGGTCTACTGGCGAATAATGTGCGTAGTGATCACGAGGAGTTCGAATCCAAGTCTGACATGAAATGTTTTCAATAATGACAATAGGCTCGCTCTATATTACATGGGACCTAACATCGTCGACGAAAAGTGGGCGTACACAGTACACCTCTGCCAACCCTTGCTTGGGGATTATAGGTATGACGGTGTTTATTCTTATTTAATAAAAGATATACCCACGTTTTCAGTGTAACCAACGTCCGGAACAAACTTCATGGATCGTAATTCCATTTTAAAGTCATATTTCGGTGGTAAATTATGGAACTTGATATTATGCATCGTGATTCCTCCACATCTGTAATCATGAATATATCTCAAAATGTTCTACTCCTTTATCGGAGTTATCTTTCTTGAATACCCACCGATACGAAATACTAACACAACAACAAAACACACAATTAAAAACACCAGAGGTTGTGTGGGCTTAAACAGGATACTGTCTCAGCATATTGAAGTAAATAATCAAAAGCTTCTAAAAAACTTAAACTTCTGAAACTTATTTTGGTGCAGCACTCATACTGGGTCACTTGTAAAACACTTATAACCTCGCAGGCCTCTATCAATAATATACATCATAGGTAGGTGGAACGAACGGAACCGGGGGAAAATACTATAAGTATAATTACGGGTAGTAGGTAAAATAATAAACGTCGATAACGAGTCAAATGCGCTACAAGTTTTTATTAAACAATATCTTTCCTCAAGACCTCTCTGGCGTCCTTCACTCTTATATTTCATTTTATACAAACTCACCGGTTACGGAGATTTGACTAGCACTTCAGATAAAATCTGGTCTATTTAGTCATGGTAAAATAGTCGAGGTTTTCCCCGGTACCTACATTCTTCCACTTTCGCAAAGTAAAACTATTTTATCCTTCTTTCTTCTGACATTCTTTCTATATGTTCGTACCACCGGAGCATACGCTTTCTTTTTTTTACACCAATAGTTTCATAGCATAAGATAATATTGAAAATCACTTTTACCTTGTCAATTTGAGGGTTTCTAATATTTCAGCCTTGATCACAATTTTATCAGACACCTTCAATTGTTTTAGAACATGTTCTTTGACGTTAATTCTGATATCGCTTATAAACGTGGGAGTGGACACGGTATGGTGCGCTTGTCGGAGTATGTTGAGTTGCAGCATGCCGTCCAAAATCGTCACCCAAGTGTCATGCCATTGCAGGAGTGCCTCAGTCAGTGAAGAATTTGCGCTGACGATGCTTCGGAACTTATCTCTATATAATCCGAAAAAAAAGTTAAAAACATTTATAAGAACAAGAGTTTATACTATAGCAGATTATGGTATAATTTTAAAGGGTCAATTAAAATTAAATGTGTATATAAAAACGTTTCTATGCTGTTGGCCGTTGAGGAGTTCCTTCGTCTGGAGCCAATCCTGGGTGTAAAATCAGGCCATGTTTACCAAAAATAGTTTTAGCCTGTCGTCGTAACTGAACTAAGATGTCATCTTAACTCCGTAGGATAAGAGAAAGTGAAAGAAAAAGGAAAGATTTGAACTAATCAAACAAACATTGCATTTTAATAAAAGTTTCTGAGAAATGAATGTATAGAAGTCTTAATCCCAACACCGTGGACCTCAAGTTATTGGCTTATTCTATTATGCTTACCGGGGAAAGTGGAATCATGAAAATCAATATACACCATCACGCCTATATAGCCCTAGCGGGAATAGGAACACGAAAAGTGGGCGTGCACCTACATTTCGCCAAGGATATTAGGACTCATGTAATAAGGGGCGAGCTTAATGCCATTACACCGGGCACAATGTCAGTGTCCAGACTGAGACTGGATATTTTCTATAGACACATCGCAATTTTGTCAGAGCTAGGATATGAAACCAGGACCTCGTGATCACAACGAGCATTATTCACTTTTTGACGAATTATCAATCATTTTCATTTCATTAAATAGCATTCAGTGAAATCATGAGTTTCACTTTATCGCCTCGTAATAAAATCAGTAGGTTGTTAATTATTAATTATATACCTATACTGGGAGGGTGTAGTCAGTATACTTCTGCCACCCCTGCTTGCCTTTTCCATCGGTTCATAAATGATGGAATTCTGAGGTAATAAACATTAAACAAAAGAAAACAACCAAATGAAAAGTAATGATTATGTCAAATAAATTAATTTAGTAAAGAAGTCGTTAAAATCTTGAAAGTATATACTCGTATAAAAGATTGGATTATATGAAAAAGATTTTGAATATACCTGTAAGAATAGCCGCGTTCGTATAGCGAACAGTATATGTCTTCAGCGGTAAGGTTTTCGCCGTCAGATGTGGCATCAACTGTACTACTTTGTGATTTTCTACCAGCACTGGCAAATATTACACCTGTAGCAATCTTGGCATCTTCGTCTAGAACCTGCATTGTGAAGGTATAACATAAATTATATATTTTTTTAAATATATCACCTAGACATTAATATATCCTAAACCCTTTTACCCGCCAAAGCTAATGATAGATTATTTCTTCCCGTGCAATGCGAAGTGCAAATATCTATCTTCCGCAAAACTAGTGAAAGTTATATCGGTACCTCGAATCTGCCATTTCCCCTGTGCAGCGCGACGGTGAGGCAAAGTTGGCGGCGGTCGTGCAGCGGCGGCTCTGCGTGCAGGCGCACGTCGTGGAACTGTACCGACAACTGCTTCTTGCCCACGCCCATAGTCATAGCCAACGTATCCCACACCAATGTTAGCACGGCCGCAAATGGATACAGTATTTGTCCTAAAACCAAACTTCGAATTTAAATAATAAAGTGCTACAAAAATAGTGTTTGTGACTTTTTCGGCAAACAATAAAACTGGCATCATCATTTTAATCAATCTAAAGCAGACCACTGTTGGTCATAGACCTCTCTGTACGGCACCGAGTACGATTCTCGGCAACTCATGTCCAATTTTCAATTTACAATGACAATTTACAAAAAACAAATACAAAAAGAATTGCTAAAATTATAACCAGCTCCGTCGTCTTCATATAGGTCAAATAGGTGCTGAAAAATAGGTGGTTGTAGTCAGCTTAAAATAGTCTTTAAGTACTCGTTTTAGTATTTACTGGTACTTTATAATAAAATCTAAAGTGCGAGCCAGGATTCAAATTATAATACTATAACAGTTTACGGCACTAGATTAGTTCGTTTTGCCTCCTAAGCTAGGGCATGTAAAACGGGCCCCGGCCGGTAAGTGATAGTCTTTCAGTATTAAATTATGGATGAGAAGTCGCTTAAAAGTTTTTTTTTTTATACAGTACAACAGACAGAATCAGTTCCTATTAGCTTGGACAGGACGAGGACATAACGAACGCAGACGTATATTGTGCATTTGTTGATCATGATTTTGGTCTTAAGACAACATACAGGCAGGCACAGACAGGCTTACACTTTGAGGCCCGCTAGTATTATATTATGTAAAGAAATTGGTGAATAAAGGTTTTATGATTTATAACATTTACTGATCCGACTATTCAAACTCAAACTTAAAATAATTTATTTTGTATAATCCCTGCGGGAGTACTTGCCAAATATCAAGTCTACATGTTTTTTATTCTTTATTATCTTACTCATCTACCACCGGATCCGAACGCGGGCTCTCAGCAGAAACTCAGCAGGCTTGTCTTTTTTATCTACATCTCTTTTCTATTTTATTCATCATGTTGCTGCAATAGTTCTTTCTTTAATCTCAGTTCCATATCATACATTTTACATACCTCTTACTACATTTCCTCTAAAGTAACTGTTTTCGTCGTCGTGTAGGCAAACAGTATTGTAAGATATAGCGGAGTTTCTTGTGTCACCCATATTGAACATCGGCAAGGGCCTGGAATGTATTAGTGGTTAGTATTTTCACACCTTGTTGAAGATGTTGTAAAATGCCAAAAATTAGAGATGAAAGTCGGAGTTCAAATAATAGTTCTAGACGAGTTTCTGGTACTACTTAGAATGTTTTCTCTCCGAACATAAACTTGTAAAACGTGCCCCAGTCAGTAAAATGGCCCACGGGCAAATTTATAGAACGCTTTTAAATTTGGCGGTAATTCGGTTTGAATGTATATAATATATGAATAACCTTAGTTATTCAATCAAATTATCATAATGCAGTAAAGAAGTCTGAAGAAAATAAAAAAATCATGCTATCGCAAAAAGATTTTTTGAAATTTGATCTCAATCTTTTGAATTGTGGAGCACCAGGTTCGGAAAAACCTAGATTTGTTATATTATTAAAGTTCCTTATAAGAAATCGACAAGTATTTATTTTCTTTATAAGAAATCTACAAATATTAATGTTCCTTATAGGAAATCTAAAAGTATTAATGTTGCTTATAAGAAATTTACTTAATTTCACTTTTATCTTACCATGTTTCTCCATGTGCCCATTGCACTAAATGAGACAAATGTGGTGTGCCGGTTGACACGGGGAACTCAATAGTTGGGTACAGAACCTGAACTTTAGGATAATATCCTTCCATGTACAACCTGGGAAAGTTATAATAAATTATTGTTTATGCCTATTTCGTCAAATCACAAACGCTCTTGCATATTTTATCATTTGCAGAAAATATAATTTCAAATATTGAAAATATCCATTATTGAACTGTTACATCAGGCTATTGTTTTATATTATATTATGCCGTAATAGCGACAACAAGGCAATTTTAATAATAGTTTTTTTTAAACGTAACACTTAGATTTATTGCTGTGTCGTGGGTGTGTTTACAAACATGAAAAATCACAAATACCCAGACCGAAACAAATAATGAGGCCACACAAAGATTTGTCCCGTGCGGCTGGGACCCTTCGATCCAGTGAGCGGCTTAAGCTCCTAACTACTGCGCCAAATAGTCCGTCTGTTTCACATTATGCTCTATTATTACTTAACATTGGTAAACTTCTCTCTTAGGGGGATGCCAATTAGGAGAAAAAGAGAGCAAGAAATGTTTTGTTAAATATCACATCCATCTATTTAAAGCCGCACGCATATGGTAACTACAGTATTAGGTATATAAGATACTTGTATTTTTCTTTATTGAAATCAAAATACCCACTTTCCGATTGCCTCGAGAAGGCAGATGGCATTATCGGGGTGTTTACGGCGAGTAAGTGCGATGTTGACGCAATCTGGCGGCATGGAGCGCTTGAGGATAGCCTGCAGCAGGCCGTGCGGCGCCACCTCCACCAGCACCGCGTTGCTCGGCACCACGCGCGACGTCTCATCGAACAGTACCGGGCTCTGCAGTATCAAGTTTACCGTTCGATTTAGCCATCGATATTACTAGACTACGAATAACGAACAAAATAACAGACACATAAATAACTTAAAAAAAAGGGAAACCGACTTTAAAAATCTAAAAATATGTACTCGCTTTCCCTTTTATTAATATTTATTTTACAATGTTAAGTGATGAGTAATTTAATTATAAATATTTATATACCTATATTATATTATTCTGCTTACAAGCTTAGTTCTACAGTTCTTTTTAGACCCACAGGATTGATATAATGCCCATAATAACTGAATTAATACATTCGTGCTGATAGCTATTAAGAAGTCTGCTGTCTTGAAATCTTTAAAGTCTAAGGTCCAATACCGATGAAATTGAAATGGGACCACCTCAAAGCCATACTGAACCCAAAGCAAATCATCAAAGCCAGTTTATAAGCATTGAAGTTATAAAAGAACACACGAACTATGAACCCCCTCCTATTTTGAAGTTGCCTAATATGCAGCTTAGTTTTATAGTAGGGTACCTATAGCATTGACGCAATACCCATGATATCTTAATTTGCACAATCGTATTATATTACGTTAAGGAGTTTCCTGGTGTATCTTCAAAGTCCAAGGTGCAATACCAATGAAATTAAAATAGGACCTATACCCTGGGGGTATACTGAACCTAATGCAAAAAAAAACATCAAAATCGGTCCACAATTGACGGAAATATCGATGCACATACATAAAAAATACATACAGACGAACATAGAACCCCTTTTTTTTGAAGTCGCGTAAAAACGCATCTATACCTATTCGTGACTAGCAACTGTAGAAATTAATTAATGACTTTGATGTTTTTTTTTATTATGGTAGTTTTAGCTAACTGTAGCATTTTACGAATCATCAGGTTGAACCGAACTAATTTGAAATAAGACCCGTCTATGTATAGTTGTTCTCTTATTTTTGGGCCCTTTTTTGGACTGTCACCTTTACCATCAAGTACAAATAATATATTGATGGATTTAATCTTTATGCGCACAAGCTTTTTCAACGCGCAATTCAATAGGCGCTGTAGCGTTGTTATAAAAATGGACCGTAGCCATTTGTTTTTGTCCATCGTTTAGTAGCACTCGTGTAAAGGAGGGGCTAGTTTCTGAATATGCATACGCATTCATCATACTATACAACCAACTTGAAGTTATCTTACCAATAAATTATTTGTAAGGTATTCCGGTGAGCAATATTTAGCGACTGGATCGTCCCATTTATTCATCGGCACCGACGTTGATACCCACTTCGAACTTCGTGGTTTCGGAGATTCTATTACTTCTGACAAATATTTAAGTAATCCTGGACCTAAAAATATCAAAAATTTTAAGAGCTTTTTAAGATCAATATTTATTGAAAATAATGTCCTTTGACTGCCTCGTTGGTCTGGTGGCAAAGCGCATAGCTTTGTGATCACGAGGTCCTGGGTTCAAATCCTAGGTCGGAAAAATAAGTTTTTTTAACGAATAATTCCCAGTATGAGTCTCGAGTCTGGAATTGTGCCCGGTATATGGCAATAGGCTCGCCCTCTATTACATGGGACCTAACATCGTCGGCGAAACGTGGGTGTACTCAGTACACCTCTGCCATCCCCTCTGGGGAATATAGGCGTAACGGTGGTGTTAATGTCCTAAAATCTTGCAGTAAAATTGATATTGGAAGGTAATTCCCACATTTTAATTAAGTCACACGCAAAACAGATTCGAAAGCTCACATCATATTCGAACGTGATATCGTCGAGAAGTTTCTGTTGTCCTCTTCCTTCTGAAAAAAGTTAACATACCTCGTGTGTGCTTTGGAAGCACAAAAAATATACGGTCTCTTTAATGAGAGGTGATATTGGAAAATAGTAGCAAATTTAAATAAATTAGGTTGTGCAACCCCGGATGCACTATGTGAAAAAATATTAGAGTATAAGCAAATAATCATATAAATAAGTTTAAACTTTTCAAGGACGATAGAAAGAAAAGAGTAAGGAGGGAGTTATATAGAAATTATAGCAAATTTTTTCGCGTTGATGGTTTTAAGTCCTTAGTTTTCTACTATGGGAACCTGATATTTATTGCCTTTCAGATATAACATAAATTTCTAGTCAGTCTATTCATTTATTTTTAATTAAAATGCGGACTGTTTATAGACTCAAAGTATCATTTATACAATCCATTAATGCAGCCACGGAATTTAATAAGCTTTTGGTGTTAAATTTAAATCATATAAAATTTTATGAACAGATAACATAACATTAAATAAATCTAGTATGCATCAAAACCAGGTCGTCCAAGTAATAATTCAATAGAACAACAGGCGACATTAATCTCAGTATTGCCAGCTTATCAAAACGTTAAATAATCACTCGCAGCTTTCGTTAGACAGACTCTACCAGATATAATTTCTTTGATCAAAAAAATAGATACCTTAAATATGTGTTAGCATAGTACAATAACTTATGATACCTGTAATGTACAATATGCTAGTTTAACGTTTACAAGGACGAGATGTAGAGTTACTTATTTGTAGAATGACGCAGTTGCGAATGTTACTACATGCTGTAGGAACATAGTCTACACACGTATGTATCTACCTGTTTATCTGTTCGGTCTAATTTCAGAAAATACAGTTAGCCTATTTCCTAGAAAATATTGTTATACTTATCTAATGTATATATGTAGGTACGTACCAGCATCAGCTATATAGCGTGAGTGATAGGCTATGTTAGAACACGGAACTTCTTTTGCAAAAACTCCTTCTTTCGTCAATTGTCCAACAAATTCTCGCATCGCGTCTGCAGGTCCCGAAATAGTAGAAGATGCAGGCCCATTGTGACATGCCACCTCAATACCAGATGGGCACATTTTTGAAATCTACGATCAAACGTACCTGGTTCAGCCAGTAATGCAGCCCGCAGAAAAAAGAAATTGTGATGCATTCTCACAATTTTATGTCTTATAATAAGTAAGTATAATTATAAAACCTTTATTTTCAAAACTTTGACGATGGTTAAGTATAGTGGTCTGAGCGTAGCCTTGCCGGCTCCCTGTTACTCTGACAGTTACAAAACGTGAAGTTAAGAAACCTGCGGACTTAGCATGAAAATGTTGGAATTAGTGTGACGCTAGCAAGTTGTATGCCACCCTTGTCACTCTACAATTCAATAAAAAAAAATGGACGAGACTGCACCCTTACTTGCTAGCGTCACGTCAAGAGGAATTGAATCATCAAAAAATTACAACACACAAAACACTAACTTTTCAAACAATATTGCTCACATTTTGAGTACAATTTAAAATGGGAACTTAGCGCATCTTTGTATATAATCCATTCATCAATCATTTTCCAGTTATTTTAAAAACGAAAAAGAAAGGTTTTAGAAATACTAATGATACCATCGGATAATACCAATTATTTTTCGGTTAACTAAAAAGATTAGGAGATCACATTGGATTAAGAATAAGTACATACACCTAATTTGAAACATCATACGCGCATCGGTATCATTGACAATTACCTGCTAGTTTGTCAGTCACCTCCATTAATATAAAAAGAAATAACTGATATGGAACAGTACCTTTGGCTACAGGTACTATCCCATAGGATTTTTCTAATGGTCTTTCTACAGTCGTTAACGTTAATAGATAACTAAAAAACCTACGGGAATTACATTTTTTAACGAAAACCCACGTGGTCAGGGCGCGCGTGGACAAGGCGCTCTCGATTGCGACAAAAGAATGGAAACAAAACGCTTGCCATTTGTCTACTGGACCTGACCCGCCTACATATAGTCTCACAAGGATCTTTTGAATCAAGGAAAATCGGAACTAATGTTCCCATCAAGTGAAATGTCACTTCATGACAGTCGCAGAGTTGCCGTTTGCTATAAAATTTACCAAATATACCCAAGTCCTTTTTTTTAAATTAGTTACCGTGCGGACCGACCTGCTAAAATATCTCCTTGGATGTAGAAAAAAAAATTTAATAGTAACCCACACCAACGTCCCCCTGTCAATGCCATGCGCCAAAAGACTTTTGTCGCACTGTAGATGGAATATTTACATACAATTTTTTCTACAGGACTCAAAAGCAACCTTACTTGTTCATATCCAAGTCCGACAGCGGCCATTGAGCCACGTATCAAGGGAGTTTGCAGAGACACCAAGCCGCGGCTGTACGCCGACAGGATCATCTCCTCCGCGGTCAGGCAGCCGTCTGCATACGCACACCCCAACTCACCCACGCTATGACCTGGGTAAAGATAGATCAGTTAACTGATTTACGTTGAATAGTAAGCTGGACTGATGCCTTAGTACGAGAATATTGACGTTAGCGTAACAATGTCAGGAAAGCATGCTGTCACGTTTATGTGCTAAATTTTTACTGTGAAAAAGTTGACATACTAATTTGAAGCGTTACTTTAACATCAATACGTTTGTGCTAAGCCCCCTTGACTAACACATGCAAGTCATATTTCACGCAGAAAATTAGGCTTTAAATTGGCAAGTGGTGAATCTAGAACTACTTTTGACGAAAATTTTCTCCATTAATATCTCGCTTATTTTCAATATGGTTGCGGGCAGTAATCCTGC
This sequence comes from Phalera bucephala, assembly GCA_905147815.2. NCBI lineage: Eukaryota > Metazoa > Arthropoda > Insecta > Lepidoptera > Notodontidae > Phalera > Phalera bucephala. The sequence goes on along the minus strand of LR990629.1, from coordinate 7,600,070 downwards.
TATAGTAGTCTAAATATAACGGGTTCTGCTTGTGGAGATTGGTCGATATGGCATCTTTAGACTTTTTATTTTTTATTCATCATCATTCCTTATATCTCAGTCCTAAAAGCATCACCAAACAAACACCGTCAGTTCTGCGAAAAACATGGGTCGCCCACTACCCATTTGAGTTAAGCAACCAAATTATTTCATAAGAAATTTAGCAACGCCAATATTCTCATTGTTTACATTATGGAACTATATTATTATATCCCTGCTCACTACCGGGCAAATGGACTGAATATAAAATTTCAATTCAATGTCAACATGTCAATATTTTTGGTTTATGTCTTACCAATGATCCCATCAGGCACCAGATTCAATTCACGCAAGATATCAGTCAGTCCAATTTGGACAGCAGCGATTCCCACGAATGAGTGCAAAATGTTGTCGAAAATGGTGTTATCGTCACTAGTGATTATGTGGGTGAGATCGATTCCTTTGGGCTCCAACGCGCGATGGCAACTGAAAGATTTTTTCTGATATGTACTATCTGTCTTGAAGTTGGTATGGATTTAAATGGTCGCTAGTTCGGGTACGGCTCGAAGTACCGGTTTATAGTTAGCGCATAGGCCCTAAATAAAAAAAAATTATTAGTAAATTTAAATCACTACTTTATTGAATAAGCACGCACTTCAGAGTTCAGAGTTGGCATTACAAATTTAATCAGTTGACATAAATTTGTGGTAGATGTTGGCAACGCTATTAAAATTCTAAAATATGCAAAGGTTTTTTGTTGACCTATAAAGATGTAATTTAGAGATTATGAGGTATTTCGTTTACAATTGCTGTTATGCATGAGTTTATTATTTACCGCTCTATAGCCGCAGCAAAAATGGGGATGCGCATGAGTTGGGCGCCCATGCCGGCCCACTGCGAGCCCATGCCACTGTACACGAACCACAGCGGCCACCTCGCAATATCAACCTGGCCCGCTTTCTCGGCAATACTATTTGTTTTTCCCGTTTCATCTGTATCTATAAAGTACATAAATGGTATTAGCTCATAAATGGTAGTAGCTATGAGTGCGGGACACTTCCTTCCCTACTGTGTAACTGTAACCTCAATATTGCATGTATAGACAACATGATATAAAAATACATTGGGACGAACAAAGAACCTCCTCCTTTTAAAAGTCAATTAAAAACAAAACAATCATAATTAAAGAAAAAATAATTAAAAAGGCCTTTTTAAATACAAGCTTTTATAGCAAAAATATGACAAAAGATCTTGCTTAGTTGAGGAGTTCCTTTGGCTTCTTTCCGGCTCCATCATCAGATCAAGAGCACCATCCAGGTCTAAAGTACACGTCAAGACAAATCTAACGAGCCCAAATATGGCAGGGTTATATTTAATAGATGGGTGGTTCCATTGGCAACCTTTCGGATTTATCATCAGGCCCTGAACATTATCTGGTTGTATAATACATGTCAATACATATCTAACAAGCCTAAATGCGAAGGGGTTACGTTGTATACTGCACATGTTCCTATGGCCACCTTCTGACTCTAACATCAGATCAACTCCATTTTACAATTTTATTGCATTGTCACAGAACTTATATAAGTATGCCAAATTTCAGCTCATTCGGATACCCGCAAGTGTTTGAGACAGAAAAACGAACATTGCAAGTTAAATAAAAGGTTGTAAAAATGAGATTAGTTGGAGTTTGTGTTTGCATTTGTCTATTTGAGTGTAAGCCGCCGTTCAAATCACTAGATCGAATGTCGCGGGCTCGCTCCCCGCTTTTATTTGTGACAGTCTGGGTATTGTGTATGTAAATTTCAAGTTTCACTATCGATCCAGTAGAAGAAGCGGCCTGAGATCTTAACCACGATACTAAGTCGACCGAATTTTTCTGTCCCACTGCTGGATAAATATCTCACATATCGAAATAAGAGAGAACTGATCATCCACCTTTCCACCATCGGCCTCTCCTATCCCATACAAAAGTATTGTAAATATACTTTAAGCGTAGTGCCTACTATTATAATTTCTTATGACTGCATGTTACTTCTTTTTGGAAGAGTCGTAACTGCAAATGACCAACAACCCAATTAGTAACCATTAACAGCCTATTTTGTTAATATAGCTATATTGACGTGAGTCTGAAATTTTGTAATTCCTGATGGTTACCGCTGAGTTTGTAAGAAGCCTCGAAGTTGTCAAAAACCTAGAATTAACTTAACCTCAAAAGTTAAAATTTTAATGTCTTTTTCTTGGATGGATTGTATCTCAAATAATAAATTCTAGGTGTTTATGTTTAAGTAATGAAACCCCTGTGGTTTACACATTTTTTGATACATAGATGCATCAAACTATTTTCTCTGATCTGATCTGAAACTGCCATACCATGGTCCCTTGTTATCTAGAATAATTTATATAAATAACAAATTTTAATTTAATATAGAAAGGCGTTTATGAGTTTCCTGGCACGGAGACGATTGTAACTTTAAGATCAGAACTTACCAAGTATGATAAATCCTCGACCTAAGTGCCCTTGCGTATTCATTTGATGAATGTTATGTAATAACGCGAGCTCCTCGGGGTTGATAGGACGAGATTTCAAATCTTCTAAAATAAATTCAACTGCTGTATCCATTCTCCCTGATACAGTGACGAGATATGGAATACTCGACTTGTATCGTGTAGGATCCTGAAATGGGTTATATATTAGTTGTATTAGTATAAGTGAGTTAAATATGTGATTAGGTAGTTTGCTTTGTATCTATCTTGGCTACCAATATAACAATGATATAACACTAGCAAGTATATTATAATATAATACGTATATTCTGGTTATACTAATACGTCATAATATTCCAGTTCCAGTTATGATTTATCTCTCCATCGTTAAACGATGACATAGAAGTACTAAAAGCAAGCAAGCTTTTAGTCTTACCCTCAGGATTTACCTGTATGAACGATGATTCCAACAACGTCAAGTTTGACAAGTTGACAAAATAAAAACAAAGAATGACGCCCATATGATATTAAAGCTAATCGGTAGGTACTGAGGCACTAGATACACTGCTTGCTGATAAAATCTGCGTACCCGAAACCTTTCCTAAAAGCGAAAAGAGGAATACTTGGAGGTCGCGGCCGCACTCACGGACGATATAGCGCAGTGGTTAAGAGCTTAAGCCGCTCCGCCTACTGTGCCTAATAGTCGCAGGTTCGATTCCTGCACGGGACAAATCTTTGTGTAATCCACAATAATTTGTTTCGGTCTTGGTATTTGTGTATGTGAATTTTCATGTTTGTAAACGCACCCACGACACAGGAATAAATCTTAGTATGGAGCTAAAAATAAAGCACTAAGCGGGGCGAGGACTGCAGCAGAGTCCGACACTCCCCCGTCTTTCTACCCGAAGGCAGGCGGGGGCTAGTCTTTAAAAGATTTCTTGCACGGGAAACAAGGTACTAGATATACAGTGCCGCTAGCGAGAACTGAAAATGCAACGTCATGAAATATAAAACAGTTGTTAGATGGTGACTAATACCACGGTATATAGGTACTAGTATCTATTTAAAAATATAAATTTTGGATTGTATCATTACCTTGGGTTTATAGTGCCCGTGCAGTAATACGTGGGAATTTATACCAGTGATGGACATGCCGTTGACAGCAACGTACGAGCGCCCAAAACGCTGGTGATCGGTGACGATGCGCATGCGGCCCTCACGTAGCGCAGCCACGTCACTTCTAGGCTCATTACAGTGCAGGTTGGCTGCTAGCTCACCATTGTGATAACCTAGTAGCACCTGTTTAAAACATATCTTATTCATACCTATTTGGAACCATTTGGTACTTTAAATTGAGATGCGAACAACATAACTGTTTTAAATATATATACGCGGTGGAGTGTAGCCTACGCGGTAAGCGACATTTTACTCTTCCAAATACCTACCATAGTATCTCAAGACAAAAATATTTAATAAGTGTATGTAGCCAGATATAACTAACGGCAATACCAGCCAACAAGTAATAGAGATAGCTATGCTTGGAGTATTTCTGCGAAACAAAATCAGCACTTAGAATTGCTAAACTTAAACAGGTAGTTTAAGTTTGGCAATCAATCTCACTTGATATCTCTTGTCACGCTTTATCATCTATTTACATTCGTTTTCAATTCATTAAAAGCTTGTTTTTTTTGGCTGGCTGCACACTCTTAGTTTGTCTCATGTACGCTCACTGGTTACGAAGACACTTAGCTTGTCCTTTAGATAAGACACGGTCTATTTGGTCATGGTAAGATACTCTAGGTCTTGTTTTGTCATTCTTTCTTCCGACATTATATCTATATGAATATCCGAACCACCGGAGCATACTTTCTCATCTTTACAACGATACTATATTTCATAGCTACACGCTTTCTACGCTGTTGCGAAAACGGTCGGTGAGTTGTTGACTCCGCACATTTTCCGCAGAGCTCGCATTTCGCCCGTATTTATCCTGCTTTCATTCTCCTTCTTACATACCCAACTCGCACTGCCATATACAACGTTGGGACAAGCATTCCGATATGCATGGCCAGCTACACCTTTTGGTTTAAGTGCCAGCTCCCAAGTAGCTTTCTCATCGCACCAATCACTCTATGCAGGGGGCATTCACTCTTCTCTCTATATAAGCGGTGTAATCCTTACTGAATGTGCATCCAAGATATACAAACTCATTCACTTGCTCTAGCATATCGTTACCAACCACAATCCTTGCAATCGTTCTGGTTCTTTCCCTTTCAAACAAATTTGTTCACATTCAAATGTAAGCCATTGTTCATGCAGTCGTCTTTCATAACTGTGACTAGTGTTTGCCGATCAGTGGCTGTTGGCGCTATTAAAACCGCGTCATCGGCATATAATACGTAGTTTACCAATAAATCACCCATTTTTACCCCTTCATTCATCGTATTCAGTCTTTGAAGACTGAATACGATGCCCTAGCGGACAACACGCAATCCTGCTTGACACCGATTTTAACGTTAAACCAAGGTGGCAAGTTACCACCCACCCGTATGCCTTGTTGTCCACATAGGTAGACTGGATGGCTTGCAGCAGAGTGCCGTTCATAACATACCCTGGCAAAATGTCCCAAAGTCTCTTTCGCATGACTCTATCAAACTTCTTCTCCAGGTCCACAAAACCGCAGAAAACCTTCCGGAACATTCCACCGGACTTCTTTTTAAAAGACTTTTTACTTATATTTTAATCTTTCAAAACATTTTACCTTTGTTATAGCAGATATGCCTGTCGCAGCTTCACCATAACCAATGTTGGACATGACGCTTCCAATTAAAAGCGGTTGGTCCCTTTGATCGCAGAATACTTCATCAATAGCTTCCAGTTCAGCTTTGTCAACTTCTCCGATAGCTGTAAAAAATAATTGAGTCGAGTATATTCTTGAATAGCTCATCTTTTTTTTCACATTTGATAAATCTTTAGGCCTTTTGCTTGCTGTTCCAACTGACTGCAGTTTAAGTGACAATAGTTTATTTCAAACTTATAACGTAGCTAATTTTAAACGTCGTCGCCTTTACGTATCCTGTCACTTAGACCCTGTCACGTGTTCCCCTTAGAAGGTAACCGAAAAGACATAATTACCACAACCAAATCCTTCGACGTATTCGACAGCCTGGGGTGGGATCTTAGCTTCATCATAGAAACTCTTCAAATAACTGCTTGTAATGGAGGGATTCCGGTAGAACCCATATTTCGGCCCAATTTTATCTTCTGGTATACCGACAAATTGGGTTGTCACATGTAATAGTTCGGCGTAAATCCTAAAAATATAATAAATGAGTATAGGATAAACACTCTCAAGTCGCAAGTCTCTAAGCGTTGTGTGTGAGTGATCTACGTTGATGGCCGCGGGGCCTTTACAGCTTCACTGGACTAAGTCTCCAAGCGAGAACCAGAGTTAGGCAGCGTTTTTTTGTTTTCCGAGCTTTAAGCACACCTAGCCGTTTTTCTAAGTAAGTCCAAAGTCTTATGGAGAGATAATGCTCAAGTTTAGTTAAGGTCATTTTTAAAGTGTTACTGAATCTTTAAACCATATTTAATAAAGACAGATTAGCGATTAATGTCACCCTTAAATTTAAGGACGTTTCTGCAACTGATCGTAAATAGTTCTAATTAAACGGAAATGGTTTTCATTAAAAACAAACTGAAATTCTAAAATGTTATCGTCATTATCAACATGCCTTTCCTCTATCACACCAATCGTTCCGGTCTCGGGCTAATTGGTTCCCATTTGATATAGTTGTTTGTGATTTTTTACCCAACTTTTCTTAATTTGGTTATCATTTAGTAATTAAAGTTTAGTTTGTGGAGATTAGTAATATTTCAAGTTTCCATCACTTTTGGAAATATATGAACGACTTTTCTCTACTCAATGGCTGTCAACGTACCTCAAAGCATCTTTGGCCTTTTGCAGAAACAATACGTTGATGGCTTCAGATTTAGTGCAGCCATCGGCATTTTGATCGTAAGACTTTGTTTTGCCGTCTGGACATATATCAACTATTCTGTAAGTGCATTATAAATAAAGTTAGTTCCCCGTTTTCGTGAATAAATCCGCTCTTAGGATATCATCGAAAATATGAAGACTTATATTCAGGACAAAGGGGAATCCCCCAGAGTAGCAAAGAACAATATTCGCCGGTAAGTAGCTGGAAGATGGCCACACACTCTTAGGCTACAATTTCTAGAAGAAGTCAATACTCCAAAACACCGTCACGCCTATATTCCCCAAGCGGGGGTGGCAGATGTGTACTGAGTTCACCCACGTTTCGCCGACGATGTTAGGTCCCATGTGATAGGGGGCGAGCCTACTGCCATATACCGGTCACAATTCCAGACTCCGAACTCGTACTGGGAAGTTTTCGTTAGAAAAACTACACTTGTCCAACCTACGATTTGAACCCAGGACCTCGTGATCACAAAGCGATGCGCTTTGCCACTAGACCAACGAGGATCAATACTCCAAATGGATACATCTGCGCGATGGCGCCAAAAAACGCGAGAATACCAATTAATACACACCCAAAAGATCAAGCATAAAACTAGCCATGCTTTAGGTTAACAGGGCGAGATACGTCGCCTGGGGCGCGAATGCGGTGCAGTGAGTGACATTATATATTGAGATATTTTGGCGACTAGCTTTTATCCGCGGCTCCCTCGCGCCTTATTTTTATTTCAAGAATACCTGTTAAGATGCATAGAATATTGTGGGTACAGGCACAGGGATGTTGCACCGACTACAGCTGCCTCGCAGTCCCCGTGGCTCATCGCAATGTAGGCCTGCTCCAGCGCAGCTATTGCACTGCAGCACGACTCGTCGATTGCTACAGAGGGTCCGCGAGTGTTCAGCCAATACGAAATTCGATTGGCATACATAGTTTTACTGCATCTAAAGTAGGGTTAGAAGAAATTGCACTTAAAAAATTATAATAAATCAGACTATAATGTCCCACTGCCGGGCAAAGGCTTTCTTTCACAAATCGAGGTGAAAGAGATTAGGTCATACTCCACCACGCCGCGTAAATTGATGGAAGCGGGTTTGTGGCCAGCTGCTGTTGGAACTTATCAAGCCGCCTATAAGGCTTCCTACTTAACGAATACCATATTGAGGGGTAATCAGGTCCCGATTTGGCCTCGATTACCGCTCAATGTGGTAACGTACAGTACTTAACCTAACGTGCTGTCCGAAGCAAGAAGACGCTGTTGCATATTTTTGAGTAATTGCACCATTTCTACTAATTCGATGTTCGAAACCAATCAGTGGCTAAATAAATTTACTGCTAGTTATTACCACTTTAGGTTATTTTTAATAAATGTATAATAATCAAAAATGATATGTTATTAGATCTAAAAAGATATATTTACCCGGTTATTCCTAAACCACTAGCTATTTTAGAATCATAAAATAACGTTTTTTCACATTCAGAAATACAGGAACCGATGAAAACACCAACTTTTCTGCCGGACAACTGCTCTGGATTAACTCCTGTAAACCATAATGGTATACCTACTTTAGTGCTTAAATTATTGAATTTAAAAGTTGTCGTGATTCCGATAAAATACTCAATTTTAATTTGCGGTCCGTTAAAACGGAACCGTTATTATTTTTCATGAATGACAAAACAGATATACAATGCGAAAATGGGAAGGATGTAGGTACCGGGGAAGACCTAGACTATCTTACCATGACCAAATAGACCGTGTCGTATCTGAAGGGCAAGTCAAGAGTCTCCGTATCCGGCGAGTGTATGAGACGAACTATGAGAGTGGAGGAAGCCAGAGAGGTATGTAAGGAAAGAACCTGTTGGAACTCTGTACTCTCTGCCTACCCCGCGAGGGAGCTGGCGTGATGATATAGATATTTCTGAAATATGAACGGTGTGAATCAATGAAGAATAAAATTTTGAGAATAATAATTTGCAAACGATGTCAACTATTATATTTTTTATTTAAATGGCCCGTACTTCAACGGCGTATTTCGCCAATATCAAGCAATTATAGAGGCAAACTATAAATATTGGCTTGTTATCGCAATGGCGATGGGTTTCCAACTTTCTTACATAGAATCGATAATGTCAAATTAATTAAGGACGTTAACATTGACGATGTGAACAACGCAATTACCAGAGTTGTGCATTGGTGTAATAGTAATAATCTCCTATTGATGATAAAAATACTAAGTGCATAAAATTTTCTACACCTAACGTGAGGCAGGTAGGAGCTAATGTGCAAATAAATGGAGTTGAGTTGGATCTAGTTGAATCAACTTCGTTTTTAGGTATTACCATAGATACCAAATTACAATGGGGCGAACATATTCAAAAACTATCTGGAAAGTTAAGCTCGGCAGCTTATGCGGTTAAAAGAATTAGGCTCCTACCCGATGTTGAAACGGCTAGAATCGTTTATTTCAGTTATTTCCATAGTATTATGTCCAATGGAATCTTGCTTTGGGGGTGCTCTGCAGACCTGAATACCATATTTATACTACAGAAAAGGGCTATTAGAACCATTTACAATCTATTTCCTAAAGAATCTCTCAAAGATAAGTTTAGGGAAATGAACTTTCATACCGTTATTTCCCAATTCATATATGAAAATGTGTTATATACGAAAAGGAATATTTACAAATTTGAAAAATTGAGTGATATCCACACTGTAAATACTCGGAGTAAAAATAATCTTGCTGTACATGTCAAGCGTCTCCACAGAATTAGCAATTCGTACATGGTCCAGTGTATACGTTTTTATAACAAACTTCCCTACGATATTCGAGATTTACCAATTAATAAATTTAAAACCATAATCAAGACTAAATTATGTAAGAAAGCTTATTACAAAATCTCGGATTACATAGAAGATAAGACCGCGTGGAATTGAAGTGCCATGTTATTGATAGTAATGCTATGTATTGTTCTCTTATAATTAAGGCAATGTTAAAGCGTAGCGTGTTCAGCCTGACGAGCTTGGGGTATTGCTGCTTTGTAGACACAATGACACAATGTGGCTACCGTCTTTGGGGTTCTGGTTTGGTCGTGCTCACTATAATGCCTTTGCTTGCGGTGGCTGTCTGTGGGTCACTCCCTTCCCTCCAATATGGTCGAGGGGAATGATGGCTGTTCCAGCAGTCATACTCGTGAACGGGTGCTGCTCGTGGGGACTGGTCCATCTGGAATCTTTAAGACGCTGTTTACAGATAAAATTAGATTCATATCTCGATCGTAAGGCATCACACCGGATAGCTCCAGTTACAATTAATAGATCCACACAGGTTACAATTAATAGTTTATGACCTAGCGGTCTTAAACTATTACTTGTAACCTAAACATTGTATCCACACAATATGATTAAAAAAAAGGAAAGAAAGAGAAGTAAATAAAAAAGACAAGCCCGTTGAGTTTCTTCGCCCGATCTTTTCAGTGGAGGCCGCGTTCCGATCCGGTGGTAGATTAGTAGTTTAATTAGATTTAAAAAAAAAGTAAATTGACTATTTGTAAGCGCCTCCGCAGGGCTTATACAAAATAAATTATTTGAGTTTGAGTTTGAAACACATCGTTACGTCTTGCCGGGTTTTTGAAGTACGTTATAACATTACGAGGAAGTTGGAAGCAAAATTTGCAAGGATGTTATGTCAAAGAGCAAAAACGGTCACGCCAAAAGAAAAAATAATAGAAGGAAATAAACAGAGCTTTGATACATGAGATAATCCAGTAGGTATAATGATTATGGCACGGTACTTTTACACTATATGCCTTTAAATTCCAATGAATAAATAATATAAGAAAATTTAAAGAAAAGCGTACTTTTATGCAGTCAGGTAATAGTGTTTAAAATGGCCGATAAAAATTAAATGTTTGTACAAATGTTGATGTCCTTTGAGCAGTTCCTTTTCTTTGGAGCCAGCTCTGGGTGTACAATCAGATCATGCTTACCATAAATACACATTGTCATCGGAACTTACTGAACTAGTCAAATTTCAACTCCGTAAGATAAGAAGAAGCAGTTATTATTCAGATGGCAAGATATGACCTAAACAAATTAACAAACATTGCAAGTTAAATAAAAGCTTGTAAAAAAGGGAACTCCATCATACAAACCAGCATCATAAATTGCGTGAAAAGCTTGCTCAAGAACTTTCCGTGACATGGGATCCATCAAGACTCCTTGGCGAAAGTGCACCTTGAAAAACTGCGCGTCAAAGCGGTTCAGCATCGGCACTTTCCCGCCATACTGTGCCACCTCAGGGTGATGAAACTCGTAGCGAAGACCATCTGCTGTGATTGGATTTGTCTGTAAAAAAACAATATTAATGTTATATCATCACTGAAGAGGATTACTTACTTCAATGACCTTGAGAATTTTTGTTTACGAATTTCCCTTACCTGCTGACCTTGATAACAAAGAAAAGTGTCCCCGAAATGCAGGTTTATTTTTCAAATAATATATATATATATATATATATATATAATTAATTCGAATAAAAAAGGCATTAAAGGCGCATACCTTAAGCTTCCTTTTCGTGTATATTTTACACATACCCTCTAAGCCGTTAAGTAGAAAATTTATATTAAAATAGGACTTCTTAGAAGTTGTTTTTGTGGATTTTTATCAATGAGTTATGTTCACGAAATTCATATCTTTATTTGATACATACTTTTTATAACAAATAGGCCGTAGATTCTTCAAGAATCTTTTGTAAATCAGAAGTATTTTTTGGAGTTGTCACAGCTGCAACAACAAACACCTACAGCGGACGGTCGAAATACAATCGTATATTATTTACCTATTTGCCTCTATCTACTATGACCTATAATATACTATGACATTTCTATTTGAGCTAATCCAGGCTTATAGGCCTATCATCATTAACATCGGCATACTGATAACCTTAGTATATAGAATTTCTGTTAACTCCTTGACATTGTGGCAGTTCGGGTAGAGTCCTGCCATTCCAGAGATGACGATCTTTTCTCCATCTTCTGACGTCGATACAGTCTCTGGTAGGCACGAATCAACTTCTTGTGGGGAAGGCGCCATTGTTGAACTATAATAATAAAAAACAGTTAAGCATAAGTTGGACTTACGAAATAACGATCCGTAATTTTAGTAATTTTTTTTATACCAGGCAAATGCCTGGTGTAAAAATTCAATCATATGGTAAGATTTGGTGATGCACATTTGCCGTAGTTTATCTACCGATTATTTTTACAAGCTTTTATTTAACTCGCAATGTTTGTATGTCTGTCTGTCTTTCCGGTTCAAATCTTGTGATCCATTTTTCAAGGACTTGCGTATATCCGATAGAGCTGAAATTTGGCATACGTATCGGTGACAATGAATTAGCGGTAATGAGGAATTTTACTTAGTATGGGTATCATTGAAGTGTTTGGAGTTACACAAATCATCGAGTATACCGCTTTATTCGAGATGGTGATAGGTGAATGTTACTGAAGGTTTCATTGGTTGCTCTCGGTGATGAGTCTTGTCCTATTCAAAAAAAGTATATAAAAACCACCTATGCCATGGTGTACCAACGTTATTAGTCTTGTTAGTAAATTATTGCAAGATTGAACACGCATTGAAGTAGCTTGTAGTAGAGCGGTGACGAGTTCGCTAGGTTATTATTGGATAGTGCATTTTAACTTTCTTGAAAACATCTTTACTACCTATAGTAATTGTAGGAAAGATGAATGTTGGCAAGATATTATTCAGGATATTTAACTGGATCTGAATGTTTTGTGTCCGAAGGATTAGGATATTAAGAGGGGGGCGCACTGGTTACGATTAAGGTTCTAGCGCATATCGCGTTACGTGTCCTGCATGATTCCAGGAACTTGTGATGTTGGCGCGATGTTATGTTCTAGAGACTTTCCAGGAGTAAAAACATAAACACTTTATTAAAAAAAAATCAAATATAAATAAAGTGGTATAACATTAATATGCCTAACAAAAAAAAATACCTTAATTACCGCATATGAATATTTATAAAGCCATGTCAAAATATATATTATTGCCTTAGACTAAACACGAAATATTAATAAATAATGAATGAATTTGCAGAAGGACCGACGGTCGAAGGAGCAAGCGTGTCCTAGAGTGGAGACCGCGACTTGGTAAGCGTAAGGTAGGACGGCCCCCAGCTAGATGGACCGACGACCTCAAAAACGGTCGCTGGGACAGACTGGATGCGGAAGGCGGAGGACCGTGTGCAATGGCCCGTGTTAGGAGAGGCCTATGTCCAGCAGTGGACTGCGATAGGCTGATTGATTGATTAAATGAATGAATAACGCACTAAAATCACAATTTATAATCTAAAGTATTCATTTAGACTATAGAAATACCTATCTGCAATCCATTTGGTCAAATTATATTTCAATTTATTAAATGCAATATGTAAAAAAATAACATTTTTTTGTCCAAGTTAGTTTTGTCGAACGTCTATGCAGCTTATTTACATATTGTGATCTCAGACTGCTGGTAAGAAGGTCTTATAATTGTTATAAAGCAATTATGGCTCTAGAAAAGGTGGCCACCTTAGATGAGTTCTGTCAGAGAACTTGTATGTAGGAAGTCAGAGAGGTGTGCAAGTAATAATAATAATGATATTTTTTTTAATTCAGGCAACAGAAATTGACAAAAATATTTTTATACAACTTACTGGCCCGTAGAATATATACCTTACTAACATACATATAATAAAATATTGAACTTATAATCAAAGTAACATGTAATTTCGGCGACATGTTACGCTGTGCAGGGGCGTCTCGCAGTTTCCCACGAAATCTCCTGAAGACGACACCCTTCGGCCAGAACTCCTCGCTCATGAAAGTCTTTAGCTTTATAGTGGGAACTCGCACCACAAACGAATTAAACGCCGTATTGTTTTGCGAGTTCAGCTTCTCGACCCTCAGAGTGAACATGTTCTTCTTACGGGCATACTCCTCAATTTCATCGACTTTGGTGGTGTAATGTAACCGTGACACGTACAGCATCGTCGTTGGTACTGCTGAACCTAGGAACATGCCATCATCGACTGGCGCGGTCCCACACCAGTTTTGTCGAGGAGGTTTCTTCTTCCTTTCCACCTTGATGAAGCCTTCCTCATCACTTAGGCCCTTCATTATGGCCTGAGGCGCCTTAGGGGCCTTCACTGTTGTCCTCTTTGGTGTGCGGGCGGCAGCGACGGCGTAATCACGACGAGGAGTAATCGCGTTCACGTTTGACGTCACTGGCAGCAGTAAAGAAACTGCTGGAACTCTGTACTCTCTGCCACTGCTGGGCAAAGGCCTTCTCTCACAAATCGAGGTGAGAGAGATTAGGTCATACTCCACCACGCGGACCCAGTGCGGATTGGCGGAGGCAGGTTTGTGGCCACCTGCTGTTGGAACTCATCAAGCCGCCTATAAGGCTTTTAACTTGGCTTAACGACTACGACATTAAGTAGTTACTGGGACCAACGGCTTAACGTGCCTTCCAAAGCACAGAGACGCTCGAATATGAAAATGCCACAAACGGTTACCGATCTCAGGTCGAACGAGTCGAACACTGCTTAACCTTGGTGATCGGTAAGAAAACCGCGGTTACACAGCGCTACGAGCGTCACTAAACTTATATAGTTGTTCGGATAATATAATATTACATTATAACATTGATAGTAATGGCGTAGATTGAGGTGCTACGGTCGGGAAACTCCTAGTGTGCCCAGCCTATTGCTAGTCCCTCGGATACGTCCAGAGGAACAACAATAGGTACAGGACGGTACGCCCCGGGTATCGTCAAAAACTTTCCTTACGAGGGATCTTGTTGGCGATGGCGGATGACCTGACATGGTGCAGCACTTGGGATTGGGGGCTGCAGCAGGGGTAGTGAAGGGACGGACAATCTCCTGCGTGTTTGTGCCGTGCGCGGTGACCCATACAGCAGGGTGAAGGAGTACTGGGGGTTCAGCCTGCGAAGGACCGGTAGTTGTTGTCTGTCGCTGGCAACACGACTCTTTGATCCGAATCTCTGTCTAAACGGGAGGCTGTCACATAGCCGCATGTCAGTCAATCGGATGCAGTCCATCCCTCAGATGGACTAGGCTAGGGTGCTGGGGTAAAGAGGTCCGCAGGCGACAGCGCAAGCCTACACTACGTGGGAGTGGAAGCGAACGCTGTTAGTCTCACGGACAGCTCACCTTGGAACCCTATACTCTGATGATCCGTGGCGGGTAGGGAGTGATCAGAATACAAAGTATAGCAGGTCTCATGGACAAACAAACTGCCATAAACCCCAAACCGGTCCCCAAAAAGGAACAAGGTGCATCACGCACACAGGGCCCCTCGAGGCACATTGTAAGGCTTTCGGGCACCAAAAAAGCGGCGGGACAGGTGACGGCAGCGAACCCTAGCGGTGGCGTCAGTCTGGTCCCTCAAAGCGCGCACATAACCAGCGGACTAGGGGAGATACAGCGTCTTCCAGTCGGCGCCTGGGTACCAAGGTGGAGGTGAAGGCGTCTGGCTCTGCTGGACCCGGAAACCAAACCACCCAGGCGACTACGTGACCATATCTTCCCAAAGAAACGCAAACGTACCAGCGGGCTCGCCAAGCGGCGAAAGCGCATCGAGCTCGCGAGACTATCTGCTGATTTTCAGACGCCTGCACAGAAGGCGACGCTCTCAAAACGAGCAAGAGAGGTCAGTGACGAAGCCAGGGACGCTGCAGGAGATCTAAAGCGAGTTCAAGGATGCCCTGACCACAACTAGGATGGCCATCATTGCGGATGACTATCCTAAAACGATGCTGGAGGATGAGACCGCCCGGGAACTCAAACAGGCCATCTGGGAGGATGTGGAGCGATCCGGTCCTCACCGTAGAATGGAAGGGGATCCAGGGCGGTAAGTTATCTTCTCGGCTGCCTATCTGCCTGTGTCTGTAGTTACAACACAACTACGTGGCTTGGTCGAATATTCCTGCACAAACATGTTTGAGCTCATCATAGGATGTGACGATAACGCGCATCACGTCGTCTGGGCCAGCTCAGACACTAATCAGAGAGGGGAAAAACTTCTAGACTATCTAGTAAGTACTCCTTCACAAATTTTCAATAGAGGCAATAGGCCCACGTTTGTAAATAGGCGCAGGGCAGAAGTTATTGCCATTACAGTTGCCTCTAACAGAGCTAGTAGGCAGGTAAGCAACTGGCATGTCTCCAATGAGATCTCATCTTCAGATCACAATTATATATGTTTCCAGTATGGGATGGAAACCCAAGAAGGCTAAATGCAAGGAATACCGATTGGGCCGCTTACAAAAGAGACCTCAAGGGTGAGCTAGGGAAGGTCCGAGGCAGGCTCAACTCCGTATTAGAACTAGAGTTTGAAGCGCATAGCATAGCTCGGGCAGTAAAAACCCCCTTGACTAACAACTGTACGGAGAGCAAAGTCATAGCGAAACGTGAAATATGGCGGACACCAGATTTGGCGCGGTTAAGACTAGAAACTCGTCGGGCAGTCAATGCTGTGAAGGCAACTAAGAACTTTAGTGAATATTCCACGATACTTACGAGGTTCAATACATAACTGCGAAAAGCAAAAAGAAGGGTTAGGAAAAGACACTGCCAAAGCGTATGCAGCCTCCCCGAGAGTTTGAGGCTAGCCAAGTCAATATCTACGGCCAAAATAAACTCACAAGCAACGGGAAAGAAACATTGGAAACTATGTTCAACGTGCATTTCCCGGGTTCGGTAGTTATACAAAAAGAGGACACCATGTATGATGTCGAAATAGATGAGCTCAGCTTAAAAAAAATCAGAGCTGACTGGGAAATGGCACGGAAAGTCGTAGAACGACGTTTGACGGACGGTTTAGCGCAGTGGTTAAGAGCTTAAGCCGCTCCGCCCATTGTGTCTAATAGTCGCGGGTTCGATTCCCGCAGGGGCAAATCTTTGTGTGATACACAATTATTTGTTCCGATCTGGGTATTTGTGTATGTGAATTTTCATGTTTATGAACGTACCCACGACACAGGAATAAATCCTAGTGTAAGGCTACGTTTATTAAAAAATAAAAAATTAAACAAAATAAACAAAGAACTGAATAAATACTCATTAACGGATATAGCTTGGCGCAGACTAGGGGCGGATAGGCAAGCGTCTTGGACATGCTCTGATTGTAAGCCCAGGTCACTAATTACTGCTCCAAGGCCAGCAACGTCCAACGAACAAGGATTGGGAATAGTAACTGAATCGCCAGCTGACCAACCCACACTTGAAAGAATTGAGGCATTGTTGCAGTCGCTGTCGCATTTACCGGAGCAAGTAAACAATTTGCGCTCAGATTTAAATGATCTTAATGCAAGGATAGATTCTCAAGTTATCGCTGAAATAAATGCTAGATTGGACTATATTGATTCTAAGCTGGTCATTATTGACGGTTTAAATAAAGAAGTCGATAAATCCAATTCCAAAGTAGTTAATTGTGAAAACCGCATCTCTGGCTTAGAAAAAGAATTATTAATCCGAGATGATCAGTTGTCATGGGTAGTTACCGATCTAACTTTGCAAGTTCGACCTCCGGTGTTCCCCAGGGATCACATATATCCCCTTTATTATTTAATTTATTCTTATTTGACATAACGAATTCCCTCCAAAATTCGAAATGCCTCTTATATGCAGATGACAAGAAAGTTTTCCGTAAAATAAATAGCGAAGCAGACTGTCATCTACTTTAGTCAGACCTTAATAGGCTAGGAGAGTACTATAAAAAATATAGAATAGGTATAAATACCCAAAAATGTCAGGTCATAACTTTTTCTAACAAACGCATTAACTTAATCTTTAATTACAACATCAACAATGAGCTCATCCCGCGGGAGAATCTAGTAAAGAACTTGGGTGTGATTCTCGATAATAGGTGCTCTTTTGAGGCTCACATAGATTATATTACGCACGATTCAACCATTTAAAGACTTGCAATGCTGTAAACCATTATATTACTGCTACGTTAGGAGCATTTTAGAATTTGCAAGTATCATATGGCGACCTTATTACAAAAAATACATAGATAAAATAGAAAAAATTCAAGACATTTTCATAAATCACTTTATTTATAAAGCCAATAATATTGATCAAGACTACCTGAATTCATGCACCCGTTTTAAAATTAACACTTTACAAAAAACTTTTAGACATGATGTTTTTACATGACATTCTTCATAACAAATTTGACACACTCCACGTCCACAATTTCTAGATAAAATTAATCTCAATACTCCCATTAAAAGAACCAGGAATACTCCACTGCTTTCAACCCCCCAAGCAAAATTCTCACCTTTTAATAGATTAACAGCATTGTACAACAATAAATTTTCATCACTTGACCTATTTAATTCTTCTCACAACACTTTTAAAACAAGCATCATAAGATTATTATCAGATAATAAATAATTTTTCACCATTATCATGCCAATAGTCTACCTCTAAAAGACGCTCACACACACACACACACACACAGCCATACATACATGCACACACACGCATACAAACATACACACACGCATACACACGAGTGCACATCTATGCTATTCAGTCTAATTCTTCGTCTGAGGATTAACGTCTAACCCTTTGTAATTATTGCTAATTAACAAACTTCGTCATTGGCGTTTCTTTTTATGTATATGATTGTACCTTATTAATTGTAAGCTGTGAAGTTTCTTAAATAAATAAAATCAAATGGACCTTAAAAAATTTCCAACTATTTAAGGCCCCTGGACCGGATGGTGTTTATCCCATTCTTTTACAAGAGGGGGAACCAGTACTCAGCCAACATCTGTGCAGGCTATTAAGGGCGTGTGTGGCCTTTGGGCATACCCCGAGAATCTGGCGGCAGGTGACAGTGACGTTCATCCCCAAACCAGGAAAACCGAATTATGAGGATACCAAATCCTATAAACCAATCAGCTTATCCTCATTCTTTTTAAAATGTCTTGAGAGAATGATGCATAGGCACATAAAGGATGGTCCTCAACATAAGATGCAATGCGCTTACCTACCCGGTAAGTCTACGGAAACAGCATTACACTATGTGAATCGCGCAGAAATGGCTCTACAGCAAAACGAAATCTGTGCTGTAGCTTTTCTGGATATTGATGGTAGTTATGATCACACAACATTCTCATCCATTATAATAGCTGCTATAGGGCATGGGATAGAACCAATTTTAATCAGATGAATCAAAAACATGCTTAAGAACAGGATAATTCAGTCTACTATATTAGGAGAAAGTCTCTCCGTCAAAACGACTAAAGGATGCCCGCAAGAAGATGTCTTATCGCCGACTCTGTGGAGCCTGGTAGTGGATTCCCTTTTGAACATAATTAACAAAGGTCCGTTATACGGAGTAAGATATGCGGCCGATATAGTGATAGCAATAACTGGGAAGTTTCCAAACAGTATCGACACTGATGCAGGAAGCTCTAGATAAAGTAACGAATTGGTGCACGACAAATAGCCTCTCGGTTAACCCGAAGAAAACTAATGTGATCCTATTCACACGGAAATAGGTACTAACAGGCCTACAAGACCTTCATATGTACGGTAATAAAATGAAATGGGCCACTGAAAATTAAGTTAAATATCTGGGAGTAATACTAGACAAGCAACTACGGTGGCATGCACATGTTGAGCAAACCATAACTAAGGCATTGAGGGTACTATATACGTGTAGGTCAACAGATGGAAAAACTTGGGGCCTACAGCCCAGAATAATGCATTCGATATACAAAATCATGGTAAAACCGATATTAACGTATGGATGCATCGTGTGGGTGGCCCAGAACTAAAACCCAAACCTGCAGGACGCTCTTACGAAACTACAGAAGATAGCCTGCCTGGCCATCACAGGTGGACGGCAGCTATAGAGTGGTTACTCAATCTCACTCCATTACATATCGTCATTAGGACTGAAGAGAGACCGACACTCTATGGGCTAGAGAAAACTGGACTATGGAGCATAACAGCGCCAAGCCTTGAACACACCAAGCTAGCGCCAGACAAGGAACTAGATGACATAAAGAACTTGAACTTAACTTATGCAACTGTTTGAAATCAAGATTCGAAACAGTTGTATGTCGTCCATATTTCATATTACTGAAACGTATCAGTGAAGATCGACACGTGTCTATTAATATTCAGATAAGTTTAAAAATGCTATCAAAACTAAACTATGTAATAGAGAACGATTTAGCGCAGTGGTTAAGAGATTAAGCCGCCCCGCCCACTATGCCTAATAGTCGCGGATTCGATTCCCGCACGGGACAAATCTTTGTGTGATCCACAAATATTTTCTTCGGTCTAGGTATTTGTGTATGTGAATTTTCATGTTTGTAAACGCACCCACGACGCAGGAATAAATTCAAGTGTGGAGCTACGTTTTTTTTTAAAGAACAAGAAGGATAAAACCGATTGAGTTTGAATAGCAACTATCCAGATACTGATAAAAATAATTTGGGAACAAAACAAAAAAAAACTGTCAATAACATGCCGCGGACGGCGGTAGCGGCTGATAGGAGGGCAGATAGGTTCGTAGTCGCGGTGGCTACGAGTAGCGGTTTCTTATGATTGGACGCGTTCGTGAAATATCGGGTTATCGCCTTTTTAGAGCGCGAATAGGTTCGAGACCGAGATCGGAATGGAGAAGAGTGGAGGGGGAAAATTAAGTCTGTGAGGGAAGAATCTATTGGAACCCGCCATCTCTGCTTCCTCGCAAGTGATCTGGCGTGATGATATAGATAGAAAGATTCGTTCAAAGGTTAGAAATTACAAAGACTTTTAATTTTTTCTATATCACACATGAAAAACTATCTGCATATCTATATCATCACGCCAGATCCCTTGCGGGGTAGGCAAAGAGTACAGAATTCCAACTGGTACTTTCCTTACAGACTTCTCTGGCCCCCTTCACTATCATAGATCATCTCATACACGCTCACCGGTTATGGAGATTCTTGACTTTCCCTTCAAATAAGACACGTTCTATTTGGCCATAGTAAGATAGTCTAAGACTTCCCCGGTACCTACATCCTTCCACTTTCGTACTGTTAATTTATTTTTTTTCTCTTTCTCCCTACATTTTTTTCTATATGCCCGAACCACCGGAGCACATACCCTTTCTCATATTTACACCGATTCTATCTATTCAATACCATAAAATAAAAACTATTTTTCACACAAATTTCTGCGTACCTTATATTTAAGTTTGTACTTACCTACGGTTAATACAGCTCTCTTCCTACACGGACTATGTTAAATATTTCATTACACACTGTATTTATACCAGAAATTGAGTAAC
This sequence comes from Phalera bucephala, assembly GCA_905147815.2. Taxonomy (NCBI): domain Eukaryota; kingdom Metazoa; phylum Arthropoda; class Insecta; order Lepidoptera; family Notodontidae; genus Phalera; species Phalera bucephala. The sequence goes on along the minus strand of LR990629.1, from coordinate 7,579,185 downwards.
TATATGTGCACATAAATTAGACAAGTTCAAGTGTATGTCACGTTTACATATTCGCGACATACCTTTTGATTAGGAATATTTTAATAAAAAAAAAACACCATCACACCTATATTCCCCAAACAGGGGTGGCAGAAGTGTACTCTGCACACCCACTTTTCATCGACGATGTTAGGTCCCATGTACCCAATAGGGGACGAGCCCATTGCCAGGAGGTTTTCGATAGAAAACTACCTTTGTCCGCCCTAGGATTTAAAAGCAGGACCTCGTGATCACAAAGCACTTTATTCGCCACTAGACGAATTGGTTGGTTCGTAATACTTTTTTCTGAATTAACTAACCCATTATCATTTTAACGTTTTACCTATATATCTCTATCTATATCATCACGCCAGATCCCTTGCGGGGTAGGCAGAGAGTACAGAGTTCCAACAGGTTCTTTTCTTACATATCTCTCTGGCTTGCTCCACTCTCGTAGTTCGTCTCATACACGCTCGCCGGTTACGGTGACTCTTGGCTTGTCCTTCAGATAAGAGTCGTTCTATTTGGTCGTGGTAAGGTAGTCTACGTCTTCTCCGGTACCTACATCTTTCCACTTTCGCTTTGTATATTTGTTTTGTCATTCTTTCTTCTGACATTCTTTCTGTAGGCCCGAAAGTTAAATTTTTTCAGACAAGTAAATGACTTTCATGATGAATATCTAGCGGCTGCCCACGGCTTGGTCTGTGATTGTATTTATTGAATTATAGCCTACTAGCTATTACCCGCGGCTGCGCACGCGGTTATTTAGCAATTTGACATAGGTATAGTTTATTACCTTCATCCTCATGAATTCAGCGTTTTTTAAGAATCATCCCTCGATGATTCTTAAAAAAACGCTGAAACACCTAGTCTTTTATTTCTAACCAAAGATCTATATAAAAAAATATGTATGACTAACTTGAATAATGGGTTTCCAATAGAAACTTTCATCCCCTTTTCAAACCCTAATATGTGTTTTTAAGATAAAAATAAGCATATAAACTTCTCCCGGATTCAATGTGCGTACAGGTCTTTCGAATTTAGACTATTAGTATGGAAGTATGGATGTGTTCTTCTGAGGTATAAGCTATAATAATATAATATAAATAATATATATACGGACGATTTAGCGCAGTGCTTAAGAGCTTAAGCCGCTCCGCCCCCTGTGTCTAATAGTCGCGGGTTCGATTCCCGCACGAGACAAATCTTTGTGTTATCCACAATTATTTGTTCCGGTCTGGGTATTTGTGTATGTGAATTTTCATGTTTGTAAACCGACCCACGACACAGGAATAAATCCTAATATGAGGCTACGTTTAAAAAAAAATAGTCCTGTCCCACCCGTTGCGGCCTCCTCTCCTCCACTAGGAGGGTTCAGGCCATAGTCCGCACCGCTGGCCCAGTGCGGGTTGGCGAACTTCACACTTCGAGAAACTCTTAGGCATGCAGGTTATCTCACGATGTTTACTTTCACCGTTAAAGCAAGTAATAGTGAATTTTTGAAACGCACATGTTTTCGAAAAGACAGTGGTGCGTGCCTGGGTTCGAACCTAAAACCTTTGACTTTGTAATCTAACAGTCTAAGCACTATGCTATCACTTTTTATTAAGTCACACAATTATTAAGTTTAAGAAAATCATTGCCCAGGATACCTTCAAAATTATTCAGCACGTTGAGCAACATTCAACGCGGTGAAATATACTCGTTGACCGTTTTCCAGATGCACCGCCAAATGTGCAACAATGTGATGACGCTCGTGAATAGGGAATGAGAATATACGCCAAATTGCCTTATTGCAGTTCACATATTGACCAACTTGATAGCGCGTAATTTCATCGTTAGTGGTTTGGATGACAAAGACCTCCATATCGCTGCCTTTCGTCACATATTTGCAGATCAATTTGATCGACTCTACCGCATTTTAATACTCGACGTTGCAATGTATCTTGAATGTTTTGGAAAGAAGTGGCGAATATGAAACAATCCAACTGATGTCGGGGCACGAATTCGTTTCCTTTCACCTTCGTTGTGATAGTTCGCCCGTTATCATCCAGTGATCGACGACGATACAGTGGATACCCATCGTTGACAGTGATGGTCTCCGCCATCAATTTTCGTAGTTAACGTTTGCAACACTTGCCGTCGACTATGCACGGTGATTGGCGGTTGATGGCGCCACACGATCCATGAATCATATTTGTAATTACAACATTATGTAGACCTAGATCGGTTCCGGAATCAAGAATCTCGGCACATATGATTTCATCTATTTGTTCTGGTCGAATTCTTTCAACTAACCAAATAAGACTCCGGTACTCTACGACTCACTTCCTATAGTCTATTCCACAAGTGCTAAAAATCTAGGTGTCTATATCGACTGCCGTCTTTTGTGGAATGTTCACATTGCAGAGGTAAGCAGAAGGATTTATTGCTCCTTCCAGTCTCTCAAGCGACTCCAAAAGTTCCTGCCCTTTCATACTAAAATAACTCTTACTCAATCTCTTCTCCTTCCCCTTCTGGACTATGCTGATGTCTGTTTCTTGGACGCAACGGAGGAGCTTCTCAATAAACTCGAACGACTTCAGAATTTGTGCATCCGCTTTATTTTCGGGCTCCGAAAGTACGATCATGTGTCCGAATTTCGGACGCAGTTAAAGTGGTTGCCTATTCGTCGTCGTCGAGATACTCATATTCTTTCACTCCTCTATTCTCTTCTTCGCAATCCTAATTTATCATCTTATCCAAGGGAACGCTTTGAATATTTAGTCTCCAGGGGTAAGCCCTGCCGCACATCTTTTGTTGATTTATATGTGTATGTAATGTGTTGTGTATTTATGTATAGTTTCATTCCATTGTACTTGTTACTGTCCTCTCTACTTTTCTTCTCTCTATCGCTCAGGTTGGCTGTAAGAAAACTCAATTTTGAGTTAAGCACACCTTTGTACATGAAAAATCCTATGCAATGGTTAATTGTCTATATATGTGTACAATAAAGAATAAATAAATAAATCAATAAGAATGTGTGCATGCGGCAACCCTCCTTTTTGCCATTCGATTAAATACATCCACCATCGAGTATTTCCAAAGACGTGTTGCTTAACAATGTAGTTCATCAGCGATCTGATTTTTTGCTTTAAGACATGTGCGGTGATGTCGTGCCGATCACTTGCTGTTTGTCCGGGAAGCAGCATTTGAACAATTTCTATCCATTTCGGATTACACGTAAAGGCAATGAATAGATCTGGCCGACCGTAATGACGAACATATGTGATTGCATCTTGCGCATATTCATGCATATGACGCGGGTTAACATTAGCCCGCGTCCTATGCATGACCAACATTAGCTGCATCTCCTTTGGTGCTAATTGCATCGCGTAAATGGATATACTCTTTCGAACATAATTTGGCTTGGTTCAACCGAATTAAAGTTAGGCGCTCCGTTTTGATTATAACGTACATGTCATCAAACGATATGCGTAATAATTCATCGAGCTAACCTTCTTGGTAGTTTCCTCACCTGAAATAAAAACAGTAAAATTAGTTTTAGAAGTAAAACTCACGTCCGTATTTCCTGAAGAGGTGGACAGAACCGTGTTACTCGTTGCAATGATCCAATTCTATGGTGAATCTGGCCTTAAAGAAGTCGAAAGCAAAGTCAATGTTTTTTCATTTAAAATACCTTTTTTTTAAATATTATCATGCTTTAATTATTTTAGAGACAAATACAGAGACCTAACAATCTACATTTGAGAAACTTTTTAACTTAATTTTTTTTTAAGGAAATGAACATTTGATCTTTAACTTAAATCACCTTAAATGTCGAAATAAATCCGTGTTCTTCGATAATGTCTGCCCCAAATGAAATGATTTGAAAACAGCCATTGTATTTTAGAGTGCTAGAAAATGTAGTGTTTCGCCACGAAGCATGGAATAGAATGGCTCATGTGGTGGAGTCAATATTAGCAATTTCATTGCTATTAAGGCAGCACAATCCAGGTGTCTCTCCAGCAAACTTCAATGCGCCACAATGCTTGCAAATAACGTCCATTGGATCAATGCAAACGAAAAGATGCAAGCTGTAGTCAATTGTGCAATCGTATATAAATGCTGCTTGATTCAAAACAACACTTGAAGCATTTCTTCCGTCGCGTCGAAGATTATCTCGTTGTTGATCTGTGCGATAAGCTCGACGATTTCTCATTCCTAATCTAGCCGCTTCACTGACTGCCTCTCTTTGTTCTGGTGTTTAAGGAGCACGGGTTATACTAACGCGGCGCTGCGATTTTTCGTTCTTCTTCAGTGGATTAATTCACAATGTTCCGAAGCCAAATTGCATTGCGGGAGAGATTAGATCTTCTAGGTCACGGCATTGAATAATAATACTCGCATAATAAAATTTATTGATAACACTTGCACACAAATCGTCCGGTAATCTTCATATACTTTTTTCCAAAAATCACAAACAGCATGAAACAAAAAAATTACTCTATCGCGACTTAGAGGTTACATATCTCTGTAATCTGTGATCTGTAATGATGTAGACCAATTGATTCGACAGTTGTTTGCCACTTGTTCTCTTTTTTTTTACATTTCGATATGTGATTTTTTCAGTGAATTTTACCGATATTTTTATAGTTATTCTGCTATTCGGGGTGAAGACGAATCCAACAAATCAGATATAATTAAAATCGGTCCAGTTGTTCTTGAGTTATAAATGGTGCAACTAACCCGACTTTGTTTTATTTATTAATATTTAATAGGTCTACCTACAATCACTTATAGACTTATTCGTACTTAGTCACACAACACTCACATAGAAAGAACACCAAATATATATAAATGATAATGTAACAGAAAAGAAGGAAGCTGTTCTGCTGTATAACTTATAATTAACAAGTTTTAAAACTCAAATAAATTGCATCTTAAGACTATCACGTTAAAAATAAGTCAAAAGTGATATTTGCAATCAGCAATTTGTAGTCAGCATTAATATTAACACTTCTACTAATGTGGTTAAGAAGGCGAAACAACCGTGGTACAGCTGAGTTTGCACCAATTACTGTTCTACGTAAAGGTGAGCACAGAGGTGTTATTGGAAAACACGGCATTCTAGCAGGTACTCTTATATTACATTTATAATTTGCAGGATAGTTAATTAAATTATTACATATCTTAAAGAAGAACACAACAAATCAAGGTAATTTCTTCGTATTTCTAACGAGTTCGTTTTAAACTGTGTAAGCCTTTCACTATATGAGAAATTCCTGTCTGCTCTACCTATACTACCTTCTAGGTGCTAGAGAACTATTTTCGAATACGCTCTAACCTCAGACAGTGAGTAGGATAATTCGGTCGCCAGACTGTTGAGCAATATTCATGCTCCTAACAAGGCTGTTATATAAAAGTTCTTAAACTTTTATGCTCTTGAACTTTTTTACATTTCTCTTGACGATTTTTTGATGATATGTTCAAAGTGCGAACGAAGACACTATTCGTTGTACGGATGGTGGAGGTCAAGTAGACGTTATTTATACGGACTTTGAAAAGGCGTTTGACCGTGTAAATCATGACATTACTTTAGGAAGCTCCAAGAAATTAGAATACGCGGCAATCTTCTCAGGTGGACCGAGTCTTATTTAAGAAATAGATCCCAAGCTGTTGTTGTTGGTGGTGCTAAATCAGATATCATTAAAGTTTCTCCTGGCGTGCCACAAGGCTCCGTGCTGGCTCCGTTGCTGTACGCAGCGTATGTATACGATATTGGTAGACATGTTGAGAATGCAAAGTTTCTGATGTATGCGGATAACACAAAAATTTATATGAATATCAAAAACGAAGATGATTGCACGAAAACGCAAGAAGATTTTATTAGACTCTCAATTTATTATGCAGTAATCACATCAGTTTAAAAATCAGTACATGCACAACGATAACCTTTATCCGCAAAAAGAAACCTGACTTTTTCAACTATAGCTTTAGCAATATAACCATCAGCCGCTACTGTATTGTTAAATATCTTGGAGTGGTATTAGACCCGAAACTCTTGTTTTCTGAACATGTCTCTTTTATCTTTAATAAGGTATATAAAAATTTAGGCTTCATTATATGTACCTGCCAACTCTTTACTGATATATTGTGCCTCAATATTCTTTACTATTCTAACGTTAGAAGTGTTTAAGTATATTTCAGCTGCGTTTGCAATCCACATTACGTTATTTACAAACAGGTAATTGAAAACATCCAATCTAAATTTATTAACCACTTAAATTATCGTACTCAAAAAAACTTTCGTGACTATTCGGAAGCCTGTAAGTCTCATTGCATTCTAACCATGGAAGAGAGACGCACTATTTTTGATATGTTATTTCTTCACAATATATGTAACAATGCCATAGATTGCCTTAAAATAATCTTGTAATGCAGTTTACGTGGCACCTTCCCACCGGACCAGACACACCACTTTATTTGATGTTTCGGCCAGCACAACCAACTATGCACATAATTCTGTCACTCGCCGCATTCGTATAACATATAACAATAAATTTTCTTCGGTAGATATATTTAACACCTCATAAGCTATCTTTAAAAAACAAGTGACATCACTGCTTATAATTTATAGGTACGGCAATCAGTTTTCAATCATTCGTGTAGTAGTGTAAATTATAAAACCATAATTGGCTTTAAGATATTATACTTACGGTTACATCTACAATTATGTTCAAGACCTATGGTTTTTGTAATAACATATTATAAAAATAAAATAAAAGTCATCTCTTTGTCAAAAATTGCCCTTAAATCAAAATATATTGATTTCTAACTCTTCCAGAACACGATTCTTTATGTGGTAATTGAATTAAATTTCTTGATAATTTCTGAATAAGGTACTGTGGTAGCATTTAGTAGGATTATTGTCATGCCACCACTGTGCCAGTTTATCTAAGTCTTGTTGCAATTGTAAACAATCATCAAGGGTTTCAATCGTTCTGGAAATTTTAAGTCGTCTGCGTACATGAACAGAGAAAAGTGAGTGAAACAATGAGTAATATTGTTTATGAAAGCATTGGAAAGGATTGGGCCAATATAAGAGCCCTGTGGTACTCCTGAGGTAATATTGCAATTGGCAGACTGAAAACCGTTGATGACTATGGTAAATGTTCGTTTTTCTAAATATGATTTTAGCCATCCTAGCAAAGATCCAGCAAAGCCATATGCTGCGAGATTTGATACTAAAATATAATGCGGTAGTAAGTCGAAAGCTTTGCTGAAGTCGGTTTACACGTTATCTATTTGTTTCTTTTGATCAATAGATTCAACTATACTCTCAGTAAAATTCACAAGATTAGTGCAAGTTCATCTGCATCGAACGAAACCATGCTGTTGCGGAGTCAGGTAAATATTTAAATGATCCTGGGTAAGAGAGCACATAATAATATCAAAGACCTTTGCAAATGTACCTTATATTGATATGGGTTTACAATTCGTTACAATAGCAATGTGGAATGTTTTCCAGTCTCGCAAGATTTCTTCGGTCTAAACCTTTTAATACACGCAAAGCACGAGCCTGATAAAGTCTGTCTATCGCCTTGTGATAAACAGTCAATCAGTTGTATAACTGATTGACTGTTTATCACAAGGCGATCTTTTCATAATTTGTAATCAAATCTTTAAAACTTAGAAGAACACCTTTGGATATCGGTCACACCATATTATATGATATCAGCATAAAAATTTATATCCCATTATATCGATTTTAAGAAATTATACATGAGGCAGACTGGCGCAAAACTTATTTTAGAAGTTCATTTTTTTCAGTGCATATATATAGATGGAAATTTGTGAAAAGGCTGATACTGGCATTAAACTATTATGATGACAATATTGCTTATACGCCACGATTTAATTATTCGTAATGAGATTCTAATTTTGAATAGCCGCATTAATTAAAACACAATTTACTTTGTTTTAAACAATTCAAATAAATTCTATAGGTAGGTAGGTAAAATTATATAATTAGCGGCAACAGTTCCCAACTACGCAATTGAACGACATTACACCTAGTTCTTGTTGCTAACAGCAATTACGGTACTACAGTTATAACTTCTATCTATCTATCTATATCATCACGCCTGTTCGGGCATTGTGATTCACCAATTATGTGGGTGGACCGCAAAAACTGCGACTCGGAATATGAGGGTAGTTGGAAAACTACAACATTGAATTCGGGTGCAAGGGTGTTGATCGATTACCGAAAATATTTAAATTACTACATTATTCGTCGGTTTATTTGTGCAAAACAGCTTGTGAGATTTCGGACAATAAGGTGGTATGCTAAAGACATCAATATAAAAGGATTGAAACAACCAGGCAGCCGTGCACGGCGGAGCTACCTTCGGGAGACGAGTCAAGGTGAGTGGTTCACCTTGTATTTGGGGATTGCGGTGCCTGGACTCCCAAATCTAACCGATAGAAAACTCAGGACCAGCAACTGAGCTATCGAAGGGGTTTTCACATGTTCATAATTTTTGGTCCCCGAGCCGGATTGGGTTTTCGTAAATTAGTTGGTTAGATAGGGGTTTCATTTATTTATAACGGTTACAAACGGGGTACCTACTTTTGGCATAGAAATAATTATTTAAATTGTAATAGGCATTGTGTTTAGAGGTTCTATTGTTTTCCAAAGATGGCAAAATCTTTTGAAAGCAAATTTAAAATTAAATACGACTGGTTTGTAGATTCGTCAAAATTAGTAAATAGTAAAACTTGTAGTTCGGGTGTTTTATCAGCTCAGTTCAAAAAACTGCATGACTATTTCAATGTTTTAACGGAGTCATACGAGGGCATACTGACCAATACTTCTTCAGAAGATGAAGAAATAATCGGTAGATATGAGGTAAAATACAAAGAGGCCACGGAGTTATACAACCAGTTGGATGCGGTCTCGGCGGCCTATCCGAACCTTGACGGCACCCACATGCCCACGGAGGGCGCGTCAACGCCACGGCTACCGCGGATTGTGCCTAGTACGTTTGACGGGGACGTTTTTTCATGGTGTAGCTTCATTAGTCTGTTTACATCATTGGTTTTAACACGGAAAGATATCACTAAAACGGAAAAATTTCATTATCTTATTTCGCACGTGGAAAAGGAGCCTAAAGCACTTATTAAACATCTGCCGATGGTGGACGGGTCGTTAGACACGGCATTGGATATCCTAAAAGGCCGGTATGAAAATAAAAGATTGTTGGCGGATTCACTGATTGCGCGGATTTTACATTTGCCGGTGTTGAATAAGTGTGCTGGGCTTCGAACTAAAATATTGAACCCGTTATTGGAATCTTCGCGGGCATTAGCTAATTTAGGTTTTCCAATTAACGAGTGGAGCTACATTTTATTGCATGTAAGTCTACAAAAATTACCAATTGACGTCAGAACACGGTTTGAGCAAAAACACGGTGGCAATAATATAAGTTTACCCACTTTTGATCAGCTCATAGAATTCCTACAACATGAATGTAGACTTATAGACACGGCCACTGCGGAACCGGTTTCTTATTACGCGGATCGCACTCACAACAGGCCCGAGCGCAGGGTGCATAATATTGTGACGGAACCACCAGCACAGGACCAGCGGGAACGGGCGAACAACTACGGCCGTATTAAAGACTGTGGCTATTGTCAGAGGTCGGGGCACGGTATAGACAGCTGTTATAAATTTGCTGACATGTCCAGGTCTAAACGTAAGGATTGGGTTAAAAGACAATTCTTATGCTTTCGGTGCTTCGGTACTCATTTGGCGGCATCGTGTACCCGCAAGGTACCATGCAGTCGGTGCGGAAATATCGGACATAACAAACTAATTTGTACAACGTCCATTGCGCGCTCTGACTCACCGGCGGACGGCGAGCCGTATACACGGCGCGCATTTGTTACGGCGCAATGCGATAGAGCGACGGGCGGTCGGCGGCGCTCACCTATTACTCAGTCGCGGCGGTCACGGCACGCGTCTCCTAGGTCGTCGGTTCGAGACTCGCGTTATCCACGGCGTGGTGATAGTTCCGCGGGATCTATGGACCGGGTACGCGAGTTAAAGGATGGTTACGGGCGTGATTCGGACCCACGGGAACAGCGGGACTGGGAGACCCGACACCGCCGGGAGCGGACTGATTGGGGTGGGCGGCAGTCGAGTCCTGTGGTGCCGCGTGTGCCACAGGAATAGCAATTACAGTCGTGTAATGTCGCCTCGGTACCTCGGCTAGCGGATAATGTCATCTTACCCACGGTCATTGTAGAAGTAAAATCCAATCGGGGGGATTTTATCAAATCCAGAGGCCTGCTAGACCTGGGTAGTCAAGTCACTATAATTAAGAGTGATTTGGTAGCAAGTTTGGGTTTAAGGCGACATTACAACCAAACACCGTTAACAGGCGTCGGCGGATTTAATAACAATGAATGTTGTCATGTTGTTAAATTTTATTTTAAACCGGTAAATTCGAGTTATTTGTTATCGGTTACGGCGGTGGTTTTGAAGAAACCAACTTCATATTTAGCGCGTAGGTTTAGTAAACAAATTGCTCATATAAAATTTTCGGATGACGGTTCATTTAATATGTCAAATGTTGACATAATTTTCGGATGTGACATATTAGGTCAAATTTTAAATGGTGAAAAGGTGAATTTCGGTACTGATGGACCGTATGCTTTAGGCACCATTTTTGATTTTGCGATTTTCGGTCCGGCGCAACCATTAAAAAATGATAACTCGGAATCAAATGTTAATGTTGGTGTTACATTAATTGAAGCGGTCGAGAGATTTTGGCGATCGGAAGAACCACCCAGGCTGAAAATCAAGGACCCGGCGGACTTAGAATGTGAACATTTGTTTTCTACAACTACCTCACGCGGCTCGGACGGAAAATATGTTGTCAGATTACCACTGTTGCCAGATCGACAGCGGTTGGGAGAATCTAAGGAGACGGCCCTGCGTCGATTTACGGCCTTAGAACGAAAAATGAAACGGCTACCAGAATTTAAAAAAAAATATGTGGAATTTATGTCGGAATATTTAAGACTCGGTCATATGACGGTTTCCAAATTTGATGTTTCGTCAGGACAGGAACATTATTTTCTTGCGCATCACGGTGTTTTTAAAAAATTAGGCGACGTCGGAAAAATTCGGGTAGTTTTCGACGGAAGTGTACCCACCAGCACCGGTGCGTCCATCAACGATTGTTTGTTCACGGGTGAACGACTTCAAAATGACATCACACAAATTATAATTAATTTTCGGTTGCCTCTGTTTGTGTTCACTACGGATGTGAAAATGATGTTCCGGCAAACCTGGATACATCCGGACGATCGGAAATACCAATTAATATATTGGCGCTCGTCACCCGATGAACCGTTGGTAGTTTATGAGCTGACCACAAACACATACGGGTTAAAGTCCAGTCCATTCGTCGCTATACGGTGTTTACATCAGTTGGCGAGTGACGAGGAGCACCGGTTCCCGCGGGCGGCCCGGCTGCTGCGTCACAACAGTTACGTGGACGATCTGAACGGCGGCGCGGACACGCTGCGCGACGCGCGGCATCTGAAGGACGAGCTCGTGGCGCTCATGCACACGGCGGGCTACGAGCTCAGGAAGTGGTCGTCGAACGCACCGGAACTGTTGGACGACTTGCCGGCGGATCATTTGGAGACGGCTCAGTCATTTAACATGGATACCGACGGATCGGAATTTATGAAGGTTTTAGGTATACAGTGGAACCCAAGGTCAGACAGTTTTTCGTATAAGTTGAATCTACCAACGGACACTACTGTCACTCGGCGCAGTATTTTATCATTGACGGCTCGCCTTTACGACCCTCTCGGATGGGTGTGTCCGGTTGTTTTCAAAATTAAATTATTACTACAACGATTGCTTAGCACTGGTGATAATTCACGGAAGGTAGACTGGGACGCTCCCGCGCCGCAGGATATAGTGCGAGCGTGGCGCGATATCGTTTCGGATTTGCCTAATCTACAAAAGATTACAATACCTAGATGTCTGAAACCGGATAAAAATAGCAGTTATTCGGTTCATGGGTTTTGTGACGGATCATCGGTAGGATTTTCTGCGGTCGTATATTTGCGGTCGGTGGATGAGGCCGGTAATGTCTTTATGCGGTTGCTTATGGCTAAGTCTCGGGTGGCACCATTAAACACAAGGCGGACCATCCCTAAGTTAGAGCTGAGTGGTGCGACCCTATTGACTACGCTTATCAACCACATAGTCCCCTCCCTGCAGAGTGACATTGCGATTGATGATGTCGTGTGTTGGTGTGATAGTACCATTGTATTGGCGTGGCTAAAAACATCACCACATAAATTACAAGTGTTTGAAGGAAATCGGGTATCTCAAATTATTTCATCTAAAGTAGATATTTTATGGAGACATGTCCCCGGCGAGATGAACTGCGCGGACGTGGCGTCGCGCGGCGCGACAGCCGACGAGCTGCTGCAGCACCCGCTGTGGTGGGGGCCGCGCTGGTTGCGGGACCCCCCGGCCCGGTGGCCCGGCGAGTGCTCGGACTTTCCGGCGGACATGTTACCGGGCATGAAAGCTAAAGTTGTTAACCTTAATACCGTCGATTCAGAATTCGATTTATTGGATCGGTACAGTTCGTACGATAAATTAATAAATGTAACGGCGTACACACTACGGTTCGCAAATAATTGTAAAAATACATGTAAACTCGGCGGTAATCTCTCAGTTGCGGAACGTAGAAACGCGACCATACATTTAATACGAATTGTACAAAATACATATTTTCACGAAGAAATTTCGGCCCTTCAGTCAAAGAAATCAATTAAGGGCTCACTTCGGCGGTTGAATTTATTCATTGATAACGATCAGTTGCTTCGTGTCGGCGGCAGAATAGGTGCGTCGGAGCTGCCGTACGCTGCGCGGCATCCTGTTTTACTACCGGGCAAAGGTCGCTTCACGGAACTATTGGTAACTCATTATCATAAAATATTTTGTCACGTCGGTGCAAATACACTTTCGGCCACTTTATCTCGGACCTATTGGATTGTTTCGGCTCGACGCGTGACGCGTCATATCACCTTTAAATGCGTACAGTGCTACCGGTCCCGGGCGCGACCTGTCCAACCCTTCATGGCGGATCTGCCCGCAGATCGTGTACAGGGTGTTCGTCCGTTTCTCGGAGTCGGTACGGACTTTGCCGGACCATTTTATATTAAATCTAGCTCGCTACGGAACGCGAAGATAGAAAAATGTTTTTTGTGCATTTTCGTATGTTTAAGTACTAAATGTGTTCATTTGGAAGTAGTCAGTCAACTATCGGTTGAAGCCTTTATAGCGGCGTTTACGCGATTTATTTCTCGTCGAGGACTACCCTCACTAGTGCGGTCGGATTGTGGCACAAATTATACGGGCACGGATAAATATTTAAAAGAATTGTATGTTTTCTTGCGGGACAACCAATCTGAAATTGAACGGAACTTGACGAAGAATCACATTAAATGGCTATTTAATGCGCCCTCGAGTCCAAACCACGGCGGTTTATTTGAGGCGGCGGTTAAATCTGCAAAAACACACGTCAAGCGTGTGCTCGGCGAAGCACGTTTAACGTTCGAAGGGCTCACCACGTTCTTCACCAAGGTGGAGGCCGTCATGAACTCTCGCCCGTTATATCCGCTTAGTACGGATCCGGCGGATCTGGATGTATTAACTCCGGGGCACCTTTTGATTGGACAACCACTGGTGGCTCTCCCTGAATACCCTTACACCGATGTCAGTGTGCACCGGCTGTCTCGGTTCCAACAAATTCAAAAGATGTCTCAACACTTTTGGTCTCGGTGGAAAAATGAATACCTACACACTCTTCAACAGCGGTTCAAATGGACCTCACAGACGGAACCTCCTAAACTCAATGACTTGGTTTTGATTAAAGAAGATAATTTAGCTCCTTTACATTGGAAACGCGGACGGTTAGTCAAACTTTTACCAGGTAAAGACGGGGTTGTACGGGTTGCAGAAGTGAAAACTCAAAACGGTGTCCTGATGAGGCCCATTTCTAAATTGTGTAGGTTACCCATAGATAATTAGGAACCAAGACGGGTCTTGGTTAGGCGGGGGGATGTTCGGGCATTGTGATTCACCAATTATGTGGGTGGACCGCAAAAACTGCGACTCGGAATATGAGGGTAGTTGGAAAACTACAACATTGAATTCGGGTGCAAGGGTGTTGATCGATTACCGAAAATATTTAAATTACTACATTATTCGTCGGTTTATTTGTGCAAAACAGCTTGTGAGATTTCGGACAATAAGGTGGTATGCTAAAGACATCAATATAAAAGGATTGAAACAACCAGGCAGCCGTGCACGGCGGAGCTACCTTCGGGAGACGAGTCAAGGTGAGTGGTTCACCTTGTATTTGGGGATTGCGGTGCCTGGACTCCCAAATCTAACCGATAGAAAACTCAGGACCAGCAACTGAGCTATCGAAGGGGTTTTCACATGTTCAACGCCAGATCACACAAGCACGCCAGCACAAAGTTTTAACAGATTGTTTCCTTATAGACCTCTCTGGCCCCAATCTCAGTTATAACTTTCGTTCTGAATAAACACTATTGCTCACCTTCCAATTTTGACTGGTACTGCATTAGAGGTAAAGCGCCAACTCTTTCTATTTACTAATAATAGGAAGAGGTCTGCTTATTAATAGGAGGAGGCCAGGCTGAAGACGGCCATCGGCCTAACGGGCGATGCAAAGTTGAAAGTATTATGGATCAATTGCCATTCTGCAGTTGATAGCATCTTGTTCTGACCGCGTGACTTTTCGTTGTATGTTCCTGTTATTCCAGAGAGCTTAGCTAGAAGAAATTGAGGTCAGCGTAGCGCTACTGAGAAGTATGCTGTCACTTTTATCTGTATTAAGTATTTTTTTTGTGTGAAAGAGATGGCATATTGACTCAACAATGTCACACTAACGTTAATGTCTCCTATTAGGCCCTCTAGACATTTTTCTGTTAACGGCTATAAAAAGTCAACTTGGCTACAGGAAAAGTAGGGTGAATACGGATTGATTAATATTATTTACACGGTGTAATTTTTGTTGTCCTAGAGCGAAAGCCCAGTTCATGTATCCAATGCCTACTGTTCACTGGTAATAAATATGCAACCTGTCGTATATAATCTTCGTCCTGTCGTATATAATAATCGCGTTCTAGACATGTATGGCGAATCGTTGTCGATTAAATATTCTACGCCCTCGGGTAGGTAGTCACAGCGTTGTAGCGATGTATAGGGGTTCGCTACATGGCTCCTCCTCGAGACAATGCGTCGTGCCCGCCGTGATGACCCTGACGTGATTAATGTATAAGCTACTTGAAGCCTTCTTCCGAGCATCCAATATCTTCGTCAATCATCCCTTTACAACAAGCCTCGTTGCAACAACTTACACTTCAATAACTAACATCTACCTACAAAATCCGGAACACCGAAGGTATCCACCGGCCAGCTGATGAGGCGCACCGCCACTCGAGGTCAAGTATAGGCATTTTTTTAAATGAGAACTTACTTACTGAAGTGTTCTTAATTCATTTTTTTAAGTACCACTGAAGCATTGTTGGGGATTTTTCAATTGTAGATATAATCAAATGAAATTTCATTTGCAATAAAATTAAACTCCTTGAGGTACTCCGGAATAACATTGACTTTTGGACGTCAAATGCCTAAATCCCTTCCATGATAATATGTATAGTACAGCACTCGAAACGTCGGGCTCTTTAAAACCACAAATAAACTGCGACGAAGTCCGAAATATTGTAATTGCAACTTAATTTTTTTACAATTAATTTTTGTCCAACTCTAGTGAACAGTAGACATTGGATACATCACCTGGATCTTCGTTCAAAGACGAGGCGTATCAAAAAACCCTGAGAAAGCTAGTATAAAAATTGCCTTCGGAATATTTTGATACAAACAATATAATTTCGGGGAAAAGAAAATCTGATGTCGGAAGTTCTTGCAAACATAAAAAAAACACAGAGATCGCTCTGATATGCGAAGGGCATATAGTATGTGAACAGTCGACGCTGACACAGTACTACTAATTGCTCTATGCGGCTCTAAGTTGCGGCAGTATCAGTGTATAAACCGGGTATAACGTGCAGCCTGAAGGTCATCGTGGCGTCTTGGATGACTTCTAAATACATGACCTTTTTAACAGACTTCAAAAAGGAGGAAGTTCTTTATTTGTCTGTATATTGTATTTTTATGTATGTTCACCGATATTTTCATCAATTGTGGACCGATTTTGATGTTTTTTTTTGCGTTAGGTTCAATATAGCTCTGAGGTGGTCCCATTTTAATTTCATTGGTATTGGACCTTGGACTTGAAAGATACCTACACCGGGGAACTCCTTAACGACACACCATAGGAATGTGTAAATTGAGATATTATGGGTTAACGTCAATCTTTTAGGTACCCTACTAAAGATCTAAGTAGAATATTAACTATCTATCTATATCTTCACGCCAGCTCCCTCGCGGGGTAGGCAGAGAGTACAGACTTCCAACAGGTTCTTTCCTTACATACCTCTCTAGCTTCCTCCACTCTCATAGTTCGTCTCATACACACTCGCTTGTTACGGAGACTCTTGACTTGCCCTTCAGATAAGACACGGTCTATTTGTTCATGGTAAGATAGTCTAGGTCTTCCCCGGTACCTACATCCTTCCACTTTCGCATTGTATATCTGTTTTGTCATTCTTTCTTCTGGCATTCTTTCTATATGCCCGAACCAACGGAACATACCCTATCTCATCTTTACACCGATACTATCTTTCAAACCTACTCGCTTTCTTACTACGCTGTTACGAATACGGTCGGTCAGCGTGACTCCGCACATCTTCCGCAGAGATCGCATTTCGACCGCATTTATCCTGCTTTCGTTCTCCTTCTTACATACCCAACTCTCACTACCATATAACAGCGTTGGGACAAGCACTCCGTTATGCATGGCCACCTGCGCCTTTTGGCTTAAGTGCCAGTTCCCAAGTAGCCTCCCCATCGCACCATTCACTCTATTACCTGCATTCACTCTTCTCTCTATATCAGCGGTGTATTTCCCATCCTTACTGAAGGCGCATCCAAGATATAAAAACTCATTCACTTGCTCCAGCACATCGTTACCAACCACAATCCTTGCATTCGTTCTGATTTCTTCCCGTTCAAAAACCGAAAAAAAATATACCGATTTAAAAAAGGAGGAGGTTCAAAATTCGTTGGTGTTTTTATAACTTATTTGCTTATAGACCGATTTTGATGAATATTTTTGTATTGGGTACAGTATAGCACTGAGGCGGTGCCGTTTTAACTTTATCGGTGTTGGTGAAACAAATATCGTAAGTTCATCGTGAACAAAAATGTTTAATAACGTTGTTTACGAAATACCCCAATAGATGGCACTGCACCGTAACTAAATAATTAATAAAGAAAAGTTTCGTTGTAGCGTTAACCTCGGCATAGTGGAACAGTTGAGTTTACTCCTTAGTACACACAGACCTGACTCTTCCCATTCGTGCTGTATGCCGTCAAAGAGTCCCCTGGTGTATCTTGAAAGTCTAATGTACAATATCTGAACGAATCAGGTCGAATCAGAATCTGAACGAACGGTCCAGGTAGAAAGCTTCCAATGCTTTATACCTGGCTCTTCATGGTAATTTGTTCCGCCAGGGCAATTGTAAGGCCATGCAGACTCAACGAGACCCCCAAATCAGGGGACCAACTGGCACACAATAAATATTTTTTCGTGCTTTACCTCCAGGTTATAACGCTAATAAAGGCACGTTAGACGTTGGTCCAAGTTACCACTTCATGTAGTAGCCGTTAAGCCGCGTTCCAACTCGGTTTAACGGCTGCTACCTTATCAAGCCTAGTTCCAACAGCGGTGGCCACAAACCTGCTTCCTCCAATCCGCATTAGGTCCGCGTTGATGAAGTGTGACCTCACCTCTTTTACCTTGACTTGTGAGAGAAGGTGCCACTGCTGACCAAGCCTATAAAGCTTGGAAGCTTTATAGGCTTAATAAGGCAGCCGTTAAACCAAGTTGGAACTCAGCTTAACGGCTACTACATTAAATGGTAACCTGGGCCAACGTCTAACGTGCCTTTATTAGCGTTATAACCTGGAGGCAATGCACGAAATATTTATTGTGTGCGAGTTGGTCCCTTGATTTGGGGGTCTTGTTGAGTCTGCGTGGCCTGCAAGACGGATACACTAGTTGAGTCCCAGCAAAATAGATAATTAACCCCTGCATCTTCCAGATTTATTAATCGTGAGTACTTTATGACATAAAACTAGCTTAACTCTCAACATATTACTAATTTATTTTAATTATAAAGAATACATCTATCAGGTCTATGCTTATGCTTTACTAAAGCAAGTGACACAAGTATGATAAATTCTAATGTTCAATTGTTTTTAGGTGCATCCTGGCATCTAACCCACTGTCCAGTCCAAGCTGGGAACAACATCAATGAAAAGTTGCTCCAATTAGAAAAAGAAGAAATGGTGATGGGATAATAATTGAATTGTTGGACCTGTTGCAACTCTGTACTCTTTGCATACCCCGCAAGTAGTCCGGTGTGATGATTACAAAGATAGAATAATAGCTGTCTTGTGACTGTTGTAATATTTTTTGTTGCTTAAATTTATAATGTTTGTTTCTTTAAATATTCTAGAATTTGTTATTAATTAAGATACTTTTACAGAATTTTATTATAATCTGAGGCTTTTATATTAAAAAATTTCAATGTAATAATGTTATGGTAACTCCCAACTTAAGAATATATGTTAGATATTAAGTTTAAATTACAATGAGGGAATGATTTTTATATAAATAAATTTCCTTTTAAAGCATTAGAATAAAAACATTTGAGGAAATCTCAATTTTTGAGTATGTTTAATGTTTACCAGTACAAATTAATATGTTTATTTTATTTAATAATAATAAAAATAGACCATCTATTTTATAATTATTTTTTTTTGCCTTTTTAACTGTAACTTTGTTTTATTACTACACGCCTGAGCAAAGGCCTTTATATTCACAACTGTCGATCTATTGCCATTTCGGGCCACAAAGTCAATTTTATACTTACACTACAAAAAATGGGTCTCATTATATTATGAATACATTAAAAATAACCAAAATTTCGACTAATAAACACTGAACAACTTATGTTGAGTATTAGTTTAAACTAAAGTCGACAGCATTAAAGAAAGAAAACTCCACAATCGCAAACTATCACAAATTATTATATTTATGAAAACATATTGTATACATGGACTAATTTAGATCTATTTAATCAGCTAGTTGATAGGTATTGCTATATAACACGCGACATAGAAATAAATTAAATCAACCGCAATTTCGTATGCCTAAAATTAACACGTCTTTCATGAGGTACTGTCTATCTATCTATCTATAACCTCACGCCAGATCCCTTGCGGGGTAGGCAGAGAGTACAGAGTTCCAACAGGTTCTTTCCTTACATACCTCTCTGGCTTCCTCGACTCTCATAGTTCGTCTCATACACGCTCGCCGGTTACGGATACTCTTGACTTTTCCATCAGATAAGACTCGGTTTATTTGGTCGTGGTAAGATAGTCTAGGTCTTCCCCGGTACCTGCATCCTTCCACTTTCACATTGTATATCTGTTTTGTCATTCTTTCCTCTGGCATTCTTTCTATATGCCCGAACCAACGGAGCATGCCCTTTCTCATCTTTACACCGATACTATCTTTCATACCTACTCGCTGTCTTACTATGCTGTTGCTAATGCGGTCGGTCAGCTTCACTCCGCACATCTTCCGCAGAGCTCGCATTTCCACCGCATTTATCCTACTTTCATTCTCCTTCTTACATACCCAGCTCTCGCTACCATATAACAGCGTTGGGACAAGAACTCCGTTATGTATGGCCAGCTGCGCCTTATGGCTTAAGTGCCGGCTCCCGAGTAGCTTTCCCATCGCACCATTCACTCTGTTCCCTGCACTCACTCTTCTCTCTATGTCAGCGGTGTATTTCCCATCCTTACTGAAGGCGCATCCAAGATATACAAACTCATTCACTTGCTCCAGCACATCGTTACCAACCACAATCCTTACATTCGTTCTGGTTTCTTCCCTTTCAAAAACCATAATCTTGGTTTTGTTCACATTCAAGTGTAAGCCATTGATCATGCAGTCGTCTTTCATAACTGTGACTAGTGTTTGCAGATCAGTGGCTGTTGGCGCTATTAAAACCGCGTCATCTGCATAAAGTAGATGGTTTACCACTAAGTCACCCATTTGTACACCTTCATTCATCGCTTTCAGTCTTTGAAGACTTTTGTCCAGATATATTATAAGCAGTCTAGCGGACAACACGCAACCCTGCTTGACGCCGATTTTAACGTTAAACCAGGGTGACCTGTTACCACCCACCCGTACGCATGCCTTGCAGTCCACATAAGTGGACTGGACGGCTCGCAACAGAGTGCCATCTATACCATACTCTGGCAAAATGTCCCAAAGTCTCTTTCGCACAACTCTGTCAAATGCCTTCTCCAGATCTACAAAACCGCAGAAAACCTTCCGGCCCACTGCCAGATGCTTCTCTACGATGTTGCGGAGTGAGAAGACTTGATCCGAACATCCTCTTCCAGACCTGAAACCCCCTTGTGCCTCGCACAACATTCCATCGGACTTCACGCGCATTCTCCGTTCAATAATTTTACCGTACACCTTGGCTGCCAAGCTGATCAAACTGATGGCTCTGTAATTTGGTACTGTGTTAGATTTTATAATAAAATCCCACTTGAAGTCACTCAACTTAGTAAAAATTAATTCAAATCATTAAACGTACGCTCTGCAAGGGAGGTTACACTAGATGATTTAAAAAAAATAATTAAAATGCTTGGATACGTGCTGTTCCAGCTCCACCTAAATGTGAGTAACATGTTCAGCTAGTATTGATGTGTAACATCGTTCCTCTCGGTTGTTGGATATTTTTTGTCGGAGTGATTTTGAAAAAGGGACGAAAATATGTTACAGGAAACCGGGGAAGCGCGCGCTATTTGATTCGACCAATGAGCGCGCACGGTGGCGGAGAGATGGTGCCAACCCATTTTGCGTGAGGTTGGTATTATTTGTTTGTCCCTTTCTTCCTTCTCGTAGTTTAATAAAATTGCTCTTTTTTGCTCTCATTTCTTTATCTGTAAATGAGAGAACTATGTAGCCATTCTCATGAGTAGTAAAACTTGGTTAATTTAATTTAGAATTACCTGTTACTACATTGTTCTCCCGTACCCCACAACAAAATATAGACGGAAAAAATTGTACAATTTCTTCTTCTCCACAGGAATGACAGTTACTATTTTGACGATTCATAAATTAACACATGTTTACTCTGCAAGCCGTTTTAAAACGTGGTATAATTAACTTTTTTTTATTAAATAATTATTTACTTGAAACCAATGCGAATTGATCGCGATCAATTCGATCGATCGATCGCTCGTGACCCTTATATCGGGTGGTCAGCTGATGCTACACAACACCCAAACTCAACAAAGTTCGTCAGTATTTATCTTTCAGTATCATGCAGCAGCCCATACAGCGAAACACTTTTTCTGTAGCTGGCCTTGCCTATATACTGCAGAGAAATTGTTTTTCATTCACCTATATATCCCTTAGTGCAGTATAAATACTAATTTCTTTTGTTGCAAAAAGAAAATATTTTGAGATATTTGTTACGTGTAATTTTAATTTTCGTATTTTTTTAATCCGGTTTTCGGCCGGATACTCGCTTATTATACGGTAAGCAGCCGGATAGTAAATTTAGCCTCGATATGGCGGCTAACGGATAGATACCGGATATCCGTTTGATCTCTACTGGATATACATACACGCAGCAAAACGTGGTGACTCGCGGGCAACATACAGATGCATTTACTCACTCATTATAATTTGAATTTTGCAAGAAGATATTAAAAAATTTGCTGCAACTTTTCGGCGCGCTTCGTAAGCGTACACACGCTACTTGTCCGTTAGCTACATTATTTTCGGAATATTTATCAGTTTCCACGAACTCTTTTATAAAAATCGGTAAAATAATCTACTGTCATAATCCCGTGCCGAAATTTCAGACAAAATATCAATTTCTAACTGCAAAAGATACTTTTCGGTGAAAAATCTCAAACATCAAGAAATCAAGTGAGTGGAGGTACAACACAGCAAATACGCATCAACAACAGCTCAACTCGTGATTGGTGTGTGGCCACAAAAATAGCGGAATTTAAGTAGCAATACTTTATCAGCAAGTTAACGCTGCGACAGGTCATACAGAAGACTGAAGAGTATGACCTGCCACTATGCTTAGTGTGTGTGGATTATGAGAAGGCCTTCGATTCGATCGAGACTTGGGCTGTACTACAGTCTCTCCAGCGGTGCCAAGTTGACTACCGGTATATCGAGGTGCTGAAGAGTTTGTACGAAAACGCTACTATGTCAGTCCGCCTTCAGGACCAGAGCTCGAAACCTATTCAACTGCAGCGTGGTGTGAGACAGGGAGACGTTATATCCCCGAAACTGTTCTCCGCCGCGCTGGAAGATGTCTTTAAGCTTCTGGACTGGAGAGGACTAGGTATCAACATCAACGGCGAGTACATCTCTCACCTTCGATTTGCCGATGATATCGTGCTCATGGCGGATACCCTGGAAGACCTCAGTGCCATGCTCGACGACCTCAGTAGAGTATCTCAACAAGTAGGTCTTAAAATGAACATGGACAAGACGATGATCATGTCAAACGTCCATGTAGTACCAACTTCTATAAAGGTTGGAGACTCTACGCTCGAAGTTGTTGACGATTATATATACCTGGGACAAAGAATCCAATTAGGTAGGTCCAACTTCGAGAAAGAGGTCAATCGTCGAATCCAGCTCGGTTGGGCGGCGTTCGGGAAGCTACGTAACATCTTCTCGTCCAAAATTCCGCAGTGTCTCAAGACAAAAGTCTTTGACCAGTGTGTGTTGCCAGTGATGACTTACGGCACTGAGACATGGTCGCTTACGATGGGCCTCATAAGAAGGCTCAAGGTCACCCAAAGGGCGATGGAGAGAGCTATGCTCGGAGGTACCCTGCGGGATCGAATGAGAAACGAGGAGATCCGCAGGAGGACGAAAGTCACTGACATAGCACTTAGAATTGCTAAACTTAAGTGGCAGTGTGCGGGGCACATCGCTCGTAGAACTGACGGCCGTTGGGGCAGAAAGGTTCTCGAATGGCGACCACGTACCGGAAGACGTGGAGTGGGTAGGCCCCCTACAAGATGGACCGATGACCTGGTGAAGGTCGCGGGTAGAAGTTGGATGCGTACAGCACAAAGCCAGTCGTTGTGGCGGTCTTTAGAGGAGGCCTTTGTCCTGTAGTGGACGTCTTTCGGCTGAAGAAGAAGAAGTAGTAAAAGTAATAGAACAACGACGCTTACGAAGTTGCAACCTTTCGTGGCCACACGGTCTATTAAAGTTGCCCGCGATACAGGTTCGCCTAATGCGGGTATCACTAGAAAATGTTAACCTACACTGTTATAAACTACGTGTATCGTTAATATTCCTATGACGGTCTTACGTTATAACCAAGGTTGTAACCTATTGTGAACTCAATTGTGTGTAAAAGAGGGTAAAATTTTATTATTCATTCATTCATTATTCTTTATAATCGTCTTTAAAAAGTAGGAGGTTCTATGTTCGGTTGTATGTATGCTTTTTTTTATGTATGTTCAGCGATATTTCCGTTAGTTGTGGACCGATTTTCATGATTCTTTTTGCATAATAATAAAAAAATCACTGAGATCAAGTTTTTTTTAGGATTTTACTAAAATAGGACTACTAAAAAAATCGAAATCATCGTCTTTCCATTTTTGCAGAGTCTGCAACGACCTTGGGTGGTAAACGTAGGAAAATAATCGTAGCAATCAAGGCGTGTATCATCTAGTGGTCACGGTTGAACAGGTTTTGTAATGATGGAGGACCTAAGAAAACCAATCAATGTTTTGTGACTCTCAGATGTTGTATTCGTTTTCATCGGTGCAATAGCACACACACTACACACGAAACTTTTTGAGGCTCATTTTATTTTCATGAAGTTGTGCATAGTCTCGGCAATATAACAACCAGCTATTATCTATCTATCTATCTATAACCTCACGCCAGATCCCTTGCGGGGTAGGCAGAGAGTACAGAGTTCCAACAGGTTCTTTCCTTACATACTACTTCTCAGATAAGACTCGGTTTATTTGGTCGTGGTAAGATAGTCTAGGTCTTCCCCGGTACCTGCATCCTTCCACTTTCACATTGTATATCTGTTTTGTCATTCTTTTCTATGGCATTCTTTCTATATGCCCGAACCAACGGAGCATGCCCTTTCTCATCTTTACACCGATACTATCTTTCATACCTACTCGCTGTCTTACTATGCTGTTGCTGATGCGGTCGGTCAGCTTCACTCCGCACATCTTCCGCAGAGCTCGCATTTCTACCGCATTTATCCTACTTTCATTCTCCTTCTTACATACCCAGCTCTCGCTACCATATAACAGCGTTGGGAAAAGAACTCCGTTATGTATGGCCAGCTGCGCCTTATGGCTTAAGTGCCGGCTCCCGAGTAGCTTTCCCATCGCACCATTCACTCTGTTTCCTGCACTCACTCTTCTCTCTATGTCAGCGGTGTATTTCCCATCCTTACTGAAGGCGCATCCAAGATATACAAACTCATTCACTTGCTCCAGCACATCGTTACCAACCAGAATCCTTACATTCGTTCTGGTTTCTTCCCTTTCAAAAACCAGCTATTATTTACCGCTATATCCAATAATTGGGCAAATTTGACTTGTACCAACGTCTTGTCTTCATGCGGATTCTATTTAGAGCAGTCAACATGTCAGCAATGTCGACGCCACCCATGTGAGTTTTATATGTTTTTATAACATTAGGGATACCCCGCAAGGGATCTGGCGTGATGATATAGATAGATAGATAAATAACATAAGGGCAAGGTACGAGAATGCGCTTATATAATTTCTTATCATATCGCTCTATGGTGCTGAGTGGCTCTTCGGCACAAAATGAGCTGTCGATATGAACGCACTGACTATCCATCCATTTATAATATAATAATATTAGTACTGTTAAGAAACTGTCTCAGTGTTGGGCAAGGACCTCCTCTCAAACTAAGAGGGTTCATCCATTTAGTCACAGCCGATCTTTTTGTACACAAATTACCCTATAATTACCCCTTCTCTTCTTCTTCATAACTTTATCAGCTATAAATTTTCAATTTCGCAAACTATCTTTTCTTTTGGTTACCAAAGATAAAATTCCCATTGCATTACGCAAGAAACATATGAGCTCAAGTGATACTTCACTTGAGCTTATATGTCAATACCAATTGTCAAAGTATCCTGCACATAAAATAGGTCATCCTTATAGTTCTGCATAATCTGATTACTGTTTTTCCTCTAACTCCAAGATAGTCGTCCTCCAATTTGGTAAATTTAAACCCTGAGAAAGTGGATTTACCACTATTTTGGACGGAATGTAAATTATTCATATCAACTATGTTGTCTAATATATCGTATATCGATTATTTTTTGAAAATATTGCTGAGTTGTAAGGAATTCATGTCGTTCTTTGAAATGAGTGGAGACGGATCCCGTAAACTTTTTGTTTTAAATGCAAACTAATTTCTTAATTTTGCGCTTGTGGTATACAGGTGCTTTAGGCACTGGCAAAGGCATAGACGATATGTCTGCGGCTGAAGTTTGTCTCGTATTCACGGTTTAAGTGAATTACTGACAAAAGCTGTAGATAGTATTGGTACTGCTATTGGTGATGGTGTTTCTGGTATATAACATTGCGATACGTTTGGAGTTTTAGATGCTAATGGTGAGAATTCTGCTAATACTGACAATTGGGGCAGCTCAGGCGCAACTGTATATTCGCCACCCGTAAAATCGTCACAGTCACTGAGATCAGCCAATAGCTCATATAATCCTGGCGACAGGTCTCGAACTGAAGAAGAGGAATCACTATGCAAGAACTGACGTGCTGCTATTTTGCCTTCAAGATCTTCATCAGGTTCGACATCTGACTCTGCAGAATCTTCTGGAGGTATAAGAGATATAATTTGCTTTGATCTCAAAGCCATTTTTCTATAATATAGAAATAAAATAAGAATAGTAAAGTAATTAATAAAAAATCACGAAAATGCAGTACTCAGTGTATCAAGTATGAATTACTAATACTTGTTGGCAAGGTCCGTTACATAAGACTAACTAAACATACACTAGTTCATAGTTCTTATTGGCAACCTCCTTTACATGGGACTAACTAAATGAACACGAGTTTAAAGTTGTAATTGGCGACGTCTGTTTCATGGGGCATAATGAATTATGAACAATTTATATATAAAAATCACGTTTATATCCGATATAAATTAGGCCTACGCATATATCTAAACCTATTTTAACAGATTTTAGTAAAATAAATCATTAATTAAACGAATTGCTTACTTTTTTGATCACATTTATCTGGAGCAAATAGAAAACTAACGGTTGCACTTTTTAAAGTTTGTCTAATGAGCGACCGTTGGTTACTAAATACTCACTATGGAGGTGCATGCACAAGAGATAGCCTACCCAAACATTATAGTGTGCGCAAGCGGTGTTGCACAGCGTATAGTTTTATCTGTGTGCGTCTAATCACTACGTCAAATAAAACGGACAGAATCTATTTAAGGGTTAAGGAGTTCCCTGGTGTATCATCAAAGTCCAAGGTCCAATACTATAATACCACCATATACCAATGAAATTAAAATGGGACCATCTTGGAGCTATACTGACCCCAATGCAAAAAGAATCATCAAAATCGGTCCACAACTGACGGAAATATCGGTGAACATACATAAAAAAATTAATAGAAAAATGCATACATACAACCGAACATAGAACCTCCTCCTTATTGAAGTCGGTTAACATTCTGCTTAATTCTATAGTAGGGTACCTTTAGGATTGACGTAGTAGAACCTATTGTAAACTCAATTGTGTCTAAAAGAGGGTAAAATTTTATTATTCATTCATTCATTATTCTTTTATATAATATAGATGGATGGATAGATTACCAATTACGTAGATATTAAAATAAAATAAAAAACTACAGTTACACAAAGTGCGGCCTTATCGCTAAAAAGCAATCTCTTCCAGGCAAGTTTGGGATGAAGAAAACGATTTGGTTGTTGAATAAACGGAGGTTCACTTGTTAAAACTTATAGTAATAAGTACTAACATACAGACGCGGTATATAATTAAATATGTCGGAGTGATAATTATAGAATATTATTTTGATTTTGTATGTGGCAAGAAGGCCGTAAGCTATCGGAATGCTGGAAGCTGCCTGATTTAAAAATAAAAAAGAGAGCGGCGAAAAGGAACGTCGTGGCATTGATGGATGAAAAAGATTCTCCGGTGGATCGTTTGCCTATTTTAGTTAAAAATAATCTGGTTTCAGCGAGAACTACTGTCCTTATATTAAGTTGAATGAAGTACCAAATATAACCTGGTTAATTCAATATTGTGTTTTAGAAACCAATCCCGATTTCCCATGTCTGAGCGGAAAGATTGTGTCAGTCCCGGCCATTTGCCGACATCAGAAGTGGACCGGACCCATGACGACGACTTGGCAGCACAACGATCTGAACGATGTGGTAAAAATGCAAACGACTCAGAAATATTCATACGAATGATGCGTGGTTTGGCTGACAGATTTCAACCGCAAACCCTGATGGAGCTCGTCAAGTTTGATCCCGAGGACCCTGAGGCTAATATCGACGGCTGGTGCAGGATTAATGAGATGATCATAAAACAAAAAGGGCTTAAAGGTACCGATTTATTATTGACTCTAGCACACGCTTTGCGTGGACGTGCTGCTACATGTTTGGCAAGAATTAATCCGGACACAGTGACATGGGAAAATGTTAAGGAGCATTTAACAGCCAGGTATTCAAAACCTATGCTAGTACAGGACTATTTTGAAAGGATAATTAAGTTTAAGGTGATAATAGAGCTTATTGTGGACGCAGCAATGCGCCTTCGGCATCTAACCAAGACGGTACCAAAAGTAGTTATAGATGAAGAAGTTATAACCGGTATTGCAATTACAATTTTGTCGCAAATAGATCAAAATGTCAGGCGGGAATTGAATTCCCACAACATCAAAATCAAATCACAACTCTGTTGTGTTTTACGAGGAATATCATTAAAACAATTCAACGATAATGCAGTGAACTATATCGAAAGTAAACGTACACGTTTTAACAATCCTCGTCTTGTGAATTTTACTGGCAATTGTCATCGATCCGGGGAACAGGGTCATAAGTTTATGAATTGTCTAAAAGCGCGTGGTGGAGTTTAAGTGTGATTGAAGTGATTTAAAGACCTCGCCGTGAAAAAAACCGAGTCATTACGTGTTTCACCTGTAGAAAACCTGGACACCTGGCAAGCTTCTGTCTCCGAGCCAGAAACTCGACCCCGACTACAACTAAAGAAGTTAAGTAGTGTGACAAGCGGGTGGTCACTGGTGAGCTTCGTGTTGCGGGTATGATGATACATTTCCTTTTTGACTCGGGTTCGGAATGTTCGCTCATTAAAAAAGGTTTTGCTGATGTCGTAGGTGGAACCAAATTTAATGACCTTGTATGTCTTGTGGGTATTGGAAAATCAAACATCCTGTGCAATAAGCAGTTAAAATGTCGAGTTTCAATTCAGGGATTAATTCTTGAAATTTTATTCTACGTAATTGACGATGCTTATCTAGCAGACCCTATTATTTTGGGACGCGATATTGTTAATATGGGAGTTAATGTCGAGATTAATTTCGAGGGAGTAACTATATTTAGGTCTAAATGTGCTCTATTGTGTTCTTCTGCGTCACGGATTTCAGAATCTCAGGTAGATACGGACTTGGTAAATGGTAATAAGAGCCGACCTTTTTAGCATACTTCATAGATTTTCCGATAGTTTCGTGGAGGGTGTGCCGACTCGAAGAGTAAAAACTGGTGAAATGAAAATTGACCTAATTGATTCAAGCAAGTACATACAAAGACGCCATAAAAAACGTACATAAAAAGAGGTTATCAGCTAACGAAAGGGAGGTAGTTTGTGAAAAAAATAAAGGAATTATTGGACACGGGCGTTATAAGAGAAAGCAATTCCCCATTCGCGAGTCGAATATTATTGGTAAAAAAGAAGGATGGTAGTGATCGTATGGTTATTACTATAAAGAGCTTAAAGCTAATACTCGATCTGATAACTATCCTTTTCCTCGAATAAGTGATCAGATTGATAGGTTACATGGTGCTTATTATTTCACATCCTTAGATATGACTTCTGGCTTCAACTGCATAAAGATAGAATCGCAATCGGTACAACGTACAGCCTTCGTAACGCCAGACGGGCAGTATGAATACCTTGCGATGCCCTTTAGTCTTAAAAATGCACCGTCTGTTTTCCAACGGGCCATACACATAGCTCTTAAGAAATGTAGATATGGCTTTGTATATATTGATGACGTTCTTGTGCCATCAGTAACGATGGAGCAGGGTTTAAGTAGGTTAGAGCACGTTTTAGAAGCACTTACTGTCGCAGGTTTAATTATATAATATATACTTAATATGAAAAAGTGTTCTTTTCTAAGGAAGCTAGCTATTTAGGTTATGTTATTAATGCTGGAGAAATAAAGCCTAATCCTAGAAAAATGCAGGCTCTT
Organism: Phalera bucephala; assembly: GCA_905147815.2. Lineage (NCBI taxonomy): Eukaryota > Metazoa > Arthropoda > Insecta > Lepidoptera > Notodontidae > Phalera > Phalera bucephala. The sequence continues at coordinate 7,549,294 of LR990629.1, read as the reverse complement.
GCATACAGTCCTGTTCCGTGTACTGTCACGGAAGTCCCTCAGTTTATAGGATTAGCTTCATATTTTAGGCAATTTATTCGCGGTTTCTCTAGAAAAATGGCACCCCTTTATCAACTTTTGTAAATAAAGGGAGAAATAAAATGGACTGACGAACATAATGCGACTCGTAAACACATTGTTAGTATATTGACTTCAGAACTCGTTTTAACCATATTTGATCCCGATAAGGACATAGAGCTCTACACTGACGCCAGATCACACGGTTATGGCGCGATTTTAATTCAGCGGTGCAATAAGTTGCCGCATGTAGTCGCCTATATTAGTCGTCGCACTACTGAGGCTGAGTCGCGCTATCATTCGTACGAATTAGAAACATTAGCGCTAGTGCGCGCGCTAGAGCACTTTAGACACTATTTGTATGGTCGGTATTTACAGTAAGAACTGATTGTAACGCTTTAAAGTCATCTAGCACTAAACGTGATTTAACTCCTCGAGTGCACCGTTGGTGGGCAATTTTACAAGGATACGACTTTAGTGTCGAGTATAAGGAAGGTCGCTTTATGTCTCATGTAGATTTTTTATCACGAAACCCGGTACCTAATATTTCTGATATTTCTTTAAATAATATCAATATCACGAAGTGTAGGAATGTTCAGACTTTAGAGTTGCAACAAGAATGGATAGCTGTAGAGCAGAAACGTGACTCAGAAATAACTGATATTATGATGAAGTGGGGAGTAGGAGACTTACCTAATGATATAGCCCGGTCATATCACATTAGAAAAGGCATTTTATATCGTAAAGTGGAGCGTAACAAACAAAGCCGATGGCTACCTATAGTGCCAAAATCCCTAGCTTGGTCATAAATTAACCATGTTCATGCTGAAGTTAAACATCTTGGGGCTGATAAAACACTCGATAAATTATATGATTTCTTTTGGTTTCCTGCTATGGCCAAGGCTGTCAAACGATTTGTAGATGCTTGTTTGGTCTGCAAAGCTTGCAAAACTACTTCGGGAGCCCAACAAATTCGTTTACATTCTATACCAAAAATACCTTTTCCGTGACATCTATCTATCTATAACCTCACGCCAGATCCCTTGCGGGGTAGGCAGAGAGTACAGAGTTCCAACAGGTTCTTTCCTTACATACCTCTCTGGCTTCCTCGACTCTCATAGTTCGTCTCATACACGCTCGCCGGTTACGGAGACTCTTGACTTTTCCATCAGATAAGACTCGGTTTATTTGGTCGTGGTAAGATAGTCTAGGTCTTCCCCGGTACCTGCATCCTTCCACTTTCACATTGTATATCTGTTTTGTCATTCTTTCCTCTGGCATTCTTTCTATATGCCCGAACCAACGGAGCATGCCCTTTCTCATCTTTACACCGATACTATCTTTCATACCTACTCGCTGTCTTACTATGCTGTTGCTAATGCGGTCGGTCAGCTTCACTCCGCACATCTTTCGCAGAGCTCGCATTTCTACCGCATTTATCCTACTTTCATTCTCCTTCTTACATACCCAGCTCTCGCTACCATATAACAGCGTTGGGACAAGAACTCCGTTATGTATGGCCAGCTGCGCCTTAGGGCTTAAGTGCCGGCTCCTGAGTAGCTTTCCCATCGCACCATTCACTCTGTTCCCTGCACTCACTCTTCTCTCTATGTCAGCGGTGTATTTCCCATCCTTACTGAAGGCGCATCCAAGATATACAAACTCATTCACTTGCTCCAGCACATCGTTACCAACCACAATCCTTACATTCGTTCTGGTTTCTTCCCTTTCAAAAACCATAATCTTGGTTTTGTTCACATTCAAGTGTAAGCCATTGATCATGCAGTCGTCTTTCATAACTGTGACTAGTGTTTGCAGATCAGTGGCTGTTGGCGCTATTAAAACCGCGTCATCTGCATAAAGTAGATGGTTTACCACTAAGTCACCCATTTGTACACCTTCATTCATCGCTTTCAGTCTTTGAAGACTTTTGTCCAGATATATTATAAACAGTCTAGCGGACAACACGCAACCCTGCTTGACGCCGATTTTAACGTCAAACCAGGGTGACCTGTTACCACCCACCCGTACGCATGCCTTGCAGTCCACATAAGTGGACTGGACGGCTCGCAACAGAGTGCCATCTATACCATACTCTGGCAAAATGTCCCAAAGTCTCTTTCGCACAACTCTGTCAAATGCCTTCTCCAGATCTACAAAACCGCAGAAAACCTTCCGGCCCACTGCCAGATGCTTCTCTACGATGTTGCGGAGTGAGAAGACTTGATCCGAACATCCTCTTCCAGACCTGAAACCCCCTTGTGCCTCGCACAACATTCCATCGGACTTCACGCGCATTCTCCGTTCAATAATTTTACCGTACACCTTGGCTGCCAAGCTGATCAAACTGATGGCCCTGTAATTGGCGTGCCGTGCTTCGAGAACAACACCTTGCTCCAAAAGAGTTTGGTGTTGTTCTCGAAGTTCTTCGCCAGCCTCTCCTCCTCAATCATACTGGCTCTTTCACGCTTATCTTTCACTAAAGTTTTAGTGGCATTCTTGCATTGCCGGTATATATCTTTCCTCATCTCTGTCATACTGGCATTCAGGTTCAAAGAAGATACATAGTCCTGCCACGCTTTCTTCTTACTTTCTACGGAGCTTTGCAACTCCGCATCCCACCATGCATCACCTTTTGCTGTAATATGCTTCTTTGAGCAACCACATACTTCTTTCGCGGATTCCACCAAACTCTCTTTCAGGCTATTCCAGCATTCATCTACATTTGAGTCCGAAGAGCCTGCTGTCAAAAGCTTGTCTCGGACTCTGTCTTCATACATTCTCCTCACGCTCTCATCTTGCAACTTTTCAACCTTTAATCTTTCAAGGTCTCCGAAGGGGATACGCTCTCGCCAGTGTCTCCACTTCCTGAACAGACCACTAAACCGCGCAACTACAAGATAGTGGTCTGATTCCAGAGTGGGGCCTCTATACGCACGCGTATCTTGTAGTTTGCTTCGGAGACGGTTATCAACCAGGATCAGATCTATCATGCTTTTTTGTTCATTCCTTCTCCACGTATACAAATGTATGTCCTTGTGCTGGAATATCGTATTAGGCACAAGGAGACCCCTTTCCAAACAAACATCTACAATGAGCTTACCTGCATCGTTCACTCTCTTATCACCATAAGGACCCAGAGCAGCGTCGCAAGTTTGCCGCCTGGTTCCTACCCATCCGTTCAGATCGCCACACAGAATCACCTTTTCATTAGCCTCAGCCAAATCCAGAACTTCCCTGACATTATCCCAAAACTTCTCAAGGTCCTGGGGTGTCGACGAGCTTACGGGAGCATACGCTGCGACCAAAAATACTCTAGTGACACCCAGTTTTAAACGGACCCAGAGAAGTCTCGCATCGCACAGGCCATAATCTCTCACTCCAGAGGCCAGGCGACGGGACAGCAAGATACCCAACCCCATGCTGGCACGACTGCTCTGCGGTACCCCAGACCACAGAGCCATCGTTCCATCAGGAAGATCACAGGTTTCACTGCCCCTCCGCTTTGTCTCTGTTACACACAGAGCATCCAGGCGTCTCTCTTTCATTACATCAATCACCTCATGCATCTTATCTTCCATACCACCTCTTACATTCCAAGTGCCTATTCGGCACTCTGCACCCCACGACTCGCCAGTTCGGGCCCGGCGTGATGGGTGGCGGCCCCCATCGCCGCTTCCACCTATATTCGTACCGACGGGGGCGGGCCGGTACGCGTCGCCTCGGGGGGACGCCCTAGCCCGCACTGCGGTACGTCTTCGGTCCAAGATTGCAGCCATAATGACTGGCAGGGGTCGCGACGAGCACGCTCTTGGACAGACCCCGTGACATACGATTCATATTGATTTTAGCGGAATATTGAGTGGTAAAAGTCAGAGAAAAGAGTACGTAGTGGTTATAATTGATGCGTTAACCAAGTATGTTTTACTGCAACATACTTTGGCTCTGGACAGTAACTGTGCCGTGGATACACTGCGGCAGGCTATTGATTTGTTCGGAACTCCTAAACAAGTAGTTGCCGATCAAGGTCGTTGCTTTGTTAGTACGAAATTCGGAAGGTTCTGTTCTGAAAATAACATTAAATCACATCTTATTGCCGTCGGGGCAAGTAGAGCAAATGGACAGGTTAAAAGGGTAATGCAAGCTTTGAAAAGTCTTTTAACCATTGTTGTAAACAGTACAGATAGTGTCTGGAGAGACGAACTGGGTGAAATTCAACTCGTTCTCAATTGTACTCGATGTACAGTCACGGGTTATACTCGTACGCCAAGTGAATTGATGTTTGGAATTAAAGCCATAACTCCTGATCTTTCTAAAATTTCCTATCATAATGAAGTCATCAATAATCGAGAGAATTTGAGGTAGTACGGGAAAACACAGCAAAGAATATAGTAGCAGCAGCAAAGACTGATACAGAACGTTTTAATAGAACAAAGGCTAGGGTTTTAGCCTTTCGAAAACGGTAATTTTGTATTTTTAAAGTGTAATGAGCGTAATCAAACAAATTTGGATATAAAGTTTAGGGGACCCTTTAAAATTAGACACTATGAGTGGCAACACGTTGACGGCTCTAAGAGATGTTACAAATACCCCCATAAAAGCATGCAAAAGGTGCCAAGGGGTCGTGCTAGTTTAACGGAGTTGGTGGAGGCTCTTTACAATCAGGCTTTTGAGGATGATACCGAGTTGGTGGCTAATTCTGTCATGGTGCCATCTAAGGTTACTAGCACCACTTCTGTTTTGGAATCGGACGATAGCGTTGATACTTCGTTACCTAACAATTATTTGGTAGTTAAGTCACCCTGTACTTTTGGGAATAAAGTTGAAGATGATGACATTGTTTCTGTTTGGCGGGTGTGTGATGATGATGATACTAATAACAATGCTATGGGGACGGCCGAACGTACAAACGGTGATAATAACGTTACGTTGCGGAGAATATATTGTGATGAAGGTAAGCATCGAATGTTACGATGGTCTCTTTAGGGACCAGATGGGCATGTGGTAGCTACAGTTGGCGCTGCAATAATGTTGTAGTGGTCTCTTATTTTGAAACTGGTTGAGCTGATGGTTTTATTTAATGGGGAGTCACTATATTGGTGGTGTTACAGTGGTTTTTCTATGTTGAAACCAGCTGGGCAGGTAGAGGTTACAGTTAGTGGTTGATTGAGACGTTGAAAGTGTTCCAGTGGTCGCTTATTTTGGCCAACTGGACACGTAGTAGTATGTTGGGTGACTAATTGGCATGGTTGGATAAGAGTTTCTCTCTGTGGTGTCACACATCTTAGGGATGACAGCGCTGTAGACGATAATGAGTGTTGCCGGTGTTATTGGCATGATGCTTGCACACCAATGATCTTTGTTGATTTTTTTTTAGATTAATGAAGGATAGTCTGATGTGATGCGTGCGTCATTTCGCCCCAGGACGTGCGCTTGTCAGGAAGGCCGCGTCGGAGTTATAATTATAGAATATTATTTTGGTTTTGTATGTGGCAAGAAGGCTGTGTGCTAACGGAACGCTGGAGGCTGGCTGATTTAAAAATAAAACGGAGGGAAAAAACAAGAGAGCGGCGAAAAGGAACATCGTGGCACTGATGGATGAAAAAGATTCTCCGGCGGATCGTTTGCCTATTTTAGTTAATTGGTGGTGTGGTTTTATGAAACCACGGTAAACGTGAAACTTTTTTTCACATTATAGACATTTAACTAAAAATTTTTGGAATAATATTCCATTAAGGGTATAAAAATCGCTTTATCAATCTTAATCATTTGATATAAAAACTACGTTTACTCACCAAGCGAGGCGAGCGCCTTTCACTTTATCCCTACTCCGCGGCCGACCGTCACGCGACATGCAACACACAGACCAAAAAGTTTGAGACGATCTAATAAAAGTTTCACTTTAATAATCAGCATACGACATGAATATGACAGCAGAATCCGGTGAACAATTAGATAAGTAATACTTTCTCACCTGATCCTTAAAGCTCCCTAGCGACGCGCTGATATGTAAAGTATTCCGCAGTCGTATGCTGCGTCGTACGTCGCTGCTACTGTGAAGCGGCATCCTTAGGCTTCGATTCTTTGAGGACCTGAGGCATTGGGTGCCAGTGCTTTTATGGTATTCGAAACGTTTTTTAAGATAAGGAGGGGAAGAAGTGTTTAATAGGATATTGTAAAGAAGGTAAAGAATATGCGCGTTTCGGTGAAGTCGAACGGTCAGACACCTGAGTCTTGAACGGAATTCGGACACATGTTCATACCAAATATGGACCTAATTGCGAGGTTTTGGAGCCGCTCAAGTTTTTCTGGCTGGTTCTCCATTAAATCTAAATAGAACACATCTTATAATCTAAAATAAGGAGGAGGATAGATTGTGCCAGAGCAACCTTAGTGGCAGTGGGTAGGAAATTGCGAATTCTTCTCAAAGAGGCTGTTGTAGCAAATATCTTACAACTAATAGCTTTTAGTTGTGACCCCAGGTCAGACAACGGTCTAGCAAAACACCAAGATCTTTCACAGATTTGCTATACGGAACTAAAGTGCCGTCGAAGAATATTTTTGGGAGCATTAACCAATTAATTCTATTGATCATTCGAGAGCTAATAGACATGGTTACTTGTAAAATATTAATAACCTCACAGGCTTAGATTGACACCCGTTACTATAAACAAGTCTAAGTAGTTACTTTTACTTAAGTATTTACTTAGTACATCATTTTTATTCTATAGTAAGTAGTCTATAAATTCTAAAACTTCTTTCTGAGATTTATTAATTTTAGTTAATGTTTTTATCTATCTATCTATCTATCTATAACCTCACGCCAGATCCCTTGCGGGGTAGGCAGAGAGTACAGAGTTCCAACAGGTTCTTTTCTTACATACCTCTCTGGCTTCCTCGACTCTCATAGTTCGTCTCATACACGCTCGCCGGTTACGGAGACTCTTGACTTTTCCATCAGATAAGACTCGGTTTATTTGGTCGTGGTAAGATAGTCTAGGTCTTCCCCGGTACCTGCATCCTTCCACTTAATGTTTTTACTTGCCTAAAAAACACAATCGACTTCAATAATCGCAAAACGCACCAGTCGTTCGGTGCAGTCAGTTCGCAAAGAGTTCAATATTTTTTTTCTTATTAGTTAACTAAGGTTCCTTAGTTACGCGCTTTTTGAAGTCGGATCCCCTTATTAAGTTATTTATTTTTCAATTTTAAGTAATGAGCAAATTAATTGTTAAAATGTATACACCTATATTATATTACTCTCCTTAGTTATAGAACTATAGGTAACATTCGTGTTGTTTGCCGTCAAGGAGGCCTTTGCCCACCAAGGCATTTGCACCTAACTTTGAAGATATACCAATATCTTCACAGTTAGGTGGTATTGAACCGTGGTCCAGTACCACTTCAATTAAAATACCACCACTTCGGAGCTGTATTGAACCCAACACAAAAAAAAACAACAAAATCGGATCATAAACAAAGAAGTTATTAAAAAAACATAGAACTAAGCAGATTCATCTAATCTGCTTAGCACACTTTTTTTTATTAAAAGAAAACATAGCGCCACGCTACGATTTATTCCCTTTGTCGTGGATGCGTTTACAGACATTAAAAATCAGATACACAAATAGCCAGACCGGAACAAATAATTGCGGATCACACAAAGATTTGTCCCGTGCGGAAATCGAACCCGCGACTATTAGACACAGTGGGCGGAGCGGCTTAAGCTCTTAACCACTGCGCTTAATCATCCGTCAAAGTTTTATGGTAGGGTACTTATAAAATTGGCATAATAACTCAATCTAGACATTCGTATTGTTTGTCGTTCAGGAATTCCCTGGACCTGAAATAAAATTAATTATTTCATTATTATTTTTTCCTGTTTAGTTCGGTTTGCTATTAAAGCGTGTTTTTTTTTAGATTTTATTAACTATAATTTATTTTCTAATTTTTTAGGCTCAAAACAACATTAAAAGTAGTAAATAAAAAACAACATAGATGTTAACTTATTTACTTAACCTGTAAAATATTATTATTTTATAATATAATATTATTTTATCCTGGTGATCCTGGTCAGGATATTAGGCCTAAGTTACAAAATTATTTTATTGTCATCGGTCCTTGATTCGTGTACCAATGAACAAGTTAATCGGACGCCCCGAAGTTGGTGCAAATTACGTTAAAAAAATCCGTTACATAGACACATAGTTACAGGCATTGAGGTAAATAAATAGAGAAGCAAACGTCACTTCGGCGCGTTGAAAAAAGTGTAACGACTTAAAAGTATGCCGACGTAGCTTTGAATCCAATAAATAATTTGGAGTAAACATATATCCATCTCTTTTACTCTTGTTCCCCACCATATCGACATTACGTCGATCCGATAGAGGTAGCAATATTACTAGTAGTAGGAGGCTCAGTGTTACTTACTATATGATTATTTCCCACAATTTAAATGCAAAATGAAAATAAATGTTTAATGATGTTATGAATATAATTTGTTTATTATGTATTTTTTTAATTATCTTCGTTACATTTCAGATAGAATCCAATACATGAATTAATAAAATAAATTATTATAGTACCTAATTCATTTCATTCTATATGAAATTAGAATTGTTATACAGATTATTTGGATATTAGTTAATAGTGTCTATGAGGGTATGTGGTCAAACTATGGTAATATTATTGAATGAGTAATAAACAAAACACACCTAATGTTATCTTTTGCATTATTTTCAAAATATTCAGGTTGATGGTTGCAGTCTATTTAGAGCGGGTAAAATATATACAAATTTACAAAATGTGTATCTCATCAACAAACTCAGTAAAACGCTGTTGCCTATTTCCTGTTTCCACTGACGACTTATTTGTCCAGACGTTAAGAGCGGTAGACCGCTCCGGTTACTAGACTGAATAGTTGCGGGTTCGATTCCCACATAGTACAATTTGTGTGACTCACACATTTTGTTTAGGTCTGGGTATTTGTTTGTGTGATTTTCATGTTTCTAAACGTACCCACGACATTGAATAATTATATAAATTTAGGATACTTTTTATCCCAGAAAAATGAAGCAATCCGGGATTATCGCGGGATAAACTATAAAACCTTATTATTGTTAGTCACGAGCTTTATGTTACATTAAAATGTGTGACAATACTTGCACATGAATTCCTCCATGAATTGATGTTGGACCCGGGTTCGTCTTCTTACAAATAAACTTCTTAGTTATTAATAGCACGCATCCGAAATAGTTTACACATGTGCTTTAGATACTTATATATAATTTCAATAATATCTCTTCGGGAGCGAACGCCTTAACGATGAATGAATCAGACCCATAACTTTCTCTATTTATTTGTATCATATACTCGTACGTACGTACAGATGATTATGATCAAGACCGTGAACTGTGTATTCTTGTGAGTAGACTGACATGAAATGTACTGACAAACACTCAGCTCTCAAACAAATAAAAAAGAACTCATCGGTGCGCGATACTGACTCTTACTGTACCCTTTTTTAAATATTATTACGGCCATTATCAGATCTTTAGCAGATTAGGCAGAGATGGTTTCAATCAGAGCCATTTTACCAATAATAATGATTGATAGATAAATATATAAACTAGTTGTCCTTCTCAGAAATAAAGTACCTAGGTTTTGTGTATAAAGTATATGTTTTTCTATGAGATAGTGTTAGCATTGAATAGGAACGCGTTTTAGTTAATTATACTGTAACGTAGCGGGGTAAATAGATGCCGAATATCGTGCGAAGTACTTTATTAGGCGCTGTACGCACAAAACAGTAAGTCGAATGCAAGTACAAACACGCACTAGTGCTACTCTCGTTAGTACCTAAATTGCTGCCCATAATTGTTCTACAACGAAAAAGCGTAGATCGCTCAACTTACAGCTCTGACAACGCTCAACTCAATAATTCGCAGTTACGTTACCCACACGGGAAAAAGAAACGAATATGGCTATATGCACGATAAATGAAGTAATATTATATTTGCAGCTTTTCTACTTTTCAATAACAAATAAAACGTAAGACGTAATATTGCTAGTTCCAAAAGACTCTGAAGCCTTAAGTATATCTTGGAGCTTTTTCTTAGGTAATGACTATTACTTGACTATAGAACAGGATTTTGATTGATAGAATTCTTAACACATGAAATAACTCGGCTAAGTATTTTTTGTCACTAAGTAATTACTTGTGTATAGATCCGGATGCAGAACTCGTATCTATAAACATGTCTTAGTAGTTATCTACTACTACTTTTGCTTAAGTATTTACATCATTTTTATTCTATAGTTCAGAAACAGTCAAAAGTAAGAAATGTCAAAGGTTAGTTTTCATAGCTAAATATAGATTTTTAAACATATGACATTAATCGGCTAAGTAGTTTTAAGACTAAGTAATTATATGTTATGTCTATAGATAGATACGGATGTAGGTAAGTCAATGAGTGAATCAATACCTACAATTTATGGCATATTATTACGTATTACTTATGTTAATTTTCTGTTGTTATGGAATTTCATAATAGCTCACACTAGTAGTAAATTAGCTTAAATACCAGTAAAAAAACTGATGCCACTGAAGTAATATAAAATAGATATAACGATTAGTACTGCTTTTTATAAAACAGACTAATAATTTAATCTAAGAAGCGCTACCTAATGTTAAGTATGACACTGAACATAGTCCTGCTTCCATAGAGGTAGGATATAAATGATGCCTTCTACAAGCTCTACTAAAAAAGTTCCACCAAACAAACGGGCCATAGGCTCAAAATCAAGTAGCAGGCTGTGCCTATAGCCCACAACCGCTATCCTAAGTACCTGGGAATCATTCTAGGCAGGTTCCTTACATATAGGAAAAACTGCGAAGCCATTAATAAAAAACTTCTACTTCAACGCCTAACTACAACCAAGTGGGGAGCCTCGCCACAAGTAGTGCGGACATCTGGCCTGGCGCTAGAGATTATGCGTGCACTGTGTGGAGTTGTTCTGCCTACACAAGGCTAGTAGAGACAGGAATGAATAAAACTTGCTGGATTATCACGGGCTGTCTGAAACCGACTCCGCTAAAACTCCTGTATTTACTGGCTGGCATAGCGCCCCCAGATGTTGGCTGGGTAGAGTGAGGTAAATTGGTTAACGACCCACAGCACCCCATGCATAGCCACAATCCAGTGGAGCAAAGGCTGAAAAGCCGTAAGAGCTACATTAAGTGCGTCGAACCATTAACTTTAGAACCAACAAAAGCGAGGCGTAATATCTGGAAGGAAGAAATCTTCCTACCAAATCCCTTTGTTTTAGCTGCTGATAGTCTCCTGGACCTGGACATAAATTACCATACCATATCTTTAAATAGACTTCGGACCCAGGTCAGCCGGAGCAAAGAAAACATGTTCAGGTGAGGATTAACAGACGGTACCAATTTAAGGTGTTTGTGCGGCGTAACGCAAACAATGTCCCACTTTATATCATACTCCGCATCCGCTGACACCTGTACGCAGCAGAACTTGATGGCTGCCTCCGACAATGCAGTCAACGTAGCCGCATTCTGAGCTGCTTCCATATAACTACAGCATGTTTGCCGTCGAAACGCTAAGAAGAAGAATTGCCTATATGGGTGGATCTCATATTTAGTTAAAAAGCTGTTCCGTTTTATCAAACGGAACAACTCTAAGAGGAGTTATTAACTCTGTTTACAAGAAATTATTAGGTTTCATACCATTATTAGTCTAATTGTTTTTTGAGATTCATAACATTTTAAGACAATAATATGTACCACTAGCTGACCCGGCGAACTTTGTACCACCTAACAGTCAATGAATGTCATGATAAAAACAGTAAAATTAGTTAATATTAACTCACGTCCGTATTCCCTGACGGGTTTATTTAAGATTAGTTGCCAGCTTTTTGCCCAATATTTTCGAGACCAACTGCTCCTAAGCACTTAATCGACTCATACGACTGGGAAATTAGGAGCGGTTCTCCTTTTTTTCGAGAACCAAAACCAAACTGAGTTAAATTTATATCATGTTGAAATGAAAACTATGATATTGATACTCATCATTCACTGGATTGATGATCTTGATAACAGAGTCAGCTAGCTGACCCGGCGAACTTCGTACCGCCTAACAGTCAATGAATGTCATGATGTCATATTACCTTTTTGCTGTATTTAATTTAGGATTTAATGAACGTAATATAATGAATACAAAAAAATAGTTGAATATTAAGATAAAAAAGAAAATAAAAATTCAAGTACTTCAATGACGTGTCAGCAAGATATGATTAAATTAAGCTGTGTATTGTGCTGCATGGATTGTACACGGGTTGATCATCTTTATTAAAGGACCTTGTGATAAACTAAATTTTTCGACGAAATCGCAACAAATAGTTGTCTGCATTTTGACGAATCATCAAACAATATGCGTAATAACCATCGAGCTAACCTTTTTGCTTCAAGACACGTGCGGTGATGTCGTGCCAATCACTTGTTGTTTGTCCGGGAAGCAGCATTTAAACAATTTTTATCCATTTTGGATTACACGTAAAGGCGATGAATAGATCTGGCCGACTGTAATGACGAACATATGTCATTGCATTTTGCGCATATTCATGCATATGACGCAAGCTACCTGTATACACCGCCGGTAAAATAGTCCATCGACCAACATTAGCTGCATCTCCTTTGGTGCTAATTGCATCTACTGCATCTACTGGCGTAAATGGATAAATACTTCCGAACATAATTTGGCTTGGTTCAACCGAATGAAAGTTACGCGCTCCGTTTCGATTATGACGTACATGTCGACGCGATATTGCTGAAGCAAGCGACGAAATCGCAGCAAATAGTTGTCAGCAATTTGACGAATTAACTACTATGCGTAATAATTCATCGAGCTAACCTTCTCGGTAGTTTCCTCACCTGAAATAAAAACAGTAGAATAAGTTGAGACTCACGTCCGTATTCCCCAAAACAGGTTGCGACGACTGGGAAATTAATTAAATTCATCTATTTGTTCTGGTCGAATTCTTTCGACTAACCAAATAAGAACGTGTGCATGCGGAATCCGCGTGTTTGCCATTCGATTGAATGCATCCAGCATCCAGTACTCCCAAAGATGTGTTGCTTAACAATATAGTTCATCAGCGATCTGATTTTTTGTTTCTTGAGTCTTACGACTGTGAAATTTAGAGTGGTCCAATTTTTTTTGGGACCTACAACCAGAGTTAAATTTATGTCATGTTGAAATGGAAACTATGATATTGATACTCATCATTCAATGGATTGATCATCTTGATATTAAAGTGATATCTATCGTCGCCTTTCCAAAACATCAGCGGGTATTGCAACGTGTCATATGAATGGTGTGTATTATATGTATTTTTTACAATTGCCTCGTATCGCACGTGTAAGCACAATATCGCGTGATTCCAAGTTTTGACCAACAATCAGGATTGCAACTTCATTTATTGTTGGAGCGCTAAATTTGCGTTACTCCGCCTTTTATAGCCGTTTCACGGTCTGCCTCTCTTTGCTCTTGTGTTTGAGAAGCACGAAGTCGGGCCATACTAACGCGGCGCTCTTTTCTTGCGATTTCTTGTTCTTGGTCAGTGGATTGATTCGCAATGTTCCGAAGCCAAATTGCATTACGGCTTCGTAGGAAAAGATTAGATCTTCTTGGTCGCGGCATTGAATAATAAATACGAGCACAAAATGATTTATTAATAACACTTGCACAAAACAAACAAATCGTCCTGTAATCTTGATATGCTTTTTTCAAAACAAATCACAGACAGCATAAAATAAACAAAAATTACACTATTGCGACTTATTAGGTTATATACTGACAGGATGACCGACTGACTGATTGACCGTGTGATCTGTAATGATGCAGACCAATCGATTTGACAGGTGTTGTTATTTGTTCCCTATATTTTTTTTCGATTTAAGAAATTTTTGCATTGAATTTTTCCCATATTTTAATAGTTATTCTGCTATTGGGGGCAGAGATGAATCCAACAAATCAGACATAATTAAAAACGGTCCAGCAGTTCTTGAGTTATAGATCTGGCACATTGATATAGATAGATAGACTGACGGACGATTTAGGCCAGTGATTAAAAGCTTAAGCCGCTCCGCCCGCTTGGTCTCGCGGGTTCGATTCCCGCAAGGGACAAATCTTTGTGTGACCCACAAGTATTTGTTTCGGTCTAGGTATTTGTGTGTGTTGATTTTCATGTTTCTAAACGCGTATCCGATACAGGAATAAATCCTAGTGTAGGGTTACGTTTTTGCAAGACAAAAAAAAATAAAAAAAAATAGATAGATTTACGAGAAATAATTTTATTTTATTTAATAGGTACAGACACAGAGAACAGATTATAAGACTTTTCAGAACCTATTAATACACAACTTATTAATCTGTCATCCACTTACAAACTGTACACATCATTCTTAGTTTAACAGCTTCTATATCTATTAACTACAGGACATAAAGAATATAATAAAACAAAAAAAAAATAAAAAAATTAGATAAAAATGCAAGTTAAACGGGAAAAACAAAAAATAAACAGCCAAAACCTTTTTTTTATTTACAATTTTTTTCACAAAAAACAAACCACGTTTTAAAACAGATTAAAATTTATGAAATAATCTGTATTATTGTACTGTACGCCAGACCACTTGCAAGTAAAGTAATTTAACACGAAAACGTGGGGCGCAAGCAATAAATAGTATAGCAGTAAGGAGTGTACATAGCAGTTTTTACCAGTTGCAGGATGGATAGTAAACCAAAAACACGATTTCTCTGTATATGATCAGACGTTTGACTTGGTCCAGTGTTGAAGAGTTGCTCGCTCCACCTACTAGACTAAGTTGTAGCGGGTTCGATTCCCGCACGGAATTAATCTTTGTGTACCACAAATAGATGTTTCGTTGCTTCGTGCACACTCAATTAAAGGTAACTACATCTAAACATGGTCTTATACCGTTTAATAAAATTGGAGTAGTACAGTAGAACTAAAAACAAACACATAAAAATTACAAAATTTTTATTTAAAAAGACCATTTTATAAACCATCTTTTATAGCAAAAATACTGCCTCGTTGGTCTGATGGCAAAGCACATCGCTTTGTGATGACGAGGTCCTGGGTTCAAATCCTAGGTCGGACAAATGTAGTTTTTCTTACGAAAAATTCCCAGTATGTGTCCGGAGTCTGGAATTGTGCGCAATAGGCTCGCCCCCTATTACATGGGATCTAACATCGTCGGCGAAACGTTGGTGTACTCAGTACACCTCTGCCACCCCCGCTTGGGGAATATAGGCATGACGGTGTGTGTGTATAGCAAAAATACAATGAAGATATCTTGTTTAGTTGAGGAGTTCCTGTGGCTTCCCTTGGGCTGCATCATCAGACCTTGGACACCATCCGGATCTAGAATATTTGTCAAGACTAATCCAACGAGCCCAAACACGAGGGGCTTACGTTGTATAGTCCACATGTTCTTATAGCCTCATTCCAACTCCATTATTAGACCAGATCCATGGTACCATATTATTACATTGTCACCAAACTTACATACGTATGCCAAATTTCAGCTCTGTCGGCAAGTGCTTGAAATAGTATATAGATAGATAGAGTACTCTTTATTGTACACCAGTGATATTTACAATTAATTAAATACAACAACAAAAAAATAGGTACAATTGGCGGTCTTATCACTAAAAGCAATTTCTTCCAGACAACCAATGTATTGGAAGAAGCAACATACGGAATAGGGCAGTTATGGTGGCGTACACTATAAAACTCAATAAAACATACTGTCATCATTTTACTTACATACATATCATAGTTATAATACAACATTATATAGATACATATATACACATATAATACTATGCAAATATATAAATATATCTTACACACAATACAGAGAGTGTGCAATGAAGAGTTCATAAATGAAGAAAGTGGTGGTGAACCAAGACAGACAGACATACGAACATTGCAAGTTAAATATGAGCTTGTAAAAAGTACGAAACACGGAATTTGTAGAATTACTTTGCTGTCCGCCTGTCCGACGTTTAAGGTTATTTTTCAGGGCAGGTTTTACTATAGTCCGACCAGAATATTTTGGCCAATATCTGAGCTAACCATGTCATCAAGTGAAATGTGACATAATAATAATTATAATAGCAATTATGACGGACCATTTAACGCAGTGGTTAAGAGCTAAACCCGCTCCGCCCACCGTGTAAAATAGTCGCGGGTTCGATTCCCGAACGAGACAAATCTTTGTGTGATCCACAATTATTTGTTACGGTATTATATGTGTATGTGAATTTTCATGTTTGTAAACGCACCCACGACTCAGGAATAAAACCTAGTGTGGAGTTACGTTACTTAAAAAAAATATATATAATAGCGCGCAGGACAGGTAATGGCGAGCTGTTGGTAAGTAAAACACCACGGGTCCGAGGGCCCCAGAGAGTCAGACCCACCAACTAGGCTTATCTGCGCAAAATTCTCGGCTCTGGCTCGCCTTAATTAGCCGTCCAGGGAGGAGCCGGGAGAGCTATATCAACGTAGGAAGATAAAGCTTTCCTACGTCGATGTACTCCAGAGGGAAAGGTGTTAAATGGCATAACGCCGCAAGTAAATTCAGTGAACGCGCAGCACACCTCTTGATACTTCAGATGTCTTATATAATATTAACTTCTCGCAAAGGACCTCTACATGTTGGATCCATGTCCCCATGCAAGCCTTTCAAAGGTCCGGGTAAAGTCTCAGTCTCAGCGAGATAATTAAATAATACATTTATTTATTTCAAGTAGGTATTAAATTATTGCAATCAAGTATTGGGTACACCATCCATGACGCTAAAAACAAATTTCTCTGAACTAGACCAAATTATCTGTATTTTAGACATCAACGCTCTACCTTTAGACTGGCATACTTTGAGCTGACCCACTAATAATACCAATTATTATAATATTACATACATTTTTAACTACAAAGTATATTTGAAAAAAAAAATTAAACAAATTAAAAAATTCAATTCAGCTAGCTACTAAGATATTTTTCTATAAATAAAAATCTTTTATAAAAAAAGGTTAACCTATTTCAAAAAGCAAAATATTTTTTGCTTTTTGAAATCGGTTTACCTTTTTTTATAAAAGATTTTTATTTTACAATTTTAAGTGACGAGTGACTTATTTAGTAATATTTATATACAGATATTATATTATTTAGCTGAGTTGTACGGTAAGGTACCTACAGGATTAATATAATGGCTATAATAACGGAATCTATATATTCGTGCTGTTCGCCGTTAAGGAGTTCCCTCTTGTATCTTCGAAGTCCAAGGTCCAATACCAATAACATTAAAATAGGACCACCTCAAAACTATACTGAACCCGATGCAAAAAGAATCATCAAAATCGGTTCATAAGCAAAGGAGTTATAAAAAGATGACGAATTATGAACCTCCTTTTTTGAAGTTGGCTAATATACTGCTTAGTTCTATAGTAGGGTACCTATAGGATTGACGTAATGCCCATAATATCTCAATTTACACATGCCTATTGTTTGTCGTTAAGGAGTTCCCTGGTGTATCTTCTAAGTCCAAGGTCCAATGCCAATGAAATTAAAATGGAACCACCTTGGAGCTATATTCAACCCAATGCAAAAAAATCATCAAAATCGGTCCTCAATTGACGGAATTATCCTTGAACATAAATAAAAAAAAAGCCATACATACAACCGAACATAGAACCTCCTCCTTTTTGAAGTCGGTTAAAAACAGATATTTTCCGCATGAAAAAGGAATATTTTTCGGAATTTCGGTTTATTTTTTATTTTATAGTTCCAAAAGTGTATTCGTCGACAACTTCAAGAGTAGAGTTCCCAACGGTGAGTGCGGTGGGTACGACATGGACGTTACACATTATTTTCGTTTTGTCCATGTTCATTTTAAGACCCACTTGTTGAGATACTCTGTTGAGGTCGCCGAGCATTCGTCCTAGATCTTCCAGCGACTCCGCCATGACCACAATGTCGTCGGCAAATCGAAGGTGAGTGATGTATTCGCCATTGATGTTGATGCCAAGTCCTCGCCATTCCAAGAGCTTGAAGGCGTCCTCTATGGTGGTCGTAAACAGTTTCGGAGAAATGACGTCTCCCTGTCTTACTCCTCTTTTTATGGAGATCGCCTTCGTGCACTGCCCTTGTACTCGGACTGACATGGTGGCGTTATTATACAAGCACTTCAACACTTCGATGTACCGATAGTCAATGCGGCATCGCTGGAGAGATCTAAGAACCGCCCAAGTCTCGATCGAATCGAAGGCTTTCTCATAGTCCACAAACGCCAAGCATAGTGGCCGATTATACTCCTCGGTCTTCTGTATAATCTGCCGCAGCGTATGTATGTGGTCTATGGTACTAAAGCCTTTCCGGAAACCGGCTTGTTCGGGAGGCTGGAAATCATCAAGCCTGCGTTCGAGACGATTCGTGATGACTCTCGAAAACAACTTGTAAACATGGCTCAGCAGTGTGATGGGCCTATAGTTCTTTAATAAAGTGTTATCACCTTTCTTAAAAAAGAGTACCACCACACCCCTGTTCCATGCTTCCGGCGTTTTTCCTTCGAGCAAGACGGAATTAAACAGCCTCTGAAGGACTTTAAGTACCGGCGATCCGCCCGCTTTCAGAAGCTCTGCAGTAATTCCGTCTTCACCCGGCGCTTTGTTGTTTTTAAGTTGGTTGAGAGCCATCCTAATCTCGTACAGGCTGATGTCCGGGATATATTCAGTGTAGTGTCGGGTTAGCTTGGCTCTTGGGTCTTTTACCAAGTCAACACTAGGTTCAGCTACTGAGGTATACAACTGTCCATAGAACCTCTCTATCTCCCTGAGCACCTCTGACCTATTCGACGTTACGTTTCCGTCCTCCGTCTTCAGCTTCGTCAACTGGCTTTGCCCAATCGACGCGGCTCTTGCGAACACTTTGGAGCCCTTGTTCTGCTTTATGGTCTCCTCAATACGTCTTGTGTTAAAGGACCGTAAGTCGTGTCGCAAGGACTTCAATATCTGTCCATTGAGCTGCCTATAGGACTTAGCATCATCGGAGGTTTGGAGTCTCATGGTACGTCGCTCAGCCATAAGGTTTCGGGTGTAGTCGGATAGCTTTTGAGGCCCATTTTTACGGTGGGGCTTAAAATGCTTAGACCCGACCATATGGACAGTCTCTACCAACCTATTGTTGATTTCGTCCACTGATGCGCTGCTGTCTAGCAATTCGAAGCGGTTTGACAATTCGAGTTGAAAGTTCTCGGGGTTTTGGATATGTGTATTAGAAGGTCGGAGCGTAGACTTCATCAGACGCGATCTTTCCATTTTGACATTAATATTTAATGTGCCTCTGACCATTCGGTGATCACTGCCGGTTTTTACCCTGTGAATCACGGAGACATCATTAAATATTTGTCGCTTGGTGCTCATGATGAAGTCTATCTCATTTTTTGTGAAACCATCAGGGCTCATCCAGGTCCATTTCCTATGAGACGGCTTCTGGAAGAAAGAGTTCATCATAAAGAGTCCCTCCTTCTCCAGAAATTCGGCCAGCCTCTGACCCCTGGGGTTGCGCTGCCCATATCCAAATTGCCCCACTCTCAACTCATCATCGCCCCGTTTGCCCAGTCGCGCATTGAAGTCACCCATAATTACTGTAAAGTGTGCTTTGGAAGTATGTATGGCTCTACTAATGTCCTCATACATAACTTCGACCTCATCATCTGAGTATGCCGAGGTCGGTGCGTAGACCTGTATGACCTTCAGCGAATATCTTTTGGATATTCTGAGTATCAGGTACGCTACCCTGCTCGACACACTAGTGATGGACACAACGTTGTTTATGAGTGACTTGTGGACGATAAATCCGACACCACCTTGGGACTGCTGTTCGCCCTCCCGGTAGTAAAACAAGTTGCCGGATTTTAAGGTTATCGTGTCCTCGCCCTCTCTTCGGACCTCCGATAAACCAACAATACTCCACCGCAACTTGTTTAACTCTTCTTCCAGCTCAACTAGCTTCTCATCTGTCCTCAATGTGCGTGCGTTGTATGTCACCAGGGCCAATTTTCGGTTTTGGTGGTAGCCGAATCTCTGCCGGAGATTCTTAGCACCCCTTGTCCTGTCGTTACCATGGCTGCTACCGTGGCCAGGACGAACAGGACCGCCGGGGACTAGGGGCCTGGTTTTCTTGCTTTCTTCCATATTGGTTGGGGGTGTTTGCCATACTCGCCACGCTTGGCAGGCGGGTTGGCGAGCGCAGTTTTTGGCTGTAAAAGTGTTAAGGGAACGCTGCTGCCCATTCCCTAGTTTTCCCTTAGTCGCCTTGTACGACACCCGATGGGATGAGATGGGTTGGTCCTATTCTAAGCCGGGAACCACGCGGCACGAACGTCCGGTCCGGTCCGGTAGTCCGGTTAGGTAGGTCCAACTTTGAGAGAGAGGTCAATCGACGAATCCAACTCGGCTGGGCAGCGTTCGGGAAACTGCGCAACATCTTCTCATCCAAAATACCTCAGTGCCTAAAGACTAAAGTTTTTAGTCAATGTGTGTTACCAGTGATGATCAGAGACGTGGTCTCTTACAATAGGTCTCATAAAAAAGCTCAGAGTTGCTCAGCGAGCTATGGAGAGAGCTATGCTCGGCGTTTCTCTACGTGATCGAATCAGGAATGAAGAGATTCGTAGAAGAACCAAGGTCACCGACATAGCCGTTAAGATTAGCAAGCTGAAGTGGCAATGGGCGGGCCACATAGCGCGAAGATCGGACGGGCGTTGGGGCAGAAAGATTCTAGAGTGGAGACCACGTATTGGCAAGCGCAGCGTGGGACGACCACCTGCCAGATGGACCGACGATCTTGTGAAAATCGCAGGAAGTCGTTGGATGCAGGTGGCATCGGACCGGTTACGCTGGAAAGCGATTGGGGAGGCCTATGTTCAGCAGTGGACAAGTATAGGCTGAGATGATGATGATGATGATGAGTTCCAAAAGTTGCGACTGCTTTGCAGCACCCATGAAAAAAAGAATTTAATAAAGAGTAACAAGATAATTGGCTGGCGATGCTGTTTACTATAAAAATTATACAACTTCTATCTTTAATTAGTAGGAATGTTTTAAAAGACTTATTTTTGGTCTATAATTTAATTTAGTTTACTAGTGTTTACATCATTCAGCTTGATTAGGTTTGTTTAACAAGAGCGTTAATTCTCTTGAGTTAGTTACACCGTGCATTGGAGCATTTTACTGAATGGAACCCTAATTCACATGCCCCCTGTCATCCACGTGCCAAATAATACTTGTCACACTATATAATTGATCTACGCTTCTTACCCACGTCGATGTCACTTGAACCGCTACGCATTAATGAGCTTGTGAAAACAAAAACAAAATGTGCCGTTTCGTGGCATCAAATTGTCTCATAACAGTGCAGGAAACCTTAATAATAAAAAAAAACAAAGATTAATTTCCATTGGTTAGTGCTAAGATTCCCTCGACTGGCATCATGCATACATAGTGTGTAACTGAGGCCGCTTTTTGCGTCGTGTTTGTTTGCATTACTCTGTCAAGTAGACAAGTCTTACACCCGTATCTATAGAAATTAAATTACTTAGTCTTAAGAATTTATCTATCTATCTATCTATAACCTCACGCCAGATCCCTTGCGGGGTAGGCAGAGAGTACAGAGTTCCAACAGGTTCTTTCCTTACATACCTCTCTGGCTTCCTCGACTCTCATAGTTCGTCTCATACACGCTCGCCGGTTACGGAGACTCTTGACTTTTCCATCAGATAAGACTCGGTTTATTTGGTCGTGGTAAGATAGTCTAGGTCTTCCCCGGTACCTGCATCCTTCCACTTTCACATTGTATATCTGTTTTGTCATTCTTTCCTCTGGCATTCTTTCTATATGCCCGAACCAACGGAGCATGCCCTTTCTCATCTTTACACCGATACTATCTTTCATACCTACTCGCTGTCTTACTATGCTGTTGCTAATGCGGTCGGTCAGCTTCACTCCGCACATCTTCCGCAGAGCTTGCATTTCTACCGCATTTATCCTACTTTCATTCTCCTTCTTACATACCCAGCTCTCGCTACCATATAACAGCGTTGGGACAAGAACTCCGTTATGTATGGCCAGCTGCGCCTTATGGCTTAAGTGCCGGCTCCCGAGTAGCTTTCCCATCGCACCATTCACTCTGTTCCCTGCACTCACTCTTCTCTCTATGTCAGCGATGTATTTCCCATCCTTACTTAAGAATTTACTTAGCCGAGTAACATCATATTTTTAAAAATTCTATACTTGACTATTATTATCTTGTCATTGGCTTATCGGACCGAGGAGACCTCAGGCGCACTTCGACCTGCTGGGATCTTTTGTGCTGTCCTTGCCCTAACGCTCTTACATACCTGTAGAATCGAATACTCCCTGTACCAGGCTGTAGATTCCAGCAGGGGGGAAGAGCCGAAATTGCTCTGGGTTTGGATAGGCCACTCCCAGTAGCTTCATTCGCCGCGCCGCCAGAGCGTCGCAGTGACATAGGACGTGACTTATACTTGACTAAGAAAACTAACTTCTTTTGTATCCTTAGCCTAAAATAGTCAACCCCTATGTTGGTGGCGGTGGTTGCGCTCCTCAACACAAGTACTCTTTCCGTGTCCTATAAAATAAACATACCAAAATTAATGGCAATAGAGTAGGTCTTATTACTGATAATCAAATTTAAGAAAGAAGACAAGATCACGAAGAGCATGACGAGACCGTGGCTGCTGTCTATCCGCCTCACTTCGTCCCAGATGGAGACGTACAAGTTGGCCAGGTGGCGCACCGCCATGTGAACCGGCTGTTGTAAGCCTAGTTGCAATATAACACCTTTTATTAACAATTCAGTCTCTCTTTATGACGGTTGTATCATAGATATAGTATTAGTACCTGTAGATATATTATAATTAAGCAAGACATATGAACTAGATCTGTCTTTTGTAAATATATACAAATTTCTATAAGATAGAGAGAGCTCAAGATAATCACTAGTGGGTCGAAACAAATTAAAGTCTCCGTTTCGACCATAAAGGAAACAATTCTACTCATAGACAAACAATTTAACAGTGATGTGCGAAATTAAACATTGGTACGATTATGGACTTGATTACATATAATTAACGTATAATTCTCGGGCACTGTTTATTGCTGTAATTCTTTCTTTCTACGCATATGCCACATCTTAAATGAATAGTAGTCAAAGCTTTTGATTAAATTGCCCATTTTCTTGCTGACTGTACATTTTTTTCAGAATCTGTAAATTCTGCTCCAAATGTCGCAAAAATTAAGGATAGTCTCCTAGGGCCATTTTGCTGTATCTACAATGGTTGAGATAGCTGCCCTTACTATCCCATCTTAATCCGTCCTGTATATAAAGATGAATTAAGAACCTTGTTCGTTTTGAACTCGGTAATGAATGGTTTACAGCGTATTTAAACCATATCATAAACAGGTATAGTCCGTATTAGTTCTACCTTATGGTCACCGTACTACACCGTAATGGGGGCGAGCGTGACACCGGGCTTCAGGTTTTTGCTCTCACGCATCATAATATCTAGAGTTGTTTAAATCATAGAAAATTCAATGTTGGGTCTATAAGAGTTTAATTTTCTTTAGCAATACTATAGTACTATCAAAAGTACTCAATCCATTGTAATATATCCAGGGCTCATCGTATTTTGAATATTCATGCTTCCGAGAAGGATATGGAAGGAAAGTTTTACATTCGTATACAGTGCCTTCAATATTTAAACCCTTCAGCCAGTAAGAACAACATGATACACACAAGTACCAAACAGAGTACCTAAAAAATATTCTAACCACATTTTTTGTAAGTCGTTTATGGATTGTGATTAGACTGATTGACTTACAGTAAGTACACACAAGTACTTACAGTAGTAAGTAAGTATACGTCTACAAGTATACCAAATATGTTTTTAAAACCCAAATGAAACTAAATTACGTTTCTTACATGATAGACCGACGATGTAATGAAGGTTGCGAATTGCTAAGGAGATCTAATTTATTTTAAAGACCTACTATAACGAATGTTAACACGTTGTAACAATAGGTATTAGTATTTTAGAAATAAAAAAAGGCCATCCTTTACTTTGAATGTCCTCATTCAATCTTAATTCGCGTTCGTGTCTTCTTTCTGCATGTCCCGTACCACCACGTGCACGCGCCATGTGTATCAGCCTGCGATGTCCAATAGGTGACCATCCGCTTACACGCACAAGGTATGTCGGCCTCGATGTCATATACATACATAGATAACCCATCTCACCGCTTACACGCACAAGGTGTGTCGGCCTGATGTCATATACATACATAGATAACCCATCTTACCGCTTACACGCACAAGGTGTGTCGGCCTGATGTCATATACATACATAGATAACCCATCTCACCGCTTACACGCACAAAGTGTGTCGGCCTGATGTCATATACATACATAGATAACCCATCTCACCGCTTACACGCACAAAGTGTGTCGGCCTGATGTCATATACATACATACATAACCCATCTCACCGCTTACACGCACAAGGTGTGTCAGCCTGATGTCATACACATACATAGATAACCCATCTCACCGCTTACACGCACAAGGTGTGTCGGCCTGATGTCATATACATACATAGATAACCCATCTCACCGCTTACACGCACAAAGTGTGTCGGCCTGATGTCATATACATACATAGATAACCCATCTCACCGCTTACACGCACAAGGTGTGTCGGCCTGATGGTGTTAATTTTTCATGTTGCTCCATTCTTCTTCAATAAATACTGCGTGGTTCCTTTGGCAGCCAGAGAGTTCGGTTTCGGCCACATTGAACGTGTACAGGTAATTTCAGGACAAGGTGAGTATAAATACGTATAATAATACTACAGGTTTGTGTATAGATTGTAATTTTAAGATTCATGTGTTTTTTTTCAAAGATTGGATTTGTACAGGTTGGGATTTTGACTACTCGTTATCAGATTGACAACTTATTATCTGTATCAGTATTAAAGTTGGGGTCGTTTGTGTCATTGTTTTATTTTGTCAGCAGAATAAATATTTTTGTATTTCCTATTCGAAAGACCACTCACGCTGGAAACTTCGTAACGATCGGAGACTATAACTTGTGGTGTACGGAATAACCAGACTTGACCCGTATTGATGTTTTACTTATAGTCTTCCTAACAGCGCGTAAGACGATAAATTTTGTAAAGGCATCGATTATACCTAAAATATAAGTTTTACCGCTTCTACTCTTATTGAATGGGCCTACGTGGTCTATATGAATACTATGAAATGGTGTACTTGGTTTAGGTATAGGGTGTAAGAGACCCTGTTTTCTACCAGCTGGTTCCTTTGCGTATGCACAGCGAATACATGCCTTAACATATTTTCTGACAAAGCGAGCCATACCAGGGAACCAATAGTCTCTTCTCATCTTATTGTCTTTTCGTAAGCAAAGTGACCGCTTTTATCGTGACAGAGCATACAAGTCTTCCACGTGCGTCTCTAGGAACCGCCCATCTTAAATCTGTCCCAACCTTCCTATATATCATCCCATCTTTTAGTGCATACTTATATCTCTTGCCTCTGCGGAATTTTAATCAAGAATACCTTTAATAAATTTTAACGTAGGATCGCTTAATTGAGTAGCCAACAAGAACTGTTCATTATGCACATTATTTATACCGTCAAGTTCTAATAGGTCGTGGCTAGTAATAGGTAAAGGATTACGACTGAGGCAGTCGGCATGCTAAAACTGAGTCCCGGGGCGATATTTTTTTGGGATCTAAATCCGAATCTATATTGAGATCGTCTATAGTTATCGCAGAACAGTTGTGCTGTATACGCCTTACATTAATAAGTTATTATTTTTATTATCAATACCTACAATAGCTCCGGGTATACCTACCCCTCGAGCTATAATTCTATCTTTTGGGATAAAGACGTGATTACTATTTAAGAAAGTGATCAAACGCCCAATACCGTCGGCGATCGGATAGAGCCCAGGCAATACTATATACTCGTTATTAGGACATAATCTTAGAGCGAAATCAATGCTTACGAATCCCGTGAACTTAGGAGAACAATAAACATCACTGTCAATCTTAGAATCATTAACTGTAGTCAACGTAAATAACTTTGATTTATTTGCAGGAACCTGGTAAAGAGTCAGGACTTTGTCTGTTTTAAAGACTCTTACGCTTGGATATTCAGTAAGTGACTATCCAATTAATATATCAGCTGCTAAAAGTGATTTACGAGACAACAAACGCAGGTAATTTTACGTCGACTAAGTCTAACGTCACTCTAACTGTAACACAAACTACAGGAACAATAGCGGTATTACTGAATCCTCGCAACGTGGGTAAATGGTCATTCGAAGATAACACAGAGTTCAGCAATTTATGCTTCTCAATGCTGATGAGAGTGCACTCACTGCCGAAATCAATATATCTTTGCATCTCTACGCCATTAACTACGACCTGCTTGTAATATTTTTTTATTACAATCACGATTATATCCTATACTTAGTACTTTTTTGATGAGTTCAGGAGTATTTCTGGATAATTTATCAGCGTAGTCATGTTTATCTACAGTTTGAGTCAACGTGACCGTACCGTTTACATCTAGCACACAGTCGTATTTCTTTTGTGCATGCCTGAACTATGTGACCTGCTTCGGCGCAATTGAAGTAGGTCCTAGTAAATAAGACTTCTGGGGACCAGAATTATCTATAATATTTTTATTCGTTAAATTTTGTCCTTGTTCCATAACTACGTACTACTTGAGAATCACGGGTATCAGCATGAAACTTTTTAAACGTGAGTTGCTCATTTTTGCCGTGAGATATGTTACGAAAATAATTTAATACTTGTTCTGGGTTGTCATAATGTGCTCCCTGAACAATCATTCTAATATTATGATCGAATATGCCCCGACTAATACAATCCACTGCTTGCCTTCCAATTAGTTGACATCGGTTTATCAACATAATTTTGTCGTAGTAGAATTCAACAAGCGTTTCGTTGAGTCTACTTCGACGATTTAACATTTCTGTTAATAAATCCGCGTAATTTTGATCGGATGGGAACGCTGATAATAATTTATCTTGCCATTGTGCCCAGCTAAACTTAACTGTAGTTAATCCATCATACCATTTCTTGGCTAAACTACATCACTTGGGCAGAGCCAAGTAAATAGTTTGCTGCTCTGTCCAACCGTAGATCTCTGCTAACTCTTAATTTTTACGAGCCAGTCATTCATGGTCTGAGATTTTGAATTCGGATCAAACTCCGTAATCACATTTTGAGAGCCTTGTACATGGAATGATAAAATACCACGAGCACCCCCACCCTGTAAAGCCGCCACTAATTTTCTGAGAACCACATTGGCACAGTGGCGAATTTACAGGCGTGAAACCTCGGTCAGACATAGTTTTTAAAATTCTAAGTACTATTTATATTCTGAGTGAAAAGATAAAGTGAGGGTAATTTATATTTAATAATATGATATTTTAATAATCAAGCGTAGGTAGGGGGTTGTTATCCCTGACAAAATCGATAGTGAACCGAAACAAGAACTTTTATTTCTGAAAATAACAACTCTGTAAATAATTGTCAAAAAAATTTACGAGAACACACTTCTATGTATAAATATAAGCACTATTTTAAATCAAAATATATCCCATATATAAACACCAATGAATACAGACAATCAATAGCTAATTTTATATATTTTATGTGTGATAGATATTTATCGCAATCAAAATTGTTGGAATGTCGATGGCTAAATTTAATGCATTCGGGAAAATCTTTAATATTATAATATTAGTTAAGTGTAGGTAGATATTCCTGACAAAGTCTTTAGTGAACCGAAATAAGAACTTTTGTTTCTTAAATAACACTCTGTAAATAATAGTCTAAAAAAATAACGGGAATACACTTATTTCGATGCAGGTTGACCTTGACTACCTACACTATATTAAATCAAAATCTATCACACATATAAACAACAGTCGATCGATAGGTAGCTTAACATCTTTTTTTATGCATATGTGGGTAGATATTTATCGTATTTAAAAACGCTGGAAATATGTCGACGGCTAACTTTAATGCATTCAGCATATTCTTAAAATTACGTCGTATAAAATTAAGTCTGCATCAAACGATTTAATTCACAAAAACATTATACTCAGATAGATAATGCGTATCACTTACCGGGTCGCTGCTTAAATATCAATCTTATACGAAACCTTTCTTTTCGGGCGTGGAGTACTTAATATCCTGGCTTCTGAAGTATTAATAAATTAAACTCCAGGATAACAGAATCACTTCTTTATTCTTGCAGTCGTCACTATTCGGTGGTCAATCGCAGAATGACCGTCTTGTACAAAAATGAGTAAATTAGATACAGACCACAGACAACAATCGATATCGATTTTTCAGAGACGTAATGCTAATAATCGCCTACAAATTATGTGGATTCTAACAGTAGGTAGTCAAATATAAAGGCCGGCGTGACTTTATCAAAATATTTTTTTTCACAAATATAATCTTTATAATAAATATTCAAAGTATTGCAGTCCGTACTGGTGGTGAGTACTGGTTGGGTATACATAATTAGGTAGGTGATAGACACGCCTATAGACGTAACCGTTTTTAACTACCTATTTAAAATGTTTTTTAGTCACCGTTCCTTTTTTTCAACGGATGTACGCTTTAAAATTCACAATTTTATTAATGTTTTAGGTAACGTGTGTCCACTCAAAATTCACAATTTTTTTACATGTAGGTACTTAAATAAAATAGATGTGTGTTAAAAGTGTTTTATTTTTCAATAAGTATACATATCGCCAGTGATGTACTGTGTGCATCTTGCTGATGATGTTAGGTTTCAATAATGGGGGGGCGAGCTATTACTTATACTTTTTCATACAGATTTTTTAACCTAGGTTTCGAACCCAAGGCAACGTGATCCTCTACTAGACGAACAAGACGTCTATAACTTTAATCTTCTCTAATCTACCTATATCGTTACCCCAGATCTCTTGTGGAATAGACAGAGAGGACAGAGTTCCAACAGGTTCTATTCTTGAAGACCTATTTTGCTTCCTCTACTCTCCTATGAGCGTTGTTCGGCTCATACACGCTCGCCAGCCGCTTGATGTGCTAATGGTCCTCTTGACTGTAATTCTGGTGCCAGTCGGGGAAGCATGGAGTGCGTGAGCACGCATGGAGGGCATGATAAAGTGCTTGAACCAGTTACAAAGACTATTAGTAATCACCACTTAAGCTTTTGCCACGTAGCCGACGGAGCGAGACGGTGGCGCGCCACCAGCTAACAGCAGCGCAGCGTATACGTCACACCACACTGCGGGCGCGAAGGTACTAAAGGCATCGCGCCGCCGCCACCTGCTAAACAACACAAGTACATTTTAGCATATTACAACTCCGCAATGTGACCAAGCGATCGTAACAAGAATAAAATATTAGGTCCTTACTAGGCGCAGTTTCCACCGCAGGCAAATGTAGGCTATGCTAGGTACATGTGTATCAAAAGAGTCTCGCTTCAAGTTAAGTTCCTTCAGGACTCTTTCTCATCTCAACTCCATCGAACCGGTGAGTATAATATGTGTATATAATAATGCAATACCGACGAGCTTGTGAAAATTGCAGGCAGTCGTTGGATGCAGGTGGCATCGGACCGGTTGCGCTGGAGAGCGATTGGGGAGGCCTATGGTCAATTAGTGGACAAGCGTAGGCCGAGATAATAATTAGTAGAATACAACTGTTATCCCTGGCTAGTGATCTCCGACGTGTTGAGAACCGAGGTAAAGTCAAATCACTTAACAATCTCAGTTCTTTAAATCGGTACTCTTTTTATAAACATTGTGAGTTCTTAGATTTACGCGAATATTACACATGAAATAGAACTATTTTATAGACCCAACCAACAAAATATTAAGACAAACGACTGATTTAATAAAGAAGTACTCCGAAACATTGAATCTGGATGTCAAATCCCTAATACATTCGTGCGTAAAACCACCACAGTATGGGCTGCCAAAAATACATAAACCGAATGCTCCCCTACGTCCAATCGTTAGCCAAATCGACACACCAACTAACAGATAGGTTTAGCACGTAGCGAAAGTGCTCTCGCCACTCAGAGGACACACAAGAACACATGTTAAGGATTCATACCATTTTGTTAGTGAGATCAAAAATCTACATCTTACTGACAATGAAACTATGGTCAGTTTCGATGTCCAGTCACTATTCACATGCCTACCTGTACAAGGCTGTGTCGAAATTGTAGAAAGGAAACTAGCGGAGAATAACATGCCAGCGGAATACTCAGAACTATTGAGACACTGCCTTACATCTGGCTACTTACTGTGGAAGTAGCAGTTCTACAAGCAAATAGAGGGGGTGGCGATGGGCTCCCCTGTATCTCCCATTTTTGGCGATATATTCATGGAAGACTTTGAGGAGATAGCCCTTCGTACATCACCTGTAAAGCCAAGTTTCTACAAGCGGTACGTAGATGATACTTTCACAATATTACCATCTGACAAAATAAATGTATTCCTAAATCATCTTAACTCCATTAACCCTAAAATTCAGTTTACAATTGAGTTGGAGGCAAACAATTCCCTAGCTTTCCTGGATGTCTTAGTAATCCGTAACCCTAACAACACCTTAAGCCATACGTCTAGGTCTCGAACCTATTCGCGCCTTTATTAAAAAGGCGTCAACACGTCACTTCGCGAACGCATCTACCCATGCGAATCCGTTAATCATAGCCACCGCCGACTACGATCTCCCCCCCGACCCCTGCCGCCACCGCCGGCCGCGACATGTTCTCACCGACCCCCCCGATGCTTTGTCATCCCTTCTTTCCGCTCAGAATACGGGCGACGACGACGACGTAGTAGTAGATCCTCTCCCATAGCCGGCGGTTGACCGGTGCCCTTAGTAGTGCACCCGTCCCCCTACAGCGACTGTCCCAACCGAGTATGTCGCCTCTTGCCCTTCTGGCTGGCTAGAGCGTAGTGGTTGCACGCTCGCCTTTAAGTCCGGTGAAGCTGTAAAGGCCTCGCGGCCAACAGCGTACATCATTCACACACACACACACACACACACGGTTTATAGAAGGAAGACCCATACTGATAGGTACTTAAACGGTGAATCTCACCACCATCCAACACAGTTAGCTACTGTGGGTAAATCTTTGTTTCAGAGAGCACAACAAGAAACATCTGGCTGCCGAGCTTCAACATGTCAAGCAAGTCCTGCACGACAATAAGCTTCGAGTCCCACGCCAACGTCACAGTGACCGAACCAGCCACAGTCGAGCGTCTCCCTGCTGTGCTACCTTACATGGAGGAGTCACGGACAAGATTGGCTACATCTTGAAGCATGCTTCAATTAAAACATGTTATAAGCTGCCGAAGAAGATCAGTCAATTTTTACCATCTGTCAAGTGTCACATCCCTCTACAAGATGCAGGTGTATACAAACTTGATTGTGAATGAAGTCTCTCTTATATAGGACAAACAAAAAGACCGGTAAAACTCGGGTTAAACAACACATAGCTGACCTAAAACACCGTCGCTCAAAGAAGTCTGCAGTCTGTAAACATGTCCTTGACCGCACCCGCCATAACATAAGATTTGATAGACCACAAATCCTCGTGAAAAAACACCGATTCCTACCAAGGATCGTTCGCGAGGCTATTGAAATTAAAAAACATCCTAATTTCAATAGAGAAGATCGCTGGGTGCTTCCATCGACTTGGGATCCGGTAATTAATATAATCAAATCCAAAACCAAGCATAATACTGCAAGACCTTAAGACACCGTGAGCTCATTCTGCGTAGATCGGACCAACAAAAATAATTAAGAAGTTTGAGGGTACCCTGGAAGAGCTATGCCTTTCGGACGTTAACACCTCAGTCCCTCCTGTGACCGTGCGTGCTGCGAAGCACTCGAAACGTCGGGAACTTGAAATCAAAAATAATTTTACAGTTAGAAAAAATAGTTTTATTTCACATAAACATTGTCAAAACTAAATTATTAGCAATATATTCAAATATATTTAGATCAACAAAAATAAAGTGTGCAAATCATTTGAATAACTGAAAATTATGAGCAAGTTATGTTGCTGACTGTACATTAGCATGCTCACCTTTTCCTAACTACATTTCATCAAGTTGGTTGGTCACACGATTGCGGAATCACGCAAAACCATAAAGATAATTGAATATTATAATGGTATATGGAATGATAATTTTCTATCGTGTGTTATCTGAAGGGCAAGTCAAGAGTCTCCGTAACCGAGAGTGTATATAAGAAACGTACTATGAGAGTTGAGGAAGCAAGAGAGGCCTGAAAGGAAAGAACCCATTGGAACTCTGTACTCTGCTTACCGCAAGGGCTCTGGCGTGACCACTTGATATTTATCATTAAATGTGTGTTTAGATAACCTTAGAATTGAATAATTATTGCTGTAACGCGACTGCGGAGAAAAGATGGTTGATATTCAACGCAGTCGTAGTTGGGATGCTCCGTGATTTTACTTAATACTAGCAGTTTCCCGCGACTTCGTACCCGATGGACAACAGCGCCACCTACCGGGTCTATGTTATATAGCCTATGTTACTTCTGGATAAGATAGCTTCCTAATGGTGAAAGGATTTTTATAAATCGGTCCAGTACTTTTTGTGTTTATTCGTTACATACAAAAATACAAATCTTTATAATATTAGTATATTAATGAGCGCAGATATAGCGACACTTGAACGAGTTTAGTGCCTAATCACCCATTATGTACATAGTCAATTTGTGTTACATTGACAATTGATGATCGTTTAATGGTAATCCAGTGGTGTACAGAACACCAATACACGATCACGTGAAGTTATCAGGGATTAACACAGGGGGCGCCTTAGCGCCCTGTTTGTTCATTGCGAATCAGTAGGTCTACCATGAAAGTTTCAATCCAAAACTTCGGAGCCGAACGATAAACGAAAAACGATGCGTGTACCTACCATGAACTTGCATCGGATTTATTTCTTTCGGTCGGGCACCATAGACTTCTTCTTCTTCTTTAAGTTATGGTTTCACACTAAATTTAAGTGTATTTTGACAGTGTCCAGTGAGATATATAATCGTATTTGTTTAAATTAATTCAACTCCCCGATGAACTTGATGACAACGATGATAATGAAATTAATGAAGTACCCACCCTGGATAGTAAAGCGGTGGATACTTTACACACCAATTGCAACGGCCGTTTTGAGGAAAGTCAAAAGGCATGTTTTATCACTTTGTCACAATTACCTTCACTCATGCACATATCAGAACACATTAATGGGTAATATTCCACCAACATTACACATTATTAGTCGAAACAACACAAGTTTTGGACATTAAAAAAAATTGACAACATCACTCTTCGACTACCCGCCAAAACTCCCCCACCATAGACTGTATGCGTGAATGAAATACAGATGCGAAGTATGTTTCCGTTTACGAAAAAAGTTAGTAATAAATGAAGTAGTATAAACCAACCTAATAAAAAGCGCATTCGTTTCTTACCAGACACATGGTTACTTATGAACATTTCAGTTAGTCGTGAAAAATTATTAAATGTCAAGCTGTCACAGTGACATAAAAGCGCGAACAATGCATATTATGTTCCAAAACTTCGCTAAAATGAGCTAAGCTGAAATGCTGCAATTGTTTTTATCATAATTGCAATAGATATTGATGTGAGTTCGAACCCGACTAATGGTCTTTTCTTTTTGAGTTTTTACAATTTTTTTTTTATTATTATTGGCTTGGGGATGGCAACAAAGGCTATGTGGTCGTTTAAGAAAAGCAACTCGAAAAGAATTATTATGAGAAACGAGCCACCGCAACCTAGGCGATTGCCCTTCTGCTTTCGATCTTTGAAAGGATTTTTAGAAAAATCGTGCTATTTTGTATGTTTGTACTCCATGTTAAAATAGCAATAATAATATTATAAACACACCATATAATTGGAATGCATTAATTGCTTTAAGATATCAACATAATCACCATTTAACCATTCGTGTTTTAATTAAAACACACGAAATTATAAAATTCACACTTACGAAAGTAAAAAGTTACCTCTTAAGTTTTCGTATAATTGAGGTTAAAATCTTCGTGATTTTAACCTGCAGAAATGCTGTCAAAATGCTGAAACTTCGTTTGTTCGGATCACTTCATGGTAGCGTTTTACGACTGACGAAACGTCACAAGCCGTCTTCGGGACCGATTTCGGAACGAAAGTACTTCGTGGTAGGAATCGCCCGAAATTTCGATCCGACACTTTGGAATTACGTTTCATGGTTGACCTACAGGTCTCGTGGTTCTTCGTCGTGGTTATAGCGTGGTACATATTTATTTCACAACATCTATCTATTCTTATCCACCACTAATAATCTTGATCCACTGAGACAGTAGTGCGAGAGTTAAATTTGCTTTTTGATTCAGTTCAAGATATCGACAATGTTGCTTGTCGAACCGTGTAATTTCGTGCAGTGTGGAACAAATGGAAACTGCTGTCACTACAATTATGTTACTTTTTATTTATTGTGTTATTAAGTCGATGTAATGGAAAAATGAACAGATTTGATTTTGATTGTGTTTAAAGCTTTAATGCATTACGGATTGCTTTCGCATTCGCATCACCAAGCCGTAGCGGATACCACTGCAGTATTGTTCAGCGCATTGTCCTCAAATAGGTCAGTTTTTATCACTATGCCCTTGGTTATATCTTCTGAACTGAAATCCGTAAAGGAATAAGAAAGGATCTTAATCCAGCAGTGTAAAAGAATTAAGCCCATCAGAAACCTGCAATAAGTTGTCAAGTAAAACATGACAAATTGTCATACCGTTTTTATTGGCCTATTTCGTGTTCCACTGCTGGATGAAGGTGTTTCTTTTACTTTAACTTAAAGGCCGAGATTTTTGTGGAGACCATAGAGGAGACGATTACCACAGAATAAATTATATGGTGCACCGATTGCTATCAAAGAGACGGAGTATAGGTAAGTATGCCACTAAAACGGCTTAGATGAGTTATTGTATATATTTATACTGTGGTATATTATCAAAGTATAGTTTTAATAATTGTATTTCTGAGAATTTAGCGGACGGACTTTAGCGATTTAGCGCAGTGGTTAAGAGCTTAAGCCACTCCGCCCTCTGTGTCTAATAGTTGCGGGTTCGATTCCCGCACGGGACAAATCTTTGTGTAATCCACAATTATTTGTTTCGGTCTTGGTATTAGTGTATGTGAATTTTTCATGTGTGTAGACGCACCCACGATACAGGAATAAATCCTAGTGTGGGGCTACAGTTTAAAAAAAAATGTTTTCATAAATAGTGAAAGAAACTTTATTCAAAATACTTATATTGATAAAAACAGCAACACGAAAGAACATTTTTTTTATTAACCTAACGTGTCCCACTGCTGGGCAAAGATCTCCCTCTCTTTAATCGAACGATCTCTATCCCCTGTCAATAATGGCCATTCTTTTCGATACGCGTCGAGGTAATCGCGCGTCAATGCTTCCTGGGCCTGCCTCGGCGACGATGACCTTGTTGTGGGTCCTACTCGCTACACAGTTTGGCCCACCTATTTGTATCCATTCGGTTCAAGTGACCCCAATTCCATTTTAATGTCGCGGTTTTAACGCCGACGTCTACAATGCGGGCCATGGAGCGTAGCACCGTGTTCCGTACTCGATCGATACGTTTTATGCCTAAGATGCTACACTCCATTGCTCGTTGCCAATATAATACTTGGCGAAACTCTGATCACCCGAATATACATTGAAGATACGACCTCGGTGTAAGAAATGATCGAGGTACTCGCCTCATTCAATTCGCTTTTAGTCAAAATATGTACATATGCAATAGTTCATTTGCAAAGAAACCACAAAACGATGGACATGGATATCGCCTGACGGTATGATTAAAAATGAAATATAATTTATACTATTAACCCATAGACATTAGTGTTATCAACAAATCCAAGTATAGTTCAGATCACAGACCCGTTAGAGCCAAAAATTAACTTTAATTTTTAAATTCTTAGATCAAATCTATTTTCAAAGAATCTTATAATAGAAACTCGCATAAATAATCACGACCCATTTAACTTAGAACAAGAAAATCACTTTTCATCTCTAACTATAGATATTAACGATATAGAAGACCAATATAACGTAATAATAACAGCAATACAAGCAAGTAGTAGAAAATTAAATAACAAGGTAAAGAAGCAGCTTACTGAAGAAACAAATACTTTAATAAAACATAGAGATAACACCACAATAAAATACAGAAGACTATAGACGCGTTGATAGAAAAGTAAAACGGAGCATTAGCTATGCAATGCTATAGAAAGTCACTATTCTCTTAGAATTGCTCGTCAAGGCTCAAGCAAAGGCAAATTTAATAATTTACAAAATAA
This sequence comes from Phalera bucephala, assembly GCA_905147815.2. NCBI lineage: Eukaryota > Metazoa > Arthropoda > Insecta > Lepidoptera > Notodontidae > Phalera > Phalera bucephala. Next base: position 7,512,579 of record LR990629.1, on the reverse strand, counting down.
CAACGAAAGAAAATATAACAGTTAACAGAAAATACTAGAAATCTACACAGACTTTTATAAAAATACTCTTATATGTCCAAGATCAATCTACCCATCTCCTACTTATGTCCTAATTCGATTATTCCTGTTACTGACGAGTGTGTGTGTGTGTGTGTGTAAATGATCTACGCTGTTGGCCGCGGGGCTTTTATAGCTTCACCGGACAAGAGCGTACAACTACTACGCTTGAGCCTGAAGGGCAAGGGGGCAACTAGCTAGAGAGTGCCTCAAGGAGCAACGACCTCGGCTTGGGCAGTCGCTATGGGGGAGGGCGTATACTAGGTGTCTCGCTGTGGTACTCTGCACCGGCCGGCGGGCAAGGGATTCTTCGACCTCGCCGGCGAGGTCGGTGTCTGATCCTGTGTGCGGTATCTGTATCCAAAAGAAGGGATATAAGGGCATCGGGAGGGTCGGTGAGAACAACAGCGTAATCACGACGAGGATAAGCCGCGTTTAAGTTTGTCGTCACCGGCGGGGCCGTGGAGCAGACGGCCGTAGCAACAGCTGGCGATGCATCGGCCGACTCGAAACCCGCGACGAACGTTTACATTACAGGCCTCGTGGGACCTACTTTCCGGGTTGGCGCCACGCAGTGACGCCACCTCTTCTCGTAGTTCACGGATAGTAGTTTCCGAAGCCTCTAACCTGAATTGCACCTCGGCCAGGCTGGACAGCAGGTGCAATTCAATTCAAGGTGCTTATATCCTTCAGCAGCCTGTTCACATCGACGTGGTCGATGCTGCTTCGCCACAAAAGCGGGCACATCGTCGGGATCTGTCTCCTTCAGCATCTGATTATGTCTCGGAGACTTATCTCGCTCTTTTCGTCCCTCCTGCGTGACGGCATCTGACCGCCAATACCGAGCAATTCGTACAGCAGCGCCTTAGCATTGTAGATCTCTTCCTGGTTGAAGTTAGACTTACATATCTGCTCGATGTTAACTTCATCCATAGTATCGATGGCGTGCTGGAAAAACGCCCACACTTCGTTGGCTATGAGTTCCGAAAAACTGAACGGAAATGACGTGCAGCGGCTATAGCCGCGCAAATCGTGAATTGCAATAATTCAAATATAAAGTGTGGCACGTCCTAACGTTCGAATTCCGCGCACTGCTAAAAAAAGTAATTGAATTTAATCAAAGCGGTTCTCATTAGTTAACCTGAATATCATTTGAAAACCGTTTGCATATAAAACTTGCAATGATTTCTGGATTTTTCTGAACAATGCATAAGCGGTTTGCAATATTACTTTTAAGAATTTCAAGATACATTGCATTAAAATGCCTTGTGTACCTATTTGAACCAATAAATACGAGTAATATATTGTTACGTTTTCGGGGTCATTAATTGCCGAATAACGTGCGAAGTACTACTTTGATTTTGTTTTTTTTTTTTAAAAAACGTTGCCCCACACCAGGAATAATTCCTGTGTCGTGGGTGCGTTTACAAACATGAAAATTCACATACACAAATACCCAGACCGGAACAAATGGTTGTGGATCACACAAAGATTTGTCCCGTGCGGGAATCGAACCCGCGACTATTAGACACAGTGGGGCGGGGCGGGCTAAGCCCTTAACCACTGCTTAGCGCAGTAGTTAAGGGCATAGCGTCGTCCGTCTTTGTACGGGGTGTATTGAAGTCGTAACAATATAAACTAGTTATGTCACGCCAGTTTATATATTATTAATATTACCAGCACCATGACGTGTGTTTCCGCGATAAATGTAGCCTAAAGTAATATCTAAAACAAATAAAATCTTTTAGCACGGACAAACTAATTCAACGTTATATCTTAAAAAATCTTTATTTCTAAATCAGCTCTATCAAGGTCATCATCATCAGCCCGTGTCAGTCCACTGCTGGACGTAGGCCTCTCCCATGGCACGCCACTGAGCTCGATCTTCAGCTCTCCTTCTCCAATCCCTGCCCGCTGCCTTACGAATATCGTCGCCCCACCTAGCTACAGGGCGCCCTACACTACGTTTGCCGACACGCGGTCTCCACTCAAGAACCAGTCTGCCCCAACGGCCATCGGTTCTGCGGCATATGTGACCTGCCCACTGCCACTTCAGCTTGCTAATTCGCTGAGCTATGTCGGTAACCTTGGTTCTCTGACGAATAACTTCGTTCCGGATTCGATCCCTAAGAGAAACTCCGAGCATAGCTCTTTCCATAGCTCGTTGAGCGACCTTGAACTGGTGGACAAGCCGCACAGTGAGTGGCCACGTTTCGGCTCCGTATGTCATTACAGGTAGGACGCACTGATTAAAAACTTTCGTTTTTAAGCATTGGGGTATGGGCGATAAGAAGACTCGACGGAGTTTCCCAAATGCTGCCCAGCCCAGCTGTATCCGTCTCTTAACTTCCTTGTCGAAGTTGTTTTTACCCAGTTGGAGCACCTGCCCTAGGTATACGTACTCAGAAACAACTTCGAGGGGGGCTCCGTTTACGGCGATCGGTCCCGGGTCAACATGCTTGTTGATCATAACTTTAGTTTTATCTAAGTTCATCCGGAGACCGATTCGCTGAGACGAATTAGCAAGGCTGTCCAGCGTCTGTTGTAGGTCTTGCAACGTTTCAGCCATGATGACGATGTCGTCTGCAAATCGCAGGTGAGAGATGTATACGCCATTTATATTGATGCCGCGACCTTTCCAGTCCAGCGTCTTGAACATATCCTCCAGTACATTGGTGAACAGTTTTGGTGATATGACATCACCTTGGCGCACTCCGCGGCGCAGGTGGATATGTTCAGTCCGCTGGTTCTGTACTTGGACGGTCATCGTTGCAGCTTCAGAAAGGCATCTCATCACCTCGATGTATCGCCAATCAACTTGGCATCGTTGCAAGGAGTCCAGAACTGACCAGGTCTCGACAGTGTCAAAGGCCTTCTCATAGTCCACGAAGGCTAGACATAGGGGCAGATTATACTCTGCAGTCTTCTGTATAATCTGCCGCACTGTGTGGATGTGGTCTATGGTGCCGTAACCACTTCGAAACCCGGCCTGCTCCGGGGGTTGAAACTCGTCGAGCTTTCGCGCAAGACGGTTCGTGATGACCCTTGAAAACAGCTTGTATACATGGCTCAGAAGCGATATGGGTCGATAGTTTTTCAAAAGGGTTTTGTCACCCTTTTTGAAAAACAGGACGACCACGCTTCTGTTTCATGCCTGCGGAGTTCTCCCAGTGTAGAGGACAGTGTTAAATAACTTCCGAAGCTCCTTAAGTACTGGGGTACCTCCTGCCCTCAGAAGCTCAGTCGTGACGCCGTCCTCACCCGGGGCTTTTCCATTTTTAAGCTGTTTAAGGGCCAACTCGATCTCATCCAGGTTGATCTCGGGCAAGTCTTCTGTGAAGTGACGTGTTAGGGTGGCTCTGGGATCTCCTCTAAGAGATTCGGGTCGAGGTGCGTGTGAGGCGTAGAGCTGGCTATAGAAATTCCTGACTTCCGAGAGGATTTCCGGCCTAGAAGCGATCACAGTACCCGCTTGTGTAGTCAACCTTGTCAAGTGGTTCCTCCCAAGTGGCTGGACGAACACTTTCGACCCCCGGTTCTGCTCGATGGCTTTCTCAATCTCAAGATTGTTGAAAGCTCGGAGGTCGCGTCGGACCAGCTTTGTGATCTTTTTATTTAAGGCCCGGTGTTCTGACAAGGTTGAGGCTGCATTTCGGCGCCGTTCGCTCATAAGCTCCAGAGTCCCCCCCGAAAGCTTAGATTTCCTGCCTGTACGCCTCGTTTCGCATAATTTAGTACCCTCTTCTCTAAGAGTCTGTACCACCTGCTCGAATTTCTGATCAACGCTGTCAGTGGTTTCCAAGGCACCGAAACGGTTTTCCAATTTTAACTGAAAAGCTTGGGAATCCATAGCGGCTTGGAGCAAATTCGGTCGGAGACTGGACTTCATCAAGCGGACTCTTTCGCGCTTCCATTGTATATTCAGAGTGCCCCGTATGAGCCGGTGGTCGCTTCCGGTTTTAAACCTTGCGATCACTGAGACATCTCTGAATATGCGCCTCTTGTCCGCCATCATGAAGTCGATCTCATTTTTTATTTTACCATCGGGGCTTCGGGGCTATCAAGGTAGCAGCGTCAAATCAGCAAAATTCAATATAAAATTATGCAAATTTGTAGCTTTTTTGTTGCTATTTAGTTGTTAAAACCGCGATTTTGTTGCTTGAACCGTGCGCGAAAAATCGCAATTACTGCTAAAGTCATATAAAGCTAGCATGAAATTTTGATAAATAAATAAATATCAAATCAACTATTGTACCAGAATTTGTTGCTAATTTGTTGCTGCAAGTAAGCACATCCGAAAATTAAAAAAAAAATGACCGGACGATTTTTTTATATTAGCAATGATTTTCTTAACACAGGCTAGCTTGAACTAGACTTGTTAAACAAAAAATAAAGAGAAGATTTATTTGCTACATTGAACAATGTTCAAATGAGCCTAAAGAATCAGCAACAAAATAGAAACTAAAATCGGCCGATTCTTTCGATTAGCATCAATTTTTTTTGTACATGCTAGCTTGAACTTGACTTGTTAAACAAAAACTGCTAAAAAATTTAGTTGCTACATTGAACAATGTTCAAATAAGCCTAAAGAATCAGCAACAAAATAGAAACTAAAAATCGACTGACTCTTTCGATCAGCAACAATTTTTTTGTACATGCTAGCTTGAGCTTGGCTTGCTGAACAAAAAATGCTAAAAAAAATTAGTTGCTACATTGAACAGTGTTCTAATGAGCGTAAAGAATCAGCAACAAAATAGATACTAAAAATCGGCTGATTCTTTCGATCAGCAACAATTTTCCTAGTACATGCTAGCTTGAACTTGACTTACTGAACAAAAAATGCTAAAGAAATTTTGTTGCTACATTGAACAGTGTTCTAATGAGCCTAAAGAATCAGCAACAAAATAGAAACTAAAAATCGACTGACTCTTTCGATCAGCAACAATTTTTCTAGTACATGCTAGCTTGAACTTAGCTTGCTGAACAAAAAATGCTAAAAAAATTTAGTTGCTACATTGAACAGTGTTCTTATGAGTGTAAAGAGTCAGCAACAAAATAGAAACTAAAAATCGGTCATTTTTTACTGTCTGCAATGAGTGCTGTTTCGTTGTGAACTATCACTAACTTGTTTTTGCTTCATGATCATTTCGTTTATTTTATTAATTTAATGAAAATTCCCTCCAAACTATGGATTATGGAATTGTTAAATTATTTGTGGCATATTCTTCTTTTAATCATTTGTTATTTTGTGCTCTTTTTTGTCTCTTTATTTTTCATTTTTTCATCTTTTTTATTTTTCATTATTGCGCAGTAACTATGGCAAGTAAATGTTCCATAGCTTTGCGTTTGTTTATTGTTTTTATATTTGGCCATAGGGTTCATGGATTAGACATTTCATCGACTGATTTTATTTTAATAATAATCGTTAAAGATTGCAGGATTTGTTATAACAGGTAAAATAATAGCATTTTCAGTTAATGAAAACTCACTCATATTTAAATCAATTACATTCAGGATAGAATCCTGAAATTGAGAGTCATCTCATCGTGGCCTATCAAAATTATAAAATAATATATTAATATTTGAAGAATAATCTAACTGCATCAAAGTAGTATGCTACAAAATCAAGTTTATTTAAAAAAAATCTATTACTCTGCAATTGGAATACATACTGTACATCAACATTTCTTAGTTATTTGTGGAACATCGTCTGATTAAAACCTCATAAATTACAAAACTACTTACAGACATATGAACTAGACACTTCGCACTCACGGGATGGGAACTTTATCAGGTAATCATTGAAATACGAAGAAAGAGATAGTTCTAGGTATGATTGTGTTAGTGATATCTCAGGTTTTGAATTACTTTTATCATTGATGATTTTTTTTTTATAGAATAAAGTTGTCCGTTTAACTTGGTATAACTTGCTTGCTGTAGCTGTCTTCTCTTCATTTTGAATCATAATAAGAGCATTTTGTTAATCTTCTTCTTTCTACTAGACGAATGTTGTAGATGGTTCTTTTTGTACTCTCTTTTTTGCACCCCACCAGTCTTTATAGATGCATAAGAGTAATTAGTAATTTCAATGCTCGGTGGAATTTTACCTTTAATTTAAAAACCCAATTTTTGACTCATACCATTAATAACGAAACATAGAAATACTATTAACATGTTCAACAAAAAAAAAAAAATAACAACCAACTACAAAGTGTCCAAAAATAGTGAATATACTTTTTGTTGTCACAATTTATGGTAAGCGGTATTTTTTCAAACGATATTAGTTTATATGAACATTAATATGTTGTAAACTATAAATGAAGTATTTTAGAGTTTATATGCAACAAATAATGTGAAATTATGGAGTTTCATTACTTTACAGAAATACTTACTTGAACAGGTTCACCTTAACAATTAAGATGAGAACTATCATAACAGTGACCGCTAAAATTTAGGAAGTGATTTCTTTTCTAACTTGAAGGTTATAAGAACGACTTATTTACGTCGCTATTAAATCTAGAGTATTTGAAGTCACTTCACGTACGTTGATGCATTGGATATTTTTTAGAAATGGAAAGCAAAAAGAGGTACAGTTTCCTTAAATATTATAGTGTCGAAAACCAATGTGTCAACCCAGAGCCTTAAGAATTAATCACTCTTAAAGTACGAATCCATAGAGTTCCATGCTAAAACTAATTTCAGATGGCAGTTGTGTTGGCAAAATCAATTTCAAGCTAGAATATTTAAAAAAATCATTGCTGATGGTGAACATCGGCCGATCTTGTGTTTGTATATTATTGAGTACTATTCAGGCTCATTTAAACCAAGTTCAATGCAACAACTAAATTTCTATAGCACTTATGTCCAACAATTCAAGTTTAAGCTAGCATAAATCGGGTAAATTGTTGCGGATCGAAAGAAGCGGCCGATTTCTAGTTTATATTTTGCTGCTTATTCTTTAGGCTCATTTAAACATTGATCAATGTAGCGACTAAATTTCATCGGCATTTTTTGTACGGCAAGCAGAGTTCAAGCTAGCATGTACAAAAAAAAATTGTTGCTAATCGAAAGAGTCAGTCGATTTTTAGTTTCTATTTTGTTGCTGATTCTTTAGGCTCATTTCAACATTGTCCAATGTAGCAACTTAATTTTTTAAGCATTTTTTGTTCAACAAGTCAAGTTTAGGCTAGCATGTACAAAAAAAATTGTTGCTGATCAAAAGAATCGGCCGATTTTTAGTTTCTATTTTGTTGCTGATTCTTTACGCTCATTAGAACACTGTTCTATGTAGCAACTAAATTTTTTAAGCAGTTTTTGTTCAGCAAGTCAAGTTCAAGCTAGCATGTACTAGGAAAATTGTTGCTGATCTAAAGAATCGGCCGATTTTTAGTTTCTATTTTGTTGCTGATTCTTTAGGCTCATTTGAACATTGTTCAATGTAGCAACTAACTTCGCTTCATTTTTTGTTTAACGAGTCTAGTTCAAGCTAGCATGTGCTAAGAAAATTATTGCTAATATAAAAAATTCGTCCGGTCTTTTTATGTTTTAATTTTCGGTATTGCTTACTTGCAGCAACAAATTAGCAACAAATTCTGGTTCAATAGTTGATTTGATATTTATTGTTTTATCAAAATTTTAGGCTAGCTTTATATGAATTTAGCAGTAATTGCGATTTTTCGCGAACGGCTCAAGCAACAAAATCGCGGTTTTAGCAACTAAATAGCAACAAAAAGGCTACAAATTTTGTATAATTTTATATTGAATTTAGCTGATTTGACGCTGCTACCTTGATAGAGTTTTCAAAATCATACATCGACACATACCTGCGAATTACTATGCAAGATTGATAATCGTTTTGCAAAAGAATTTGAAAAGTCTACTTGGAAAATAGTAATTTATTGTTGTAGAACAATTTTAAAAAGCTCCAGACTTCAAACCATGAGTGAGGGAACAGGGAAATCTGAGGATAACAGGGCAATATGCAAAATAGATATATTAGAACCATCACGCAGGCTAAAAAAAATTCTAATGGATATTGGTATGCTTTTAGCATTATATCACTTATACGGGTTTCGAGACCTAAAACACCTTCCAAGTTTTAGTGAAATCCGTTCCTCCGTATGAATGTATGAAGAATCGGCGATGTTATTCAACGTTAACGTCGTCTCATAGTAAGATACATACCTACTCACTTTATATACAATACCTGTTATAGGTACTTTCTTTTTGAGAAGAATAACCAGCTAATCTATTTATTATTTATAATTATGATAAAAAGTGTAATACAATGGCTCTGATTGAAACCCTCTCTGCCTACTCTGCCTTTGTGTACCTATCATGATGAAACTCAACGGATTTCAATGAAATTTGGTGTGGTAATAACTTACACCCTAGATTATAATATACTTTTTCTGCCGGAAGAATGAAGTAATCGGGGATTATCACGAAATAATGTATATAAGTTTATTAATTTTATGTCATGTGTGTGTGCAATTTTACATTAAAATGTGTGATTATGACTACACTTGAATTCCTCACGACGTAGGGACCGCAGCTTATATATCGCTTACTATAAAAATGGCGTAAGTTGTGGACAAAAGTAATGCAGTGCACCAAAATGTTACATTAATCGAAACTATTTATATTTTGGTGCACTGAATATTTTTTATAAAAGGGGTATAAAGTTACTTTAATTTTTCTTCGAACTTTAAATGCCGTTTTCGGATTCTTTCTATAGCTTCGAATACCAAAAAGTGTCAGTTCATCAGCAGACTCGATGGAGCTGCCAAGTGTGGCGGAGTGCGAGGTGTCCGGCGCGCTGGGCTGGGCGCTGCGCATGTCCCAGTTCACGGGCACCGTGCCATTACGGTTTCGGGCGACGCGCACGGGCTGGTGCGTGCGCTTCTCACCTGCTCTCGATGTCTGCAATAAACTAATAATAGTTATTTTGTGTAAGTACTCAACATGATAACCTATTATCATAATAACACGGACTAGGGGAAAAAGAAGACTCACACACCCACTTACATCGCAATTGTCCCAGCCGATCGCCTTACGCGGACAAACGCTGCTTCAAAATGAAAATAATGCATGCATATTTTGTTGTTCAATGGTGTAAATATCATTTTAGAATCCAAAATAGGTAATCTGGCCATCACATATTTTTTTAAGTCACGCACTCAGTTCGGTAAGTAGCTTCACTTTTCACAAGTCCTTGTCCATTTTTAACAATTATACTTTATGGAGATAAAACATAGCCTAATAGCTCGCTTAAATTCATACAAACCGTCAAGCCTATATTCCCCAAGCGAGGGTGGCAGAGGTTTACTGAGTACACCCACTTTTCGCTGACGATGTTAGGTCCCATGTAATAGGTGGCAAACCTATTTCCATAAACCGGGCAACCATATTCAAGACAACGGACTCATACTGGGATCTTTTAACTTATACGGCTAAAGAGATACCATAATATTCCTCTTGTCCAATTTAAGTTTAAGTCCATTTTATTTTACCTACGTCTAGTATGATGGGCATCTATATTAGCTCTACTTGAGGTTATCACGCCTCAAGACGAGATAATGAGCTTTTTTCGCTTATGCACATATCAAACACACGAATACGATCTTTTGTTACGTTTGTTTCCTCGGATCACAAAACAACGTTTATTTCTATGATCTGTGTTTGTTTCCTTTGATTCTTACTTATCCACAGGTTCACTGATGATATTCCTTCGGTTCAATTTCCTGTACATGAGGTGGGAAGAACTGCGTCGTTATCGAAGCGGTAGCGACGCCATCTTGTCCTTCGTCAAAAGCGCGGTGTGTGCAGCGGCGGCAATCTCCGGTGCCCTCACCGGAAGGCAGCGCATGACCAGCCTGATATGCGTCTTACATCAGATCAAAAAGGTGTATCAAGGGTATATTAATAGCTCCTCTTAGTTGAATGTTGCAGGAACCCGCTTAGTTATCGTTTAGACAACAATTTGGCAGAAATTTATTGTTGTAAATAGTATATCAATATACCACATGCTAATTAGTTCGGTTTTAGATCCAACCTATCCACGGATTGTGCCATCGTGAGCTTGAAGCATGCTGTCAGATACTATAATGACAGAAGTACGCCTATTTACGCCTGTTTTCTCGATATCTATTGAAAGCATTTGACCTGTTTTCTTATACATACTTTGGAGGAAACTGAAACACATAAATGTGCCTCCCGAATTGATCAGTGTCCTTAGGTATTGGTATGCAAACCAAGTCAATAACGTGCGATGGGTGGGAACTCTCTCGGACTCATACAGGCTGAAGTGTGGAGTGAGTCAGGGAGAGTTGACATCCCCGACACTCTTCAACCTGTACATAAATGATCTGAACGTCGCGCTTAGCACACGCCATGTTGGTTGTCATGTGAACGGTATCTGCTTTAATAACATTAGTTACGCAGATGACATGGTACTGCTGAGCGCATCGATCGGAGGTCTCAGGGAGCTCATAAGTACTTGTGAAGGATACGCACAGGTCCACGGGCTGAAATATAACGCAAATAAAAGCGAGCTTATTGTATTTAAAGCTGGGACCAAGAGTCCGATGAATGTACCGCCCGTGAGGTTAGCTGGTGTGGCTTTAAGGCAGGTTTTTAGACTAAAATATCTTGGATATGTCGTGACTGACGATCTGCGTGATGATAAGGATATTAAGCGCGAGCGTAAGGCGCTGTCCGTGAGGGCAAACATGATAGCCCGCAGGTTTACACGTTGCTCTAACAAGGTCAAAGTGACACTCTTCTGAGCCTATTGCACCTCCTTTTATACTTGCAGTTTGTGGGTACACACGCAGCGAGCTCTCAATTTCCTTCGCGTTCAGTATAACAACGCATTCAGGACGTTGTTGCGACTGCCTCGATACTGCAGCGCGTCCGAGATGTTCGCGGGCGCTCGAGTAGACTGCTCCACAACCACTATGCGTAAAAGGGCGACCTCCATGGCGCGGCGGGTACGAGCCAGCTGCAACAGCCTCCTGGCTGTGGTGGCAGATAGACTGGACAGTCCATTTATGGGGCACTGGGCGTCCCTGCATACACCAATACCTGACTATGACTTTTAATATTTTGTAACAATTATTTTTAATTGTGACATTTTAATAGTGACATTTTGATTGTGACATTTTAATTTGTGACATAGTATTGAATTTTAAGAGAATATCTTTAAGTTCAAATAATTTATTTGTTTATTATTTCCTTAAATTTTATTATTAATTAACTGATTTTTATATTTATAATTTTTTTTTTAACAATCATTATTTGAACTTATAGTTTTTAGTAATTCGCAAACTAATAGCAGCAAACATGGCTTGTTTGTGTAATGGACTCAAATTATCTGGATTAAATAAATTATTATTATTATAAAATGTATCTCGCTAGGATTCACGGGCTTTACCCGCACCTTTGAAAGGCTTGCATTGGGACATGGGTCCAACACGCAGAGGCCCTTTGCGAGCAGTTAATGTTATGGAAGCCACCTGCTGACATCACTTGCTGAAAATGAAGAAACATAACCAGCGAACTGACCCCGGCAGGTGCAAGGACTATTATAAATTATGGAAAGAAAGAGCTATATGTAAATGAGGTTTGATGGACAAAAACTGGACTATTTCAAAGGGGTCGGACACCGGTCATAATTAGTGATACCTAATTACCCGTGGCCGGCGGTGACTCGCCGCTTACTAGATGGGCCCTCAAACAAGGGACAACGGAGGTCAACACCGGTGTGAGCGGCTCAGGGGTGTAGAGAGGTGTGCTGCGCTTTCTCCGAAGTTACTCGCGGCGTTATGCCCTTTAACACTTCCACCCCTGGAGTACATCGACGTAGGAACGCATTATCTTCCTACGTCAATATAGCTCTCACGGCTCCTCTCTGGACGGCCAATTAAGGCTAGCCAGAGCCGAGAGTCCTGCGGGCACCCTTCGGTTTCCACTCGACCGACGAAGACACGCCGAGTTGGGGGCCCGGACCGACTCTCTGAAGCACTCGGGTCCGTGGTGTCGTTACTCACCAACAGCTCGCCATAAGCTGCCCTGCGGGCTTATTATTATTAATATCTTGTAATATAACGTTCAATATGTTTATCCTTTTAAATTGTAGGTTATATTAACTTAGTAAAGTAAGTAACTTTTTGTATTTCGTAAAACTCATGAACACTACATTATACGATGAGGATCAATCAAAGACACCGGGGGTGTCTTTGACTCGAATAAAGTTCAAATCTTTTGTTAATAATGTTTCGATTGAGTTCCAACACCGCTAAAACAGTTGTGGATATCTAATGCATTTGCGTGATTTCAGATCGACACTGAACTGAACGCCTACCGCCAAACATCACATAGCGAAAGAAACAAATGGTTGATATTTACATTGTTGTGTACTGGATGGTTCATAACAAGCATCCTGCACCTCACTGTAATTACGTACAAAGCTTTCTTCGGAGACGACGCAGGTACGTGATCATTTAAATAATAATAATAATACGGGATCTCACAGTGCGCGTCAGTCTTGTTTTTAATACAGCAATTGCCAAAGTGGAAGGCGCTCAAGTGTTATACCTAGTCCTCAAAAGTATTACATACGGTAGTACTTTAACTACCCTATTTATGGACACGAAAACACCTATATAGTCTAAACCTCAAGTACAAGTATTTCTTAATTCATTTTTATTTCCCTTTAAAAAACGGCTATTGGGGATTTAAAATACTAACATAATAATATTATATAATAATAATAATACAACCCTACCCCTATATGTCAGTAACTACATTGGTGCGCTTATGTGTGAATGTAGCTACATCCCTACATCGTATTATCAAAAATAAAAACGGGCTGTGTCTAGTCATCAAAGGTCATCATCATCCATTCAGAGGTAGTTCTTTCTATTTATCTCTTTATTCGGAAATATTCTCTCTATATTCGGCTGCTGAATCGATTTTAATGGTCAAAGGTCACACAGGAACCCCATACAGGAACACCATAGAACCTACTCGCACTGATAATCTTAAAAAATCTTAAGAAAATCTGTAGTAAAATAGTATCTTTTTTTTCAGAAACAAAATTTCCAGTTCATATTTTCATCTACATGATTTTCCTATACATCATGCAGCTCATGATACAGATGCAATTCTCTCTGATAGCAATGACGATTCTTAAATCCCTTAGAGATTTAAACGATGTCCTTAAAGATTTACTTCAGCAGATTAAAATAAAAGGTTGGTACCATGGTTCCTATATTATAATGAATACCTACTTACCTATAATGAAAGACATGAAAGTAGTTTGTTCTAAATCATAAATTGGGATATAAAAGTGCTTTAAAAAATGGTAAAAACCTTTAAATTTGAAAATTTGGTTTTCGTTTTGAATTTATGAAGCAATTCTCTAATCGGGGTGTCTGAGGTCTTGCGTTTCTTATGTTACACCTTGTATATATATTACCTATAACCTTATTTAAGGCGCACGCCTTGGCGGATTTACCAACTAAACTGTCTTTGGTAATAAGCTACGAGTTGCAATAAAAATAATCCATCAAGCCTCATTCGCATGCAAGCCTTTCAAAGATCCGAATAAACCCCTAAAACTTAGCAGGATACATTCATAAGAATAATTTTTTTGACATAAAAATACACAACAAAGTACCGGATTGTCTGAATCCTGAAATCATAATATAAACTACAGGAGTCAGTGTTTTTCCAACGACTGCACTTAAAACAAAAATAAGAAAATGCAATCGAAGTGCACACATAGCCTTAACTACACCGTTGACCGATCGTTTAGTTGCACCTACAATTTACAAATAGTTATAGTTAATAGGAATAGTTGGGAAAAAATATGTACAATGGAACTACCCGATCAAATCCAACCACGCAACTTGCGCGATAACTTAAAATGCTTGCATGCAAGAAAACCTAACTAAAGCCAATTTCAATACGAATACACCCAACTCATTAATATCATCACCATTCGGCGCCATCATCAAACTTCCTCTCGACTTTGTAACCGTCAATAACTAGTCATATCATTAATGATCAAGACAAATTCAATCAATCTCGGGGGTCAACTCAGCGCCAACACGGTAATATTAAAAAACTTTAACCCCACTTTGACCTTCCGAGAAGATAAGTTTTTTAAATTTGTTAATGGCGTACTTTATTCTTCACTTACCTTGCTTACTCTCACTTTTATACTTCATCACTATATACGTTTTAACACTCCATTGCGACCCAAAATAAGAAGCAATTTGAAAAGTGGGAAAGGTATATTTGTTTTACATGTAAGGTTAATTCTACTGATTCTGATGCGCCAAATCCTCAGTTCAATCATGCCTCAAAATAAAATGATACATACAAACTTTGAATCATAATTTGACCTCTCTAGAGGAGGAATCTCCAATAATAAGTCCTTTGCAAAGAACTTTAAGTTCTTAATGATTACCTACTGATAAAGATCATACATATTTCAACTTCGTAGACCATTATAGTGTCGAAGATAACGTGATGAGTGAAAAAGTGGTATTTTCCTTTTCTTTTATAGATGAATTACATATAAGTAATATTACTACAGCGACCTCAGAACATATTTCCACGATAAATACGTCGTTAAATCAATTTGATTCTAAAAGTCAAGTTCCGATTAAATCTTTAAACAGCGTAATCGATTCTTTGGGAAATCTGGACAGAATTGAAACAAGTAAGTTTAGAATAAATCATCATTCATCATCATTTCAGCCTATACTTGTCCACTGCTGAACATAGGCCTCCCCAATCGCTTTCCAGCGTAACCGGTCCGATGCCACCTGCATCCAACGATTTCCTGCGATTTTCACAAGATCGTCGGTCCATCTGGCAGGCGGTCGTCCTACGCTGCGCTTGCCAATACGTGGTCTCCACTCTAGAATCTTTCTGCCCCAACGCCCGTCCGATCTTCGCGCTATGTGGCCAGCCCATTGCCACTTCAGCATGCTAATCCTGAGGGCTATGTCGGTGACCTTGGTTCTTCTACGAATCTCCTCATTCCTGATTCGATCACGTAGAGAAACGCCGAGCATAGCTCTTTCCATAGCTC
This sequence comes from Phalera bucephala, assembly GCA_905147815.2. Classification (NCBI taxonomy): domain Eukaryota; kingdom Metazoa; phylum Arthropoda; class Insecta; order Lepidoptera; family Notodontidae; genus Phalera; species Phalera bucephala. The sequence goes on along the minus strand of LR990629.1, from coordinate 7,497,416 downwards.
GCTGAGCAACTTTGAGCTTTTTTATGAGACCTATTGTAAGAGACCACGTCTCTGATCCATATGTCATCACTGGTAACACACATCATCACTGGTAACACACATCAACACATAGAATAAATAATTGCATTCTATTTTTGTTATCTTTAAAATATACGACGTGTTTTTACGACCATACCGGTCAGATTAGACAATTTGAGATTTTAAAGAAATATGAACATTTCGCCAAAAACTTTATGTGAATATAAAAAGTTCAGTAGATTTCCATACTATTGTTAATCCAAAAAAGGTCAAATTTAGGTGTTATCAATTCTGTCCGTGCACGCCTGGTTTTCTAGCCTTTTCTTAAAAGGGAAATGGAATTGTTAGTAAAATATGGCCAAAGGTGCTCATTACTAAGGTGAATGACCTTGAGAATTTCGGTTTGAAATTGTACCTTTCCTGCTGACCTTCACGAGAGTGAAAAGTGTGCCCAAAGGATGTCAAATGCAGGTTATTTTTAATGATTGGATATAATTAATAAAATAAAAAGTCATCAATTCAATTTCTAGAGCATATATTAAGCATTCTTTTCGTATACATTTTCAATATATCCGCAGAGTCATTGAATAAATAATTTATATTCCAGAAACGGCCTATTATAAGTATAGGACCTAACATCGTCGGCGAAACGTGGGTGTACTCAGTACAACTTCTGCCACCCTCTCTGGGGAATATATGCGTGACGGTTTTTTTTTTTTTGTACTTACGACCCTATTTTCTTTATTGCCGTATACCTCTTATAACAAATAGGCAGTAGATTCTTATAGAAACTTCTGTAAATATAACCTATTTTGTTGAGTTTTCCTTAGGTTTAATGCACTTTTGTGTGGACCAGGCTCACCACAGCCGGTCCACATGACGGTGCGCCACCTAGCCAACCTGTACATCTCCATCTGCGACGTGGTGCGACGGGTAAACAGCAGCCACGGCCTCGTCATGGTCTTCGTGATCTTGTCTTCTTTCTTAAATCTGCTTCTCAATGCCTACTCTGTTGCCATTATTTATGGTATGTTTACTTTATATTCCTAGTGGGGTTCCTAAGCACACGAACTCCACCCTGTGACACGTAGAGCGGATTTCATGCCGAAAGTTATTGCATTTGTACGTCTGGTCAAATAACTTTTGTTTTACAACTTTTTAAGCTAATCAATTTGTCTTGAAGACTAATTAAAAAGTCATGCAAAAGAATAAAAGTGGTTTGTCTGCCGTATTTAGACAAGACTCGCATTTCCGTGTCACCTTAGCGTTATGTGCGATTTGTTAATATTAAAATAAATGGAAATACCAAAACAGGTCAACATTTTTTTACTGTTTACAATCAGGTGTTTGCAAATTAAATACGTTGGTCCTCCGGTGCTTTTTATGATTGTCTTTGCTAGTCTAAGCACCGTATAAAATTTCCATCTTAAAATTTATTAAAGTACGCTGCAACTTATGTGCAATACGCGTTATGTGCAATTTGTTAACATTAAAATAAATGGAAATACCAAAACTGATCAACATTTGTTTACTGATTTCAATCCGGTGTTTGCAAATTAAATACGATGGTCCTCCGGTCCTTCTTATGATTGTCTTTGCAATTCTAATAATTTATTACATTTGATTTACAGATACAGAATATCATTCTAAGTTCTTTTTGAACAATCCGTTTCTATATTCGATGTGGGCCGTATGTCATTTGAGTAGTTTACTCGCCATAGTTGAACCAGCTCATCAAACGCACGAAGAGGTACTTATTTTATTTAATTCCTTAGAAACATAAAACTATGTAAGTCATATTTGTAATTAAAGAGAACAAGAAATATTTTTCGGATAGATCACTGAAAGCCTAACGGCTTAGGAATATATCCAACGGCGCGGGGAGGCGAGGACTGGTATCCTCGTGTCCTACCTATGTCACGTCAAGCCTCGTGGCTGGACGTGACATAGGTAATTGTAATGTACTGAATTCTACCGGAAGTGACACAACTCGACGGGGCGCCGCCACGCCGAGCTGTGGCTGGCCATTTTAGATCCAGTGATCCAGATTAATCGATTCACCATTGTCATTTTCGGAACAAGCAATTTACACGGATATTTTGGACCGCGGACAAAATCAGAACAAGTTTATTTATTTAGGGACACAATACAATATGCACTATATAAGATCAAATAAAATAATAATTTAAAACAATAATTTAAATTAGGTATGAGTTCGCATTGGGCGATTATCCACATACTAATAGGAAATAATTTAATAATAATACAGAAAAGCAAGTAAGGTGGCACTTAGTAGATATTCAAAGTATTGAAGATAACAGTGCATAGACTAATGAAAATTATGTCAAAGAATGAAAGTGTATACAACATTAATAATAGTATTATATAAAAAGAAAATAATGATATAAAATAAACAATCACACACAATAATCAAGTATTAATTAAATGACACAAATTGGATCTTTGAGAATATTAAATAAAATTTCTTAAAATTTTTCATTTTGAGCATCAAAAATATCAATGTCAATAAAAGTATCATTATATAGCTCCACCAAACGACGCATCGGGCAGCGTAAACCAGTATTTGTTCAGCAGGTGTTGACAGAAAATAGTACACTCGCATGAACTTTACGTGTGTGAGCAAGGCAGGGAACTGCATAACAAATTTCATTGGTCATGTCGCTGGAATCAAAATGATTATTGACACTATCATATGAGATATTCATTTGTAATTATTTGCGTCTATCTTCGAGTGTTAATAGTTTATATTTTTTAATTGAGAGTACGTTAAGTTACTCTTATGACACCTGTAATGCGCTGAGCGTAGAAACCTTCTTTGAACTTTTTCGATCTCATTAATGTAAAGCCTGGCCTCCCTGTGAGTGTCGATGGGGTCATAAAATGATTGCTAACCTTTTTAAAGATCACTTTAGGGTGATACCAGGGGCTGGTCAAACTGGATGCGAATTGCTCTGTGGTGAGGCCGGCGGTTCGGAACGAACTGTAAGCTTTACTACGAATAAAGCACGGAAAATCATCTGTGGTATGCACAGAGGAAAATCACCTGGACATGACAGTCTCAGCATAGAGCATCTCAAATATGCCGGGTTTCATCTGCCACGCGTGCTATCCATGTTTTTCAACTTGTGTTTGTGTCATGGCTATTTACCGGTCGAAATGACTAAAACGATCGTAGTTCCAATCATCAAGTGTACCTTGTCAAAAGCTTTTTTTAAAGTCTGTATAAACCGAATCCACTTCCACTCCTTTATCCATAAATAAAGTCGGATAAATTTCATTATGAAATGTCTTTCAAAAAGCTTCGACAAGATCGACGATCGATCGGTCGTCTGGAGATTGACCGGTATTGTTCAACGTCTTGCCTAGATCCACTTTTATGTACCAGTGTTAATTTTGCTCTCTTCAATATACTAGGGAACACACCTTCTTTTAAACATTTATTGTAAATAATTGCTAATGGTTTTGAAATGCTTTGCGCAGTGGATTTAAAAAGACAACAGGATAACCATCGGATCCTTTAGATGGGTCCATATTTCGCAGTTCATTGGTTATTTTACATTCTTCATAGGTCGACAATGAGATTAGCGTTATTTTCAAATTGGTTTGAAGGGCTCCATATAGACAATGTAGGTGACTGGTTCAAATACCGACAAGATGAAGTCTGAAAACATATTACAGACTGTTTCTGGCTTTGACATTTGACTTTCAATTCTAATACAGAATCGAAGATAGTATGACAGACTTATTACTTTTGCGGTTAGAGACGTAAATCCGTAATAGAGGTATGTAAGGAAAGAACCTGTTGGAACTCTGTACTCTCTGCCTACCCCGCAAGGGATCTGGCGTGATGATAAAGATAGATAGATAGATAGAGACGTAAATCCAAAAATGTTTAATGTTTGCGCTGACGTTGTTCTCAACTGAGGTAATGTAGGATGAGTAGCAGGAATTACATGTTTCTTTAAAAATCGACCTGTACTCCGAGAATTTGTTTTATTCTGAGAGTTGAAGATGATACAAGATATCAGACGATATAAGGGAATACTGATAGAGTAGAGTTTAACAATAATATTTTTAGGCCTGGAACTTTGTTGGTCGGTATGGGGAACTCTATGAATTGAAACTATTTCGTTGCGATGGATTGGACAATGAGTGGGAGAATTACACTACGCCTCTCGGAAAGGTTTTTATATTGCACAAACGGGTCTGTTGTTTCAGTGTATCGATTGTCAATTCGACATTATCTATAGTCGACTCGACTTCGGAAGTTCTCGGGTCTGAGTTCTACGCGCTTTTTGAAAACTTCGTGTTTATCCGAGTGAATAAGAGAAGTTGATTGTAAAGTGGTGCACCATGTAACTTATTCACCCACTGTTTTAAAATTGACTGCCCACTTCTTATTCTTATACTGATTTCAGTTCGCCTTGTATATTAGATAATATGGCTTTAATATCGTCCCGAATTTAGAAAATATCTTTGTTCATTTCACTGCGCCAGAGACTTAGAGTTTTATTTAACTCTAGGGTAAATGCGATAAAGTCGACGAGACTGGTGGGCTGCATAAACTTCTTAGAGCTGTCAGCATTATAATTGGTATGTGTAGGTTGCAGAAGAGCACTGTTATCCAGATTTTCGCAGGATGTGTCCATCGTGTCATCGTAGATTGGTAATAGCGAACTTCGTACTAATGTATTGATATTAAATTTTCTTTTTGTTATATTAATACACGGTGAACACTTTCAGGAAGCCTTATGTTCCAAGTTTAGTGAGGCATACTGTTATGATGTTAAATTCAAGCATTTAAAATGGTATTTAGGATTGCAAGCATTGCATATAAGGGTTTCATCGTGTGCCTGTCGGGAAATATTACAACATTCCATAATTGCAAATAAATCAGTACTGACTAGAAATAGGTCCAAGCGGCTCCACCTCTGTTAACCTCTCAGAAAGGTACCGCAAATAGTTCTAACGGTCGTTACATATATAAAGTCTGATTTTACGTACAAAATAAACGCCAAATTAAGTAAACCTATCTTTCTATCTATCTATATCATCACGCCAGCTCCCTCGCGGGGTAGGCAGAGAGTACAGAGTTCCAACAGGTTCTTTCCTTACATACCTCTCTGGCTTCCTCAACTCTCATAGTTCGTCTCATACACACTCGCCGGTTACGGAGACTCTTGACTTGCCCTTCAGCTAAGACACGGTCTATTTGGTCATAGTAAGATAGTCTAGGTCTTCCCCAGCACCTACATCCTTCCACTTTCGCATTGTATATCTGTTTTGTCATTCTTTCTTCTGGCATTCTTTCTATATGCCCGAACCAACGGAGCATACCCTTTCTCATCTTTACACCGATACTATCTTTCATACCTACTCGCTTTCTTACTACGCTGTTGCGAATACGATCGGGACTCCACACATCTTCCGCAGAGATCGCATTTCGACCGCATTTATCCTGCTTTCGTTCTCCTTCTTACATACCCAACTCTCACTGCCATATAACAGCGTTGGGACAAGCACTCCGTTATGCATGGCCAGCTGCGCCTTTTGGCTTAAGTGCCGGCTCCCAAGTAGCCTTCCCATCGCACCATTCACTCTATTACCTGTATTCACTCTTCTCTCTATATCAGCGGTGTATTTCCCATCCTTACTGAAGGCGCATCCAAGATATACAAACTCATTCACTTGCTCCAGCACATCGTTACCAACCACAATCCTTGCATTCGTTCTGGTTTCTTCCCGTTCAAAAACCATAATTTTGGTTTTCTTCACATTCAAATGTAAGCCATTGTTCATGCAGTCGTCTCTCATAACTTAGACTAGTGTTAAGTAAACCACTTGTTATATACATATACTTACAACAAATTCAGCGTTTTTCTAGTAATTTCACAAAAATGTTAACACAAATTATTTTTACGAATTGTTCAAATACGGAGCTATGCGCAATGTAAACATGCACCAGTAGCGCCACCTGGCTACTCACACAAATCAAGTGAAATGTCACTTCATAACAATTGTAGAGTTTGCTATGAAATTTACCCAAGTTCTTTTTATTAACCCTGCGGACCCACCTGTTTAAAATATTTCCCTGGAAGTAGGAAAATTTTTACTAAATGGTAATCCTAATTTCATACCAACCCCCTGTCAATGTCATCCGCGGGCCAAAAGTCCGGCGATGTGGCGTGTTATTGTCTGGTGGTCTTTATAGCCCTTATAATAAGCCCTTAGAATCGATCGATCCTTACAGAACTTATTACAGGGAATCCGTGTAATCTCGCCGGCCGATTGCTTTAGCCAAAGTAAAAAATAATTAATCATATTCTCGTGTGATACTTACGAACATCTACATATACATCTATATACATGTAGTAAAACTAATTGAACGGATTTACTAAAATTCGTAAAATAATAAACATAATACATTTTACATTTTTTAACAACAACATAATACATTTTTTTAATGTAGAGACTGTTCATACGGTCGGGTCCAAGTATTTTAAGACCCACCGTAAAAATAGGCCTCAAAAACTATCTGACTGCACCCGAAACCTCATGGCTGAGCGACGTTCCATGACGCTCCAAACCTCCGATGATGCTAAGTCCTATAGGCAGCTAAATGGACAGATATTAAAGTCCTTGCGACACGACTTACGGTCCTTCAATGCAAGGCGTATTGAGGAGACCATAGAGCAGAACAAGGGCTCTAAAGTGTTCGCAAGAGACGCGTCTATTGGGCAGAGCCAGTTGACGAAACTGAAGACGGAGGACGGAAACGTAACGTCAAATAGGTCAGAGGTGCTCAGGGAGATAGAGAGGTTCTATGGACAGTTATATACCTCAGTAGTTAAACCTGTTGTTGACTTGCTAAAAGACCCAAGAGCCAAGCTAACCCGACACTGCACTGAAGATATCCCGGATATCAGCCTGTGCGAGATTAGGATGGCTCTCAAACAACTAAAAAACAACAAAGCGCCGGGTGAAGACGGAATTACTGCAGAACTTCTGAAGACGGGCGGATCGCCGGTACTTAAAGTCCTCCAGAGGCTATTTAATTCCGTCTTGCTTGAAGGGAAAACGCCGGAAGCATGGAACAGGGGTGTGGTGGTGCTGTTTTTCAAGAAAGGTGATAACACCTTATTGAAGAACTATAAGCCCATCACACTGCTGAGCCATGTTTATAAGTTGTTGTCGAGAGTCATTACGAATCGTCTCGAACGAAGGCTTGATGACTTCCAGCCTCCCGAACAAGCCGGTTTCCGGAAAGGTTTTAGTACCATCGACCACATACATACGCTGCGGCAGGTTATACAGAAGACTGAGGAGTATAATCGGCCACTATGCTTGGCGTTTGTGGACTATGAGAAAGCCTTTGATTCGATCGAGACTTGGGCGGTTCTTAGATCTCTCCAGCGATGCCGCATTGACTATAGGTACATCGAAGGGTTAAAGTGCTTGTAAAATAACGCCACCATGTCAGTCCGAGTACAGGGGCAGTGCACGAAGGTGATCCCCATAAAAAGAGGAGTAAGACAGGGAGACGTCATTTCTCCGAAACTGTTTACGGCCACCTTAGAGGACGCCTTCAAGCTCTTGGAATGGCAAGGACTTGGCATCAACATCAATGGCGAATACATCACTCACCTTCGATTTGCCGACGACATTGTGGTCATGGCGGAGTCGCTGGAAGATCTAGGACGAATGCTCGGTGACCTCAATAGAGTATCCCAACAAGTGGGTCTTAAAATGAATATGGACAAAACAAAAATAATGTTTAATGTCCATGTCGTACCCACCGCACTCACCGTTGGGAACTCTACTCTTGAAGTTGTCGACGAATACATTTACCTGGGACAGGCAGTCCGGTTAGGTAGGTCCAACTTTGAGAGAGAGAGGTCAATCGACGAATCCAACTCGGCTGGGCAGCGTTCGGGAAACTGCGCAACATCTTCTCATCCAAAATACCTCAGTGCCTAAAGACTAAAGTTTTTAGTCAATGTGTGTTACCAGTGATGACATATGGATCAGAGACGTGGTCTCTTACAATAGGTCTCATAAAAAAGCTCAAAGTTGCTCAGCGAGCTATGGAAAGAGCTATGCTCGGCGTTTCTCTACGTGATCGAATCAGGAATGAGGAGATTCGTAGAAGAACCAAGGTCACCGACATAGCCGTTAAGATTAGCAAGCTGAAGTGGCAATGGGCTGGCCACATACTGAGCTGTGATTTAGAAATAAAGAATCTTTCTTAAGATCATATGGCTATTTGCACCAAAATAAGACCCAACACGGTTGTTTTTATTTTTTCTGTCTGTTTGTTGGTCCGTGCCTATCTCCGGAACGGCTTAACAGATTTTAAATGTTCATTTAAAGGTCTACCATGAAAGTTCCAATCCGAAACTTCGGAGCCGAACGGTACACGAATGAAATACGATGCGTGTACCTACCATGAAGTTGCATCGGATTTATTTCTTTCGGTCGGGCACTATAGACTGTGTTCGTCAATGAATGACAGATGCGAAGTATGTTTCCGTTTACGAAAAAAATAGTATAAAGGAAGTAGTATAAACCAACCTAATAAAAAGTGCATTCGCTTCTTATCAGACACATGGTAAGTTATGAACATTCCAAGTTAGACGTATAAAATTATTAAATGTCAAGCTGTCATAATGACATATATAATTTTTTTGCCTAAGCTGAAATGGCGCAATTATTTTTATTATTATATTCGCAAAAGAAATCGATGTGAGTTCGAACCCGATTAATATTTTGGTCTTTTTATTTTGTGTTTTTACAGTTTTTATTTTTTATTAATATATGCGTGGGGTTGCCAATAAAGTTGTTTAAGAACAGCAACTTGACAAGAATTATTATGAGAAACAAAGCATCGCAACCTAGGCGGATGCCCTTCTGCTTTCGATCTTAGAAAAGATTTTTAGACAAAGTCGTGCTATTTCGTATGTTTGTACTCTATGTTAAAATGGCAATAATAATATTATAAAAACACCATATAATTCCAGTTTGAACGCATTTATTGCTTTAAGATAGCAACAAAATCTCCATTAAGCCATTCCTGTTTCAATTAAAACACCCAAAATTATAAAATTCACACGTACGAAAGTAAAAAGTTACCTCTTTAGTTTTCGTATAATTGAGGTTAAAATCACGAAAGAAGTGCTGTCAAAATGCCGAAACTTCGTTTGTTCGGATCACTTCATGGTAGCGTTTTACGACGAACGAACGTCGCAAGCCGTCTTCGGGACTGATTTCGGAACGATAGTACTTCGTGGTAGGAATCGCCCCAAAATTTCGATCCGATACTTCGGAATTACGTTTCATGGTAGACCTACTGTCAGTGGAAGATTGAGGACTTTTTTGGGATAGTTTTTATTTCCACATACTAACACGGCTGATTGGCTTTTAAAGAAACTTAATACGGAGATGTCTTAGGTCTTGGAATAATAAACAGGATCTCTGCTATCCTGGAAAGACCCACCTATCTATGTCCAATTACAAAAAAAACGCGTGCGTAGCCACGAGTAACAACTAGTGCAGAAATAAATGCGAATCAGAATACAATATAACAAACCTATATCCGGAGAAGTAAGATTCTGAGAGACAGATTTACTTATTACACAAAATTATTTATTAGCTTTCTGTTCTCTTCGCCCTTATTCGCGAAATTTTAGCACGGAGGAGCGTAATTAATCATGATATATCATGTATATCTGGTTACCTCCGTAGGAAAACAGGAATAATACCAATGCGGCCTCATGGTGCTTGTCGATCTCAAACACAAAATGTCTAAAACGGTCAATGTGTTATTAAGGTTTCTGTATAAAAAATGTCAATACCAGACCGGAGTTTAGAATTGTGTTCGGTGTTGTGGTAATAAACTTACCTTCTGTTACAGTGGGACCTATTGGCGAAATATGGGTACATAGTACACCTCTGACGGCGTTTATTTATATTTTCATTTATTCATTATTTTCAGATGAGCGAAGTAAAGATTGTTGTCGGTCAGATGGTGCAGAGTGTATGGGTAAACGATAGGGTCGTCCAGATGGAGCTGGAGCTGTTCTCCAGGCAGCTGGTGTTGAGCCAAGCTGCCTACAATCCTATGAAAATGTTCTTCTTGAATAGACCAATGATAATAGCGGTACTATCAATATTATGACATTAAATCGTGTCCATATCATTAATATCAGGGATACATTACTTGGCAAGGTGCATACATTACAATTTAATACTGTCCAATAAACTCGCACATAACTACGTGTTTTTCGACAGTCTAGCCTTTTTTTTTGAATTGACCTATAAGTTTCAATTTTTTACAATGGTAAGGGATCGTAGACCTTAGAAACTATTTATAATTCACAAATCCAGCGACAACTTGACAGGACCAAATTTCTAAACGAATAATAAATGTTTCCCGCTTAAGACGACTAGTGAATAGTTAACAACTTAATCAATCGACATAAATTATCGATATATGTAAAATATTTATATTTTTAATTAAATTAAGGTTGAATTTTACTTACTGTGCATTTAGACGATAAACGAATTTATGTTGATCACGATTTTACCGATTTCAGTCAAGATTTTGTAAGTAAAACAAACTTTAAATCAAATATTATCGATATTTTGTTGTTTATTTATCTTAACGTTGTTTATTTATTTATGTTAGTTGTATAAGATTATATTTATCTTATTTCTTGATGTATTATCATCAAAATGTATATTGTGGTACACGATTATTTAAAAAGTATCAAATCCTGACAACACTGTAACCGTCAATTTTTTGTTAAATTTGTGAACACGAGTATACAATAATTTCAGTTTCATACCTCGACCCGTTCCTGAGCAAAATGGTCTTAACCATTGGACAGACAGACAGGCAGACAAACAACATAGTGGTAATAAATAAGGGTCCCGTTTTAACCGATTGAGGTACGGAACCTTCAAAATGTTCTTTGGTTGTATCAGCTAGACTGTCGTAACAATAATAAAAAGTCATATTTGTTGCTTTATATTTCATCTATGTCTTACCGGCAATTTCTATGCATTTTTGACACCACGAAACAACAATATTATTCCAGATGAAACCCACAAAACCGTCCAATACTCTTCCACCACAACATAACTCAGAATATAATACCGGGCACCCACATTCTGCTCACAGCGATGCATCTCGTTCGACATATCAACTAGGAATGAGCCGAAATTGCGCTATGCCCCTCTTTTACAAATTTTATGAGGGCAATCAATTGATCAACAGTTAAAAGCAAATATAGGTGGCACCATATTAACACACGTATTTGAGTAAATAGCTTTATTGATCCATTTATCAATTAATTATATTAAATAATAATAATAAATAATAAAATAATTTATTTTCTCAACAATACGAGCGTCATCTAATAGAATACCAGGACATTTATGAGAGACTGGTGCCCGAGATAGGTATAAGAATACCTGTGTTACGGGTCACCAGGCCCCCGAAACTTAAAGTTACATTTAATATTAGATCAGGTATGAACTAGATGTGTGATGAAAATATAAAATAAGAAATTTAAGAAAGTTTACTATAAAATAGAGAGGATAAACAGTTTGTGTGCGCGTGTGCGTGTGCGTGTGCGTGTGCGTGTGCGTGTGCGTGTGCGTGTGCGTGTACGTGTGTGTGTGCGTGCGTGCGTGCGTGTGTGTGTGAGCGTGCGTGCGTGCGTGTGTGTGTGAGCGTGGGTGTGTGCGTGTGTGTCACATACACATATGTGTGTATATGGAAGGATACTTTACGTGTAGGCCAAGTGAGTGTGAGTGTATATGTGTATTGAAGATATAAGCAATTTGGTATAAGCAGACGTTCAGTTGCCTAATAGTGCAGTGTTTTCAGCCATTTACATAATGTAGATTTACATACTGATTTACGTAATGGGTATATTGACAGCAAGGAGTTTATTTTATTATATAGATGTCCTCCCAAAAAACAATAAAATCTTTGCGAAAGTTTAGTGTCAAAGGAATCAGAAGAACATGCATAAACTTTTCTCCATTTATTCTTGTTTAAGTTAGGATTATATTCCAACCGTGTATGCGTTTTTATTATTATACATAAAATAAAGGTCTCCCTAACATTAAGCACATCCCAGTGTTTATACAAATCAGTGGTTGGATAATAAAAACGCAATCCCGCAGCAACCTTGAGTAAAGCTCGCTGTGTTCTCTGAACTTCCAGAAGGTGCACTTTGCTTGCCCCACCCCAAGAAGTCATGCAATAGTTAACTATTGACTGGCAGAAAGCAGAGTAGACCACTTTAATGGTCTTAGTATCCGCCATATGCCTTAATATCTTGAAAATGTATATCATCTTACGTATTCTAGTTATAAGAAAGTCAATATGAGCCTTAATAGTTAGTGTTTTGATCTATGTATCCTTCAAGATATTTGATGGTGCTAGTTCTTTGTAGGGGTTGAAAGAGAAACGATGGAACAGCAGTGAGGGAGCAGGAGTGGACAGTGATGTTGAGTGACACTGGGGGAAGAAGATTTTTCTTAGAAGCAAAATCATGTATTTGGTTTTGTCTACATTAAGTGTCAATATATTTCGGTTTAGCCTTAGACAGATCTCATCAAATTCTCTTTGGGCGCTATAAAAATCATCCTTCCAAGTATTACCACTAAAGAAGAGCGCTGTATCAATTAAAATTCAAATTATTTGTTGCTTACACGTGTAGTTGTTACATATATTTTTTCTACACATGAAACCTATCAGGGCGCAGCAGAAGGCTAATATTGCGAATAATTTTAAATACATTTAAAATATTGAAAATAAATATTAATAGATTTTAGGTTGATATAATTTACTGAACAAAAGCTGACAGTTGTGTGGGTTGATGTATGAACTAACGCATTTTTTACTTTGTTTACAGATACTGTCAACCATCAGCACATACATAGTCGTTATTATACAAATTTAATATGTCACAAATCATTTTAAAGTCATATTAATTTCACAATCTTGCTTCAAATCCAGCATTTTTATATCTAAATGTTTTAAAGTGTTGTGTAAACAAAAATGTGTTTATTATGGAGGTAGGTGATAGGCACGCCTATAGACGAAACCGTTTTAAACTACCTATTTAAAATGTTTTTAAGTCACCGTTTCTTTTCTTTAAGGGGTGTACGCCTTGAAATTCACGATTTTATTAATGTTTAAGCTAACGTGTGTCGACTTAAAATTCACAAATTGTTTACATGCAGGTACTTAAATAAAATAGATGTGTGTTGAAAGTGTTTTATTTTTCAATAAGTATACATACCTCCAATGGTGTACTGTGTGCACCTTGCCGATGATGTTACATTTTAATAATGCGAGGCGAGCCATTACTTATACCGGGCACGACTCCAGACCCGAACTGCTTTTGAGAACTTTTTGATACCGATTTTTTAACCTAGATTTCGAACCACTAGGCAACGTAATCATCTACTAAATAAACAAGATGTCTATAATTTTAAAGTTATCAAATCTACTTATATCACTACCCCAGATATCATATGGAATAGACAGAGAGTACAGAGTTCCAACAGGTTCTTTTCTTGCAGACCTCTCTTGCTTCCTCTACTCTCATAGTTCGGCTCATACACGTTTGCTTTTTGGTTTTAGGAACACTTGCTTTCTTCCTTATTCCACAATAGTTCAAATGACAGTAGCTCCAATCTATGACAACCATCTTATTGATTGATTGATCTTCATAAGCCTTGATAGGTTTTAATATGTCTCACTAGACCGAAATCAGTCTCTTGATTAATTGAACTTTAGTGCTGAAATGTAGAATTCATCATTCTTTTTGAAATGTAGAATTCATCATTCAATTCGTCATTCTTTTTGAAGACATTAATTAAAGCAATGCTACCTGTAGTTGAGTGGATCAACTCTAATAGTTGATTCTTACTTTTTGATACTAGATGGCAATATATTAACACGCTCTATAACGCTTTCTGGTGTTAAGTAGGTGAAATAATAGTTTTACTCTTAAACACTAGATGAAACCATATCAATGCTATCTAGTTATAGAGGTAGGATATAAAAATAGAGGGATTATAAAAGCAGTTCAGCCGTACAATTTTTTCGTACACTGGGTACCATTTGGGTAACTAATTTAATAATCTTTGTTTCTTCATGGTTCGAACTTCTTTTTTATTCAAAATTTATGATTTGTCATTTTCACGTAGGCTCCACGCAAATTTATCGGTTAATATTTAGTGACTGTTCTCGGAGACTTTTAATTTGTTTTAAATTAATAAAAAGATATATATTTAAAATATTTGTGAAAACATGGTACCACACAACTAAAATACCGTGTTTTATATTGGAACGCAAATCTTATTGGTCTAGAAATCAGATGAAGCTAAATTATGTAAGCTTCGTACGTTGACTTGGTTTTGCTGTAACATGGTAAACATAAAATGTATTTTTTTAAAAAGATGTAACTAGTTTGAAGATGCATAATAACTACATCATATTGATTGTGATTCTTAAGCATACATGATTAGATTTAGATAGAATCTTAGTAATCATATTCCCAAAGAGATTAGTCATAATGATGGGAAAATTTACATCGATATCGATAGCATTTTCGAGAATTGGTAGTTATATAATTGTTAATTTAAAATATTTTTTTTTTTGTTTTAGTATGCCTACAGATATTGCAGCCTGAATGAATAGTATTTAATGCAATACTGCAAGCACATAAGAGTTGAACTCACTATAGTTGCATCTTTTCAATACAATTTACAAAAGAGTGCTTTGATGTTGGACTTAAATAGCGAAGATTACAACCAGTAGCAGTGTCAATGTAAAAATAACTTTAAATTGTTCTCTTGTAATTAATTATATTTTTTGCAATGGGTTTTTTTTTTATATTTTGTTCGCGCTTATATTGAAATAAATAAAAACGTTCTATACGGTTCAATTTTATTTTTACAAGATTTTTATTTAACTTACAATGTTCGTATGTCTATCTGTCCGTGTGTCTGTCTTTCTGGTCCAAATCTTGTGATCCATTTTTCAGGCACTTGCGGGTATCCGATTTACTTGTAGCTAAAATTTGGCATACGTATGTAAGTCCATGGAGTTGGTCTGATGATAGAGTCGGAAGATGGTTATAGGAACATGTAAACTATTCAACGTAACCCTTCATGTTAAAGCTAGTTAGATTGGTATTTTACACCCGGATGGTGTCCGGGGTCTGATGATGAAACTACCCAACTTCTCAACATAACCCCGCCGTGTTTGGGCTCATTGGATTTGTCTGGACGAGTTCTGTAGACCTGGATGGTGTTCATGGTCTCACAATGAAGCCGAAGAGTGACTAACAGAACTACCCAACTACTCAACATAACCCTGACGTGTTGGGGCTCGTTACATTTATCTTGACGAGTACCATAGTATTTGTCGATCTCCGTTGTGGTTTTGCTATAAAAGCTTGTGTGTCAAGTGAATGTTAAGATTCTTTAGATTGTCAATAGCTAGACAGAATTACTATTAATAATTATTACAAAACTTAAGTAAGTCACGCATTTATTACATAGGCATTATGAGATACAGCTATATTTCGTATTGTAAAAATTATTTAATTTTCGGCATATATACAACATGATTTTATCGATAAAACTTTCACAGTTGTATGGGAAAGTACTAACACTACGTCTATGGGAAAACACAAGTATAGTCTATGGTCTATGTAAAAAAAATGTACAATGGCGTAACTGGTAATGCTGGATTTTCCCCTTTCTTATCACTGACATGACATAAGTGTAAGCAGTGCAAATATATATCTTGTAAATGCTCTCTCTATGCGTCTAGTACCTCTATGTATCTAGTGCAGAATGAAGGGCATTAGTTTAACATTTGATTACTCGATAGATCTTAAGTTCGAACCGCAAGACTGGTTAGTCTTTTTGAATTTCAAGAAAGTTTAAAATACATTTTAACATTATAATAATGAAGTAAAACTTACAGAGTAGGCAGAGAATTAGATAAAAATGGATATAGATAACATAACTCGACGAAAGACACTAAAAGACTGAGTGGTTCCCTAACTGACTTAACAAGTTCTTCATTATATGATATGTCCACTATAACGACTACAAGTGATATCCTATACCAAACTCACAACTCGAATGACAACATTATTGAGATAGATGTGTAGAAAAGTCAATTAAGATCTGCAAACACCGAAATTGAAAATCACAGTTTAGAAATGATTTCGCTAAGAAATGAAATAAAGAAATGCCACAAGGTACGTATAAAACACTTGGATTTACAGATATTAACATGACACCAATGACTATGAGGAAACGAAAGAGAGTAAAAACCTACATGGGTGATGACATAGAATTTAAAATTATTGAATCAGACAGCTCACGTGATCAAAATAATTCATACACTGATACTTTTACACAAACAAAAATTGCAGGACTAGGAATAACGTCCTCTATAGAAACTGTCCCTATGCTTATAAACAACATAAGTAATAATTGACACAGCTCCACGAACATTGAAGATAGTCCAAAAAATGTTTCAGGAAAAGCTACCAAGGATTGTATAACATCAGCTCAGCAAGAATCTCAAAATAAACTAAACAACATAAGCGCGAAGGAATATTTAGAACCCAAAACTAAAAAACATAAAATAACTCTTTTAAGCAGTGAAATTAAGAATGATATATATATACACGCTGCCACTAACGGAACATACCTTGACAAATATCAGCTATGTCATTTTAGAAAGCCGAAATGTGGAATAAAACACATACTAAATGGAATAAAAGGACATATACAACACTTCACAAAATTAGATTGTTGTTATTGTATAATTCTAATAGGAGAGCAAGACATAGACAACAAATAACTACGTTAAATTAATCTTATATATGAAAAAATATTAAGAACACCAATATAATAATTTGTTTACCTACTTTTAAAATCAGTAATTATAGCATGTTATACAATTTTAGAATCGAAACATTTAATAATCTTTTGTATTTA
The DNA here is from genome assembly GCA_905147815.2 of Phalera bucephala. NCBI lineage: Eukaryota > Metazoa > Arthropoda > Insecta > Lepidoptera > Notodontidae > Phalera > Phalera bucephala. The sequence goes on along the minus strand of LR990629.1, from coordinate 7,480,331 downwards.
GATACGCTTACATTCTAGATTCAAACCTCAATCTCTCATATGACTATGAAATGTATACTAAAAATATGGAATATTAAATTATAAAGGACTTAGTACTATATTGAATGACCTGCCGAATTTAATCATAGCGTTTGACTTGTATAATTGTAGTTATCTAAAAAATAGCGCTAACTGTGACAGTAACAATGAACATGACGTATATTTTTTTGCTCTAATAACTATATTCATCGGTTTTTTTTTGCCGTAATGGCGACAAGAAGCCAATTTTTATAATTTACTGTTATACTCTATTACTACTTGACATTGGCGAAATACACTGTTAAAGTGTGCGGCCATTAATTAAAATAAGAAGAAGAAGAAGAAGAACTATATTCATCTGCTACACTAAAACATAGCGGGTTTTATAAATAAACAAGACTTGCTTATCGTTCACCTAGAAGAACTTAAATGTAAAGGATTAGAGATAGATGTAATTTGTATAACGGAACATTTCATAAAATCAGGATATGAAAACTTATTAAATATTATAAACCATAAACAAGCTTCATTCTACTCTAAAAATACGAAGAGAGGTGGTGTTATGTAAAGATTTAACAGAAGTAAATAAACAGTCCATGTCTGGCGTTTTTGAATGCTGTGCCATTGAAATACCTAGTTATCAGATTATAATAATTTGCATTTACAGAGTCCCAAATCCTAACAATCTAAATGTATTTTATGAGAAACTAGATATAATTTTAAAGAAAGCTGTGACACTGAGCAACAGAAAAATCATTTTATGTGGCGATTTTAATATAGATATATAAAAAATAACAATATTTTATTAAAATTTGAATTTGGGGGTCTGTCCAAGAGCGTGCTCTTCGCGACCCCTGCCAGTCATTATGACTGCAATCTTGGACCGAAGACGTACCGCAGTGCGGGCTAGGGCGTCCCCCCGAGGCGACGCGTACCGGCCCGCCCCCGTCGGTACGAATATAGGTGGAAGCGGCGATGGGGGCCGCCACCCATCACGCCGGCCCGAACTGGCGAGTCGTGGGGTGCAGAGTGTCGAATAGGCACTTGGAATGTAAGGGGTGGTATGGAAGATAAGATGCATGAGGTGATTCATGTGATGAAAGAGAGACGCCTGGATGCTCTGTGTGTAACAGAGACTAAGCGAAGGGGCAGTGAAACCTGTGATCTTCCTGATGGCACGATGACTCTGTGGTCTGGGGTACCGCAGGGCAGTCATGCCAGCATGGGAGTGGGTATCTTGCTGTCACATCGCCTGGCCTCTGGAGTGAGAGATTATGGCTTGTACGATGCAAGACTTCTCTGGGTCCGTTTAAAACTGGGTGTCACTAAAGTATTTTTGGTCGCAGCATATGCTCCCGTAAGCTCGTTGACACCCCAGGACCTTGAGAAGTTTTGGGATAATGTCAGAGAAGTTCTGGATGTGGCTGAGGCTAATGAAAAGGTGATTTTGTGTGGCGATCTGAGCGGATGGGTGGGAACCAGGCGGCAAACTTGCGACGCTGCTCTGGGTCCCTATGGTGATAAGAGAGTGAATGATGCAGGTAAGCTCATTGTGGATATATGTTTGGAAAGAGGCCTCCTTGTGTCTAATACGATATTTAAACATAAGGATATATATATGTACACGTGGAGAAGGAATGAATAAAAAAGCATGATAGATTTGATCCTGGTAGATAACTGTCTCCGAAGCAAACTCCAAGATACACGTGCGTAGAGAGGCCCCACTCTTGAATCAGACCACTATCTCGTAGTTGCGCGGTTTAGTGGTCTGTTCAGGAAGTGGAGGCACTGGCGAGAGCGTATCCCCTTCGGAGACCATGAAATAATAAAGGTTGAAAAGTTGAAGGATGAGAGCGTGAGAAGAATGTATGAAGACAGAGTCCAGGACAAGCTTTTGGCAGTAGGTTCTTCGGACTCAAATGTAGATGAATGCTGGAATAGCCTGAAAGAGAGTTTAGTAGGTTCCGCGAAAGAAGTATGTGGTTGCTCAAAGAAGCATAGTACAGCAAAAGGTTATGCATGGTGGGATGCGGAGTTGCAAAGCTTCGTAGAAAGTAAGAAGAAAGCTTGGTAGGACTATGTTTCTTTCTTTGAACCTGAATGACAGTATGACAGAGATGAAGAAAGAGATATACCGGCAATGCAAGAATGCCACCAAAACCTTAGTGAAAGAAAAGCGTGAAAGAGCCAGTGCGATTGAGGAGGAGAGGCTGGCGAAGAACTTCGAGAACAACACTAAACTCTTTTGGAGGAAAGTGAGAAAGTCTCGAGGTGATTCATCAGGTTCCAGAATGGAAAGAATAAAGTCTAAGGATGGTGACATTCTTGCACATACACAAGCTGTATGAAACCGGTGGAGTGAATATTTCGGAGAAATGTATGGAGATGCCCCGGATACTGGTGCCACAGACGAGCCCAAAGGCGAGTTTGTGGCACCGGAATCAACAGAGGGCATCACTATGGAAGAAGTTGAATGAGCGATAGGAAGTATAAAAATGGTAAAGCTGTGGGAATAGACATGATATCTGCCGAGATGATCAAATATCGTGAAAATTGCGTCCGGGACGCCTTTCGGGTCCTTGCAAACCTTTGCTGCAGGACCGGTAGGGTCCCTACAGATTGGCGCCGCGCAGTCATTGTACCCTTGTATAAAGGCAAGGGCTCACAATATGACTGCGCCAATTATAGAGCCATCAGTTTGATCAGCTTGGCAGCCAAGGTGTATGGTAAAATTATTGAAAGGAGAATGCGCGAAAGACCGATGAAATGTTGTGCGAGGCACAAGGGGGTTTCAGGTCCGGAAGAGGATGTTCGGATCAAGTTTTCTCCCTTCGCAACATCGTAGAGAAGCATCTGGCAGTGGGCCGGAAGGTTTTCTGCGGTTTTGTGGATCTTGAGAAGGCGTTTGATAGAGTTGTGCGAAAGAGACTTTGGGACATTTTGCCTGAGTATGGTATAAATGGCACTCAGCTGCGGGCCGTCCAGTCCACCTATGTGGCTGCAAGGCATCAGTACGGGTGGGTGGTAACATGTCACCTTGGTTTGACGTTGAAATCGGCGTCAAGCAGGGTTGCGTGTGGTCCGCTAGACTGTTTATAATATATTTGGATAAAAGTCTTCAAAGACTGAAAGCGATGAATGAAGGTGTACAAATGAGTGATCTAGTGGTAAATCATCTACTATATGCAGATGACGCGGTTTTGATAGCGCCAACAGCCACTGATCTGCAATCACTAGTCACAATTATGAAAGACGACTGCATGAAAAATGGCTTACATTTGAACGTGAAGAAAACTAAAACTATATTTTTTGAACGGGAGGAAACCAGAACGAATGCAACAATTGTGGGAGTAAGTTGGGGACGATGTGCTGTAGCAAGTGAATGAGTTTGTATATCATGGATGCGCATTCAGTAAGGATGGAAAATACACCGCTGACATAGAGAGAAGAGTGAGTGCAGGGAACAGAGTGAATGGCGCGATGGGAAAGCTACTTGGGAGCCGGCACTTAAGCCGAAAGGCGCAGTTGGCCATACATAATGGAGTGCTTGTCCCAACGCTGTAATGTGGCAGCAAGAGCTGGGTATGTAAGAAGGAGAATGAAAGTGGGATAAATGCGGTGGAAATGCGAGCTCTGCGGAAGATGTGCGGAGTGAAGCTGACCGACCGTATTCGCAACAGCGTAGTAAGAAAGCAAATAGGTATGAAAGAGAGTATCGGTGTAAAGATGAGAAAGGGTATGCTCCGTTGATTCGGGCATATAGTGATCAAATCGGAGAACGAATGATGTAAGTGGAATACACCGGCGTCTTAAGCAACGATATACGGATGCTACGAGTGACTCAGCGACTTGGCAGCAGTATTTGGGTACTAACGAGAGTAGTACTAGTGTGTGATTAGTTTGCGTGTGTATTTGCATTCGTACTGACGTACTGACGTACTGACGTACTGTTTTGTGTGTACAGCGCCTAATAAAGTACTTCGCACGTTATTCGGAATTTAATTACCTTGCAAACGTAACAAGATGAAGCTTGCACTGTAACAACCGATTAGACTTGCCAGTAATACTTGCATAGACAACTTTGCAAACAATGTCTCACACAAATGTAAAGCTGTAGGTAGATCTTGCATAATCGAATCATACATCTCATATAATAAAAGTGCCCGTAAGGAAAGAATTCAGAATAAAATAATTGAAAAATAGAAATAGAGATTATTTGATAGACAATATGAAAAAGTTTAAGAACTACTTCATCCTTTGTGGATGTTTATAATCAAAAAAATCCAAATGAAGCATACAACACATTTATTCAGTCATTTTCCTTATTATATAAACTATGCTTACCTATATATACCTATAAACTAGTAATGATTAACGCTATAAAAAAAGTGAAATAGATTTCACGAGGCTTAAAATAACTGCATTAAAAACAAAGACAGTTACTATGGTTATACAGGTTAAATCGTAATACTAATACAAAATCAAACTACAAAAATATAGTTATATCTACAGAAAAGTTATACGATTAACTCAGAGAGCTCAAAATAACTACTACATACAAACTTCAAGAATTAAATCCAAAGCTACGTGGCAAGTCATAAATAGATACAAATTTACCAAAGGAAAATATTATGAATATTAAAACAGATACAAGGACAATGACGCGTCTATGACATAGCAAATGCGTTTAATGATTATTTTATTGACGAGACGACGAAAAATGAACTAAATAATAATACTTTTAATAATGACATTCCTAATAATAATGGTAACTTACATAAACAGAAACCTGATAGATATTGTAAATGAATGTTCATGTCGCCCGTTATAAATAGTGATATAAGTTCTGTTATTACAAACTTACGGAACACAAATAGTGTAGGATATGACGTTATAACAACACGACTCATAAAATATGCTGGGGATTTAATAACACCGGTACTAAACATACATAATAAATAGAAGTATATCAGAAGGAACCTATCCTGAGGCATTGAAAATCTTAATTGTTAAACCCCTACACAAACGGGAAAATAAAGAGGATATGAAAAATTATAGACCAATGACCCTAACTTCGGTAATTTCTAAAATATTTGAAAAAATATTATGCATCTATCTATATACGGATATCTAAACAAATTCATTATATTATGTGACGAACAAAAGGCATTCCGATAAAATACAACAATTAACATGGCTATTTTTGACTTAATGAACAAGTTAATGGACAATATGGATAAAAGAAATACTATATGTGCAATATATACCGACATGACGAAAGCGTTTGACTATGTAGATCACAACATATTATTAAATAAATTATATGATTATGGAATTAGAGGCAATATATATAAATTATTAAAATCGTACTTAACAAACCGCAAACAACAAACTGAAATAACTCAAATATGCTGGAGAACTAGAAAGGTAGTAAAATATTATTCGAAACTGAGATACGTACGCAAGGGTCTCCCACCCCACCCCCACCTTGGTGTACCCCAAGGAACAGTGTCAGGACCATTATTATTTTTAATATATATTAACGACTTACCAAAATCTGTACGCCACTCAATGATTTTATTCGCTGAGGATAGTACTGCTTTTGTACATTTCACTAATAAAAATGACTACGAGAAAGATATAAATGATACGGTTATAGATATTGTGACATGGCTAAACAAAAACGGTCTAAAAATTAATATGAAGAAAACAAAAATAATGCAATTTTACCAAAGGACGCCGTCAACAAAGGTAAATGTAAATTACGAAGGAATCAATTTAGAAGAAGTTGAAACAACAAAATGTTTAGGTATCACTTTAAATAAAAAACTTACTTGGAAACCCCAGATAGATGAAATATCCAGAAGACTAAGCCAATCATCTTATGCACTATACATGTTATCTAAAGTAGCAAACCGTGAAACGCTTCTGACAGCCTACCATGGTCTAGTAGCATCAGTCCTACGGTATCATTTTCTGGGGCTTTTCGATGCATAAGGATTTGGTATTTAAAGCACAAATGAGATGTATCCGAGCAATATGTAATCTGAAAGTAACAGATAGCTGTGTTCCGTTATTCAAATCGTTAAAAATACTAACTGTGCCATCTTTATATATTACGGAGGTTTCGATATTTGTCAAAATAATCCGAAATTGTTCACACAAATATCGGAAATACGTAGAGGTCCATAAAGAGTCCAATACGGAAATGTTTTATGCAATAAAGTATGCAAAACCTCGCTAGTAACAAAAAGTGTTCTGGGAATAGCGCCAAAAATATACAATAAAGTACCAAGTTATATAACAGATACGCAAATTGACAAATTTGCATATCTTTTATACAAACAGTACTCAATATTAATAGAAAAATGTTATTTTTCTGTCGAATCATTTCTATTCTATTTGTAAAATAAATAGGACAAAATTTATTATCAATTATAATTATAATTTAATATTCAATTTTATAATGTTATTTTATATTATTTTTATTGCATGATACTGAACATAATAATTTTATTATAAATTTTGTGACTACCCGTGTTTAACAAATAAGGGATACTGATTCTGATACTGATTCTATGTCATAGTATCAACGTTATCTTGTGTCGAAAACTTAACAACTAGTTATACTTTTCAGTACTAGATGGCGCTGTACGTTCTGAAATAAACTTGTGCTGAAATTTTTTTCCAATTTAGTTGCTGGAAATGGGTCGCATTAAAAAAAAGTGCGCGTATGTAAATATCTAATGGCCGGTTTCTATTTTAAAGGAAAGACTTGCCTATATATTGCCATCATTAAAAATGTTACTATCAGAATAATCTTATAACCTAAGAGTTCAGGAATGTATTTTAAAGGCCTTAGAATAAAAACCTGCAAAATGTTATCCTACATATGTTTTGATTTTATAAGTCTTTGTCGTGTAGTGTGTTATTGAGGTAGGTTTTTAATTGTATTGTACCAGACAAAATTTTATTAAATCTGCAAAATTTAGGTGCCATCAATTATATTGGTAAAATGAATATGGCCACAAGTGTATTCTCGTTATGTAGTTTAGTGTATATATCAATCTGTACCTATTTATTGATTATCTTTAATTAAAACAGAGATCGATAATGTCGATAGTGTTTTGCCGACCAAATCATAAGTACAGTAACTATGTTCTACATTGATACTGTGTTTATGATTTGGACGGCAGTATTTTCGGAATAATGCTTCCACTAATAAGCAGCCTTTGAGGTGCATGCACGTTTAACGGCTGTCTTTTGAACTTAATTAACTAAAACCTGAAAAACTGGCAACAAAACTATAAAAAAACAAAGCTTTTGATTTTATTACACTAATACATTTCTATTCTAAATCATCTAACATAATAACTTCCTTTATTCAGAAAACGTTTTAGAAAGTTTATCCACAATGATTCTAGTTCGTTCTGACAAATACTGATCAATTTGTCCCAAAACTTTTACAACATGCAGCATTTTCTGTACACCTTTCTTGAATACTTCAATCTTTTCAGCACTGGATTCTTCTCCCGAGTCTCTTATTATTGCCGAAATTGCCATTGGAGAGCCTACACGAGGTGCTAGATAGGACTCTTCAGAGTATTGGGTCAACTTTGGCACATTGATCTTTGGAATTCGCAATTTTGGTACCTTCAGTTTCGGTAGACCCAATTTCGATACGAAACCGTTTGGAGGTGCTATTGCTATAGGTATCTGTGTATCACTGAACCCAGTTAAGTCTTGATCTGGTTCAATAAGGATGAATTTTCCATCTTCAACCGCCTTCGGGATGGCATTATGTATAAGGTTGCAAAAGGAATCAATGCGAGACTTGCTGATGCAGTCTGATGTCTTTGTTCTTAAATTAGGTCCGAAGGCGCCCTGGAACGCAAAAATAAAAATGATACAATACGACTATGCGATATTTACCAATCGCCACTGTCTATTTGGTCATGGTAAGACAGTCTAGGTCTTCCCCGGTACCTACATCCTTCCACATTCGCATTGTATATCTATTTAGTCATTCTTTGTTCCGACATTTTTTCAGAGAGAGCTCTGTAAGGAAAGAACCTGTTGGAACTCTGTACTCTCTGCCTACCCCGCAAGGGATCTGGCGTGATGATATATATAGAATATCAAACTATGAGTGTCTCCCTCTTTACCTATATCTTACCCTTTCATCGGAGCAGTCAATCGTTAGTCGTATCGGTGGCGGAGCTGTGGTGACGTTGTATACCTGAAGAGTTGAAAGTTTTAATTTGTATTTTATTTCTATTGCATTAAAGTATATAATGGAATAAAAAAATACTTATAAAACTAATTTAAAGTTAGGTATTGCTTATATTATAGACACTTATTCTCATTTTGTCGAATTTATTATTTCCTTATTGATTAGAAAGAGTTAAACGGTTATCCCCTTTGGTACGTAGGTATCTATTCACATATCAACTTATAACGTTTGCCATTTGGCAGCAAGCAGACAATAAATAAATACAGCATTCAAAACATCTCTTCGGACCTCTATACTGTAAACAACCTTGGTACAACGACTTCCGCTTCCATCTTTATACATTTATCAAGAAATATTATCACTTTGATTGCGAAAAGATTGTATAAGATACGAACCAACAGCAAAGCAATAGCCACGTACCGACACATTATCCAGCCGGTCGCATCTTACCGCGTCCGAACACAACTGCAATCGATCACGTACCACGATCGCTGCATGCAGCTACTGCACTCTCAGCAGATCTTCAATCGGCAGTACTGACACCATTAATGCGCTGAACAATCCAGGGACATACCTATTAAATGACTATACGTTCTGTTGTATGTAAATGACAATCGCCAATTACGGGGATATACGGCAATGAATAACATTTAACAAAATGTACATACATAACCGAAATTGAGATGAAAAACAGACATTTAGTGGTGGAAGTTAACATATACTCGTATATATCAGATATACCAGAATATCTTAATATGGAGCTTCAGAAATTCACAGTAACATTGAGTTATACAGCAGGCTATACTAATTATTATTTACTATCCATAAGAAACCCTCCCTAGTCTAATAAAAGCATAAAGTATTATTACAAAGTCCGCCTTAATGAATAGTTTAAAAAAAAAGTTCTTAGAAAATAATTTCAAAAATGAAATTTATTCGTAATAGTTTCTGATTTGGTTAATCTTATTGCTGTGTAACTATCGACAGATCTTTTTTTTTCAAAATATTCTGCGTTATTAATAATTATAAACATATCAATTCATAAATTAATATTTGGGCCCTGTATTCACCTTTATTTTGTAGGTATTCCAAATTGTCCTGGCTTAACGCGAACGGTCCTGACTGTCCCTTCAGGAGGTAGAGTCGGAATGGCGTAATGCCTTTTCGGAAACCTTACCCTTTTAATCACTATACTTATCTTTACTGTTGACTAGGGACATAATTTCTACCATGGACTCGTTTAACTTTATCTAGCTAACGAAGTCACCCTAGCATCAACTTACTTAGTTCTCTTCCACGAGGCGACAATTACACAACTAATCGGTAAGGTTGTACCAGTTTCATCTTATCTACTCTACGTGTCTGCATTAAGCCTCGCTACAGTCACCATAGAGGCTGTATAAGTTAGTACAATGCAGTGGGTGTTTAATAGTTGCTATGCTTGTGGCCTAGTACTGTATCTCGCTATCAAGTTTTATTACGAGAATGAAATTAGGAAAGCATTTGATGTGGACTGTAGCAGCTGTCTTTGTTCTGACTGTGGTCGAGGTATGTAATAATTTATGTTTTCAAAAACAATAGCATAGGTGTTTGAGGTCTGTTACGAAAGAACTGCTGAAAATTTGTACTCTCTGCCTATCTATATCAATAGATAGATGGATAAAATTAGGTAGGAAGTGTAAAATAAGTAGATGGTAATGATTTAATAAATGTAAAATACATTTAAATAAATTGTCTACCGAGACCTTTCCGGTATTGAAGTAACGTATTTGTTTGGAATAGGTACACTTACATATTATATAATATCTCGCACGCTCAGTCCGTACACTTTGCTTCTAGAATTAAGATATTCGTTGGTTTTTATTTTAAAATTGTATCAATGTTTCATTAGAAGAATGATCACCTAATGAAGGGAAAGCCTACAATGTACTTGAAGCGAAAACTCATGGACATGTGCATTTTCCCTATCCTCACATATTGTGCACAGACTTGGTCTCTGACAAAACTTTAGAAGTTCACACTCGTGGTTTGCCAGCGTAACATAGAGCACAGCATTTTAGGCATTAAACTGACAGACCATATTAGGAACAATGCATTGCGCTCCATGACATTAATTTCTGATGTGGGTTACAAAGCCGCCACGTTAAAATGGGTCTAGCTTGGGCAAAAATAATTACCAACTGGGTCCCACAAAACTATACACGACATCGCGGCAGGCCCAGACGAAGATGGCGGGACGAGCTGGACTCATTTCTGGAAGACAGGCATTTAAAAGCCAAAAGCAGACCTGAATGGAAGCAGTGAAGGGAGGCCTTTGCCCAACAATGGGACGATAGTGACTGAAGTATATCAATGTTTCGATGATGCTAGTAGCGACGACTTCCTTCTGATTCATCGCTAGATGCGATGGCGGTAGTTATGAGATGTGAAGGTGCCCAGGGTCTAAATAAATATATGTATTTTTGTGATTACAAATTTACTAAATAGTATAGTACTGGATGCTTTGTTAGCGATGTATATGACAGCCTTATGCTTATGTTCACCAAAATTACTTGGTATATACCATAGAGATAGGATTTATGGTATATATCATGATTGGTTTGATTGATGATATCGCCAATCAAACCGTAATAACGATTGAGTCCTGGGTTCGAAGTTGAAAATTCTGACTAGCGCTTCAGAGTTGGTACATTGTTAGAAATGCTCTGAGTATTAAATATTGTAGATATACTTATAATAACCTCATAAATATTCGGAGCAGCTTTATATTCTTTTAACAGTATTCATAACCATAAATAACACGATATAAAGATTTTATCTTGGTTGACACATGAAACAAAAAGAAGCAGAAACTTCATTAGTATTTAGCAACTTCCCTTTCTTTTTCTTAGTCTTTCGTCGGCAAACATGCTATGTATACACAATAATTTGTATGGGACACCCACCTACGCCAGTCAGTCGTCACTCGGCATTCGTGCCGACTGGTTAGATCGCATTTTAATAAACGGATACTATGACGTATTTCATTTACACCACACTGAGTCATTAGACAGGGCTGGCCTCCACGTCTCCAATTAGCATCAGCGGCAGCTAATAATTATTGCCCCTAAATAGTTAATGTTCCGTTTATTTCCAGGGAAGTGTACTAGTCAAGAATTCATGGGTCCGACCACGGACACCGGAGCCGTGCTTCACATGTCGCGCGGAAGACCGCCCCTTCGCCTATCCCCTCATAGCGTACCTCAACAAGATCAAGGATGTTCTTCTACGAGGACTGAACGCCCTCGCCGCTACCTCTAAGGATCACAAGTTGACGTAGACATTTGTAAATTATACCAACTAATTTATTTGTATATAGGTTTATTGTAAGAACGTACATTGCTCAAGTATTATTAAAAGAAATCATCTTGTTTAATTTTGTTTGTTTTTTATTTACACTCGAAACATTTAAATATAGGAAAAAAAATATTAATGAAACGACAAGTTGTACAAAAACAACGTTTATTTTTTTCTAGAGATAATTAGTGCCCGCCCGAAACTAGTTTTATAGCCGAAGCCGAAACTTCCGTATAAGCAAATTATACTTTTATATTCAAGTTATTTTTTTTTAACTTCAACTACTATCTAACTGCGCGTTTTGTGTTTGAATTCATGATATTTATTGAAGTAAGACAAAAATTTCGTATAAGAGATCCTACGTCAAATCGATAAATTGTCGTCACATAGTACGCAACAAATACATATATGCCGCAAGTGGTGATGAGCCACCGGAAAACCAAAGTACTCTTAATAACACATCATAATAACTTCTATAAAATTTCGCCTTCGTTTTCAGAACGCCACTTATATAACAAAAAGAGTTATGATCATTAATGTTCCTTTTCACCATATCTGCACAAGCATAACAATTGCTTAAAACCAACATAATTAATGTTAATAAAGTACACAAATATATAATAACTCTTTTTTTGTTTCCGTTCATCATAATATGCGTTTACCAGTAAAATATCTAAAATGAACTTTATCATACAAGAAAACTGAGGGTGTTTGAAACAAGTGCATTTTCTTAAGGTAGTCACAACACAATTACCTATCAAAGATCGTGCGACACAACACAATGAAATGTGTTTGTTTTTAAATAGATGCATTTTTTTTTTGAAAAATCAATAAAATCAAGAATATTGACTGCACACAACAAAATGAACATCGCACGATAGCATACATGGGCGAGGGTGGCGTACGAGCGTAATAGGCATGTCGATTTAAAAAAGATTTTTAGGAGTACAATAATCCATCGATTACAATTGATCTGAAGTACTGAATCAATTCAAAAACCTCTTACATCGGACAGATTCACGTGAGCTACAATGATAATAGTTATAATTAAAAATATCTCTTTAACACACGTATTTTTGTGAAACTTGATTATCCCCTAGGGCCAGACTCTGCATCGTATCTTACGACAGGTACTTGTCAAAATTAATACCACTGGGTTATGTTATATGTTGCATCATTGTTAAAAATCATCAGACCCATCAGACAACTATCTATGGAACTTACCAAAAATATCCATCAGTTCCAAACATGTTGGGGTTTTCCTGTTTATCTTTTAGGTTCGTTACCAGATCCTGGAAACTACCTAGAACTATAGCACTAATCCAAACAAATCCAACATGGCCAAATACGATGAGGTTAGGCAGTTAAAATCGACCTCGGATTCTCGACTAACGATAACTTTCAAGTCTCAATTTAATCGAAAAGCGATTCTGGTGTGTTCGATTAAAATCACTATAATTTTTTACAAGTAATCGACATGCCTCCGTAGTTCAATCGTTCCGACCATCGCCGATTGTGTCCGAAGGCATCAGAATATTCACGAACGTAGTTTCGAATCGGCCCTAGTTTCGTCCATTTTTCTACCGAAACCGAAACTACACCGAAACTCCAATTTTGGGCCGAAACCGAAAGTTCAGTCGGACACTAGAGATAATAGCTTATTTTAATATTAATAAATACTTATAAACCATTAAAAAAATAAAATAAGTTAGTTACAATATCAGTTAAGTTGCTAACAACTGCTTTACATTAATATTTTTATCACAGATATATTGGTTATAATACATCGCAAAATTATGTTAGCTTTCCTAACGAAGACAATCGATTTTATATCACGTAGCTCTATGCCTAATTGATATAAAATATCATCTCTATAAATGAAAGGTATCTACAACATGTGTCACAAATTTGAAGCTTTTACATTCATTACTCCGTTAATCTAGAATTTGGAAAAAGTAAATCTCTAAACTCTTTGTAATGCCAAATTTAAAGTTGAACTATAAAATCGATAACCATATAATCATAACACATATTAAATCAGCTTTTCTAATGACAATGACGGATATAAGCTGGTATTATCACAAAAGTAATTTCTTGAATCGAATAAACTCAGTGGACGTCAAAGATCCGCGCTTTTTTAAATCTAGAAGCTTCTTTAAAATTAATTCATTTTTTAATACGGGAACAGGAACTTTTACAGGTTTTATTTCAGAACCTAAAGCCTTTTGCAGAGGACTTTTCCCCAATATGGGTACGTTTAAAGGCTTAAGGAGACTGGGTAAAAGCGGTAATCCCGGTAACAATGGTAATGGTAATAGTAATGGCGGAGGTAAAATTGGAGGTAATAAAGGTGGGAGAATCGGCAAAAGAGGTAACTTTGGAATTAGAGGGGGAATTAAAGGTAGCAGCGGTAATGTTGGAAATGGCAATAATAAGGATCTTGGTAACTTTTTCGATTTAAGTTTGGGTAACTTCTTTTTTAAAGGTGTAGGCGGGGGTTTTGAAGGTAATTTTGGTAAAGGTGGTAACGTTGGTTTAAGTTTTGGTCCTGATTTAATGTTTATAAAAACTGGTGAATGTCTGTTGTACTTCTTGATGACCAGCGGGCTTGAAAGACGTTTTAGATCACCAGAAATAAGGCCCAAATTGATGCTTGCTGATGCGTGTACCTGGGAAATAATATGATTTATGAAATGTATACCAACACGAACATATTTAATAAAGATTTCAGTCAGATTAGACGTAAAGTTGAATAACTTAATAACGAGTAATAACTCGTTACACTCGGATTGCCGAATTTCAACAAAGAAATTAATTTCTGTAGATAAACTATTACTTTCAGTACACCATATGTACTAGGAGGGATCAAAAAGTAGTGAGAACGACATACTCCTTGGTAAAAAAAAAATACTGGCAGGCTTAGCTCAGATACATATTTGTAATATTAATAAAAAAAAACTCTTCGATTCTCTTTTGTATTTTTCTGAATGTAGTCATTTGTTTACTTCGTGTCGGAAGGTGTTCTCGAAAATAGAGACAAACGAAGTGCGAGCCCTTATTAAATACCTCTGTTTAAAAAAGTTAACGACGCAAGAGATTCATTGCGATTTGGAGGCAACATTAGGAGAGTCTGCTCCGCCGTATTCCACTGTCGCAAGGTAAGCTTCTCAATTTCGAGTAGAGAGAATGAGCACGGAAGACGAACATCGTTGCGGCCGTCCATCGACGTCAGTCACCCGTGAAAATATTGCGAAAGTCAAGAAAATCGTATTGAGCTATCGAAGAGTTACCATCCGATACTTAATTCAAGAAACGAGCATTTCATATGGAAGTATTCAATCCATATTGAAATCTTTGAATATGAGAAAAGTCTGCGCAAGATGGGTGCCGAGAATGTTAACCGACAGTCAGAAACAAAATCGACTTGACATTTCGAAGATATTGTTGGACAAGTTTCAAGAAGATTCTGAAAACTTTTTGTCTCGTTTCGTAACAATGGACCAAACATGGGTCCATCATTTTGATCTCAAGACAAAACAGCAATCTTCGCAATGGAAACGGCCATCATCACCGACCTCAAAGAAGTTTCGTGTCGTGGCATCGTCTGGCAAGGTTATGGCCTCAATATTTAGGGACCCAGAAGAAATATTGTTGATTGATTACCTGGAGCGTGGAAGCACTATTACGGGCCAATATTATGCAGCTTTAATTCCCAAGTTAAGGAATGCCATCAAAGAGAAAAGGAGAGGGAAACTTCGAAGGGGCGTGCTGTTTCATCACGACAATGCACCCGCGCACAGGTCGGCAGTTGCGATGGCTGCCATTCAGCAAGCTGGCTTCGAATTGGTTGACCACCCCCCTTATTCACCAGATCTGGCGGCTAGCGATGTATCTGTTCCCCAAATTGAAAAAATACTGCCGTGGAGAGCTTTTTGCAGGACCAAGACAAAACTTTTTTGTGAAAGCGATTGAAGCCTTGGAAAAGCGCTGGACTCGGTGTGTAGAGAGACTCGGAAACTATGTAGAAAAATAAATTATTAAGTTATCAATAGTCATTATATTCTATCTCATTCTGACTACTTTTTGATCCCTCCTCGTATATAAGGTGTAACATAATTAACGCAAGACCTAAAACACTCCAATTAGATTATTGCTTTACGAATTTAATACGAAAATAAAACTTCAAATTTTAAGGAGTTTTGTACCATTTTGTTAAGCTCTTTGGTACCCAAATTAACCATAAAATTTAATACCTATTACATATATTATTATTTAACCGACTAGCTTTTTAGAAATATAATAGAGTAACAGTAATGTGGATTCCACATCGTGTTTTACCTCAAAGAGGTTCATAAACTCCAATCGAAGCTAAGAATAAATATGTAATAAGAAAATTAATACTCACAAACAACATTAAAAATATGAGATAAGTAGCTTTTCTCTGTGTATTTTGCGAACAAACAGCCATATTGTATACCGTTAACATTCGTTTAAACCTTTGTTCTTCAATTCGTTCCATTTATATACTATTGTTTTACAAAGCAGTATTGTCTTGTTATCTCGCAATCTTTGACTAGATTGAACACGTTTTTATCATGTTATAATTTAATAGAGATACCGACCTATTGAGAAGTGAGTAATGTTGGACTGAAATCGTTACAAGATATGTTTATAAATATCCACAAGAGTGCGTAGTATTACAGGATCTATTTTTTTGTAAAATCCTAACAAACTGATGATTTCTTTTTTATATTATGTTGTGTTCAGTGACTACTCTACAGTCTTTGTCAAAATTATTTAACACTTATTAGGGTTTAGAGTCAAATAGAGGAGAAATACAGGTTGCAGAGGCAGCCTCAGTATCATTCTGCTTTGAGATTAGCCCTAGATCTTAAAAAAAATGTATGTGCTTTTTATCTGATGCAATAAATATATTTTTATTAATATTAATGGACAATTGATTCACCACCTATGATATTGATACCTAACATCGTTACACCTTACACTTCTGCTACACCTGCTTGTGGGATTATAGCCGTGACAGTATTTATTATTGTATCAGAACTGACGTTCTATCAATCTCCTGACACATCCCCATTAGAAATAAAACACACCGTCACGTCTATATTCCCCAAGCGGGGTGGCAGAAGTGTGCTGAGTACACCCACTCTTCGCCGACGATGTTAGGTCCCATGTAATAGGGGGCGAGCCTATTGACATAAACCGGGCACAATTCCAGACTCCGGACTCATACTGCGAAGTTTTTTCGTTAGAAAAACTACACTTGTCCGACCTAGGATTTGAACCCAAGACCTCCTGATCACAAAGCGATGCCCTTGCCACTAGACCAACGAAGCAGTCATTTTAAATTTTTCATACAATACATAGACATTTGCAATCGATCGGATGATTACGTATTAGATTTATTATTGTATTATTAACAATCAAATCAAGCCTGCCTGCAGGTCGTGTGGTTCCGGGCTGAGAATTGGACCAACCCATTTTATTCCATTGAGTGTCGTACAAGGCGACTAAGGGACAACTAGGGAATGAGCAACAGCGTTCTCATAGATACTTATAGTCATGGATGACTATTGAACTGCGCTCGCCAACCCGCCTGCCGAGCGTGGCGAGAGGGGCAAATCCCCCCAATTATTAAGGAAGAAATGTATAAAAGCAGGCCCCTAGTCCCCAGCGGTCCTGTTCGTCCTGGCCACGGCAGCAGTCATGGTAACGATACGACAAGGGGTGCGAAGAATCTCCGGCAGAGATTGGGCTACCACCACCAACGAAAAATGGGCGTGGTGACATACGGATCAGAGACATAGCACGCACGTTGAGGACCGATGAGAAGCTAGTTGAGCTGGAAGAAGAGATAAACAAGTTACGGTGGAGTATTGTTGGTTTATTGGAAGTCCGAAGAGAGGGCGAGGACACGATAACCTTAAAATCCGGCAACTTGTGTTACTACCGGGAGGGCGAACAGCAGTCCCAAGGTGGTGTCGGATTTATCCTCCACAAGTCGCTCATAAGGAACGTCGTGTCCATCACTAGTGTATTGAGCAGGGTAGCGTACCTGATACTCGGAATATCCGAAAGATATTCGCTGAAGGTCATACAGGTCTACGCACCAACCTTGGCATACTCAGATGATGAGGTCGAAGGTATGTATGAGGACATTAGTAGAGCCATACATACTTTCAAAGCACACTGTACAGTGGTTATGGGTGACTTCCATGCGCGGCTTAGCAAATGGGGCGATGATGTGTTAAAAGTGGTGCAATTTAAATACGGGCAGCGCAACCCCAGGGGTCTCAGGCTGGCCGACTTTCTGGAGAAAGAGGAACTCTTCCTATAGACAGTTGTTCGAAGTCCTTGCGACACAATTTACGGTCCTTCAATACAAGATGTATTAAGAAGACCATTGAGCAAAACAAGGGCTCCAAAGTGCTCGCAAGAGACGCGTCTATTGGGCAAAGCCAGTTGACGAAGCTGAAGACGGAGGACGGAAACCTAATGTCGAATAGTTCAGAGGTGCTCAGGGAGATAGAGAGGTTCTATGGGCAGTTATATACCTCAGTAGCTGAACCTGTTGTTGACTTGGTAAAAGACACAAGAGCCAAGCTAACCGGACACTAAACTGAAGATATCCCGGACATTAGCTTGTACGAGATTAGGATGGCTCTTAAACAAGTCAAGAACAACAAAGCACCGGGCAAAGACGGAATTATCACAGAGCTTCAGAGGCTGTTTAATTCCGTCTTGCTCAAAGAAAAAACGCCGAAAGCATGGAACAGGGGTGTGGTGGTACTGTTTTTTAAGAAAGGTGATAACACCTTACTGAAGAACTATAGGTCCATCAGACTGCTGAGCCATGTTTATAAGTTGTTTGCGAGAGTCATCACGAATCGTCTCGAACGCAGGCTTGATGATTTCCGGCTTCCGGAACAAGCCGGTTATCGCTAAGGCTTTAGTACCATAAACCACATACATACGCTGCGGCAGATTATACAGAAGACTGAGGAGTATAATCGGCCACTATGCTTGGCGTTTATGGACTATGACAAAGCCTTCGATTTGATCGAGGCTTGGGTGGTTCTTAGATTTCTCCAGCGATGCCGCATCGACTATCGGTACATCGAAGTGTTGAAGTGATTGTATAATAACGCTACCATGTCAGTCCGAGCACAGGGGCAATGCACGAAGGCGATCCCCATAAAAAGAGGAGTAAGACAGGGAGACGTCATTTCTCCGAAATTGTTCACGGCCACCTTAGAGGACGCCTTCAAGTTCTTGGAATGGCAAGGACTTGCATCAACATCAACGACGAATACATTACTCACCTTCGATTTCTTCTTTCTCAACAAGAGGGCCTTTAAATGAACATGGACAAAATAAAAATAATGTTTTACGTCCATGGCGAACCCACCGCACTCGCCATTGGGAACTGTACTCTTGAAGCTGTCGACGAATACATTTACCTGGGACAGTCAGTCAGGTTATGTAGGTCCAACTTTGAGAGAGAGGTCAATCGACGAATCCAACTCGGCTGGGCAGCGTTTGGAAAACTGCGCAACATCTTCTTATCCAATATTACTAAGTCTTCTTTTTTTTTTTTTAAACGTAGCCCCACACTAGTATTTATTCCTGTATCGTGGGTGCGTTTACAAACATGAAAATTCACAAACAAATACCCAGACCGGAACAAATAATTGTGGATCACACAACGCTTTGTACCGCGCGGGAATCGAACCCGCGACTATTAGACACAATGGGCGGAGCGGCTAAAGCTCGTAACTACTGCGCTAAATCGCCTCAAGACTAAAGTAGTATTTAGTATTTATGCACAGATAGTATTTATACAGACTTCCAAAAGGCATTTGACCGCGTAGATCATAAAATATTACTAGAAAAGCTCGCTTTTAACGGTATTCGTGGTAATCTTTGGAGGTGGTTTAAGTCTTACGTGACCAACAGAACACAAAAGGTCGTCATCAATGGATTCGAATCTGAGACGGTGTTTATTACGTCCGGAGTACCACAGGGCTCTATCCTGGGTCCATTGCTATTCATCTTATTAATTAACGATATACACACTTGCTTTCACCATTCTAATTTTTTGTTATATGCAGACGACCTAAAAATTTACCGAACCATAGATGAACCTAGAGATCAGCGCAAAATCCAGGAGGACCTAAATCGATTTACCAATTACTGTGTTATTAATAAACTGCAACTAAGCCTCGAAAAATGTAAAATCATTACATTTACAAGAAAACGAAAGTTTGATACATTTAATTATTCTATAGGCGGCCACTATCTTGATAGAGTCCAGACTATCAGAGATCTTGGAGTCACGTTAGATACTAAGTTGGCAATGGATGCACATGTTGAAAATATTTGTAGTAAAGCTTACAGAATGTTTGGTTTCGTTATGCGAGCCAGTAACGATTTTACGCGTTCACATACATATCTGCATCTTTATAAAACCCTAATTCGCTCACAGTTGGAATATGCTGTATGTATCTGGAACCCATTGTATAAGAAATATTCTGATAACCTTGAAAGAGTGCAAAAGAAATTCTTACGTTCTATGTACTATAAATGCTGTCGTCACAGGTACCAGTACCAGTCTTATCCTAATCTGTTGCAAAAATATACCCTTTTAGACTTAAATTCGAGAAGAACACAAATGGAGGCTATGTTTCTGTACGATATCTGCCACAACAGGTACGACTGTATTGACATAGTAAACAATATTAACTACAGAGTACCTGTTAGATCACACATACGAGCCTGTCGCACCACACCACTATTCAGCACAAGAACATCACGCACTAACGCAGGCAAGCGCTCACCTATTCGTCGCATACTTGATTCGTACAATTCAAAATTTAGTCACATTGATATTAATGCGAATAGTGTGAGCGTTTATAAAAAACTAGTGATTAAGAAACTGCATAGTTATATATAGTTACAGTTATACGACTCTCAACCAGAAGTTACAACATTTACCATACCTGTGGTAAACGATGTGGATGTCACAATTATTAAAAATGTTTATATATGTCTTAATTGCTAAAGTTATTGTGATGTTGTTTGTTTACCCAATAAATAGAGATATGGAAAGAGCTATGCTCGGCGTTTCACTACGTAATCGAATCAGGAATGAGGAGATACGTAGAAGAACCAAGGTCTTAGCAAGCTAAAGAGGCACTGGGCCACTTAGCGCGAAGAGCGCACGGGCGTTAGGGCAGAAAGATTCTAGAGTGGAGACCACGTATTGGCAACGCAGCGTAGGACGGCCGCCTGCTAGATGGACCGACGATCTTGTGAAAATCGCAGGAAGTCGTTGGATACAGATCCACGGGCCGGTTACACTGGAAAGCGATTAGGGAGGCCTATGTTCAGCATTGGACAAGTATAGGCTGAGGTGATGATAACAATCAATATTACGCAATTAGATGATCAGGCATGGGCAAAAAATCAAAATAAATATCCTATCAACACGTACAATCTTATCATCACTATCATTCATGCTTTTATAAGTTCCATTTCAAATCAGTGTTATTACATAACTTATAGATAATGCGTATGATGAAAATCACGTTTAAAATATATAAATAAACGAACATGTTTCGTTGAATACAGTAACGTTTTATATATTTATCCCATTTATTCGTAGAGTTATTGTGTGTTATCGAAAATGGGGGGTCAAAAGTTATTTTGGTCCTCCATAGCGATTCTGTTGATCACATCGTACTATGTGAAGGCGTGCAGCGAGAAGGGACTGTGCTTGGTACGAAATAAATAATTTAATTTATTACATTTTCAAAAAAGGATACAAATATTTAAATGACGTGCGGCGTTCCTTATGAGTTGGTTTTGTCAAAGTTTATTCATATACCAAATAAACCTTATTACGATTATTAGTTAAGGTCATAAAATATACAAAGTGTAACGTAAATACGTCTTGCGTTATTTACAGACACCCCGATTAGAGAATTGCTTCATAAATTCAAAACAACAACCAAATTTCCAAATTTATAGGTTTATACCCTTTTTTGAGCACTTCTATACCCCAATTAACAATGAAACCTGTACGTGTACATGTGCGTTTTAAAAAATACGTTTTAGGAATGCATTTGCAATCTCCTATTTGCTATGCCTTATTAATATAAATCAGAATAAATTTAGTTTTGTATAGCGCCCTGAAGGAGTAAAAGCATTTTTTGCAGATTTAAAAAAAAGTAGGATAAATTTAAAATTGTTGGAATCAATTCAGTTACCGATTTAGAACAAACTATTTTCAAGTCTTGCGTTTATTTTGTTACACGTTGTATATGTATAAATCATATGGCCTCCTCCTGGCCATACATAACGGAGTTCTTGTCCCAACGCTGTTATATGGTAGCGAGAGCTGGGTATGTAAGAAGGAGAATGAAAGTAGGATAAATGCGGTAGAAATGCAAGCTCTGCGAAAGATGTGCGGAGTGAAGCTGACCGACCGCATTAGCAACAGCATAGTAAGACAGCGAGTAGGTATGAAAGATAGTATCGGTGTAAAGATGAAAAAGGGCATGCTCCGTTGGTTCGGGCATATAGAAAGAATGCCAGAGGAAAGAATGACAAAACAGATATACAATGTGAAAGTGGAAGGATGCAGGTACCGGGGAAGACCTAGACTATCTTACCACGACCAAATAAACCGAGTCTTATCTGATGGAAAAGTCAAGAGTCTCCGTAACCGGCGAGCGTGTATGAGACGAACTATGAGAGTCGAGGAAGCCAGAGAGGTATGTAAGAAAAGAACCTGTTGGAACTCTGTACTCTCTGCCTACCCCGCAAGGGATCTGGCGTGAGGTTATAGATAGATAGATAGATAATTTATTTATTTATTTACACACAAAACAGATTACAATCATGTGATGATACGAACTTAGGATTATTGGTTCTTAATATAACCGTAATCCAATAACTTGTGTTTCGGAAAACGTTATGAATTTGTACGAGAAGTAACATACCAAAAATAATGTTATTAGATACTTATCATCTAAAGTCTTAAAGTTAGGATTAACCAAATTGCCTTAGTTTAAAAACTGGGCGAGAAAAACGAATCTGATTCAAGCGTCTTTGAGGATTTTGTGGATTGGTCTCTTATAAGTATAAAAATTATTAGTTACAAATAAAGCTAAAGCAATGGAAAGATTATCTGTTTTAAATACATTATATTGCCGACACATGCGAGATGGGGTTAAAATAAGATATGTTATTACGAAATACATTATTACATATAAACTTTTTTACCGTCAAAGGGTAAAAACGTTTAAATGTAATAATGTACAAAATACAGAAAAATAACTTAGGGTCTAATCCAGAACATACGAAAGTATAACATAGTGTGCACTTTTTACAGGTGGAGGCGTTGAAGGAAATGAAAGAATGCAATAAGGTAGCTTTGCTTGCGTAAGTATTTCCGTGGTATCATATCTGTACAGCTAGGCAAGGCTAGAGCAAAGAGTAAACAACTATAACTATAGACGCAGAGTCTCGTCAGATTAATGTTTTTTTTAGTAGGTACCTACACCACTAGTATATGACTAAGATTAAAACGTAACATTACCCATCTCACTCGCCTCAATAAATGTGACTAAAGTTCCATTCTAACAGTGTACGATTTGTAACAATAAATAAAATTTCAGGTTACTGAAGCCGCTACTGCTACCTAAATTGTTAGGTAAGTTTCTCTTGAAGAAATAAAAGATGGATTTGTAACTTCATCATCATCATCATGATTATCAGCCCCTTGTCAGTCCAATGTTGGACGTAGGCCTTGTAAATTATTATTATTCAGTTCAATGAGGACAATACTTTGATATTACCCATATGCTTAGATTTTTTTAACATCATTTACAGAAAAGGATAAACTTCTGCCACCGCTACCACCACCGCCGCCTGCCAACATCGTGTTGATGCCGGCGGCACCACCGCCGTGTGCGCCGCCACCATGTGTCCCTCCGCTTCCTCCCATAGTTATGACTCTACCCCCAGCTCCTCCTTTATGTCTCCCTGCTCCTCCGCCCTGCTTATCTCCTCTGGTTTTGCCCGCGCCTCCATCGTTACAATTAATGTTACCACCGGCACCCTCTCCTTTATTATTGCCAGCCCCTGCCCCAGCTCCTTTTGTTTTATCAGCGCCACCAGCACCTTTTCTCCTACCGGCTCCTTCGCCATATGCGTTACCACCCCCTGCTTTACCTCCTGCACCTATAATATTGCCTGCCCCTCCAGCTTGTCTTCCCCCACCCTGCCTTCCTCCAGCCTTACCCCCGGCGCCTGCTCCCTTTATTATATCCCTAGTCCCCCCTCCTCCCCCACCTGTCTGCTCCCCACCAGCTCCACCCGGGATCCCTATGACGGCTTTCATGGTACCTCCTCCTGTACCCATCACTCTTGAGCCTAAGCCATTAGAGTTAGCACCTCCGCCATGCGGTTGTTCATACAAGTACTAATGATATTTAAATTATTTATGCTTATACATAGTTTATTAATGTAATGCTAGTTTTTAATGCTAAGTTTTATTTATTATCATCACTGTAAAAATATATAATATAATAAATTAATTGTTTAACTTTGTTTCATTTCTATTTTAATTTTAAAGGTCGTTTATTATGGGCTGACTAAATAGCCATATTACCGATTTCGAAGCATTAAAATGTATTGATGAAATGTATGTATGGACGAAGCCTTTTTTATTTACCGATGCTGGCTGCTGGCATGTCGTCTCGATATCTACGTCGTTCTCAACGGTCGCGCCAATATGTTATACACTAAACATAGGACTATACCCTCGCTGTGTTGGATATATGTATGGTTATTTACATATTTTCTCGTAAAAATTATATACAAAAAATACCACCATGGCAATCTTCTCTAAGCGGGGATAGCTAAGACGTACATCCATATTTCATCGACGATGTTGTGAGCCTATGTCATAGGGGGGCGAGTTTATTGTTATGTATGTATATTACATACTTCGGACTTCTGTGGGGAATTATCCGATAGATAAACTCCAATAATACTTTGTTCGACCTAGGATTCGAAACCAGGACCACGTATCGCTAGCTACACCAAACCCAACGAGACCCACATCGCAGTCCTTAAATACTTACCTAAAATAAGAATAATCCGGCATCTAAAAGATCCAAATGTTTATAAAACGGAATTGAAAATGTGAATTATGTAAGTATACAAGACTGACTGCATTAAGTAAATATATAATTATAGGAATGTATATTCAAACAAAGACTTTCCATTTGCGATGAGTCACAAACTTGCATGTTGTTATAACATAAGTGGATATTTTCCAGAAACGTATAATTTGGTTGTAAAGAACCCGCCCAAATTGTTGTCGGTGCATTTTGTATTTAACTGGTACACTAGTACAGACTGCAAAAGTATTTATAACATTTATTTTCCTTAAAACAACAAATGTAGTAACGTCATTCGATCAACGACCAGAAAAGGAAAATTTGAAACAAACCCTATAGCAACCCGTCTGGCCAGCGTGGTATAGTAGGCCAAAAACCTCTTAACATGTTAAGACACCAAACACAAAGGCCCCCAGTTCCCGGTAGCCCCGCTGTCCGCTGCCACGGTAGCGGTCGCGGTAACAGCGGGGCAGGGGGTGCGAAGAATCTCCGGGCTACGACACAAGGCTACCAAAAACACCTGACCCTGGCTACGTACAATGGACGCTCTCTACGGCTGGACCAACACCTCACTGAACTCGAGGTAGAACTAGGTCGCATAAACTGGCACATATTAGGGTTATCCGAAGTCCTAAGATAGGGCGAGGACACGATAACCCTTGAGTCAGGCCACCTGTTCTACTTTCGGGAAGGTGATCGGCCCTCTCAGGGCGGTGTCGGTTTCCTGGTCAACAAAGCTCTCACTAACAACGTTGTGGAAGTCAGCAGTGTGTCGACACGGGTAGCATACCTCATAATTAAAATCACCAACAGGTACACCCTGAAGGTGGTACAGGTATATGCGCCAACCTCGACATACTGTGACGACATAGCCAAAGCCATGTATGAAAACATAGCCAAGGCATTACATGGCACCACCAAGGCTCACTACAACGTTGTTATGGGGGACTTCAATGCCAAAGTGGGAGTACAAGAACGCGGCGAAACGATAACCGGACCCCACGGCGTGGGGCGCCGAAACCACAGGGGGCAGATGCTGGTCAACTTTCTGGAGTCGCAGGGGCTCTTCTTGATGAATTCGTTCTTTAAGAAGAAGCCTCATAGAAAGTGGACATGGCGACACTGTGACGAGAAACAAGATAGACTTCATCATGACTGACAGGAAGTCTATATTTAGAGACGTCTCCGTGATCAACAGGTTTAATACCGGCAGCGATCACCGACTTGTCCGAGGCGCTCTAAATATAAAATTCAAGGCCGAAAGGCATCGCATGATGAGGTTTATTCTCAGACCTACTGCGCCTCAAATAGCTTTAGGGTCCGAAAAGTTCCAACTGAAGCTTCAAAATCGTTTCGACCTGTTGGAAACCGAAGGCAATGTTGACGAAAAAACCGACACAGTGGTCAAAACGCTACAGGATGTGTCCCGAAGGGTGTTTCCCGGCAAAAGCGGTAACAGAGAGTCTAAACTCTCGCTCGAGACTCTCGAACTTATGAGGCAGAGACGGGAAATGTCATCCACGCAGGCGTCTTCGCCGGATGGGAGGCACCTCAACCGGAAGATCCGGAAGCTGGTGCGACGTGACCTCCGATGTTCCAACACCCGCACCATCGCGGCTGCGATTGAACAGAACAGAGGCACCAAAGTCTTCGCTTGCCAGCTAGGTAGATCCCATCTGATGAAACTTAATACAGCGGATGGCAAAACCGTGACCTCCAAGCTCGAGATACTCGAGGAAATTGAGAGTTTCTACAAAGACCTGTACGCATCACGGATGGCTAAACCCTCGAGACCCAGCGCTGACGACCACAGTGCCCCACTCACACGCCACGACACGGAAGACATCCCTGATGTCAACCAGGACGAGGTCAGAGTGGCTCTCGAGCAGCTCAAAAATAACAAGTCGCCAGGCGATGACGGAATCACCACTGAGCTCCTAAAAGCAGGCGGGACTCCAATCCTGAAAAAGCTAGCGAGCCTCTTTAATTCCGTCATCCACCAGGGCTTAACACCTTAAGCGTGGAGCGGGAGTGCGGTGGTTCTGTTCTTCAAAAAAGGTGACAAAACCTTGCTGAAGAACTACAGACCCATCTCACTCCTGAGCCACGTCTACAAGTTATTCTCGAGAGTACTCACAAACCGCCTCGCTAGAAGACTTGACGAGTTCCAGCCACCGGAACAAGCCGGGTTTCGAAAAGGCTACAGCACCGTAGACCACATCCATACTGTTCGGCAGAACAATCAGCCGCTGTGTATGGCTTTCGTGGACTACGAGAAAGCCTTCGACTCCATCGAAACCTGGGCGGTTTTGGATGCTCTGCAGTGATGTGGCATCGATTGGCGCTATATCGAGGTGTTGAGATGTCTGTATGATACCGCTACAATGACCGTCCAGCTCCAGGACCAAAAGACCTACCCGATCGAGCTGCGTCGAGGGGTAAGACAGGGGGATGTTATATCCCCCAAGCTCTTCACCAATGCACTCGAATACATCTCACACCTTCGGTTTGCCGATGATATCGTCATCGTGGCAGAGTCACTGGAACAGTTGAGCGAAATGCTGCATAGCCTAAATGAAGCCTCTCGAGGTGTCGGTCTCGGCATGAACTTGGATAAAACCAAGATCATGTTTAATGAGCATGTCACGCCGGGACCGATCTACGTCGATGGTTCGATGCTCGAAGTTGTTCGGGAGTATGTCTACCTTGGACAAGTTGTACAATTTGGTAGAAACAACTTAGAGAAAGAAATCAACCGCAGGATCCAATTGGGTTGGGCAGCATTTGGCAAACTACGTCACGTTTTCGCTTCGCCTATACCGCAATGCCTGAAGACTAAAGTCTTTAACCAATGCGTCCTACCTGTTAGGACTTACGCGGCCGAGACGTGGACACTCACAGTGGAACTAGTCCACAAATTCAAAGTCGCACAGCGGGCTATGGAGCGAGCTATGCTCGGCGTCTCTGTGAAGGATAAAATTCGTAACGAGGTAATCCGACAAAGAACTAAAGTTACCGACATAGCTCGCAGACTCAGTAAGCTAAAGTGGCAATGGGCTGGTCACATCTGCAGAAGGACCGACGGCCGATGGAGCAAGCGTGTCCTAGAGTGAAGACCACGACTTGGTAAGCGTAAGGTAGGACGGCCCCCAGCTAGATCAAAAAGGTCGCTGGGACAGACTAGATGCGGAAGGCGGAGGTCCGTGTGCAACGGCGCATGTTAGGAGAGGCCTATGTCCAGCAGTGGACTACGATAGGCTGATTGATTAATTGATTGATAAAACAAAGGTCTCCCCATAACCTTCCAGACTGCTCTGTTTTCAGCCGTCTTTGGCCAATTCATTTACCATTTATTAATAACAGGTAACCTATAAATATTCTACATATTCTTTTTATTCAATATGTGGGAACGATCACAAAACACTAAAATGAAAGTAGATATCCTAATAGAATGCCTAATGTAAAAATTGCCATCGTTGTAACAATTTCTGTTAATTTAATAAGTTATTCTAACAAACAAACCAATGTTATGTCAACGCCAGTAACTTCCAGTTTCTACTTTACTAAAATCGCAGCGACATAATTTTTAATGTTACAAATAATAATAACCATTCAATTAATTTCAATAATTTTGTACGTCCACTTGCTGACTGTATGTACACATATAAAACTAAACTTTGTAGGTCTTGAGCACAAAATCATTTGAATGTAAAATTTTAAACATGCACGTACCAGCTGTGGTAGATTTGTTTAAATTTAAAATTGTTTCTAACATTATTGTACTGGCATGTTGGCCCCCTATAGGTTAGATAATATGAACAGAATATATGTAGGCAGTTTCAAAAGTTTTCTTTGTTACATAGGCTGATGGTTGCTCACTTCGTGTAATTAATTGTTTTACACACACACTCTCAGACCTATACTCCCCAAACGAGGGTGGGGACCTCCCCCACACTGAACATCTGTTCAGTACATATCCATACTTCGGGGTTTATACAAAAGTTTAAACAAGGCCTCGCCCTGACTGCCTCGTTGGTCTAGCGGCAAAGCGCATCGCTTTATGATCACGAGGTCCTGGGTTCAAATCCTAGGTCGGGAGCATGTAGTTTTTCTAACGAAAAACTTCCCAGTACGAGTCCGGAGTCTGGAATTGTGCCCGGTGGCATGGCAATAGACTCGCCCCCTATTACATGAGACCTAACATCGTCGGCGAAACGTGGGTGTACTCAGTACACCTCTGCCACCCCCGCTTGGGGAATATAGGCGTGACGGTATGTTTATTCAAGGCGAGGGCTTGGATGACCCTTGAGACCATTTACCTTAAGACCATCTCTATATGCAACCATCTTAGATGAATTGACAAGTATAACGCCCGTATCTATAAACATGTCAAAGTAGTTAATTTTACTCAAGTATGTACTTAGCGCATCATTTTTTTCTATAGTTGAGAAACTGTCAAAAGTGAGAAATTTCAAAAGTTAGTTTTGTATAGAAATTTTAAATACATGAAATTACTCGACTAAGTAAATTCTTTAGACTAAGTAATTAAATCTCTATAGATATGGTTGTTAATCCAAGGAACCCACCCACAAAGTTCATGAGAGTTTTCATTGTGATCGCAGACCAGGTGAAATTTGTCCGTCAGTTATCACGTCATGGAATGCGTGCTACTATCTCGTGCAACCCCTCAATCTTCAATGTGGTCGATGAAAACCGTTTACAGGGAGTTCTTTATATTGATGAAAAACAGCATAACTTGCTCTTAAAGGTACGAACAAAATCTACATTTAATATATGATGACAGATTTTATTTAAAAAAAAATCAGTATCATGATATATCTATGCCTCCACGAGACAGGTTTCGCCTAATGTAGAAGGCACTGGTAATCACATGTTCCATTTTTCAAAATCTTAATTTTTTAAGGACTTACAACATTTTTTTGTATACTTGGTAAATAAAAAAAAATTATATTGTAAGAAATTTCACCAAAGTTTTCAACGGGGAAATCAACTAATAAAATCTCTAGTCAATTGATGTGAACCACTTCTAGACGACGACAACTTCGTCCTGTGGTTCGAGCTTAGACAGCTTGGATCAAGGGTTCAATCCTGGGTCCAGCAGTGGACTGACAAGGGCTGATGATGATGATGATGAACCCATCATTTGTTTTGGTTTTGGTATAATCTTCAATGTAGTTAAATGGCGTAATAAATGTTATAGGTGTAGATAATTATTCTTTTCTGTTTAATATTATTCCCTCCATCAATCTGTACTGGGTTCATACGGTGGAGTATCGCCACGTAGTGAAATATGGTTTTATCGCGTCTCAATTTATGATAAAAGGCTTTGCCAGGCTTAGGGACAATACAATTATGCTAATTTATAATGTTATTCCCTAAGTTTGGCTAGACGAGTACAAGCTCATAATTATTTTGTGTTTTGATAATTATAATTATTGTATTTTGTTATTGTATTTTGATAATTACTAATTTGTAACGGTCTACATACGCCGTAGCTTTCTCATGAGTTACGAAAACGTTGGTTTTTGCTACACACATTCATTATTCTTTGTATGGAAAAACGGTACCGCTAGCGGATATGTACGGTGCATCCGTCAAATTTGTTTTGTTACTGATTGGTTTTGATAAGTGCAGAGGTATAAAAATCTAAAATATACTCTTTCGATTTCTTTGATAAACTGAATAAATATTCTAACTAGGTTAAACCAGAATACTTCTCAGGACTCTACAAATGGCTAATAATCTCTGATCAACTCCCCGATGTATTGCATAATATCAGATATGACGCAGATGTTGTTTTTAAACAAAATGACGATGGAATTAACAATACTTATGGTAAGAAATTCCCGATAATACTTTATTATTTTCCTTATATTATGAACACACTCGCAGTAAAATCAGCACATACATTCCATTGCTGTGTACAAGCGCCTAGAAATAATTGGAATGCGAAGAGCTTTAGAAATACGCGAAACTCTAAAATAATCGATTCTTATCAAAAATATAGGTCAGTTACGAGTATGATACAAATTAGCCAATAATAAAGAAAAATTACATATAAGATATTTTGACACTCCCCCCATTTCTCAAATCTACATTCTTTGATTTCATTCACTCTGCATTCACTATACTCCGAAACCGAAAGTTTTCAACAACAATTATTCATTCATATCCAAAATTCTCGTTTTAGGAATTTCTCCGCGACCTCTCCTAAATACGACTTTATATTTCTCCGATGTTTACGTGCATCCTCGGGAAGGTGCTTCTGTACATCCATGGGCTGTTTGGAACAATGCTGGATTGCAGTTGACACATGATCGCGAGAAAATCTTACGAAGACTCAATTTGAAGAAGCATCCTTTTAAAATTGCTACTCCTGCACGTGTCTTAAAATGATTTAAAATATATATAAAAAATTTATGTAAAGGGAAAAGACTGAAATATTGTTTGTTCTTTATAATGATCTTATTTTTATAATGACTCCAACTAATGATTCCAAAGGCCAGCGTATGCTCTACAGTGGATGTCGGAAAACGAATGAGGAAGATGACAATAACATTGTTCTAGAAAATAAAAAAGTCCAATAAGCAATTACTATATTGCTTATATGCCCGACGAGTTGCAGAGACATAATTTAAATTTAAAGATGATATTATGCTCATCTACCTTTATAATATATGATTGAAAGATAGATGAGCTCTACATGATGTTTTTATAATTTAAAGAACGTCTTTGCAACTCTGCGATTGTCTTAAGGAATTAATTACTTTGAAAACTATACTGTGTGGATTGGTTTATGACGTAACAATAAATAAACAATTTATGTAATAAAATTAAATTATAAGCCATTAAATAGATCAATGGTATACATTAAATAAGTCACAATTTAAAAACAAAGAATATTTTCTTGAATATGTAATTTTTTTACTGATTACAGGTAGGACATTATTCTTGCGAAACATATGATGGTACATTTTCCGACTATCTAGAAGACGAGTCTATTTTAGACAAGGACCCAGGCATTCGCAGTGGATACAGTACATCTATGCTTCTGATCGAGGCAGTTAACGCAAGGTTAGTTTATCATTACCGTTCATAACTCGGAATTACTTTATTATTTCGGAGCGTGTTGTGATCCGCCAGAATTATATCGGATCTATAAATTGCCCTTACACTAAACGGACTTTAGGTCTAGTACAGTGTTAACGAAAAAAAGTATCAATATATATCAAACAAAATCAATATATATCATAATTACTGCTCAGAGTAAGCGAAATATGTTGCTATGAAAATACTAATAGGCGCTCGCCTTAACGACCTTTGAAGCATCTGTTAGAAGTTAAGGCCCACGGAACGTGTCTATCAGTATCTGGGTACCATTAAGGGTAACATTTTACCATTAAGGGTAACAATTTTATGAACAATTAATAGGAACTGAGGAGGCTTTGGCTGAAAACCAGCGTTGGGGGAGACTTTGTGTTAGCTTACATCTGGCAACACCAACAGCGCCATCTTTATTCATATGTCAAACTAAAACTATATAAGATCACACCGAATGACATTTGGCATTCTTGCTCGAGACGACAACACGCTAACATCGTTTATCGTTTACATATAATTATTGATTGTTTGTTTGGTAATAAGTGATTTGATTTGGTGATAAGCAGTTATACAGTGTAAGTAATTCTAAGCGTTATCGTTTGATTTTATTAAAATACAGAGGTATTTCGTGTTTGTGTGATTCAAGGGTAATAATAAAATTGAACTATTATATGAAATTACTGATTTTATTTAACGAATTCCCCATTCTGGACTGCTGGCCATCATTTGTTTCCCTCAAACACATGCTGAGCTCAATGCCTTTTTTGTAACTTTTCGTATATTTTCTAAGGTTCATATGTGCGCTGTGCTGAATAAACATTTCTTTCTTTATTTCTTCTATCTGTATAACAAATATAAAAACCAGCTACCATACTATGACGTAAGTTGGCACCAATTTAATGCCTTTTATGGTTGCTGCCTGTTGCTCTAAAACGGCCCCGCTTTGAATCTAGTGAATATGCATAGGTTCGTAACTACATATTAGACTATTCATCTATAAAGTTCTGGTTTTACAAAATGACGTAGGTCTGGGATCTCGCTTCATTATCTCACATGCTGTATCGCGTACGCATCCTACCTCTTAATGGGCTGCCGCGAAAAAACGTATTTTTGTACTCCATACACTTCAAGAAGTATATGGACTAGAGACTTAATATTTCGAAATATGATTTTTGACTGTATATTTTAGAATCTGGTAAAAGGAATACACGAATAAACGATTTTCTCAATAGAAAATGTCTAAAGTCATATCTATTGATTTACATTTTCTGGTTCCAACGAAATGCGAAATGCTTAAGAACTAATAATAGAATTCACTAAGCAGTTTTTTATTTCATAGTGTAGTTTTTTTGGACAATGATAAAATTTGTTTTAGCATACGTCGTTTGTTTCCGAGTGCGCACTCAATATATCCGTCCCTTATTATTATTTTCTCCCGGTCAATAAACGGTTGATCGCTGTATGCCCTTAAACCGTACGTATCTGAATTTTACGAACAGGTATGTTAAACCATACATAGGTATAGATCGTTCAATCTGCTAATCACTTACAGAGCCTATGTGCAATTCTTGTATTGTGTTAGTTCTACACACGTGTAACGATAGAACTAACATACTAACAGAACATATATTATGTGTAACAATAAACCAATCACACTACGATTAGGAGAAAGGGTAACCCCGTCAATATAGTAGTATTGAAGGATCTCTATTAGACACTACTTATGACTGAAATATAAGTAATGATGAAAGCTAACAAAATCATAATTCTTTATCAGTTTATAAAATATATTTTAATAATCAAACGGAAAAGTTCATTATATTAGATTTTCATAATGCATCAGGAAGATAACACTGTATTATTTCCAGCAACGTCTTGATTGAAAACGAACTATGGGCCACGTTGCTAAAGAACAACAGTATGTATTTTATGCTATCTGAAGGTACAGCGGATCTTGCTGGTGGTGTATTAAGAATTCTATTAGATCGGATTATAAGACTGGACTATGTGGTACAGATATGGCCTTTCAGGTAAGAACTCCACTAATCGTCTTTGAAATATGACTTTTTTTATGCTGGAAGGTACGTAATTATTAAGACTGCTTCATTGGTCTAATGGTGCGACTGGTCGAACTCTATGCGCCTGTTATTAGGGCTCTCATCCTGTTATTTGCACTTTTCTGAGCCACGATCTTTCTTGAGGAAGACCGTGATGGTGTCTTTTCAAAAGGCATACAATATATTACTACTAAAGTGTGCACAACTGAATATTATACGCCGGGCATAAAATATTTTAATCGAAATTTTTAATCCCCAGCGTGGGCTTCACGTATTTGGCTGAACGCGAGAGCAGTAATAATATGTACCTGGAGCCGTTCTCGGTCGCAGTCTGGTGGACTTGTCTAGCCATAATGGGGGTACTAACTCTTGTACAGAGAGCCACTTCAAAGACTCCGCGCGAGAAGGACGGCGCTTTCTACACTGTACTTACTACTTGGTTACAACAGGGTTATGATTCTTTTAACTAATGTGTTTTTGTCTTTCTAAAGTTCTCCCCTCCTCCCTTCGTAAATACCTAACCCCCCCGACCCCCTCTTTAAGATGATAAATAACGTATAAGGAGCCCCAACCTAGGTGTACTTAGGATTTAGTTTATTAAAAAAAAACATCTGTAGTAGGTACGTACTTAGTTAATAAATAAACTAACTTTTGGATCGACATTCGAATACGATGGCCCAAGATCCTTATCTACGCAAGATCTCACAAAATAAAAGTATGTTATAATCACTGCTCAGATTAAGCAGGATATGTTGCTATGCAAATACGAGTAGGCGCTCGTATTTATGATCTTTGAACCGACTGGCAGGGCCCACGGAAAGTGTCTGGCAGTATTGATAATTGGTTTTTAAAAATATTCTTTATGAAATACAATAAACATATCTATCAATGATGACATAAAAAAACAGCTTTCATACTACGACGTAGGTTGGCACCATTGTTAGCACCTTTTGTACCTGCTACCTCTGAAACAGCACCGGTTTAAAACTAGCAAGTATGCATACGTGTACATCTACATTACATTATCTTTCACGAAATTCTGGCTTTCATAAAATCACGTAGGTCTGGCTCACCTGGGATCTTTCTCTACAAGAGATACATTAAAGTTCGAAAGTCAACCTGATTACGCTAGTCAACAATGATAACTATGACCAATAAACCACATCGATATAAGTCCAACAACATAGACCACTTATTGTTATCTACAGATGCAAGTGCAGTTCCAGAAGGAGCCTCTGGTCGTTGGGCGTTCATCGTTCTGTCGGTGTGCGCGATGCTAGTTCATGCGTACTACACCTCAGCCATCGTGTCTGCCCTCATGAGCACTGGCCGCGGTGGTCCCGACTCACTGAGGACATTAGCAGACTCAAAATATGCGATAGCCTCCGAAGACTACGAGTACTTGCGTTATTTGATATTTGATGTATGTATTGAGATTGCCGTGAGATTTTATGTAAATGAATCATAAAATACTTCCAAATCAAGGAGCATCTTGAAGTTCGCCATTCTATTTTATGTCGGGTTATGTCCGCCTTTTCTACTGTCGGTGGATTCATTGACGCGAGTGCTTTTTCATTTCGTTAAATTTATAGATATAATATAGTCTCTCCTAGTTTAGTCCTCTAAGATAGTACCTGGCATGAATATATTACAATGGATTGAGCACTCTGCGAAAAAAACGGAATGACAAGGATACTCACCGAGAGGCTAACGTCTCTTTCTAAGTAGGGTGACCAAACATTGGTATTATTATGGACTTTTTGACATATAATTAACGTATAATTCTTGGGCACTGTTTATTGCCGTAATTCTTACTTTCTACGCATATGCCACATCTTAAATGAGTAGCAGTCAAAGCTTTTGATTAAATTGTGTATTTTCTTGCAGACTGTACATTTTATTCAGAATCTGTAAATTCAGCTCCAGATATCGCAAAAATTAAGGATAGTCTCCTAGGGCCGTTTTTCTGTATCTACAACGGTTGAGATAGCTGCCCTTACTGCCCCATCTTAATCTATTCTGTATATAATGACGAATTGAGAACCTTGTTCGTTTTGAACTCGGTAATAAATGGTATACAGCGTATTTCAACCATATCATAAATAGGTATAGTCCGTATTAGTATTACCTTATGGTCACCGTACTGCATAGTAATGAGTGCGAGCGTGACAGCGGGCTCAAGGTTATTGCTCTCACTCATCATTGTTTCTCGAGTTGTTTAAATCATAGAAAATGCAATGTTCTGTCTGTGAGTAAGAGTTTAATTTTCTTTAGCAACAAAGTTTTTTTGACAGTTCTCAATCCATTGTATTATATCCATGG
Source organism: Phalera bucephala (assembly GCA_905147815.2). Taxonomy (NCBI): domain Eukaryota; kingdom Metazoa; phylum Arthropoda; class Insecta; order Lepidoptera; family Notodontidae; genus Phalera; species Phalera bucephala. The sequence continues at coordinate 7,444,032 of LR990629.1, read as the reverse complement.
TACCTGGTTAAATTTGTTGTCAGGTTTGTATTTTTAGTATAATTAAATATAGTCAGCTAAAAAGGTTTAGATCAATTGTTTCCTGTGTTGATGTTTTGTCTCAAACGAATCTGAATAGGATATAGGTGTCGTTAGCTTTCATTTCTATTGTGCCCCTTATAAACTAGAAACTTGAATCTTGTAAGTTATATGAATACAGATGAATACAACATTTTTATTGTACCTAACAATCGAAATATGAAAATCATAGACACAAGTTGTTGATCGTCTACTACAGGTGGAAACAAACTGGAATGACCTCGAGTACCTCAAAAAGAGGAAGATGACCACAAAGTTCTACCAAGAACTAAAACGCGGCGTAGAGCTCATAGAACAAGGGAACACGGCGTTCAATAGCGAATACAACCAGATCTATCCACACTTCAAGACTTTCAGCGATGATCATATTTGCAAACTGCAACATGTGGATGTAATACCCGAAGTAAGGGAAACTCAAATTTAGCAAACAACATGCTAGTATACATATTAATTTCATAATCATAATCATTTATTTTGCAAGTGTAGGTAGGTAAAAAATAGGTCTTGTATATTATAAAATGGAACTCTACACTTTTTCACTAACTATCATAAGGACACCATTTAAATATAGGCAAGATAAACCTATCATAAGAACACCTTTTTAAATTTATCATTCACCATTTGGTTAACTACTTAACATCCATCATGCTAACTTCTCCGTTTTTTTTCTGCATGAAAGACCTGCAGGGATACGTGCATACGATATAAAAGCCAAATTTTGGTCCCTGTGTCCGATTAATATAGTAAGCTAACTAAAAATAGGTACTTTCAATCAAAATTCTATCATACCAGTAAATTAAACGTTCCTTTTCTGTTAACAAGCACTGTACAACTAATGTTAAACATGGAATCACGCAGGCAGTTACATCTTGCGGCTCTAATGTTTGACCTGACCAAATGTACACAACCTGACTATGTGTATGGCAAACTTAAATTTTCCGCTTTCCACAATCGCTACGGATCAGACATGGCTAGGTCAACACGGCCGCTGTTGTCGACTCACGCGCACAGAACAGTAGCATTTGATTATCATTCAACACTTTTTTGATAATTAGATACTGATTAATTGGCCCGGCAATCTTCGGCCAATATTTGTATTTTTGACTATGAAAATAACACCACCGAACGAGTTTAAGTAAATTATATAAAAAAAAAAACAAAAAACTAATCGCACGCAGCGTGAAAAATGAAATATAAACAATTGAGCGTTGCAACACAACAACAAAAAATAAAATAAAATATTTTTCTCACCTGCCAGAAATAAATTAACTATTCTTTAGCGTTTTAAGGTTTAACCATGAGTATATAAGGTTTAACATACACTTCATTCTTCTTATATATCGTAAGCATAATGTAAAAATGGCCCAAATAAAAAAAGTTTATCTTTCTTCTGAAAAAGAACGTAGCCCACTATAGGAAGTTCCTGTGTCATGATTGCGTTTACAAATACGAAATTCACATACACCAAGAGCCAGGACGAAACAAATATTTGTGAATCACCCAAATATTTGTCTTGTGCGGGGGTCAAGTCCGCTACTACTCGATTCAGTGGGTGGAGCGGCTTAAGCCCTTAACCACTCGACCAAGCCATCCATCAGCTCGTCCATCAGTTATCATGCAACTAAAACCTTGTATTCTTCTTCTTCTTTAAGTTATGGCTTCACACTAATTTTAAGTGTATTTTGCCAGTGTCCAGTGAGATGCATAATCGTGTTTATATAAATAAATTCAGCTCCCCGATGAACCACTCCACTCTCGATAGTAAAGCGATAGGTACTTTACATACCAATTGCAAGGGCCGTTTTGAGGGAAATCGAAAAGGCACGTTTTCTCACTCACTCATGCACACATTAGAATATATAATATTTAATATTCTACCAACATTACACATTATTATTCGAAAAAACACAAGTTTTGAAAATTAAAACCAATAGGGAATATGCGTGAAATTCAAATAAGGGGCAAATACTTTTTTTACAAACTTTATCGCATTAGAATAATGTCTATACCAATATTTTTTTATTATTATTGAAAGTACAAAAAAGAGTGGGAAATTCAAAGTAGCTGGAACGCCACGCTATTGGTCAGATCGAATATGACGTCAAAGTCTACAATACAAATGTCAACAAGTGCATATTTATTGGATGTTTGCTATTGAGTTATTTTTATTGTTATTTTTTGCTGTCGATTTACACAAAGACAAAATTTTAGTTTAAATTATTTAAGTTAATTCTTACGTTAAAGTGATCTTCACAGCAATATAAACAAGTTGATAGAGATACCATGTATCTTTTTCTGATTTTACACCACTTTCTCCTTATGTCCGCATCTATCGGGTGCATTTGTTATTGTATTTTTACACCTAGGCACAACACAGTGTTGTTCCATTGTATAATAGCCACAAAATACAAAATAAAAATAAATTACAGAATAAAATACTTTTACAGCTGTTCACTAATTGATTGTTATTATAGACTTTGACGTCACGCCAAGCGCGCCAAAATGGCGGGCGTTTAAAGTGCTCTTATCTATTTGCTATCTTCCACTTTTTTTAGCACTTTTCGTTTTGTTTTTGACGCTTAAATTTTTTTTTGAGTTATATATTGATGTAATCTATCGTATAAAAATATAAAAAAATACACGCATATTCCCTATTGACGACATCACTCTTCGACTTCCCGCCAAAACTCTACCTTGTATTCTTTTGTTTTTGCTTTCTTAGTTCCGTCACTATTCCATTCGGCTAACGACATATACAGTCGTACTAGCATAGATACAGTGTGGTATACTCGTATCTATGCGTTATAGTATCTTTTGGCCAACTCTGTCATCGAGTAAAATATCACATCATGGTAGACACAGAGTTGCTGTTTGCTAAAAAATTTACCCAAGTTCTTCTTTTAATTAGTAACCGTGTGGACCTACCTGTTGAAATATCTCCTTGGAAGTAGTCCTTGGAAGTAGTAATTTTACTCAATGTCATCGACAGGCCAAAATATCCTTGTAGGACTATACCTACGTGCTTAATGATAATATCTTCACAATAGCATAATATTTAAATTGACAGAGCCTAACTTGGGTAACAAGTACAAAACGGGGGCAATGGACATCTACACTCCGCTCAGCTGGTGCTTGGCTCCACGAGACAGGTCTAGCAAAACGCCTGATGACCCGCCTACGGATTCCTAAGCCTCCATGCAGAGCTTCACTACTCGCTGAAAGAGTTAAGCTTGGTGACATCGCACCACTCCTCGCTTTGACCATTTCGGGAAGTATTCTCTCGTTCATATTGTTATGGCTCGAGATATTCGTCGCTAAATGGAAGAAGGATGGAAAGATTACGCGAGGAAAAAGTGATTTTTTTGAAACGTCTAATTTGGATGTTGTTGAATATGACTTGGAGTAAAATGTTATTTGCGTTATGAATCCTTGCACCTTTAAAATAGTGTTATTAAATATAGAAATTTGGAGAATTTTGTTGTTTGTATATTTTTATTAATGTGGTAAGAATTACCTTTGTACTAAAGTTACTGGACACTCGCATTTTACAAAATCGATAATACCTACTTATATGTGATTTTAATAACGTCAGCGTACATTGTCGAAATACTAATCAGATCAAATTCATATTTTTGATTTGTTAAACTGTGAATGACCGACCGACGTAGTAAATGACCTAGTAATATCACGATGTTGGTTGTATATATACCAATTTTTTTTTAAAGCCTAGCTCCACACTAGGATCTATTCCTGTCGTGGGTGCGTTTATAAACATGAAAGTTTACACACACAAATACCCATACCGAAACAAATAATTGCGGATCACACAAAGATTTGTCCCGTGCGGGAATCGAACCCGCGACTATTAGACACTGTGGGCGGAGCGGCTTAAGCTCTTAACCACTACGCTAAATCGTCCGTCAAATTGGTAGATATATATCTGTTACTTAATTTAAACCTACACTCTCGTTTGTCTACCCAAATAAATAAATAAAAAATATAACACTGTCTGTGTCCTCCCTCAATCTACACTCTTAATGATCTAATGTAGATTGTAATTGGTAGTCTTTTATTAGCAGAAATACAAAAACGTTAGTGTCACTATCGGTCTTCATATTAATAAATAACTCTATCAAACACTGTACTTCTATATTCAAGTAAACTGTCTTATGTTATCGCCTCACGCGCAGAGAACAGCCTCTATCGAATCCGAGCTTATCATTATCAGATCTTTGTTCTCATCACGTTTACCATCCGATTAGAAGAAATCTAATGTTTATATTGGGAAGATTGATCTGTATCTAATTACTATTTTGAGAGACGCGGCGACGGGCCGCTGTACTGTTATCCTTAAAGTAACAAATAAGTAATAATGCTTAAGTTATTAATAAAGTTAAGTGCGCTGTCCATCGGCTTGGGTTATGCAAGTACACCAAGCTGTGCGTCACAAGTGAGTAGTAATAATATCAACCTTTATTTTTATCCCACTGCTGGACTGGTAGCCCTTCTCTCACAAATTGAGGTGAGGAGATAAGGTGATACTCCACCACTCGGACCCAGTGCACATTGGCGGAGGCAGGTTTTTGGCCACCTGCTGTTGGAAATTGTCAAGCCGCCTATAAGACCTTCTCTGCTTGAATATTACCACACTAAGTGGTAACTGGGACCAACAGGTTCACGTGCCTTTCGAAGCACGAAAATGCTTGAATATGAAAATGCTACAAACGGTCACCCATCTCAGGTTGACCGAATTTAGCTGCTTAAGTTTGGTGATCGGTAGGAACACCGCGGTCGCACAGCGCTACGGGCGCCCTAAGTAAGTGGTTATTACATGTAAAATATTATATTATGTAAGAGTACTATGAAGTCGATAGCATTCCGAGTGAAAAATTTTATTGAAAAAGCTAATAGACGAACAAAAAATTTAAATTACAAATCATTTGAATAGTAGTCGATACCCATTAACATAAAAAGTCGTCCGCGATCGAATCAGGAATGAAGAGATTCGTAGAAGAACCAGGGTCACCGACATAGCCCTTAAGATGAGCAAGCTGAAGTTGCAATGGGCGGGCCACATAGCGCGTAGATCGGACGGGTGTTGGGGCAGAAAGATTCTAGAGTGAAGACCACGTATTGGCAAGCGCAGCGTGGGACGACCGCCTGCCATATGGACCAATGATCTTGTGAAAATCGCAGGAAGTCGTTGGATACAGGTGGCATCGGACCGCTTACGCTGGAAAGTGATTGGGGAGGCCTATGTTCAGCAGTGGACAGGTATAGGCTGAGATGATGATGATGAACAACTGCCAATATTGCAGTTTATCTACTAGATACGTCAAAATGAATTTACCAAATAAGCCCTTCGAAGTACTAATAAAATGTATACTAGTTAGCAATCTGCTAATTACAACATGGTTTCTTTTATACAAAAAAAAATTATCTTTCTATACCACCACGCCAGATCCCTTGCGGTGTAGGTGAAGAGTAGAGAGTTCCAACAGATTCTTTTCTTAGAGACCTCTTTGGCTTTCCCTATTTCATAGGCGCTCATAGTTAGTCTTTTCCACGATCAACGGTTACGGAGACTCTTGCTTCAAATATACATTTATGTTTAATCTATACTTAAGCACATCTATTTAGTTCTGCACTGTTCTCCCCCTTGAATGCAATGTATACGAAAGAATTGTAAACTCTCATTTTTAAAAGAGTAACCGTGGAGTTTCTTGCCCCTTTTTCCACAGGAATGACATTCCGAACGGGTGGTAGAGTCTTAAGTAATCAATAACTTTTTCTTTTTTTGACATATAAGTACTTTTAGGAGTACATGAATAAAAAACTTTTGATTTGATTCAAAAAAATAAATAACATTGTAACCTACCTCGATAACAGAGTGAGTTAAATATTAATGTTACTTTAGATATAAAAGTGCGGGACCTTCTGGCACAAGTATTTTATATACTTAATAGAAGATCCCAACCTTGTTTACTACGATATAACGTTTGGTACAGAAATAAATAATTATTTATTATTTACTAGTTTCTGCCCGCTACTTCGTCCGCGTTTATTTTAAACAGGAACCTTCCTTTTTTCCGGGTAAAAAATATTCTATATGTTAGTTAATTCAGGTGACAAATTATCTGTGTGTCAAATTTCATCCAATCTGTCTAGCCATTTTTGCGTAATTCAGTAACCAACATTCAAACGTTTGAACATACAAACTTTGAAATATTAGTAGGATAGTTATGTTACTTATGGTTAAGCCACTGGTTCACGTTTAAAATCGACGACTTCTCTTCTTTCTTTTTTTCTCTCTTCCAATTAAGCTACCACCTTCTTAGTGGTGTGTGAGTGATGATATAAATGAGTGATTTTTTTTCAGATGGCTGCTCTCAACGAGCGGATGAATGAAATGATCAGTTCTCTATATTCTTCATGTAAGTACATCAGCGAAATTTACTTTTAAAATACCTTGAAAGCCAAACGCTACGCTAGCAAAATTATCATAACATTACCTTCGCAATAATCTGACGTACGTGGAATGTGCGCGTACGATTCGCAATTAATTAATTACCTTATTGTCTTACTCGTTATTATTTGGAACAATACATCAGCGAATAAATTATGCAAATTCGACTTTACTCTTTTGTATTTAAATTCAAACCACAGCTTGGTTTATTTTGACCCAATTCTTGCCACGTCCCTAATTCCTTACAATTTATGTCTGCCTACATTTATTAATATACTAGTTCCCGCCCGCGACTACGTCCGCGTTAAAATTAAACTGAAACCTTACATTTTTCAGTGATAAAAAAGGATCCTGTGTTAATCTAGGAAGTTAATAATAATAATAAACTATCTATGTGCCAAACTGCCTCGTTGTTCTAGTAGCAAAGCGCATCGCTTTGTGATCACGAGGTCCTGGGTTCAAATCCTAGGTCAGACAAGTGTAGTTTTTCTAACGAAAACTTCCCAGTACGAGTCCGGAGTCTGGAATTGTGTCCGGTATATTGCAATAGGCTCGCCCCCTATTACACGGGGCCTAACATCGTCGGCGACGTGGGTGTACTCAGTACAGCTCTGCCACCCCCGCTTGGGGAATTTAGGCGTGACGGTGTTATATGCCAAATTTTGCGTGATTATAGGTACGATCTCAAATATTTTCAATATTAATATTAGTTGCGTTTTAAGAAAATTATTTCCACTTAACATAAAACGAGGATAGTGAAACCAATCACCTCGCCCGCGCCTTGGCGATAAACTGTACGACGACCTATGCCATCATTCTTTAAACAAAAAACAATATCTCAGTTACCCAAACATAACTTATTTAATTAGAATTCAATAATTTCCCAGCGCTCCTGTCTAAGAAAACGCCGACATCTACTACATCCTCTTCGGCTTCTACTTCATCGTCGACCGAACTTCCAACGACGACCGTAACCCAAGATACCACAACCTACAGCTACCCCTATCCACTACCGCAAGTGATATACGTATCTTCGCCCGCACAGATACCTGCACCAACAGCAGCACCCAGCCCTTACTGCATTTTAGAACCAGGTGCATCGCCAGTAGAATATCCTTATCCAAGTGTTTCCAACGTTTCGCCTCGGTCATCATTGCCATATAGGTACGAATACCCGTATTTGTACGCCCCATCACCATATCCTCCTGCGACGTATCCAGCTCCGTACCCTCAACCGTATCCGCCTCGAGATTACTATTACCCGGATTATCCGCCGCCGCCCGCTGCGCATTCTCACGCTTATCAACCCTCAGCACCTGTGCCTTTGCCTCCGCCATATTCTCCGTTCCCCCCAATGCCTGCTCCAGCTTACCCACACGGCTCAGTCCCTTATCCACCGCCTTTATATCCTAAACTTGAAATGATACCGCCGAAGTATGCATAGTTATAATCATCATCTTCTTTATATTTACCAGCATACAAAGCCGTATTGGTTGGTGATACCTAGAGTAAAATGTCACAAAACTGTTATTTATTTTTAAGTAATTTATGAATAAATTACTAAATTTTTAAATACATAATTTTTTTGTTATTGGCAATAGAGGCTTTTATTTTGCTTTGCCTTACCTATCCAATTTAATAAGGAATGCACTGGACCTACTTATATTTTACATATTAAACTCTATTACGAACGAATGACGATTGCACTTTTTTTCTTCTAGTCTATGTATATAATCACCTCAGGTCCCTCGCAGGGTAGGCAGAGAGCACAAAGCTCCAAAAAGTTCTTTTCTTACACACTTTTCTAGCTTTTTCCTCCCTTATAGTTTGTCTAATATACACTCACCCGTTACGGAGACTCTTAACTTGCCCATCAGATAAGACGCGGTCTATAGAGTCATGATAAGCTAATATAGGTCTTCCGCGGTGTCTTTTTTTACCACTTTCGCATTGTAGTACCAGCTATCTATTTTATCAGTCTTTTCTCAGGCCTTCTTTCTTCTAATGCTTTACAATTATTAGTTTAATATTGTGTGGTGGCATTAGCATAGTTTTCTTCATAGTGGTCATAAAGTGAAGAAAACGAAGTCGCACATAAAACAAATAAAGGGCAGCATATGTTAAAAGCCCGAATTTTATCTATTAACAAACATACAACAATATGAATAGTAAAACTCTTTAAAATAGTGCATTTTATTTTCATTCACGAAAGTATTAAATAACAGAAACAACTCAAAAGAATTACAAATTATTATTTTTTTGTTTCGTAATAACTGCGCATGTAAACAGATAATAATATCTAATAAAACTACATCGCTATTGCTCAAACGGAAAAACATGCTTTATCAACTACTACAGTAACTCCAGACGTTACTAATAAATTTCCTAATTCGTAGATAATGTTCAATATAAATATATGAGCAGCAAGTGGAAAGGACACAATCTATTCACCATGGCTCTTCTATACATATTCATCGCCTTGATTATACAGGTAATTGTTTATATAATGCTTTATTCTTCCGTGTTTCGTGGCCAGAGAAACACTTTGTAACTGTAGGAATAAATTTAACCTTAGAAAGACTTAGACTTAAATTGTTCATTAATATTTTGAATTAAAAAAGATTATTTTTTAGACATTGATGTTTGTCTCTTTGATGAATAAATAAACTAATGCTATTAATTTTAGGGTACATTAATCACTGCAAATAGCACAGAGGAACTTACTGATAGTCAAGAAATCATAAATTCAACAGAAGTAGATGATGAAGTGGTCAAGAATTCTGACGAAACACAAACAGATTGGATCGATATGCTCCTCCTGCCTGAAACCCCATTATATCCAACCTCTTCAGCTGCCTTAATGGCACAAGCAACAAATTCAGAAAAATCGATTGAAGAACAAATTGGAGATATCAAGGATGTTGCTGAGAAGATAACACTTGCTATTCAAAGTGAAATGGCTAATCTCCTCTCCTACGCACTCTCCGTTAGTGAGAAAAAAAATGAAGAAAGAGATGAAGAAAGAGATGAAGAAGACAATAATCTACGGTCGAAAAGATCAGCAGAAACTCCGATGGACAGCTCCAAACTAATCGTTAGATTGCTTAAACATATCAAGAACAACAACGAATACCAGAACATAGCTATTGATAAAATGATGACTGCCCAAGAGATCGCAGATAAATATGGCATTGATTACCGTCCTGATACCGAAATATTATCAGACCTTGCTTTCGCCGCCAATCAAAATGCCAAAGAAATGACTTTGATGTTAAAAGACGCGTGTGATATAAAAAATAAAACCCAGATAGTTGAACCGGTGAAAACCTTCATGGTGGAAGAACCCACGGAAAGTGATGCTTATTACGTTTATGGTAATCACTATCCCGAGCATGATATTCACCAATCAATGAAACACCATCCTATGCACCAGCCTGAAGTCAATCATGTACATCAGCCCGACTACTCAGGTTTAATCAATAACTATTACAGTTACCCTTACGAAACTCAAATCCCTCCCCCGGTACAATCTTACTACAGTTCTCCTGTGAGTAAAAAGCCTAGTTTCTATGATGCTGTATCTCAAGACTTTTATCCTTACTGTTCTGTTGAGCCTGTCAATTCCGGTATACTTCCTTTTGAAGATATAATGGAGCCAGAACCAGAATTAGTTGGTGAAGAATTTGAAGAAACGATTACGTCTAAAGTACTAGTTGATCGTGGTGACGAGCCCGGCTCTGCTACTGTCAATCACGTCATGACTTATACAGTATCTGAGAAGTCCCACTTTAGAACTCCAGAAATAGAGAGGCTACCTCAACAAATGCAGTATTGCTTCTTTTTAATGTAAATTATAGGTTAGTTAGTATTTTGTATTAGCAATATTTTATTGAAAAAGAGTATAAATTATAATATGCTGTGGTCAAATAATTGGAGTTTCATTAATTTAAATATCGTAATTTGAGATAAGGCACGGTTTTTCATTGGAAAATGTAACCATGTGCTTATTCACGTGCTGCATAGGTTGTTACACATGTCTTGTGCAATAACATTTCCGCTTTTTGTAGACTCTTAGGCATTGAAACATAAAATTTATGAAATTGAAGTAAATACAACATTATTATCGATCCTTGGAAATTGTAAAATTGTTGTAAATTAGTTAGTTTTTGACATAAAATGAAAGCCTGTTTAGACTTGCGTCAACTTTAAAAGATTTTAATAAATATCCAAACATATTTACTAAATCTTAAAATATATTACACATAATGTTTCTTTGGTTATAATTTGGCACTTGATTTAATGTAGGTATACATTCATTGCTCGCCGTTTTGAAATAAAACGACGGAGAATGTGTACCGCTTTGCTTTTCAAATTACATTATATATTAACATATACCTTTATCATAATAAATACGTACATATTATTTGGTAACAAAATAGTGTTCATAGTTCTCTTTTAATACATTGGTAAAAGGCACATCGATATTATCGCATGTAAAAGTTGTAACTGTAAAAATTACTCACACAATTTCCTTTAGAATTTCGTCAAGTTTATATATATGTCCTTCACATTATTTTTCTTTTAGAAAAGAAAATTACAATAATAATAACATAAACTTAAGTTACGAATTAAGAAGAATATAATTTTATTTCGTTTTTCAAACCAATTCTCATACAGTGCCATTTGTACCATCTGTCCAAAAACCGCCAAAATTGTAAATTGAGATTTACACATTTTGTGGTGAATAAATACGAAAAATAACAGTTTTTACACTTCAAGTAAAATTTGAGATCGAATTAATTGTTCTTATTTCGTATTTAACAGAAAAAAGAGATCACAACTTCTGAATATCAAAAGATATTTTCGCGGTAATTTTGACAGATGGCACGCGTTATCGACGTCTTCCTCGTCATTCTATGGCCATGCACTTCCTAATTCCTTGTTAAATAATTCATACGAGTATATTGAGACTGTACCAACAGAATATACGGATTCCACTTATTTATGACAAAATTTTGGTTCATGTGGAGCTGTGGCGAATTTGCGCATTTCGTAAACCCAAAAACTTTGTATATTTTTTTGACAGCTTATAGGAAAATATTTAATTTTGTTGACTTGTTCTTTTAAATGAGGCTAATTCTGACTGACTTGATTGGACCTGCTATTTTAAATTTTCCAAATTCTCTATGTTTTATGAAATTTATTCAAAGACTTTCAAAACTTTTAAGAAATCTTTAGGCATTCCTAGTTAGTAACCTACTTAATCCACCACTAATATTACTCCCTAGTGTATGGCCATCATGTTTCCCATGTATCAACCGGCTGATGTCTTTACTTTCTCTTCCACTATCACGCCTGTCGTCCATATCCACAGCTATCTATGCGCGTAGTAAGCACTGTAGGCGCTGTTATGACTCGAATGGGGTTGATATCTGAAATAGGAAATAGCTATGTTTCAGGTTCAGACTCATAATATGAAAAATACCGTCACGCCTATATTCCCTAAGCGGAGGTGGCAGAAGTGTATTGAGTACACCCACGTTTTGCCGACGATGTTAAATCCCATGTAATAGGGGGCGAGCCTATTGCCATATACCGGGCACAATTCCAGACTCCGGACTCGTACTGCGAAGTTTTTTCGTTAGAAAAACTATACTTGTTCGACCATGGATTTGAACCTAGGACCTCCTGATCACAAAGCGATGCACTTTGCCACTAGACCAACGAGGCAGTCATAATATGAATTAAGAAAAAATGAAAAGAAAGCATTGTTGTTCCATCCTGGACACTACACCAAATGACAGCAAAAACAAAATACTTTACGTAATATAATCATTATTGCATGTACAACTTCTCTCAAAAGTCCTCTCTAAGTGTTGGGCCCATGTCCCCGCGAAAGCCTTCTGAAGGTCTGCTGATAAAACAACAATTAGGTAGGTACATAAAACAGTTACAGCACAAGTTGTGGGGCCACACACGACTCTGCCTCAGCATATCGCTACACTATTGTTATAGTGGGGCACAAGCGCTAGGCTCACAGCTGCGAGTGCGCCTCCACCGGCGCAATGTTACATGGCTACTCACCGTACAGGGTGCGCGTGCGCCGGGTACAGCGGGCCGCAAGCGCTGGGCTCGCCGGCGTACGGCTGCGCGAGCTGCGGGCACGCCTCCGCCGGCGCCGACTCGCGCCGCCGCACTGTGCCACGCGCTGCGCTCTGTTCGGGGGGGCTGCCAGCACAAAGTTTATACATCTATATCCATACTAATACATATTATAAAGAAGAAAGATTTGTTTGTTATCGATAAACTCCGAAACTACTGAATTGGTTTTAATAAAGCTACATTATCCGGAATTAACAATTTATTATTGCGGAAAACTGCTAAATATATAAACGAAATATAAAAGAAATTTAACCGAAATGAGTATGTGAATATTCGACGTTGTCACGGAACTGATCCATGCTGTATGCGGGAAATGGCGGCAAGAATTATATTTGGAATAATTACAGTTAATATATTACGATTATGTAAACGCATATTATGCAGACGCGCGATCTACGCTGCCGCACTATACTGGGCGCGGGGCTCTACGCCTCTTCTGGCAAGTATTCACCGGGTAGTACCCTCTGATACCTCATCGGTATTTCCAGTCTCTGAACAGAGGCTAATTTTTTTTTTAAATGAAACTTTTTTTTTCTGATATCGTTCATCGTGATCACCACTGGCACTGTACACAGATCAACCAGTCAAACAGAACTTCCAATATCATATTTTCTTTCATTGACCTATAAGTGCGTTCGTCCTATGTCCGTCCCTTCATGACACACAACTTGATCGCCTAGTCAGAATAGACTGCATATCACGCAAAATCTGATGAAGGTAATTATTGCTATGTATTTAAATTTACTCTACTGCTTTTTATACGTCTTGCCTCTACACTAATGCGCTGAAAGATTAAACAGGTTTTGATTCCTTAAAGGCGTTAGTGTAGGACAAATATCTATATTGAAACAATATATAATCGTACAAATACTAATTGTACAGTTATTACATTAATACGAGTAACTCAACTGATTCTTGTTGTTTCTTTGGATTATAAAACGATTAACGAAAAAGACTGACTGAGTTCTAATAGACATGCATATTAATTATTTAAGCTTAATTTTTCAAATCGAAGACGTCTCCGTTGTACGAGTTATCGTGAACATAATAGCGAAGTTACGTTTACATCGGGAACTATAAACATTTTATTCATCTATCAATCTTAAATTCCGCCTACATTTCACTCGGTGAGCGTATAAACAAACAAATTAACGGCATATTAATCATAAGTGGTATCAAGTTTTAAAACTATCATGTAATAATAGCAACGCCCGCCCAGTAGGCGGAGTCGTGTTACGGTCTTCGCGTTAATCCTCTATTTTGACAGCTAGCGACAAATGGCATTCATACGTTAAACTCGGAGCGTTATTAATCGATGGTACCAGGAAACGAAAGACAAAAAACAGTCTTTGATAGTATTTTTTCCCCGTTCTAGCTGTAAATATTTGAGCATGTGACGATATGTTATTTTTTGGAACTTTGTATAATTAATCACTTTGATATTTAGATGTGACAGTAATGGTTTCTCATACTTCATTTAGGTTGGTAACGTTTTTGTTCCATGCATGTAATGTCTGTATATATGCTTATAAGAAGCCATTCCGAACAAAAAAAAACAAATTTGATGCATGATAAGATAAACATTTCATCGTTCGTCGCGCTCATCTTGTGATATCTTTATAAGTTAAGTTATATCTTAACGTATAATTTTAATATATTAGGTATATTTGAGCTACAATATCGTATGTATAGGCTATGTATTACTGTAAATTTTCGTCAAAATCTAAGAGAAAAAGTAACAATCATACATCTATACTCAGCTCAACTCAACTCAAATCGTTTAATTTGCGTAAACCCTGGGGGGTATTTACAAATTGTCATATTTACATTTTTTTAACTTACTAATCTACCACCAGGTCGGAACACGGCCTCCACGGAGAAGATCCGGCAAGAAACTCAGCGGACTTGTCTTTTTTGTCTAATTCTCCATTCATTTTTCATAATTTTCTGTATTAAATACATGCATAACATTTCTGTACATGCATTTTTATATTATACAAAATCATTTATGCGATCCAGCTCCAGTGTGATGCCTTACGACTTCGATATAAGACTGATAATAATATTTTTAAATATATTTTATAATGAAAAGCTAGAGGATTCTGGGTGGATCAGTCTCCACAAGCAGCACCCGTACACGAGTACGACAACTGCAGTAGCCATCAGAATCATAATATTTTTTATTCATGTAAACCAATATAGTATTTATGAATCGTCATGAAAGTAACAAAGACTCTACCACCACCTCGGAATGTCATTCCTGTGAAGAAGAAGGGCAAGAAACTCCACTGTTACTCTTTTCAAATAATTTTTTTACAAACTTTTGGATCTACATTTTGTTGTGGGGTATGGGAGATCATCAGGTGAGTCTAAGTTAAATAAATAAAATTATACTATTTATGAGAATGGCCTCGACCATATAAGAGTACACGTACCAAATAGCCACTGCAAGTATAGACTTTAATACTCACAAGCTTTCGCATTTATATTATTAGTAGGATTAATCAAACGGTTTTAGAACCTAACCCACTTTGATATGATTAGAAATAATTGTCAATATTATCGTCAGTGTACTTAACTAGTTCACACAATGCTTCAGGTATAAGAAGTAATAGCTATAGTAACACCCCTGCAAGCGAACTCCATCCCGATTGGCAGACAAGATAACCGATAAAATTGTATATAAAAGTCGTGTGCAGTTTACACAACGTGGAGAATAACGATCGAGGCAAGATTTATTCACGTGGCGGCGTCCAATGCAGTAGCCGGAACGGCAGTAACCGCTGTGTAAACAAAAGCGACTCGTAGGCGCGCGCACGTTGTTTGTTTATACTGTACACTTCCAAACAAAATTCTATTTTTTTATGGTTGCGTTGAGTGGGTTTTCTTTTATAAGTATCTTTGTTTTGGTTTCATCACAAGAAGTAACTTTTTCCATAACCTGTAATGTTTCCTTTCCTATTTAAATATAGGTATTCTTTATGGAATGTGATGTTCTTAAAATTCTGATTATTATTGAATAGATCTAGAATTTGATATTTTGTGTGTGTGTGTGTGTGTGTGTGTGTGAATGATCTACGCTGTTGGCCGCGGGGCCTTTACAGCTTCACCGGACAAGAGGGCGAGCGTGCAACCACTACGCTCGAGCCAGAAGGGCAAGGAGGCAACTAGCTCAAGGGCGCCTCAAGGCGGAACGGCCTCGGCTTGGGCAGTCGCTATGGGGAGGGCGTATACTAGGTGTCTCGCCGTGGTGCTCTGCACCGGCCGGCGGGCAAGGGATTCGAATTTAATATGATATCTCTAGTTATGTTAAAAATGCGATTTAAAAAATAGATGCCGGTAGCGATCATCAATGTTATATTTCGATAGAAAAATTTACAGTATCAGATCGGAGTCTGGCATTGTGCCCGGTGTGAGGGCAATAGGCTGCCCCCCCTATAACATGGGTCTTAACATCGTCGGCGAGAAGTAGGTGTACAGAATGCAACACCGCTTCGTGTTTAATTTTATTAATATTTTACGAAGTGTGTCGTAGAGCCATTGCACTAGACAATTAGGTACCTGATTTTATTAACCTAATCCGAATATATTAATGAGTATTACTATTTACTACTTTTGCGCTCACCTGTACGGTATAGTTTATATAAAATGCAAAACTTATATAAAATCCGTGGATATATTTGAACATACTAGGCGTATTTAGACGACTGTAAATCTTGAGATCGCACCCACCTTTCACGATTGAATGTAAAAAGGCGCAAATTTTAGGTATATAAATTGTATGTACACAGTAACGAATCGTACTACAATAATATGTATGTATTTATACCTACGTAAGGCAATCCAACTAGGTTACTTTATAATGTGGTATTGTGCCTATTCTATTTTGATTTACTTTATAAACGCTATGCTACTTTATGATCTTCGTTTGATTCATTATTATTAAGTTATATTATACATATATTATATTTTTGGGACTAAGCCCGCCACACATTCCCACCATTGTAACTTCCGTAAGCCAGGATCCACAATAGTCTCCTTAGATGACAGCAAGGTTTGAACCTTGGGGTGTCCCGGGAAGCGCTTTAATTGTCTTGGAACCCGCAACAAATTTAATTAGAAAGAAAAACAGGAGGACTAAAAAGTAAAATTCCACTTCCCTACTTTGCAAAGCAGGAGACACAGAAAAAATTGGCACATCAGCCATAAAGAAGGAGACTACAACTAGGATAAACCCAGTCGTAAAGCACCACGGATACGAAAAAAATATATATACAGTCAAACCTGAGTAAGTGAGAACTGGGTAAGCGAGAAAACTCTTTAAGTGAGAGTAATTGTCTGGTCCCGTCATTTTTAGCTTCTAAAAACCTCTATGTATGAGAAATAGAAGCCTCTATCAAAGAGAGTAGTGGACCCTCAGATATTTGTGCGCGTACCTCTATAGACAAAACACATACCTCGTGCGAGCAAGCAGGAATTTCAATAAGTTGAGCAAGCAATGCAATTTAGATTTATTCTCCACAAGCGTTACACGTGCAAGACTGCAGCTTAGCCTTGATTTTTTTCAATAAAAATACTCTAATAGCTTATATAGGAAATTACTATAACCTACCCTGTACCTGTTTATTTTTTTCCACATTGCCATATTTTTTCTTTCTGTATAACTTCTTACTCATATAGCTCACGCAATACCATTTTCATAATCTATGACTATCCGTGAAGATCTGTAATTGGCTTTCCGTTGTTAGTTTAGGTTTTTATATTACTGTATTAGCTGTAGGTCTTCCACCAGATAAATAAATAACTGAGACTCCTAATTATATTTTCCCAGTATAAGCGACAGTCGAACATGTAAGTACACTTGCAGTTGCTATGAAGCAGCTGTACTGTTTATGTTTTCTAAAATTTCGGGGAACTTCGGTTACTTACATTGTCTTTGTGCACATTTGGCCCTTACTTTTATCAATGTTACTATCTTACTGCAGTTGACTAATATCAATAGCGAAGAAAGGTTTGTTCCTACGTCATGTCTAAAAGAAAACTCAAAAAAGTGTTATCCTTTATTGATAAACTTAAAATCGTGAATGCGTTTGAGTGTGGAAAATCGTGTAATGAAATTCAAATTGAGTTTGGTCTACCAGAATCCACCTATTATAAAATTATCATATCAAAAACTCTATCAAGTCTCAGTGCTCTGAAGGACACAGAAATATTAAGAAGAGTCGACATTTATTCACTGCATATTTACTGTATCCTTTGAACTCTCACTTATCCAGGTTCGACTGTATATATTAATAGATCCTATTTATGAGCCTCATATTTTATTCCAGTAATAGGTATAGCAAAAACGCTTGAACGCATGGAGAGTATCCCGAGTTTCTACAAGATCCGTATTTCGCAGGCTGTTTAACATAATGGTTCGCTCGTTGTGCCAGAGACTGCACTCCCAAAGAATGTGGTTCGCTGATTGTTCATACTCGCAGTGAGACGTGGAACACTGACATAGCGGTGAAGGTACCAGTTTAAAAGAGAATAATTTACTTTTAAAGTTGCCATGTCCGGTGAGAAATTGAGCCACACAGTGGTCAACCTCCAGCCATGTTCTCGCCAAACGCTCACGTACGGACGGAAATAACAGGTATAGATGACAGCCCTTTGTTATTGTATTCCATCTTTCCTGCCATTCGGTCAGGAGATCTTCATAGGCTATCTATATATTAGCTCAATTGTGAATTCGGTGACTTTCTGAACAAAGAAAAATACCTACTTATAAAACATTTACATTGGTTCTAAATTTAATAAAATCCAAACATTGCCACAGGTGAGTCATAAAAATCCTTCCGTTGCGCACATCAAACCAATTTACTGGAAGCTTTTGAAAACTATACATTTTTAAGGTTAAAATATTTTTTCGTATTGGCGGGAACGGGAAACGAGCCGTGTCCGCCATAACTGTCGCGCGTAACTCTTTACTCTATGGCCACATCGTAAAAGTAAATTGTCACCGGCTGTTGGAACGACTCTTGGGGCATGAAAACTTTGTAAATAAATTGATTCATAGCCCTCGGTGATGTGGGAGTCCGAGAGAAATGTGGTTACGCTTATTCGAACGTTAATGTCTCGTTAATTTCAGGAAATGATCTCATGTAAAAACACAACAAGATTTATGTCGGGCGTCAGTATAAATAAACTGATTGTTAAAGTGTTATTACACTAAACGCTATAATTCCGTTTATACGGCGCTACAGAAGCTTAGAAACGATAAACTTAATTTTATAACTCACCAATCATCGGGGTCGCAGTCTCTAAATCCTTTCGCAAAAGGATTGCTCGCTATTTTCAATTGCGTTATCTGTAAATAAGTTTTACTGCATTTTATATGACACGATAATGTCTAACCATAGGTTGTAAAAATTCAAAAGAAATGGCTAATTAGTGAACATATAGTTTTATCTCAGATATAATATCTATTGGTAGTCTATAAATAATGTTGAATATCGCTGAAATTATCAAACGTTGACATTTCTAATGCAAAACTTAGTTTGATAGTATGTATCTATATGTCTATTGATATCATCATGCCAGATCCCATGCGGGGTAGGATTATGTAAATCTAAAGTCAAATTTTATATGTTATCATACATTTTTAACAAATAGAATTGTTGAGACGGATTAGCGTATCGATGGTTGCAGAACGACTTTTCTTTCACTAGTATCTTAAGCTAGGTGTACAGGACGACGTCTGCATAATGTGTATAAATAGATTATAATAGATTAAGTTACTGTAGTACATTAAGTAATTTAAGTTAGAAATAATAATGTCATAGAATCCTAGCGCATAAACACTAGGATAATAGAAGAGTGTAACCCCGAAAGGGATAGCAATAGTAAGAAGAGTGCAACCCCGAAAGGGATAGCGATAGTTGCATTCTGATTGGTTGTTTGAATAATACACTCGGTACAAAGCCCACTAGTTGTGACACACAAAATAGTATTTGAGAGCGCGAAAAATCACGCCAGACACGTTCGAGCGACTGGGCATTGGAAGATGTAGGAAGAAACTCTACACGAAGAGGGTCACAACTGGTGGGTGGAGCACTGTTTCAAGACTATTCGGCTTTCATTGAATTCTCCTTCACGACGCATACCAGCCACAGCAGCAACAGGACGCACGACGTACTATTCGTCCTGTTCACTAGGATATAAACATAAGTATTTTAAAATACTTATTATAGAAAATAGGTATTTTCAAACCTAGCGTATTAGTTGCGTAAAGCCTCGTATTCATTAGGGGACAAATGTGCGATGACACGCTGGTAAAGTCAGACGAAGTCGAAGCTACATTGGGCGATGTCGTTCGACTAGTCTGTTCTTCGTCGCTGGGTGGCTTTTGTTGAGGAACATAAATTACAAAGTGTAGACGTGGGTTGTGCACCAATATGGGCGTTCGATGTATGAAAACTCTCGGGCAACATGCTGCAACCGACTAAAGATCTCGACGACGACTCCGCCCAACAATTCAATCGAAACGTGTCGCGGGACGTTTATAATGTATAATTACTTATATTTGGGTGTAGTTATTAAGAGAATTACTAACGTTAATGACCTTTAGATTTTTGTAAATTTTCTTTGTCCAATGATTGACGTCAGGAAAGAGTGTTCCTGGAGGACCCAAAGTGCAGGTTTTTTTAAAAATAATTCTGATAGAATTAATTAAAATAAAAAAGTAATCATACAAGTTTTAGAGCATATCTTAAGCTTCTTTCCAATCTACCATTCAAAAATGGAATACATCAAATTAAATTTCAAGATCTTTTCATCTTCACAAATTCAATACGAAAACGAAACTTGCAAATATTAAGTTTTTTACCCCTTTTTAAGCACTTTTATACCCCAATTAAATAATGAAACTTGTACGTATATATGTGCGTATTGACTAATTTGTTTTAGAAAAGTATTTGAAATCTCCGCATTTCTTTGAATCAAGAATAAATTTAGGTTATAATAGCGTACTGAAGGAGTAACAGCCCTTTTTTCAAATTAAAAAACGTATAATATATTAAAAATTGTTGTTATATACATATATTTTTATAGCACATACGCAGTACATTCATCGTGTTAGGGTTAGGTTCCCCCTTAAGCGAATATCATCTCACCCTATGGTTCTGGTAGGCCGTGACGGCGGTGAAACCGGTCTCCGGGAAGACGAAGGTGCGGTACGGGACGGTGCCGGGCGCGGTGCTCTGCCCGTCGCCCGGCAAGTACACCACGTGCAGCCGCGGCTGGTAGCGGTGCATCGAGTTCAGGATTATCTGTTCGTGCCACACGATCCAAATAAAAATGATTGTTTTATCGCTCACAATGTTTAACATTCTACGATATGGGACCTCCTATTAAGCTAACATTTTTCTTGTATTAGCCGAATATTTGTTCCAATTGGTCACAACGAACAAGGGTCCTGTTTACCCATACTGCTGGTCGTTATACCCAGGCCCAGGCTTCTGGGACTTTGTCCTGCAGTGGAGGTCTTTTGGCTAAATCCCCGCCAAGACGAGCCAAACGAAGCGCAAGGGCACTACTACCTTTTCTCGAAGCGCTTCGTCGTTTTATTGAATGAGGATAACTTAGGTGTATATATGCTCGATAACGTCCATTAAAGACCATTGTAGTCCATTAGACTATCCTGATAGGTGTTTAAAAAAGACTTCTGAGACATTAAGATAAAAATTATTTTTCCATTTCACATCTTTATTAGGCATAGGAGGAAATTCGGAGGTCCCTGTCGTCGAGTTTTTTTTTTTCTAAAAAGCGTAACCTTTCACTAAAATTTATTTGTGTTGTGGTTGCGTTAACAAACATGAAAATTCACATACACAAATACCCAGACAGAAAATAAAAATATTGTGGGTTACACAAACATTTGTTTAGTGCACCCGCGACTATTCGACCCAGTGGGCGGATCGGCTTAAGCTCATAACGACTGTGCCAAATCGTCCGTCAACATGTATGTATTGTAATGCTCACGTGTCCATTATCATCGAGCTGGTTGTTGGTGAGCTTGAGTTTGTCGAAGGAGACGAGCTGCCGCATCCAGTTGGAGCCGGGCGCGGGCGAGTCCGGGTGCACGTGGATGCGCGGCGGGGACACAGGGTCAGCCTTCCCGGCCACTACCCAGCTTGAGCTGTGTCACACATTTTATTATATACTTAGCCTAAGACTTGTTTTGGGGAATGGGCAGCAGCGTTCCCTTAACACTTTTACAGCCAAAAACTGCGCTCGCCAACCCGCCTGCCAAGCGTGGCGAGTATGGCAAACACCCCCAACCAATATGGAAGAAAGCAAGAAAACCAGGCCCCTAGTCCCCGGCGGTCCTGTTCGTCCTGGCCACGGTAGCAGCCATGGTAACGACAGGACAAGGGGTGCTAAGAATCTCCGGCAGAGATTCGGCTACCACCAAAACCGAAAATTGGCCCTGGTGACATACAACGCACGCACATTGAGGACAGATGAGAAGCTAGTTGAGCTGGAAGAAGAGTTAAACAAGTTGCGGTGGAGTATTGTTGGTTTATCGGAGGTCCGAAGAGAGGGCGAGGACACGATAACCTTAAAATCCGGCAACTTGTTTTACTACCGGGAGGGCGAACAGCAGTCCCAAGGTGGTGTCGGATTTATCGTCCACAAGTCACTCATAAACAAAGTTGTGTCCATCACTAGTGTGTCGAGCAGGGTAGCGTACCTGATACTCAGAATATCCAAAAGATATTCGCTGAAGGTCATACAGGTCTACGCACCGACCTCGGCATACTCAGATGATGAGGTCGAAGTTATGTATGAGGACATTAGTAGAGCTATACATACTTCCAAAGCACACTTTACAGTAATTATGGGTGACTTCAATGCGCGACTGGGCAAACGGGGCGATGATGAGTTGAGAGTGGGGCAATTTGGATATGGGCAGCGTAATCCCAGGGGTCAGAGGCTGGCCGAATTTCTGGAGAAGGAGGGACTCTTTATGATGAACTCTTTCTTCCAGAAGCCGTCTCATAGGAAATGGACCTGGATGAGCCCTGATGGTTTCACAAAAAATGAGATAGACTTCATCATGAGCACCAAGCGACAAATATTTAATGATGTCTCCGTGATTCACAGGGTAAAAACCGGCAGTGATCACCGAATGGTCAGAGGCACATTAAATATTAATGTCAAAATGGAAAGATCGCGTCTGATGAAGTCTACGCTCCGACCTTCTAATACACATATCCAAAACCCCGAGAACTTTCAACTCGAATTGTCAAACCGCTTCGAATTGCTAGACAGCAGCGCATCAGTGGACGAAATCAACAATAGGTTGGTAGAGACTGTCCATACGGTCGGGTCTAAGCATTTTAAGCCCCACCATAAAAATAGGCCTCAAAAGCTATCCGACTACACCCGAAACCTTATGGCTGAGCGACGTACCATGAGACTCCAAACCTCCGATGATGCTAAGTCCTATAGGCAGCTCAATGGACAGATATTGAAGTCCTTGCGACACGATCTACGGTCCTTCAACACAAGACGTATTGAGGAGACCATAAAGCAGAACAAGGGCTCCAAAGTGTTCGCAAGAGCCGCGTCGATTGGGCAAAGCCAGTTGACGAAGCTGAAGACGGAGGACGGAAACGTAACGTCGAATAGGTCAGAGGTGCTCAGGGATATAGAGAGGTTCTATGGACAGTTGTATACCTTAGTAGCTGAACCTATTGTTGACTTGGTAAAAGACCCAAGAGCCAAGCTAACCCGACACTACACTGAGGATATCCCGGACATCAGCCTGTACGAGATTAGGATGGCTCTCAACCAACTTAAAAACAACAAAGCGCCGGGTGAAGACGGAATTACTGCAGAGCTTCTGAAAGCGGGCGGATCGCCGGTACTTAAAGTCCTTCAGAGGCTGTTTAATTCCGTCTTGCTCGAAGGAAAAGCGCCGGAAGCATGGAACAGGGGTGTGGTGGTACTCTTTTTCAAGAAAGGTGATAACACTTTACTGAAGAATTATAGGCCCATCACACTGCTGAGCCATGTTTATAAGTTGTTTTCGAGAGTCATCACGAATCGTCTCGAACGCAGGCTTGATGATTTCCAGCCTCCCGAACAAGCCGGTTTCCGGAAAGGCTTTAGTACCATAGACCACATACATACGCTGCGGCAGATTATACAGAAGACCGAGGAGTATAATCGGCCACTATGCTTGGCGTTTGTGGACTATGAGAAAGCCTTCGATTCGATCGAGACTTGGGCAGTTCTTAGATCTCTCCAGCGATGCCGCATTGACTATCGGTACATCGAAGTGTTGAAGTGCTTGTATAATAACGCCACCATGTCAGTCCGAGTACAAGGGCAGTGCACGAAGGCGATCTCCATAAAAAGAGGAGTAAGACAGGGAGACGTCATTTCTCCGAAACTGTTTACGGCCACCTTAGAGGACACCTTCAAGCTCTTGGAATGGCGAGGACTTGGCATCAACATCAATGGCGAATACATCACTCACCTTCGATTTGCCGACGACATTGTGGTCATGGCGGAGTCGCTGGAAGATCTAGGACGAATGCTCGGTGACCTCAACAGAGTATCTCAACAAGTGGGTCTTAAAATGAACATGGACAAAACGAAAATAATGTGTAACGTCCATGTCGTACCCACCGCACTCACCGTTGGGAACTCTACTCTTGAAGTTGTCGACGAATACATTTACCTGGGACAGGTAGTCCGGTTAGGTAGGTCCAACTTTGAGAGAGAGGTCAATCGACGAATCCAACTCGGCTGGGCAGCGTTCGGGAAACTGCGCAACATCTTCTCATCCAAAATACCTCAGTGCCTAAAGACTAAAGTTTTTAGTCAATGTGTGTTACCAGTGATGATATATGGATCAGAGACGTGGTCTCTTACAATAGGTCTCATAAAAAAGCTCAGAGTTGCTCAGCGAGCTATGGAGAGAGCTATGCTCGGCGTTTCTCTACGTGATCGAATCAGGAATGAAGAGATTCGTAGAAGAACCAAGGTCACCGACATAGCCGTTAAGATTAGCAAGCTGAAGTGGCAATGGGCGGGCCACATAGCGCGAAGATCGGACGGGCGTTGGGGCAGAAAGATTCTAGAGTGGAGACCACGTATTGGCAAGCGCAGCGTGGGACGACCACCTGCCAGATGGACCGACGATCTTGTGAAAATCGCAGGAAGTCGTTGGATGCAGGTGGCATCGGACCGGTTACGCTGGAAAGCGATTGGGGAGGCCTATGTTCAGCAGTGGACAAGTATAGGCTGAGATGATGATGATGATGAAGACTTGTTTTGACTGAGCATTGGCAACAAAAGTGGCACCAAAGACGGCATCAGTAACGCACTATGTGTGCTTGATGCTTACATTAAAAAGAATCCAGAAGCCGCGTCTAGTCGCAATTGCACGCCGTGTGGTTAAACCAAAATCTTTAAAAAAGAAAACCGACTTCAAAAAGCAAGAAATAAATATTTGAGGCCGTACCGGTTAGTGCAGGCGGTTACTTAGCGCTGACTTCAAATATTTATTTCTTGCTTTTTGAAGTCGGTTTTTTTAAAGATTTTTATTTTACAATTTAAGTGATAACTGAATTATTTACTAATATTTATATACCTATATTATATTATTTTGCTGAGTTGTACTGCAAGGTACCTACAGGATCAATATAATAACCATAATAACGGAATCTATACATTCGTATGGTAGGTATGAAAGATAGTATCGGTGTAAAGATGAGAAAGGGCGTGCTTCGTTGATTCGGGCATATAGAAAGAATGCCAGAGGAAAGAATGACAAAACAGGTATTCAATGTGAAAGTGGAAGGATGCAGGTACCGGGGAAGACCTAGACTATCTTACCACGACCAAATAAACCGAGTCTTATCTAAAGGAAAAGTCAAGAGTCTCCGTAACCGGCGAGCGTGTATGAGACGAACTATGAGAGTCGAGGAAGCCAGAGAGGTATGTAAGGAAAGAACCTGTTGGAACTCTGTACTCTCTGCCTACCCCGCAAGGGATCTGGCGTGAGGTTATAGATAGATAGATAGATAGATATACATTCGTGCTGTTCGCCGTTAAGGAATCCCCTGGTGTATCTTCAAAGCCCAAAGTTCAATACCGATTTCATTAAAATGGGACCACCTAGAAACTATACTAAACTCAACGCAAAAAGAATCATCGAAATCTGTTCATAAATAAAGACATTATAAAAAAACACAGACGAACTGTCGTTCTCCTCCTTTTTTGAAGTCCTACCTGTAGGTTTAACGTAATACCCATAATATCTCAATCTACACATTCGGTATGTTTTTCGTTAAGGAGTTCCCTGGTGTATCTTCCAAGTCCAAGGTCCAATACCGACGAAATTAAAATGGGACCACCTTGGAGCTATACAGTACCCAATGCAAAAAGAATCATCACAATCGATTCATAGTTGTCGGAATGATCGCGCACTATACATACAAAAAAGACATACAGTCGAATTAAGAACCTCCTCCTTTTTAGAAGTCGGTTAAAAACTTTAACAAACATCCCGCACTCACCGCACTTCCCACTCGCGGAATGTTGATTTTAACGATAGTAAAGTGAAGACTTTAACAAATAAAAGTAGGGAAAATAAAATTATTATACTAGCAACACTAACAAAATGGCCGCGTCTTTTTACCCGATTTCTATAAAGAGGTTCTCAATTCGACTGGATGTTTTTTTTTCCGTATAGATTAGAAATTCATTTAAGGTCATTAATTTAGTTATTAATAACCTTATCTGTTATCATATGTATTGATATATACATCTATCCCTGTAGTAGTGTTTAGTAGTATAGACATTTGTATCGATCCCTAGAAAAAATAAATTTTGTCGTAGAATAACAATATGTATATAAATTTAGGACTAGCTGAGATCAACTCTCACGGGACCATTATTACCAACAAAACAAATGATCAAACTTACCTATGGAAAGCGTATCGATATCTCTTGTCATCGAGGGGTACGAAGTCGACAAGAAGAAGGTAGTCGGCGTTGGGCAGTAGACCGGCCAACCGCGCTTGCAGCGCCGGGAACATGCGGCGGCCGGCCTTGGTCACGATCATCTCAGTGCCAAGCTCGTGGAAGCTTCGCCAGAGAGCGGCCAGTTCCAAGGTGGCCGTGCATCGCGCGACCGCGGGGTGCAGCGTCACGTTTTGACTCGAGGTCTGTTGAGGAAACTGTACTCAAGTTTATAAGAGGATGAAAGATTATCACGATCATCTCAGTGCCAAATTTGTGGAAGCTTCGCCACAGAGCGGCAAGTTCCAAGGCGGCTGTGCATCGCGCGACCGGAGGGTGCAGCGTCACGTTTTGACTTGAAGCTTGCTAGGGAAACTGTACTCAAGTTTATAAAAGGAAGAAAGATTGTCATAAACATTTCAGTGTCAAACTCGTGGAAGCTTCGCCATACAGCGGCCAACTCTAAGGTGGCCGTGTATCGCGCGACCGCAGGGTGTAGCGTCACATCTTGACTTGAAGCCTGTTGAGAAAAATGTACTCAAGTTATAAGAGGATGTAAGATTATCACAATCATCCCAGTTCTAAGCTTGTGGAAGTTTCGCTAGAGAGTGGCAAGTTCCAAGGTAGCCGTACATCGCGCGACCGCGAGGTGTAGCGTCACGTTTTGACTCGAGGCCTGTCTAGGAAACTGTACTCAAATTTATAAGAGGATGAAAGATTGTCACGATCATTTCAGTGACAAACTTGTGAAAGCTTCGCTAAAGAGTGGCCAGCTCTGTGCATATCGCGACCGACCGCATTGTCACGCTGCTTCAGCTAAAGATATACAACTCACAATTATTTCTGGCAAGTTTCAGGTTAGTAGGGTTAGTAGGTATATCTTACTTTACATTTTTTTACAAGAATTGATTCCCACACTAGCAATTATCATACAAAGATTTGTTCCGTGCAGTTCCCGAATCGATCGATAGAGCGAAGTGACCTATGCTCTAACCACGAGACCAAGTCGTCATGAAAATATCGTTGGAGTCCTCTTCCCTAAAGGCTAGGCCATCGCCTTTAGGGAAGAGGACTCTAACGGTGTTAGTTCTTACTTTATGGTCTTTTTGTAGTAATAGAATCAAGAATCGATGTTGTTTGTGTACCAACCTGCACCCGAGGTGGCGGCTGCGGCGGCGCGGCGTGCGCGCCTGGGTCCCGGCACGTACTCTCGCTGAGCGCCTGCAGCGGGGAGTACGTGCTGCGCGCGCATACCGAGTTCTATACACAAATAATATAAGCATTAAGTTATGCGACGAATTTTATATCGATGCAATACTTATTGCATTGATAAAATATTCGTCGTACATTACGGAACACCAACAAAATGACTGCTAAAAACGGCCGCGTTTGGATTGGATGGTATTCGTAGCTAGCAACCGTAGAAATAAGTTTTAAATTATTAATGATAGCAGATCTTTTTTTATGTTGTTTTATCAAATTGTAGCGTGTGTGTGTATGTGAATGATGTTCGCTGTTGACCGCGAGGCCTTTACAGCTTCACCGGACTTAAAGGCGAGCGTGCAACCACTACGCTCTAGCCAGCCAGAAGGGCAAGAGGCGACATACTCGAGGGACCTCGGTTGGGACATTCGCTGTAGGGGGACGGGTGCACTACTGAGTGCACCGGTCAACCGCCGGCAAACTGTAGCATTTGAACGCGTCCTCACATAGGCTATAGTTGGATCGAACTAATTCGAAAAATACCATACTCTTCTTCTTCTTCTTTATATTTTAATTAATGGCCGCACACTTTTACAGTGTATTTCGCCAATGTTAAGTAGTAATAGAGTATAACAGTAAATTATAAATTTTGGCTTCTTGTCGCCATTGCGGCAAAAAACAAAAGCCCACCATACTCAAAATTATGCTTTTATTTTTCGGGCTTTTTTCCTCCTGACCTGTCTCCTTCTAGTACAAATAATACACCGAAGATTTATTGATATTAATAAACAATCAATCACCAGACACTTAACGCTAGTCTTATAAGTATTGTTCATCGGATGACTCGAGACTGCCTCACTAAACTTGTGGCCTATTCTGCGTGCAGCAATCACGAGGATTCAAATCCATGAGGGTTCGAATCTGCGGTCAGACAGTGTATAGTTTATTTATCGAAAAGGTCCTAGTATCGGTCCGGAGTCACGACTTATGTCCAGTATAACGCTAATAAGCTCGCCCTCTTTTAAATTGAGACATACATTAAGACATCGTCAACAAAAAGGGGGTGTTCACCTCTGCCACCCCGCTCAAGGAATATAGGCGTGCTGATGTGTTCTGTGAATTGATGACGATACCAGTAATACTTAGATATCAAATAACCAAGGAGATTGTAACCAGCACACAGAAAATTTAAACCATTGAAATTTCAATCGTGTTTTTCAACCAAATACATATAAGTAATGATGCATCTTATATAGTCGGTCGCGTTAAAATAGCCGGAATAGAAAATTTAAAACCATAACAAACTTTACTCATTAATAATTCATTTTCTCAGCTAGATTTTCTCAAGGCTTATAAAAAAGCCTACTCTCATATCTTGCTTTTTTTAAGAACATGTTATATCACCTTTTGAAATCATTCAAATTATTTCCGTATCATGGATGCGTTTACAAACATGAATTTTACATGCATAAACAGACCCACACCCTGACCGAAATGAATATTTGTACGAATTCGAGATATACGAATTTAATATTATTTTATTTATTTTACATTTTATGTTAGCTAAAAATGGCCGCGTTATTTATCCCATTCTTACGCATCCATATTGAAAAAGCGTGTTTTTCGATATAGTTATAATAAGTGTCCTTTTATAAATAGCTACCAACGAACTATTTAATAACATTTTATATCAAGCACCCCAAGCCTTTATTGAATAAAATTAATTTCACAAACACTTTATACCTAATTTTTAGTTCAGCTTGCTATTAAAGCGTATTTTTTTTTAGTTTTTATAAACTACTACTTCCTACTTTAGACAGGAACCTTAAATTTTTCCGGGATAAAAGTATCCTATGTGTTATAAAATATCTGTGTGCCAAATTTCGTCCAAATCCGTTCAGCCGTGATTGATTAACAAACATCTAAACATACAAACTTTTACATTTAGGTACAATATTAGTAGGATGATTTTGGTAACTAAGTTGGCTACCATTGGTCGCACCAATCAACTACTGCAATTCTTTGCTGACTACATGAGGGGTAGACAGCAATATGTAGAATACGCGGGTTGAAAGTTTTACTATCACCGGTGTGAGTCAAGGAAGCAACTTGGGGCCGTTAATGTTTACACTTATGATAAATGATTTGCCTGAGATATTCAAGGAAGCCAAATGCCTGTTGTTCGCAGATGACCTCAAATTGCTTATGGCTATCAGGGATAAGGATGACTGTGAGCGCCTCCAACAGGACGTTAATAGGTTAGTGAAATGAAGCCAGAAAAACAAATAACAGTTTAATACTGCCAAATGTTGAGTGTTAATATTTAGTAGAGCGAAAAAGACACTGCTTTATAACTACGAAGTTCAAGGTGTGCTAATGAAAAGAGAAGACATGGTGAGAGACTTGGGAGTTCACATGACAGCCGACCTGAACTTCCGAGCACACATTATCAACATTGAATACATACATATGTAAAACGCCTATAAGACTTTGGGATTCGTACTTCTTCAAGTGGGTGAATTTAAAAGTATTAAGGCTGTAAAAGTATATATAGTAGGCTAATTTACCTCCCATGAAAGCACAACAATTTAACCGGCCCCCAGTTCCCGGTGCTCCCGCTGTTCCCGATCACAGTAGCGATCGGGTCGACAGCGGGAAAGGGGGTGCTAAGAATCTCCGGGCTACGAGAGGCGCCATAAAGAACTGACCCTAGCGACGTATAATGGATGCACCTCACCGAACCCGAGGTAGAACTGGGTTGCATAAAATGGCATATTTTGGGGTTATGTGAGGTCCGAAGAAAGGGGGAGGACGCGATAACCCTTGAGTCAGGTAACTTGTTTTACTTCCGAAAAGGTGATCAGCTCTCCCAGGGTGGTGTCGGTTTTCTGGTCAATAAGGACCTCGTTAGCAGCGTTGTGGAAGTCAGCAGGGTGTCGACACGGGTAGCGTACCTTATACTGAAGCACAGCGATAGGTACTCCCTAAAGGTGATACAGGTATATGCGCCGACCTTGACATACGCTGACGAAATAGCCGAAGCCGTGTACGAAGACATTGCGAAAGCACTACACGGCACCCCAAAGGCTCACTACAGCGTTGTTATGGGGGACTTCAACGCCAAAGTAGGAGTACAAGAACGCGGCGAAACGAAAATCGGACCCTTCGGTGTGGGGCGCAGAAATAACAGGGGGCAAATGCTAGTAAACTTTCTCGAGTCGCAGGGGCTCTTCTTAATAAACTCCTTCTTAAAGAAGAAGCCCCATAGAAAGTGGACTTGGCGAAGCCCCGACAACGTGACAAAGAACGATATAGAATCAGAATCAGAATCAGAATATTTTTTATTCATGTAAACCATTACAGTATTTATGAATCGTCAGAAAAGTAACAAAGACTCTACCGCCACTTCGGAATGTCATTCCTGTGGAGAAGAAGGGCAAGAAACTCCACGGTTACTCTTTTAAAATAAGAAATTACAAACTTTTTCATCTACATTCTGTTGTGGGGTATGGGAGAACAATGTAGGTTGGTCATCAGGTGAGTCTAAGTTAAAAAAGCGAATAATACTATTTATGAGAATGGCTACATGGTTCCCTCATTTACAAAAAAAGTACATATTGTGTTAAATTAATAGAAGGAAGAGAGGTAATGTTAACTAACAACAGTTGAATAGGTTGTTATGACTCAAGTGGAGCTGGAATAGCATCTATCCAAGCATTTTTATCTTTTAAATAATCTTCTATTGACTTCATCATGACGGATAAGAAGTATATATTTAGGGGCGTCTCTGTGATCAACAGGTTTAATACTGGCCACGATCACCGACTCGTCTGAGGCACCCTAAATATAGACTTTCAAGCCGAAAGGGCCCGGATGGTGAAGCCTACTCTCCGACCTACCGCGCTCCAAACAGCCTTGGGTTCCGAAAAGTTCCAATTGGAACTTCAAAACTGTTTTGACTTGCTGGAAACCATTGGCAATATTGACGAGAAAACCGACACAGTGGTCAGAATGCTACAGGACGTGTCTCGAAAGTTTCTGTGCGAAAAAAGCAAAAACAGGGACTGTAAACTCTCGGCCGAGACTCTCGAACTTATGAGAAGTAGACGAGAAATGCCACCTACGCAGACATCTTCGTCAGATCGGAAGAACTTAAACCTTAGAATCCGAAAGCTGATTCGGCGCGACCTCAGAAGCTTCAACACCCGTATCGTCGAGGCTGCGATCGAGCAGAATAATTGCACTAAGGTCTTCGCCCAACAGCTCGGACGTCCCCGTCTGACGAAACTCAAAACTGCGGATGGCAAAACCGTGACCTCTAAGTTCGAGATTCTCGAGGAAATTGAGGGCTTCTATTGAGAACTGTTTGCATCACGGACAGGTAAGCCTACGAGACCCAGCAATGATGACCACAGAGCCCCACTTACGCGCCATTACATGGAAGACATCCCAGATGTTGATCAGGGTGAAGTCACGGCGGCTCTCGAGCAACTTAAGAACAATAAATCTCCTGGTGATGATGGAATTACTACCGAGCTCCTCAAAGCTGGTGGGACTCCGGTTCTCAAAGAGCTGGCAAGCCTTTTCAATTCCATCATTCACCAGGGCCTGAAGCGTGGAGCGGGAGTGCGGTGGCTCTGTTCTTCAAAAAAGGCAATAAAGCCTTGCTGAAGAACTACAGACCCATCTCACTTCTGAGCCATGTATACAAGCTGTTCTCGAGAGTAGTCACAAACCGCCTCGCCAGAAAACTCGACGAATTTCAGCCACCAGAGCAAGCCGGGTTTCGAAAAGGCTTCAGCACCGTGGACCACATCCATACTGTTCGGCAGATTGTACAGAAAACTGAAGAGTACAATCAGCCGCTGTGTGTGGCTTTCGTGGACTACGAAAAAGCCTTCGACTCCATCGAAACCTGGGCAGGTTTGGATGCTCTGCAACGATGTCGTATTGACTGGCGTTATATCGAAGTGCTGAGATGTTTGTATGATACCGCCACTATGACCGTACACCTCCAGGAACAAAAGAGCAACCCCATTGAGCTGCGCAGAGGGGTGAGACAGGGGGATGTAATATCCCCCAAGCTTTTCACCAACGCGCTTGAAGACGTCTTTAAGACGCTTAACTGGGCGGGACGGGGCGTGAATATAGACGGTGAGTGCATCTCGCATCTTCGGTTCGCCGACGACATCGTCATAATAGCAGAGACGCTGGAACAGTTAAGCGAGATACTGCACAGCCTAAATGTAGTCTCTCGACGTGTTGGTCTCGGCATGAATTTGGATAAAACCAAGATCATGTTCAATGAACATGTCACGCCGGGACCAGTCTACGTCGAAGAATCGATGCTCGAAGTTATTCGAGAATACACCTACCTTGGGCATCTGCCCAAGGTAGGTTGTTGTTCCTACCAAGCTGGGTAATCTTATCCAGCTTGGTAGGAACAACTTCGAAAAAGAAGTCGACATAAGGATCCAGTTGGGTTGGGCAGCATTCAGCAAACTACGTAGGGTTTTCTCTTCGCCTTTACCGCAATGCCTGAAGACGAAAGTCTACAACCAGTGCGTTCTACCAGTCATGACATACGGTGCCGAGACGTGGACACTTACAGTAGGGCTAGTCCATAGGCTCAAAGTCGCGCAGCTAGCTATGGAACGGGCTATGCTCGGAGTCTCTTTGAGGGATAAACTCCGAAATGAAGTTATCTGTCAAAGAACCAAAGTAGTTGACATAGCTCGCAGAGTGAGCTCGCTAAAGTGGCAGTGGGCTGGCCATGTCTGTCGAAGAACCGATGGCCGTTGGAGCAGACGAGTTCTAGAGTGGAGACCGCGACTCGGCAAACGTAAGGTAGGGCGCCCCCAGCTAGGTGGGCCGACGACCTGAAGAAAGTCGCAGGGTGGGACTGAATGTGGAAGGCGGAGGACCGTGTATTGTGGCGCAAATTGGGAGAGGCCTATGTCCAGCAGTGGACTGCAATAGACTGATTTGAAGGCTGTAAAAGTTCTGTACGATGTACTAGTAAGAAGCCAGCTTGAGAGCAATGCTGCGGTGTGGGCTCCACACGAAGCCAAGTACAGTCTCATGGTAAAGCGCATTCAGACCAAGTTCACAAGACTTGTACTAGAGATTGTATATTGTTTACCCATATTATCCTTTAATGTATCCGACGTTGTTTATTCTGGGTTGTTGGAAGTCAGGAGGGACCTTAAACTCGCGCAGTATGTGCTCAGCGAGGAAAGGTATCCAACCCGGGCATACTGGAATCGATTGGATTGTGTGTACCCGATGAGTATATGCACCGTAGGAGGAAACCACGACTTTTCGCGGTACCCTGAGGGCGAACGCACCTACTTGACAAAATGCCTTAACGCGTATCATGCACACGCTGAATGTAATGCCGATAATATAGATTTATTTTGTTGTTCCATAAATGAATTTAATCGGGTCACACTGTACACATTATGTTACTGTAATGGGTAATCTTAAGATATAATTACACTATTGTCTTGGGATGGTCATGTAATAATAGTTGCAAGTAGGTATAAATGAATTATGTTTTTAAGGCTATTTCAGACTATCGCCTTTAAACTATTTCAAAATAATATCAAATAAACAATCAATCACTGCACAAGTGCGCTAGTCATTGGAGACACACGTTATAATGTTGCTCATTTAAATTTCCGTATTGCTAATCATAATAAACATGTACCTACTTAATAAATAAATCATAACTAAAGTATGATTACTTACATCTCTAATGGGATGGTGCAGCGGAGGCAGTGCGGGTGGTTGCTCGTGGTCGCGGCCGAGCCGCTCCACCAGCGACTGCGACAGGGTGAACCCGCCGCGGGGACATTGGCTGGTCGACACAAGACCTGCATAAACATAACAAAATTCCAGAATCACTAAAACGAAAATCCGTTTACATATTTACTTCAGTTCGGTTAAATCCTTCACGGCTAACTTAAATGCAATTCCTTTTGCGGTGCACATACATTTGTGAAAATATGGGAAATTAGCGTAAAAATTTGTTTGGAGTTGTTTTTAATGAAATAATCATCATCTCATGCAAAAGGAATATGATATGCGAGAAATTTCATAAACATAAAGGAGCACACAAAGCTCTGCCAGCATACATACACTCACGCCTTTATCACTCACTCCCTCACACCACTCACTCACTGGGGTAAGCAGAGACTACAGTTTTCCATATACTACGATTCTGACACACCTCTCTCGCTTCATCTACGTTCATAAATCTCTTCATACATTTCCGTCGATTAAGAGTGCTACGCACTTGACCCTTTTCCAAGAGACTATTAATTTGGTCGTGATATATTCCTTGGGCGACCACTTCCGACGCTTCCACTCACAGTTGCTCGATATATCCCTTTCGTTAGCCGCCTGTCACACATCCTCTCTACATGCCTATACCAATTCAACATACCTCTTTTAATCCTAGTCACCACATCATCCTTTAACTAACATCGGTTTCTAATCACACTATTCTTCATTCGGTCAGCAAGGTGACTCCACATATACTCCGTACAGCGCATTTCCACAGCATTTACTCCACTTTCATGCTTCTTTTGCCATACCTAACATTCACTGGCATACATAAGCATAGGTACCAACACACCATTGTGAATAGTCAGTAGAGCCTTTGTTGAGACAGACTCTACCAGCAGACAGCCATTATATGTGATAAGTGGGTAGCATGGCAAAAAAATATAACCGACTCAAAGAGCCTAGTAATAATTTACTTTCCTATTACGTGTTCCTTGTTTTATATCTGTAATTCCTACCATAAGGATAATGTTTATAGGGTGGATTCTCTAACATGGTCCCCCTGGTAACCCATGGTGATCCTCTAATATAGTCGAGGAGAGTGATGTCTGCTTTTCAAGTCATACTCGTGAACAGGTGCTGCTGGAGGTGACTGGTCCGTCCTCTATCCTTTGACTGATTAAACATGTACCATAGTACTGTTGAATTATTATTATTATACTTTTTATTATATACCTTTACAAAGACTATATCTTCTAAATGAGAGGACTATGTAGACACTGACTGATACCATGAATCTAAGTACACTTATGTTTAATCTGTACTTAGGCACATCTATATAGCTCGTTCTGTACTGTTCTGCCATACCCCATGAATGCAATGTATACAAAAAGAATTTTAAAACTCTCATTTTTAAAAAGAGTGACCGAGGAGTTTCTGACCCTTCTTCCCTCCACAGAAATGACTTTCCGAATGGGTGGTAGTCTTAAGTAATCAATCATTTTCTCTTTATGACTATTCATAAGTGCCTTTTGGTCTACATAAATAAAACACTTTTGATTTGATTTTGTGGACAGGGTAGTAAGGACGGGTGACTTAACTGTTGCAGTTACAGGGAAACTTCTAAGGACTGTCCTAGATTGCCCATTTTTTTGCTGACAGAACTATTTTCATAAATTGTAAATGCAGCTCAAAAGGTCTCAAAAAATTTAGGACAGTCTCCTTAGAAATTTTCCTGTAGCTGGTTATTTTTCTTTTTTTGACGATTACCTTTTTCTTTTTTCTTACATACGTACGTACGTATTTACATAGTCACCTTGCACAGTACTTCTTTTAAAATGGATTGAAAATGTATATAAATGTCTAGCTACATCTGTATGTATCTAGGCATTTATATACATTTTCAATCTGTGCCCAAATGATCCATTAGCCTCTAATGTAGGTTAAGTTACAGGTACCATTTAAAAATAGGAATTTAATTACCTACTTATAACGACTTCAAGGCAGTAGTTACTTTTAGTAGAATAAGAGTTTACTGCTTTGCCCTGCACAACCAGCGTCTGGTTGTGCAGGGCAAAGTGGAAGGTACTAGATCACGTGGGAGGTCACCAATGCGGTGGTAATCAAATTAAGTCCGCAGTGGAAGATCCTTCTATCGAGTGCATCTCAATTGAACTTAATGGAGAGATATCGTAA
The DNA here is from genome assembly GCA_905147815.2 of Phalera bucephala. Classification (NCBI taxonomy): domain Eukaryota; kingdom Metazoa; phylum Arthropoda; class Insecta; order Lepidoptera; family Notodontidae; genus Phalera; species Phalera bucephala. Next base: position 7,407,119 of record LR990629.1, on the reverse strand, counting down.
AGCGAGCTACATCAGCCGCCAGCGACTAAACCTCATCGTGACCACGACCACTCTGTCAAGAGTGAATTATTATTCTCTCCTACTGTTTCTACTACTAGGGTTGTCTTACAAGGCGACTATTTACCGGTCTCTCTTTCGAAACTGCAAGGAAAGCGATACTTAGGGTCTGTTTCATCTTCCCTTGAGTAAAGTCTACAATAAACAATGACAATATCTAAAATTGACAATGGAAGATGCAAGTAAGTCTTTGTACGTATTTCACCATCTCTGTGTAGCCGTATCCGACGGTTAAACGAGCCAGTTTTAAATGCCGAGTAACACTAATCGAGAAGTTACTAACCAGTACCTCACGCGAGGGTGGTAAAAGAGTTAAGCTATTGAGCCGTGCCCTGAGATGAGATCCCAGCCAAATAACTGGATTTACCTTCATTATCATCAGCTTTCTACAACCCACTTTATCCCTACTTATTTATGGCCATAAGCTCCTCCCTTTTGTCTCATTCTTTGCGGTCCTGTGCCAATCTAACCCATTTTTCCAACAACTCTCGATATATCATCTAGCCTCCGAGTCATTGGTCTACAACTCATCTTTTGCCAGTTTTTGGGGTTACCTACAAAGCGACAATACAACGCACGTGTTCCGTACCATCACAGTCTTTGTCAACTTATCTACATTGGGAAAATCAGGTTATTTTACCTCTATGGAATATGACTTTTTTTGGGAATAAGAGCACCACACATTACCACCCCTGTAACTCCTATAAACCAGGATCCACAATAGTCAACAACAATCTAAGATGACACCGAGGTTTGCACCTTAGGGTGACCCGGGAAGCGTTTTAATTGTCTTGGAACCCGTAACAAATCTAATTAGAAAGAAAAGAAAACAGGAGAAGTAGGAAAAAATAAAATTCCATTTCCTTCCTTTCCAAAGCGGGAGACCCAAAAAAATTGGCAGATCGGAGGAGACAACGATTAGGGATATGGGATATGACTATAAAAAAGTTAAAAAAATACGGACCTCACTCATAACTGAGCATGCTATTTCTAGTCTAATAATCAACGATCACCGCTCGACACCCTTCACTTTAATCACATCCACATTTGTACACAACCGTGGCTTACACTAACAAAAAAAAAGAATAATAAACAGTCCCATAAAAACCGTAAAGCGTCCACCCCGCGGCGGACATCTCACTCAACTAATTGGTATAATGGCGGGAAAACTCAAAACGCGTCCAAAATGGCGGCATTAATTTCATCGGCCGATGTCAAGACGGGGATTATAAATAAGACGGGTGATGAAAACTATACTTACGTAGAAACGACAACGGTCTTGGTTTTATTTTAGTCGGGATACCGTTTTATTTTTGTTTATGTGTACTTAGATACTGCACTATAATTGAACCAGCTTTATTTGATTGTTTGAAAGCTAACTTTGAAAGATTACATTCAGAACAATTTCAACATTGATGTTTGCTAATATTTTTATTCGAAGTCTTCATAAATAGGATCCTAATTTTCACTCTGAACTTGATTACATAGCCACACTAAAACTTTTTTAGTTTCTTGGGTCTAATCGAAACAGATATCTAGCTTCATGTCAGGGTTTGCCTTGTCCCCAGCCTATTCCTTATAAATAAGTACGCAGAATTAGAAATATCAATGATCAATTTGAGACGAACTTTGTAAGGTACCTCCACACAACTAAATTCCAAAATACTTTGTCGAAAAGGGACCAAAAGTACGAAAAAATCATCGTAAATTGATCACGTTACACTAGCCGTAGTAGGAAACCACCCCAATAATGATATAGGAAAGCAGTGGTAGCCTAGTGGTTAGACCGTTGGACTGCAAAGTCAGGGGTCTCGGGTTCAAACCCAGGCACGCACCTCTGTCTTTTCGAAAGCATGTGCATATTAAAAATTAACTATCACTTGCTTTGACGATGAAGGAAAACATCATGAGGAAACCGGCACGCCTAAGAGTTTCTCGAAGGTGTGTGAAGTTCGCCAATCCGCAGTGGGCCAGCGTGGTGGACTATGGCCTAAACCCTCTCAGTTTGAGAGGAGGCCCGTGCCCAACGGTGGGACAGTTTCTTAACAGGACTAATATTATTATATTTTATCTCGCTGAGATTCACGGGCTTTACCCGGACCTTTGAAAGGCTTGCATGGGGGCATGGGTCCAACACATAGAGGCCCTTTGCGAGAAGTTAATGTTATGTAAGCCACCAGCTGAGATCACTTGCTGAAAATGAAGAAACATAACCAGCGAACTGACCCCGGCAGGTGCAAGGACTATTGTAAATTATGGAAAGAAAACAAGGGCTATGTAAATGACATAAACTGGACTATTTCAAAGGGGACGGACACCGGCCATAATTAGTGATACCTAATTACCCGTGGCCGGCGGTGACTCGCCGCTTACTTGATGGGCCCTCAAACGGTCGTCCTAGGACAACTGAGGGCAACACCGGTGTGACCGACTCAGGGGTGTAGAGAGGTGTGCTGCGCTTTCTCCGAAGTTACTCGCGGCGTTATGCCCTTTAACACTTCCACCCCTGGAGTACATCGACGTAAGACCGCATTATCTTCCTACGTCGATATAGCTCTCACGGCTCCCCTCTGGACGGCCAATTAAGGCTAGGCAGAGCCGAGAGTCCTGCGAGCACCCTTCGGTTTCCACTCAACCGACGAAGACACGCCAAGTTGGGGGCCCTGACACACTCTCTGAAGCACTCGGGTCCGTGGTGTCGTTACTCACTAACAGCTCGCCACAAGCTGCCCTGCGGGCATATATTATTATTATTACTAATGATATCTGAAGCAAAAAAAAATATTATTGTCGCCCTCCATTCTACCTCGCTCAATAGTGACATGATGATACGATATGTATTGTATTGATAAATAAAGCGTTGTTCAGCAAGAAGATACAAATTCGTAGAAACAAACCGATCACATCGAATAATAATGGCAGAAAAAATGCTGATATAATTTCCAGAGAAAACAACTTCAAGTTTATACGAAACGTGACATTTATAACGTCTCACTAATGATTATTGAAAGACGAACATTTTTATTTGTATCGCGATAACTCAGGCTGGCGCCCTCTGTGCATGTAGTCGGAAGCGATAAATTTTTCGCATACGCGTTGAGTAACGCATAATTGTCAGTTTATGAGTTATTTGTGTGGTGCCATAGCCGCTAATGTGGCATTCTTGTGTAAATCATGAAGAAATGGTCGGAAAGAATTGTCACAAACATTTCGTAAGTGCAGAGAGACAGATAGAACAATGATTTTATTATAATACCTATCTTTTTTATATAATTTTGATAATTTTTAGGGCAAGTCAAGAGTATCTGTAACTGGCGAGCGTGTATGAACGAACCTTGAGAGTGGAGAAATCCAGAGAGATCTGTAAGAAAAGAACCTGTTGGAGCCCTGTACTCTCCGCCTAACCTGCAAGAGCTCTGGCGTGATGATATATAAAGATAGATAGAATTTTTGATACCCGAAACATACGGAAAGTAGGTATGTGTAATTATTTCTGGACCGTCTGTTTATTTTGTCCTTAGATCATATAAGCAAACAAGTGTAATCTTAGATTGTGTCACAATAAATTAACCTTTATATATGTAAAAAATCTTCTGGTATTTATTTAGGTACAATTGGCAATTCTGAATGGCAAATACCAAGAGTTCATTCATTCACATTTGTACCAGTATTATTAGACAAAGTGAACCCCGAATGTGGGTCAATTAGACTGTTGGACGATAAATATTGATGGTATGGACAGCGGACGTCAAGGTGTCGCGTTTGTTCCACTCCAGTTGCTGCATCTGAGGTACTTGCCAAGAGTCGGTAGCTACTTGTAACTGCAATCATACATTCGTAACTCGAAATCTGTAGTTCATTGGGATAGGGAAAACTACACATTGCTACATGCTACGATTCTAACATCGGTAATATCATCAACATCTTGGCTAGCATTGCCGGAGACCCTTTTTTTTAATAAAAACGATATGATAATTTACATGTTAATTTACATACTTTCGGTCTGGGTATCCCAGTACCAAAATAAATAATTGTGAGTTACACAAAGATTTGTCCCGTGCCAGAATCGAATCTGCGACTATTCGACCTAGAGGGCGGAGCAGCTTAAGCTCTAAACCACTGCGCCAAATCGTCCGTTAATTGTATTAACAAAACTTTTTTAAGGCCAGACTTAAGAGCCCGCCCTGGATAATACTAGAGCAAATATTTTACACAATACAAATTATATCTACCACTGCCGATGCTCCTATGTTACGTTTTTCTATTAATCTATTATTAATAAAACTAGGAGTCTCCTAAAAACACAAAAAATGTCCAATGTGACAGCATATGCCACATTTAGATATCCGATAATTTAAGGCAAAGAAACAACAACGGAACACATAACGGCATAACCAGATCCTTTCTTCGCCACCGTGTTTTGGTATTCTAGTAGTACACGAAAAGAGTCATTGATTGGTAGTGAAAAAAAACATGCCTATATTTCCCAGCAGGGGTGGCAGAGGTGTACTGAGTACACCCACGTTTAGCCGACGATGTTAGGTCCCATGTAAAAAGGGGCGAGCCTATTGCCATATACCGGGCACAATTCCAGACTCCGGACTCATACTAGGAATTTTTCGATAGAAAAACTACATTTGTCCGACCTAGGACTTGAACCCTGGAACTGCCTCGTTGGTCTGGTGGCAAAGCGATGCGCTTTGCCACCAGACCAACGAGGCAGTCTGCCACCAAACCAACGAGGCAGTCGATTGATTGGCAGTGGTTGACAGAAATACGTTTTTAGCAGAGAATTGGGGCTTTGAACAGCGATTCGACATGCATTCGACCGCTAAAATGTTCGTCTAATGATGTGGTCGCGTAATCAATGTAGCACTCAGGATTTTCTTAGAACTATTATATCACTAAGGACAAAACTCCACCGTTTCTAGAGTGTTTTATCTATCTATATCCTCACGCCAGATCCCTTGCGGGGATTGCTATAGTGCTCTGTTATAAATTCATCTTATATTTCTGTTAATAATGAAAAAGAAAATAAACATCGGAAAGTGTTAAGATATCATACATCGTACATAATGTTACGGTGTAGTTATTTTCCACGGCAATTGTTAGGTTAGCTTTGTCACAATAACAGATCACCACCTATAAAGATAGTACGTGAACACATATAATTAAGGTAAATTATAGAGCCAATTACAGCGTTGTTTGTTCTATATATAAGCAACAAAAGCGCACTGTGGCCGCTTCCTCAGCAATAAATCCGCATTGATTGAGCGCTATAAATCTAACGGTGCGCGGGCACAGCGGCTCCTGTTGCGTGACTTAGGGTTGTCGCATGAAGAAATTATTAACGGTTTAGCCTTATTCGCTATGACCAATAAAACATAACGCGGAATGTTACGTTTTATTAAAATAGCCTATTCTGTATCCCACTGCTGGGCAAAGGCCTGCCCTTTACGTCTCCACAAAAATTAATCCTGGGCCTGTAATATCCATGTCTTTCCCGCATAAGTGTCCAAGTTGTCACGCCATCTTCGTCTCGGCCGACCACGGCGTCTGTGACTGTCCTCAGGGGTCCATACCGTGATGTTTGCCCACTTTTGCAGGTCCATACGCACATGTCATGCCCAATCCCACTTCAGCTTTGCCGACTCCAACCCTACATCCGTAACTTGCGTCATAGAACGCAGCTTAGTGTTGCTGGCGGGGTCCGTCCGTTTAACACCTAAAATGTTGCGTTCCATATAAAACTTTACGTTCGATTGTTACGTTAAGTTCGTAAAATGTTAATGAATGATAAATGAACATTCCACGAAGTTCAAAGTCAAGAGTCTCCGTAACCGGCGAGCGTATATGAGACGAACTATGAGAGTGGATGAAGCATACCTCTCTATGTAAGGAAAGAACCTGTTGGAACTCTTTACTCTCTGCCTACCCCGCAATGGATCTGGCGTGATGATGAGTTGTGTTGTTGTTATTGTCCACGAAGTTATTTTAACGCGCTGCGTTTGGCCATAGTAAGAGCCCCGAGTGTTTGAGGTAATCAGTTGAATGTCGAATTTAACGTGTATACAAACTTGGATCTATCTGTTCATCTACATAATCACGCTAGTACTCTTGCGTGGTAGGCAGAGAGACAGAGTTTCAAGAGGTTCTTTCCTTACATACCTTTGTGGCTTCCTCCACTATCATAGTGCGTCTCATACACGCTCGCCTGTTAAGAAGACTCTTGACTTGCCCTAAAACGCGCGGTCTATTTGGCCATGGTAATATAGTCTAGGATCTATTTAAATAATTATTCTAATTTAAGTAATGAACCTATACGCATCCTATTAACTATAGAAACTACTTAAATATATAAAAGCTTTAGAACAACGGTCTACCACGATAAAGAGAAAGATTATTGCAAATAATTGAAAAAAAAATAGAGCTACTGATCTCAACCCTAACATATCTATCAATGTCAGAACTCACAAAATACCTGCTATTTGTAATCTCACAATAAAAAACTATTACTCATACTATGTATTCTTAGAACTATAGTATTCTGATAACTATTTACGGTATGAGATCGAGAAAACAAACAGTTTGACTAATTGTATAACACCGACCGACACCGACACTCAGAGATATTCTTTAAATTAAAAAAAATGGCATTAGGCTATTGATTAGCTCTTAATGCCCTAATTCATATATTTCAAAACTCTGTCGTCTTCACAGAACGGTTCTATAGTGAATTACTATAGTAAACTTAGTAGTTTGCGATAAGAATTCGTTGCACATTTTACTTACTAATATACTTAAATCTGCAATGATCATCGATATGTAAAAGAGCTTTTCACATTGCACCAACCCTACCTTCACCCAACACGTGCGTAGCTGCGCCGGCGCTGGGAGACGCGTTTGATTTACGCGCGCTCAGCCCGCTACAAATTGCCGCTCATACCGCCACACAAATTCATTATCATCACAATATTATGAGGTATACCGTCACATCGTATGCATTACCTCCTTGTCTTACGATGACATACTTGTTTAGATTTTTAAAAACAAACAGCGTCACGCCTGTATTCCCTAATCGAGGGCGGCAGGGATATACAGTGTACACCTAATTTTCGCCGACGATGTTAGGTCTCAATGCAATAGGAGGCGAGACTATTGCAATTCTACCGGGCACAATGTCAGACTTCGGACTTACTGGGAATTTTTCTATGATAAATTATATTTCATCCTGGGATTCGAAACTTGAACCTCACGCATTATTCACCACTAATCCAACGAGTCAAACATTTTTTGTTTATAATGCTTTTAAAATATTTTTTATAAGTGAGAAAGTTTTGCATCTTAACATTCGAAAACACGTATAGCCAAGCGATAACAATGGGATGTATATACTACTCTACATGATTTCCATTTACAAATATAGTATTGACTACATACTTTATACCACACCGGCAGGTTTCATAATACAAAAGATATGAATACTCACCTTTTCAGGTTGAGTACACTTTCTGTGTAACACATTTTTATGACACCTTACATGAACTCTTCAAGATGGCTAACTCGAGGTAAATCCACAGTACAAAATTAAACGACTACATTCTTACCCTTTTCCTAAAAAGACTGAACAAAAGGTAATGCGTCACCGCCGCTCGGCTTGCTTACAAATAGACAATACTGGGAGGAAATACAAACGAATTAGCGGCAGTGTGGAGTACTTTGATCAGTGGTGTGGTGTCAACATACCCCGCGATCCTCATTAACAAGCCGATCGACACACGTCGTGTTGGATCTTTGGAATGTAGAGTTTGTGGAAGAGTGTGGTTAAATGAAATTATATGTGAAATGTAAGCTAGACCACTTGATCGGTATGTTATTAAAAATCTAGTATTATTTTTGATTATTCAACGAAAAGTGATGAAGTCTGAACACAATATTTAAAATAATATATGTATGCTGATCAGGTCTGATTTCTGATTTCTAATCCGCACTGGATATGCGTGGTAGAGTATGACATATTTTCTTTTATCACGATTTATGAGAGGAAGCCTAGCAGTTGAACAGTATAGCCTGATTTCTCCTACTAATATAATAAATGTGAAAATGTATATGTTTGGATGATTGTTGCTCTATGACGCAAAAACTGCTTAACGGATTTGAATTAAATTTACCACAACACATTTCGATTAACACATAGAATACTTTATCCCGAAAAAATGTTAGTTTACTGTCTAAAGTCAACGCGGACGAATTCACGGGCAGAACCTTGTTATTATTACGTATAACAGGTGTAAGTTACGCCAAAATATTTGATTTTGAAGAAAAGAATACCTCTCTTTTATTTCACATAGGTCAAAAACTACACGAAAACCTTTTTAGTTGCTCTAACATGATAAATAATCAAATATCATAAGTTACAAATTTCACTATAGGTATTGGGATTGCTCATAATTTTTAACCGATTTCAAAAAGGAGGTTTCTATATTGGTCTGTAAGTATTTTTTTTATGTTTGTTCATCGATTTTTCGTCAATTGTGGACCGATTTTGATGATAATTTATGCAACTGATTTAGTATAGCTCAAAGATGGTCCCGTTGTAATTTCATTGGTATTGGATCTTGGACTTTGAAGATACACCAGGGAACTCCTTAACGACGAAAAATCTGAATGTGTATATTGAGATATTCTGGGTACTACGTCAATCCTATAGGCACCCTACTTTAGAACTTAGCACAATGTTAGCCGACTTCAAAAAAGGACGAGGTTCATGATTCGTCTGGGTTTTTTCATAACTTCTTTGCTTATGAACTGATTTTGATGATTCTTTTTTTATATGATATAGTATAGCTCGGAGGTAGTCCCATTTCAATTTTATCGGTATTGGACTTTAGACTTTGAAGATACACCAGGAGACTCCTTGACGGCACACAGCACGAATGTGTAAATTCAGTTATTATTAGTGTTACATCAATCTTGTAGGTACTTTACTGTAGAACTAAGTAAAATGAAATAATATAGGTATACAATTATAAAAAATGAATTCACTGATTACTAAAAATTGTAAAATAAATATCTTTTTAAAAAAAGGTAAATCGACTTCAAATAGCAAAAAATTAATATGAGAAATCGATGCCAAGTAACCGACTGCACCAATGGGCACCGACTTAAAATATTTATTTTTTGCTTTTTGAAGTCATTTTCCCTTTTTTTCAAGTTTTTTAGTGATAACGCAAGAAATTAAAAAGCCAAGATATGTATGGCGGAATGCAGGGTAGATCTAAAAGCCCTTTGTACTTAACCACTACAAGCATTGCTAAAATTTTAGTCCTGTAGGACCAAAAGTCAGTAGGTGGAATATTCAAGTTAACTTGATTAACTACTACACTAAAGATATTTAAGAATATTCTGGCTATCTGATTCTTGAAGCCGCTCACTACCACTTGGTCTAGTGGGGCACAACGCATGCAGAGATCATCCTGGGTTTAAAACCTAGATCGAACAAATTTTCCTACTGAAAAATTTCCAGTCAGACCAAAGTCTAGAATTGTGCCTGGTATAATGGCAATGGGCTCACTATAACATTGAAATCTAACATTGTAGACGACGAGTGGATATACAGTACAGTATAGGTGTATGGTATGCTTTAAATGAATGAATGGAGAAAGATATACAAGGTGTATCATAAATAACGCAAGACCTCAGACACCCCGATTAGATAATTGCTTCACGCATTCAATACGAAAACCAAATTACCTAATTTAATTTTTTTACCCCTCTTTTAAGTACTTTTATACCCCAATTAACAATGAAACTTGTACGTGTATGCGTATTGAGAAAGTCGTTTTAGAAATGCATTAGAAATTCACGTATTGCTTTGAATCAAGAATAAATTTAGTTTATTACAGCGCACTAAAGGAGTAACAGCATTTTTTTGCAAATTATAACAAAAGTAAGATACAATTAAAATTGTTGGAATCAATTTAGTTATCGATTTAGAACTAACTGCTTTCAGGTCTTGTTATGTTACACCTTGTATAATAACAAAGGTCATTTCCGCTTTAGGATAGTGTGTCGATGCCTATTTTTTATTTGATCTGTTTCTATATATCATCACGCCAGATCCGGGGGTATGCAGAGAGTACAGAGTTCCAACAGGTTCTTTCCTTACATACCTCTCTGGCTTCCTCTACTCTCATAGTTCGTCTCATACACGCTGGCCGGTTACGAAGACTCTTGACTTGTCCTTCAGATAAGACTCGGTCTATTTGGTCGTCCGTCGTTATTTCTGTTTCTAATTTAAGGAAAATAGTGTCGTATCCACATATTCGCATAACGAGCTATAAGAAATACCATGCATTCTAGCAGATGTGTTCTAGGAAAGGCATTGTTTAAGCTAGTCGTCGTTGTCTGCGGTGTTGTGACCGCTGATTGACTGATGTTACTAACTGAACCGATGCACGCTATTCTGGGAGCTGGTTTGACTCCGTTTGATACTGAATGTTTAGATTTAATATTCTGCATTTGTTGACTAGATGTGAAATTCTAATTTCAGTTACGTGTTTACTATAAAGAGGCGATAAAATAAAGAAGGATAATAAATACCACTTCATGTAGGATATGAAAAAACGAGATATCCTACTCATCCTACTTATATTATAAATGGAAATGTTTGTATGTTTGGATTATTGTTACTTAATCACGCAAAACAGCTGAACATTTTGAGGTGAAATTTGGCACACACATTTTTTTGTGGCAATTGCGTTTATATTATGCCATTCTACAAAGTTTACGATTTTCATTTCTAAATTAATTCAACTCGCCAATGAACTTGATGACAAAGATGATCATGAAATTGATGAAGTGCCCCATATTGGATAATATAGCGATGGATACTTTACATACCAATTGCGACGGCCGTTTTGAGGGAAATTGAATCGAAATCGCACCTTTTATCACTTTGTTACAATTACCTTCACTCATGCACATATAGGAATACATAATGGTTGATATTCCACCAGCATTACACATTATAATTCGAAATAACACAAGTTTTGGAAATTAAAACAAATTGACAACATCACTCTTCGATTTCCCGCCAAGAATCTCGGCACACACATTTCTCAAAAATGTTAGGTTCCTGTCTAAAGTCAACGCGGACGAAGTCGTGGGCAGAAATTAGTTAATTATGAAACACTTCAGCCGTTTTTGTGAGTGAGTGTAAGTAACAAACATTTCAACATACAAACTTTCACATTTATAATATTATTAGGATCTACTAGTATTTACACCAGTTAATGTAGGTACTTTATCAACTGTTTGGTTTCTGTTTGCAAAATATACATTTATTTTAGATTTCTAGTAAACTAAAATTGGTCACTTTTATCTAAAAAAAATATTGAACCATTTATTTTAGTTATGATCACAACATAATGACATAGTTTAATGAAAATACGCTTTATATTATGTTCATTCTCGATCATTCAAACGGTACATTTTATAATGCAAGTACATTGCGAATCATCGTTTAGTTTCTATTACATAGTGTTCCTATTGATAGACAATGAATTTTTCGCGTGAATCAGGCGTTATAAGGCGTCAGGTCTCCTGACGCCTTATAACGAGAATAATAATTACTATTTAAATAGCCACCATTAATTATACTATATTATATTTGCTAGGCGATGATTATCAGTGTTGTGATTGACGATTGAATGGTGCCACTCCATCTATTCTAGGAGATAGCCGAGGCTTACGCTCACTAGATCACGGTGACAGCTGTGTTATAACAAAACAATGTGAAACATTAATTTAAAAAAAATTTACTTTGAAAGTCTTCAGTCTCATAAGTACAACCTTTAAATTACAGTGAAGTGAAAAAGGATATCAGCATATACTGTCTAACCCAGCAAAAGCCTTCTCTCACAAATTTAGGTGAGAGAGTAAAAGTCATACTCCATGTCCTTCACCATGAGGCCTCAGTGCAGATTGGCGGAGGCACGTGTGGGGCTAACAACTTTGGGTAGTTATCAAGCTTTAAGACATCCTACTGGGATTAGTGGTAATCGGTAGTGATGGTTAAACGTCCTTTTCGCAGCAAGGGTACGCTCTTATATAGAAAAGAGGTCACCCACCCACCTTAGTGATCGCTAAGAATACCATGATCTCGCAGCTCTACGAAATAACGACAGTGAAATATGTCATAGAAACCATCCAGTGGGCTTAACTAGCATAAATATTTATAGGTTGGTTACGTTATGGTTAGTAAACGTTGTTGCCCGCCCAGCAGTGTTTTGTAAAACAATGCCTAAGAACGGGCGCAGCGGTTGATGGTAAACATTATGAGATACGGCTGATAATGGATGCGAAGTTGCATGCATGATGGTATGGCAGAAATGGATTTGATAACTCACAATGCTCAACTGAATTGTGAACAGACGACCATGGTCCAATATAACTATCCTTGCTACACTTATATCTTAAAATCATATAATTCAATTCAAAATTCACCATTATCTCAATTCATAGTGAGAGTCACCCACTTTTGAGTGTAGTTATCTAACACTGAAATGAAGTATAATAAAATACATTTACCTTTTACTCCATTGACTCTATAGATTGTTACTTTTTCGAGAGAGAGAGAGAGAGGTACGTCAAATACAATAAAGAAGAGGAACCTAATGAGAGCTGAGAGATACTAGAAGAGATACTTTAAGATTAATAAAAGAGTAAAAAAAAAGGAAAATAAAAGGGCAAAGAAGATAGATCATCTTATACGATACGGAAATATTAATTAGAACACCTTGGAAGGAAAAGTAAAATGAAAGAGAGGAAGACGTAGACTGAAAAGTAGTATCAAAAGTCAATCAAAGAAGGAAACTGAGTGGGAGGATTTAAGTTACTATCATAACGTAAAGGGAACTTAAAGAGTAGTTAAACGCGTATGCTATTCAAAGTGTATTCTACATATCTACTGACTATCACAGATAGAGTCACGAGCTAGAATACAGTTTTAAAGTATGCTTTGAAAAGAGATGAATGATGAAAAATACATAAATCAGCTGCACAGACAAGAGTACCATCACCGACTCTTAAATTTAAAGAAGACAGTAAAGAACCGGACACTGTCCATAAAACGTTTGCTATTTAACATTTAGAACATTGTTGCGCGCGCAACGCGTAGCGTGCGGCGGCGCGGCGGTCGCGGCCCGTCGCCAGCGCTAATGGTGATTTGTGTCCCAAGCCTCGTTAGTTGTTAACTGATCCTGTGACGCGCCATTACCCAGTTTTATCGTATTTAAAGCAGATGTACTTGAGGAGTTTGTAAGTAAAGAATCCGTTGCCCAAATGAAATATATATATATATATCTAAATCATCTCGCCAGATCCTGTGCGGGGTTGGCAGAGAGTACAGAGTTCCAACAGGTTCTTTCCTTACAGACCCAGGAAGCCAGAGTCCTTTACTCTCATAGGTCTTCTCATACACGCTTGCCAGTTATGACTCTGAAAAATACACTGGACAATTATTTTAGGAAAGTACTGGGATCCTTGTAGTCGAAATATTGAACAAAGCTTAGCTTAAGGATCATTTGGTCTTGAAGCAACTCTGGATGCTGAGTAAAACCCTGTTTTGCTCTTAACTTAGCATGAAAGTATTGGCACTTATTAAACAAAACGATTGTTCGTCATCAAATATACTATTCACAGCTTTGGGCAGATGCATCCCAGTCTCAATTCCTTCCCCTAAATTCCGTCCATCGCCGCAGGGCTGGATTATTTTAACTATAATCCCTTACTTATAAACTGTTTAGATCTAAGTAAACAGTATCCAAATACCATGAAGAATATAGCATCGTATTTTTTTTCAATAAGGCCATAAGGTTTTCCATACATTTTGGGTGCACGACTTCTAAAAACGTATTACAGTCGTATTTCTAAAATAATAATAAGAATTCGTTTTAAAACCAAACAAAATCGAATAATATGGGTCATCCTTCAATATCTAACACAGTTAACATGATATTGGTATTATATGTAAAAAACCTAAGAATTTAGACTTCTAGAAATGGTATGTGAAATTTCAGTAATATAATTAGTAGATTCAATTTAATTTAAAATTAATTTAATACTTGACATCATATTAATTCATACTCTAAATACGAACCAAATGAAGAATATTAGAAGCAACCCGATCTCACTGCCATTTATTCACGTATTTTTATTTACTCCAAAGAATCCGAAGTAAATGTCAAACAAATAAATCGTACACGTCCAACAGAAAAAGTAATGACTTTTGAAACACTTAATTACTTGACGAAGGATAAGTTTGCATGGAAAAGGCTTGTGTAAGCTTGACTAAAAATATATGCGTACAAAAGAATGATCCATATTAAGGGCTTTATTATTAAGGGTTAATATTATCCGAATGTCTCTGGTATTCTCTTAATAGTATGTCAAAGAATATACATTCAATGATACCTTTACCTATTAATTAATGGATCTTAACTTCGGAAAAAACTTCGAATATAAGTAGGTACGATATGATCCGAAATAGTGCGATATCTATCTATCTATATCATCACACCAGATCCCTTGCGGGGTTGGCAGAGAGTACAGAGTTCCTACAAGTTATTTCCCTACCGACTTCTATAACTTCCTCCACTCTAATAGTTCGTCTCATACACAATCGCCGGGTACGGAGACTCTTAACTTGCCTTTCAGATAAGACACGATTTATTATAATGTATATTCCAAACAAGAAATATTTTGCGTTCAATAAAATAAATTTGACGGACTGCTTGATCCAGTGAATCCGCCCACCCGCGAGTTCGATCCCCGCACGAGACAAATCTTTGTGTGACCTACAGATGTTTGTTTCAGTTTGGGCGTTTGTGTATGTGAATTTCGTGTTTGTATTCATGTAAAAAACTGGGTATGTAAGAAGGAGAATGAAAGTAGGATAAATGCGGGGGAAATGCGAGCTCTGCGGAAGATGTATGGAGTGAAGCTGACCAACCGCATTCGCAACAGCGTAGTAAGAAAGCGAGTAGGCATGAAAGATAGTATCGGTGTAAAGATGAGAAAGGGTATGCTCCGTTGGTTCGGGCATATACAAAGAATGTCAGAAGAAAGAATGACAAAACAGTTATACAATGCGAAAGTGGAAGGATGTAGGTAGCGGAGAAGACCTAGACTATCTTACCATGACCAAATAGACCGAGTCTTATCTGAAGGACGTCTCATCAAAAGTCTCCGTAACCGGCGAGCGTGTATGAGACGAACTATGAGAGTGGAGGAAGCCAGAGAGGTATGTAATGAAAGAACCTGTTGGAACTCTGTACTCTCTGCCTACCCCGCAAGGGATCTGGCGTGATAATATAGATAGATAGATATTCACGCCTATTATTAGTACGACTGACAAAATAAAGATTATTTCAAGACTTAGTGCTGTACTCGAATATTTGATCGAGAAGAAAACGAAATTACGAGTACTTTACAAATTCGGTAAAATTACCAACCAAAAAACATGAAAATTATCAATTTATATCTATTGAAATCCATGTAAATACACCTAATCCAGTACTCAACATGATGTCACAGAATAAAGTTACGGCGAAGGGGGGGAAGTGACGACCTGCGCGTCATATAAATCAAACCCCGGGTCGGGGTATAACGATGGAATCACACACGGTTGTTCGTCAAACTTTATTATATCTTAACAAGGGATAATCAATCGTTTATATTGATCATAATGTTCATATTGCTTTGTTCCTGCGAAGTAATAATGCACATTTAAGGACAATAAAATACTGTGGGTAATTATTTTATTGTTCAGTAGAATGCATGATTTTGTTTTAGGGATAGTAAAGTATCCCTCAATAAGATAGGATCAAAAGTAAAGTAATTATGTCTTAAAAGAAGTAGAAACTCAAAACATATTTAGTACTTTAGGATATTATTCAGAGGATGTGACAGTACCGTATGTACATAATAAAGATAGTTTTTGCTCTTATCCATGTCTTAAATCCTTAAAATCTACATCAGAAGTAGACGATCTGCAAGCATTCGGCGTTGTGGAAAGATAAATAATTATGGAAAAGATAACGCCAACCACCCGACATTATTCCAGCGCATTTGTTTGTCAATTCATACGCCAAAATTGTCGCAACTTAATCGTCATTACCCTGCTCTTAACGGACGTGCCATTCGTACTATTCTTCTCCTTTTTATATAATCCAAAATGCTCTTTTAACTTCTCGACCGATTTTTTACGCCGTTTTAAGATAATTTTGCGCATTTCCTAGAGTTTAAGATATTTCGGCTTAACAATAAATCTCAATAAATAATAGATGTTAACCACGCAACGCCTCAATTTTTAAAAAGGGGACATATTGTATGCGCGCACGCACCCAGCGCTCAGTTTCGACGTCGGAACTAATTGGGCTAATTTATCCTGGATATTGTCACAGGAGAACGGAGAACACGAGAACAGATACCGGGACGGGAACGGTTCGGAAATGGCTTGCATACTTCGAATTACTTGTGTGATAGATATTTGTATAAGAGCGGGTAGTATTAATTGCTTCAGGGCCCTTATATGTCTGCCATATAGAAAACCCTTACCCGACCATTTCTCGAAGTTATCGTAACGCACCGCGTTATCCATTTAACTTGGGAACAGTTTGGGAATGCGACGGGAATGGGGTACGAGGACTTTGCTTGCATAGCTCGAATTACGAGAGTGATCGATATTTGTATGGAAGCGGGTGGTATAATTTGCTTCGGAAAGTAATGAGTAATTTGTATTTTGATAATGCACCTAATTATCTTTGCACGGATTTGATACAGTAGTACAAACTTATTTAAGTCTTCATGAACCATAGCATGGTATTTGCAGTGACTACGCTATTAACTTGTACAGATAATTTTAGCCCTCACAAAGCATAATTTGGTTTATGTAAAGCCTATGCTATTTGTAGGGTATAGTACCCGCATGAAAAAATATAATTCCCGTAAATGTGATATTGATAATGCAATCATAAAAATACTTCCTATTGAACGAGTAATTAAAACCGCTTTGTCTTC
The DNA here is from genome assembly GCA_905147815.2 of Phalera bucephala. Taxonomy (NCBI): domain Eukaryota; kingdom Metazoa; phylum Arthropoda; class Insecta; order Lepidoptera; family Notodontidae; genus Phalera; species Phalera bucephala. The sequence goes on along the minus strand of LR990629.1, from coordinate 7,389,980 downwards.
TGTACTACTGCAACAATATCACAAGTAACACATCATTTAATCATCATTCAATTCAATTATTTATTCACACTAAATAGAATGTCAGAATAGTATGTGGCAAACTGTAGTCTCTGCCTACCCCAGTGGGATAAAGGCGTGAGTGTATGTATGTATGTACTAAATAGAGAAGGTAAGGTGTTACATTTATATGTAGGTACTATACTAAAAAACACAGAAATGTCGTCTATTTTTTTTTTCTTTATTTAAAGAGTTTATTCGCTACTGCGAATATGCCACTCTGTAACAGACACAAATTAAGTTATATACTAACAAAAAGTCTTACTGCTAAGAGTCTATACAACCACAATGTACTATCCCTAAAACACTTCAGATCGTCTATTAGTCAGTGCCAACTTAACCATCCTGAGTATAGAGATCACTCCCTCAGACAGAGGATCTAAAAGAGAGATATCACCACCCAGCTGCTTCCTGAGAACTTGATTGCGAACCCATCTAGCTAAAATATGATACGTATCCTCATCCTCGTTGCAAACATCACAAACTGGTGAGCTGACTTTACGCATTAAATAAGCGAATTTATTCAAGGGCATGTGTCCAGACCTAAGTCGCATTAATAAGGTCAGATCACTTCTATTAAGGGTGCATTTTTCAATCCATGGTTGAAAAGAAGGTTGAGATTGGATCGTTCGGTACCATATTCCATTTTCTTTTGATCGTTGATCAAAATATTATTTCAATTATAAATACTATTTACTTAAACTTACGAGCCTAAGCAATCTTTACATCGTAATCCATTTTTTGCTCTTCCCTTCGCAACCACCAATTATCCCCAAAACAGTTTTCTGTACCGTGCTTGTGCGACGTATCATTTCTAACATGATCAACTGTGATCTTGATATTACTGGTACCAGTCTATCAATATTCAGGAGTAAGCTTGTATCGATATTTTTATTTATTTTTTGACGAGAAGTATAACACCAAACTGAAGTAGTTTGACTAGTTGAGCAGTTAATATTCATTGAATGATTTTTCTTTATATTTTGTTTTGTAACTATATAGTATAGGTATTTTTTTTGTTACACTATGGTATTTCTGTCGGATCGATTAATTCTACCCTATTTTTATTAGTGGAGGCTTGTAAATGGCTGTCTATCTCTATTTTGTATCTTATTCATACCATAATAGCTGATCTTCTTCCAAAAATTGTAAAATAAAATAATAAAATTCAAATAGAAAATTAAAATTAAGATAATCGTCTAATGATAACTATAAAGTAAAGGCCATAAGTTGGACTATGGTTCCGGCAGGTTTTAGGCAGTCATATTTAATCAGAAATATATTCATTTACACAGTAGTACGAGTAGCATGTTCCGATCTAGGAACTTTGTAGTTTTATTTTAAATGTTTTAATATCTCCAAGGCTTAACCCACTTTCGCGCCAGTGTCCAGAGAAATTGACATATAGTTTAAAGTTTACATAACCACTTAATTTAATTTCTTGTTCACCCTCCTGTTGATATGAACATTCCTATGTTCACAGCCACACGAGTTACCTATATTACTGGTCAGAACTGTTTAGCTATTTGGCTAACTAGGTCACAGTCTTTAGCAAATGACAAAAACCCGTCCAACTAATCCACTTTTAAATGTACATTTAAAAGTCTATCTCATCACGCCAGTTCCCTTGCGGGGTAGGCAGAGAGTACAGAGTTTCAACGGGTTCTTTCCTTACATACCTCTCTGGCTTCCTCCACTCTCATAGTTCGTCTCATACACGCTCGCCGGTTACGGAGACTCTATACTTGTCCTTTAGATAAGACTCGGTCTATTTGTCGTGGTAAGATAGTCTACGTCTTCCCCGGTACCTACATCCTTCCCCTTTTGCATTGTATATCTATTTTGTCATTATTTCTTCTGACATTTAAAAGTGCCTATCAGAAAACTTACATCGTCGAAATTTCTGCGTAATTTTTATAATTGTTTTTTTAAACAATAAATGGATTAAACTATACCGCTAATATTGCAAATTATGGGAAAAACAACAGCTTTTGTTCTCGGTTCGTCGCAATCAAACAGCACATGTTTACGATATTAATACTTTAGCGCCGGGGCCCTTATGAGAACGAATCACGTTATGTATACAAACCCAAATGGTGGCTGTATACTAGCTGGTACTCGGGAATTGCTTATGAAGTATTTAATTTTAAGAAAACGTGTTCTCTTTAATAAAATATTCAGTATACTACTTTACTCAAACCTAGTACAAGCAATAAAATAATTTTAAACAGATAACGTGGGGCGCATATCCTACTAATATTATAAATATTAAAGTTTGGATGTTTGAATGTTTCTTACTCTATCTATCTATCTATATCATCACGCCAGCTCCCTCGCGGGGTAGGCAGAGAGTACAGAGTTCCAACATGTTCTTTCCTTACATACCTCTCTGGCTTCCTCCACTCTCATAGTTCGTCTCATACACACTCGCCGGTTACGGAGACTCTTGACTTGCCCTTCAGCTAAGACACGGTCTATTTGGTCATGGTAAGATAGTCTAGGTCTTCCCCGGTACCTACATGTTTGTTACTCATCACGCATAAACGGCTAAACAAATTTGGATGAAATTTGGCACACAGATAGTTTATTACCTGGATTTTTTATCCCGAAAGGATGTAAGGTTCCTGTTTAAAGTTAACGCGGACGAAGTCGCGGGCAAAAACTAGTAACAGATAAATAGTTGCATGCATAGTTGTTCACCTGAGTCACTAACGTTTGTCCTCCGTCGAACAACTACTTGACACAACTAATAGTGCGATAGGAAATATTTTAATTTAAACTCAAATTATTTAGGTTTCTGCCTCGTCGTTCTAGTGGCGAATAATGTGCTTTGCGATCACGAGGTCCTGGGTTCAATTCCTAGGTCGGGCAAATGTAGCTTTTCGATCGAAAATTCTGAGTGTCAGGCCGGAGTCTGGAATCGTGCCCGGTATATGGCAATAAGCTCGCCCCCTATTACATGGGACCTAATATCGTCGACGAAAAGTGGGTGTATATAATACACCTCTGCCACCCTCCCCTGGGGAATATAGGCGTGACGTTGTTATTTATTTTATATTAACCCTGTGGGGACACTTACAAACTACCAAGTTTATTGTACTGCAAGTTTGTTTAAGAAATGTTAGTTACACAACTTGTCTATTGCATGCGCTCTATGTTTTTCATTTTGAATTATTTGATATTTTTAAACGCGTGTTTGAAACTCGATGCATTAAAAAAATAGTTATTAAATAATTCTTGTACTGTTTCTTAATAAAAATATTTATAATAATACATTTTCTACTCTCAATGGTAAGTCTAAATAACAAGTGTATATATATGTTAAACAATATATCATTTTAATTCGTTATTCATCCATTCGCCTGATCCTTCACTTTAGCAAGATATCTACCTACTTACTGGGACCGCATACTAGTCATAATAATATCAGCCTATACTGCCCACTGCTGGGCAAAGGCCTTCTCTCACAAATCGAGGTGAGAGAGATTAGGTCTTACTCCACCACTCGGACCCAATGTGGATTGGTGGAGGCAGGTTTGTGGCCACCTGCTGTTGGAACTTATCAAGCCGCCTTTAAGGCTTCCAACTCGGCTTAACAACTAACACATTAAGTGGTAACTGGGACCAACGGCTTAACGTGCTTTCCGAAGCACGGAGACGCTCAAATATGTAAATGCCACAAACGGTCACCCATCTCAAACCTAGTCGAACGCTGCCTAACCTTCGTGATCGGTAAAAACACCGCGGTCGCACAGCGCTAAGAGCGCCTCTAGCTACGAGCGCCTCTACTAGTCATAACTAATTTAAAACCAAAAGAAGTATTCCTCAATTAAATCCAACAAGCAACCGTATCAAACAACCGAACAGACACACAAATATCACAACTACTTCAAAGCTTCAAACTGCCGGCGGTTATAACAAACATTCAGAATTAAAATATTAGGATAACAAACAAGAGACGTTGCGATTGTTTATTTCCCTTGCGGTGCTATATCGCGGAGCCTCGAAGACGCGCCGCCTTTCAACGCCGCCATTCATTATCACACACGAATCCTTTGTGATTTTAATCTAACATTTCCTAAGAAACGGTCAAACAAACATAAATTAATAATTTTTTATACTTATATCGATTGTATAAACAAATACCACACGGTTTAAATATTACAAATATAAATTGTAATTTCCGTCGAAATTTATCGATTATTGTAATAATTACGATTTGTTGGTGGATATGGAACATGTTATGTAGACAGTAGTTTACATGTGAATAGGAAATGTTAATTTCATAAACATATGTTTGAGAAATTAGCATTATCGATTCATTTTTATTTTATATGTTTTTTAGGAATGTTTAGACATTTAATTTATCCTTTCAAGCAATTCCGCCCACAATAAATCGCATAGTTATCTGGGAATATTACAGCTATTACGCAAATACATTTCTGCTTAAAAATCTCAGCAGTAATCAGACGAAATAGAATATCTTCACCAAATTAAGCCAAGGTATAAATTTAGAAGCATTCTAATTAGCTTAATAGGAAAATATATTATTAGTCTACCTCGTTGGTCTAGTGGCAAAGCGCATCGCTTTGTGATCACGAGGTCCTGGGTTCAAGTCCTGGGTCGGACAAATGTAGTTTTTCAGACAAAAATTCCTGTGATCTGACAAAAATAAATTGTGACCGGTATAATGGCAATGGGCTCGCCCCCTATTACATGGGACCAAACATCGTCGGCGAAAAGTGGGTGTGCTCAGTACACCTCTGCCACCCCCGCTTGGGGAATATAGGCGTGACGGAGTTTATTTTTATTTACTTAACATAACTTAACATTGTGTATATAATTTATTTACTTAACAAGGCGATTTAATGCACCATTTAGGTTAGCAAGATAGATATACTAATAGCGTTTTATCTACAATATCTAACGATGATAATTTAGTTTGGCATAAATCTTCCCAACATGTGCTATTTAATGAAACAGCGCTAATCTTTGCGTAAACAGTTTCCGAGAATATTATTCTTAGTAAATCTTAAGCTTAGTGTAAGAGTCCCATCTTTTGCTGTGACCGAGGGAGCGAGGAAGCTATTCTAAAAGCAGTCATACTATCAATGATCATGAAAAGTTGTTAGTAATGCCTTCTACGATATTAAATAAATATCGTCATGGTTATATTCTACATGCGAGGGTGGAGATTTCCCTGACGCTCTTAGGTTCCCATGAAACAAACAAGCCTTTTGCCATTGTGCCAAGAACAATTTCAGACTCCGGGATGTTTTTAAAGAAAATCCCAAATGTCCTTTTTCTGACCCAGATTCCGATCCCAGAACCTTGTCGTCGTGATCATCTCCAATATCAATCTACAACATGCCATCACTAAATACTAAAAAGTTTGGCTTAATATAATATGTGATGGTTTTAAACGTTATTGGTACCCGAAAGGACATCGTCGAAAATAGTCCCAGAACCAACAAACATATGACATATACCATAATTATTTATCTGTTTTATTATAGTAGTTGCAAACATCCATATCTAACGGACAATTTGCAATCCAAAACGAATATTTCAAAGTACTGTAAGTACTGAAATCAAAGTCTCCAACGTCTTTTCCGAATCTTAAGGTTGCTATCGAATTACGGTTGGAGATGTCGATTCCATCAATCGGTTATATTCAATCGATTACATTCAATAATGATCGATTTGATTATTGCTAGGGTACGTTTACATAACGATTTCGCAAATGTATTGTTGGCTATTAAGTTAAAACCTGAAAATCTAATACTTTTTTGCAATAATGCAATTCCCTCGCTTGTCCGTTTAATAATAAATACATGAAGATAATTTGCAGGTAACTTGAAATCATACACGAATTTTTTCATTGCTGTTGGTTCTGAGGGCAATCTTGTATGGACGCAGAACAATGTCTTTTTAATATGTTACTAGTGGTCGCCCATAGGTCGATATTCGACCTACTCTTTCATCGCTTGCTGGTTATGTTTGACATTCAGTAAGACTATAGACAAATTATATTAAAGACAAACATCAATTTGACGTGTATTGTGTCAAATACATGGTAGTGTGTGTAATGTTTTTTTCATTGATTTAATGTATCATTTATGCATAATTTTAAAAAAATATTAGCATTTTGCACTCCTTCTCTATATAAACTATGAGTGTGGGAAATTTCATATTCCTCCGTCCGCGCAATTTTCGTAAAAAGGTGTACAAAGTTTTTGCTTCACGTATTAATATATAGATGTATAATATTCGATCCGCCAATCCGCTTTGGTCCAAGGGGTTGAGTATGATCTTATCAAGCTCTATGATCTAATCGCTCACCTCGATTTGTGAGAGAAGGCAGCAGTGGGACAGTAAAGGCTGATATTATTATTGTATAATATTTAGACAGATTATTTTAATTTACAATCTATGCTTCTACTCAACGTAATATACTTATAAATTATAAACATTGACCGACTATTTAGCGCAGTGGTTAAAAGTTTCAGCCGCTCCGCCCATTGTGTCTAATAGTCGTGGGTTCCTTTCCCGCACGAAACAAATTTTTGTGTTACCCACAATTATTTGTTTCGGTCTGGGTATTTGTGTATGTGAATTTTCATGTTTATAAACGCACCCATGGCACAGGAATAAATCCTAGTGTGGGGCTTGGTTGTTATTAAAGAAAAAAACATTATAATAAATTAATCTAATGTGAAAAGAAATTGTTGTTGTAATCATATCATCAAATTTCAATAGTTTACGCTAGCTGATCTTGAGAATAGGTCCCATCTGCGAGCGCCACCGTCCGTCGTATCATGAATTATGTTCCGATTGTTTGTTTTCATTACGGCCGCTCGTAATCCTCTGTTTTTTTGTTTCATATTTTTTCCGTGCACTCGAAATAGATGGTTTATTTGTTCGCCGTGAGAATTTGAAAAGGCATGTCAACGTTGTATTAGTGATTGATATGAATATCGAGCGTAGGTGGTCCGATTAAGTTGTTCGTGGTTGGGATTAGGAAATTTAGCACTTTGTTTCTGTGGTTTGTATTGAGGAATGGTATTTAGAAGTCAAAAGATGAAGAAATATCTTATGCATAAAACTGTATCATCATATCAGCCTATACTTGTCCACTGCTGAACATAGGTCTCCCCAATCGCTCTCCAGCGCAGCTGGTCTGATGCCACCTGCATCCAACGACTTCCTGCGATTCTCACAAGATCGTCGGTCCACCTGGTAGGCAGCCGTCCCACGCTGCGTTTGCCAATCCGTGGTCTCCACACTAGAATCTTTTTACCCCAACGCCTGTGCGATCTTCACGCTATGTGGCCCGCCCATTGCCACTTCAGTTTACTAATTCTATGGGCTATGTCGGTGACCTTGGGTCTTCTACGAATCTCCTCATTCCTGATTCGATCACGTAGAGAAACGCCGAGCATAGCTCTGTACATCGCTCGCTGAGCAACTCTGAGCTTGTTTATGAGACCTATTGTAAGTGTATATTTTATGCAAGTTATTATAAATATCTAATTTTAATTTATGCAGACAGGGTGTAATCCGTAAATATTAGTTTATCCTTTAGCACCAAAACCTTGAATCGAATAATTTTATTTATATTAAAATTAAAAACCTACTTCTATTACTTAATTCATTAATGGCATAGAAAAGTAATAGTTACTTTTGTAATGTGCAAGAAACAATAGGCATCGTTAGCAAGTCTGAATAATAGTTCTTTATATAATTAAATCAATATAGTTACCTTGTGTACTTCACTCATATTAGAATAATAATGAGAAATTTCATTTAATCATCCAAAAACATTTTATGTAAGTTACTAAGCTAAAAATTTACCTTCGTATTGGTGACCTAGTTAACTAAAACCGATTGATTTAAAAAAAGCCCCACACTAGCATTTATTCCTGTGTCGGGGGGATGGGAATTTTCATGTTTGTAAACGCACCCAGCGTTTACAAACATGAAAATTCCCATTCCTAAAAATAAATACCCAGACCGAAACAAAACAATTGTGGATTACAAAGATTTGTCCCGTGCGGGAAAAAACCCGCGACTATTAGACACAGTGGGTGGAGCGGCTTAAACTCTTAACCACTGCGCTAAATCTTCCGTCAATCGTTTAAAAAACATTTTTTTTTCAAACTATCCGTAGTAGGTATACATTATCTCTACAAATACCGAAAAGTTATTTTTAAACAGTAAATTGCACAAAAGAATGATGGTAAAACGTCAATTTTACGACATGAGTAACGACGCAAGGGGTTGTAAAACTAATTCACAGATAAGATACGCGCCACGTGTGGACGTCAAGTCTGCAATGTGTAAGTTTTTTCAACCCTCTTATAATTTACGCAAAGTTTTTGTCTTGGTATGGTTCAGCTATCCTTAAAAAAGAAAATAATACAAGCATATTCAATTTATGACTGTTAATGCAATACAATTTTATAAATTTTATCTCAGTTCCTTTTAGGTTTTTAAGTTACCAACCTTAAAAACTTAAAATATACCACGATAAAATCTGCAAAATAGTTTTATTTCATGTTTAATATTCGCGTAAATCTAAGAACTTAATATAAAGACTAAGTTAGCTCTTAATAAAAATGCACATTATTTGTTGTGTAATGATTCTAAAGTGAAATGAAAGATAACGATAAGACAAATCGATATACGGCAAAATTAACAAGTTTTCGAATGACGTGTACAATTCTACTATTTGTTATCATTCAAAAATCATCAGACAGTACACATTAAGGAGCAAACTATTTTTTATTTAAAGCTAAGCTATTTTCATTAATTTTTCTCTGCTTTTGTGTTGTACACTTATTCATATTCTCTTTTTGATGATTTATTTCTCTACCACTCAAAGGTTTGCTGTTAGGGAGACCGACTTTGAGTTAATTCGCCTTAATTTTTTGTAACAATTTGTGTGTACAATAAAGATTTAACGAGCAAAGGCATTCTCTGACAAATCAAGGTGAGAAAGACTCATTCCCTTGGATCCATTGGATGATGAACTAAAAACGTGTCGTAATAATTACCTAAAAAGCGGACATCAAACGAGGCAGTACTTCGAGTTTGGGCTCAATTTTATTGAAATCAGAACAACGCTCTTTTGAATGGTGATATCTGTGGTATTCATAGCCCTAATCAGTTGGGTTACGATATATTTCATACCGCATATCCTGACGTCTGCACATCTGGTACATAGCCGATGGTAAAATAATTCAAAAGTCATAATGCAAACATATCTTACATTGGGCATATTACACCGACACTAAAAAATAAGAAAATTTAGTAGGAAGATGATAATGATACTATATCATCACGGCAGATCCTTTGCGGGGTAGGCAGAGAGTACAGAGATCCAACAGGTTCTTTCATACATACCTCTCTGGCTGTCTCCACTCTCCTAGTTTGTCGCATACACGTTCGCCGGCGACAGAGACTCTTGACTTGCCCTAGATAAGACACGGTATATTTGGTCATGGTAAGATAGTCTAGGTTTCCACACTTCCGCATTGTATATCTGTTTTGTCGTGATGATAATGATCTATCAGTAATACATCATTACAAACATATGCGACACACTAACGGCAGAAACTGCAAGGAGAGCGAGCTTAACTAGAATTGTGGAGCTGAAAAAATGTAATTAAGCGAGATTTATTGCTACTCTTGAATAGGGTTGAGTGCCAGTTACCTTACTTCTGGTATGAAGAATCCAAATGGCATGCAGTCACTTAAATCAGGGCCCTAATTCCCCATGACCATCGCGGCGCCTTAAGATAACTTCTAGCAATAATCGATAACATCAAATTATTAACGTTTAATGTTATTCCAATGACACACTACTAACTAGTGCCTTTATTAAGTTATCGTTACTAGTTTCTTTACGTCTTTAAAAGGTCATAACTAATAAGGGCCCAGCTTTTTCTTATACATGGTGTTATTTTAGTCGTCGTAAAGCGAAAGCCCAGGTGATGTATTCAGTGCCTACTATTCACTAGTACTAACACTAGGGTAGCCACCCATACTTTATTATAAATTATTGTACGTTATTTAGTTTAAGTATACTTTATGAGAACTATAAAATACGTGAAAATACTTTGATTGGCATAATTTAATTTTTCTAAGATTCATTTAACATAAATCATCAAAAATAAAAAGAAATAATTACAATATACGTAATATTGTGTATATAACGGATGAGTGACCTAAATGAGGTATTCGCAATTAAAAGCAAAGTGGCTGATGTTAAGAAAAAATCATTGTTACAATTAACCTCACTAACTTACAGAAAATGATAAATACTATAAACACTTCCCAATGACTACTATCATACTCATATCTATTCAGGTTATCATAGAAGCTGTTTAGCAGTGATAAAAGTGATAGAATCTTGTTAAAAGTAATAAAAAATATGTTTTTAAACAATGTACATTTTTTGCCTATCTTTAAAAACCAATGTACTTTATTTGCTCAAATAAAAAATGGCAACCCTAACTAACACCGTCACTCCTATAATCCCCAAGCGGGGGTGGCAGAGGTGTACTGAGTACACCCACGTTGTGCCGACGATGTTAGGTCCCATGTAATAGGGGGCGAGCCTGTTGACATATACCGGGCACAATCGGACTTCGGACTCATGCTAGGAAGTTTTTTCGTTAGAACTGCCTCGTTGTTCTAGTGGCAACGCGCATCGCTTGGTGATCACGAGGTCCTGGGTTGAATTCTAGGTCGGACAAATTAAGTTTTTCTGAATAGTACTAAAACAAAATTAAAAAGTACACTTCAATAATTATCATTTTCTGATACACTATTTTTCCATTAAAAGACATCTGTTTTTTAATGGATTACATTGAAGGGTGGCACAGCTCGTTAGCTAACCGGTAGAATGTAAATATCTTCGGTGTTCCGGATTGTCACCCTAGATATGATATTCGGATAGGACAGTAGATAGATGTTACTTAATGAAATGTTCTTTTTATTCATTTTTTATTACTAGTGAACAGTAGGGATTAGATACATCACCTGGGCTTTCGCTCCAAGATGACTAATATTACACTTGTAGAAATGATTTAACGTATTGTGTGTTGTGGTTGCGCTGCAACACCGCTTTAAGCTGAATTACCCCATAAGTGCGGCTATCTACTTACTTTCTTTCTTCTATTGTTGTTTGATAATTTAGAAGCTAATTGAATAATTACCTACTTCTCTATTATGGTTCACTGCTTCAAACAAGTTTGAAACACATAAAAACGTCCAGCACGTTTTAAATATAAAAAAAAAAACAGAGATAATGTCTTAAAGTCAGGTTCCGTGCATTATAAATAAGCTATAATAGGTAAATGCAATATTGCGTCTCCGTGCTTCGGAAGGCAAGCCCGGTTCCGGTTACCACTTAATTTGGTAGTCGTTAAGCCAAGTTGGAAGCAGCAGGCGGCTTGGTAAGTTCCAACGGCATGTAGCCACAAACTCTGCCTCCACTAATCTGCATTGGGGCCGCGTGGTGGAGTATGAAATAATCTTTCATCGCAATCACAAAACGCAGTTTTTTTTTAATTGTGGGCCCAGAAGGACTGGTTCCTGTGTCGTGAGTGCGTTTACAAACATGAAAATTACATACACACACGCCTTTATCCCAGTGGGGTAGGCAGAGACTACAGTTTGCCACATACTACGACTCTGACACACCTCTTTCGCTTTATCTACGTTCATACATCTTTTCATACATTTCCGTCGATTTAGAGTGCTACGCACTTGACCCTTTTCCAAGAGACTATTAATTTGATCGTGATAGGTTTACCTTGGGCGACCTCTTCCGACGCTTTCACTCACATTTGCTCGATATATTCCTTTCGTTAGCCGCCTGTCACACATCCTCTCCATTTGCCCATACCAATTCAACATACCTCTTTCAATCCTAGTCACCACGTCATCCTTAAACTTACATCGGTTTCTAATCACACTATTCTTCATTCGGACATTCAAACATGAAAATTCACATACACAAATGGCCAGACCGAAACAAATAATTGAGGATCACACAAAGATTTGTCTTGTGAAAATGTGTGCAGTGAGAGAAAGCCTTTGCCCAGCAATGGGACAGTATGATTTATTATATCACACACACCGTCACGCCTATATTCCCCAGAAGAGGTGGCAGAGGTGTACTGAGTACACCCACGTTTCGCCGACGATGTTAGGTCCCATGTAATAGGGGGCGAGCCTATTGCCATATATCGGGCACAATTCCAGACTCCGGACTCATACTGGGAATTTTTCGTTAGAAGAACTACATTTGTCCGACCTTGGATTTGAACCCAGGTCCTTGTGATCACAAAGCGATGCGCTGTGCCACCAGACCAACGATGCAGTTTATTATATCAATACTTAAAAATAAAATTCAGTGAGCCAAGATTAAAAATTATCAACAATTCTCAGAATTCATACTACGTGAATATGTCAAAAAAAATAATCGTCGAACAAGAACTTCAGAAAGCCTAAGCAACAATTTAAAATCGTTAATCTAAGAAAACTAACGGTAATTAGTAAACGTTAAAATAACATAACGATAGTATTCGGCGTGGCAGTCAAGTGGGCAAGTGTTTTTTCCATGTCCGCCGGTCGCAGATCGCTTGCCGGCTAATTACCAGAAAAAATGTCGCCCACCCCTGTCGGGTCATCAATCTACATTGACATGTTTCGTACCACGTTCGTCTCTTTGTTGTTTTAAAAAGATTAATAACTTCAGTATTGGAATATTCAAATTATGTTTTTATACATGAAAGACATGTGAAAATGATATTGGAAAAGCATGTGCGTAGGTTTAGTCCGAGGAGCCTAATAATATTAGCCCTGTTAAGAAACTGTCCCACTGCTGGGCACGGGCCTCCTCTCAAACTGAGAGGGTTTAGGCCATAGTCCACCACGCTGGCCTAGTGCGGGTTGGCGAACTTCACACACCTTCGAGAAACTCTTAGGCATGCAGGTTTCCTCACGATGTTTTCCTTCACCGTTAAAGCAAGTGATAATTAATTTTTAATACGCACATGCTTTCGAAAAGACAGAGGTGCATGCCTGGGTTTGAACCCGAGACCTTTGACTTTGCAGTACAACGGTCTAACCACTAGGCTATCACTGTAGGAGCCTAAAATGTCAAAAATAAAAATGGCGCATTTTCACGATTTTTATCATCATACATACATACATACTTCTCGGGGTCGAACGAACCTGTCAATAGTTAATTTGCTTGTTTAAATAGGATGAATTACCTACACTAGAATTTATTTATTTTTCGTGAGTACGGTTACGAACTCCAAGACTAAAACAAATATTTCATAATATCAGCCTATACTGCCCACTGCTGGGCTAAGGCCTTCCCTCACAAATCGAGGTGAGAGAGATTAGGTTATACTCCACCACGCGGACCCAGTACGGATTGGTGGAGGCAGGCTTGTGGCCACCCGCTGTTGGACTTATCAAGCCGCCTTTAAAGCTTCCAACTCGGCTTAACGACCACCAAATTAAGTGGTAACCGGGACCAACGGCTTAATGTGCCTTCCGAAGCGCGGAGACGCTCGAATATGAAAATGCCACAAACGGTCACCCATCTCAGGCCGACAGAGTCGAACGCTGCTTAACCTTGATTATCGGTAAGAACACCGCGGTCGCACAGCACTACGAGCGCCTCAAATATTTATATGTTTTAAAATTAACTCATCTCTATCCCTTTCGGAGTACGCAGAGTGTACAGAGTTCCAACAGGTTCTTTCCTTTAATTAACTCATACGGAGATCAAGCCCGCGATTACTTGATCCAAGCGGCCTACGGCTCAGTAATTATTGTAAAGAAACAATATATTTAACTGAAAATAACTATCAGATGACTGAATTGTAGATTACTGATCAAACAAATTTCCAACAGACATAAAAACTTCCCGACTAGTACACCACGCTGATCGCTATAACAATCTCAACAAATAGAGACGTCACTCAACAGATCGTTTAGTCAAAGAACGACTCCGCAGCAACAGTCCGGAAGTGCTGATACATTTTATTTGAAGCCACAAAATGTTTGCAGTTGTATAAAAAGATCAAAAAAATGTCAATACAGTTGGTGCGACATCGCACGGCATCAATCGTCAGCGCGGGCGACGCATGCTCGGCGTCCGCGACGATGGATAGATGAATGAACGCTATCAAATAGGCGCGATGTGAACGTTAGGAATCTGTTGGCATACCCACCCATCGGGTAAAGAGTTTACTGTGTTGAACTAAACGGTATAATTTAAAGCTAAGTGAATATATTGCGTAATGCCGGCCACACACGTAACGATAAACGACCAGAATGACGTACACTAAGTCGAATCTACCTAAATCTATAAATCACCCCATGGTACTCTATGCAGATGACTGTACTGTTATGTTTGTAACTGAAAACCGTGAAACATGTCTACGTGAAATTAATTCTGCTTTATACTCCATCATTGACTGGTTAATTGCAAATGACCTGGAAATAAATTTGACAAGAAGCTATCTCATGACGTTTAAAATTAGAGATAAGCATCCAGTCCCGTTAATGATAAAATACAAAAAATCAGTAATACAAAATATAAATACAATTAAATTCTTGGGAATACATGTTGACTCAGATCTGAAATGGAAGTCACATACAGAACAAGTGTGTACAAAATTAAATAAATACTCATATGCCCTTTACATGTTACGCAAAACTGTAGACCAGAGTACACTTTTATCAGCTTACCATGGCTACGTTGGTTCTGTACTACGATATGGTATCATATTCTGGGGAAATGCTACAGAGAGAGACACAATTTTTAAGGCACTAAAGAAATGCGTACGAGCTATATGCTCTTTAAAGCTCACTGATACGTGCAAACCACATTTCATTAAGCTAAAAATACTAACATTCCCGTCGCCATATATCTTTGAGTTAATATTATACACAAGAAAAAACATACACAGGTATCAAAAATTGAAAAGTTCTAGACATGCTGACACACTCTGTGCAAGTAGTCACAGAACGGCTTTGTTTGGCAAAAGCGCACTATGTATGGGACCTAAACTATATAATAAATTACCTAAACATATTAAAGATATACAAAATTACAATCTATTTAAATTTTATCTAAAGACGTGTCTATTAAATAAAGCCTATTATACGATCAACGAATATTTACTTGACTAATGTATTATGCTTAAGAAATATATAATGTAATGACAATTTAGTATAATTTTATATCACGTAGTTAATTAATTTAAAGCATATGTTATTGATTAATTCCTATAGACAATGACATAGACTAATCTGATAAGTACAATTATCTTCTAAACTAATAATATTTGCATGGCTAACTGGTAGAATATGGCTTAAGAACATGATAATGATATAATAATAAGATCCCATATTGTAACCCATATTCAAGCAAATAAAGGATTTGAAAATTTTAATACGGGCCACGAAGCAATTTTTGGTGCTGAAATTCAATGAGAATTGTATAACGGTCGTGTAACGGCATGCAAAGTGTTCTTATGCATATGAAGACATAAGATACTTTAAGCAGTAGCTTATTGATGATCTGTGTACAAACTTACACAAATTTATTGTGTGGACGGGCTTAAATTTTATTCAGATCGTCTTCGCAATAATGCTACCAGTACGATCTAATTTGAAGCATGTTTGTTTAAAAATGAAATAGCATACATACTTCCACGGTTTCTCTAGTTAACAATACCGCAAGCGATTACCGATTTATACTAATTCTAGGCAAAAGTGAAATCATAAAAATGTAAATAATATTAAAAACGGAAAAGGGTATTATACAAAAGTATTAAAAAGCGCCTAAACCATGACCAAATAGTCCGAGTCTTATCTGAAGGACAAGTCAAGAGTCTCCGTACCTGGCGAGCGTGTATGAGACGAACTATGAGAGTGGAGGAAGCCAGAGAGATATGTAAGGAAAGAACCTGTTGGAACTCTGTACTCTCTGCCTACCCCACAAGGGATCTGGCGTGATGATATAGATAGATAGAGAGAGATTAAATAGCAAGTGAAATTATTTGATTCATACATAAGAATATTAACAGAAAACTGCTTTCAATCCCTGAGAGAACCAACCCCTGATGCTTATTATTATAATTATTGCCTCATTGGTATAGTAGAGGATAGTGCATCTAGCGATCCTGAGATCCTAATTTCGATTTCCAGGTAAGACGAAGTGCGGTTTTCCTATATAACATTCTGAGCGGCAGAGTGGAGTATAGAATAGTGACCGGTGTAACAACAATAGGCCTGCCCCCTGTCATATTTGTGGCTACTATCTACATCTCCGGCAAAATGTGAGCGGTGTAAATAGGTACATATTCATTACCCTTGCTTGGGGAATTCAAGCTAAGCTGATCAAAATAAAAAATACATAATAATTATCTATTCTAGAAATTATGTTTACCTAATTTTTTCAAGATTTTACTACTATATACTTTTAAGTAGAAACTTAAAAACGGTAAATCTAACTATTATGCGAGTATGGACTAAATCAATTCATGCATTTTCATATAATTATGAATAATTCAACAAATCTATAAAAGAAAATTAAGATTTTTATTGATCACTGCTAACTACTAAATGACATTTTAGGTATTTAGACTAGATAATTAAAAAAGTTAAAAATAACAATAATTAAATTTACTTATACAATTTGTTTTTAAGTAGATAGGTTGCTTGTATCTTTAAATAGTTAATATGTTTATACTTTTTAAGGTTTCATATTTATAAATTTTTTGTAAAACGTAACTCTACACCAGGACTTATTCCAGTACCGTGGTTGCGTTTACAAACATGAAAATTCACATACACAAATACCCAGACTAGAACAAATAATTGTGGATCACACAAAGATTTATCCCGTGCGGGAATCGAATCCGCGACTGTTAGACACAGTGGGCGGAGCGGCTTAAGCTCTTAACCACTGTGCTAAATCGGCCAAATTATTTCTATAATTGTTAATACTCTTTAAATTCATATTTTATGTACCTAACTAAATATAGAACACATAATAACCAAAAAACTCTTAACAATTTTGTAAAAAAGTTTCACCAAGTTTTAGACATTAACGTCATCTTAAAAACGTCAAGTCATCGAATATGCAAAAAAACTTGAGCATATCTTTTGTGCCGACGTCCTGGTGGGTCTACTGAAGAGTTACACCCTTCACAATCACAAAAACACATGAAAATTATTGAAACGACAAAAAATCTATTGGAGATAGTCATTTTGCTTACTTAACATACGGGTCTATAAGGGAAGAGTTATAAAGGTATCAACAGGGCTATTTTGAGTTAACTTTATCAAAAGATAAATACACAGTATTACTTCTTTATATATAATTTTAAGTATAGAAAACACAAATAGAAAAATTATTAAGATTCTTAGATCTTTGAAATTTTACAGATGAAATCATTTTGAAAACTTAACTGAACCAAGAGACAGCCCGTCCAATCTTTTTGTCCTCCATCAACATATCGTCGGCACAAAAGATAGCTCTCATCAAGCACACTAGGATCAATCACTGACCGTCGAGCTGCCGCGGCTGTTGCCACTCGCCCCGCCACTCCTGTCCCTCCATCACATTTCTTCACCGGCGGCCGATTATTTTTTCAACGCGACACAATAAATCAGTTTTCTGTGCGTTAATCAAGTTATGCGGCGCGCGCGCAGACGGTGGCGCGAGGAGAACGCTTCTGTCGTCGGCGCACGTCGGCAGGCGAGAAGCACGCCCTCGCCCGCCCACCGCCCAATCGCCGAGCTTTTATTCTCGCCTCGCTGTAACCCCGCTTTATTTATTTTCATGTGAATTATGTACTGCACTGTTTGTTTGTACGACTTTACCTGTATTCGGACGCACCCCGAAAAGTGGCGAGATGAATATTCCCGACGATACACGATTTAATTTTAAAGTTATGTATTGTATTAATGTCGCCCACGCTGTTCCGTGAAATTTGCCAGAGCTTTGTGTTTGTTTAGTCTAACTTATATATAAAAAGGTTAAATGTAGAAGTGCATTGCGAGGATCCTTGGTACAGGTAGAGACGGTAGAAACATTGCTCGTTTTCCCAGCCTTAAAAATGTTAAAAAAGAAGTGCTTACAATTAAATATTTACAGCATAAAACATAAAATGTTAATTAAATACCTTACCAGTTAGGAGATTTAAGTGCTAATTATTCAATCATCAGATTAAAGTTACCCATCAGATTAATTTTCACCCGACTGATCTGACTGGTCCACTTTTAATAACCTAATAATTAATGTATTTTATTTATCGAACTGTAATTTTAGCCTATAATTATTAATTTGATTGTATCCTATTTTATTTTACGAATAACTTTTATCTGATAGTTGAAAAATCTGCCCTGCAAATAAGTTCTTTCAAGCACATACTCAAAAACAATGTTATCCTTGCATTAGAGCAATAAATGAACTACTTTATCGCCATAAAATTCTTATGTTATAATTTTCTTCTAAAACAAAATATATATTAAACTCTGACCCTCCACATACAAAGAATTATTTAGACAGTGTTCATAGATGGTGCGTACTGACGCTCCCACTCTACATTTCTCATGAGATGTTTAAACGTGTTCACATTTAGATAAACATGAATTATAGTCACAAGAATACAAATAATAAATACCCATACATTTCCTGTACCCATTCATTCTCATGAAGTAGGGAAGTACTTCAAACTGTAGTCCGACTTTAGAATGCTTTGCTTGTTATACGGCGCACGACGCCTTTGGAGCGCTTTAGTGAACAGATAAAGGAAGGCTACTTAAAAGATTCGGTTTCAGGCACTATAATATAATTTCGCGTACTTTTTGATATTGTATATATATTTACTTACCTCAGTATTATTTGTGTTTATAATGTTTTTATTTTTTGACCGAGGCTCTTATTGTTGTTATTGTATTTAAGTAATTTTATTCTCTACTATTATACTATCTATCTATCTATCTATAACCTCACGCCAGATCCCCCGCGGGGTAGGCAGAGAGTACTGAGTTCCAACAGGTTCTTTCCTTACATACCTCTCTGGCTTCCTCGACTCTCATAGTTCGTCTCATACACGCTCGCCGGTTACGGAGACTCTTGACTTTTCCATCAGATAAGATTACTATTATTACTATTATACTAATTTAGTAAAAGCGTAATTTAGTACGTCCAATACGTACGTAAGCGCAACGTGGGACGGCCGCCTGCCAGATGGACCGAAGATCTTGTGAAGATCGCAGGAAGTCGTTGGATGCAGGTGGCATCGGGCCGGTTACGCTGGAGAGCGATTGGGGTGTCCTATGTTCAGCAGTGGACAAGCATAGGCTGAGATGATGATGATACTAATTTAGTGCACCACCGTACATTCCTATCACTTGAAGTAATTCTCTATCCTAAGTTTAAGTGGAAAAGATCGCTCCTTAGCTATAAGGCCGCCCTTCGTGTTACTTGTAATGTTGTTAGGGTTCTGGCGTGATGATATTGACTACTATACACCTGCTAAGTAGTATAATGTTATTTGTGCCCAATTACTATTTGTTATATGGTGTAATTTTAGTTTCTCCATCGACTTCTTAAATTCCACTTCATTTTTACTTTATGGAATGCGTGCAAAAACATTTCGCATCATATCTAGACATCTTTGTGTTTTATGCTACTTTTCGGCCGCGTCCGTCACTCAGCGCATAAGTGAATATTTATTGTACCTACTGGGAACCGGGTTTGTTGATCAATCGCGATAAACATCCACTCGACTGCAGCTACTGATTCACAGGTAGGAATTCGGAGAATAAACAGTAAGTATATGTAGATATAAGTGAGTATTGAGTGTCATACTTACCTATTGCATCTATGACATTTTATAATGAATACTTATATACGTATTTCAAACTCAATATTTTTTATTAACCCTGTGCATTTTTTAAATCTTATTTGTCATCCGATCGGATCCAGCGAAGACGACCCGGCATAAAACTCAGTGGACTTGCCTTTTACATTTTAATTCTCTTCCTATTATATTTTTATCGTGATGATACAACGTTAAGTCTACAAAATTAATCTTATAATCTAACTTCAATGTGATGCCATATGCCCCGGATATGAGACTAGCCATTATATTTTTATAAAGTCTGTAAGATTACGGATTGACTACGCCTTGAGACAGTTCTCAGAAAAAATATATATACCTAGTACTATTTTCAAACCCAAACAACTTATTTTGTATAAACCCTGCGGGGGTCCTCACAAATTGTCAGTTAACATTTCTTTACTATGCTACCACCGGATCGGAACGTGGCTTCCACAGAGAAGATCCGGCGAGAAACTCAGCGGGCTTGACTTTTTTATTTTATTTTTTATTTTTATTTTTTATTAAATAGCCGCACCAACAATACCCATACAAAACATAGGAACAATATATCAATAGAAAAAACAACTTATAATAGTATGGGCATCAGTTACAGGTGAGTACAACATACACCTAGAAGTCCTAACATCGTCTAACATATCAAATAATAATGAAAATAAAGTATATAAATTGTAGTTGAATGAAATAATAATAATAAGAGAAAAAAAATGTCACACCAAAATCAAAAAACAAAATAAATATCAAACTGAAATTTGTGAAAAATTATATAAACAGCACACATTTGACGTTACTAAAGAACAATACTTTGTTAATGTTGATGAAACTTAGAATCAGGATTGAGCAAAGTGTGTATATAAGGAATGTTTGAATGAAAAATATTATCGAAGTATATATGATAGCATGGAGAAGCTACTGGTCCATAAAGCAACTTATGAAGGGTGAACCATCTTTCTCACTCAAGTGAACTCATCGATGGATGTTTCTTGCCTGTTTTATCCCACAGACTTGACGTTACGTTCACAGACTTGGTCACTGACCGAATTGCAAAAATCCAAACCAAGTATTCTAGGAATCAAAATATCTAATCGAGACCGTAACACCATACTGCATTCCAAAACTGGCATTTTCGACGTAGGCTACAAGACTGCCAAACTCAAGTGGGGATGGGCAAGTCATTTGAGCAGAATAAGCCCAGATAGGTGGGCAAAAATCACTACCGAATGGCGACCAGAGGGTCATCGACGCCGGGGAAGACCTAGAAAGAGAGTGCACGACGACTTTGACGCCTATGAGGAGAGATGGTCTGATATGGCCAAGGATCACGTTAAGTGGAGAATCATGGGAGAGGCCTTTGCCCAGCAGTAGGACGAAAAAGGTCAATAAAAAAAAGAATAGTGTTAGGTATAGTGATAAACAGGTAGATGAACTGTTAATTTTGATTAATTAAATACATATAGGTATAGGTCCGGTGAGGCGCTCCTAGCGCTGTGCGACCGCGGTGTTCTTACCGATCACCAAGGTTAAGCAGCGTTCGACTCGGTCGGCCTGAGATGGGTGACCGTTGTGGCATTTTCATATGCGAGCGTCTCCGTGCTTCGGAAGGCACGTTAAGCCGTTGGTCCTGGTTACCACTTAATGTGGTAGTCGTTAAGCCGAGTTGGAAGCCTTAAAGGCGGCTTGATAAGTTCCAACAGCAGGTGGCCACAAACCTGCCTCCACCAATCCCCACTGGGTCCGCGTGGTGGAGTATGACCTAATCTCTCTCACCTCGATTTGTGAGAGAAGGCCTTTGCCCAGCAGTGGGCAGTATAGGCTGATATTATAGGTCCGGGCGGGTATATACCTGTTCCGGGTATATCCACATATCGAAAAGTCCTTGTTCACATGCGCATTCCTCTGGACTGTTGAAATTTTCATATCCTAGGCCATACATACGTTTACGTACTTAACAGATGGGAAGTTTTAGTTAATACCTACTTAATTCAAAACTTCAATCTGTAATTATAAATTCACATGACGGATATCCCGGTGCGGATATCAGGTATTCTTTGTATTACTACTGACATTTAAGACAATTTAGGTCGTAGCCCTGTGCGACCACGTGCTGTAAGCAGTGATAGCCAAGTGGTTAGACCGTTGGACTGCAAAGTCTCGGTTGCAAAGTTGGTCTCGGGTTCAAACCCAGACACGCACCTCTGTCTTTTCGAAAGCATGTGCGTATTAAAAATTAGCTATCACTTGCTTTAACGGTGAAGGTAAACATATGAGGAAACCTGCATGCCTAAGAGTTTCTCGAACGTGTGTAAAGTTTGCCAACCCGCACTGGGCCAGCGTGGTGGATTATGGCCTGAACCCTCTCAGTTTGAGAGAAGGCCTGTGCCCAACAGTGGGGCAGTTTCTTAACAGGGCTAATATTATTATTATTATTTAGCTGTGCGACCGCGGTGTTCTTAGCGATCACCAAGGTTAAGCATCGCTCGGCTCGGTCAAACTGAGATAACCGTTTGTGGCATTTTCATATTCGAGCGTCTCCGTGCTTCGGAAGGCACGCGTAGCCGTTAGTCCCGATTACCACGTAATGTGGTAGTCGTTAAGTCAAGTTGAAAGCCTTATAGGCGGCTTGATAAGTAACAACAGGTAGCTACAAACATGCCTTCGGCAATCCGCACTGGGTCCGCGTGATGGAGTATGACCCAACCTTTCTCACCTCAATCTGTGAGAGAAGGTCCATTGCTCAACAGTGTGATAGTATAGGCTGCAATTGTTTTTTTTCAAAACTTAGCCCCACACTAGGATGTATTCCTGTGTCGTGGGTGCGTTTACAAACATGAAAATTCACATACACAAATACCCAGACCGGAACAACTAATTGTGGATCACACAAAGATTTGTCCTGTGCGGGAATCGAACCCGCGACTATTAGACACAATGGGCTGAGCAGCTTAAGCTCTTAACCACTGCGCTAAATCGTCTGTCAATATATATTATTATATTATTAGTGAATTAGTAAGTTGAGTCTGGCATTCGATGATCATATGAACGATGACAAAAATAATAGTTATATAATAGATTTATACAAGGCGTAACGTAAATAACGCAAGACCTCAGATACCCCGATTATAGAATTGCTTCATAAATTCTAAACGTAAAATTTTAAAACCTTACGGTTTCGTGCATTCTAAATGCGCCGCAAATTGCAACAAAAATCAAAGAGCGGGTGATTTTCTGTAACATTTAGGTACAGTCCCTTTGTTAATGTTTGTTTTGAAAATCCGATTCTGTATAAGCCTTATATGTTTTTTTTATGTTAATGGCATCACGACGGCGCGTATTTTGCCAATGTCAAGATATAACTATTTATTTCTAAATCAATTCAACTTTCCGATGAACTTGATGGCAATGAAATTAAAGAAGTGTCCCGCCCCGGATAGTAAAGCGATGAATATTTTACATACCATACTTGCGACGGCCGTTTTGAGAGAAATCGAAAAGGCATGTTTTATCCCTTTGTTACAATTACCTTCACTCATGCACATATAAGGATACAAAATGGTTAATATTCCACCAACATTACACATTTTAATTTGAAATAACATTTTTTGAAGTTTTGGAAATTAAAACCAATTGACGACAACACTCTTCGATTTTCCGCAAAAACCGCCATTTATGTTTACCACATTTGAAATTTATATTGTATCACAAAAAAAACTATCATCCATACTAATATTACAATTCAAAAGTAACCCTGTCTGTCTGTTACCTTTTTACGCCCAACCGCTACCCAGAGTTTGATCAAAATCGGCAAGGACATATATTTTATCAAGGGAAGGGGACTACTTTTGATTTTAGAAATAAAGATATGAAAGGTGTGAAATACACGCCTGATAAAAAAGCGAACGAAGTTACGGATACAACTAGGATACTAGTTTTAAAACCCTTATGGGTTCATACATTTTGAATGCGCTGCAAATTTCAATAAAAATTAAAAAGCGGGTGGATTTTCTTTAACATTTAAGTACAGTCCCTTTGTTGATATTTGTTTCAAAAATCATATTCTGTAAACCATCATTTTATATTTACCACATTTATAATTTATATTGTATCATAATATATAAAATAAATATACAAAAGAAATAATGCCAAACATTATAATAAAAACACAGAACATCGACCACATAAAAGAGTAACCATGTAACTGTCAAATATTATAAAAATATTTTACAGACTCAATTTATTTTTATTATCACATTATTTTTTATTTGAAACCACTATGTCGAATGATATTTGAATGGAACATAATAATTCATAATATTTTATTCTATTATATGTATTATTCAAAAATAATCTAGCGATATTCTCCAGTGGGGAGAAAGCTTTTTAAACAGTGGGCGTGACTCACGTATACCTCTCTCATTCATGGATATGATTGCACCGCTAGTGTGATAAAGATAGAAGTATTGAAGGAGGAGTTTAGTCACTATTCAAAGAACATCCCACGCGACTCTATGAAGAATACGGTTTAAAAAATAAAACAAATCACCAGTTAATAGGTTGTTTAATGTACCAATCTATTTAGGTATTGAATGCAAAGAATTAATGTGGTCTAGCTGCTGGTCATTTATCACGACATTGTGCAGACAAAGTAGGCAGGTCCACCTACTAAGTGTAGATATATATAGAGCTAGGTAGATAAGTCAGTGTTCTTATTACGGTTTCTATAATTATTGGGCAATCACTTACCACATTATTTTTATTTTGATATCCTCCCATCAGCCTCACCCTCAAATCCGGAACGAAGTTATTCGTCAGAGAACCAAGGTTACCGACATAGCTCAGCGAATTAGCAAGCTGAAGTGGCAGTGGGCAGGTCACATATGCCGCAGAACCGATGGCCGTTGGGGTAGACTGGTTCTTGAGTGGAGACCGCGTGTCGGCAAACGTAGTGTAGGGCGCCCTGTTGCTAGGTGGGGTGACGATATTCGTAAGGCAGCAAGCTCGAGCTCAGTGGCGTGCCATGGGAGAGGCCTACGTCCAGCAGTGGACTGACACGGGCTGATGATGATGATCCTCCCATCAGTAGGTGAATGGAAATCGTGTATAACCGGACACTGATTTAGGCTAGAGCGGGCCGAGATTAATAACTACCTATTTGATACGCAGTGACAAAAAATACTCGAATTTCACGGTATCTGACCCACCCAGAAGTACATATAACATTCAATGGAGTAGCACAAATATAGTGACGCCGGTGGGTACTGTTTGGATATTCTGTAGCTTCTTATGTTTGAAGCTGCTACTGCAGACGTTTTAATGTGTGATAAGTTTCACATACCTCAGTCTTTCTCCCAAAAGACTGAAAATATTCTAAAGAATCTTCCCAGGAAACAAAAAAAATAAAGGACAGTCTGCCCAATGGACACACGAAAAATAAATAGGCAATTTCTTATTCCAAACCTAAAAATCTGAATAATCATATATCTAACAAAACAAACAAGCCATCACAATCCCAATAAAATTTACAACTTATAAAATATTATCATACTCTCATACTCACTATTTTAAAAATATCTACAAAGTACATCGATGTAGTGAAAAATCACGAGCGCTGCGATCGTTGGTTTTATTTAAGTTAACGGTGCGCAGGCGACGACAGCGGGAACGACGGGCTCTTCCTGCGCGCGTTTGTCTGTCGACGGCCACTCGTGCACCCGCGCCGGATGCACCGCCAGAAAAACGACTTTGAACAGAATAATATGACCTGGTGGAAAGTTGGGACAGTCTTGTTATAATGAATTACGTTTAATAAAGTAACTACTTGTATGATGGCCTAGTGGTTAGACTGTTGGACTGCAAATTCAGGGGTCTCGGGTTCAAACCCAGGCACGCACGTGTCTTTGAAAGCATGTGTGTATTAAAAATTAACTACCACTTGATTTAACGGTAAAGGAAAACATCGTGAGGAAACCTGCATGCCTAAGAGTTTTTCAAAGGTTGTGAAGTTCGCCAACCCGCACTGGGCCAGAGTGGTGGACTATGGGCTAAGCCCTCTCAGTTTGAGAAGAGGCCCGTGCCGAACGGTGGGACAGTTTCTTAACAGGACTAATATTATTATATTATTATAGCTACTTAAGTTGATTATGATTGTTTAAAAAAAATAGACACTGTCACGCCTATATTCTGCAAGCGGGTGTAGCTATATACACCCACTTGTCACCGACAATGTTAGGTCCCTACAAGCAATAAAATATTATCGTAATCCCACCACTTTAAAAATATCTACAAATTACATCAATGCAGTGAAAAATCACCGCCAGAAAAACGACTTTGATTGAACTGGATACTCGTAATATGACCTGGTTGTAAAAATAGTCTTGTTATATAGACAAACATAGAACCTCGTCCTTTTGGAATACGGTAAAAAATGCAATGTCACTGTTTGCTGGCTTAGCACGAAAATATTAAGGTTAACGTGATTTGAGTGAACGAATTAATATCTTTGTCACACTACAAAACTAAATATACATGAATGTGACAGTACTTTCACTGGCTGGTTTCACGCTAATGTCAAATTTTCGTGCAAAGCCAGAGGCCTTCTTTAATTTAATCTTAAGGGGTTTTTAATGAGTGTATTATGATTAATTAAAATACAAAAACAACCCTAATATAATAATCGTCCATAGTTTATCGATATTTCAGGCGAATCACGCTAGTATCGATATTTCAGGTTCCAAAACGGCGTAAGCGCTCCAAGTCATTAGCGCACTTACGCCGTTTTGGCGCGGATGTATAGGCGATAATATCGATTTAGTATCATTCTTACCGTGGTCTACGATATCTTATTCTCAAAAAAAAACATAATAATAAGAGATTTATAGAAATAATAATTATCTCTGTGTTTACTCGAACAATTTTTTGATGAATATAATCGTAGTATCAGTTTGGAGTGTGGCTCTAGGTATGTCCAGTGTAATGAAAATAGGTTCGCCTCCTATTACATTGGGAATTCATAAAATTTCACTCCAACTTTCTGGAAAAAGAAAATGATGGTGAACCTATTGGAACACAACTTTCACTGTAAACACGAAACAGTAGCGTTTGTTTACTGGAAGGCATCGTAAACTGCGGCCGGGTGCCGAGCCAAGCTAATTCTGTGCTCAACGGAGCAACCTCTTCAAAGAAAGAGTTCTCTTCAAAAATATTTCAGGGAACTGATTAGCATAAACTGTAACGCGCCTTTTATTTCTCAAAGTAAAATGGGCTAAAATAAGAGTTCTTTGGTCTTCTTTGTATGTAGAGCCATTCAGCAAAACCAAAAAAATAAACTTTATTTCTGATTTATGGGTATAAGTTTTAAAAACGCAGACACCGTCACGCCTATATTCCCCAAGCATGGTGTACTATGTACCTACTTTTCGCCGACGATGATAGGTCCCATGTAATAAAGGGCGAGCCTATTGCCTGGGAGATTTTCAATAGAAAAACTACATTTGTCCGACCTAGTATTTAAACCCAGGACGTCGTGATCGCAAAGCACATTATTCAGCACTAGACTTTCCAGAAAGGTTAAATTTTAATTTAAGATAAAATGAAAAGAAATCTTCCGTCCGACAGTTCGGTTGTATAAATTGACATTCGCAATGTCATTTTACTCCCTAGTATTCATGACGCGGCGCTCCCATCGTTGGCGATTTTTTTAAAACGGATGTCTGACGACGGTCATCGTTGCCCTCACTTGCTTAGTGTTGCCCATTTGCGGTCCTTGTACAAGAAATTATTTCAGGAAAGAATTAACTTTTGAAGAACCAATTGAGTTTTAAAATCTTAAAAATAGGTATATTAAATACAAAAAATATATGAATGACGCATGAGAAGCCTGCTCTATACGAGAGGTGGCGACAGTAGCAGAAAATAAATTCGGTACCTAGTACAAAATCTTTTACGTGTTAATGCACCGATCAAAACGTAGAGGATAAGGTTAGTCCTGTTCTACTCATTGCCCACAAAAAAATCTGAAGAAACTTTAATTCTGGTACGGCTCTCTTATCTTTCATCACCAATCTATTAGAGAATAGCGTGACATAAAACTATACTGAACTGCATCTGTCCTACTAGTAAAGTCTTCTTAGGTTTCAATTTACTCATCAATAAGATAATGTCTAACACTCAGTTGCAGAAAGCGGCAATCGTTAATTCATTATTTCAATGAAAACTTTATCGTAATTTTGTTTTGTGCAATGATTTATGAAAGATTATCGATTAATATAAAAATTTAAGAACGTTTCTGCTACTCGTCATAAGTACATTACGAAGAAAGATAACGCAAACGTGTAGTCTTAGCGTGTATTGTAAAAAAATGGCTGTTCTACCACAACGAGTTTGAGAGTTATTCAAAACCCACATGGCAAACGTCTCTATTCGAATATATCGATCTGAGATTAAACAAAAACATGCAACAATTTGACCGATATTCTTCTCGTGGTCAAGGTGTTACTATTATTTTTATCACCGCAAAATATAGAGAGATGTCGTAAAACTATCGTCGCGTTTCAGGTGAACGGCCGCGCGCATGCGTATCGTTCGCAAGATGGCTTCCATATATCTGTCATCGAAGTGCCTGATGCGCGCCAAAATAAGATTATTGGAAATTTGACAGAGACGAGCGCGCGCTTTACGATCGCCGCAGCTAGACGCAGTTTATGAGAAAAGATCTGATAGTGATGACGCATGTAAGTGGTCCTTGGATATTTCTGGACCGAAGGGTATTTTTATTAATTGTTTGGTTCGAACCTTTAGACACTTTACACAGCGCAGTCCCTTGACAACGATACAATAACTCGAACATGGCTATCATAGCGTCTTGGTGGTGAAAAGATTTAAGACACAATTTCACTACAAACTGACTATTAATATTAGTTGTGAATAATCTACCTAATATAAGATACGGTTTTTCATCGCATGATAACAATTCAGTGCAGCAAAGGCTGAAGAGTCTTAAGAGCTGTATTCATTAAAGGGAGGTGCAAGTTTTGGAGGGAAACGTTATCCTTACCAAATCCCTTCATATCCACCTGCTGTGCGTCTTCCACATAGACATATATTACCATGGCCGGTCTCTAAGTCTTCAAATACACTTTAGACTCAAGTCTGTCGGAGCAAGGAAAACATGTTCAGGTGGAGATTCACAGCCAGTACCAATCTGGGGTGTTTATACGGTGCAGCCCAATCGATCCCACCTTACGGTGCTCAGAACTGATGGGTACCTCCGACAATGTAGTCAATGTGGCCGAACTCTACGCCGATTCCATATCATTCTAGCGTGTTATTTTTCCTTAATGAGAAGAATACATATAAACTAAACTCGCCATAGAATACACCGGCCGAAGCAGAATTCGCCGCGAGGTCGATGTTTCTTATTTTCATCGATATTATATAAATTCAAAGTGGGATACAATTTTCAGATGGGCAAAATGTAATCAGAGTAATGATTAACCACCCCCGCATGGGGAATATAGGCATAATGGTGTATATATATGATGGTGGATGGTGCCGATCTCTGCCCAGTCTCTCTGAACGCGATAAATTCAATAAGTACCAAACGGTTTTTTTATACGGTTTTTACCAATGGACGAAGTGATTCAAGAGAAAGGTTTATGTGTATAATTCACCCACGCGAAGCCGGGGTGGGCAGCTAGTTATAGCATAAAGTAGATAGGTACATTACTGCATCAGAATGATCAGATTCAATAAATTCGGGCAGATTTATAACTCGAAAACCTGGGTACACTCAACATTGAGGTTTCCTCATGATATTTTCTTTAACCGTTAGCAAATAAAAATGACCAAGCCATAGAATTTCACAAACCGCAAATTTTAAAACAAGCTTGAATCTCATAATAAAGCAAGCATTCGACAACAAGTATATCACTGTACATGCTGCGTTTTATAAGAATGTGACTGAAGATTGACAACTAGCGACAGGTCCTCGCACATGATAACCAAGGGTTGGATAAAAGAATGTGACAAAAAATTACAGCCAGACACATCTTCAAAACCATAACATGCTCGCAACCGTGTATAATCCTAAGTGATTTACGTGGAATAATTTCATTCGACCTGAGTTTCTATCATGAGGTATTTACATGTATTATGCCCGCGTCATCCCAAGCTTTTGTATATTGACCAATTTACACAATATCTTTATAAATTATAGCTTATGTGTTATTTTAATGTATAACCTACATTATTGTAAAGTATTTGTTTAAAAAAATAAACTTCGTTTGCACAAAGATTTTTCCTTCATCGTAGTGGAATATTGTACAACAAACTCAATAAAATATTGAATATTCTTAACTCTCACAAACATGAATGTAAGCAAAAGTTAACAAAATGGCTAAAAAACTTAAGTTATACCGAAACTGAGAAATTATTTAAGGTAGAGGTATAAATGTTTAGTTTTTAAGTATATATAATGTGTTTAATTTCTGAGAATAAATTATTCTTCTTATTCTTTTAAATCGATTTAATATCTGAAACGCAATAAATGAAACAGAATTAAATATATATTCAAGCATACACACATTACATTTACCATATAATCTTATCTTTCTTTATTTATAAATATTATATTATTGCATACGTATTCTGTTCACACAAACATAAACTCAGACACACACACACACACACACACATACACACACACACACACACACACACACACACACACACACATACATGCACTCACATGCACACGCAGACACACGCACACACACGCACACACTAACATAGTATGAACTATCATATTCACAAAATCACTCGTCTGCATTTGTTCTTAAGTGATATTTCCCTTAGCTAGACAGGGGGGCCTGGAGTCCTATAATACAGGCTTCGGCTTAGTTTAGGCTCCAGATCTCCCACAAATTACATTGTAACCCCTAGACTTACTATGTATCTGTACGCAATTTGTAATTTGTGGAGATGAAATAAAAATTATTATTATTATAATCCTAAGTGATTTACGTGGAATAATTTCATTCGACCTGAGTTTCTATCATGAGGTATTTACATGTATTATGCCCGCGTCATCCCAAGCTTTTGTATATTGACCAATTTACACAATATCTTTATAAATTATAGCTTATGTGTTATTTTAATGTATAACCTACATTATTGTAAAGTATTTGTTTAAAAAAATAAAAAATATCTCTAGATTCATCCTTGCAAACTTTCGTGTATCCATTTTACTGATTAATGACATCGTTGCCATCTAACGGCTAGTAGTTCATTTAGGTACTATTTAATAAAGAATTGCATGAATGATAGATTAAAATTAGAGCCATCTAGCGGAAGAGAGAATAGTCATTAATCAATCTTAAGATGATCTATTGGACTATAATTTATAATTAATTAATAGCTTTACTAAAAGGTGTAATAAAAGGAAAGACGGCAAATTTCTTTAAATTATCACTTTTATTTTTTAAGACAACGTCTACAAAATAGGTAACAAAATGTTAACAATAATATTTTTGGATCTGGTAATAAAACTTGTTTTCGCGAGAAACCTGTGATAGCATCGTGATTTTTATTTTGATTACAAATTTGGTATGATAATCGGAATAGAGGCAAACAACAGTGAAATATATTCTTGTACTTGTGATATTTAATGTGGTGCATTGAATACCTGCCTTCCAAGTGGAGCTGTTAAAGAAATTGCTTGCCATGGCGGGCCCGTCCGACGGCGATCCCGACGGATGGGTCGAGTTCTGCGAGCGTCAGGCCAAAGCCGCCGCCCAGGACTTCGCCAAGGCTTGCTTACAGTATGTACAGTCCGGGAGTAACGACCCTGCAGCCCGCCCGCAAGCCTCCCACAAGGACCTGTTGAAGAAATTCGTAGAATGTTTCTCGGAAAAATTTGAGTACGAAATCGGCAAACTCAAATCTCTACATAAACTACCAAATGGAACGCATACAGGACACGACGAAAGCGACTATTCTGAGGACACGGACTCCCCAAAGACGCAACATAAACCATTTTTCCGAAGATTATCTTTCAAAGGTTTGAGGCGGGGTAAAGGTTTATTCCACAAGCAGCATTCGGACGAAGTTGAGCTTTCATCGAATCTGAACAAACACAACAAGACTAAATTAGCTAAGATAGTAGTAGAATGTAGGATGGAAGGTTTGGTTAATTATTTAACTCCCGAGAGTCTGGAACAGCCTGGAGGTCCACAGAAATGGGAGAAATGTAGACTAGCGCTTGTGAAAACTGTTGGGGGTTATATGCTGGAGTTCTACTCACCGCCAAAGGCACAGAAGCCTCGCAGTGGTGTGTTTTGCTTTCTCATCTCAGAAGCTAGAGAAACAACAGCATTGGAGATGCCAGACCATGAAAATACATTTGTATTGAAGGTAAGGAAGTAAGCTAATTGTTATTGACTAGCTTCCTGTGACTGTGTACACATTTATTTTGTCCTTGGGATATATAAAATTAGCCTATTCTGATATATAAGCTATGTTAATGTATGATTTTGTGTAAAAAAAGTAACAAACATCCATATAACCACCCTAAAAAACTTCATGTTTTATAAACATAAAAGTTTGTTAGGGTGGTTATATTGGCAGGATGTATAAAAACCATCCAAATTACCCTATAGGTTATAGTTTTTCCCCCTGTAATTCGATGTACAAATAAACAATCTATATATTAATACATGAAGCAAAAACTTGGTACACATTTTTATGAAAATTGCGCAGATGGAGGAGTATGAAGTTTCCCACACTTATAGTTTATATAGAGAAGGAGTGCAGAATGCTAATATTTTTTTTTAAATTATGCATAAAACACATTAAATCAATGAAAAAAACATGTATTTGACACAATACACGTAATAACAATACACACTACCATGTATTTGACACAATACACGTCAAATTGATGTTTGTCTTTAATATTATTTGTCTATAGTCTTACTGAATGTGAAACATAACCAGCAAACGATGAAAGAGTAGGTCGAATATCGACCTATGGGCGACCACTAGTATATATGGTTTATCCCATATCTACCAATCAATGATATCATCCACCTATACACCTTTCTATTACTGATAACAGCTGAACATTACATTGTATTAAAAAAAAAAACTAAAATATTAGGTAATTGAAAGATGCTGCAATGGATTCATCCATTAAAACAACTAAATAGTGTAATTTAATACAAACATAAATAAATGCCTACATACAAATCATATAGGAGATCAAACTCCTCACTTCAGCTAGTGGGTCTTTGTTTTTTCATATCCTGCTCAGCACAGCGATCTGTTTCTCACATTTAGCTTCTAGTTTCGTTGGCCAGTCTGGGTTTGACATTTGGCTAGGAGGAGAATCCATTGACCTCACTCACTATATTATGGGGAATCGGTATTGGAGGGTTGGAACACTATTCCTCTTCAGTCTTGAGTATATGGTACTACCAGAGCCCTTAAGGTTTGTCGCTAAAGCATTGACATGTTTTGATAGCTTATTCTGGTATTTAAGACTTCTTATGATTATTTCTTGCTTAACAGATGTTAGGTTCAGGTCTTGTAGGATGTATTTGTTGCTGATACATTTTGAAATATTGAACATGAGTTCAGGTTTTGGTCTGGAATCTTTCCAAGATTTCGATGTTGCTGTTAGATGTTGTCCCCCAAAGTTCGATTCCAAATGTCCACACCGGTTTGAGTATAGTCTTGTAGATTGCCATTTTGCTTTCATTATTTAGCTGAGATTTTCTTCCAACGAGCCAGAGCAAATTTCTTAACTTTGTATCGAGCTGTTTCCGCTTATTCCAAATGTGTCTTTGCCACATCAATCTCCTATTCAGGTGCATACCTAGATATTTGGCGGTGTCTGATTTCGCTATTTGGTTGCCGTTTAACGTCACTGGTGGGCAATCGCCTTTCCTAAGGGTAAAGGTGACGTGTGGTGGATTTACTGTTGTTAGCTTTTATTCTCCACGTACCAAGCCAGGATTCAATTTCTCTGAGGTGTTGAAGTGTAGCAGATGCAGTCAATGCGTTAGAATTCTATCTATAACCTCACGCCAGATTGCTTGCGGGGTAGGCAGAGAGTACAGAGTTCCAACAGGTTCTTTCCTTACATACCTCTCTGGCTTCCTCGACTCTCATAGTTCGTCTCATACACGCTCGCCGGTTACGGAGACTCTTGACTTTTCCATCAGATAAGACTCGGTTTATTTGGTTGTGGTAAGATAGTCTAGGTCTTCCCCGGTACCTGCATCCTTCCACTTTCACATTGTATATCTGTTTTGTCATTCTTTCCTCTGGCATTCTCTCTATATGCCTATATCTTTACACGGATACTATCTTTCATACCTACTCGCTGTCTTACTAGAATTGATCGACATTATAGCAGTGTCATCTTCATATCGATTTAGCGCAGTGTGTAAGAGCTTAAGCCGCTCGGCCCACTGCGTCAAATAGTCGCGGGTTCGAGTCCCGCACGGGACAAATCTTTGTGTGATCCACAATTATTTGTTCCGGTCTGGGTATTTGTGTATGTGAATTTTCATGTTTGTAAACGCACCCACGACACAGGAATAAATCATAGTGAGGGGCTACGTTTTTTAAAAAAAAAAAAAAATATGTGGCTGTTACTGTGTCATCTTTTATAGAGATGTCAGCCGAGAATATGAGATATAACATTGGTCCTAAGATGCTGTCCTGTGGTACACCTGAGCCGATTTCGAGCAGTTTTGAAGTTTCCCTGTTGACTTTGACTTCAAAGCATCTTTTGTCCAAGTAGCTCTTTAATATGGAGTAGAATGAGTGCGGTAGATGCTTTTTTATCTTGAATAAAAGGCCTGTGTGCCAGACTTTATGAAAAGCCTGACTTATGTCTAAGGAAACAGCTGAACAGTACTGTTTATTTCTAGTGTTTGGCTTATGGTGTTTGACAATCTATGTACTTGTTCTATGGTGCCATGTTTTTGCCTGAAGCCGAATTGGTGTTCAGGGAGTGTGTCGTTTAAGTGAGACTGCATTCTGTTGAGTATTGTTTTCTCAAAAAGTTTGCCAATTAGAGGTAGAAGGCTAATAGGTCTGTAAGATAAAGGCTCCTCTGGTGCTTTACCTGGTTTCAAAATCATTACGACTTGAGCAATCTTCCACTGACATGGATAATAGCTGAGTCTTAGACAGGCATTGAAAAGTATTACTAAGTACCTTTATAATTCCTTTTTTTGGGAGATTCATAAGCAGAGTGGAGTCTATTTGGTCGTAACCAGGTGCTTTTTTATGTTGAAGAGCTTTAATATCTCTGGATATTTCTCTGTGGTTTATCGCATTTAGTGGAAGGCATAATTGGTTTGGTGCTTCTAAAAATTCCATTATTTCCTTATCGTTTTCTGGATTCATGCAAGGCAGTGGTGTGAAAACGCCTTGGAGGTGTGAACACCTCCAAGGCGTTTTCACACCAATAGGTCTATCGCAAAAGCGATAGACCTATCATAATCTGATCTGGCCCAGCTACGGTCTTGTTTTCTTATTGGTGGGATATGTTCTTTTGGGCGATTGAGATTTTTAGTTGCGCGCTAGAGTGAGTAGTTTTTGACCTTGTGGGGAAAAAGATGAGCCAAGTAATTCTGAAAGCATATATTTTCATGTTCCTTAATCATCTCCATTAACTCAGTTGTTGCTCTGTTGAGACTAGTTTTGTCAGAGGGATATCTAGTCCTATGCCATTCTTTTCTAAGTCTGCGCCTTTCCCAGACTTTATCCATGATATTTCTTGGGTACTCCTTTAGTTTAGTCTTGTGTTTTTTGCCTGTAGTAGTTGATTCGTCGGCTGCGGAGTGGATAATGGAGTTAAGTAGTTCTATGGCATTCTCTATATCATCTTCTGTTTTCAATTTTATATTTAAGTCAATGTTGGTGGAGATAAATTTCTTATATGTGTCCCAATTGGTGTTTTTATTGTATAGTCTAATGGGTAAGTCAGAGTGGATGGCTAGTTTGGTTAAATTCAGGATGACCGGGGAGTGATCTGACGATAAGTCTTCGCATTTTTCTATTTTAGTATAGTTACGGCTAATGTTATTTGTGA
Organism: Phalera bucephala; assembly: GCA_905147815.2. Classification (NCBI taxonomy): domain Eukaryota; kingdom Metazoa; phylum Arthropoda; class Insecta; order Lepidoptera; family Notodontidae; genus Phalera; species Phalera bucephala. The sequence continues at coordinate 7,353,872 of LR990629.1, read as the reverse complement.
TACAATAATCCAACAGATCAGGTATTTTATTTTGATCCGTTGGCCAATATGTTGGTTCCCCATGGGATAGGCGTTCAAGGTTGAGATCTCCTGTGGCAAGGGAAGGCAACCCCACAGAGGGGTTGCCTTCCCTTTAGGTTGATCAGTCTTGATCCCCACGCAGTGTGTTCGAGTTCCAGTCACCTCCATAGACAAACGTAGGGCCAAGCTCTTCAAAAAATTGTTTAAATTCGTCAGCACTGACCGAGTGTCTTGGCGGGCAATATACTGCAGCAACAGTTGTCTCAGAGCTTTTGTGATAGATTTTAATGGAGGTTGCTTGAATTTTGTCTGTTTTGTAGGGGTTGAGGGCATAGTATTTAATATAATATAATAATAATATTAGCCCTGTTATGAAACTGTCCCACCATTGGGCACGGGCCTCCTCTCAAACTGAGAGGGTTTAGGTCATACTCCATCACGCTGGCCCGCGCGTTGGTAAACTTCACACACCTTCGAGAAACTCTCAGGCATGCAGGTTTCCTCACGATGTTTTCCTTCACCGTTGAAGCAAGTGATAGTTAATTTTTAATACGCACATGCTTTCGAAAAGACAGAGGTGCGTGCCTGGGTTTGAACCCGAGACCTCCGACTTTGCAGTCCAACGGTCTAACCACAAGGCTATTACTGCATAGTGTTTAATATTATTTTTTAATATTACTGCTGTCCCGCCGTGAGATCTGAGTCTGTACGATAGATTGCATAGTTTTGAAGTTTTATGTGAGAGCGCTGGGTGTCTCGATTCGGATATCAAAGCCATATCGATTTTTACAGTTGTCATAAATAGTTCAAGCTCCTGACGTCTGTCAGATAATCCATTGGCGTTCCAGGTAAGTATAGGGATGTTAAGGGTCTCTGCAAGACCAGTCCTTTGATGAATTGTCCATCCATCATGTTTGTCATGATTGTCTGAAATCTGTTGAACATAACGTCCAATAAGTTTGAAATGTTTTGTCCTTGATCCATGGTGAGGTCGTATGGTTGATTGCCTAGATGCGAGGTCGTTAGAGAATTTAGTTTTATTTTTCATCGCGGCAGAATAGCTTTTTTGATGGTGATTTTGTTAAGGATATTCTGCGCTTTTTTGTGGTTGGGAGGCCATTGCGCTTGTCGGTTTGACTAGAATGTTGTCTGGTTTTGCTTTAATGTTGAGAATCTTCTCCTTGTAATCTTTGTATTTGATACACCTGTAGCTAGCTGGGTGTTTACCTTGGCAGTTTTGCACATAAGGCTTCTGTCTCAGGAGATTTAGAGCATGTGGCTGTTGAGTGATCATTCCCGCATTTAACCCATCTAAAGGGGCGGGGAAGCATTGGTTTTTGGAGTGTCCGAATCGTTGGCATCTTTTGCATTGCAGAACCTCTCTTTTTTTGTATGGTGCCTCAATATTGATTTTCATATGGCTGATTTGCTTAATATTGAATATGTCTTTATTATTAGGTGCTTTCTGTGCTCACCACTTTATTGAGAACGTCTCTTAGAGGTGTTATGCTGATTACGTCTGTCACAAAGATTGGCTCGGGTCTTGGGATATATTCCTTGTCCTTAGTTATGTGATCATCGATGCTGAGGATATCAAATTTGTTGTGTGTCGGAACAGAAAAGTTGGTACGTTTGGCAATTGACTGTGTATGTAACTTCTCAGGAGGTTTTTCAAGTCTTTTTCTTTTTCCATGAGGACATGGTCCTGCCGCCATTTCTGGTCCGCTTGTTCAACTATTTCTTTTTCTGGAGATTTTCTTTGACTAGCTATAGTATTGGTTTGTATATCTGTTTTATGTTGCAACGATTGGTAGTTCTTAGAGTTGGATTTTGGTGTTTTGTGGCTTACTACTACTTGTGCAGCCGCTGAAAGATAAAGATCTTGGTCTTGTTTCAAATAATGCTTTGTGAAATACTTGTTGGGTTAAGTTGGTTTTTTGCGTTTGATTTTGGTTCATATTGTTCCCACGAGTACGGACGATTGTATGGTCGCTCACAGGTTGACGACTTTCCTGTGAGAAGGCTATATACAATGGTGTTCGCCAGGTTCACCAAGGTTGGCGCTAGTAACTGAAACCTTCAGCCATGCATCCTCTCGGCGCGTTTTCCACCTTAGGATTGGGTGAATTTTTTAGTGAGGCTTTCTACCTCTTGACACGGGCGGTTAAGCCAATGCCCCCAATTCTATAATAGAAATCACAGAGTAGCGGGTTGAGGAGATCATTTCCTATCTCCTACGAGATTGATCTTTTCGAGTTATGTACCGCCGCCCGAGACTCGGCGTTGACCTTTTACGGCTGGTTTGGTCTGCTCGCAGCCTACCCTCCTTCTTTCCCATCAATGGCGAAGTTAGGTCTTTGTTTTAAAGTGGTTTTCCTGGCCTCCCTATTGAGACCACATAATCTACCATTATGTAGGCTCAGTACCTGCACTTGGCTATGGCTTTTCTTTTTCAATTTAAAATAAGTATTTCTATTATACCCAACCAATTCTATTTCATTGATTCTTTCACCATTAGAAAGCTACATTATCCAGAAGTAACATAGGCTATAAAACATAGACCCGGTAGATGGCGCTGTTGTCGACCGGGTTGGATGAAGTCGCGGGAAACTGCTAGTTTATTATAATTATTTCCATTTTTTTTCTTGTAATTAGAGTTAATACCAATTTAGTATAGTAGGAAAGAATGACAAAACAGATATAGACTAAATAGACCGTGTCTTATCTAAAGGGCCAATAGAGTAAGATAATCCAATATACAAGAAAAAGTTCATAAAGACTGGATATACCTGTTATATTTGTTCAAGTGAATAGTAATATTTAATTGGTATATTATAACTAGGTGTTACCCGCGGCTATGCACGCCTTTATTTTGTAATTTTATACAGGTATGAAACCACGAAAGACCTATCTTTCGTAGGCCTGAGACACCTTCATAAAATTATTGGTAATATGGATGATTTAAAACTTTTCTACCTACCCTACCAAAGATCGTAACCTAGCATAATAACATTTAAAAAAAGGTAAGCTAAGTGTGTAATAAAGTTTTGTCATGACATTTCGTGTCTAACGTCTCGTAAAAATATGTGTGCATGTTCATGATCAAAATCATGTTTATGTATCCTAAATAAGTGAATATACACCGTTTCGTGTTCGGGCCATTCGTCAAAGAGTTCTCTAGAACAGACAATCCTAAATGCATCATTGGTTCCTGCATGAAATCATGTTTGAGTGTTAAATCAAATGTGTATGCACTATTTCAGGTGTCCTTTAAACTACCAAAGAGTTGTTCGTTCTCTCTCTTGAGGAGACGAACCTGAGTCCAATCTCAGTCTATGGAGGAATAATGTGTAGACAAAATTACACATTCTAACTTAACATTGCAGCTTGAAACTACCAATAATAACATTTTATGGTTTATTCTGTTATTATCCCGGATTGGTTCTTGTTTCCGGGATAAAAAGTATTTATTATTTTAAGTTAAGGTATAAGTTATTATCAAACCAAATTTTATTGAATTCTGTTCGGTAGTTTTTGCGTGATTGCAACACAAAGAGACAGACACAGACAATTATACCAAAAAAATTCATTGTTGATTGTTTCGGCCTCTATATCGATAAGGAAATATACCCCAATTAAAATTTTCAATAAATATTTAATTTACAGATTTGGCTCGGTTATAGTTTTATGTGTTACACACACTGGCTTGGTCAATATAAGCCAGTTTTTCAAGTTCTCGACACTGTCATGCCTATATTCCCTAAGTGGGGATGGCAAAGGTGTACCGTGTACACCCACTGTGGGTGTTCTGAAACCTAAATAAATTCTTTTTAGTTATTATTGTATTTCTTATGCTCTGCATTATAGCTATGTAGGAGTGATACATATTCTTGCATGTGATGTAATTAAACTGTTGCATCATATAGCTGTTTTATCACATAATATATTTGCAGTATCCCAGCAGCACTAGTCAATTAATGAAAAAGTAGAATTACCATATTCAATTCCATAAACAGTATACTCATTTTCCTTACCATTTATTTACCTAAACATGATTGAATGTTATATGTGAAAATTATTAAAATAGGTAAACTGATGTTGTATTAGTCATTTAATGTGAGCTAAAAACTTCAAAAAGCAAAAAATACATATTTGAAGTCGAAAGTGAAAGGACATACTTCGAAAGTAACTGTCTCGGACTGATTGTTTGTTTCCTTTCCGTTGTTCCTTTTGAACGGAAACTGCTAAAACAGACTTTAATCAAATTCGGCAAGGAAATAAATTTTATCCAGGGGAAGGACATAGGCTGCCCTTTGTCAAAAAAAAGCTTAAGGGTGTGAAATACACGCCTGAAAATAACAGCTAGTAGGCTATGGGCTTTAATTTATAAAAATGCATATGCAGAATATGTTGAGGAAGGCCGTTGGTTCTAGGAATGCGATATGCATTTAATTCCAAATATCAGAGAATTTTCTGATTGGACATGATAATGATTGTTACAGGCTGACAATAACATGGAATATGTAATAGAAGCTGCCGATGTAGATGACATGAAGTCTTGGCTAGCTACTATAAAGTACTGCATGCGGTCGCCGCCGACGACGCAGCCTCCTCCCGACGCGCTACCAGGCTTGCCAGAACCTGCACCACCTGACCTGCCACCTCGCAGAGACTTGCCAGCCAGTACCAGCAATGTTGATTTAGCTACAGACACTCCTGAAGAAGCTGAATTAGGTATGTAGTAGTTAAATCAATCAATGGCCATACATAACGGAGTGTTTGCCCCAACGCTGTTATATGACAGCGAGAGAGGGGTATGTAAGAAGGAGAATGAAAGTAGGATAAATGCGGTGGAAATGCGAGCTCTGCTGAAGATGTATGGAGTGAAGCTGACCAACCGTATTCGCAACAGCGTAGTAAGAAAGCGAGTAAGTATGAAAGATAGTATCGGTGTTAAGATAAGAAAGGGTATGCTCCGTTAGTTCGGACATATGGAAAGAATGACAGAACAGATATGAGTGAGAGTGTAGGGCTACAATTTTTAAAAGAGAGAACGAGATGTTTTATGTTTTAACAACAAGGTTTGACATGGTATTTATTCTTAGTAGAATTCGGCATAACCACTATGACGAATGCGCCACCTGCCGGCTTACAACGAAGAATTCTGTTGCTCGCTTACAGCGATTTCCTATAAATACTTATTTTATACTGGTGGTATGGTCAATAGCCGAGGAAGTGTGCGATTTGTTCCGCGTGATCCTAGCAGAGTGGCCGTGGTGCCACGGCACGCAGACTTGCACCGCTGCCGCGGTGTCCCTATGTGATATAGGGTCCCATAAATGCTAATATTCGTCCAGGTTCAATAGCCGAGGAAGTGTGCGAGTCGTCCCGCGTGTCCCTGGCCGAGTGGCCGTGGTTCCACGGCACGTTGGCGCGCGCGGCGGCCGCGGCGTGCGTGCTGGCCGGCGGCGCCTCGGGACACGGCTGCTACTTGGTGCGACAGAGCGAGACGCGCCGGGGGGAGTACGTGCTTACATTTAACTTCCAGGTGAGTAGACAACAAATGGTCTGAGTTCAGAGAATTAATTTTCCAAATTTTTAGACTTTCTCCAATATTTTCCCTATATTCCGTTCCGCCAGTGCGTTGATAAAGCGTAATAATGTTTCAGATATTGAGCTGTATTTTCTAGTTATTTGTTTTACTCTTGCCTTCTGTATGTTTTCTTTTTCAAACTCTTGAAATAATCTAGGAATTGTGCCATTTTTATATTTGTAAAAAAGTGAATGTGTTAAAATGGTTCCAAACAGGACTTATAGATAATAACAGCATAAAGACCTGATAGGCAATCTCAAATGATTTCTACTTCTTTAGTCGGTCAAAGAGAATATAACCACTATGTTTGGTATTTGCTTGTGTAATAATGAGAAAGGGTATGCTCGGGTGATTCAGTGACGAAATGAATTAATGTCTCATTGTGTTACGGTACTCTTAGGCCCTTTTAGAGTAAGTTTTTAGAACAGCCAAACTTATGTAATTTTATGAAAGCTATAATTCCGTGAATGAATAGTTTACTGTACTCTCAAACTATCCTGCAAGGTATCTGGCGTAATGATATAGATAGAATAGTCTTATATGTGGTTTCGATGCATATTCGCTAGCTTAGAAAAGGGGCCGTTTTAGAAGAAGTAGGAACAAACGGTACAATCAGCAACGTAAGTCGCTTAACAATCTCAGCTTTTTAAATCGGTTATACTCTTCACTTAACCAACATAGTTAAACTTTGTCAAAACCAAAGTATTAAGGTTTAGTCAAATAGCCGACGGAACGACATGGAAGCGCTCGGCTGCATTCGGTTGTGACGTTTGCCGTCGCGCCGAGCGGGGCTGTGCTGTGTAGCGTCTCCCGTACATTTCAGTACATTACATCTCCTCAAGCCACGCCACCCGCGCGCTCCCGTCGCGCTTGGTCTAAAAGCCGACGAAGCGCAATGAACGCGCTCGATCGGCGGTCCGCACACGTCACTGCACCCGCTTGCACGCCTATTGGCGTCCCGCTCCCCCCGTGCTTCGTTTGTAATCTCGTCGAGCACAACGGCGGCGGGTCGTGACGTTTGCCGTCGCGCTGAGCGGGACTGTGTGGTGTCTCCCGTACATTTCAGTACATTACACCTCCCCAAGCCTCGTCACCGTCCCGCTACCGTCGCGCTGCGTCGGCTATATGGCGAAACCTTTAGCTATATATTCAAATATATTTAGATCACCAAAAATAATGGATTTGATGCGAAATAAAAGTATTCAAGCGATTTGTAAAATGTTAATCGACTTATTTTGCTGACCGTACGTAATCAACTCGCAATATAATTGATTCCCAGGGCCGTGCAAAGCACCTCCGCATGACACTGAGCGACTCAGGCCAGTGCCGGGTCCAACACCTCTGGTTCCCTAACGTGCACGACATGCTGGAGCACTTCCGAGCCAACCCGATCCCTCTGGAGTCGGGAGGCGCCGCTGACGTCACGCTCACCGAGTACGTGGTCTGTCAGGAGGGCAACCGACAACAAGTGAGCCACGCACACATGGTTTCTTAGACGTCTTTTATGATTCTCGATTGTTTATAATTGATAATAATTCTTTATTGCATCTTCCTACTCCGCTAGGATCTGGCGTTATGATATAGATAGATATTGCATCTTTATCAGCACGCCAGATCTCTTGCAGGCAGAAAGTACAGTTTCAACAGGTTCCTAACAGGCCTCCTCCATTTTCATCTCTATTGCATAAATTCGCGTGGTTATTAGGGAAGAAATGTCCTGCGACACATGACTCTTGAGATGTCGCTGGACGTCGCCCGACGAATGTTGCCCAAAGAGGCTACATACATCGATGTTTGTCGATTTTGTTGAGCAACACGTGTAGACACGTCTGTCTGTCTTTGGACAACAAAATTGATGCGGCGACAAGGAATAGGTTGGGCGACGTCGCCCGACGTCCCACAACGTTACCCAATCGCTGGCGATACGGTCCACAGAACATTTGTTCCCTAATACAGGGCTTAAACTTTGAATTTTCGCGTTATCGGATTAAACTGCATGTCAATTCATTTGATGACAATGGCGTAATAGAAGACTTATCACAATCTCTTCAGCAGTATTAATGTAATCTTACTCTCTTGTGGTAAAGTCGTAGATATACGTAGTTTATAGCTCAGTCTCTTTCACACTTCAAAGTAAGTTCACTATAAATCTGTTAAAGAGTTGTGATAACTGATAAGTCAAATAATAGGACAATGGTTATTTTTGGTCTGTTCCTCAAATTGTATTTTCTCATTCAATTTCATATGTAAAGGGTTTCATACATAGCAAGACTGATAGCGCTAGGAAAATCCTTGCCCTCAATTTCAATATTACCAGATTCTATCTCTAACTAAAGATAATTTAATTCTTACTTATTAAAAACTTTATGTTCATTCATCAACATTCAACCTTTTTATTAACTGATATAATGATTTAGAGAATTTATATTCTGGCATAAATTATTGGGGTATATTAATGCCCGCGACATTTTACCTGTCTTGCCACTTATTTTTTTCACCACTGTATTAATTATCATAGTTAAATTTTAACTAAAGTATTGACGTAATTAATGTTGTAATAAGCTATTATTGAAAGCATTATAAAATGAGGATAATATTTATCCTACATAACAATGATATTACGACTGCGTAATCATCAGTACGTCATCAAAAATGGCTATTTTGCTTATTATATTGCCGTCATTCGACTACATATTATGTATTCAATTTAATTTTATGGAGATAATGAACTCATTATAGTTTAAGAATATTTCCAATTTCTTTATTGGATTAAAGCTTTCGTTTCCTAAGTATCGGCTTGTATTGGTATAATCAAAGTCAATAATCAAAGTCAGTTTTTCTAACGAAAAATTCCCAGTATGAGTCCGGAGTCTGGAATTGTGCCCGGTATATGGCAATAGGCTCGCCCCCTATTACATGGGACCTAACATCGTCGGCGAAACGTGGGTGTACTCAGTACACCTCTGCCACCCCCTCTGGGGAATATAGGCGTGACGGTGTATATATCAAAGTCAAATTTAAAACAAATACACTTAACTTTTGCCACATGACCAACGGGGCGGGACGGCGAAACGACGACCGACGGGATCTGGATAGTTGTAATATACCGAACTATGCCGGAGATGACACACAGCTATCCCGGGCGGTACCCGTTGCGCTCGATTGAGCTGTGTGTCGTGCCCAGTATACGGTGCCCGGTATACGTAACGTCGCCGTCCTGCCCCGTCGGATATGTGCCAAGCCTTTATAGTAGCTGTAACAACCATACTTTTGCAACATCAAGAACGTTATTAAATAACGCTCATGAGATGGCGTCTATCACGGCCAGTTTTCTGTTTGATTTTACTATGACTACCCCTTTGATTCTTTTTTCATTAACCTAATGTGCTCTACTGCTGGTCAAAGGTCTCCTTTCTGCAACAATTTCTATCCCCTATCAATAATGGTCATTCTGTTCGATACCCGTCGCGCCACCGCTTCCAGGGCCTGCCTCGGCGACGACTTCTTGTGAGACCCATTCGGTACAGTTTAGCCGCTTTGATATATGTATTTGCAAAATAATAACGCCCAATACACTCATTTTATACCATAACATAGCAATTATTTTGTTTTCCTTTTTCATATTCCCAGTCTTGCTTTTATTTTATTTTCATTCACGTATAGTCTGAAATTATTTTGTATGTTACTTATATTTTTATTTAAAAAAAAATGAATAGACCTAAACTTAGGTGAAACAATCGGGAATCATTACGTTAGTGAGCAGTTTCTGAATTGAGATTTTCCTGACGAAGCACCTTTAAAAATTGATTAAAGAAAAATTGGAATTTTTAATAATCGGCTTGAAAATCCAATATCATAAACTGCCCGTACAACTGTTTAAGCGGTACGAATAATTTTCGTAACGTTAAGTCATCGAGAAAGTATTTTCTGTACTTTAAGTCACTCTTAAATAATTTTAAACACAACCATATTGTACGCAAACATTATCAAATCATAGGCGTATCTTCATATTTCATGTATAATCTTTGTCGATGAAATTATGTTACGTAAATAATTCATGCCCACACTGCACTAGTTGATCTATCACTTGTTTGTTTTTTATCACAACCAAATGTATTCAATAAAACTACGTATCTTGTCTTGGTATATAGAAAATGAGGCATATTGTCCCACCGAAAGCCTTAAACGATGCTAAGAGCTTTAAAATCAGACAAAGAAGCATAGAAGTGCAATAATAATATGCATTTTATCTAAACAATTATATTTCAATTTAAAAAACGTTATTGCTCTAATTTGAGTTGAAGGGAAAGTTAAAGTGAAGCAATAAAATAATATTTTTTATTGATGAATAATGTCTTAATTCAAATATTTTTTATTTAAGTAGTATTCATATTTACTACTACCTCTCCAGTCCATAGTAATCCTAACATTACAAAGATACTCATAAGTACTCAAAAATATCGGTTTTTATCTGTCTTATTCTGTAGGAAGCATCTAATTAACGAAGGAATCAAATACCTGATTCTTTTTAGTCCCAATCAGAAAGGGACTGATATATTAAAATGTAGTTTAAGTGTTCCTCTAGAGCGGAACTCAGTCATAATGCTCGTAAAAGAGGCGTATAATAGAATTTTCACATTAACAATATTTCAATGTAACTTTACATATAAAAGACAAGATATTTTTCAGTGCACATTTTGCAAACCGCTTAAAAATTTCAATGTTTAAATAACTTCTGTTTTTAAAAAGTAAGGCATCGAAATATTGTTACCGCCTTCAGGTAATAACACAAGAGTATACAAGTGCCTGTTTCTTTTAAACCGAACTTTAATAAAGCATGAAATAGTGTATGCGCATAGACATCAAGTGTTTGCCTTCAAGTAACCAATGTTCACATTCTCGTATTCTTTCTGTTGATGTTGTTACGTTGCTTGTAGTGTTGTTAGCCGAGTATAGAGATGATTGATATTTACTCCAGCTTCTATGACGTAATTAGTGACTTGAGAGATTAACCACTCCCGACTTCACTGTACTGGTGCAAATGGAATTATTTGTGCAACCTGACTGATCGGCTCGAATAGGGAGCGACGACTAACTAATACGATACCATAATCTGGCTTATACAAAATAGTGCGTAATCGTCAAATGCGTCACTACAGTAAGCATTGTTTTCGTCAATTAATACCCCGATGTCTTTGGGGGTATCCACTGAAGAACCTTTTTTCCGTGGAGGTATCAAACTGTTACACGGGCTTGTAATGAGCGCAACTGCTACTTCGCGCCTAGAGTGTATTGTAATGAGTATTTTATTGCACCTCTTCTTGGCAACATGCTTTTCGTGTTATATCGGGCGCTGAGTAACTTGTGGATACCTATACTATAAGTAGAAGGTTCACTAGGTGACCGGGTCCGCCTTGGCATCTGTGCACATTATTCGGAATCATTAGGTAGGAGACAATGCGTACATAACACATCGCACCTCCGCTCAAATAGCGTCATAACTCAAAAATCGTATGTTTTTGTTTTTGAATTTTAGGGTCCTCACCAAAAATATATTTTTTTACAAAAGCTTTTTTAATTTCTATAAAATTGCATATTATACTTTCGGCCACATTGTTACAGTGTTTTGAGGCCATTTGACGTGTTTTCGCATCTTGCAGGTTAAGTAACTTGAAATGATAAAAAAAGAAACAATTTTGAGTTGTGACGCTATTTGAGCCGAGGTGCGATATATTATATCTTCACGTCTTAAAGTCGACCAATTCATATGATGCGAACATGAACGACTAGATATGGATGGATCCTTGCGAAATTTTAGTATGAAATTATTTAACAGATATTTTAGGTTGCTTCGTTCATATTTTTTTTGTTTCTAATTACCCTTGATTTAATTCAAGATGTTATAGCTTTAACACGTTAGTGAAGATTAATGAAACAAAAACATGAGGAAGAGAATAAATACATCTAGTTTCATGGCGCCCTTGTCTCCACTTGTATTAACTACTATGGCACTCATATTGAATCACCTCACTGGTGTGTCCAAGAATAATGGACTAGCTGTAAGCGGCCTTTCTAGATCTTTTTATGCTGATTATCTCCTGATTTTAAACAAAAATATTAATTAATTAATTCGAAGGCTCTGGGTTGTCTACCATAATTCCACTATCGACGCTGAGACTAATTCTTTACCTCTCCCCCGAACCCCTTATCACTGCTCTACACGAAATAATTGCACTTGATTATCGCATATTCTAAGACATAAGTCCTCGATATTGTGACACCAAACTAACTTTCAAATTTTACGAATAGATCCATAGCCCCATAAAAGTTTCGTCGCGTCTTTTTAATTGCTTAGATATGTAGAAATTTATTATATTTTTTGGTCTTGTACACTCTTTGTTCTGACAGGGTCATGTGGTTATATAGAAACCCATATAACATAAAATGTACATTAATTTATTACGTCACATGAAATTAAAATAAATATTTATAAGTGCCTATAGATTTAGGTTTAACAAAATCACAATGTTTTATAAAGCATTTAGACTTAGTTCGTATTTTGTATAGTAAAAAATCCAGTTTGTATGCATTTTTCATATGATTTATTTTGTAACGCTGACGTTTATGCTAGTTATTTAGGTATCTAATTATAGTTATTACCTCCTGTTAGTCGAGGTAGCAAAGGAATAGTTAAGTTTTTAATATAATTACCTACAGTTGTATAATATTAGTCCTGTTAAGAAACTGTCCCACCGTTGAGCACGGGCCTCCTCTCAAACTGAAAGGGTTTAGGCCATAGTCCACCACGCTGGCCCAGTGCGGATGGGCGAAATTCACACACCTTCGAGAAATTCTTAGGCATGCAGGTTTCCTCACGATGTTTTCCTTCACCGTTAAAGCAAGTGATACTTAATTTTTAATACGCACATACCTTCGAAAAGACAGAGGTGCCTAGGTTTAACCCCGAGACGTCTGACTTTGCAGTCCAACGGTCTATCGAGCACTAGGCTATCACTGCTTTTCAGCACAGTTGTACTTGCATTTAAATAAACTTGCCTATTTTTTATTCTTATGTTATTAGGTTATTTAGGAGAGATTCAACGAACAATTTATATGGTAAACATACTTTATACTTTGCCCCGGACCAGTTTAGCCCCGCAGGCGGGGTCTCGCCCTACCAAACGTGATTATGACGGTTCATAACGGAACGGATTTTTAGGCTTAATCTATTTTGAATCTTATTACAGTACAATTAACAGTCGTATTTCCTTGGTAACGTCACGATGATGCTTACCGAAACTTCAGCCTACTGAAGCCAGCCGCGTCGGAAATACGAGATCTACGGGTATTGGAATAAGATTGATAATTAGTTAAGCTTCGAAAATACCGCATTGTCCTGTGCCGGCCATGGTCATGTTTGCGCTTATATTTGGAACTTAACTATTCCTTTTATTTTGTAGAATTTATTTATCATAACTCATAAAGTTTGATATACAATGGACTGTTAATATAATTGCACTAACAATTTAGAATTTATAAATTAAAATTAGTTATATTTTGTTTATAGTTTGTACAAAATCATGTTCTTCCGAGCTTTAATTTTAATTTCTTGGTTGTAAATTTTTATTATTAAACTTGATTCTATGGAATGGCTTTATTTTTATTTTGCTGTGTTTATTCTTCGTTTTTTTTTTGTGTGTGTTGTGTTGCAAGCATATTCATTCTTGGTAAGTTTTATTTCATTATTTATGCTTCATATATATGGCTTATAACCGCGTAGATGTTGATGTAAATACCATGTAGTATAGTACACATTTAGTGCTTTTAAACTAAAATTGTCTAAACCAACAAAAAAATAGATAATTATAACAATAGAATATGTTTCACTGTTTCGACATTTTACTATCTAAAAACGGACTTAATAATCCACTTCAAACATTATATAAAAAAATAAACGATTTGTGTCTTAACTTTTTTTCTAGAAGAATGATTTTTTTTCTCAGTTGGACGTGACACACGGAAGCGACGTGCGCATGCGCCGTGCGGAATTAGAAGCTTTATTGGTTGCTAGCGGCGCCCACCACGATATAAGGGCCGTGGACAACCAGTACACATTCGTTTAACAATCGTCGTACTGTGGAGGTAAATATAGGAGAGTTATGAAAGTTATCAATCGGGCATTCTGTTGTAGTCAATATATTTGTATTGTACCTGTTACTTTTGTTTGAAGGTCTTTTGAAAGATTGTACCCTTTAATGTGGTAGTATAAATTGCGACAAGGATCTTTCGGCACGCGGCCAAAATCGTAACTAACGCCGTCATCAAGTGAGATGTCACTTGATGCCAGCCCGCTGTTGCCGTAAAAATAATGGTTATCAGAAAGGCCAAATAAATTAAAAGACTAGCCCGCTGAGTTTCTCGCCGGATCTACTCAGTGGAGGCCGCGTTCCGATCCGTTGGTAGATGTAAAAAATGTAATAATTTCGACGTTTGTGAGTGCTATTGTGTTGGTCTATGCAAATAAATGATTCTTGACTTTGAATTGCCGTTTGCTATGAAATTTATCCAAGTTAATTTTAATTAAGAGGATTGTTTTAAAATACTATTTATTTATTTATCCACATGGTACAGCTTGATTAAGCTCGTTGAGCAAGCGTGTCAACTCTTTGCAATTAGTAATACCGTGCGGACCCACCTGTTGAGATATTTCCCTCGAAGTAAGAAAATCTTACTAAATGCTAACTCTAAATTCACACCTGCGCCCCCCTGACAATGGCATCCAAATGCCAAAAGATCCTTGTCGCACTATAGTACTCGGCGAATAACTTGAGAAATATCTTTGATGCGGAGACTCCTATGAACAATTAAACAAGTAATGCGGTTCGTTACGATGATTTCGTGATATGATCGTTAAGTACTACTATGATCGGTTAGTACTCCAGTGGCATACAGAATACCATTACACGATCATTTTGAAGTTATCGGAACGCGTCGCGTTTGGTCATAGCAAGTACGGGCCCGGTAACCGCATTTTATAATATAGGCGTGCATAGAGCCGCCATCTTTGTTCAATTTAATTGCCAGTTAATATATTTCGTCGTTATTTCTTTTTAATGATCCAAAGATTGTGGTCCAACGTGCAATTTACATAAATATTTTGTTTTTATTTTCTGCGGTTCTTATTGTTATGTATTGACCATGCAAACGACAGAATAACAAGCGAACTAAAGGTTTTGTCAAACGGTCACACTGCGAAGGCAACGTCGCGCCGACCGGGCGGCCGCCCAACACTAACTTCCTGCTCGCGCATGTAATGTCGTTCGTGTCCGACCGAACTTTGGGTTTCGGCCCAATATTGAAGTTTCGGTTTCGGCAGAAAATCGGCGAGGGTCGGATCTACTGAACCACTAGGTATATCATTAAATTGATTCTAATCGAACGCACTAGAATCGGTTTTCGCTCAAATCGAGACTTCAAAGTTATCGTTAGTCGAGGAATCGCGTTCGATTTCAAAACTACGCGACATAACCCCATCGTATTTGGCTATTTTGGATTTGTTTTCACTAGTGCTATAGGTCTAGGTAGGTTCCAGAATTTAATAACGAACTTCGAAGTTAAACAGAATAGCCCTATAATTTTTGGACTTGTTGGATTTCTTTTGATACGTTCTATAGACCACAGTTACCAGTGTCTGCTAATTTTTAATAATGGAAATATAAGAGGGGCCATTAGGATTCGCCAAACCTACAACGTAACCCAGTTGTATTTATTTTGTCAAATAACTACCATATGCCTAGTTAGGGAGCAGTCTGACCCAAATAGAGGTCATAGGATCTCGTCAACTAAGCAAGCTATTTCCGTCCTATTTTCACAATAAAAACTGTTTTTAGGAAAAATATTTTTCAATTGTAGTTAACGTGAAACTGTCCGATGCAAGAGGTTTGAATTGATTCACTAATTCGATTCAGTACTTTAGATCAATTTAAATTGTTACTTTACTCATAAAACTCTATTTTAAATCGACATACCAATTACGCTCATACGTCCCCTTCTCCCGTGTTAGCAATCAAGCGACGTTCACTTTGTAATGTGCTGTCAATATTCTTGAAATTAATGATTCCCAAAAAAATAAACTGCATCTATGACAAACACATTACTGGTCAACCGTGCTGATGCCGCATAAACTCTGATAGGTAATTATGTTTTGTATACCTACCTACATTCCGAAAATGCACTTATTTTGGTTCAATCACCCTCTGTTTTCTTGTATGTTCACGTTTATTTTTGGTATTTTCCTGGTAACCCCATATGAACAGCCACAATAATTGGTGATTGTTTATTTGTGTACTTTATTATTTTAATTATGTTTCTTTTAATCAATCATTATGCTTGTCTAGATATGCTGAAAAGGTATATTAATGATCATAACTCCTTTTGCTATATAAGTGGCGAAAATGCTTCCAAAAGCGAAAGCGAATTTTTACAGATGTTATTTTGACGCGTTACTGCGAGTACTTTGGTTTTCCGGTGGCTCATCACGACAAAGCTATGGCCCCATATATGCGTAATATGTGACAACAATTGAATCGATTTGACGAAAGATCCCTTCATATGCCGTTTACTTTTCTCATAATATAAACTGAGTTTTTTTTTTAACTGATCCTATAGACCTTGTTGCTAACTGATATTTTACGTCTTACTTCTATAAAATCATTACTTCAAACACAAAACATGATTGATAGCATGATTTAACTACTTAATCGTACTGACAACACCTTACATTATGAAAAATGTAAGGTGTATTACATATTTTCCTTAAAAGGAAGTTTCGGTTTCGGCTGAAACTGAGACAGAGGCCAAAGATCAGTTTCGGCTGTAAAAACTAGTTTCGGTCGGACACTAATTGGCGTCTTGCTCTCGCCGTGCTTCGTTTGTGCTCGGGTCGGGCGCGTCGGCGGCGAGATCTGACGTTTGCTGTCGCGCCGAGCTTGAAGCTGTGTGGCGTCTCCATTTCAGTACATTACAACTCCCCAGGTCGCGCCACCGACACCCTACGGTCGCGCTCCGTCGGCTATGTAGCAAAATCTTAATACTCGCATGTACATGAAACCCGTTCGCATTTACGTTAGAAGCGAAAAGCAATCCCGTTTGTTAACATTCGTTTGCTTGGTTTTAATACACAAAATTTTGGAAAAAAGCGAAGGACAGGTACCTAATACATAGGTAAAATTAAAAAACGGAACTTTTTCCTACTGCGATGCAACGATTATGTATTATTAAATTATCATGTTTGCGGGTTTATAGTGTTATTATTGTAACTTTGAAAATGTATCCGATTGTCGTGCCCCTATTCGCGATGGCCAAACGCGGCGCGTTACGATTAATTCGTGAAATGATCTTGTAATGGTACTCTTTATGCCCTGGAGTACCATTAACGACCATTTCACAAAGTTATCGTAACGCGCCGCGTTGAGTGTTTAATTACTCAGCGAATACGGACTCAGGTAGGAAAATGGTATTTGTTTTGATGGTTAGATAACTTTTCTCCACAGTGCGAAGAGAGGAAGAATAAAGACAAATCATACTCTACAGCTTATGTGATGGGTGTCGTATATCCTAATATTAATCTAAGTCACATTATATGCCATAAAATAATCGGCTACACGCGCGTAATACCCTAGTTACCGTGTTAATTAACGCGTGACAACAGGTGGAATAGGAGCATTATAGTGAGAAACCAATGACTTATCACATCTAGTACTTATTAAATAATGATTTGTGTACTCACTAAAAATTCAAGCTTGAATATTTATTAACGCTCATACAATATGCATAAATTGTGTGGCCTCATGCCATTTCCAGACGGAAGCCTGGAACTATTCCGCAACTATTTATTTGTGCAATAGTTTTAATGTATTTATTCTAGTTAATAATTTTATTATCTAATCATTATTTGTAATGAGGCTTAGCCAAATCGTCTATGTTAAGTATTTAATATTTAAGTTTAAGTGTATGTTTAGGTGATAAGTACCAAAGTACTAGTACTAAATAACATCCTTCACTGCCAAACTGCCCCATTTCATAAGACATCACTAGTTCGCTACAGAATTCTAGACTTTCTTTAGAACATAATTCAGTTAGTTACACTAATTTAAAAAATAAAATTTAATACTGAGTTCTTAGAATTACGCGAATATTACACATGAAATAAAACTAATTTTTTTTTTCGGGTTTTATCGCGGCTTATTTTGATTTTAAGTTTCCCGACGTTTCGAGTGCTTTGCAGCGCCCATGGTCTCGGGAAGGACTGAGGTGTTAGACGTCCAAAAAATTAAGAAGTTTGAGGGTACCCCGGAACAACTATGCATTTTGGACGTCTAACACCTCAGTTCTTCCCGTGACCATGGGTGCTGCAAAGCACTCGAAACGTCGGGAAACTAAAAATCAAAATAAACCGCGATAATATCCGAAAAAAAAATTGTTTTATTTCAAATAAAATTTAACTCAAAGACAAATAATAAGTATTTAATATAAACTACTTAATTATTAAGACTTAGGGCCTGTTACACCGCCTTCGAGAAAAGTGTTGATTAGTTACTTCTCGATTAGTTCAACCATCAGATAGGGGTTCTGATATGGTGAAATTCATATATAGACTTACTTGCATTTTTATTTGTCGAATAATCTTCTTCTTTACAGACTTTTCTTGAGGGTGGTGAAAGAGGCCGTAAGACTAGGTGAAAAGTAGATTTTGTTTTATAACCAACTTTAAGAAGTAGGAAGTTCTGTGTTCGACTCATGGACAGTGAAAGACATTATTCTGCACCCATACATGATTTGCCCCAGAACCAACAACAATGGAAAAATACTTCGATAATTTTAAATCACCCTTAAATTCTGTTAAGGCATTTATTATTGAACGGACAAGCGGGGGAATCGCAATATTTAACAAAAAGTATTAGAATTTGAGGTTATAATTCAGTAGCCATTAATACATGAGGCTATATTGTGTGTCGGTGTGTTGGCGCTCGTAGCGCTGTGCGACCGCGGTGTTCTTACCGATCACCAAGGTTAAGCAGCGTTCGACTCGGTCGGCCTGAGATGGGTGACCGTTTGTGGCATTTTCATATTCGAGCGTCTCCGTGCTTCGGAAGGCACGTTAAGCCGTTGGTCCCGGCTACCACTTAATTTGGTAGTAGTTAAGCTGAGTTGGGAGCCTTAAAGGCGGCTTGATAAGTTCCAACAGCAGGTGGCCACAAACCTGCCTCCACCAATCCGCACTGGGTCCGCGTGGTGGAGTATGACCTACTCTCTCTTACCTCAATTTGTGAGAGAAGGCCCAGCAGTGAGCAGTATAGGCTGATATTATATTATTATATTGTGTGTTGACATTCAGTATAGTTGTCGTCGACTTCAATAAAAGTTACAATACTTTGAATTATTCGTTTTAGATTACAAATTGTCCGTTAAATACGGATATTTGCCATTATATTAATAAAATAGATAAATAATGATGGCATGGGTCAAATTTTTGTTGGTTCTGGGGTAATTATCGACAATGTCCTTTGTTGGACTGACTTTATGTCAATGATAATGGAATCACAGCATCACTAGTCAAATTATAAAAGTTTAGAACACAGGGCATAATGTAATATCACTAGTTAATAATTTACGTCATAGGCAAATTGTATATATGATTAAGAGCGGTAAAGGATTGGTGCGGCGCCCCACTAATTATCGAGCCTATTTACTTGCAAATTCTGCCAAAAAATGGGTGTGGCGTGTCGGGGCACTCGGCCGTAGTTTTTAACGTGAAACGTCTATGTCAGCGAGTCGCTTTTAGTGTTAAAGATTGGTGCAAGGAGCGAGAGCTCCGGTTTCAGTCTTTCTACGCAGTGCCCCTCCCCCGTCGCCCCGCCCGACCCCGACTCAAACTCAAGGTCATAACAGCGAGCTAACTACTCGTATATAAGCCAAATAATGACACTAGATTCATGTTTCTAAAACTAATAGTTTGGTTATTATTACGGTAAAACGATATAGACCTTTTCGTCACGGTCCACATTTCTGACCTAGTACCTATGTTTCGGTGTATTTTTTAAAGACGTTTCACTTCAAAACGTATGTATAGTATTTTTTATGTAAGGGTACTGTGACAGTTGTAAGTGTCAAAGAAAATTATACTTTATTAAATGGCAATAAGAGGCATGACCCGTTTGTATACTTATGGCTTTATGCCTTAACACCATTGAATTAAATATTAATTTCGTTTGGCAATTAGAACTGTCACTACCGTTCCTATGTGAAAAACATAGTAAGTACATGTATACTAAGTATAGAATGTACTTTGTGTACTACTTGCATAGGACACAGGCAACCCCCGGACTGACGGCGATTAAGATTCCGTTTTTGCGGAATTTAGTTACTAGAATTGTCCCTTTCACGAGATTGGGAGCGTAGTATGATACAGGTAATGTTGAGCGGTGCGACGCTGAACTCCCCCCCGACCCCTGCCTTCCCCCCCGACCCCTGCCGCCACCGCCGGCCGCAACATGTTCTCACCGACCCCCCCGATGCTTTGTCATCCCTTCTTTCCGTTCAAAATACGGGCGACGGCGACCACGTAGTAGTAGATCCCCTCCCATAGCCGGCGGTTGACCGGTGCACTTAGTAGTGCACCCGTCCCCCTACAGCGACTGTCCCAACCGAGGGCGCCCTCGAGTATGTCGCCTCTTGCCCTTCTGGCTAGCTAGAGCGTAGTGGTTGCACGCTCGCCTTTAAGTCCGGTGAAGCTGTAAAGGCCTCGCGGCCAACAGCGTACATCATTCACACACACGCGACGATGAAATGAATACGTATGCCAACAGTTGCATAGTGACACCGCAAAAATATCGCCTATTTTTTTTTCACATAGGATGGGTAGTGACAGTTCTCATTGCCAAACGAAATTAATATTTAATTCAATGGTGTTAAGGCATAAAACCATAAGTATAGAAACGGGTCATGTCTCTTATTGTTATTGAATAGAGTATAATTTCGTTTGGCAATTAGAACTGTCACTACCCATCCTATTTGAAAAATACTATAGAATAAAATAACTGAAATCTATCTACCACTTTCATTTTTTCATTCGGGTTTGGATAAAACGTGCAATTCATGACGTACAGAAAAAAGGAATTTAATAGGTAATGAATTGATGTCATTTTGTTTAGATAAATATTTCGATCAATCTATTTGTAGCAACCATGAGTTGATTTAGTCAATATCTATATCATCACGTCAGATCCCTGGCGGGGTAGGCAGAGAGTACAGAGTTCCAACAGGTTCTTTCCTAACGTACCTCTCTGGCTTCCTCCACTCTCATAATTCGTCTCGTACACGCTCGCTGGTTACGAAGACTCTTGACTTGTCCTTCAGATAAGACATATTTGGTCATGGTAGGAGTAACTCATGATTTAGGCATTAGTACGAATTAGATTGTAATGTTAAGTAGATCAATAATACACAAAAGTGTAAAATGAAATGTTGTTACAATTTATAAGAACTGATCATTATCTCGAATTATATAACATGTTGGTTGGTTTTTTGAAAACATTGTATCATGGACGTATATAAAATGTATGTGAAAGCTTATTACATGTGAAAACCCTGTATTATGTCTCTATTTTGGGAAGTCCGCATAATGCGCTTGTGAATAGCTAATCTTGGTCTTAGTCAAATGTACGATTTTTCGGTTTAAATTAACACTCTGGAACCTCATAACAAGATGAAGCATAAATTAGTAAATATTTTTTCATACAGTAATTATTTATAGAGTCTATAGGAGTTTACTTTTTCCGCAATATTATTTACGTTTTTCAATTCAATGTGCGCCGTACGTGATATTATACAGATTAAGCATATGAATGCTTCATTCTGAATAGAGGCATTGATTTAGTACAGAGACTAAAGGCGTGAGATCTATTCATCAGACAACTATCTAGATATACAACAAAGTTGAAATTATTAACATAATAACATAGTTATAATTAGGCTTAGCTCTGTCTTTAGATGATAACTCACATTCAGTTCAACCGTTGTAAACTTAACAAACATTCCTTTTAAATTGTAGGTAATTTTTGGAGGATGAAATATAGTCATATATTTTGGAAAAAAGATATTTTATTATACATATACGAGCTTTTGGTCCCCGTTACAAATATCTATCAATCATCAAGCAAAGGCACAATATAGAATTCAGAGAACATTTGTCTTTTATCTTCCTTCTCCAGCTTCAACTGCAAAAGCAGCAGGCCGTTGGAACTGCATCTCAACACTACCTGTGGTTAAAAATATTCAAATGTAGAAACTTTGTCGTGTAATATATTCTAAGGGGATAGGCCATGCGACATGGTGATGGACTTAGATGTATGGACCAATTGCACCCTTGCCCCGCGGCCACCAGCGTAGATCATTCATACACACACACTTACATAAATGACTACTAGATGGTAGACCCACATGCAACGGCAACGAAATAAATTTATCTACTACGAGTATATTTAGTAGATAAGCTCACGAGTGTCGAAATAAAATGTATTTGTGCTATCGACCAGATATAGGTACACGAGCGCCGCACGAAAATGGCACCACCAAAAGGCAGTCAAAAGTGGACGTTACTTAAAAATTAACAGGCTTCCGCTTTTTTGCAAATACAACTTTATGTGATACGAGTATTGTACAATCTATCTATCTATCTGATAGAAATAGTATTGTACAATATGCCCTAATTTATGTTTATATCATAACTATATCTTCTCACGTGGATTTGGGGACGTTTTTAGTGTAACTTTTAAACGGGACTGTGTATCTTGTTATGATATATCGATGGTTCGTGCTATCAAGTTATCTCATAATCATACAGGAAAACCTTAATAAAAACAAAGATTAATTACCCTCGGTTAGTGTTAACATTCCCTCATTATTTTTTACAAAAACACGAATAATAATTTTAATGTTTTGAGGGTTAGTCAAATTGGCCGGTTTTGCCATTTGAGTAGTGGGGTAGTTTGTCAAAATAATTGGAAATTGCCTTAAAATAATATTTAATGTTTTACTCTCGCAAGGGGTTATTTATGTTTGAAGCGGTGTTAAGGTTTTTTGGACACTTTAGGCAGTATAATGGAACTGAGGGACACCTTTATTATTTTTTAAATTTAGATATTTTTATTTTAGACTTCATAAGAATTCAGTAGAAACAGTAATTAAATATCACATTATTTAGCTATACATTAGTATATTTCGCAATACTATAATTATAAAAATTGAGGTAAAGTCACTTTCAAGTCAGGTTCCTCAAACACACATTTACAGCTTTTAGACAAATTGTCGCAGGAAGTCGTTGGATGCAGGTGGCATCGGACCGGTTACGCTGGAAAGCGATTGGGGAGGCCTATGTTCAGCAGTGGACAAGTATAGGCTGAGATGATGATGATGATGAGACAAATTGTACACGGGCATCACTGGCTTAACTGACGTCGTTTTTGCGTCGTGTATGTTTGCAATGCTCTGTCTAAATAAGTCTTAGTCTAGCAGTACCTAAAATCAGACTGATGGATTCGAAATGCATCTCACCTTAGTAGATATCGCCAGTGCCTTCATAATAAGTCTTATGTGATGCAACTGATACTTCAATGTGATGGACTGTTCACAGCTGAAGCTTTGCACCATATCTGATGTTTTAGGCATGTCGATGCAGGAACGATCCTGCAAAATTAGCAATCCTGTCAGATATGGAAGCTGATATATATTTGTTCTAGAAAAAAAATGAGTTATGGAATTGTGTCCGTTATTTGGCAATAGGCTCGCCCCCTTACATGGGACCTAACACCGGCGAAAAGTACTTAATACACCTCTGCCACCCCCGCTTGAGGAATATAGGTGTGACAGTGTGTGTAAAAAAATCCTTATGCTGGGAATGCGAATACTGTCAAGACATTTTTATATTAGGTGCCTCTGAAATAATTTTTCGCCATAAAATAATGATTTCTCAGTAGACCTTCAGCAGTAACAGTAAGTAGAATAGTTCTATCATGAATCCATAATGCGTTTCCAAATACCTTAGACTTACCAGGAAGTTATGGTTTGTATGCTCTCTAGTTCGGTAAAGCTGTAAAGGCCCCGCGGCCAACAGCATGATCATTCACACACACACAAAAAGGTTTGTATGCTTTTTTATATTCGCACAATATAGTAGCCTACTCGAAAACATCAAATTCTCCCTAATAGCATGCTTGTATGTTATGGAAAACTAGCACTTTTCCGTGGCTTCACACCCGGTAGCTATCTAATGGTAAGAAAATTATTAAAATCGGTTTAGTAGTTTTTGATTACCAACAAACAAATCTTTGCTCTTTATAATATTAGTATAGATTCTATTTCCAATCCGATCACGGTATCGAACCTATTCGCGCCTTCATTAAAAAGGCGACAGCCCGATATTTTGCGAACGCGTCCCATCATAGGAATCCGCTAATCATAGCCTCCGCCGACTACGAACCTAACTTCCCTCCTATCCAGCCGCCACCGCCGTCCGCGGCATATTCTCACCGACCCTCCCGGTGTCCTTACATCCGTTCCTTCGGGTACAGATACCGCACACAGGATCAGACACCGACCTCGCCGGTGAGCTCGAAGAATCCTTTGCCCGCCGGCCGGTGCAGAGCACCACGGCGAGACACCTCGTATACGCCCTCCCCCATAGCGACTGTCCAAGCCGAGGCCGTTCCTCCTTGAGGCGCCCTTTAGCTAGTTGCCCCCTTACCGTTCTGGCTCGAGCGTAGTGGTTACACGCTCGCCCTCTTTTCCAGTGATGCTGTAAAGACCCCGCGGCAACACACAGAGAGAGACACACACATTCTCCTATTTACCTGCATCCCATAGGTAACAATGCTGACATTAGGGTGCTCTGGTGACAGGTTCAATTCTATAATATCACAGGATCTCTCAATATCGGCCAGTAATCCCATGAACGCTGGTGCTTTTAATACGAGCTTGGCTATTTCCTCGGCGTCTTCATCGCGCAACTCAAGCACAGAGTCAGCTGTCTGTGTGGATATCTCGCAGTCTGTCATCACATTGTGTACTGATTGTGGCTGCAATCTAAAAAAAACACTTTTGAACGTAGCATTTATAAAAACGTATCCCCGCAATAGGATTTATTCATGTGTCGTGGGTGCGTTTATATACATGAAAATTCACATACACAAATACCCAGACCGGTACAAATAATTGTGAATCACAAAAAGATTTGTCCCGTGCGGGAATCAAACCCGCGAGTATTAGGCACAGTGGGCGGAGCGGCTTAAGCTCTTAACTACTGCGCTAAATCGTCCATCACTTGTGTTTGTTTAAGCTTTATATTCTATATTATATTACGCTAGCTTTAAATTTGTTTTTTAGTCTAAGGCCCGTATTACAGAACGTTAATTAGTGAACCTAAAACTGATTTCTGTATTAAAATATTAGTTTTTAAACTAGATTCACGACTGATTTTCGTTCCGTAATACGGGCCTAAAAAGTTACTAAAAACATCACGTGATTAACGGACGATTCCTTAAGTGTTTAGTAGTTAGGTAGGTACTGAGTGATGTATCTGCCGGTTCAGGCATGAGGTGAGTAGTAAACAAAAATACTAGTTACAAAGTAAAACATGGAGCCTAGCACAAAGCCAGTCAGTGTAGCGCTCTTTGGAGGCCTGTGACCTGCAGTGAATGTATTTCAGCTGATTATGCTGATGTCCATGTTCTGCAGGACTTAAACCTCATACCCTCTTATTCAAACAGAAGTAGGTTTAGTTTTTAAAAAAGAAAACTCAAAAGAAGGTTCAAATCCTTGGTCGGAAAAATGTAGTTTTTCTAACGAAAACTTCTCAGTACGAATCCGGAGTCTGGAATTGTGCCCGGTATATGGCAATAGGCTCGCCCCCTATTACATGGGACCTAACATCGTCGGCGAAACGTGCCTCCGCTTGGGGAATATAGGCGTGACGGTGTGTATGACCTCTAGGTGTTGGACCCATATCCCCATGCAAGCCTTTCAAAAGTCTGGGTAAAGCCCGTGATTCGCAGCGAGGTACAAATAATAGCAATATTAAAAAAAAAACACCGTCACGCCTATATTCCCCAAGCGGGGGTGGCAGAGGTATACTGTGGACACCCACTTTTCGCCAATGATGTTAGGAATCATGTAATAGGGGCGAGCCTATTGTCTCCCGACTGATACCGGGAGTTTTTCAACAGAAAAACTACATATGTCCCACCTGGGATTTGAATCCAGGACCTCGTGAACGCAAAACACATTATTCGCTACTTGACCAACAAGACAGTCGAGAATATTATGTAAGTTTAAAATTTATTATTGAATTTTTGTATTAGCATATTGTGTAAGTTGAAACTGGTAACATACACTAGTAGCAAAGGTGATCCTTCATTCCGGTAATACATCTTCAAACTAGACTCCTCACCAGACCCAAATATGTTGAGACACTCTGACAGCACTGCTATACTAATCTGTAATAACAAAACATATCTACATCACATTCTGTACCATCACTGAAAGGTGACATAACTCCAAAATCATTTCGAGAAAAGCTTCAATTATTGTTTTTACATGGATTACTCCATGGATTTGACTGTCGATTACAGTTTAGATCGACAATAACTAAAAGATTTTACTAGAGCTAAATATTAATCTATGAATTTCTGAATATTAATTAGAAATTATATTCATTTTATAATTTACATAAGCATGTACACAAGCAGTGATAGTCTAGTGGGTAGACCGTTGAACTGCAAAGTTTGAGGTCTCGGTTTCGAACCCAGGCACGCACCTCAGTATTTTCGTAAGCATGTGCGTATTAAAAATTAACTATCACTTGCTTTTAACGGTGAAGGAAAACATCGTTAGGAAACCTGCATGCCTAAGAGTTTTTCAAAGGTTGTGAAGTTCGCCAACCCGCACTGGTCCATCGTGGTGGACTACGGCCTAAACCCTCTCAGTTTGAGAGGAGGCCCGTGCCCAACGGTGGGACAGTTTCTTAACAGGGCTAATATTATTATTATAATTTACGTCTGGGGGGTCTGTCCAAGAGCGTGCTCGTCGCGACCCCTGCCAGTCATTATGGCTGCAATCTTGGACCGAAGACGTACCGCAGTGCGGGCTAGGGCGTCCCCCGTCGGTACGAATATAGGTGGAAGCGGCGATGGGGGCCGCCACCCATCACGCCGGGCCCGAACTGGCGAGTCGTGGGGTGCAGAGTGCCGAATAGGCACTTGGAATGTAAGAGGTGGTATGGAAGATAAGATGCATGAGGTGATTGATGTGATGAAAGAGAGACGCCTGGATGCTCTGTGTGTAACAGAGACTAAGCGGAGGGGCAGTGAAACCTGTGATCTTCCTGATGGAACGATGGCTCTGTGGTCTGGGGTACCGCAGAGCAGTCGTGCCAGCATGGGGGTGGGTATTTTGCTGTCCCGTCGCCTGGCCTCTGGAGACGTCTCTGGGTCCGATTAAAACTGGGTGTCACTAGAGTATTTTTGGTCGCAGCATATGCTCCCGTAAGCTCGTCGACACCCCAGGACCTTGAGAAGTGTTGGGATAATGTCAGGCAAGTTCTGGATTTGGCTGAGGCTAACGAAAAGGTGATTTTGTGTTGCGATCTGAACGGATGGGTAGGAACCAGGCGGCAAACTTGCGACGCTAGTCTGGGTCCTTATGGGGTGATAAGAGAGTGAACGATGCAGGTAAGCTTATTGTAGATGTTTGTTTGGAAAGGGGTCTCCTTGTGTCTAATACGATATTCCAGCACAAGGACATACATAAGTATACGTGGAAAAGGAATGAACAAAAAAGCATGATAGACCTGATCCTGGTTGATAACCGTCTCCGAAGCAAACTACAAGATACGCGTGCGTATAGAGGCCCCACTCTGGAATCAGACCACTATCTCGTAGTTGCGCGGTTTAGTCGTCTGTTCAGGAAGTGGAGGCACTGGCGAGTGCGTATCCCCTTCGGAGACCTTGAAAGAATAAAGGTTGAAAAGTTGCAAGATGAGAGCGTGAGGAGAATGTATGAAGACAGAGTCCGGGACAAGCTTTTGGCAGTAGGTTCTTCGGACTCAAATGTAGATGAATGCTAGAATAGCCTGAAAGAGAGATTGGTGGAATCCGCGAAAGAAGTATGTGGTTGCTCAAAGAAGCATAGTACAGCAAAAGGTGATGCATGGTGGGATGCGGAGTTGCAAAGCTCCGTAGAAAGTAAGAAGAAAGCGTGGCAGGACTATGTATCTTCTTTGAACCTGAATGCCAGTATGACAGAGATGAGGAAAGAAATATACCGGCAATGCAAGAATACCACTAAAACTTTAGTGAAAGAAAAGCGTGAAAGAGCCAGTATGATTGAGGAGCAGAGGCTGGCGAAGAACTTCGAGAACAACACCAAACTCTTTTGGAGCAAGGTGAGAAAGGCTCGAGGTGATTCGGCAGGCTCCAGAATAGAAAGGATAAAATCTAAAGATGGTGACATTCTTGCAGACACACAAGCTGTGCTAAACCGGTGGAGTGAATATTTTGGAGAAATGTATGGAGATGACCCGGATGCTGATGCCGCAGACGTGCCCAAAGGCGAGTTTGCGGCACCAGAATCAACGGTTGACATCACTATGGAAGAAGTTGAATGGGCGATAGGAAGTATGAAAAAGGGTAAAGCTGCGAGAGTAGACATGATATCTGCCGAGATGATCAAATATGGTGGAACTTGCGTCCGGGACGCTTTCCGGGCCCTTGCAAACCTTTGCTGGAGGACCGGTAGAGTCCCTACAGATTGGCGCCGCGCAGTCATAGTACCCTTGTATAAAGGCAAGGGTTCACAATATGACTGCGCCAATTACAGAGCCATCAGTTTGATCAGCTTGGCAGCCAAGGTGTACGGTAAAATTATTGAACGGAGAATGCGCGTGAAGTCCGATGGAATGTTGTGCTAGGCACAAGGGAGTTTCAGGTCCGGAAGAGGATGTTCGGATCAAGTCTTCTCCCTCCGCAACATCGTAGAAAAGCATCTGGCAGTGGGGCGGAAGGTTTTCTGCTGTTTTGTAGATCTGGAGAAGGCATTTGACAGAGTTGTGCGAAAGCGACTTTGGGACATTTTGCTAGAGTATAGTATAGATGGCACTCTGTTGCGAGCCGTCCAGTCCACTTATGTGGACTGCAAGGCATGCGTACGGGTGGGTGGTAACAGGTCACCCTGGTTTGACGTTAAAATCGGCGTCAAACAGGGTTGCGTGTTGTCCGCTAGACTGTTTATAATATATCTGGATAAAAGTCTTCAAAGACTGAATGCGATGAATGAAGGTGTTCAAATGGGTGACTTAGTGGTAAACCATCTACTTTATGCAGATGACGCGGTTTTAATAGCGCCAACAGCCACTGATCTGCAGACACTAGTCACAGTTATGAAAGACGACTGCATGATCAATGGCTTACACTTGAATGTAAAGAAAACCAAGATTATGGTTTTTGAAAGGGAAGAAACCAGAACGAATGCAAGGATTGTGGTTGGTAACGATGTGCTTGAGCAAGTGAATGAGTTAGTATATCTTGGATGCGCCTTCAGTAAGGATGGGAAATACATCGCTGACATAGAGAGAAGAGTGAGTGCAGGGAACAGAGTGAATGGTGCGATGGGAAAGCTACTTGGGGGCCGGCACTTAAGCCATAAGGCGCAGCTGGCCATACATAACGGAGTTCTTGTTCCAACGCTGTTATATGGTAGCGAGAGCTGGGTATGTAAGAAGGAGAATGAAAGTAGGACAAATGCGGTAGAAATGCGAGCTCTGCGGAAGATGTGCGGAGTGAAGCTGACCGACCGCAGCGTAGCAGCAGCGTAGTAAGAAAGCGAGTAGGTATGAAAGATAGTATCGGTGTAAAGATGAGAAAGGGCATGTTCTGTTGGTTCGGGCATATAGAAAGAATGCCAGAGGAAAGAATGACAAAACAGATATACAATGTGAAAGTGGAAGGATGCAGGTACCGGGGAAGACCTAGACTATCTTACCACGACCAAATAAACCGAGTCTTATCTGAAGGAAAAGTCAAGTCTCCGTAACCGGCGAGCGTGTATGAGACGAACTATGAGAGTCGAGGAAGCCAGAGAGGTATGTGAGGAAAGAACCTGTTGGAACTCTGTACTCTCTGCCTACCCCGCAAGGGATCTGGCGTGAGGTTATAGATAGATAGATAGATAATTTACGTAAATTGTCAAAATGAAAGTTAATAGAATATTAGTTGATCTATATAGATAAATAAAATTGAAGTGTCTGTTTGCAATGCTTAAATTACTTTTCACTAAATGCATATAGTATAGGCGGCACTTATAAAAAAAAAAACAATTTAAAAAAAAAATCTGTCCGTTTGTTCAGGCTAATCTCTGAAACGGCTGGACCGATTTTGACAGGACTTTCACTGGCTGATGTTATAAGGAGTAACTTAGGCTACTTTTATTTTAAAAAAGAATTAGGGTTTCATGCAAAAATATTAAAAGCCATGAAATACATTTTTTTCACACAGACGAAGTCGCGGGTAACAGCTAGTTAGACATATAATAGAAGATATGAATCAAAATTTGGTACAAAGATATCTTACTGTTTAAGATACAACAACAAGAACATGCTATCATTATCATCAGCCTATAGCAGTACGTAGCTGGGGGGTGGGTGCGTGGGTGCGTGGGTGCGTGGGTGGGTGCGTGCGTGCGTGCGTGCGTGTGTGTGTGTGATGAACGCTATAGGCCACGAGGCCTTTACAGCTTCACCGGACTTAAGGGCGAGCGTTCTTGTCCGGTTTCACCTCAATACTCCACTTCCTCAACCAATTCGCTATGGAATTGGCGGTTGCCTGAAGGCTCCTGGTAATGAAACCCTTATTCCTATGCGACACGTAGAGAGCGGTATCATCCGCGAATAGGGCTAGATGCACCTTACTCGAACGAAGAATGTTGTTCGTGTAAAGGCTAAACAGGAGGGGCGAGAGAGCTGAGCCCTGCGGGACTCCAGCTCGGGAGAGCTGTTCTAGTGATGGAATCGGAAGGTAGACATAGAAACATGTGAAATATATGACGTAACCCCCTTGTGTTTGGGCTTGTTAGATTGGTATTGACAAGTACTATTCAACCAAATAGAGTTCAGGGTCTGATGATGAAGGCTGAAATGGCTAATGAAACCACCTACCTACTCAATATAACCCCGCCGTGATTGGGCTCGATGGATTTGTCTTGACTAGTACTATAGACTGTGATGGTGTCCAGGGTCTAATGATGGCGCCGGAAGAAAGCCATAAGAACTTTTGAATTAAGCAAGATATCTTCATTGTGTTTTTGCTCATAAAAGCTTGTTTTTAAAAAAAGTGTTTTTAAATTAAAATATTTAGTAAGTAATTACTTTAAACATGACATCCACATCATCTCTGACATGATACTCTGTGAAGTTATCAGATGGAACATATGCGGATGCCTGCACACATTTTCCTTCTTCTACTGTCAGCTTTAGTCCCTCTGGTAGTGCACAAAAAACAGCTGTCTGAAACAGATAATTGAAACACTTTCATGAGAATATTTGAATAGCCTAAATCAATTATATAAGTAGACACACTGATTGCAAAGTTTTGTGTAACTATGATTTACCAGTATCCATTTATGTTGTTTTCTAAATATATAATTATAATGTAGGGAATATCAATATCATCACGCCATATCCCTTAGGGTAGGCAGAAAGTACAGAGTCCTAACAGGTTCTTTCCTCACACACCTCTGGCTTCCTCCACTATCACAGTTCGTCTCATACATGCTTGCTAGTTACAGAGACTCTTGACTTGCTCTTCAGATAAGACATGGGAATAGTGAATACATACATACACTCACACCTTTATCCCACTGGGGTAGGCAGAGACTACAGTTTACTTACTACGTTCATACATCTTCATACATTTCCGTAGATTAAAGGTGCTAGTAAGAATAGAGAATATGAAGGTAAAAATAACAGTAGTCGCTGTATCTAAATAATTCTATTTCAAAAATAGTTCAAATGCAGCCATTACATTACATGGCCATTGGCACTGGTACCATTTTGCAATTTCAAATGACCACTCAATATTTTATTTTATTTTTATTTGGGAGGCTTACAGCTAGCAATACAGGTTAGTTTAGTGATTAGCAGTAGGAAGCCATTTACAAGCCACCACAGTTAAAAAGAAAATGTGCTCAATTAGTCGGAATACTGAATAATTAATTAGTTAGTAGGTTAAATAAATATCTGCAAAGTCCTAAGATAACATGGAGGAAGGAAAAACACTTTTAGTTAAATAGTTTTTGAATGCCGTTGGGCTGCTGGAAAATAAATCTAAAGCTGTATGGGTAGAACCAATCGTTTCATTAAACATTTTAGATGCGCGTATGAGGTAACTATTATGGCGATATAGTGTGCGTGTTTGCGGAACATGGAGCAGATTTCTGGGTCGGGAGTGGCGTGGAGGAACGTTAAGATATACTCGTGCAACAAGTTCTGAGCAATCAATTTTAGATTGAGCAATTTTTGTCAAATAGGATATGTCTGTAATATTTCTACGGATTGACAGTGGGAGCAAATGTAAGCGAGCACAGCGTTCATCGTAATTTTTTTGAGGTATTTTAAACTTAAAAAATAAAAACTTGGTAAACTTTTTTTGTACATTTTCTAACCTAGCCGAGTGAATTGAATAGTTGGGACTCCAAATTTGGCTCGCGTATTCCAGATGACTGCGGACATAGGCACAGTAGAGTATTTTGATAGATTTCATAGTCGAGAAAGAGTTAGTATTACGGATGATAAATCCTAAGGCTGAAGAGGCTTTTTTTTGCAATAAAATCGAAATGACTCTCAAACGTAAGCTTACTGTCCATGAAAACTCCTAAGTCTTTAATGACGGAAGCACGAAATACATTTTGGTGATTTATTGAGTAACTATAGGTGAAAGCTTGCTTTTTTCTAGTGAAACTAATAACTTGACACTTAGATGTGTTGAGATCAAGGTTATTAGCTTTACAATAGTTGACCACTCTATTGAGGTCGTCTTGAAGTAGTACAGCATCAGAGAGGTCTTTAATGGTCCTGTACATCTTCATATCATCTGCAAATAATTGAAACTTGGAATGTTTGATGCACGATCCAATATCGTTGATAAAAGCCACGAACAGTAAAGGACCCAGCAGTGATCCCTGGGGGACGCCGGAGGGAACAGTCAACCATGCGGACATAAAACCATTTAAAACTACAGCTTGAGATCTATTTAAGATATAGGAAGAAAACCATCGGAAGAGATCACCGCTAATACCTAGTCCAATGAGCTTTTTTAGTAATAAATTATGGTTAATTCGATCGAATGCCTTGCTATAGTCGGTATATATAGCATCTGTTTGGTAGCTGTTATCCATATCCTTGGATATATCATCTGTAAATAATATAAGATTGGATACTATTGACCTGCCTTTGAGGAAACCATGTTGGTGCGGGCTAATGTTAGGGGATAGCGCGTAATATAACTGGTCATAAACAATGCGTTCAAAGACTTTAGCCAGGGTACAAAGCTTGGAAATTGGACGGTAGTTATCAATTTTGTTCTTGGGCCCCTTTTTATGGATAGGAGCGATAAATGCAGACTTCCACATTGCTGGAACAATACCCTCAGCTAGCGATCGTTTAAATAAAAGTGTAACTGGTTTAGATAAGTCCTCGGCACATCTGACTATGAACACTGCTGGAAGATCATCAGGTCCAGCGGATTTGTTAATATCAAGGGACTTAAGATGCTTTTGGACTAGAGTGTCATCAACATTAATAGATCGTATACCGGGAACGGAAACAGAACCCGGTGTACTAGAATCGGATGAAGGGTGTGAGCTAAGAAACATAGATTGAAAATAGTTAGAAAAGAGTTCGCATATACCTTCGCCGGTACTAGAGACATTACCATTGTACGACATATGTGACGGAAAATTGCTATTCGTATGCTTACTTTTTAAATAGGACCAAAAAGCTTTAGGATTTGTAACTATGGCGGATTCAATTTTAAACAAGTATGATTTATAAAGGTTGCGTTCTACGTCGTTAGCTCTGTCACGAAGTAATTCAAATGTAAGTCGATCAGAAATATTGCCATAGGTTTTAAATTTATTAAGGTACTTGTGTTTTTCTTTGAGAATTTTTGTAAGTGCACTATTGAACCATGGTGGATATTTAGAGTTATATGCCAGACGCTTGGGGATATGGAAATTTCTAATTTTAAATATACTCGAGTAGAAAATGGATAGTGCATCATCAATACTATTAGTGGTCAATAAATTATCCCAGTCTATCTTGGCTAAGTCGGAGCTGATAAGATCGTAATTGCCTTTGGAGTACTGGTAAACAGTGCGTTTGGGGGCTTTAAGAGGGTGGAATTTTAGAAAATCAACGTAAATTACTAAGGCTGGGTGATAACCATCCTCTTCAACTAAAGGATCAGAACAGGCAGCAACAGAGACAGAGTCATTGCATAATACCAAGTCGAGAATTTTGCCATACTTGTTATGAACTAAATTAAATTGTTGTAGGTTGCAGTAATGTATGGTATCAATAAAATTAGTTAATAAGTGAGCCGCTGGAGCCGATGCTCCGATACCGTCCGATGTAGTCGTCCATTTTATCGAACTCATGTTAAAATCACCCAGTACAATGAATTTGTCAGTTGGATTGGCTTGCATTAATTGTGACAATTTATCTAGAAATTCAAGTAATTGATTAGAAAAACTGTTGCCTCTATTTTGTTCACAAAGATACAAGGTGCATAAATGGAGTCTACTTAGGCTTTTATTTGCACAGTCGGGTCTAGTAAGAATAGATATCCAGATGTCTTCCGTACTAGATTGCCAGTGAATCTTATCGCAGACGATCAGGTCTCGACGGACCGCCACGAGGACTCCTCCTCCGCGCTGCTGTGACGTAGATGCATAGTCGCGATCACGCCTCCACACTACGTACCTTTCGTCGAAGAGTTCACTGTCCAAAATGCCCTCGATTAGCCAGGTCTCCGTTAGGGACAAGACATCGTAATTACTTTTGGCTAAGTTCCTATAGAAAATCTCTGTTTTAGTTCGCAGCCCCCGTACATTTTGGTGGTAGATGTTTAGAGCAGACATAATGGACTCGGTAAACTACCTATAAATGGGTCAAGAATTGGGTTTACCGAATGTACCTCAAGTTCAAATACTATGCTCGTCTCACTTCTTATGTAATATAATAGGGTTAACAACGCATTAAAATTGTCTCGATAACAGCAAAGGTGTGATATAAAAGTTAGGCGCACCAACCGAGTTCCTCCACGACAATCCCAAAATTTACTAATAATACCTAAGTCTAACGACAGATAGACACGGCACTTAATGAAAAATGAATATAAATAACTTAGTACCATAACATATGATAGTATAACAGTATGGTGAGTATTAAAGACAAGGATTAATCTCACTATTGGCTTAAATACAAAAAAACGGCAGACTAAACAAGTTAACAGAACATAAATAACCGAGGTACTATTAAAACAATAGATAACAATATAAAAGTCGAAAAAACAATGCACCAGTAAAGCAAAACACTTCAAATGTATAATAAATATAAAATGAGTGAGGGTAAAAAAAGGGTCCGAGCGCGGTAAACAATAGCAGGTAATTAGCAAAGGAATGCGGACTACGATTCTCAAAGTATTGGGTATCGCTATTAAAATTTCGTTAAATAATAGTGGTTTAGCTTTACGTACATATGAGTAGTAGATTGAGGAAGATATCAACTTATAATTTGCAAGTCTTGATCTGATTTTATGGTCATGATCTTCGAGGTGGTATCTCTTCTCACAAAAATCTTCATATGTTTTACCCACACAAATTGGAAGTTGTGTTCTTTTGCCCTGGTTTTGACTTGAGTGAGGAGTAATTTGTTCTTTAAAGTCAGGTGGTCGTTGACAAAGATCTTCCCAGGACCATTTAAACCGATGTCGTGGGGCGCCAGGGGGTTTTTGAGGAATCGTGCGGCCCCTATAAAATTCTCCTTGATATATCTGTTTATAAATGAAACTATAATATTTTTATTATTCGACGAGCCGGTTGGGACTCTGTGGATAAAATTGATTTGATTTTTTGAGATTGGGAAGGAGACACGCTCACCGATCTTGGTGACTATATCGAACAAATTCTCTCGATCCTTCATTGGTACGCCTTTAACTTCTACATTATTACTTCGGAGCCATTGATCGGTGTCTTGCGAGTCCCGCTCCAGCTTTGAGATAACTGCCTTCAAATGAGCAACATCTTCGTGAACCTCATTCAATATCACTACCTTCTCTTCCAAAAGCTGTATTTTAGCAGGTAATTCGATGGTGGCAGTTTTAAGATCGCTCAGTTCTTTCCGTATGAGTTGCACTTCCGACGTTAGACTTGAGAGAGGAGCAAGTTTGAGTTTAATGCTTGTCAACTCACGCATGATTGACTCGAGCGATATTGATGGAGAAGCAATAGGAGTGGGTGACTTGGGTGGAGCCTGGGTGCTGAGACTGCCTGAGCTTTTGCAGTTGATACATTTCCATGTGGCTTGACGGTCACCCAATTTGCGATATCCCATTTCTGTAACGCCAGAACAAGGATAGTCGAAGTGCTTCAAACATACCGTACATTTAATTGCCTCTGCCACTTCTTCACCACACTTACCGCAAACAACCATGACTTAAGATTGAGAACCACTGACTTCAAGCAATAATACTATGCTGTTGTCCATTGAGGAATTCCTTCATCTGGAGCTAATCACTCCAGCACGCTTACCATAAAAATACCATGGAAACTGTTCTGTTGTTGACATTGTTCTGAGCCCATACATGATTTGCCCCAGAACCAACAACAATGAAAAAATACTTGTATGATTTCAAATCACCCATTGATTTTCTTAAGGCATTTATTATTAAACAGACCAGCGGGATAATTGCAATATTGCACAAAAAGTATTAGATTTTGAGGTTATCATTCAGTAGCCATTAACACATATGAAGTTATTTGGTGTGTGTTGACATTCAGTAAAGATGTCGGCGACCTCAATATAAGTACTTACAATTCTTTGAAATATTGATTTTAGATTGCAAATTGTCCATTAGATATGAATATTTGCCATGATTTTAACAAAAAAGATAAATAATGATGGCATAGGTCAAATGTTTGTTGGTTCTGGGGCAATTTTTAACAATGTCCTTTCAACTCTATAGGATAAGCGAAAGTGGTTCTAATCAAGCTCACAAGAATTGACCTAAACAAACTAACAAACAAATCAAGTTAAATAAAAGATCCTATAAATAGTATAAGATGCGATAGAAAATGTAGGCACTACAAAGGAACTAACAATCCATAAAAGACTGTAATGTATTGTCTTTTATCACAATATTTTATAATGAAAATACAGTGTTTACACTTTTTAAGGAATCTTAAGGGACCAAGCATTTTTTTCGCTATAATGACTTTTTGTTAAAAGGAGGGAAGGAAAAATAATTTCAAATTTTATTTTTTCAATAGGTAATTAAATAACATTATATACATAACGCTTTTCTTTTATTAGCCATCTTAACAGTATTCAAAGTTGGTTTGCGACTGATAATACAATAGGTGTCTAGAACATTTAGTAATGGACACCAGCAAAATTGAGGCAATTAACAATAACAAAAGCAAGGCAGATGTTAATGACCCCAAGGTGTCTTTTTTAGAAATTTTGGCATCTCAAAGATTTAGCCAAAACCTTTTCTAAGTTGATTATGAAAACAATTATACTATTAAATACTTCTGTAAATATTTACTGGCTCAAAATATTAAAAAATATTTCTTCATAATAAAGAATGCTTGTTGCGCTATAAAGAGTGTATTAATGTATGGGTTTTGACGTAAACCAACCAAATTGACCTAATTTTTATGTTATAGGAAGTTTTTCATTATAGCGATTGACTATATAAGGAGATTAGACTGTATATACGAATCATAGCTTACACATTACTCTCTGCCTAACCCGCAAGGGATCTGGTGTGATGATATAGATAGATTGCTTACACATTACCTCCTGGAATTGTATCGCTTTCAATAAACTGCATAGTGTCTTCCCGGAGTCCATAGACGCCGTGAAATAGTATTGTGATGTGCCTTCATCCATCTTTCTCCTCTATTTCGAACATTGAACGCAGCAACATCAGGTACTGGTCCTGGGTCACTTCATGATCCACAATTCTGCCAAGAATTTGAGCGATTCGCGCCACTAACACATGCTTACAAAAAACTTGATTTTTCTTCTCAATAACCTGGTGTTTAAACGCAAGGCAAGGGCAGTAGTTAACCCGTGGAAATACTCGGTAACATCGATTGTTTTCACCCTTAATTTCAATGAGAATTCGTGACTTTTTGGCCGTGGTATATGCTATGAATGAAGGATTCTTCTCCAAGATATCGAGAGCTCTTTCAAGAACTACGCCGAAAACTGAATGCAGTAGAAGGAGTTTGTCATCTAAAACTAATTAGATAACTTTAACATATTAAGACAACTTTTAAATATTCAGTGTTACCAAAAACATAACCAAAATAGTACATACTTTCTTTATTTTCCACTACACTTACACGGTATTTTATCTCGTCTAATACTCTTTCTGCAACTATGGGCACTTTGGACAATGAGGAATGATAGTTCATGTTATACAAAAATAATAAGAGTAGTAGGTATTTTAATTTTTCCACAGAAATCTATTTGTAAAAGTAACCCAACTGTTCAACTGAACTGCCGCGAACACCCGTAGTGTTTATTTACGTATATACTCTGCGAACACACCGCGAAAACATTTTCTTGGTTTATGTAAGTTATTTATGTAGTTCCATTCATTTTTGTTCACTTTTTTCATTCAATTAATGATAATGTTTATAAACTTCTCTTCCGTATGGTAAACAAAGAGTATATAATCACGTTTTAATGGTAAACTTTGAAAAAGGCATGTCGATTTAAAATCGATTAATCAATAACAACCGATTTTTTAGATCGATATGAACCACTGAATTGATTCAGTAGATCGATTCCGAAAGCCGTCGCATCGGATTTATTCACGATTCAGTCATAAAAAAGTGATAATCGAAAATATGACCAAGTAGGTTAGGTAAATCAGGGATATAAATAATGGCAAAACACGTTTATTGTTCAAAATACTACGTCCCAAACATGAGTTTATTTTAGGGCAGTTGACTTATTATTTCTAAATTGGAATCCAAAAAGAAACTCATTCAATCGGCAAATTAATAAGAATCGACTTCGAATCGATTAATTGAAAATGGATATATATTTTTTTTTTTTTTTTTTTTTTTAAACGTAGCCCCACACTAGGATTTATTCCTGTGTCGTGGGTGCGTTTACAAACATGAAAATTCACAAACAAATAGCCAGACCGGAACAAATAATTGTGGATCACACAAAGATTTGTCCCGTGCGGGAATCGAACCCGCGACTATTCGACACAGTGGGCGGAGCAGCTCAAGCTCTTAACCACTGCGCTAAATCGTCCGTCAATTGAATAGATTCTTACCCGTTCAAATCGAAACTATCCCAATTTCGATTTTTCGTTAAATAAATCTACACCCATGCGATATACCTACTTTGCAACAATGTACGGTGGCATAATGTCAATTTATGAAAATTCTATTCTAAGAAGTATGTATATTCTCGAATCTATTCGCGCCTTCATTAAAAAGGCGACTACCCGATATTTTGCGAACGCATGCAATCATAGTAATCCGCTAATCGTAGCCGCCGCCGACTAAGAACCTAACTCCTCCTCCTATCAGCCGCTACCGCCGTCCGCCGCATGTTCTCGCCCTCCCGATGCCCTTACATCCCTTTTTTTGAATACAGATACCGCACACAGGATCAGACACCGACCTCGCCGGCGAGGTCGAAGAATCCCTTGCCCGCCGGCCGGTGCCGGCACCACGGCGAGACACCTAGTATTTGCCCTCCCCCATAGCGACTGCCCAAGCCGAGGCCGTTCTTCCTTGAGGCGCCCTTGAGCTAGTTGCCCCCTTGCCCTTCTGGCTTGAGCGTAGTGCACGCTCGCCCTCTTGTCCGGTGAAGCTGTCATTGTATCAAGTATTCACACAAACACACACGCACGCACGCACGCACGCACGCACGCACGCACGCACACACACACACACACACACACACACACAAAACTCTTTTAAAACTCGGTTAATGCTCGTTATGAAAAGAACTCTGCAGAATTATCTCGATAAAGGCACATCTATTGGCTGCTATCTTGGACTCAGTGGACAGTGGCTAATTCAGCGCGTGTAAAATGCCTGTTGTCGATATTGTTTTAATATCCTTCCGCGTACACACGTTTCACCTTTTATCGGGCCTCCATGTTAATCATGGAATCACGCAGGCAGTTGCATCTTGCGGTTCTAATGCTTGACCTGACCAAATGGAAACAGCCTATCTGTATGGCAAACTTAAATTTTCCGCTTTCCACAATCGCTACGAATCAGATATAGCCAGGTCAACGCGGCCGCCGTTGTCGATCCACACGCACAGAAGAGTGGCATTTAATGGCAGTTTTCGCTACCAGGCGACTTAAGTGTTGGAACAATTTACCACCTCCTATAAGAAACTCTACAAGGGTAAGTTTTAAAATAGTTTAAAATCAGCACTATTGGAGATGCAGGAACTAGTTTTACGCTTTGGTGATCGCCCTGGTAGCGCTTTTTAGTGTGTGTTTTTGAGTGATATACGCTGTTGGCCGTGAGGCCTTTACAGCTTCACCGGACTTAAGGGCGAGCGTGCAACCACTACGTTCGAGCCAGAAGGGCAAGGGGCGTCATACTCGAGGGCGCCTCAAGGAGGAACGGCCTCGGTTTGGACAGTCGCTACGGGGGGAGGGGGTGTAATTAGTGCACCGGTCGGTGGACTAGGGGATCTACGACTTCGTCGTCTTGGTCCGTATCCGGAGCGGAAAGAAGCGATGTCAAAGCATCTTTTTCAGTTCAGAGATGCCCAAAATGCCCATTTCTGTTTCAGTTGGCGTCGGTGCTCGTATAGTCCTAACATAAGCTCAATATTTTTTTGCCACGAATAAATAATATTGTATGTATTCTTCTTTTTATGTATATATTTTATCAATAATTTTTGAGTTCATGTCTGTAAAACTGCAAGTTTCTCGCGTAAATTTCATAGCTGCACCTGAAAATCAGGGTTTTGCTCCTCGAGCAAATGCCGCGCAGTGGTCCTTTTGTACCACTGTGGCACACTTACTATAATAAAATAATAATTTAAACTGTACTTCATTATTTATTTCGAATTTTAGGAAAATAAACCTCTATTGTCCATTTATTTAGGTACTAATAAATCTCATATTGCCTGTAAAAGTGCAGTCGCGTTAGTAATCATATACCTATTATGGTGGAAAAACAAAGTTAAGATACGACTATCTCGTTGGTCTAGTCACGAGGTCCTGGATTTAAATCCTAAGTCGGACTAATATAGCTTTTCTATCGACAAAATTTCCTGTATCCGCCTGGAGTCTGGTATTGTGCCCGGTATATGGCAGCAGGCTCGCCCCCTATTAAATTAGACCTAACATTGACGGCGAAAAGGCGCGGGAGATATAGGCATGACGTGATGTTGTATAAGTAAGATTAAAATAATACCGCTGAATGGGTTGTGTATGTAAATAACAAACCTGGACCATCATCTTTGTAAGTTTCACTGATAACTTCTTCACGAAAAGGATCCTGCAAGTATATAGGAAATAACAACTTAGTAATTATGTAGGTATATTGAACATTATTTAATAATTCAAGCAGTGTACATAGTATTTTATGACTAGAAGTAAAAATATCACAATCCAATCAATTTGTGTATAGTTGTCAATACCAATTTTTGCGACAAACTGAATAACATTATATACTTAACAACATTATAAAACAAGCATTATTTTAAAATCACGCGATCGCGTTCAACGTCTCTCGTTACGCCAGGCCCCTTATGGCATAGGCAGAGATCAGAATGCTATAAAATTCCTTTTTTGATTCTACGTTTCTTGTTTAACGTTCATGACTATTCTTATGTATAAATTATCTTATTAGGAATTAAACTACATTTGATTGCAAGACTCAGTACAATTGTAATATCGTTAAATCATATAAATAAAAAAGTTCTTTCTCTGTACTATCCTATATTCAATTATTGAGGGTTATTCCGGTCGGATCCCCAGTTTCGATCCCCTAGGGAATCAGTTAGATTTTAAATTATTTTCTATTTCGATCTGATCCACCTACCAAAAATGTTGGAGGATCCGATCGGAAATGTAATTAGTGCATCAGACAGAAATTGAATAATAATAAACAGT
Source organism: Phalera bucephala (assembly GCA_905147815.2). Taxonomy (NCBI): domain Eukaryota; kingdom Metazoa; phylum Arthropoda; class Insecta; order Lepidoptera; family Notodontidae; genus Phalera; species Phalera bucephala. The sequence goes on along the minus strand of LR990629.1, from coordinate 7,311,755 downwards.
AGAGGATCGGTTTTGGGGATCGGACCGGAATAAGCCATTACTGAAATTAGTTCATAAATGCTTATACAAATAAAACATTAAACAATTTCAAATGTGCCAACAATATAAATGTGTTCAATAGCTGAACTTAAGTTGTAGACATTTCCAATTCTATAAAAATATTAGATTTATAATATCTATTAACACAAAATATCTAGTTTAAAATGACTAGTAATATCTATTTATTATGACTAGATAAGGTGAAATACTTTCCCAAACATTATTAATGTACGTTAAAATCCTTTGATAAAACAGCTAAAATGATTCTAATATTTCTCTATAGAGCAAATAATAGTGAACTAGCATAAGCCGGTAACAGACCAGATGAGCGAAGAATAATGAAGGAACACGTGGACGCCTCACCGAATATAATGAATTAGGAATTAAGGTTTCATTTTGAAAAATTACTGCGGTCGAAACTTCTGCGGAGATTAACTGGTGTACTGGTGTAGACTGTAGCACCTAGTGTTGTAAAACAACTCTAGTCGGCACTTAAACGCTCGTCTTTTTTTTTTTAAACTTAGCCCCACAGTTGGATTTATTCCTGTGTCGTGGGTGAGTTTACAGACATGAAAATTCACATACACAAATACCCAGACCGAAACAAATAATTGTGGATCACACAAAGATTTTCACCGTGCGGCAATCGAACCCGCGACTATTAGACACAGTGGGCGGAGCGGCTTAAGCTCTTAACCACTGCGCTAAATCGTCCCTCATTCGTCCGTCTTTAACGTGGTTCAACAACCGTTAGCGTCGACGCAGCTCGCGGACGTTCGGAGCTCATTTTTACATCACTAGATATGCCCTTCAAAGTGCAATCAATTTGCGAACCTTCCTAGTTTCGTTCTGTTGGTCTAAGGGGCTAGGACGGACGGTAACAATACCTGCCTACCTTGCGAGTATTCGCACTCTCCAGTGTACCAAGCTTTCCGTTTAACATTGGTGATATGTAATATATTGAGATTAAATTATTATTACGGCGATCCTGAGTTCAGTTTGACTGCTCATCAACAGAATACGATACACGACCATTTCACGAAGTTACCTTAACCTAACTCGTTTTGTCTAAAGGCTTTGATCAGGCAAATTTTGAATAAATTACTAAGCCTACGGTATCTAGTAAAATGTATGCGCAGAGTCACCACTGACGCGCGCTCAAGTGTTTCTATATTTCTGACAATGTGTGGCCTGCCTTAGTCTAAGCTTTCAATACAAATACATGGTATAGCGGATGCTATTTAAATATTTAACAACAGACATGGTCCAAGGTGAGATTAATGGACTAAATTATTAGAATTAAAGCCGTTGAGGAACACAATAACTAAGCAAGTGATAAGTAGAGGCCAACACACAACACAAGTTCAACTGGACTTAATTAACAGTCTTTTAGGGTGAAATGTATTACTTAAATATTACAATTTATAATAGTTATTGTGTCTGTTTCCTATAAATACTTAAAGCAATCTTACTAAGATTAACAAAATATTCAGTGGCTCAACAATGGCTCCATGACTAGGTAAAGATAACTGAGGATATTAATCCACCATGGCAGAGAGGAAAGGAGATGTCTAAAACTTATGAAAATTTATTCAGCCACAGTCCATTTTATACCCACCTATGGGTAGATATAAGCCTGCTTTCATTTATACCAATAATCCCTGTTCTATTCAAGCTGCATCCAGTTATATCTGGCAAGTTTTTTCATGTTCACAACCCATCTCGCATTATTTTAGAACTTATATCTTATAACCATCACATGATTGACACTTTAAGAGATCTTGTCCCCCTAACCAATTAGTTGACAGCAATCCTAATACTATTCAAGTTTTTAAAACCATTTGGTAAGTACTTTTTATACGTAGCATAAAAAAACAATATTAAATGAAATCTTACTATAAAATTTCATTTACTAGAGTTGAGTTTCAACAGCTTCACAAATAAAGTACATACAATAAACAATTTATGAGCCATGGTACTGTACAAGAAATTAAATAAAGTAGTATGACATTGTGTGAATATGCAATATTAGTAATTAATTATCGGGCCAACACCCCCAATTTACTCCTTAGTTGTGAATCTGCAGGCAATGCTAATGCCCATTTGCGCAGTCCTACTAGCATGACTGAACTCAAAACTAAAATGGCGCCAAAAACAGAAAATTTGCTTGGAATCTCATTGAAAAACATAACTTGCCATAGAAACGCGAAAACAATATCAGCCGAGCGCGCAATTGCAACAGGGCCTGCTTGTTCCATTTGCAAAGACATTGTCAGTAAAATTTGTCCTAAATAACTAAACAGAGCCAAACACACAACTAGTAATCTTTCAGAACCACAATTCGGCATACATAGAATACCTAATAAGAATGAATAAAACAATGTTTGTATTATAGCGATAGCACCAAAGTTAGTCATTATAACAGAGAAATGCAGCCCTTTGAGCACACGGAGTAGAACATAAGCGTTTGCTCCGAAAATAGTAGAAATGAAGGCAGCAACAGCACCCCTAAGGCTATTGTAATTCTGGTTATGGTCTGCTCCAGAATCATCACCAAACAAAAATGGTGGGTGTGTGATTAATATAACTCCAATAAGAGTCAGTATAATAGATATTGTATTCCAAATACCACATGGCTCTTTTAAAAACACTCGAGCAAACAATGCAACAAAAACTGGTACTGAAAATACTATAACAGATGCATCAGCCAACGGCATGTTACGAAAAGCATAAAAACTTAACATTAGTCCCACTGTGCCTACAATAGACCGCAATATGAGGAGCAGACGTTTTCCTTGAGGAAAAACTGGTTGTTCTGTATATATTACTATAGGTATAGTGGGTAACAGTACTCCAATGAAACGAAACATAGCGAGTTGCATTGGATCTATGTTCACGAGGCTTTTAACGATGACTGAGCATAGTGAGAAAAACAAAGACGATAGTGTAGCCAAAATCAGGCCCAGATACGGACATCTTTTTATCAGAGGCCGTTTATTTTCGAGTAGATTGGGCAGCGTCTCATCGCCACTACCCGCCGACAAGTCTACGAGGTGTTGGAGTTCTAAATGCTCCGGCATAGCTCCACATAAGCAACCTGAAACCGCACCCAACGTATTTAATTACGTTTAATTATGTACGTGAAAATAATATAACCATCACAGGTATTTAATTGGCGATACGTACCTGGATTATTCGATGATTGAAAGAAGTTTACCAATTATTTCTGGTTAGATTAAATTTCAGTTAATCCTATAATAAAAGGATATTCAAAAATAATACTGTTTCGATTGGAATTTCCACAATTTTCCTAAAATTTGACAACGGCGTCAAATACAATTTTCTTTTCTATGTCAAACTGTTAGCTACGTTTAGTTTAGGATTATTTTTATTCTCGTCAAAAATATGAAAACTCTTTTACACCTACTATTATACTACTATAATGGTTTATTATTATTTTATTCACTTATACACAAGAATAAATGAATAAACTAATAATAAACCATTTAAACAGAAAAGAAAGCAACAAGTTAAAAATCGAGTAAATTAACATTATACTCATCTCTAGTCAGATGTGTTGAGTTGATTTTGAGAGATGCAGACTAGCGATGGGCGATTGTTACATAAACAACTATCGAATGAATCGGTAATTGTAGTTACACACAATCGATTGTCGATTTATTAAACCTTACAAAAATATAATCGAATAACAACCGACGAACGAATGAAAATCGAAGATGCATTTCTCAACGCGCAGGATACGAAGTGTTCTTACCGATCACCAAGGTTAAGCAGCGTTCGACTCGGTCGGCCTGAGTTGGGTGACCGTTTGTGGCATTTTCATATTCGAGCGTCTCCGTGCTTCGGAAGGCGTGAAATGCATCGGGGACCACGCGACATCCCAGTGCGCCCGTTCGAGGGAGACGGCGGCCGAGCCCACCAGCTGCGTCCTCTGCGGCACCAAGGGGCACCGCGAACTATCGCAGTTGCCTCAAGGCCCCGAAGGGGAAGCGCGGCCGGACGAGGCGCGGCGGCCGCCACCGCCCCCGCGCGGTTGCCCCCCCCCCTCTGCGCCCTCGGCGCAACACCTCCCCGCGCCCTCAGCGCACCCCCGTCCAGTGCCTTCAGCGCCAGAGACCTCAGCTCCCCGCGCTCCCGCGCCACACAAGCTGACCCCACCTCCCCCGCCGCTTAGGCCGTCACTTGGCGCCAACGCGTGGGTGAAGCCGCTGCCCTACACCGCGGCCTCCCACCCGTCAGTGGGCCCTGCCCGCCCCCCGAAGCGCGCGTCGGCGATCCCGCCGGCGGCGGCTTGTCCCCCCCCGCCCACTAACGTCAGTCCGGACGTCAACCTGATTATGAACGTTTTGGCAGTAATAAGCCCCGCGCTAATCCCCAGAGTCCGAGAACTCGCCCTCCAACTCCGCGCTGCCACCAACTTGGCGGACCAGGTTCTCCTGGCCGCGGAATACAGGGAAGTCTATGACGTCCTGGCGTCCCTTAGAACCCAACCCCCCGCACCCAATAATGGATTTACGACCTCCCCGCCATAAGCCCCACAACCTATCCCTGGCGTTCTTTACCGCCGATGGCCTTAGCTCCCAGCGAGATCAGGTTGCTGATTTCCTCCGAGATCACCAGCTTGATATCTTCCTAGTGCAGGAAACCTACCTCAAGCCCGCACAGCGCGATCCTAGGATCGCAAACTACAACCTCGTGCGTAATGACAGAATCGGCTCCCGCGGAGGCGGTACTCTCGTTTACTACAGGAGGTCCCTTCGCTGCATCCCTCTCGATCCCCCCGCGCTCACCAACATCGAAGCCAACATGTCGCATCTCTCTCACTGGGCACCAGCCCATCGTGATTGCCTCCGTATACCTCTCCCCCACTAAACTCGTTCTCAGGAGTGACTTTGAAGCACTCCTCAATCTGGGAAGCGCCGTCATTCTGGCGGGCGACTTCAACAGTAAGCACGTGGCCTGGAACGGTCTCAACTGTGCCAAAGGCTTAACCGTACCATTAACAATATTGTTCAGACGTTCATTAACCGAGGGGGTAGTACCTCTAATTTGGAAGACAGCCTTCATTACTCCCATACATAAAAAGGGCCCCAAAGACCAGGTTGTTAACTATAGACCCATTTCTAAGCTCTGCTTATTTGCTAAGATCTTAGAAAAACTTGTGTATATGACCGTCTACCATAGCATTAAACAATCGCTCAATGACTGCCAACATGGTTTCCTAAAAAATAGATCTACTGTTTCGAACCTTCTCACTTGCGCAGACTATCTAACGACCGTCATGTCTGAACCTTCACAAGTGGACGTAGTCTACACAGACTATAGCAAGGCGTTCGATCGGATTGACCATTTTATATTACTGCGAAAGCTGTTAGAAACTGGTATCAGAGGTGATTTGTTCAGATGGTTCAAGTCTTACGTCGAGAATCGCTGTCAAACGGTTGTCCTTAATGGTTATTCATCGGCAGCAGTAAAAATCCCCTCTGGAATTCCGCAAGGATCGTTACTAGGTCCGTTACTGTTTATTATATTTATCAATGATATAGGTTCCTGTTTCACAAATTCGAAAATTATTCTCTATGCCGATGACATGAAAATCTTATGTCCCATCTCTCAAACACTTGACTGTTTTGGCCTCCAGCAAGATTATGTTGAACTGGAAAATTATTGCCTACGCAATAAACTCGAACTTAATGTATCCAAATGTTTTGTTCTTACGTTTACTCGCAAGCCTAATCCTATCACCTTCTATTACAAATTACAAGACAAAATTTTAAACAGACTAGAAGCGTTTAGCGATCTTGGCGTTATCTTTGACTCTAAACTTCTTTTTGGCATTCATACGGAAAATATTATAAATAAAGCAAACAGGGCTCTTGGATGCATATTAAGATACTCTGCTGATTTTAAAAATGTTAAAACCTTTAAAATACTATATTGTGCTTTTGTTCGCAGCCACTTAGAATACGCTTCACAAGTGTGGAATCCAGTATACAATATGTATATTGATAGGATAGAGCGCATACAAAAACGTTTCCTACGTTTTGTACAGTTTAAGACACAGAAATACACAACAAACTACTTATTAAGGTGTAAAAAGTTTCACATTTTACCTTTACAGAAGCGCAGGCAGATTGCAGATGTGACTTTTCTCTCCAAATTAGCGAACGGTACTATCGACTGTCCGGAGTTACTAGGTAATCTAGGGCTTGTAACACGACCTAGGATCTTAAGGAACCCTAGCTTACTCCACACGCCGCTAGTCAGGACTACGTATAGACAAAATTCGTTCATGATACGGGCGTGTAGGACCTTCAATGTTATCGCTGCTGAAATGGACTTAGATTTGTTCAATACCAGTGCTTCTCAAATTAGAAACTTATTGGCTAGAGCATTCTTTTCTTAACTCTAGATCATATGTTTTATACCAGGTTGACTAACACTTGCGGTCTATCATAAGATGCGGGAGCGAATTTATGTTAATAGTCATAAGTGTTACACTGGATGCCGACTGTACTATTTTTCTCTTATTCTTTTGCTATCTGTGGAAATTTGTAAATGGCTTTCATTTGTTTAAATTTTATATTTTGTAGTATGTTATGCTAGCTGTAAGTTTCCCAAATATAATAAAATAAAATAAAAATAAAATAAAACACTTCCCCTAACGGTAGGAGCCTTGACGCCCTGGTCAGCGTTCTCGACTTTGACGTCATCGCACCTATGCACCCTACCCACTATCCCAACAATCCCAACCACCAACCCGACGTCCTGGACATGGCGCTTCTGAAGGGTGTCACCTTACGGCGCACTCCTTGGAAGTAGTCCAGGAACTCGACTCTGACCATCGACCTGTAGTCATGAGACTCGGTTCCTCCCCTTCCGCCCCTCAGCGACCAAAAAATTGGCATGCGCTAAGCACGGCATTGGCAGATGCCGACCCTCCCCCCTCCCTCTCAGCTCGGACTCCATCCCGTCCCCTCAGGACACCGATCAGGCCGTAGATGCCTTCACCGAACACATCCGATCAGCTGTCAGTCGATCGTCTAAGCAAGTCGAGGTGGAAGATCTCAACCTCAACCGCTTTCGACTGCCGGACGATGTTAAGGATCTCATTCGTTCCAAGAATGCCTCTATCCGAGCGTACGACTCTTACCCTACCGAAGCCAATCGGGCCCGGATGCGCGCTTTACAACGAGAGGTAAAGCGTCGTGTCGCGGATGTCCGCGAGGAACGGTGGGGTGACCTCCTAGAGGGCATCGCATCTGGCCTACTGGCAGCTGGCGCTTAGCCTCAAAACCGACTCCACGACTGGCATGCCCCCGCTGTCCCGCCCTTCAGGCGCACCCCCAGCCTTCGACGACGACGAAAAGGCCGAGCTTCTCGTCGACTCCCTCGAGAGCCAGTGCACTCCCAGCTCTCAGTCCATCGACCAGTCCCACGTCGACGCAGTCGACAGGGAAGTCGAGCGCAGGGCATCCCTCCCCCCTTCCTTACCTCCTATCACCCAAACGGAGGTCGAAGATCTGATTATGGGTCTTAAATCTAAAAAAGCCCCCGGCCCTGACGGCATTTCGAATCGCGTTCTGAAATGCCTGCCCGCCCAACTCATCTGCCTCTTGGTGGCCATTTTGAACGCCGCCATGACGAACTGCACCTTCCCCGCTAAGTGGAAGGAGGCGGACGTCATAGGCATTCCCAAGCCCGGCAAACCTCGCAATCTCCCCGCGAGCTACCGCCCTATCAGTCTCCTCAACTCCCTGGCCAAGATCTACGAGCGCCTACTTCTGGCGCGGCTCAAAGACTTCATAACGTCCAGGGGTATCCTTATCGACGAGCAGTTCGGCTTTCGAGCCAAACACTCTTGCGTCCACCAAGTGCACCGCATCACGGAGCACATCCTCTCCGGTCTCAATAGACCCAAACCCGTCTACACGGGCGCCCTCTTCCTAGATGTCGCGAAGGCATTCGACAAAGTCTGGCACAACGGCTTGATCTACAAGCTCTACCAAATGGGTGTGCCGGACAGACTCGTGCTCATCTTACGAGACTTCTTGTCGAATCGCGCCTTCCGTTATCGCGTCGAAATGACGCGCTCCATTTCCCACTCCATCAGTGCTGGAGTCCCACAGGGCTCAGTTCTCTCTCCGCTCCTGTTTAGCCTTTACACGAACGACATTCCTCGTTCGAGTAAGGCGCATCTAGCCTTATTCGCGGATGATACCGCTCTCTACGTCTCGCATAGGAATAAGGGTTTCATTACTAGAAACCTTCAGGCATCCGCCAATTCCCTAGGGAATTAGTTCAGGAATTGGCGTATTGAGGTGAACCCGGATAAGAGCGCTGCGGTGTTCTTCTCCAGAGGTGCCACCCCGCGCCACTCCCTGCGCCGCCCTAGAAGTAATCTCGGCCAAGTGACCATGTTCGACCGACCCATTCCCTGGGTCAAAGAGGTCAAATATCTAGGGGTCACCCTAAACAGTACCATGTCCTTTGGCCCGCACATCAAGCGGGTCTGTCACCGAGCATCATTTGTGCTCAGTCGTCTCCATTCGTTAATCTGCAAGCGGAGTAAAATGTCCCTTAGAAATAAGGTGACACTTTACAAAACTTGCGTTCGACCCATCATGACTTATGCGTGTGTTGTGTTCGGGCATTCGGCTCCCTCTCACATCGATAAACTCCAAGTGGTTCAAAACCGCTTCCTCCGTAAAGCCGTAGGAGCCCCCTGGTTCGTACGGAACGTCGACCTCCACTCCGATCTAGGTGTCGAACCTATTCGCGCCTTTATTAAAAAGGCGTCAACACGTCACTTCGCGAACGCATCTACCCATGCGAATCCGTTAATCGTAGGCACCGCCGCCTACGATCTCCCCCCCGACCCCCGCCGCCACCGCCGGCCGCGACATGTTCTCACCGACCCCCCCGATGCTTTGTCATCCCTTCTTTCCGCTCAGAATACGGGCGGCGACGACGACGACGTAGTAGTAGATCCCCTCCCATAGCCGGCGGTTGACCGGTGCACTTAGTAGTGCACCCGTCCCCCTACAGCGACTGTCCTCACCGCGGCCGGCGGTGGCGGCAGGGGTCGGGAGGGAGATCGTAGTCGGCGGTGGCTACGATTAACGGATTCGCATGGGTAGATGCGTTCGCGAAGTGACGTGTCGACGCCTTTTTAATAAAGGCGCGAATAGGTTCGAGACCTAGATCGGAGTGGAGGTCGACGTTCCGTACGAACCAGGGGGCTCCTACGGCTTTACGGAGGAAGCGGTTTTGAACCACTTGGAGTTTATCGATGTGAGAGGGGGCCGAATGCCCGAACACAACACACGCATAAGTCATGATGGGTCGAACGCAAGTTTTGTAAAGTGTCACCTTATTTCTAAGGGACATTTTACTCCGCTTGCAGATTAACGAATGGAGACGACCGAGCACAAATGATGCTCGGTGACGGACCCGCTTGATGTGCGGGCCGAAGGACATGGTACTGTTTAGGGTGACCCCTAGATATTTGACCTCTTTGACCCAGGGAATGGGTCGGTCGAACATGGTCACTTGGCCGAGATTACTTCTAGGGCGGCGCAGGGAGTGGCGCGTGGTGGCACCTCTGGAGAAGAACACCGCAGCGCTCTTGTCCGGGTTCACCTCAATACGCCACTTTCTGAACCAATTCCCTAGGGAATTGGCGGATGCCTGAAGGTGTCTGGTAATGAAACCCTTATTCCTATGCGAGACGTAGAGAGCGGTATCATCCGCGAATAGGGCTAGATGCGCCTTACTCGAACGAGGAATGTCGTTCGTGTAAAGGCTAAACAGGAGCGGAGAGAGAACCGAGCCCTGTGGGACTCCAGCACTGATGGAGTGGGAAGTGGAGCGCGTCATTTCGACGCGATAACGGAAGGCGCGATTCGACAAGGAGTCTCGTAAGATGAGCACGAGTCTGTCCGGCACACCCAATTGGTAGAGCTTGTAGATCAAGCCGTTGTGCCAGACTTTGTCGAATGCCTTCGCGACATCTAGGAAGAGGGCGCCCGTGTAGATGGGTTTGGGTCTATTGAGACCGGAGAGGATGTGCTCCGTGATGCGGTGCACTTGGTGGACGCAAGAGTGTTTGGCTCGAAAGCCAAACTGCTCGTCGATAAGGATACCCCTGGACGTTACGAAGTCTTTGAGCCTTGCCAGAAGTAGGCGCTCGTATATCTTGGCCAGGGAGTTGAGGAGACTGATAGGGCGGTAGCTCGCGGGGAGATTGCGAGGTTTGCCGGGCTTGGGAATGCCTATGACGTCCGCCTCCTTCCACTTAGAAAAAACGTCACGGCTGTCAGGTTGACCTAAGGCTCTGTGACTAGTTACTTTAAATAAAAATAAATAATCGAGTTATTTGGAACGGTTTATTAGTGTACATACAGTTCTCATAGTTGTATACAGTGTATACTGTTGTCCAGCCGGTGTGTGCAGTGTGGAGCGGTTGAGGCTAAACTTAAGTTATTAACTAAGTTGTTTACAGCTAAAAGCTTATATCTACCCCTCAGTGACTATAAAATAACTTAAAACAATTTTCCTACTGAGCTTTTCAACGTGATAGTGCAGTGCGTGTGTGCCTTTTCTAAGGGTGGCCTATGGTGTTATCAGGCTATAGTGTTATCTCATGGTCACATCTTGTTGAGATAATAATTGCACTTTGGTCACGGTGGTGCCATCTCTATTGTACGTCGGAACTGATTGATTATTGATAAACTGGCGCTGGCGCTACTAAAATAATTACCCTGCGCCATCTATTAATTTTTCCTCTAAGCGCATAACCGATAGCTGCACTCGATACGATGACAAAGTGTGGAGCTTGCGGTAAATTTCTCTCGCCGATAGGTGCCGTCACATGTAGCAGCTGCACGATTGTTTACCATAGGCAATGCGTTATGGCTTCCGAAACGTCGGTAATTAGTAAGGCCTGGACTTGTCCTGAATGCAAAGTCAAGCAACGCAGGGGTGACAATAGCTCTACCCCTGTCAGGAGCGTGTGCGGGAGTCCAGGGCAGGACGTCACACCCCCCTGCGAGACTTCTGGGGGCCCATCAGTCCAAAGTGAGGAAGATACAGCTGGTACCGCTGCTGCCATACTCGGTCTAGAACAGAAGCTCTCCGATTACATGGAGGAGATCCGATCCGATATCCGCGAGTTTCGTAGGGATATGGCGGAATTTCGGACTTCGCTCCGCAATGCCACAGAGCGAATGGACGGCTTGGAAGCCAGGCTGGAAACACTGGAGCAGCGCCAGGTGGAGCCGGATGCGGGTGGTGTCTCGGAATTGGAGAAACAGGTCGCTCAGCTCAAGGCTGAGTTGAACGACCGCGACCAGGAGGCCCTGCTGTCCGACCTGGAGATAGGGCACCTTCCAGAGGAAAAGGGGGAGAATGTCCTGCATGCTGTGTCGGTGCTCGCTGTGAAGGTCGGCGTTCGTCTAGAGGAGCGCGACATAGTGTTTGCTGAGCGAGTGGGCGCGGTGACCGCGGCGGAGGCGGAGGGCGGCGCGGCGGCGCGGCCGCGGCGCGTGGTGGTGCGGCTAGCGCGCCGACACCTGCGCGACGAGCTGCTGCGCGCCGCGCGTGTGCGCCGCACTCTCTCGGCCGACACCGCCGGCCGCGCGGCCCCTGGCCCCCGAATTTACGTTAATGAGAGACTCACGCGCCCAAATCGTCAGCTGTTTCACCGGGTCCGCGAGGAATGCCGAAAAAGACAGTGGCGGTACTCGTGGACGAGGCGCGGTCGCATTTACGCAAGGCAGGGCGATGGTCTGACCGTGTATCACATTAAGTGTGATGCGGATATCCAGCGTGTTTTTGGTTCGAGCCCAGTTTGAGAGATATTTCTGCTATGCTAATCGTTTTCCTATTACTCTTATAACCTGTCTATTATTTAGATATTTGTCGCAATATGCAATGTCTACTGTGCAGTTTGTAGTTTTACTTTTAGACTATTGTGTGGGGCAACACAAGGACAAACTTACTTCTCTCAGTTCGTCACATGTTTTATATTGTATTTATCAAATTATTTCTACATGTACCATAGACTGTCTCTATTCTATTCATAATCTTATTTATATGTCTTTTTTTAAAACTGCAATTTGTATATCACTATCCACATACTTTTTTTACAAATCAATAATTATTTACAGACTAATATATATATTATTCCTTATTCACAATGTCTAGGACCTCCCATCTAAGAGTTGGTCTTTTTAATGCAGGATCTCTTAGCACAGGCCATGATGAATTTCTAGTAGCAATAATGAATTCGAAACCTGACATTATGGCCATCAACGAGACGTGGCTTAGACCCGGCGAAGATGACAGAGCTCCGAGAGTGCCTGGCTTCCGTCTATACCACTTACCCCGCCCTGACCACATTCGCGGGGGTAGGGGAGGCGGTGTTGGTTTCTATATACGGAAGGGTATTAGGTTTCGCATCCTCCAGCACCCTCCATCGCAACCGGTGGAGCAAATGTGGATCCAAATCACTGTGGGGGGTGTTGAGCTTGTCATTGGAACCGCCTATAGGCCACCGTGGCTCGACATCAATGTTTTTCTCGATGCAGTTACCGACTCCATATCTACTCTCACTAAGTATGACAAAATTGCATTGGTTGGTGACTTTAACATAGACTTGCTTGATACACATAGTAACAAATACACTTTGCTAAACCAGTTTTTACAGTGTCTGAATCTAAGTCAAATTGTATCGGAGCCAACGCACTTCACTGAGCATAGTAAGACATTGATTGACGTTGTCTGCACAGACGCAAAGGTCCGGAATGTTTTTCTCAGACACACTCCTGACTTGGGTGGCCATGCAATGATCCTAGTTGATTTCGATTTTAAAAAAGATAAGATCTCCCCACGTACAGTAACCTACAGGGCCCTAAAAAACATAGTCCCAAACCTTTTTAACGATGACCTCAACAGAGTGAATTGGAACTATTTCAGTATGAGCCACAGTGATATTAATGAACTTGTTCAAACCTACTCAGAATTTCTATTATCATTATTTGATTTGCATGCACCCCTTAAAACTACCAAATTTAACGACTGTCAGCACCCTTGGATCACAGATACTATTAAAAAGATGATGCAAATTCGGGATAATTATCACGATAAGTACAGAGTATATAAAACAGAATCACATAAAAATAATTATAAAACCATGAAGCACCTAGTGATAGTTGCAATCGAAAATGAGAAAAAAAGTTATTTCACGCAGCATATAAATAAAAACTACAAAAATTCTAAAAAACTGTGGAAAAACCTAAAAACTATATGCAGCCCTGGCAGGAAGGATAGGACTGGGCTCCCATCTCATATTAACAACCCTGATCTCATTAACACCCACTTTCTCAATGTTCCTGGCAATGAGTCTGTAACACTCTCCCAGTTAACCTACTTAGAATTTCATAGGCACAGCTCAGCCACATTCTCTCTTAGTACGGTGTCTAGTGAAACAATTAGCAAGGTCGTATATAGTCTAAAGTCGAATGCGTTGGGCACTGATGGTATTTCACTGGACATGACACATATGGTTTTACCAAAATCATTGGAGGCTATTACACAAATGGTCAATGCCTCTATAGAATCAGGTACCTTCCCTGACAGCTGGAAGGTAGCCGTTGTCAAACCGATACCAAAAAGCAACAACCCTGCCTCTTTACAAGATTTGCGGCCGATCAGTATTCTTCCCTGTCTATCAAAGGTACTTGAGAGAGTAGTATGTATGCAGCTCACAGCTTTCCTTGAGGGAAATAACATCCTCCCCAAAGCACAGTCAGGTTTTCGCAAAAGGCATAGCACCGCCACTGCGTTATTGGATGTCATTGACAATCTTCTGCTAGCTCAAGACCAAGGTAAGAGCAGCATACTCGTGCTCCTTGATTTTTCACGTGCTTTTGATTCTATAAATGTGTCCTTGCTACTGTCTAAACTTGCTTTTTATGGTTTTGACTCAAAAACAATAAACTGGTTCCATAGTTACCTATGTGGTCGGAGACAATATGTTGAAATTGTAAAAGATAATGGGTCTAAGGCATTTTCTGCTCAACGGCCTGTCTCTCGGGGTGTTCCTCAGGGCTCTATACTTGGACCAATACTGTTTATCCTGTATAGTGCTGATATTATAAACGAAATTGCACATTGCCGCTATCACCTATATGCAGATGATCTTCAGCTTTACTATTCATTTCCCTCTGCAAACTGTCTGGATGCTGTAAATAAAATAAATCACGACTTATTAAGAATATCAAACTGGACAAAATCTAACTCACTCATCCTTAACCCTAAAAAATCTAAGTACTTGCTCATGGGTTCTAAGAAAAATATTCTTAAACTCGGTAGTATGTCCCTTAGCATCATGGTTGATGGTCAGTCCGTTGAGTGTGTATCTGAAGCCAAAAATTTAGGCCTCATTTTTGATAGCGGCTTGCATTTCGAGAAACATATTGCTGAAGGCGCACGAAACTGTTTTTATCGCCTAAAACTTCTTTATAAAATTCGGCCTTATCTGAGCGAAGAAATCAGGGTACTTCTATGTGAATCCTTAGTGCTGTCCAAACTAAATTACTGTGACATTGTGTATGGTCCTTGCTTGCTCAGTAGAACTGAAAAACTGCTCCAGCGTGTCCAAAATGCATGTGCTCGGTTTTGCTTTCAAGTTCCCCCTCGCTCGCACACCACGCCTTTTATAAATGCGTCCAATCTTTTAAAAATGGCTGCACGTCGAAAGCATCACCTTGCATCGCTTTTGTTTGGCGTAGTTAAGACCGAAACGCCCATATACCTTTATGAGAAACTAACATGGGCACAATTACAGTCTAAGCAGCCGAGAAGGACCTGCACTTTCATACTTTCTACCCCAAAACACAGGTCTATGGCGTTTCGTGGCTCATTCAGATTTGCTGCCTCCCGGTGCTGGAACGACTTGCCTCCTCCTGTGCGTGCCCTTAAAACAATTGGTACATTTAAAACAACGCTTAAAAAGCTACTCCTGGATACGCAAAAAAAATGTTAGCGCACTCACCTTACGTTTTTGCTCACCTGTATGGAGGCACACCTGTTTTATGTACCAGCACTGCAATCTTAAAGTAATTTCTCGCTTTATTATACACACTGATGGTCACCAATTGTAGATTTATGTTTGTCCATGTCCTCTTCCTTAAGGTTGATAATTGAAGTTTTCTTTTTTATTATGTACCCTACAATTTTTTTAATTTTATTTTCCTATATCTGTTGCTCGTTTATTAAACTTACTATAATTATTATATAATATTCATTCAACAATTTTCTTATTCATTCACATCTGAATGTGTGGAATCGTCGATATGACATCTGTGACGTCACCTTTTTCATAGGTGCTGCCAGAATACCAGCGCTGCACCATAAGTATTTATGGTGCAGCAATATGCTGAGGTAGTAGCCTGTTTAGCCCCACACAATCGCTGGCATATGCTGTATTTTGTATGTTTTTTGTATGCTGTATTATGTATATTTACCTTTTGTTTATAGTTTGTTGTGTGTGGTTAAATAAATGTATTTTCTTTCTTTCTTTCTTTCTTCTTAGCGGGGAAGGTGCAGTTCGTCATGGCGGCGTTCAAAATGGCCACCAAGAGGCAGATGAGTTGGGCGGGCAGGCATTTCAGAACGCGATTCGAAATGCCGTCAGGGCCGGGGGCTTTTTTAGATTTAAAACCCATAATCAGATCTTCGACCTCCGTTTGCGTTATAGGAGGCAAGGAATTGACGGGGGGGAGGGATGCCCTGCGCTCGACTTCCCTGTCGACGGCGTCGACGTGGGACTGGTCGACGGACTGAGAGCTGGGGGCGCACTGGCTCTCGAGGGAGTCGGCGAGAAGCTCGGCCTTTTCGTCGTCGTCGAAGGCTGGGGGTGCTGCGCTTGAAGGGCGGGACAGCGGGGGCATGTCAGTCGTGGAGTCGGATTTGAGGCTACGCGCCAACTGCCAGTAGGCCAGATGCGACGGCGCGATGCCCTCTAGGAGGACACCCCACCGTTCCTCCCGGACTTCCGCGACACGACGCTTTACCTCTCGTTGTAAAGCGCGCATCCGGGCCCGATTGGCTTCGGTGGGGTAGGAGTCGTACGCTCGGATAGAAGCATTCTTGGAACGAATGAGATCCCTAACATCGTCCGGCAGTCGAAAGCGGTTGAGGTAGAGATCTTCCGCCTCGACTTGCTTGGACGATCGACTCACAGCCGATCGGATGTGCTCGGTGAAGGCATCTACGGCCTGATCGGTGTCCTGAGGGGACGGGATGGAGTCCGAGCTGAGAGGCAGGGGGGGAGGGTCGGCATCCGCCAAGGCCGTGCTTAGCGCATGCCAATCCACCACCGTCTTTTTGGGTCGCTGAGGGGCGGAAGGGGGGGAACCGAGTCTCATGACTACAGGTCGATGGTCAGAGTCGAGTTCCTGGACTACTTCCAAGGAGTGCAGCCGTAGGGTGACACCCTTCAGAAGTGCCATGTCCAGGACGTCGGGTCGGTGATTGATTGTTAGGATAGTGGGTAGGGTGCATGGGTGCGATGACGTCAAAGTCGAGAACGTCGACCAGGGCGTCAAGGCTCCTACCGTTAGGGGAAGTGGTGAGACCGTTCCAGGCCACGTGCTTGCTGTTGAAGTCGCCCGCCAGAATGACGGCGCTTCCCAGATTGAGGAGTGCTTCAAAGTCACTCCTGAGAACGGATTTAGTGGGGGAAAGGTAAACGGAGGCGATCACGATGGGCTGGTGCCCCGTGAGAGAGACGCGACAGACCGAGGCTTCGATGTTGGTGAGCGCGGGGGGATCGAGAGGGATGCAGTGCAGGGACCTCCTGTAGTAAATGAGAGTACCGCCTCCGCGGGAGCCGATTCTGTCATTGCGCACGAGGTTATAGTTTGCGATCCTAGGATCTCGTTGTGCGGGCTTCAGGAAGGTTTCCTGCACGAGGAGGATATCAAGTTGGTGATCTCGGAGGAAATCAGCAACCTGATCTCGCTGGGAGCGAAGGCCATCGGCGTTAAAGAACGCCAGGGATAGGTTGTGGGGCTTTTGGCGAGGAGATCGTAGATTCATTATTGGGTGCGGGGGGGTTGGGTTTTGAGGGACGCCAGGACGTCATATACGTCCCTGTATTCCGCGGCCAGGAGAACCTGGTCCGCCAAGTTGGTGGCGGTGCGGAGTCGAAATGCGAGTTCGCGGACTCTGGGGAAAAGTGCGGGGCTTATAACCGCCGAGACGCTCATTATTAGGTCGACGTCCTGACTGACGTTAGAGGGCGGAGGGGGACAAGCCGCCACCGGCTGGATCGCCGGCGCGCGCTTCGGGGGGCGGGCAGGGCCCACTGACGCAGGGTGGGAGGCCGCGGTGTAAGGCAGCGGCTTCACCCACGCGTTGGCGCCGAGGGACGGCCTGAGCGGCGGGGGAGGGGGGGGTCAGCTTCAGAGGCGCGGGAGCGCGGGGAGCCGTGGTCGCTGGCGCAGAAGGCACCGGACGAGGGTGCGCTGAGGGCGCGGGGGGGTGTTGCGCTGAGGGCGCAGAGGGGGGGGGGCAACCGCGCGGGGGCGGCGGCGGCCGCCGCGCCTCGCCCGGCCGCGCTTCCCCTTCGGGGCCTTGGGGCAACCGCGATAGTTCGCGGTGTGCCCCTTGGTGCCGCAGAGGACGCAGCTGGGGGGCTCGGCCGCCGTCTCCTTCGAGCGGGCGCACTGGGACGTCGCGTGGTCCCCGATGCACTTAACGCATCGAGGGCGCGCGTGACAGTTACGGGCAGAGTGCCCGTACAGCTGGCAGTTGTGGCACTGCCCGGGCGTGCCACGTTTGTGGGGGGCCTCCACGGAGAGGCCAGAGATGTGGCACACGGCCTTCAGGTCGAAGACCCTACGGCCGGACTCGGTGCGGTCGAGGACGACCAGCACCATGTCGTACGCCTCCTTGGAGCGCCCATTTACCATTCTGTGCACCTGGCGCACAGGAAGGTCCTGGGACTGGAGGTCGGCCTTGATGACGGCGGTGTCCAGCTCCCTAGGGACACCGCCGATTACCACCCTGAGCTCCCTTTCCTCCTCCAGGGTGTAAGTGTGGTATGCGATCTTGTTAGATCGCAGGAAAGCGGATAGCCGTCGGTGGTCGTCCGAAGACGCCACCTCGACGGCTATGCCTTGCGCGGTGGAACGCGCGTGCGTATAATTAATTTGGCGATTGTAAATCGCCTTGGATATGCGCTCCCAGGCGCTCTTGTCCTGAATGACAAGCGGCGGGGGAGTGATGTTCGGACGTGCGGGGCGCGCGAGGGGGGAGGCCCTCGCGGCCGCGTTGGGAGACGGAGACGGCCGGGGGCCGGAGGGGCCGGGAGAAACGGAAACGTTTCCGGCCCTCTGGATTTTGGGTGGCGGCGAGTCGCGCGGTTTGCGCGCCCGCTTCCCATTCGCGATGGGAACGAAGTCGTCCGACGACGACGACGACGAGAGCGACGGGGACGGGGACCGGGCGGGGGCGGCGCGTCGCGCGGACGCGCGCTCGACCTCCATATCCGAGTCCGAGAGAGGCTCGGACCCGCATGGTGAGACGGGGCGGTCGGCGGGGGTCTGGGGCTGCGCCCCTACATCAGTCCGCGGCGCGGCGAACGGAGTCGCGGGGCGCGCAGAAGGCGCGGGGTGCGCGGGGCCGGGGGCCGACGCGCGCGCGGGCGACGCGTCGGGCGAGGCGGGCGAGTACGTCACCCTGAATTCCCGGACTATGTCCGGGCAATGAAGAAAGATGTATTTAGTGAGGTCCCGGACGAACTCCGGAGGGAAGTCTTCCGCCATTTCCAGAGGGGAAATGGCAGGGCGAGTGAACTAAAGAAAAGGGCCCTAAGACCCGGGCGTGAACGATGCCCTGATCCCCCCACCGGGCAGCGGCGGGGGGGGTGGCACTACCGGGGAGACGCGGTGTGCCCCTTCGTCTTAAGGGCGAACGGGCGGCACCAAACCCTAGCTGCCTTGGGGCGAAGAGAACCGCCGCACGGAGAATAGGATAGTGGGATGGGTTAAGGTAGGGTCCTGGTGTAATCAAGAGCCCTGACTAGGGAAGCCCCCAAGGCCAGAGCTCAAGCCCTTCCGAGATGGCCGCCCTCTGAAGGAGGGAGGCGAGCGCTCGGGTCCCGCTCAAGCCCGGCTTACGACACCGCTAGGCGTCCACCGGACTTACCACGAACGGACAAGACGTGGATTTACAATACGACACTATTATATAATCAAATTAAAAAAAAAACCCGTGAGAAAAAACCGCGGGAGGGCCGGCCGCGCCGTTAACCGACGCGGCTGCCTAGCAACCCACGTGATTGGTCACACCGGCGATACGCGAACCGTACCTACACGAGACGCAAAAGCATACGCACAGCGAATGCAATTACGTAAACACGCAAGCACAAAACACGTAAGCACAGCCGCGACAAACCACGTAGGTCTCGGAAAGCGACCGTTACAAAAACGCGGGAAGGCCGACCGCCGTCAGAACGGCGTCTACCTAACGGCTCGCCTTGTTGCTACGCGCGAGCCAGACGCGGAGGAGCAACGTCGCAAGCCCGTATATGTGTACGTATACACGTATATGAGCCAACCAGATCACTACTCCACGCAAGCGCAGGCGTTTCCAATAAAGCAAGTCGAAATCGAATACGTACGTAACTACGAAAATAGCGAGCGGGCGGGCAGCGCAGCGACACGACCGAACGCGCGCAAGGCACAGCCAGAACTCTGGTTTAATATGTATGTGAGTAGTGTCGTACTGATGGGGAAGTGATGAAAATGCACCGAATAAGTAATAATTTAGAAACATTAAAACCTTTTACACTGTATCAGGACGACAATATTGTTATTAATCATTATTTTTCTAACATCCTTAATATTGCAGTGTTATAGAATGTTTATATCTATAATCTTTGTATTATTAATTAAAAACATCTAGGTATTTATATTTGTATAGTGATAATAGATTCTATATTTAATTGTAATTGTATGTTATTAACACTTAGACCTTAAGCCTACTAACCGATAAAGGGTCGGTGAGAACATGCCGCGGACGGCGGTAGCGGTTGATAGGAGGGGAGTTGGGTTCGTAGTCGGCGGCGGCTACGATTGGATGCGTTCGCAAAATATCGGGTAGTCGCCTTTTTAATAAAGGCGCGAGCAGGGTTGAGACCGAGATCGGAATGCAAATCTACATTCCGTATGAACCACGGGGCTCCGACGGCTTTGCGAAGAAAACGGGATTGAACCGTTTCGAGCGGGTGGCGTGCCTGAACACCTCATAAGCGTACGTCATGATAGGTCGTATACAAGTTTTGTAAAGTGTCACCTTATGCCTAAGGGGCATTTTACTCCGCTTGCAGATCATCGGGTGAAGACGACCGAGGACAAAGGCTGCTCGGTTACGCTTGATGTGCGGTCCGAAGGTCATGCTATTGTTTAGGGTGACCCCTAGGTAGGTCGAACATGGTCACTTGACCGAGATTACTTCTGGGGTGGCGCAGGGAGGGGCGCGGGGTGGCACCTCTGGAGAAGAACACCGCAGCGCTCTTGTCCGGGTTTATCTCAATACGCTTCCTGAACCAATCCCCTACGGTATTGGCGGCTGCCTGAAGGTTTTTGGTAATGAAACCCTTATTCTTATGCGAGACATAGCGAGCGGTATCATCCGCGAATAGGGCTAGATGACCTTACTCAAACGAGGAATATGGTTCGTCTAAAGGCTGAATAGGAGGGGGGAGAGAGCTGAGCCTTGTGGGACACCAGCATGTATGGAGTGGGGGGTAGAGCGCGTCATTTCGACGCGATACCCAAAGGCCAGATTCGGCAGGAAGTCTTGTAAGATGACCACGAGACTGTCTGGCACACCCATTTGATAAAGCTTGTAGATCAAGCCGTTGTGCCAGACTTTGTCGAATGCCTTCGCGACATCGAAGGAAAGGGCACCCGTGTAGACGGGCTTGGGTTAGTTGAGGACAGTGAGGATGTGCTCCGTGATGCGGTGCACTTGATGGACGCAAAAGTGTTTGCCTCTAAAATCAAACTGCTTATTGATGAGAATACCCTTGGATGATACAAAGTCTTTGACCCGTGCCAGGAGCAGGCGCTCGTAGATCTTTGCCAGGGAGTTGAGGAGCCTGATGGGGCGGTAACTCGTGGGACGGTCACGAGGTTTACCGGGCTTAGGGATGCCTATAACGTCGGCCTCCTTCCACTGAGTAGGGAAGGTGCAAGTCGTCATGGCGGCATTAAGGATGGCCACTAAGAGGCAGATAAGTTGAGCGGGTAAGCATTTGAGTACGCGATTAGAAATGCCGTCAGAGCCGGGGGCCCTTTTTCGCTTTAAGACCTTTAATCAGGTCGTCGACCTCGGTCAGAGTAATAGGGGGTAAGGAGTTGTAGGGGGGGAGGGACGCTCTGCGCTCGACTTCTCTGTCGATCGAATCGACATGAGGCGAATCAACGGGAAGAGAGCTGGGAGTGCACTGGCTCTCGAGGGTGTGGCAAGAAGCTCGGCCTTTTCGTCGTCATCGACGGCTGGGGTTGCGCCTGAGGGGTGGGTCACCGGGGGCATGTCAGACATGGAGTCAGATTTAAGGGTACGCGCTAGCTTCCAGTAAGCCAGATGCGATGGCATGAGCCCCTCTAAGGAGTCACTCCAGCGATCATCCCGGACCTCCACGACACGACGCTTTTCATCACGTTGTAAGGCGCGCATTCTAGCCCGGTTGGCTTCGGTGGGGTAGGAGTCGTACGCTCGGACTGAGGCATTTTTAGCCCGAATAAGTTCCCTAACATCGTCTGGCAGTCAAAGGCGGTTGAGATCCTCCGCCTCGACTTGCTTTGACGACCGACTGACAGCTGATTGGATATGGGCGGTGAAGGCATTTACAGCCTGATCAGTGTCTTGAAGGGAACGGGGCGGAGTCCGAGCTGAAAGGAAGGGGGGGTAAGTCGGCATCCGCTAAGACTGTACTCAGCGCATGCCAATCCACCACCGTCTTCTTGAGCGGTTAGGGGGTGGACCGAGTCGCATGACTACAGGTCTGTGGTCAGAGTCTAGCTCATGGACTATCTCCAAGGAGCGCTACCGTAAGGTTACAGCGCTTTTGAAGCGCCATGTTCAGGACATCAGGGCGGTGGTCGATGTTGTCCGGATAGTAAGTGGGGTGCATAGGCGCGATGTCGTCAAAGTCGAGCTGGTCGACCAGGGCGTCAAGGCTCCTACCGTTAGGGGAAGTGTTGAGGAAATTCAAGCCACGTGCTTGCAATTGAAGTCTCCCGCCAGAATGACGGCACTGCCTAGATTAAAGAGTGCTTCGAAATCACTCCTGAGGACAAGTTTAGTGAGAGGAAGATAGAAGAAGGCAATCACAATGGGTTGTAGCCCAGTGAGAGAAATACGACAGACCGAGGCTTCAATGTTGGTGAGCGCAGGGGAGTCTAGAGGAATACAGTGCAGGGACCTTCTGTAGTAAATGAGAGTACCGCCTTCACGGGAGCCGATTCTGTCAGTACGCACGAGGTTGTAGTTTGCGATCCTAGGGTCGCGATGGGCGGGCTTGAGGAAGGTTTCCTGCACCAAAAGGATGTCCAGTTGGTGATCCCGGAGGAAATCACCAACTTGGTCACGTTGGGAGCAGAGGCCGTCGTTGTTAAAGAACGCCAGGGATATGCTATGGCGCTTAAGGCGGGATTTTATCTACCTCATCTACATACACTACCGAAAAACTTTTTCTGAATGTGCTCATTGAATGAAAATGTTTCTTTAGTCTGTTTGCCTTTCAAAATATCTTATGTTTATCTATCTATATCATCACGCCAGATCCCTTGCGGAGTAGGCAGAGGGTACGGAGTTTTAATAGGTTCTCTCCTTACACACCTCTCTGTCTTCCTCCTGTCCTTCCTCCACTCTTATAATTCGTCTCATACACGCTCACCAGTTATGGTTATGTTACTTGCCTTGATTATATTGTCAATTACAACTTTTTTTGTTAATGTAACATAATATTATCAGCCTATACCAGTGCTAGGCAAAGGAAGGCCATTTCTCGTAGTGATTATATACTCTTTGCCCTTTCAGACGAATTGAAGTGAGATATATTAAGATTAGGTCAGTACTGTAGGAGGCAACAGAGATAGCTTAGTGGTGAGACCGTTGGACTGCAGTCAGAGGTCTCGGGTTCAAACCCAGACACGCACCTCTGTCTTTTCGAAAGCATGTGCGTATTATAAATTAACTATTGTATTAAATTAAATTAACTATATGTAAATTAATATAATAATTAACACTTGCTTTAGCGGTGACGGAAAACATCGGGAGGAAACCTGCATGCCTGAGAGTTTCGCGAAGGTTGTGAAGCTTACCAACTCGCATTGGGTCAGCGTGGTGGACTGTGGCCTAAACTCTCTGTTTGAGAGGAGGCCCATGCCCAACGGTGGGATAGTTTCTTAACAGGGCTAATATTATAATATTGTAACGTGAATCAATACAATTTGAGGGGTTTTGAATCGATTACCTGTATCCTTCAGTGTTTAATATAGTGTTTTAAAAATAAGCGCTGAAGACGAGCGTTTAGCGCTGAGTCGACGCTCACGAGCGTTATAACACGTAGAAGAGTCGAGTGTTTTTCAACACTAGTTTAAGATTGATCTTAAATTTAAATTATATGACTAGAAATATCGATTTTTCCGTTAATCGATTTCAAATAGAAATCCTATTTTATTTTATGCTTCTATGATTGTGTCATGCATGTAACTGTCATTTAGTGTTGCCAATTTGTGAGGAATCCCCTAAGTTGCGGGGAATTCCATATCGATTGGGGATTTAGTTGGGACTGGCATTGTGCGGGGAAAATGTGGGGAATTAGACATTTTAGGCTAAAACATATTAAATATGATTTAATTTACATGACTTGTTTCTATTCTCTTACTATGTTATGTCATGGGAGATTACTAGGTGCGTTCTGAATGCCACCTTCTGTGTCATGTGACAAGGAACCATTCGAGTTATGATTATAATTATTTTTTCTTTTCCTGTTTCGATTCCATAAAATATAATTTATTCGGCATCAACGGATGGCTTGATCCAGTGGTTAAGAGCTTCAGACGCTCCGCCCTTTGGCCCGAGAAGTCGCGGGTTCAATTCCCGCATGGAACAAATGTTTGCGTGACTCACAAATATTCGTTTCGGTCTGGGTAATTGCGCATGTGAATTTCATCTTTACATACCCCCCCATGACACAGGAATAATTCATTTGTTTAAATAAACTAGCATATTATTCTAGTAGTCATCTTGTATAAGTCTAGATTTAAATATGTAATTTAATATAATTTAACATCACCGCTTATTTTACAAATGACCCTTGAACACTACTTGTAAATTAACGTAACAAACTAATTCTGTAAGGTATTTGAACGCCTTCAAAAAGAAATTTAGGAAGGCCAAAGAAATTTTAGACAAGGAATAGGTATTTTTTTTTCTCCCAAAATTTGCGGAATTTGACCTAGATTTTTGGGGAATTCGGAAGTTTGGCATTGGCAACCCTACTGTCATTATAATTTTTGAACCAGACCATTGGTTTGTTTGTCTGCTGCTTTATTTGCTGTTGTAAATACAATTTTCCAATTTTAAATTAAATTATAATAAATAACAAAGGCTTCAAACATGGCAGACCGTCTTACGCAGCTTCAGGATACCATAAATCAAGTAAGTGCCTAAAAAATGCGACAACTATTCTGCTTTTCACTTTCATTTTTAAAATGCAATGTTTATCATTTTTGCAGCAAGCCGAGCACTTTTGTAACAGTATCGGTATACTACAACAGTTTTCTACTCCGAGTAAATTCCCCGGTTTCGACCGCAGTGGTTCTCAAACACCGCAACAACAACAAAATCAGGAGGACTATGCAATGCTCTTCGCGACGCTTATTTCGCGTTGCGCTAAGGATATAGACACATTGATCGAATCATTGCCTAGTGAGGAGAGTTCTACGGAACTGCAGGTGCAAAGTTTGAGACGCTTGGAAGCTGAAAATAAGGAGGCTGCTGAACAATTAGAAGAGGTAAAATTGACTTATTATGTACTATTTTGACGGACGATTTAGCGCAGAGATTAAGACACTCCGCCCACTGTGTCTAATAGTCGCGGGTTCGTGGGGTTTATGTTTGTAAATGCACCCATGATACAGGAATAAATCCCATCCATATTTTAAACAAAAAAAAATCTATAATTGGTGACTGTTTAATTTGTTTTGTAAAAGTTTCTTGGCATTGAATACTATGTCTTTCAGTTGTATACATAAAATAATGTTCTTAACAATTTCTAAATTAATTCAACTCCCTGTTGAACTTAATGACAACAGTGATGATGAAATTGATGTAGTATCCCACCCTGGATAGTAAAATGATGGAAACTTTACATACCAATTGCGATAGGTGTTTTGAGGAACGGGCTACTATACCAAAATAAAACTACAGCCTAATAGCAAAGCTGCTTCAACAATTATAATTTGAAATGACACAAGTTTTGAGAATTAAAACAAATTAACAACATCACACTTTAACTTCCCACCAAAACTCCCGTGACTGTTTAAGCAGAGACAGTTTGTGGTACTTTACAAGCCTGTTATCACTACATTTACAGGATGATTTGAAATTAGGGGTTTCACACAGGATCAGACGCTGACCTCGCTGGAGAGGTCAAAGAATCCCTTGCCCGCCCTCCCCCATAGCGACTGCCCAAGCCGAGGCCGTTCCTCCTTGAGACACCCTTGAGCTAGTTGCCCCCTTGCCTTTCTGGCTCGAGCGTAGTGGTTGCACGCTCGCCCTCTTGTCCAGTGAAGCTGTAAAGGCCCCGCGGCCAACAGCGTAATCATTCACACACACACACACAAAATTAGGGGTGTCATGCCAAAAGTTGTAGTATTAATAGGTTAGCCTGAACCATTCTTATTCTATTGGCCTTATTAATTAGAGTGGAATAGCTATCCACTGATTTCTCTCTTTCTGTCATTTGACATTCTAAAAAAGAAAAGGCATGGTATAACTATTCTGCCGCTGAACAATGTTTATTAATGTGTGGATACAAGTTTCACATTTTTTTTTTGCTTCTATTCACTTTTCCATACAAGTTCATTGGGTCAGGTCAACTGATAAATTTGTTTTGAACACGAAAAATTCACTTCTCGAAAAAGAAAAGGTTTTAGAAGAAACATTATTTAGATGTATAACCGCTACAGGTTTCATCATGATACACCAATTCCCAATTCATCTTGCCTATAAATGATTAAAATGAATTATAAGATGACGGAACATACTTCGTTTTAAGGGTTTTTCAATAGTCACTTTCAAAACTTGCCTTATGCCAATTTTTTAATGTCATAATTCTTTTGTATCACAGGTAGTGCGACAGGGTGAAATTTTATTAGAAAAGATTCAAGGTGCACTTAGTGATATAGCTCAGTGCCAGCTCGACATGCAGAACCCAGCACTGATACTCAACAAAGATGTAAAACCTCAGTTATAGGGTACACGGAAAAACGGTGGTTACTACCGTAGGTGATCTTGAATGGACCAATTGATTTCACATGCAAGTGATTACTACTCAGTAAAACAGATCAAAATGTGTACCTTCAAAATTGCAGGTGATTTTGAAGATTTGTTTCGTAATTATTGTATTGTGGTTTATTAATATATTAGACACTTTGTTTGAAAGTAACATTGAATATTGGTCCGATTGTAATTATTTGTGGCCTCCTATTATAAGTTAAATTTGTAACTCATAATTGTATCCGTTTAAAGGTTCAGTTAAAAATAATTGTCAATTAGTAGTAAGATAAATACTACAAATTGACAATTATTTAAATCACATCTGGCCACATCTTAATCAAATTATATATTGCTGTGTCATTAGATACTGGATACTTAAATAGGTCTGTAATGTTAACTTTATTCGTTTGAAATAAATCAGTTATTATTATGTATTCTGTTTTATTATTTGGTGTACTGTGATAAACTCTAATAAAAACATTTTTTATCCTATGCAAAGTAAATTGTTACAATATTCCCAAGAATACCATTTTTTAATCAACGCCATCTGTTACTCTTACATGAATCATAATTTGATAGTAATAATAATTATAGATAGATGGCGTAAGTCTATGCTAAAGTTCTTTTCTTGTTTGTGAATGATGTGCTCAAAGAAATGCTCAACACAAATTCACTACCTATAACACTAGAATATTTTTAAAATCTGCGTGTGACGTGACGTGACAATAAATAAATGGACAAAACTATACCATCACGCCGGATCCCAGGCGCAATGAGCAGAAATAGACATAGACTATATTATTATAATAATAAATATAATTTAAGCTGACATAAAAGATAATGTAATATAATAGACATTTTATAATAATAGTAATAGACATTTATAATAATAATAATAGACATTTATAAAAAAAACATGTAAAAGACATTATATCTATTAAAAAAAAATCTATCACTACAGACTTTCTACCAACAATAACAGATCGAAGCTAAGTATTTCAAACTATTTATTCGGATTTTATCGCGGTTTATTTTGATTTTTAAGTTCCCGACGTTTCGAGTGCTTTGCAGCACCCATGGTCACGGGAAGGACTGAGGTGTTAGACGTCCAAAAGGCATAGTTGTTCCGGGGTACCCTCAAACTTCTTAATTATTTTTGTTTTTGTTGGTCCGATCTACGCAGAATGAGCTCACGGTGTCTTGAGGTCTTGCAGTGTTATGCTTGGTTTTAGATTTGATTATATTAATTACTGGATCCCAAGACGATGGAAGCACCCAGCCATCTTCTCTATTGAAATTAGGATGTTTTTTAATTTCAATAGCCTCGCGAACCATCCTTGGTAGGAATCAGTGTTCTTTCACGAGGATTTGTGGTCTATCAAATCTGATGTTATGGCGGGTGCGGTCAAGGACATGTGTCAGGATGTCTCATCCATGTTACGTCGAAGTTCAGTGCCCAAACTAAATCTTCCTAAAAATCAATATTTAGCGTTGAAAACCTTACGCAATAGGAAGGATATCACTATTCTTTGCGCGGATAAAGGTAATGCTACGGTTATAATGGATACGTCAGATTACAATGTCAAAATACAAGGACTTTTATCGGATGCAAACACATACAAAAAGGTCAAGACAGACCCAACCACCAGTATACACCAATCTAATGATTTAATAAAGAAACACTCCGAAACATTGAATCTGGACGTCAAATCACTAATACCTTCGTGCGCAAAACCACCACAGTTGTATGGGCTCCCAAAAATTCATAAACCGAATGCTCCCCTACGTCCAATTGTTAGCCAAATCGACACACCAACCTACAGAT
Organism: Phalera bucephala; assembly: GCA_905147815.2. Taxonomy (NCBI): domain Eukaryota; kingdom Metazoa; phylum Arthropoda; class Insecta; order Lepidoptera; family Notodontidae; genus Phalera; species Phalera bucephala. The sequence continues at coordinate 7,283,281 of LR990629.1, read as the reverse complement.
TGGCTCAGCACGTAGCGAAAGTGCTCTCGCCACTCAGAGGACACACAAGAGCACATGTTAAGGATTCATACCATTTTGTTAGTGAGATCAAAAATCTACATCTCACTGACAATGAAACTATGGTCAGTTTCGATGTCCAGTCACTATTCACATGCTTACCTGTACAAGACTGTGTCGAAATTGTAGAAAGGAAACTAGCAGAGAACAACATGCCAGCGGAATACTCAGAACTATTGAGACACTGCCTTACATCTGGCTACCTACTGTGGAAGGTGCAGTTCTACAAGCAAGTAGATGGTGTGGCGATGGGCTCCCCTGTATCTCCCATTGTTGCCGATATATTCATGGAAGACTTTGAGGAGACAGCCCTTCGTACCTCACCTGTAAAGCCAAGTTTCTACAAGCGGTACGTAGATGATACTTTCACAATATTACCATCTGACAAAATTAATTTATTCCTTAATCATCTTAACTCCATTAACCCTAAAATTCAGTTTACAATGGAGTTGGAGGCAAACAATTCCCTAGCTTTCCTAGATGTTTCAGTAATCCGTAACCCCAACAACACCTTAAGCCATACGGTTTATAGAAAAAAGACCCATACTGATAGGTACTTAAACGGTGAATCTCACCACCATCCATCACAGTTAGCTACTGTGGGTAAATCTTTGTTTCAGAGAGCACAAGGGATCTGTGACAAGAAACATCTGGCTGCCGAGCTTCAACATGTCAAGCAAGTCCTGCACGACAATAAGCTTCGAGTCCCACGCCAACGTCACAGTGACCGAGTGAAACCAGCCACAGTCGAGCGTCTCCCTGCTGTACTACCTTACATAAGAGGAGTCACAGACAAGATTGGCTACATCGTGAAGCGTGCATCAATTAAAACATTTTATAAGCCGCCAAAGAAGATCAGTCAGTTTTTACCATCTGTCAAGTGTCACATCCCTCTTCAAGATGCAGGAGTATACAAGCTTGATTGTGAATGTGGTCTCTCTTACATAGGACAAACAAAAAGACCAGTAAAAACTCGGGTTAAAGAACACATAGCTGACCTAAAACACCGTCGCTCAAAGAAGTCTGCAGTCTGTGAACATGTCCTTGACCGCACCCGCCATAACATCAGATTTGATAGACCACAAATCCTCGTGAAAGAACACTGATTCCTGCCAAGGATGGTTCGCGAGGCTATTGAAATTAAAAAACATCCTAATTTCAATAGAGAAGATGGCTGGGTGCTTCCATCGTCTTGGGATCCAGTAATTAATATAATCAAATCTAAAACCAAGCATAACACTGCAAGACCTCAAGACACCGTGAGCTCATTCTGCGTAGATCGGACCAACAAAAACAAAAATAATTAAGAAGTTTGAGGGTACCCCGGAACAACTATGCCTTTTGGACGTCTAACACCTCAGTCCTTCCCGTGACCATGGGTGCTGCAAAGCACTCGAAACGTCGGGAACTTAAAAATCAAAATATACCGCGATAAAATCCGAATAAATAGTTTTATTTCATGTGTAATATTAGCGTAAATCTAAGAACTCAGTAAGTATTTCAATATAAAAATATAGTAATATTTATTACTTTCAATCTAAAATTTCTACTAGTCTTCCTCTCTCCTAAATACTTTGCTGTGCCCGACAGGGTCCATGATTGTTACCTAGCTTTTAAGCTGATCAATGTTACCATCTATACAACATTGTGGAACGTAAAATAAAATATGAATATGTGCGCTGTTGGCTGAAGGTCTTTACAGCTTCCCCCGTCGAGGGGGCGAGCGTGCAACACTACGCTCCAGACAGAAAGGAGAAACGGCCTCTGCTTGGGTTGTGAGAGTATATACTAGGTGTTTCCACGTGGTGCTCCGAACGGGCCGGCGGGCAAGGGATTCTTCGACCTCGTGGGCGAGGTCGGTATCTAATCCTGTGTGCGATATCTGTATCTGAAAGAAGTCAGTTAAGGGCATCGGTAGGGTTGGTGAGAATATGCCGCGGACCGCGTTAGGGGCTGACAGGATGGGAGTCAGATGCGTAGTCGGCGGCCGTTGCTATTAATTAGGGGCTCGAGTAATTGCACGCGATCGCAAAATAGCAGGTCGGCACCTTATTGATATAGGCGTAATTTTAGCTTAGTTCTCTAAGCATCCATTTATCTGGGTAGGATGTGGGAATTTTGGTTGCGTTCTGTTTGAAATATTAAATGGATATAAATCGATCCTATTGACTAGTTTGAGACAAATCCCCGCTACGCATTCTTGTACATCCTTAGTGGAAAAATAAAATTCGAATCATAACATAGTATATAGATTTATTCTTTATACTATGTATATCGGTGGTAGTACCTATATAGTATTTTGAATTGAGACCAATTTCCGGAGTTGTATTGTAGGCTTAGATCATTATGAATCCTTCCATTACATGGCAAAGGAGCAGGTATTGCCTTTCCCGCTGAATTATAATTGTTATCGAAGGTGGTGATGAGTTCGTTCTGAATTATTTGTGGCGAAGAAATCTGCATGTAAGAAATACTATGTTAAAAGTCGTTCTTACATTGCCTATGTTAAAATGTGTATGTATTTTTTGGGACTAAGCCCACCACACATTACCACCATTGTAACTCCGGTAAGCCAAGATCCACAATTGTCTCCTTAGATGACACCAAGATTTGAGCCTTGGGGTTTCCCGGGAAGCGCTTTAATTGTCTTGGAACGCGCAACAAATTTAATTAGAAAGAAAAAAAAGAGGAGTGCAAAGCGGGCGACACAAATAATGGCAGATCAACCAAAGAGAAGGAGACTACAACCTTAGAGACTACAACTAAGTTAAGCCCAGTTGTAAAGCACCACGGATATGATTAACGAGTTTTATCCCACACCCATTTTATGTTCTATTTATCGATTTATGTACTTACTGCTACTACTACTATTTATCCCACACCCACAAGAGATCAATCTTGTTTAGATAACTTTATTTTGAAAATGGACAATAAGCGCGCATCAGCTTTTATTGCCATCCTAAACACTCCTATTACAGACCATCTTATGATATTATTAAGCGTAACCAACATACCTAAGAATCCCGCTTCTACTAAAACGAAAATAAGATTTAACTTTGACCAAGCATGCAAGGATTTGGAAGAGAAACATCTTTCAAATTTACTTGCACACTCAGATCCAAATCTAATTACTGATTTACTTATATCTAATATAAGCATATGTCTTAAAGATAACCGTAAAATTTGCGAAATTCCTAGGGGTAAACAAATAATCAAACCCTGGATAACCAAAGGCAAACTACGTTGCATTAAAAATAGAAATGACTTGCAAAAGAAAACCAAATTAGATCCTTCCAATGAAATTTTACGAATAACATACCGTAGGTATAGAAATTATTGTAATAATTTAACTAAAAAACTTAAACATGAGTATGAATACGAGAAATTAGCTAATTCTGCTCAAAATAATAAAGCTCTGTGGAAGTCAATAAACGATATTACTGAATATAAGTCAGCAAATTCCCGAATATCATTTTGATAAACAGTAATTCGTCACCAATAGATTCAGTTAACACACTTAATGATTATTTTGTAAACATAGGACAATCTTTAGCTGAGAATATACAAAGAAATAGTGTTACACAATATACCAATTCTCTTAGATTTTTACCTAATACTCAGATTTCTTCATTTTGTTTTATTGAAACAAACCCTAAGGAAGTGGAACAGATACTTATGAATCTTAGTTCAAACAGCGCTCCTGGTTGGGATAATATACAAACTACATTTCTAAAGCAAGCCAAAAATATTTTAGTCCCAATAATTAGTAATTTAATTAATTTATGTTTCAAGTCTGGAGTATTTCCTAATGCCTTAAAACAGTCTATAATTACACCTGTCTATAAGAGTGGTGACCGGGAAGATTTTAAGAATTACCGACCAATCTCAGTTCTTCCCGCTATTACAAAGATATTAAAAAAAAAAAAAATATTAGACTACTTTCTTTTTTAGACAAATACAACATTTTATCATCTGCTCAATACGGATTTAGAAAAAACCTTTCTACGGATGATGCAGTATTGGCATTAACCTCTCAGATAATTAATACTTTGGATAGCGGTAAAAAGTGTATGACGTGTCGGTGCCCGCTCTTATTCAGAAGCTTGATAACATTGGAATTAGAGGTACCCCTTTGGCATTTTTTAAAAGTTATTTACAGAATCGTACACAACGAGTAAAAATAGGCAATGATGTTAGTCAGGAAGCGAACATCTCCTTCGGCGTGCCTCAAGGTAGTATTCTCGGCCCAACATTGTTCTTGATCTATATTAGAGACTTATGCAACATGAAAATTGAGGCCGGAAACATTATCTCCTACGCAGATGATACTGCTGTCATCTTCTAAGGTGACACATGGGAAGCTATACATGAATATGCGGAAAATGGCATGGCAATGGAAGTGGCTAAAATGTAACTTTCTCACTCTTAATACTAATAAATTTAACTATATTTGTTTTACTATAAATAAATCATCCCAATCCAAATTTAATTTTTATGTTAAGATTCATTACTGTAATAATTCTCTAAATTCAACCTGTTCCTGTCCTACAATAAATAAAGTTGATAAAATAAAGTATCTAGGTATTAACATAGACCAACGGCTATCTTGGCATTCTCACATAGAGCTTATCAGTAGCAGAGTAAGAAAGCTTATCTATATATTTAAAACTCTTCGGCATATTACTTCAAAGGATCTAATAAATAAAATATATATTGCATTAGCTCAACCTATATTGGTGTACTGTATTCCTATGTGGGGTGGAGCTCCAAAAATTAAATTCTTGGAGCTTGAAAGAGCACAACGATCGCTCTTGAAAGTAATGTATTTCCAGCCTTATACATTCTCTACCATAGAACTTTATAAATTTAGCAATCTTCTATCAGTTAGAAAATTATATATTTTATATCTTATACTAAGACTACATAGAACAATACAATTTGATCAACATTTACTCAATAGGAGAAGATATGATATTGTTGTGCCCACTCACCCCATTTCTACTTATTTTGCTCTACAACAGTATGCTAAGCGTTCTTCATTTATATATAATAAAATAAACGCAATTCAAAAAATTTATTTTATGAATACATATAACTGCAAAATGATATTAACAAATTGGCTAAAACTATAACATATGATCAAACTGAATCATTTATGGACATAATATCTTAAACGTAATATCATAGTTTTAATATACAATGCATGGTTAATTGTTTTGCTTAATAAGAACATGTGAACGCTACTCATCTGTATATTAATATAAACAACTTCCTAAAACATATTATATAGATACACATTAACGCCACTTACTTACTTTATACTGTATAAGTTGTCGTTTTGTTATTTTATACTTAAAGTAACTTACCTATCGTTTTAATTAGTTTTGTTAATTAAGAAAGTATTACAATTACTTTAGTTTTATACAAAACTTGATCTCAATTTATCTTAAAGCAGAAGAGCGGGGCCCCCTAACACAGGTATTGATATGCTTAAAAGGAGAGCTCCTTTTGTTAATTTAAGTAGATTAAGTGAAAATAAAGAAAATATATTTTTTATTTTATTTATACGCTACATGCATTGCGGATTCGGCAAAGAGAATAACGTGCCTGTAGGTTGTATCCTACATAACACATTACCTCACGTTCTTTTTTTTGATATTTTGTGTTATATATACATGTTTAACTATAAATTAACGTAGGTAAGCGCCCCACAAGGTGGTCCGATGACCTCGTGAAGGTAGAACATAAAGTCGGTCGTCGCGGCGACCTTTGGGGGAAGCCTTAGTACAGCAGTGGACGTCTTTCGGTTGATGATGATAACTACACACCTGTAGATAAATTGCGTGCTGGTGAAGAATACTTGACGCGTCTTTGTTATTAGATATTTATAGTGCTTTCTCTAGAAAAGTCAAGATCCGGTTATTAACAAGTATTTTATAAGATTACTATAATAGGGATTTAGACTCTGCTGATACGATTAAAGCTCAAGGTGTGATGAAACTTTCTCTCAGTGAACATCCCCGTTTTCTAAATAAGCAATATTTCCCCACGGGAGGTAAGGAAGGAAGTTTCTCTGACGTTCCCGACGTCTCTCGACGTCCGGCTGCAACTGAACAAACCGGCCGCTGAATTCGAAACCTCTACATTCACACGCGACCCCAAACACACCCAGCCTCTCGCCGGCATCGGCGCTTCACTCACCTTCAGTTGATAACCAACCTCATTGCCGCGAGCACGTCTCGATACCGGTTTCAGTACGAATCTCGTTGACCGCGCGACGTACGATTTCAAAAATCGAAACTTCGTTCGCGATTCGATTTGTATGATTATAAAATGGTAGAACTCGGTACTGTGTGAATACTGTGTTGTTATTTTTTTTTGGTTTATTTTTTAAAAGTTGGGATTTTATGGTGCAAGGGAGTGAATGTGAAAACTGGACAAGGCCAGGAAGGACGGGTCAGCTCTCCCTTCGCGCATCCGCGACAGGTATGTTTGATTCGGTGAAAACTGTTTATGATTAATGATATTATATGAGTGTTATTATTTTAATATTTTGTAGCTTGTGTTCACCGCTTATAGTAAAACTTGTTCAACTAGTTGGTATTATTAATGCCGTTTCAAATTTCGGTTTACTAATATATGAATATGAAATTAAATGCGATGTGCGTATTTTAAGACCTTTCTAATCTAAACTTGAACTATTTATGCAACAATGTAAAATTATTAATAAGTTGTAGGATCCTTTTTAAGGATAATTTTGTTATTAGGAACATTCTAAGTCTGTAGGTAGAGTTCTAGATAAGAATTAGATAACATATGTTATGTACGTATCTAGATTCTAAATAGCTAAATGAGAATGAAACCAAGACGAATAATAAAACAAACGTGCGCATTTCATTATAAATTGTACTAGTCTTTATAAATATAAATTGAATGCTGTTAAATAACCCGTTATACTCTAGTTAACACTTAGACATTCGTCATCCTAATATCCATACTGGAAATAACAGCTAAATACCAGTCAAAACCAGGCAAGGTGGCAAGACACTTCGGAGGTTCTACTAGCATCCCTTTTTCTTTCTCCATAAAGGAAATTTGCTATGTAAGTTCGTATCGTTTCATTACCTACACTCATGCGCATATACGAATATGTAATTGTATATATTTCACTAACATGACCCATTATTCAAAACAAAACAAGTATGTATGTTTAGAAACACGTAGCCCCATCCTAAGAATAATTCCTGCATCATGGGTGCGTTTACAAACATGAATTTTGTGTGTGTGTGTGAATGATCTACGCTGTTGGCCGCGGGGCCTTTACAGCTTCACCGGACAAGAGGGCGAGCGTGCAACTACTACGCTCGAGCCAGAAGGGCAAGGGGGCAACTAGCTCAAGGGCGCCTCTAGGGGAGGGCGTATACTAGATGTCTCGCCGTAGTGCTCTGCACCGGCCGGTCGGTGGGCAAGGGATTCTCCGACCTCGCCGGCGAGGCCGGTGTCTGATACAAACATGAAATTTACATACACCAGCACCTAAAGCGAAACAAGCATTGGTGCATCACATAAATATTTGTCACGCGTGTGGATCGAACCCGCGACTGTTCGATCAACTCTTCGTTTCACCTGTACATCGTACCTATCGTACCATCGTGTCCCCAGTGTCCATTAATAATATCTAGAGTATAACGGTTTAACGGTATTATGGCACAAAGAACCAACTATGCCTTGATTCCATTTAGAAACTAATGGGATACCTATTCTAGTTTTCTTCACTTATCTATATAAAACACTAGCAGTTTCCCGCGACTTCGTACCCGGTCAACAACAGCGCCACCTGCCGGGTCTATGTTATATAGGCTATGTTACTTCTGGATAAGGTAGCTTTATAACAGTGAAAGAACTTTTGAAATCGGTCCATTAGTTTTTGAGTTTATTCGTTACAAACATACAAATCTTTCCTCCTTATAATGTTATAGTATAGATAGCATAGACGTAGCCCTACAGTAGGAATTATTCCTTTGTCGTGAGTGCGTTTACAATCATGAAATTTACATACACAAACACCCAGAGCGAAAAAAATATTATTTGGGTCACACAAAGATTGTCCCGTGCGGGAATTGAACCTGCGACTACTCAATCCCGTGGTCAGAGCGGATTAAGCTCTTAACTACTTGGTCAAGCAGTCCCTATACCAATGTTCCAAGAATGTTGTTTTCGTGTCGTAAAGTTTTTTGACGTTCTTCTTCTTCTTCAAGTTATGGCTTCACACTAATTATAAGTGTATTTTGCCAGTGTCCAGTGAGATATATAATCGAGTTTGTTTAAATTAATTCGACTCCCCGATGAATTTGATGACATCGATGATAATGAAATTAATGAAGTACCCCACCCTGGATAGTAAAGCGGTGAATACTTTACATACCAATTGCAACGGCCGTTTTGAGGGAAGTCAAAAAGGCACGTTTTATCACTTTGTTATAATTACCTTCACTCATGCACGTAATGGTTAATATTCCACCAGCATTACACATTATTAGTCGAAATAACACAAGTTTCGGAAATTAAAACAATTTGACAACATCACTCTTCGACTTCCCGCCAAAACTCCCGCTTTTGACGTTTAAATCGAATCAATAATGTGATACTTGCCGGGTTTTAAAACTAAATCTGCTTTTTTTTGTGTTTTTTTTTTGTCACTACCCTACTTTTTTTAAGCAAATGACGCAAACGCACATTGAAACTCCCATGAAGGTCAATCGGATCTAGATTCTTGAATGTGGACCTGCCCTATTGTTATCATTTTAATAGCAGTGCGGTCCACAGCCTCATAACTGCACATTTTTTAACTACTGTCGCAGTTTGCCAATTAATTGCAAATTGAATCGTTCGGTACATAACAGTTATGTAGAAAAATGCGAACAGTATTGATTATTTTAACATTAATTAGCTTATTCAATCAAAATCAAATTGCATTTGCGTTTTTATGAAGTACACACCGTCACGCCTATATTCCCCAAGCGGGGGTGGCAGAGGTGTACTGAGTAAACCCACGTTTACTCAATACACCATGTAATAGGGAGCGAGCCTATTGCCATATACCGGGCACAATTCCAGATTCAGGACTCGTACTGGGAAGGTTTCGTTAGAAAAACTACTCTTATCCGACCTAGGATTTGGACCCAGGACCTCGTGATCACAAAGCGATGCGCTTTGCCGCGAGGCAGTTTCATGAAGTAATAATAATAATATTAGCCAGAAACTGTCCCACCGTTGGACACGGGCCTCCTCTCAAACTGAGAGGGTTTAGGCCATAGTCCACCACGCTGGCCCAGTGCGGGTTGGCGAACTTTAAGAAGTACCCCAATCATATTATGGATGCATTTATTTAATCTGTGGTGGAGGAGGTAAAATCTGTTGCAACTCTGTACTATCTACCTAATCTGCGAGGGAGCTGGCGTGATGAGTTAGATAGATGAATATTACATATTTTGACGACATGGTCTGATGGCCACAAGTTCGATTCGATTTTCGATTAAATTATCCCGTACGGGTGTACGGGATAATTTTTTCTGACCCATAATTGTTTACCGGGCTAGAAGTTGGTATATGCAAATTTTATGTTTGTGAACACACCCATGAGACACGAATAATAATTAGCGTAGAGTGACGGACGATTTAGCGCAGTGGTTAAGTTAAGAGCTTATGCCGCTTTGCCCACCGCACCGCATTTCGATAACCGCATGGGACAAATCTTTGCAAGACCCGCAAGTATTTGTTCGGTCTGAGTATTTGTGTAGGTATGTCTATTTTCATGTTTGTAAACTCGCACACAAAGGGATAACGATTTAAAAAAGAATACCTCCCATACGTTTTCCTCAAAGTGATCGGTGGATATGAACAAAGCACATCCTCATTTTCTCCATGTATTTTTTGGTATTCCGAACATTTTTAGGCACTCGAGAATGTAGTGGTTTCCACGCGATTTTTTCCTTCATAATTAGGTAGCAAGCAAATCTAATTAGCGTTATAGGTTTTATAAAACCAAAAGTGGGAATCGGGATTTAATAGATTCAATGTTTAATAAATCTGTTTAAATTAGGATCCCATCCATGGTTGCAAAATTGTATGAAATAATTATTGTTACATGTTATGCGACTGCCTCGTTGGTCTAGTGGCAAAACCCATCGATTTGTGATCACGAGGTCCTGGGTTCAAATCCTAGGTCGGACATGTTCTTCTAATGAAAAACTTTCCAGTACGAGTCCGGAGTCTGGAATTGTGCCCGGCGGTATATGGCAATAGGTTCGCCCCCTATTACATGGGACCTAACATCGTCGGCGAAACGTGGGTGTACTCAGTACACCTCTGCCACCCCCGCTTGGGGAATATAGGCATGACGGTGCTATGCGCAAATACGTTTAAATTAAATTTTATTGTGTAAATCGTAGCCACACTAAGAATTGTTTCTGTGCTGTCTTTTACAAACATAGAAGTTACATTACAAGCTCCCACACTGGACCAAATATGTGTGGATTACACAAAGATTTGTGCCGTGCGGGAATCGAACCCGCGCCTACTCGACCCAGTGATCGGAGCAATTCTAGCTCTTAACCACTGTACCGATCCGTCAAGGCACACATACGGAGATGTATCTCTTTGGCCGGATTGTAACTACTATTATACATAACTCTGTGTGTGTGTGTGTGTGTGTTCAAACACTAAATCTCGTGTATACGAAAACCAATTAGATAATTGCTTTACGCATTTAATACGAAAACCAAACTTCCAATTTGAAGGAGTTTTCTACCATTTTTCAGCTCTTTGGTACCAAAATTAACCATAACATTTAATAATTAATCAACTTTGTATGCATATTGAGGTGTGTGTAATAAAAGTACATTTAAAATACCCGCTATGCTTTGAATGATTATTAAATACTGTTTAATGCAGCGAACAGAACGAACAACAGTATTTTTTTACATTAAAAAAAATATGTTACTTTAAAAATAGTTGAATTCAGTTACCGAATTATAACAAACTACTTTCAGGTCTTGCGTTTATTATTTTGCACTTTGTATAAACTAGGATATCACTCTTACCACTACTAGTAATTGACGTTTGAACTGTATTATGGAGATTGATAGAAAACACGGATATCATAGGAATAAATTAAATATGTATTACGTTAGAGGTTTGTGTGAAGACGAAATGTTCGCGGATGGCTCGTCTCGTGAAAGTGTTGACCCCTCGGAACCGGCTCGATAGAGCGAGGGTTTTCCATTTGCGATACCTGTGTATAATACTCGTAATATTTTAGCCTATATTGTCTGCTGGGCAAAGACCTTCTCTCACAAATCGAGGTACGAGAGATTAGGTTATACTCACGCGGACCCAGTGCGAATTGGTGGCAGGTCTGTGGTCATCTGCTGTTGGATCTTACCAAGCCTATAAGGCTTCCAACTTGGCTTAACGATTATCACATTAACCCCTCGTTCGCACGGGCACATTTTTAACGCATTGTGCTAAAGCGATGTGATCGTTTTTCAAAAAATGTACCCTTAGCAGTTGTTTTATTCCAGCGCTTGATTGACGCGTGTTGAAAAAGCGCTTGTGCGAAAGTGAAAATGTCACAAACGGTCAGCCATCTCAGACCGACCGAGCCGAACGCTGCTTAAGTTTGGTGACCGGTAAGAACACCGCGGTCGCACAGCGCTACGAGCGCCTCTAAAAATTGCCTCGTGAAAGTGTTGACCTCTCAGAACCGGCATGATGAAGTGAGGGTCTTCTGCGATACCTGTGTATGCTGTAATGTAACAACAGTGTCAAGCAGACCAACTGCGCCCCGCGGCGTTTACGTCGATTTCTGAAGTTATGTATTAATTATTGGATAAGCGGGTTTTCTATCTGGTTTTATATATAACTAGCAGATTCCGGCCGGTCGACAACAGCGCCACCTACCGGGACTATGTTATATAGCCTATGTTATTTCTGGATAATGTAGCTTTCTAAAGGTGAAAGAATTATTAAAATCGGTTTAGTAGTTTCGGAGTTTATCCATTACAAACAAACAAACAAATTTTTCCTCTTTATAATATAAGTATAAACTAGATTTTGTGCCGGCGCCGCCTGAGTATATTTGTGATTCATTCAACAAGTACAACCCATCATTTTCAATTATTGTTTGATCTTTGTCAATTGTATCTTTCCTACTCTATCCCCATATCACCAGTTCTACCTAACTCATTTTGGTCAAACATTAGAAGTCAGCCTATAAGCAATCCTTACATACTCGCCTTGTACGCGGCCTATTAAGTTATTCTAAAGTTATTTTACGTTAGGTACCATACAATCTGCTTCCGTCGAACCACACTGGGTATATTTTATTACTTTGACAAATTTACCAGTTCTTAAACCAATTAATTCTTTATTTTTCACGTCTTGTCCACTCCCAAAAATCAGTGTATAAGTTTCTACTGTTTAAGATAAGTAATCCCCTTTTGTATATCTTAAGATCAGGGATCAAAGCAGGGTTACCTAATGACGATGAACAAGATGAATTTAGTTATATAAATCTAATATTACAGAGGAATTACTTTGGTATTTAATAACTCCATTTCCTGTTCTCTGTGCCTTTTCGTGTACCTACGTAACACAAAATTTTAGCAATCGGCTAAAACGGTTACATATTATTCGCTCAATACTTTACCGTTCTAGACGTACTTATCTAAGTATGTATGTAGGTTAGGTACTTCCTAACATACTTGTACATATCCATCGATAAATTACAATAAATACTTACGCAATGTCATCTTACTTTGCAAATTAGACATGCATTCTGTGGCGATCAAATGGATGCCAATCATTGAGGTCATTGATTCCATTCAGTATATTTTGATGTCCGTTAATTAATCTGGGTCTGAAAAGATGGACTATCATTCGATTTGCAGAATTATTTTGTGAGTCCTCGAGTATTCGAAAATTCGTGAGTCAGGCCTCTGCTATATTGTTTTCATAAAAGCAGATGCAGTAGGTCAATCCATCAATCAATCAATCAGCCTATCGCAGTCCACTGCTGGACATAGGCCTCTCATAACACGTGCCATTGCACACGGTCCTCCGCCTTCCGCATCCAGTCTGTCCCAGCGACCTTTTTGAGGTCGTCGATCCATCTAGCTGGGGGCCGTCCTACCTTACGCTTACCAAGTCGCGGTCTCCACTCTAGGACACGCTTGCTCCATCGGCCGTCGGTCCTTCTGCAGATGTGACCAGCCCATTGCCACTTTAGCTTACTGAGTCTGCGAGCTATGTCGGTAACTTTGGTTCTTTGTCGGATTACCTCGTTACGAATTTTATCCTTCAAAGAGATGCCGAGCATAGCTCGCTCCATAGCCCGCTGTGCGACTTTGAATTTGTGGACTAGTCCCACTGTGAGTGGCCACGTCTTAGCCCCGTAAGTCATAACAGGTAGGACGCATTGGTTATAGACTTTAGTCTTCAGGCATTGCGGTATAGGCGAAGAGAAAACGTAGTTTGCCAATGCAGTAGGTACCTATTGCAAAATGATGGTTTCAAGGAAAGGGTGTTCAAGGGCCTCTTTCACTATTTGACAATTGATGTTGCAAGTTCTATTTGCGAATATCATCATCTTTGTTAGGGCTACCTATCCACCGGTTGAACTAGGCAGTTTTAATTTCCGAGTAACGCTACTCGAGAAGTAACTAACAAGCACTTTACTCGAGGGCAGTGAAAGGGGCCGTAAGGGTTATTTTTTTAATATATGTTTAAATTAAGGGGTTAGCACAAAAAGATTGCGAGCGATTGAGATAGCCAGTTAATATGCCATCATTGTCACACTAAAAATTTACTAAATAAAGATGAACGTGTGAACAGCACGCTTACTCGTTAGCGACATGGTAAAGTTAATTCTTTTGTGCTAAGCCCTCTGCTGTCAATTTGATGTTTTGGTATTGAAAAGGTACAGATATTAACACAAATCATTATTTAGTTTAGTTTGACATAGATGGCGTGTTCGATAAAAACAGAAATTCGGAACAGTATCGATTTCTGCAATTCCACTTCGCGGGCAGAATACGGGTTCCGTTGTCGTAGCTCTACCATGAGTTACTTACAAAACGCACTCACAATTACAATCCTTTACATACAGCCCACTTGCGCAGTGATGCAGGAAAGTGGAGATGAAACAAAGTAATTGGGCTATGTATTATTTACATAACTAGCGTGCCAATTATTGTGTTCAATTTTCTTCTCCCTGCCGCGGTTTACATTTTTGCGCTGGCCTGTTTCATGTCTATTTCTCTGCACGCTGCCGCGAGAATGAGCTTATAGTTAGAGAGGAGCTGACAGTTTTGGATATTCGAAGAACAAAAATCCATATTGTGATTAGCTATTTTATTTATAACTATAGGTAAACTTGCAACTTACTACAAACAACAACAAAGAACGGGCAATAAAGAAATCACCGCCGACTACGAACCTATCTCCCCTACTATCAGCCGCTACCGCCGCCGGCGGCAATTTTTTCACCAACCCTCCCGGTGCCCTTACATCCCTTCTTTCGGATACAAATACCGCACACAGGATCAGACCCCGACTTCGCCGGCGAGGTCTAAGAATCCCTTGCCCGCCGGCCGGTGCAGAGCACCTAGTATACGCCCTCCCCCATAGCGATTGCCAAAGCCGAGGCCGTTCCTCCTTGAACCGCCCTTGTGCTAGTTGCCCCCTTGCCCCTTGCTCGAGCGTAGTGGTTGCACGCTCGCACTCTTGTCCGGTAAAGCTGTAAAGGCCCCGCGGCCAACAGCGTAGATCATTCACACACACAAAAAATCGGTTTTTATTTGTTTAAAGATTTTTTATTGGGTCATTCTGGGCCCTTATTCGCTATGACCAAAGGCGGCGCGTTACGATAACTTCGTGAAATGGTCGTGTAATGGTATTGGAGTACCACAAAAACTTAACTATGCCCAGTTTAGTAGGAGCCTTATTAGTTTGGGCGGCTCTAAAGTCTGGCCCATTTCACCCTCACGGAAACTAAGAAGTTTATTTATTTATTTATAATTCTATTGCTCGCTGCACTTACAGACTTGCCAAAAGGCATTATTTTATTACATAAAAAGAATACTTCGGAACGCACGTTAAGCCGTTGGTCCCGGTTACCACTTAATGTGGTAGTCATTAAGCCGAGTTGGAAGCTTTAAAGGCGGCTTGATAAGTTCCAACAGCTGGTGGCCACAAACCTGCCTCCACCAATCCGCACTGGGTCTGCGTGGTGGAGTATGACCTAATCTCTCTCACCTCGATTTGTGAGAGAAGGCCTTTGCCCAGCAGTAAGCAGTATAGGCTGATATTAAAAAGAATTCCATTCCTAATTGAATTAAATATGTCTACTTTGGGATTCTGAGTAATTAAGGCACTTGGTAATGAGATCGCTGCGGATCAGGTTGGTGCATATTGCGCTGTGTACGTGCGGACGTGCTCAAGTACCTGGTACAGTTATATTTGAGAAATCGCTTCTTAAACCATATTTAAAGCAGTGATTTTAAAACCTCTGCTAATTCTCCCAAATGTCGCCTCTAATTCCTCTGACCTTACACTTGGGGTATAATTATCGAACTGTGTGATACTGTTATTGGTTATTAATTTTAAATGTGTTTATTTCCGAAAGCACATGGAGGCGACACTTCGCGGCTCGCGCGCCGCAGCCTCCGCAGTATGATAATAGATCCGGTGCCAATACAAGAACCTCGAATTTCCAGTTATTTATTTGACGAGATTATTTAAATTAATGGACGGTCAAGTGCGTAACTGAGCAGAGACGACTTGTCTCCCTACCCAGATTTTTGTGTAAAAAATACAACAAATGTGTGTAAACCTTACCGAATTCATAAATACTCTATTGATTTTTAATGTGTATATAAATGTAGAGCCTACATGTTTCCGGGGCTTGTATATCAAATAAAGTTATCAATTTTTAGAATAAGTAAAAATGTACTGCGTTTTTTAGTTTATGGATCTGGCGTGATGATATAGATAGATTTCGAACCCATCCATATCAAAGTATTTTTTAATTTTGTAATAGACAAAGTAACATTTTCGCACCAAAGAGAATTCAACATATCCACAACGAATCATAAAACCAATTCTAAATTCAAATCATTCACAAATATGATAAGGAGGCAAGGACATCCACCGTATCGAGCCTATGCCTTGGGCTCGAAGCCTTAACCCTAATGTTGATTTACATGATCAAACATGGTCGTGCTTAGTTTATTATTATCACTAAATTATTTTAAGTTCAAGTTAATATTATGGTTTTAAATCGTGCTTATTCATTTCTTGCATTTGTTCTACTAAGATATTATTAGATACTCGTAATATTCATCAGAAAATGGCTACTTCGGTTCGTATTCTGCAGACTCGAGCTTGAAACGAGTGTGTTAGTTCTACACACGTGTGCCTAACGGTAGAATTATAAAGAACATTGCACACTTCCACTGTAAGCTAATTAGATAAAGGGTGGCGGGTGTCTTCAGGAATGGAACGATCTATAAAATTATTTTGGACGATTTAGCGCAGTGGTTAAGAGCTTAAGCCGCTCCACCCACTACGTCAATAATCGCAAGTTCGATTCCTGCACGGGACAAATCTTTGTGTGATCCACAATTATTTGTTCCGGTCTGGGTATTTGTGTATGTGAATTTTCATGTTTGTAAACGCACCCACGACACAGGAATCAATCCTAGTGTGGGGCTACGTTTTTAAAAAAAAAAAAATTTCATCGGGAAATTATTTTATATTACACACAACGAAGATCGGACGGGCGTTGGGGCAGAAAGATTCTAGAGTGGAGACCACGTATTGGCAAGCGCAGCGTAGGACGACCGCCTGCCAGATGGACCGACGATCTTGTGAAAATCGCAGGAAATCGTTGGATGCAGGTGGCATCGGACCGGTTACGCTGGAAAGCGATTGGGGAGGCCTATGTTCAGCAGTGGACAAGTATAGGCTGAAATGATGATGACACACAACTTGCTACCCTGTACTCTCTGCCTACCCCGCAACGGATCTGACGTGAAGATATGGATAAATAGAACAACTTGCTATGATGATGGCATATAGAATGATGATATTGGCGAAAACTGCGCAATTCCGTAGCTGACTGCCATTATGAAAATTTACGCTTATGCGGACCCTCGTCTTTTCTATTTTTCATTTTTCTCTATGAGGATCTATCGATGAGTTCGAGATGTGGAGATGAAGGAGAATGTTAAGAATATCTCGAACATCTCATGGGACCAATATACCGATACTGAAGCAGGTCGAAGCCAAGACAAGACTGTCTATCACCTGTTTAAAGCGTATCGTGAAGTACTTTGGCTTTTACATAATGTCAAAAAAGTCGGGGAGTCAATGGATGAAGACCTTGACGCTGCAGCCCGACGCGTTGCTCTATACAGATTTGCACCACCTTGGAAGCTACCCTGTACATCCGCGTCTGCTGCATGTCCTCGGTGACATGCAGCGCGAAACATATTAGAAGCCAAAGGTCTGGGAGAGTTCATGACCCTCGGACATGAGGAACCCCCCTCGAGGGGGAGAAAGTATTATGAAAAAAAAGGAATACAGATGGGAATGTTTATAAATTTTAAAATAAATGTTCTCGACTTCATATTTTGTCGGCCATTTTTGTTTTAATAGCGCCATCTTGCGGCTCACCTTGACATTTAGCGTCTGGCTCCGAGCGTGAATCCTCTTTTAATTTGCTCATGTATAATGTAGTGTTTGTCTTTTTACGTAGGTAAAATTAATGGTGTAAATTATGGTGTCATATTATTCAAAACTATATTGATAATTTTATTATCACGAATGAGCATAAGTCTTCTCGCTTTTGTGTCATTTTATTTATGGGCGTATTTTAATTCATTACTCTCTTTTAAGGTTCCTTAAATTTCATGTTATTTGTATTGATTAGTACCTCGTCAACATCAACCAGCCTGTATCTACCCACTATTAAGTGCAGGCCTAGAGGCCGTAGAGACAGAGTAGACTCTATCACGCCATTATTCAGAATCAGAATCATTATTTCAGGTCCTGACTAGTCTATTCCACAGTTTGCCGGCAAACTTCACAATGCCGGGGTCCATCTAGCTGACGGTCTGCCATTGAGCCTTAATAATGTTAATTAGCTTGAAAACAAACTTAGTCATAAATATCGATGTTTATGGTATGTTGATAAACGTAATCATATTACCCATATTTTTCGACCCTGAATAAAACCTTTGCTCTTATATTCCTTTTTCCTTTTTTATTTAAAAGTAGTACAAGTGACTACGGCTACAAATTTGAACTCTCCGGGCGCGTTCATTGTATAGTGAATCTGTGTGTAAACATCAACAAAGTTCAAGGTGCCAGTTGCATCACAAATGGAGTAATATCAAATAATGGCTACAGAACAGAACCGTTTTTATACTTTCAACGATAGAGGCGATTTACACGATGGCAGGGCCCATTGTTTAAATCAGTCGATATAGGTAGGTTGCGGGTTCTATTATGTACATAAATAGCACACGACACTTAGACTAAGACTTAAAGCGGCTTCACTTACGCACTACGTGTGTGTCATGACAGTGTTGGATTTTTTGACAATTTGCTCAAAACCTGTGAATATGTGCGTGTGCGTACTGCAATTTCTCTACTCTATGGGTACATAAATTTTATGCCATTTCGGCGCGCGCGATGCTTCATCGTAATTTATCTAAGACTAGCAGTTTCCCACGACTTCGTACCCGGTCGACTACAGCGCCAACTACCGGGTCTATGTTATATAGCCTATGTTACTTCTGGATAAGGTATCTTTTTAATGGTGAGAGAATTTTTGAAATCGGTCTAGTAGTTTTTGAATTTATAAGTTACAAACATACAAAAATACAAATCTCTCCTCTTTATAATATTAGTATAGATACCACATAATACCATAAATACGTTGAATACCTATTATAATAAACATGTGAAAATAAAGAGAATAAACATGTTGAATCCAACTTGCTCTGAACCAACAATTTGATAGTTAAATAGCCTAATTTCTATATAGGTTAGTAATTGTTTTATTAGTAGGTATTCAGTCTAAGTAATCGTCATCATCATCTCAGCTTATCCCCGTCCACTGCTAAAAATTCACTATGCAAGTACCTGATATGTTTATATCATTAAGTACTTACTACGAAATTAAAGCAAGTTAAAATGTGAATTTACAGTTATTATAATTATAGTATGGTATGGTATTAAAAATTAAGTATCACTTGCTTTAAAGGTGAAGGAAAACATCGTGAGGAAACCTGCATGCCTAAGAGTTTCTCGAAGGTGTGTGAAGTTCGCCAACCTGCACTGGGCCAGCGTGGTGGACTATGGCCTAAAC
The DNA here is from genome assembly GCA_905147815.2 of Phalera bucephala. Taxonomy (NCBI): domain Eukaryota; kingdom Metazoa; phylum Arthropoda; class Insecta; order Lepidoptera; family Notodontidae; genus Phalera; species Phalera bucephala. The sequence goes on along the minus strand of LR990629.1, from coordinate 7,263,789 downwards.
CCTCTCAGTTTGAGAGGAGGCCCGTGTCCAACGGTGGGACAGTTTCTTAACAGGGCTAATATTATAATTATAGTAAGACACTCATGTGGGCAGGCTCCCCACAATGTGGAGCGATGACCTGGTGAAGGTCGCAGGTAGAAGCTGGATGCGTACATCACAAAGCCGTTCGTTGTGGCGATCTTTGGGGGGGGGCCTTTGCCCTGCAGTGGACGTCTTTCGGCTCATGATGAAGGCATTCATAGATGGAAGAAACAGTTTTCGTTCCTTAAAGGGTTTTATAGATCTACCTATCTATCTATATCATCACGCCAGCTCCCTCGCGGGGTAGGCAGAGAGTACAGAGTTCCAGAGGTTTTATAGATGGTTACCAAAAAAGATTTCAAAATTCGTGTGAAAGAAATCCATGCAAAAAGCCAGTTGACAACGAATTGAGTTTCAATTGCGCTTCTCCCAAAATACTCGTAGCATTTGCGATTAAATAGGCTTTACTTCAGTATCGCGTGTTGTCAATAATAACCTCCGTTCGTGCTGCAAACCATTCTGCGGTGGTGATGCTCCAAGTGTTATTTCAAGACTTAAGACGGTGTATTTTTGATGTAGACGTCAAAATATTTAGTTGATATCACTATTTTATCACGGCATTTAGTCGATTTTTTACTTGTTACACTGGATCCGGTATTTTTTATACTAATATAATAAAGACGAAATAGACCGAGTCTTATCTGAAGGACAAGTCCGTAACCGGCGAGCGTGTATGAGACGAACTATGAGAGTGGAGGAGGAGGAAGCCAGAGAGGTATGTAGGGGAAGAACCTGTTGGAACTCTGTACTCTCTGCCTACCCTGCAAGGGATCTGGCGGGATATATGGATAGATAGATATAATATAGTAAAGAGTTTGTTTGTTCATTTTTTTGTTTGAACGCGCTAGTCTCTGTAAGTACCAGTCTGATTTGATTTTTTTGTTTTTGGTAGCTCAATGCTTGAGGAAAGTTATAGGCTATTTAACATCACGATGCGACCCTTAGGAGTCGAGCAGAAAATAAAGTCAGAAAGAATTATAAGTTAAAACGAAGTAATTGCCTTGGCAGGCGATGTGTTGCGACCGTATTAGCTTCGCGGTAAACGGCGGGTGAAACCGCGAGACAGAGCTAGTATAATATACAAAATCCGGTAATCGTTCGTTCCCGTTTATACAATTTACACGTAATATCAATTAAGAATGTAATTTATACTTATATTACTCTCAAAAACCTACTAAGCGAGTTAAATTCTGCGGTTGACTTACCTTTCTCCTTATACGGGTATCCAAGAATGTGTGGTTCTAATGTGTGATTATTTATTTAACTAGTTTTTAAAACTAAAGCTTTATAATATGTTTTATTAATTTCTGGAATGTAGTAGTATGTAATTGAAAAATAATATAACAAATAGGTACCTACTTATTTAAAAAAAACATTATCTCCACTGATATTTTAATATGTAATGTAAATTTGACAGACGAATTAGCACAGTGGTTAAGAATTTAAGCTGCTCCACCCAATATGTCTAATAGTCGCGGGTTCCGTTCCCGCACGGGACAAATCTTTGTGATTCACAATTACTTGTTTCGGTCTGAGCATTTGTGTATGTGAATTTTTATGTTTTTAAATGCACCTACGACACAAGAACCAATCTAAGGCGGCTTTAAAAAAAACAAAACATATCACCAATAATATTCCGTGTATATTATTTCATGTACTACAAATTCGACATTAAAATACCTCAAAAATTATTTAACAATGAGACATTTTCCATTTAAATAGAACATTTTTTACAGTCCAACGAGTAGCATTAAGAAAAAATACACAGTTATATACATTTGCCAGGCACGTCAAAATCATCAGAGTGCACCCAAATTTCGCCGAACACGTTAAGTCCGTTACGTACGTCATAGAAAACAATCCTATGGCCGGTATAATGTATCGGGAACAATTGCACACTCTAGACTGCTATCTAGAATATATTGTACACAGGACTACGACTTTGCCATCCATATCATGCGACACTAGAGACAGTGAATTAGTATTGTATATCCAAAATCCACAAAAAACCGTCCGTGCTGGCTTGAACGTCGACAAATTAAATATAATCAGAAGGCTTAGCACGAAAAGATTGACCCTAGCGTGACGCTAGCGAGTTGATATGCCATCCTTGTAACTCTACAAATTTACTTAATACACATGAACGTGACAGGACGCTTACTCGCTAGTGTCTCGCTAGCATAAATCTTTTCGTGCTAAGCCCTCAGTTTCAAGATGTCGTGGAACTTCCTAACTAGGCGAAGCACGGTTATTACGCCACCGATCGACAAATATTCCACTCTAACGCGAAATCTCTCGTTTAGGATCGACGTTGCCCAACTATTTACCTATTCAGACGACGAACGTACTTTAACTACGATGTTTGAGCAATCAACACAAAAATGTTCGTCACAAATCCTTTGCAATCAATAGAAGCACGATTGAATTGAAACTTATTGTAACGATTGTGTAGTAATTTTCTTCATTATGAAAACCTTTAAAGAGTAACAAAGTAGCTTATACTGTTTCATTGAATTAGAATCAGAATATTTTTTATTCATGTATATTGGTATATTATTATTAGTTTGCATATCTCTGCCTACCCTGCAAGGGATCTGGCGTGATGATATAGATAAATAGAGTTTGTTCTAATAGCCTATTCTGTATCCCACTGCTGGGCAAAGGCCTCCTCTTGACGTCTCCACACACATCGATCCTGGGCCTGTAATATCCATGTCTTTCCCGCATAAGTGTCCAAGTGGTCACGCCATCCTCGACCACGGCGTCTGTGACCGTCCTCAGGTGTCCATACCATGACGATGTTTGCCTACCTTTGTGGGTCTATACGTACGACATCTATCTATCTATCTATATCATCACGCCAGATCCCTTACGGGGTAGGCAGAGAGTACAGAGTTCCAACAGGCTCTTTCCTTACATACCTATCTGGCTTCCTCTACTCTCATAGTTCGTCTCATACACGCTCGCCGGTTACGAAGACTCCTGACTTGTCTTTCAGATAAGACCCGGTCTATTTGGTCAAATACGACATGTCCTGACAAATCCCACTTCAGCTTTGCCGACGTACAGCCTATATCCGTAACTTGCGTGATGGAAGGCAGCGTGGTGTTCCTGACGCGGTCCGTCCGTTTAACACCTAAAATGGTGCATTCCATTGCTCTTTGGAAAACCTTAAGTCTGGATTAAGATGGACATCATCATCATCATCATCATCATCATCATCATCTCAGCCTATACTTGTCCACTGCTGAACATAGGCCTCCCCAATCGCTTTCCAGCGTAACCGGTCCGATGCCACCTGCATCCAACGACTTCCTGCCATTTTCACAAGATCGTCGGTCCATCTGGCAGGCGGTCGTCCCACGCTGCGCTTGCCAATACGTGGTCTCCACTCTAGAATCTTTCTGCCCCAACGCCCGTCCGATCTTCGCGCTATGTGGCCCGCCCATTGCCACTTCAGCTTGCTAATCTTAAGGGCTATGTCGGTGACCTTGGTTCTTCTACGAATCTCTTCATTCCTGATTCGATCACGTAGAGAAACGCCGAGCATAGCTCTCTCCATAGCTCGCTGAGCAACTCTGAGCTTTTTTATGAGACCTATAGTAAGAGACCACGTCTCTGATCCATATATCATCACTGGTAACACACATTGACTAAAAACTTTAGTCTTTAGGCACTGAGGTATTTTGGATGAGAAAATGTTGCGCAGTTTCCCGAACGCTGCCCAGCCGAGTTGGATTCGTCGATTGACCTCTCTCTCAAAGGACATAATTATTAGTAATCTTCAGAAAAGTAACAAAATCTCTTTCATCAGTTTCTGTGGAGAAAAAGTACAAGAAACTCTAATCGACTGCTGGGCAAAGGCCTTCTTTCACAAATCGAGGTGAGAGAGATTAGGTCATACTCTACTTTGCGGACCCAGTGCGGATTTGTGGAGGCAGGATTGGGGCCACCTTCTGTTGGCACTTATCAACCCGCCTAGAAGGATTACCACTTGGCTTAACGACTACCACAAGAAGTGGTAGCCAGGACCATTTTCTTAATGTGTCCCCCGAAAGACAGAGACGCCAGCCTATGAAAATACCACTAACGGTCACCTATCTCAAACCGACTAAGCCGAACGCAGCTAAACCTTGTTATTACCAGTTTCTCTGATATTGATCCGCACTGATCTTAACAAGTAATTGACTCGTTTTATTCGATCACAAGCCGGATCCAGCTGAGTATTTTAGGTTCAAGGCTGTAACCGATTTTATTCAGTGCACTTGTTACAAAACGATAATATTATTATGCAGTTCTATCTTACGACATCAGCTTTGACGAAGATATAGATAACAATACAGAAATAATTCATAGCACGGGACTAAATTTTTTTAAGAAGGTATATTAATGTCTATGGATCGTCAAGAAATATACAGAGATATAATAGTGTGAAATTAGGGTTATTATATAGTCATTTTCCTACTTCCAGGGAAATATTTAAACAGGTGGGTACGCACGGGTACTTATTAAAAAAAGAATTTGGGTAAATTTCGTAGCAAACGGCAACTCTGCGACTGTCATGAAGTGACCATTTCACTTGATAACAGCGTTAGTTCCGTGGGACACAAGATCTTTGTATGACTGTACAAAGTTTGAGCTATACCACGCCACTAAGTAACGTTAGACACCGACTCAGTAACCTATATTTAATCGAGGCTATGATGCTCGAGAGGGACGGGGTCTCTTACAATAGGTCTTATGAAAAAGCTCAGAGTTGCTCAGCGAGCTATGGAAAGGGCTATGCTAGGCGTTTCTCTATATGATCGAATCAGGAATGAGGAGATTCGTAGAAAGACTAAAGTCACCGACATAGCCCATAGAATTAGTAAGTTGAGGTGACATTGGGCGAGCCACATAGCGCGAAGATCGGACGGGCGTTAGGGCAGAAAGATTTTAGAGTGAAGACAACGTATTGGCAAGCGCAGCGTGGGACGGCCACCTATTAGATAGCCAACGATCTTGTGAAGCTCGCAGGAAGTCTCTAGATACAGGTGGTATCGGACTGGTTACGCTGGAAAGCGATTGGAGAGGCCTATGTTTTGCAGTGGACAAGTATGAGGCTGAGATGATGATGACTTGATGCCACAGAGATATTTCGTGGTATCGTTCGTGGTAACGCTTTAGCGTTCAAAACGTCACTCGGAAGTATAAAATAACCTAAATTACATACAGATCGCACATTTAGTTTTATTTCAAATCATACAATCATAAAAATGCGCACAGTAAGTGCAGTGGTCCACTTACAATGCGATTGTTACCGAAGGCGTTCGACATTGCTTAACCGGGGTCAACGACTGCAGTCACAACAGATTGGCTGAGTGGCCGATTGAGCAGATCTGTATTTATATTAACACATTTTTAATAAAGCCTTCACGTTTTTATTTTTTTGAAGAGATATAAAACGTGATTTTAGTATATTTGGTCCAAAATACAATAAATATATCTAATATTATAATATTTGACGGACGTTAAGAGCTTAAGCCGCTCCGCCCACTGGTTCGAATAGTCGCAGGTTTGATTCCCATACGGGACAAATCTTTGTGTGACAATTTTTGTTTCGGGCTGGGTATTTGTGTATGTAAATTTTTATGTTTGTAAATGCACTCACGACACAGAAATAAATCCGAGTGCGGCCCTACTTTTTTATTTAAAAAAAATGTATTACATGTTAGTGTAACGGCTAGCGAGTTGATATGACATCCATGTCACACTACAAATTTACTAAATAAATATAAAAGTGGCAGTACGCTTGTTCCCTAGCGTCACGCTAACGTCAAAAATTTCGTGCTAAGCCCTCTGTATTTATATATTAACACGTTTATAATAAAGCCTTCACGTTTTTAATTTTGTGAAGAATTAAAAAACGTGATCTTTCGTTCCATGATCTTTAAAAGTATTAGAGATTTTATTTTTTGTATTTTGGACCCATATAAAGATAGTGAGCCTGTTGTCACTGTTCGTGCAAAAAAGGAATGGTTACTCGTCAAGTCTATATTCCCCAAGTGGGGATGGGGGAAGTAACTTGTGTACTACACACCTACATTTTAACAACGATGCTAGGTCCCAATGGCTACATTTTTTTTTTTTTTTTTTTTAAAAACGTAGCTCCACACTAGGATTTATTCCTGTGTCGTGGGTGCGTTTACAAACATGAAAATTCACAAACAAATACCCAGACCGGAACAAATAATTGTGGATCACACAAAGATTTGTCCCGTGCGGGAATCGAACCCGCGACTATTCAACACAGTGGGCGGAGCAGCTCAAGCTCTTAACCACTGCGCTAAATCGTCCGTCAAAAACGTCCGTCAAAAACATTGGGCACCCACTACTAAGTGCGCGAGCTTATTGTGCCGTATAATGAATGATACGGGGCACATTCTCAGACTCTGGACTGGTACAATAATCTTCGATAGATAACCCGCCAATATCACTTTGTTTAACTTAGGATTCAAGCCTTGCACTTCGTGTTGTCGCCAGCCCCACGATGCCTCATTCATATACAACATACCCAATATACAATGTATACCGCTTTTACCTGGGGAAAATCCTGCATTCCACGCCTCGAAGGAAGCGCGCGAGGTGTGTCAGATTCCTACCGACTAAAAATACCAGGGTCGCCGACATCGGCCCTTTGGGTCTTAGAATCTCCGTATGGAGCGGTGCCCCTCTTGTGCCGCGCTCCAAAGCGCCCGCTATCGGTGGGAGAGTAGATAACAGTTCCTCCCTGGATCGACACGCCGCCGTTCTCCTCCGGGTCGCTCGTAAAGGACACTCAGGGTCCGCCCCTTACGCCCGCGACCCCGAAGGCCCCGCCTGCTGTTATTGGTGCAGTGCGGTATTACGGCGCCAGATATTACGGCGGCGGACACCAGTTAGCCCGTATTCTTAAGCCTCGAGCTATTGGGCTGGGGGCCTGGGCGCCGTCACCTTCGTCGAACAGGATCGGCCTCCATATACCTAAAACAGGTTTCTTTCTTTTTAGATACGAGTAACCAGGCGAGAATCTATACTCTATTATAAATCGATTATTAGGGTTGCTCTATTTACAAAAAGTAAACAATCGAGTGCCACTTTTTTTTTCCTTACAACACCAAAGTGTGTCAATCACGTTCTCTAAGCTCGTCACGGACTAGCGAAAAAAGTTGAAAACAAAGTTGTACCTCATTTCACTTTCGTCGAGACTGTAGCGGTAATCGTACCGCATGCCCGCGCTTTTGCATACCCATATCAAAATGCAGTAAAGTCCCACCTTTAGGAACGATGATATAAAACTGAATTTTGTTGTCTTATCGTTAAAGTTTAAATTTGAATATGATATTGAATGTTTTAATACGCTGTTTCATAATTATGTTGGTAGTATATTAAACAGATTTTTTTGAAAATATTGTTAAGTATTCTGCGATGTAGGTAGTTACTTTCTTTTTTCTGTTTTGGGTAGTAGTATTAATGCCGAGTGCCAGAAGGTTAATGCTATTGTCTTTTGTTAACGGTGAAAGAAAAGATAGTAAGGAACCTTGCATATCAGAAGAACCTACGAAATCGGAAGTCATTTCATGATCATTAGATGGCTTGGTCTAAAGGTATGACGTTTGACGCTTCTTCATTAATAAAGTTGTGTTCGCATGAGACACTTTTGTCACACAAAAACATTTTTTGGTCTGAGTATTTAATATAAGAATGATACCTCGTGCGGAAAAACGTTATGATAAAAATATATTTTTAAATGATTTATAGTCTATTTCTCTGCTCAGTATCACGTGAGTGGGCGGAATGTTACCCAGAAATAAGATCGTTCGAATACTTATACAGAATGTAACTACTAACAGCCAGTTTCAATATTTATCTCAAGGAAAGATTTGCCCACTGCGGATAGAATTTTGACATATTTTGTATGGAAAATCTGTCAAAATTCTACTGCCAGTAAGCAAAGCTATTTATAAGTTAAATATTGAAACCGGCTGTAAGAAAATAACAGATACCTACCTATTGTAGTAAGACGTGCGTGTGCTTGGCTATCCAAAACTAAAAATGGTTATCAGCATGTTAAAAAACTATTATGCTTAATCTCTCTCTCTACTGTTATGTGGAGCCGAGGAATGCTTAATCTCTACTGGTATGTAGAGTCAAGGAATTGCCTTAGGATTTTCGAGATTTTACATTTTAATTTTCCGTTCCCCCTAGTGTTCATATTAGTAAAAGAGATGAGACCTAATATCGAATCTAACAGTCATAATAATTATGGTTTTGTCGGCTTAGGAAATGAAATAGAGTATTCAGTATTCTGTAGAGTACTCACGCTATATCTTAAAAACCAATATGGCGTTTTGAACAAATACCCTTGAATATATTTTTAACAATTGACTTTCCTCATTTTTTCTATCGCATCACGTTCTCTTCAATGTTGTTATCTTATTTTCCTTAACTAAGTTTATTGTCCAAAATCCCGGCCAAGGGTAGATTATTTCGAGAAAACCGAATTAAAATATAAAAGTTAATTCGTTGTTTTCGTCTGTCCTTCTTTCACGCTTTAACCGCTGTATCGATTCGGATAAAATTTTATGCAGATGTAACCGGCGGCTGAAATAATAACCATAATAATCTTTATTAAATTTTTATGACTTAGGAACGGAAATTTTTATAATACGCTTAAGGTTAAAGATATCTGATATATAGGTAAATTAGCTTGTGCATTGATATCATTTGGTGTATTGTTTATATTTTTGACATATATTTTTTAACACGTAGTAATTTCGAGGTTGTGGATTAAAAGTCAACATCATGGCAGAAATTCGAAGTCAGACAAATTGTAGTTTTTCTATCTAAAAGTTCTGAGTATCAGTCTGGAGTCTGGAATTCTGCCCGGTATAATAATGATAGGCTCCCACCCTATATCATAAGACCAAAGATCGTCGGCGAAAGGAGGGCGTGCATAATACACTTCTGCCTTCTGCTTGGGGAATATAGAGTGTTTATTTTTACAAGCTTTTATTTAACTTGGACTGTTAGTATGTCTGCGTGTGTGTCTTTCCCGTTTAAATCTTGTAATCCATTTTTCAAGCACTTTTGGGTATCCGATTGAACTGAAATTTGACATACGTATGTACGTTTGATGACAATGTAACGAAATGGTGTCATGGAGCTGGTCTGATGATGGAGTCGGAAGGTGGCCGTAGTAATTGTCAATACCAATCTAAAAGTAGGCCTGTTGTAGTAGTGTTGTAGCATGTGGCGGTTACGTTTTATATTTCAGATGTTCCTACCGCCATCTTCCGACTCCATCGTGTAATAACCATCTCCATCATCTCCTATTAACTACAACCAGATAGTTACCACAATGGAACCACCAGACTATGAAATATAACACCGCCGTATTTGGGCTTGCTGGATTTGTCTTGACGAGTATTTTAAATCCGGATAGTGTCCAGTGTCTGATGATGGAGCCGGAAAGAAGCCATAGGAACTGTGTTTTTGCTATAAAAGTTTGTTTTAAAAAAGTTATTCCAAATTTTAAAATTAAATTAAGTGTTTTTAAATTACACTTTTTAGCGGCCAATTCTGGAGTTTTTGACAAGTTATGAAATTGAGTAGATTTTTTAAAGAAGAAAATTGAGAAATACTACAATTTCCCGCCGTTGGTTATGAAGGTCGGACGAACATGTGTCGTGGCGCGAACATCACTTAATCTCGGCCGTGAAATTTGGAGCGAAGAGCTAGATTTTTACCATTAAAAGCATTATGTGGGACCGTTAATGCGGATAGTAGAAATAAGAAAATAATAGTTTACTTGTTTATCGCGTTATTGAACGCTAAAGATAAATGCGTAACGCGAATAAATGATCCTGCGATGCACATTGCTCTACAATAACTATCCATACCAATATTTAAACGTGAAAGTAACTATATCTGTTATCTTTTCACGTCTAAACAGTTGAACATATTTTGATAAAATTTAGCAAGGACTTCCCATGAGTGTTGGTAAATAAAAAAAATTGTCGATAGGGCACGTAATAGTTTCTGAAAAGAGAGCCTGAAGATTAGTTTCAAAATATTCTTCTTCTTCTTTTGTTTTAAGGTTTAATTGTGTACACACACTTTTTGTTTTGTGTGTGTGAATGATCTACGCTGTTGGCCGCGGGGCCTTTACAGTTTCACCGGATAAGAGGGAGAGCGTGCAACTACTACGCTCAAGCCAAAAGAGCAAGGGGGCAATTAGCTCAAGGCTGCCTCAAGGAGGAACGGCCTCGGCTTGAGCAGTCGCTATGGGGGAGGTCATATACTAGGTATCTCGCCGTGATGCTCTGCACCGGCCGGCGCCGTGTCTGATCCTGTGTGCGGTATCTGTATCCTAAAGAAGGGATGTAAGGGCATCGGGAGGGTCGGTGAGAACATACCGCGGACAGCAGTAGCAGCTGATAGGAGGGGAGTTATGTTCGTAGTCGGCGGCGGCTACGATTAGCGGATTCCTATGGATTGGACGCGTGTACGAAATCTCGGGTGGTTGCCTTTTTAATCTATCTATCTATCTATATCGTCACGCCAGATCCCTTGCGGGGTAGGCAGAGAGTACAGAGTTCCAACAGGAAGATTGCCTTTTTAATAAAGGCGCGAATAGGTTCGAGAGCGAGATCGGAATGAATATCGACCTTCCGTATGAACCATGGGGCTCCGACGGCTTTGCGGACGAAACGGCATTGTACCGATTCGATGTGTGATTAATAATTTCTAAGGGACATTTTACTCCGCTAGCAGATCATCGGCAAAGCGCATCGCTCTGTGATCACGAGGTCTTAGGTTCAAATCCAAGGTCGGACAAATGTAGTTTTTCTAACGAAAAAATCTTAGTATGAGTCCGGAGTCTGGAATTGTGCCCGGTATATGGCAATAGGCTTGCCCCCTATTACATGGGACCTAACATCGTCGGCGAAACGTACACGTAAACGTACACGTACTCAGTACACCTCTGCCACCCCCTCTGGGGAATATTTTTTTTTTTCAGATCTTCGGTTAAAGACGAGCAAGCACAAAGGCTGCTCGGTTACGGACTCGCTTGATGTGCGGTCTGAAGGTCATGGTCACTTGTGTGTTCTGTGTCTATTACTATGATACATATCTTCCAACCGCATTTTCCGGGATGTGGTCGCTAAGTTATATAAGAAATTTGCTTTGACTTTGTGGTTATATTGAATTAACAAAGACTAGCTTGCGACATATAGGATCTTCATATTTACCGTTTCTTTAGAAATATGTTATTTCACCGCATATAGAGAGAAAGTGTTGATTCACCACTGTAACCGTTATACAAAATCATTGTTGAATCATTTCATCTTTAAAAAAAGCATTTTAGTACATATATTTGTACGTATATAAAAATATAAGTCAGTCTAATATTGTGTAGTCTGCAGTCATGTGGTAATGTTGCGTCCGAGATACACTTATTTATTATATAATACTTAATTAACGTATCTCGGTAACTGCTATTTATTGTACTAATATAAAAAAATGCTAAGGTTGAAATCTTTGTATGTTTCTTACTTAATCGCGCCTAAATAGCTAAACAGAAACAATATAATAAAGAACAAAATATATAGCATTAAATTACTTACGTCAAAAATATTGCGCGAGCAAAGACTCGTAATATTTCTTCAGTATAGTGTTCATATAGGCAAGCCATTGCCATACCATTAGGTATACACCTCAGGCCAATCTTTATGTCCGCTCTGAATTTAGCCGCGTACCGACCGACCGAGTCTAATAGGCGTAAGAGATATGCATTTGCATGTCTGTTAAGCCTTTTCGCCTTTTAACAATCGCATTGCTTATCCCGATATGCCTTGCAAGCGTCGTAATATAACTAACTTTCCTTTATGCGCATCGGGATGCGACTGTATTGGCCATATTCAGAGCAGTCATGTAAATTGGCATAAGCTGTACTTATGTAGTATCAAATAATTTAGATACAAAAGAATATTAATGTAGATTTACGTACGTAATTAAAATATTGTTCAAAAAAATGGTTTCGCTCTTATCAAATTATTTCATTTTTCTATATTATTCGTATTTGAAAAAAGAATTCGTCTCCATTTTCATTTCAGCCATTTTGGATGCATAGTTGATTGCGTAGAGTACCTAGGTGGTGCTTATTATATTTGGATAGCGCACCAATCGCGAATAATACATGTGCGATTCGTATAAATTAACACTCGATGGGCATCCCATTAGCAAGTGGAGATGGCGAGTGTTATGTCACGGCCAGAAATACTCACGAACGTGTTTGATCATACAATTATGTGTTCACGTGATAAAGCTGATCATGTTCACTATTATAAGTTTAAAGAAGTTTATTGTCTCATAAATAATCAGAGACCTCATAATCGTAAGTGTATTGTAATGTAATGTTTTTACGACATATAGGGAAAAAGGCGGTCTTGAATTGTTGATGCGTCGTCTCGGATAATAGAGCCTATGAGGCCGCTTTTAAAATATATAAAGGCTCTTCGAAGTCACAAAAGAGTACCGTTGTCTCTATTTCAAGGAATTTAATTACGAGAGTATTTTATATTATTAATCTCTACTAAGCAGTGATAGCCTAGTGGTTAGACCGTTGGACTGCAAAGTCAAAGGTCTCGGGTTCGATCCCAGGCACGCACCTCTGTCTTTTCGAAAGCATGTGCGTATTAAAAATTAATTATCACTTGCTTTAACGGTGAAGGAATACATCGTGAGGAAACCTGCATGCCTAAGAGCTTCTCAAAGGTGTGTGAAGTTCGCCAACCCGCACTGGGCCAGCGTGGTGGACTATGGCCTAAACCCTCTCAGTTTGAGAGGAGGCCCGTGCCCAACAGTGGGACAGTTTCTTAACAGGGCTATTATTATTTATTATTTATAATCTCTAGGTGCCTTTAGATATATCAGAAGAAGAGATCGCCACAGATCATGCCCCATGAAAAATACTTAAGGTATTTACTCCCTTTTCTCCTAATGCCATGAGTACATTATAATAATAATAATATCAGCCTATACTGCCCACTGCTGGACAAAGGCCTTCTCTCACAAATCGAGGTGAGAGAGATTAGGTCATACTCCACCACGCATGACTACATTACTTGATAGATTATTATTGAATTGGCCATATCTTTAAGTTAATATAAAGTATTTTTCCACCGATAATATTTAGGGTCTTCCAACCTCTTTGAACTTTACCCAATTTTGAGCTTAACGCGTTTTAATCGTCCATTTAAAGAAGAAATGTTCTTGCTTCCATATAAATATCAGTTTTTAGATTTATCCTACAGGGTACACCCTATATCCATCTAATCAGATCCTAGTATTTGGGCGCAGTTAATCTTTATTGTCTACCAAATATGAACTCTATCGGCCCCTACACAAAACAAGTTTGATAAATTATTAATATATTCGTTGCAAGTGATCGCTAGTGTTTGAGCTATTTGACCTTACTCTGGCATTTATACGGCCACCGACTTAAGAATTATGCTGACAACACCAACAAGTAATGTAACTAATTGATCTGTCCAAAGTTGCTAATTGTCAAAAATAATTACAGATTTATCATAATGAGTGGGTTGCGCTTTGGTGTCATTGCTTCCTGAGAAAAAAATATAGATAGGTATGTTTTTTTAATTTCTTATTGAAAACAAAGATAACAACTCGTATACAGTCTCATATAGTTGAAGGAACGAAGTATGGTTTTATTTGGGCTATGTATTATACAAGTAAATAATAATATATTAAATAGAAATTATGTAAACATTAAGATAATTCATTCGAATTTCAAGAAAACGACATTTTCTATTATAATTTTTGTATATTTTAATAATGTAATAATAATCTAAATAATTTGAATTGCAAATTAATAAAATATGGTCAGTACATTACTTGGACGGTAAAAATTGGACGGGTATATGAGTTCTATTTTTAAATAAAGCATCATTATAGGTGTGACCACTGTTCGGTCAGTAACAATGATTTAACAATTTCCAATGAGTATAATCATTGACATTTATAAAACCTTAAAATATTGTCGGTGACCCTTATTGCTGGAGTATAAGATTTAGAATTGCATTTTGTTGCTTGAATAACTTGTTAAATGTTTTGGTATTCACATAAACATATTAAGTTACCTTCTTATTTTATTAGAGGTCTTATGACAGTGCATTAGAGATGGATGTTAATTAAAATGTTACCCAATAAAAAATAAATAAAATGCGTGCCTTATAAAATAAATTTGCAATGTCAAACATGTACAATTCGATGGCCGTACATTCCATGTTTTTTTATATAAAAACCTTTCGCTTAAAAAATAGCCTAGTAAAATTTAAAATATTTAAGGTGCGCCGAATTCAACGGTTTAATTTATTTGAATGCCATAATTACTTGCATTACCAACTGTTTGTAATTTAATATATTTAACATTTGTAACAACGTAATTGCTTATTATGGAACAAGAAGAATTTAATGTATCCCATACGTTCTCAGTGGTTCGTGAAACCCTATAATTTAATACTCTGTGTGGAAAATTATTATGGTATGGTTCCTGGTAAAACCTGTGATCACAAAGTACATGATTTCCATCCTGATTTTGGCTGATTTACGCGTATTAAGTAGTTAATAATAATTAACACTGCGCCATGGGAGCTCAGGAGAAAACAGGCAGCAGTGAGTGGCGGAAGTCGTTTCGGACGGCTCCTTATTAGACCAGGACCCAGGACCAGGACCATCCCGACATCCCGTCAGTTTGGAAAGAGCAATGGGAAAATTCGGACGCCTACCAGGGTAACATCACCCTAGCCGACCTCGATTGTAGTACAGGGCTTCAAACAGCAACGGCTGGTGTGGTCCTCCATCAACCGAATCAGAACCGGAGTCGCAAGGTGCAATTATCATCTGCACAGGTGGGGCACCACTAAGTCTCCTTGTTGTGACTGTGGAGACTTAGTGCCGACGAATCAACACATCGTGGATGACTGTCCCACTCGAAAATTCAGCGGCGGATTCGAGGGGCTACACCAGCTGACGTCGAAGGCTAAATGCCTCTTCCACTCTGACATTAATTGTTCGTGGGTCGCATTATTAAAAGTAATGATGATGATTGATCCGACTGATTTCGGTCATGGCGACCATTTTGACCCCTTGTCGGTGTAATGGCGCTGGTGCGCTCGAAGATGGCTTATGTATCTTTGCGGCGAAACTCCGTGCACACTGAGGGCACGTCAGTACGCCGTACTCATAATTGTATGTTATGGCAGCAGGTGGGCGAGCCTTTAACTGATTGCGTTTGGCATCCCGCGCCATTCTGGCCGCTGTGCTGCCAAACGTTTCCAACGAGAGGGCTCTATGTTGCATCTCTTTATGTGTCACTTTTGGACATCCTTGTACCGGAGGAGGGGACCGCCATGATTCCGCTTGCCCTTCTCCAGTTCAGAGTAGAAGATGCGCTTCGCCACTTTTTCCTCTGTCATACGAGATACGTGACCGCACCACCGAAGCTGTCGACGCATTAAATAGGCCTCAATGCCACCAACATTGATTTATCGCAGAACTTCGGTATTTCGCACTCTATCGGACCATCTGATCTTCATGATGATATGGAGGCATTTAAGGTGGAAGCGATCCAGAGGGCGAATGTGGCGGCGGTATACACACCACGTCTCAGAGGAGTATAGGAGGTTTGGCAGCACGATTGCCATATACACCGATATCTTAGTGGGCAACTTAAGGTTATGCGAGCAGAAGACCTTGGTACATAGCTTGCCGAATGCCGCAGCTGCGGTTACAATGTTCCCCAGATAACGAACACATACTGCTTTAGCCCATACTCACCAAGTTTTATGGTCAGTGTCCCGTGACCGTATATGTCCAGGGACATCACCTCCGTCTTATTGACACTGATCTTCAGGCCGAACTTACGGCAGGCTTGGTGCAATGCGGACATCAGCTGTTGTAGCCGTCTAGGGATTCTGCTAGGAAGCACAAGTCATCAGCATACATGATCTCAGCGATCAGTGCGTAAAAGACTTTAGTGCGAGCCTTAAGTGTAGCCAAGTTGTAAAGGCTGCCGTCTGTGCGGAAACGGATGCGGACTCCTTGAGAAATAGTGTGTAAGACCTCAAACTACCACCGCAAAGTATAACAAAGTCGGCGCTAAAACGCATCCTTGCTTCACCCCACAGGTAACGGGGAAGAAGTCTGTCTGTTCACCGTCTACGGCAACGCAGCATTGCATGTCGTCATGCAGGAGTCTAAGAAGTCTCACAAACTTTTCCGTGCACCCGAGCTTACCTAGCACCAACCATAGACACGCCATACGATGGTGATGATAATTCAAGATGACTTAATGAACACTCATTAAGTGATCAAGTATTTATTGCTTCTTATTACTAAATTCTGTTTACACAAACAGAATTTAGAAATAAGAAGCAATAAATACTTGCGACTTACTTACTGAATTTAATGTTTACACGCATTTTAGTCACTTAAAATGAAGTTAACTACATATTAAGTGTAAATGAGCCTTTTATTCTGCCATATTGCTACTCATCAAATACTAAAGCGAGTCTCTATTAACACGAAGAAACAACATATAATTTTGTCTTAATAATTAACTTGTAATGTAAGCAAATAGTCCGTATCTCCCGACCCCTGCCGCCACCGCCGGCCGCGACATGTTCTCTCCGATCCCCCCGATGCTTTGTCATCCATTCTTTCCGCTCAGAATACGGGCGACGACGACGTAGTCGTAGATCCCCTCCCATAGCCGGCGGTTGACCGGTGCACTTAGTAGTGCACCCCGTCCCCCCACAGCGACTGTCCCAACCGAGGGCGCCCTCGAGTATGTCGCCCCTTGCCCTTCTGGCTCGAGCGTAGTGGTTGCACGCTCGCCCTTAAGTCCGGTGAAGCTGTAAAGGCCTCGCGGCCAACAGCGTACATCACTCACACACACACACACACACACACACACACACACACACACACACACACACACACACATCTAGTTTACATTGACGTAACTAATGTGTACTCGTTTGCCTTTATTTTGTTGTTTTCGTTGTAAAAAACGGAAGTCTGTCCTACCGGATATGTTGAAATCCATCATGGGAACCGATGACACGCCCTTGGTATCGATTGAATCGATTATATTCAATTGTGCCGATAACGATGATAGTTAAGAATCGACAGGCGTGTAAAAATTGAATGGTTCCCTACCCTAGTGTGGAGCGCGGGAGCGCGGAAAGCAACTGCACGGTGATTGGCTGATTTAAAACAAAATGGTCGAGTTACATACGATTCTTTTTGCAGGAGATTCAGAGAAGTAAAATCAACACTTATAGTATTTTTCACATATGATGGGTAATAACGGTTCTAATTGCCAAACGAAATTATACTTTATTTAATAGCAATAAGAGTCCTGACCTGTTTCCAATGTGGTTTTATGCCTTAACATCATTGAAGTAAATATTAATTTCGTTTGGCAATTAGACGGACGATTTAGCGCAGTGGTAAAGAGCTTAAGCTGCTCCGCCCACTGTGTCTAATAGTCGCGGGTTCGATACCCGCACGGGACAAATCTTTGTGTGATACACTATTATTTGTTTCGGTCTGGGTATTTGTGTATGTGAATTTTCATGTTTGTAAACGCACCCACGACACAGGAATAAATCCTAGTCTGGGGCTACGTTTTTAAGATAAAAAAAAACTTTAGAACTGTCACTACCCATCCTATGTGAAAAATACTATAATGGCCGGTTTTAATATTCAAGGATAAATTTGCTTCATGTCAGTAGAATTTGGACCGATTTTCCATACAAAATATGTCAAATTTCTATCCGTTGTAGGCAAATATATCCTTGAGTTATATTGAAACCAGCCGTAAATGTATGAAAATATTATCTAAGCACTTACTACATTTACTTTGTAATTATAGAAACATAAGTACTCCAGGGCCTAAAAGATTCTATAAATGATAATATGACGATGACGCGCAGTGGTTAAGAGCTTTGTGTGATCCACAATTATTTGTTTCGGTATGGGTATTTGTGTATGTGAAATTTCATGTTTGTAAACGCACCCATGACACAGAAATAAATCCTAGTGTGGTGCTACGTTTAAAAAAATTATAATCTTAATTCATGTAAACTTATGGGGGAAGACGATGAGAGTTTTTTTGCTTAAAAATATACGTAAAACGGCAGACCGACTCGTTGCTTCAGTGGCGGAGACCATTAGATCTTAAGTTTGAATCCTAGGTATAAAACGGTATGGTTCTATCGAACATATCTCATTAGCGCTCTGGAGTTTCCGGAGAGTCCGGAGAGAATTGTACCCGGTGTAACATAATGTAAATAGGCCCGCCCTCTTATTATATTGAGACCCAACATGACATGTGGGTTTTTACGCTACGTTACGCTTAGGGAATATAAAAGTGTTTATTTTTTTTAACACTGTCACGCCTATATTACCCAAGCGTGGTTGGCAGAGGTGTACTGAGTACATCCACGTTTTGCCGACGAGCCTATTGCCATTTACTGGGCTATTCCAGACTCCGGACTCATACTTCGAAGTTTTTATTAGAAAAACAACATTTGGCAGACTTAGGATTTGAACCCAGGAGCTCGTGATTATAAAGCGATGCGCTTTGCCACTAGGCCAACGAGGAGTCAATTAGGAAGTTATTTTTTTTTACGTAAAACAAGTAAGAGATAGATAGATAGAGTATTCTTTATTGTACACCAGCGAACAAAAAAAAACAATGTGATATTAACTTAAGATAGAGGCACAATTGACGGTCTTATTGCTAAGAGCAATTTCTTCCAGACAACCAGTACGTTGGAAGAAGCAACAGGTAAAAATAGAGGGCAGTTGGTGGCGTACACTATAAAGATATATATTCTATAAAATACTATAAGATACATACATATTGATACACAGGACTTCATATACTAAACATATAAATCTAATTCAATGCAATTATGCGTCAATTATTAAATTATCCAACCAGGAAAAAGTGATCTTTAACCATTGTTTTAAAAGAATGCAACGTCTTTGCACGTCGGATCGTAACAGGCAATGCATTCCACAAGCGTACAGCTTGATTAGTGAAGGATTTATGAAAGAAGTTTGTGGAATGCATTGGTGTTTTCAGCCTCAGATTCTCTGATGACCTTAGGAACCTCGAATGCGTTTCATGAAGGAATTCAAACTGTTTTTTGAGGTAAGAGGGAGTTGTCGGATTATATAAAATGTTGTATAAAAGCGATAGTATGTTAGCATTCCGGCGATGGCGGATTGGCAGCCACTTGAGTCTTCCACGAGTCTTCTTTGAGTCTTCCAAGTAACGTCTGAGATAACCAGTAATATAGCCATTTAGTTACAAGGAGTTAAATGTTTTAAGAGCTACATGTAAGCTGACTTAAAAAGATTATAATCACTGCTCTCGGATCATTTATCATGTGGCTCATCTTTTAAACCAGTTTAGACGTGTCAGCGAGTGGATCTCACTTTCATTTTTGTTTAGAGATATGATTTATTTCAGAAATATTTATTATTAAATACAAGATCCTGTATCTCGCTCTTGTTAGACGGGGCTAGCGGTGATAATGAAATTATATGAAATGCTTGACAAATAGACCCACACGAGAAAGGAGGAGAAACTATCTATAAACAAGAAATGATCTATCTATCTATGTATATCATCACGCCAGATGCCTTGCGGGGTAGGCAGAGAGTACAGAGTTCCAACAGGTTCTTTCCTTACAAGAAATGATATCTTGCCAAATCTTCTATGCAAAACAGAGCAAATAGATGCATGTTATAAAATTAAATAAATGTGTATGTCTATCACAAAAAAAAATACCTAATAACAAATAAAAAAATGTATTCGAGTCAATAATTTTTATTGTGGTTACAGTTACAAAAGGGTTCCCTATTTGATGACGGTCATGCATATAGTGCGACAACGATCTTTTGGCCTGTAAGTGAATGACATTAACAGGGGGGCGTTGGTGTAAAATTAGGGTTATCATTTAGTAAAATTTTCTAACTTCCAGAGGAATATTTCCCCGGGAATCGGCATCTCTTCGACTGTCATGAAGTGACATTTCACTTGATGACAACGTTAGTTCCTATTTGAGTCGCGGGCCAAAAGATCCTTGTAACTGATGTTCTATAAAGCCGATGACATTGTGGAGTATGCCCGCAAGAAGTTCTTGTATACTCTGAGGGTCGAGAAGTTGAATTCGCAACACAATGCGGCTTTTAATTCCTTTGTAGTGCGAGTTCCCACTGCCAAATTGGAGACCTTCATGAGCGAGGACTTCTGGCCGAAGAGTGTCGTTTTTAGAAGATTTCGTGGGAGACTGAGAGATACCCCCGTACAGCGCAACATGTCGCCGGCAACACATGTTACTTAGTTTATAAGTTTTTATATATTATATGTATGTTAGTCTGAAAGGTATTTATTCTATGGACCCGTAAGTTTAACAAAATATTTGTGTAAAATTTCATTGCCTGGATTAAATGACTTATTATTATTATTATTATATATGTATCTCGCTGAGATTCACGGGCTTTACCCGGACCTTTGAAAGGCTTGCATGGGGACATGGGTCCAAAACGTAGAGGCCCTTTGCGAGAAGTTAATGTTATGTAAGCCACCTGCTGAGATCACTTGCTGAAAATGAAGAAACATAACCAGCGAACTGACCCTGGCAGGTGCAAGGACTATTGTAAATTATGGAAAGAAAACAAGGGCTATGCAAATGAGGTTTGATGGACAAAAACTGGGCTATTTCAAAGGGGACGGACACCGGCCATAATTAGTAATACCTAATAATCCGTGGCCGGCGGTGACTCGCCGCTTACTAGATGGGCCCTCAAACGGTCGTCCTAGGACAACTGAGGGCAACACCGGTGTGAGCGGCTCAGGGGTGTAGAGAGGTGTGCTGCGCTTTCTCCGAAGTTACTCGCGGCGTTATGCCCTTTAACACTTCCACCCCTGGAGTACCGATGTACCGATGTACGAATGCGTTCCTACATCGATATGTAGGAACGCATTATCTTCCTACGTCGATATAGCTCTCACGGCTCCTCTCTGGACGGCCAATTAAGGCTAGCCAGAGCCGAGTCCTGCGGGCACCCTTCGGTTTCCACTCGACCGACGAAGACACGTCGAGTTGGGGGTCCTGACCCACTCTCTGAAGCACTCGGGTCCGTGGTGTCGTTACTCACCAACAGCTCGCAACAAGCTGCCCTGCGGGCTTATTATTATTATAAACATCATCATTGACATTATGTAATCATTTGAAAGAAACTAAAAATGCGAAGAAACAAAATCAATAAGAAGATAACGGTACAATAACGTGTGAGCTAACTCTGATTGAAATAGGACAGCTTAAAATGCCCCTGGTCGTATATAGCTTTTATAGCATCACCAGATGAAGGAATGAGCGCTAAAGATGCAGCTGAATTATTGCATAAAAATTGTTAACTATTAATGTTGTTATGCATTAAACGACACAGTTTCTACATAAGTTATTACTCAAAAAATTATAACTACATTCTGAATCACGTAATAATCCGCTGTAAGATGTTAATAAAATCTTTTGAAATCACAAAGTAATAGGTTTGTAGTTTCCATTCTGCATATAAAATTTGGAAAATAAAGGAATTAAAATTTCCCATAAGGTGGACCGATGACCCCAAGTCTGCTATTTTTACGTAATTCGTAATTATGACATGCTAAAACATTTGTTTAATTACAATTATGCCAAAAGCCGGTAATCTACTTTTATGTTATTTTATTTTGACACAACACAGATTATTATCAAAACATAACACTTAGTTCTAAAGTAATGGCATAGATCTGGATTGTAATCCAAAACATGTGCGTTCAGCTAATTAAAATTAAGAAACTAACGACAAACAAAAAAATAAGAAAGAAGTAAACACATTATTTAAGAGGAAACACAGGTCCAGTACACATCTAATAACATAAAAACACAATAACTATAAGGGTGGGTAACCCAATATTACAGAATTACTAAATTCTTTATGGTCTTATTAACATGTAGCGACCTGTATACATCGCTACATAGTTGCGACTACTTACCAATAGATGGTGCTGACGATTCGCCATACATGTCTAGAACGCGATATTAGAGTGTGCACGACGCGTAACATATATACAAGCCCCCGACAACAACTCTAGGGGGAGAGTGGCAGGCCCCGCCAGACATATCACCCGTCTGGCTGGAAGATTTTCCCTTTGACAAATCATGCCACAACGTTCCTGCCACAAACAAATACCGACAAATGTTTTAAGTAGTACGCCTATGGAAAACCATAAAGACACCATTAAATTAACAGATTATTAAAACTAATAACTAATGATTATGAAATCAATGAACGATAATTTTACTACAATTGCAATAGCAGACTTGAAGCCCTGCTAAAGGTTGCCGGTAAAACTGGGTGCGTACACCATGAAGCCGGTCGTCGGCGTCGTGGCGATCAATGGGGGAGCCTTTTATCTTGCTGTGATCGTCATTTGGCTAATTTACCTTTCTATAAACCATTTCAGAGTATAAGCGTCCTCCCTCTTCTGTTATTCTTAGCAGTTCTGTGCTGATCTACTCCAAGTTCTTCCCCCAAAAACTCCACATGTCACCCAATCAGTCATTGGTCTGCTCAACTTGTATTTTACCAGTTCTTGGCCACCATTCCGTGAATTTCTTTAAACAATTTATTTTGTAGAAACCCTGCAGGGGCACAAATTGCTAATTTAAATATTTTTTAAATCTAACTGCTTTTCTTTTTCATTTAATTCCCTTTCTATTGTTTAAATGATATTGAGTCCATAGTTTACCATTTAGCTCCAGTGTGATGCCATACAACCGAGACATGAGAGTGATGACGCTATTTTTACAAAGTGTCTCACGGATCCCGGATGGACCAGCACCCATTCACGAGACTACTGAAACAGCTATCACTTCCATCAATGTTGATGATGATATAAAATTTAGTTCAAGTTACAGTCGCCACGTATCGGTACCGTGCTTTTACATAACTAGTATCTTATTGAATACCAAGCAGCACATCGAATCAAACAAACAGTAAAAATATTAATTAGCGACGCATAACTATCGTATTGCTAAATGTCTAACGTAATCATGGCAATTTATTGCGTGCCAAGCAATGAGCATTGGGAACGCATCGATTGCGGCTCGTAAGGCAAAGCACACACCTAAGACAACTATCGGGTTATAAAATAGGCGCAGGATCGACTAGACCACAGAAATCATCATCGTTATCACAATTATCATCTGCCCATCCTCTTAAAAATACTCTAGTTTTTGGTCCAGTTTTGGTTTCTCCCCATAATGCATCTGCCGGGGTCAGTTCGCTGTTTATGTTTTCTTCAGTTTTAGCAATTGAGCAGGTGAACTTTTACGTGACAGACAATTTAACGCAGTTGTTAAGAGCTTAAGCCGCTCTGCCCACTGAGTCTAGTCGCGGGTTCGAGTCCTGCACGGGACAAATCTTTGTGTGATCCACAATTATTTGTTCCGGTCTGGGTATTTGTGTATGTGAATTTTCATGTTTGTAAACGCACCCACGACACAGGAATAAATCCTAGTGTGGGGCTACGTTTAACAAAAAAAAAAAAACAAAACTTCTCGTAAAGGGCCTCTACATTTTGAACCATGTCTCCGAGCAATTCTTTCAAAGGCCCGGGTAAAGCCCGTGAATCTCAGCGAGAAACTATTTAAAAGTCCAAGCACAGACCAATTAGAGAACAAGGGTCCAAATAGTATGAGTTGCCGGTCTAAGATACCGGAGCCATTAAGTTTTATACGTGAGCCAATTCCGATTTGTTTTCGTTTTAAGCCTGGATATGTATGTAATCCTCATCAGCATGATACACATAAATTTAAACTGTTTTCTGTGTCTGTTTTACAAGAAAAAGTTCTACTTTTAAATTAGTTAATAAACTGCAATGACAAGTTATACTACTGCCAAAGTCTACTTTTGAATATATTTTTAATATTGTTTTGTTTTCGGTCAGATAAATTCAGATTTTTGTGTGTTCCGATCTGCCAAATTTACGACCTACATAACTTTTAAGTTGTGTATGTAGTATTGGGAGCAATCCATGTATTAAAGCATACTTTAGACAAGTATCTCAGTTAAAATTGTCTAATAGCCACTTAAGGGTCCACCGCGTTCGACCATTTATCGATCGGAACTGGGACCGGGATATTTCACAAAAGGATAAATAATAAGGGACGGATATATTAAGCGCGGTGGATATATTAAACAAAACTACACTATGAGTCAAAAACTGCTTTACAAGAACTTTATTACAATTATGATATATTTAAGTAATCTCTTGATAAGTTAATGCAATAGAGACTTCAGATTTTTTTCTATCGAGAAAATTTATTTTTATCATTTATTCTTTTACCAGATACTAAAATATACGGTCAAAACCATATTTTGGAATATTAAGTCTCTAATCCATATACTTATTGAAGTAAATGGAGTACAAAACTACGATTTTTTCGAGGTAGCTCCTTTAAGATTTGGTGTCGCTAGTGCGTGCACATAATTTCCCAATTAGGCTTTGAACTAAAATTTCTTAACCAAACAGTCTTCTGTGTGGTACATAATAATACAATAATTAACACATTAATTATCAACGCATGAATAAACGGCAAGCTCGTAACAATGGCTTTGTGGGTATATGTTAATTTTGCATTTCTTTATCGACTTCCCATGGGCATCAATACGTAATGCTGTTACGCATCAGGGGTCCCATTGAGTGATTACAAATATCATTGGCACGCAACACCCAAAGGCATCGTTACTTCAACATTACAAAATAAAATGTTATTGGGTATAGATTGATACAATGCGTTGTAACAAAAGCCCTTGTTGAAGCATCAACGTAGAAATCTACGATTTATTTAATGGTTTGATCCGAAGACGGTGAAATCGTCAATACTGTTCTGTTCTCTATCTATCTATCTATATCATCAAGCCAGATCCCTTGCGGAGTAGGCAGAGAATACAGAGTTCCAACAGGTTCTTTCCTTACATACCTCTCTAGACTCTCCACTCTCATAGTTCGTCTCATACACACTCGCTAGTTACGGAGACTCTTGACTTCTCCTTCAGATAAGATTCGGTCTATGGTAAGATAGTCTAGGTCTGAATCTGTTCTGTTGATTATAATATATGTATGTGGCCTGTTGATGCCCATTTAAATTCACAACCATTCTCCCTCTCCTAGCAGATTCAAAGTTAAAGATTATGTCAATTATGACGACGTCTTTGTTAAGTAGGGTCCTTATTTGCTATGACCAAACACGACGCGTTACGAAAACTGACGACGGACGATTTGGCGCAGTGGTTAAGAGCGCAAGCCGTTCCGCCCACTAGGTCGAATAGCCGCGGGTTCGATTTCCGCACGGGACAAATCTTTGCGTGTCCCACAATTATGTGTTTAAAATAAATATTCTAAAAGAATGCAGAAGAAAAACAATTTCGTGAAATGATCGTCTGTATGCCTAGTGCTATTATAGTATTTTTTTACATAGGATGAGTAGTGACAGTTCTAACTGCCAAATGAAAATAATATTCAATTCAATGGTGGTAAGGCATAAAACCATAAGTATAGAAACGGGCATGCCTCTTCTTGCCATTGAATAAAGTTAAATTTCGTTTGGCAATTAGAACTGTCACTACCCATCCTATGTGAAAAATACTTATAAACGATCATTCACGAGGTTATCGTAACGCAGGTAACGCACTCGTTTCTGTTTTATTGGTCGTAGCGAATAAGGCCCCAGTTTGAGAGTTGTCCGATCGGCTCACTGAATCAAGTAATTAATAACTTCGTTTCCCTCACAAGGTACAAAATTTTTACTACAAATATTTGTTTTCCCTATATTTTTACATGTTAAATTCATATTAGGAACCGCATCGGAATAATTCATAGTGCGGGAATCGTTTTCTCTTTAAATAAATCAGACATAACATAACATAATCAGACACAAAATTAATAACGCCTTGAAAAGAGATCTGTTGGAAATGTATAAATTTCCAAGTGCTACGCTCTTAAAAATAAAGGATTCGTGAGAGAAGAATTAATCGATTCATGAATACCATAATGGTTTATCGGAATGTTTAAAAACATTCTGATTCTAATCATTACGCAAGTAGAAAGACTTATATTTGTGTTCTATCTAATAATTGTATGTCAGTTACTTTTTCAGACAAATCGTTTACCGTCTCTTTTTCTCTCGTTAGTTGATAAGCCTTTTTATTCGAAGTGAAAGTGGGCTGGAATAATTTTGGTGGTGCGCCGTCAACTGTGGTGTCTCATTAAAACAGCGATTAGGAAAAAAACACTTATGTCGGCTAACTAGTGTAGCGGCAAAAAACTGAGACGGTAGAATTGGTCAAACATTTGTGCAAGTGAGATTTTAGATATTGCTGATATTATTAAAAATTCTAGTGTCTCGTAAGTCTAATGGTGCTTACTACGGCTGGCAATCACGAAGTCCAGGGTTTGTTTGTTTAAGTTAGAGATTTCTAGTCTTAATACAGGTGTACAATTAAATAGTAGTAGTTATTTATTCGAATTAAATTATGACTTACGGGGCCGAGACGTGGCCACTCACAGTAGGACTAGTCCACAAATTCAAAGTCGCACAGCGGGCTATGGAGCGAGCTATGCTCGGTGTCACTTTGAAGGATAAAATTCGTAACGAGGTAATCCGACAAAGAACCAAAGTTACCGACATAGCTCGCAGACTCAGTAAGCTAAAGTGGCAATGGGCTGGTCACATGTGCAGAAGGACCGACGGCCGATGGAGCAAGCGTGTCCTAGAGTGGAGACCGCGACTTGGTAAGCGTAAGGTAGGACGGCCCCCAGCTAGATGGACCGACGACCTCAAAAAGGTCGCTGGGACAGACTGGATGCGGAAGGCGGAGGACCGTGTGCAGTGGCGCGTGTTAGGAGAGGCCTATGTCCAGCAGTGGACTGCGATAGGCTGATTGATTGATTGATTGATTTATTCGAAATTACAAAGCTATAAAGCAATTTAGTCAGTGTCTTTTGCACTAAGTATTCGACTTGTGTCACAGAAATCCGAAATAAATCAAGAACGTCGATAGATTATGAATGCTATACAACGTAATTTCTGAGTGTGCTTTGTCCTAATCGACCACTGAATCTAAATGTATTATGTGTTATAAAATACCTAAATTAGCTAAACGGCGATTTAAATTACATTTTTAAACATTGTTTGATAGTACGCCAGGTTTCCTAGTTAATTTGGATATCGAATTATTTAAGAAAACGGTAATTAACTCTTTATAACCGAAGGTTTTGTTTTTTATTCAATTTATAAAGCATCCATCTAATTGTGGTGTCTGCGTTTTGTATTATTTAAGTAACATGTAGCGTATGACTTTTTTTATGTAGTCCTCGTAGTAATTTTTTATGTAGTCGCCTCGTAAGTTTAAATGGTGCTTACTACGGCTGGCAAATACGAAGTTTGGTTTGAGTTTTAGGTCGGACTAAGTGTGGTTTTATCGACATTCTCAGCAGTCCGAAGTTTGGAATTATGGCCGGTATTATGGTAATGGGCATTTTCTATTCCTTACTTTGGGATCTAAAATTATTGGCGAAATGTTCGTGTACTCAGTACGCCTCCGCTCCTGCTTGGGGAATATAGGCGTGATGGCGTGTAAGAAGTGATTGTATTTTACTTCATCTATACAAAAATTGGAAAAAGGACTCAATGTGCTTGCAATTCGTAGTCTTTGAGTGAAACTGTAAACCTTCCCAATAAACGCTGCATAGCGTATGAGTAATTAAACATTGTTTTCTCTCTTTCTGTCATCTGTCACTTGACATTCGAAAGAAGAAAAGAAGGCATTCTATAAGTCTACCGTCACTTTATTATTTATTAGTTTATTAGTATGGGGATAAGGGCATAACTGAGTTTAAACTATCTTTTGAGCCTATTAATATATACCAGATTTTATAATTCCCTATGTCTTAAACTCCTGTTATAATATTTTGCGGTCACTGGAACGATTAGGGGGCACAGCTATGGTAGTATACAGGTTCAATCAGAACCGCATTGCAGAAGTTAATTTATACAAGGTTTATTGTAAATAAAGCCATATCTCAGAAATCCTGATTAGATAACTGTTTTACAAATTAAATAAAAACCAATTTTAAAGGTTTTCTCTTCATCTTTTCATAAGCATTTTTATACCCCAAGAAATAATCAAACTTGTACGTGTATGTGTAGCGATTGAGAAATATGTCTTGCATTTGAAATTTCCGTATTGCTTTGAATCAATAATAAATTTAGTTTGTTATAGTGCACTTAAATTTTAAAGAACGAGTCTCATCTGAAGGACAAGTCAAGAGTCTCCGTAACCGGCGAGCGTGTATGAGACGAACTATGAGAGTGGAGGAAGTCAGAGAGGCATGTAAGGAAATAACTTGTTAGAACTCTGTACTCTCAGCCTTCCCTGGGTGGGGTGGCTGGGGTGATGGTTTGGATGTAGAAATTTAAAAAAAAAAGGAACGGTATATTAAAAATCAATTCAGTTGCCGATTTAAAGCAAACTACTTCCAGGTCTTGCGTTAATTATGTTACATTTTGTATACTTAAATATTTCGCATATTTGCGGTAAGTGGAACACGCCCAATGTCCATGGGTAAAAGAAAGGTATTTCACATAATTTTACGTAATAGAATTCTTGACATTTTTAAAACATTGCTGTTTAATCGATTTCTTACAGATTATGAATGGAATATATAAGCTCTAATTTAAATGACCTATATGTATTACAAACAATACTTAGGCAAATTTTTACTTGACTTCAAGTAAACTCTTATCTCAAAATAACATAAGAAAAAGTACTTAAGGTACTTAACTTGAATGCTAGATTTAAACCTAAAAATACTAATATTGGCTGTGTCCTAATTTTAAAGCCGTATGCACATTTACGTAAGTTCCCAAAGCGAATGCAGATCTACGGCATGAAGCCAGCGATCGGATAATTACGGACAGCACGCGATGTGCGAGCGAAGGCATGCGTGGCATGCGTTCCGTTCGCAATTGTAGACGCACCTTAACACTTCAAATTCCTGTGTTATTATGAAGTTTAGAGTAGATTTATAGTCTTATTACAGGTGTACAATTAAACAGTAATATTTATTTATTAATTACAAATTACAAAGCTATAAAACAATTTAGTCATATTTGCAACAAGTATTGGACTTGTTTCACAGAAATCCGAAATAAATCCAGATCGTCGATAGATTATGAACTCTATATAGCGCAATTCCTAAGAGTGGTTTGTCCGCAATCGACAACTGAATCTAAATTTAATATGTGTTATAAAATAACTAAATTAGATAAACTAAAAAATTTAACAGAAATTAAAAACAATACGGCGATTTCAATTGCATTTTTAAACGTTATGTGGCAGAAACGTTGTGGCCGGAATTGTTCAAGGGAAGATCTTCCAGCCAGACAGGTGGTGTGTCTGGCGGGGCCTGCCACTCTCCCCCAAGATTTGTTGTCGGGGGCTTGTATATGTGTTACACGTCGTGCACACTCTAATATCGCGTTCTAGACATGTATGGCGAATCGTCAACACCATCTATTGGTAGTTAGTCGCAACTATGTAGCGATGTATAGGGGTCGCTACATGGCTCCCCTCCGAGACCGGAGGTCGTGTTTCTTTTTTTAGAAGTCGCTGCGTCGTGCTCGTAGTGATGAGCTTGCAAGTGCCGAGTTGCGCGTAGTCTGCGGTGAGTCGAGACTGTGTGCGCAGATGCTCGAAGTCTTCAGTGAGTCGAGACTGAGCTTGGAGTGTCGACTGTTGGTGGCGAAGCCCATGTGATGACTGTAGTCCACTGAGTCGGTTGAGTGTCAAGAGTCGCCGAACCATGTCGCCTGTGAGTAAGCTGCCAATGGTCCGTTGAGAATGATGAATGGCTTGCTGTGTGACTGCTGCTGTTGAATCTGAACGACCTTTCGTGGAGGGATGTACGATGATGATGACGATGACTCTGCAGAAGGCTTGCTCGAGGGTCATGTCGGTGGTCACCAATGTGGCAGGAGACAGGAACGTTGTGGCAGGATTTGTCAAAGGGAAGATCTTCCAGCCAGACAGGTGGTGTGTCTGGCGGGGCCTGCCACTCTCCCCCATGAGTTATTGTCGGGGGCTTGTATATGTGTTACACGTCGTGCACACTCTAATATCGCGTTCTAGACATGTATAACGAATCGTCAGCACCATCTATTGGTAGTTAGTCGCAACTATGTAGCGATGTATAGGGGTCGCTACAGTTATATCATAATACACCAGGATTCCTAGTTAATTTGGATATCAATTACTTAAAAAAACGTTAATTAACTCTTTAAAACCAAAAGTCTTGTTTATTTTATTTTTAAAGAACCATCTGAGCGGGCGTGTTTGCATTTTGTGTTATTTAAGTAACATGTTGCGTATGATTTTTTTTATGTAGTCCTATACTATGCACTATGCCTGTATTGTGTCGTGCATGCGTTTACACATATGAAATTAACATACACAAACACCCAGCTTAATACAAACATTCATGAGTCGTACAAAGATTCTTTTCGTGCAGGGATCGGACGAGAAACTACTACGCAAGCAGGGATAGTGAGTAATCTAAGTCCCCTAATACTCTGATCTAGAAAAATATCAAAAATACTATTTCCTTAACATGCACCCATGAGATTTCAATGCCTATAGCTAAATTCATTGCGCAAAGCATGCGACCCTTAAACCTCAAGAACAAGACCATCATGGAGAGTTTTGGCGGGAAGTCGAAGAGTGAAATTGTCAATTTGTTTTAATTTCCAAAACTTGTGTTATTTCGACTAATAATGTGTAATGTTGGTGGAATATTAACTATTATGTGTTCTTATATGTGCATGAGTGAAGGTAATTGTAAAAAATTTATTTATTTATTTTATACTTTATTGTATACAGTTAGAAGTGAAAGAAAAAAGTTTATATTTAGGCAGTATACAAAAAGGCGAGCTTAACTCAAATATGAGTTATCTTCCAGCGAACCTTTGAGTGTTGAGAGATGAAGAGAAGAATAAGAGGGCAGTTATACAATATAACGTCAGAAGATATAAAATAAATACTGTATTTTCAAATAAATACATATATTTAGTACTTACGATACAAATATTAATATATATAATTATAATATATACATAAACATAAATATCTAAATGAAATCAAGATAGGAAATGTTCTTTGATTCTTCTTCTGAAAACATCCAGAGAAGAGCTTGCACGAATGGAACGAGGAAGTAAGTTCCATAGACGCACAGCACGCACAGTGAAGGACTCGTCGTAACGACTGGAATAATGAAGAGGGGTACGAAGAAGGAGAGATGTAGCTGTACGGCAGGGTTTGTCCCTTGGAATCAGGAAGTCAAAACGCTCTCGGAGGTACACTGGGGATTTAGGATTATGTAGAATGGAGTAGAGAAGAGAGAGAATGTGCAAGTCCCGTCGCAGCCGGATAGGTAGCCATTTCAGTTTCGATCGGAATTCTGATATGTGATCAAATTTACGTAAACCGAAAATGAAACGAATACATAAATTCTGCAGACGTTCGAGCTTATTGACCAGTTCTTCAGTAGCATCTAGGAAGCAAACATCACCATAGTCTAAAAGTGGAAGAAGGAGAGACTGAGCAAGACTTATTTTAGTTTGATAAGGCAAAAACTTTTGCAGACGCTTGAGAGAATGAAAAGTGCCGTAGACCTTTCTGCTTACTTCCGTTATGTGAGAGCTCCAGGCAAGATTGGAGTCTATAAGAACACCTAAATTCTTAACAGTATTACTATAAGGTATAGGAACAGAATCAAGGACAACTGAAGGGAGTGTTTGTAGATTTATATTAAGGGCGTTCATGTAGTGTTTGCCACCAATGATGAGAGCTTGAGATTTGGCAGGATTGACCAAGAGACCGAACGATTTCGCCCAATTACTGATGTTTTCGAGATCATCATTGATGGCGCCAATCGCATGATTGATTTCCCCAACCTTAAAGTGACGATAAAGCTGCAAGTCGTCTGCATACAGATGATAATGAGAAGTAATGACTTTAGTGATAGAGTTTATAAAAGTGGAGAAGAGAAGAGGAGAAAGGACGCCACCCTGAGGCACACCCGCAGCAAGATTACACCATGCAGAGAAGTTCTCTTCAGAACGAACCGCCTGCGAGCGCCCCCGAAGGTAAGAGTTAAACCACGCAATTACAGGAGCAGAGATATTGAGAGAAGACAAGGTGCCTATGAGGATGTCAAAATCTACTGAATTAAAAGCACTGCTGAAGTCAAGTAAAACTAGTACTGTTAGTAATCTGTTCTCCATGGCCAATCGAATATCGTCAGTTATTTTAACCAGAGCCGTAACTGTACTATGACCTGGCCGGAACCCAGATTGAAATGGACTCAGCAGGCTGTTAGAGGAGAGATACTGAGACAATTGATTTTGTACAACACATTCAAGCACCTTAGAGAGAATAGGGAGGATAGATATGGGTCTAAATGAGACAGTAAAACGGGATTTGAAATTTTGGGTAAAGGGAGAATATATGCCTTTTTCCACGCACTTGGAAAAGTGGAAGTTTCCAAGGAACAATTCACTATATGGGTGATAACTGGCAAAAGTTTATCAAGTATAGGTGTAAGCATTTGTAATTGAATACCATCATCACCCAGGGCTTTCGTGGATATTGACAGGATAGATTTCTTTATGTCATGCTCCGTAAGCGGGCTGAAAGAGAATGAAAAAAGTGATAAAACGTGCCTTTTCGACTTCCCTGAAAACGGCGGTCGCAATTGGTATGTAAAGTATCCACCGCTTTACCGTCCAGGGTGGGGTACTTCATTAATTTCATTATCATCGTTATCATCAAGTTCATCGGGGAGTCGAATTAATTTAAACAAACACGATTACATATCTCACTGGATACTGGCAAAATACACTTAAAAATAGTGTGGAGCCATAACTTAAAGAAGAAGAAGAAGAAGACCATCATGGTACTAGCCCAAAAATAATAGGAAAATATTTGGTAGTTACTTACCACAAATATTTATAACGAATAAAGTTACCATTTGTGCCATTGCTAAGTTCTATCTATCTATATCATCACGCTAGATCCCTTGCGGGGTAGGCAGAGAGTACAGAGTTTGCTTTGTTTTTGTTTTCTTTGTTTTCTTTATATAAAACGTAGCCCCACACTAGGATTAATTGCTGTATCGTGGGTGCGTTTACAAACATTAAAATTCACAAACACAAATACCCAGACCGGAACAGATAATTGTGGATTACACAAAGATTTGTCCCGTGCGGGAATCGAACCCGCGACAATTAGACACAGTGGGCGGAGCGACTTAAGCTCTTAACCACTGCGCTAATTGCAACAGGTTCTTTCCTTACATACCTGTCTGGCTTCCTCCACTCTCATAGTTCGTCTCATACACGCTCGCCGGTTACGGAGACTCTTGCCTTGCTAAGTTCTTTTCGACTTATTTTAATTCGGTTGGTATTTCGTAACCATCTCAATTTTAATGAGGCAAAAATAAATAAGTTGCTGTCACTCTAGATTGCGATTCGAAAGTACGACACACGATACTCATTACGACAATTATGTCGAGTCAATGCCCAGACTGATTGAGTAGAAGTAATAAAATAAAGATATGTTTAAATCAAACGATAAAAAATGTAGTGCTATCTCTCTCTATTGTAAAAGTTACACGTGACATTACTGATGACAAGATTTGATAGTAGCTTCTATTTATTAAGAAAAGGAGTTACTATTTCTAACATATCTGTGACAGGG
The DNA here is from genome assembly GCA_905147815.2 of Phalera bucephala. Taxonomy (NCBI): domain Eukaryota; kingdom Metazoa; phylum Arthropoda; class Insecta; order Lepidoptera; family Notodontidae; genus Phalera; species Phalera bucephala. Next base: position 7,229,718 of record LR990629.1, on the reverse strand, counting down.
TTTTCTAGTGCAAACACCAGACTCCCACAAAGGATAAAATTTTAGTCATATTGTGAGCATTACTGTAAGTCACCTTTGTGGACGTGAAATAAAATGATTATTATTACCAACTGGGGTGGCAGAGGTGTATTGTATAGATCTACATTTCACCAACTATATTATGTCCCAATGATCAATCAAAATCAGATTTTTTTATTAATGTAAATTCCTTGCGACTACTTCCGCGTGAAATTTAACAAAAAAATATTTTTCTAAAATAAAAGTAGCCTACGTTACTGCTTATCATATCAGCTATTTGCCAGTGAACGTATCGTCAAAATCCATGCAGCCGTTTCGGAGATTAGCCAGAACAAACAGACGGAAAGACAAAAGTTTTAAATATTGTTTTTTTTTTGTTACAAGTACCGTATAGTATATTGTCATATAATGAATTTAGTAAAAAGCTGTTACTATGAGATTACGAACTGACACTTCTATTTTATTTATTTGTAGTCGGCGCTTAAAACGCTCGCGTCTTCTACGTGTATGTAACACGTAGAAGACGCGAGCGTTTTAAGCGCCGACTCGTGTATTTTTACAACACTATCATCTATACATATATACTGTACATATGTACGCTCGACTCAGCGCTAAACGCTCGACTTCAGCGCTCATTTTTACACTATATATGAATCGTCAGAAAAGTAACAAACACTCTACTACCACTTCGGAATGTACCATGTCCTTCGGCCCGCACATCAAGCGGGTCCGTCATCCTTTGTGTCGTCGTTCGTTGTCGTCTCCATTCGTTAATCTGCAAGCGGAGTAAAATGTCCCTTAGAAATAAGGTGACGCTTTACAAAACTTACGTTCGACCCATTATGACTTACGCGTGTGTTGTGTTTGGGCATTCGGTCGGATCCCCTCTCACATCGATAAACTCCAAGCGGTTCAAAAGCGCTTCCTCCGTAAAGCCGTAGGAGCCTCCTGGTTCGTACGGAATGTCGATCTCCACTCCGATCTAGGTCTCAAACCTATTCGCGCCTATATTAAAAAGGCGACAACACGACACTTTGTGAACGCATCTACCCATGCGAATCCGTTAATCGTAGCCGCCGCCAACTACGACCCCCCCCCCCCCCCGACGCCTGCCGCTACCGCCGGCCGCGACATGTTCTCTCCGATCCCCCCGATGTTTTGTCATCCATTCTTTCCGCTCAGAATACGGGTGACGACGACGTAGTCTTAGATCCCCTCCCATAGCCGGCGGTTGACCGGTGCACTTAGTAGTGCACCCCGTCCCCCCACAGTGACTGTCCCAACCAAGGCGCCCTCGAGTATGTCGCCCCTTGCCCTTCTGGCTCGAGCGTAGTGGTTGCACGCTCGCCCTTAAGTCCGGTGAAGCTGTAAAGGCCTCGCGGCCAACAGCGTACATCACTCACACACCCACACACACACTTCGGAATGTCTTTTATGATTGATTCCGTCATTCAATATGGGGCAAACCTATTGCGAGGCGAGTTTGTTGCTGTTCTCGGTACTGCTTTGTTTTCATAAAAATCCCAATAACTTTGTCTGACGTATGATTCAAACTCATGATTGCCAGGCCCACCATGCGCCAGAAGATTAATGAGGCAGCACTGTAGATATAGTGGTAATTTTCAACGTTTTTTATATCATTATGCCTGATCCTTTGCGGGCTAAGAAGAGAGTACAGAGTGAGATGATAACAGTTAAATATTTATTTGGGTGTGTTAGCAGGATTTATATGAACTGCCTTTATGAACTAACCGTTGACATTTCAGGCAAGAAATTCTAAGTTAACAAACTTGAGACAAACTTACATAAAAATATTTACCATCGCGTTTCAGTCATCCGCGTTACAACATCCATCTGTACCCTAAAACGTCGTTGTAACCTGTTCCACCTCGTTAGACCGCACACATGACGGACGAAGAAGATGCTGTTCATTATATAAGCTTCCATATCGAGTTGTGACGTAATAGGCTGGCGATCAAAACTAGTGTTTATTTTTGGCACTGGCAATTGTATTTGCGCAAGGTTTAGGGTTGCCCACTATTCTATAATGGCCTTGCACCCTCCTCCAATAGCATAAGAGCCTATTTGCGCTATGAAAGATAAATTGCTCTAATTCGCCCCTCATTTAAAGTTTACGCCAGAGTATAATTTGTAAAAAAAGTTTATTTTGAAATTACTTACATAGAACCAGGGTCCTCTATAAATATAAAAAAAGTTTGCCCTGTATTGAGGGGCGAACGGGTATCGAAAAGAGGCGAACAGGCGTTTGTAAAAACAAGGGGCGAAAATAGGGGGTGAACTGGTGCGAGACCTCTATATAATAGAATAGGTATTGCTCCATTTTTACGGCCCGTATCTTAATACTAATGAAGAGAGCGTAGAATGACGAGTGTTTAAAATTACAAGATCGCAGGGTAACGAGATTGCTGGATGATAAGATCGCAGGATGACGAGATTACAGGAAGTGGAGATCTACCTGTCTGCTTATAAGGAGGGTAATGTTTTATGTAGGTGTACTTTGTAATTTATAACACTAATTCTAATATAAAATATCTTATTTACGGTATAAAGTTCACTGGAGGTAATTACAACAAACAAAAAACGAATTTTCTTGTTACAAGACTACCAAAAATTTGAATAAATAATACTTTTTTACCCTCTTTAAAGTCTTAATACGATATCAATGGGTAGTCGAGATAAAATAAAATAGAATGTCTCTTGTTGTTCCAACATTTTTAATTCATAAACATCCGTTGATAATAAATGCTTTGGAGTTTGATAACAATAACTGATCCATGAAATAAAACTATTTTTTTCGGATTTTATCGCGGTTTATTTTTGATTTTTGTTGCGAGTGCTTTGCAGCACCCATGTTCACGGGAAGGACTGAGGTGTTAGACGTCCAAAAGGCATAGTTGTTCCGGGGTACCCTCAAATTTCTTAATTATTTTTGTTGGTCCGATCTGCGCAGAATGAGCTCACGGTGTCTTGAGGTCCTGCAGTGTTATGCTTGGTTTTGGATTTGATTATATTAATCACCGGATCCCAAGTCGATGGAAGCACCCAGCCATCTTCTCTTTTGAAATTATGATGTTTTTTAATTTCAATAGCCTCGCGAACCATCCTTGGTAGGAATTGGTGTTCTTTCACGAGGATTTGTGGTCTATCAAATCTGATGTTATGGCGGGTGCGGTGAAGGACATGTTCACAGACTGCAGACTTCTTTGAGCGACGGTGTTTTAGATCAGCTATGTGTTCTTTAAAATCAAAAATAAACCGCGATAAAATCCGGAAAATAGTTTTTTTTCAATATTTGCGTAAATCTAAGAAATCAGTAAATAACTGATCCAATTAAATATAGAAAAAAATAATTATTAGATACTATTATGTTACATTATATGCAAGTGCACCCCCGTCTCTCTCACAGGTAAAACTAGTTTTCCATCCTGAAAGAGATTGCATTATAGCGATTAGACCGCCATTTGTGTTACTTTTAGTTGCTATTTTGTTACTAAAATGTATTTTTTATCTCTATCTATCTATCTATCTATAACCTCACGCCAGATCCCTTGCGGGGTAGGCAGAGAGTACAGAGTTCCAACAGGTTCTTTCCTTACATACCTCTCTGGCTTCCTCGACTCTCATAGTTCGTCTCATACACGCTCGCCGGTTACGGAGACTCTTGACTTTTCCATCAGATAAGACTCGGTTTATTTGGTCGTGGTAAGATAGTCTAGGTCTTCCCCGGTACCTGCATCCTTCCACTTTCACATTGTATATCTGTTTTGTCATTCTTTCCTCTGGCATTCTTTCTATATGCCCGAACCAACGGAGCATGCCCTTTCTCATCTTTACACCGATACTACCTTTATACCTACTCGCTGTCTTACTATGCTGTTGCTAATGCGGTCGGTCAGCTTCACTCCGCACATCTTCCGCAGAGCTCGCATTTCTACCGCATTTATCCTACTTTCATTCTCCTTCTTACATACCCAGCTCTCGCTACCATATAACAGCGTTGGGACAAGAACTCCGTTATGTATGGCCAGCTGCGCCTTATGGCTTAAGTGCCGGCTCCCGAGTAGCTTTCCCATCGCACCATTCACTCTGTTCCCTGCACTCACTCTTCTCTCTATGTCAGCGGTGTATTTCCCATCCTTACTGAAGGCGCATCCAAGATATACAAACTCATTCACTTGCTCCAGCACATCGTTACCAACCACAATCCTTACATTCGTTCTGGTTTCTTCCCTTTCAAAAACCATAATCTTGGTTTTCTTCACATTCAAGTGTAAGCCATTGATCATGCAGTCGTCTTTCATAACTGTGACTAGTGTTTGCAGATCAGTGGCTGTTGGCGCTATTAAAACCGCGTCATCTGCATAAAGTAGATGGTTTACCACTAAGTCACCCATTTGTACACCTTCATTCATCGCTTTCAGTCTTTGAAGACTTTTGTCCAGATATATTATAAACAGTCTAGCGGACAACACGCAACCCTGCTTGACGCCGATTTTAACGTCAAACCAGGGTGACCTGTTACCACCCACCCGTACGCATGCCTTGCAGTCCACATAAGTGGACTGGACGGCTCGCAACAGAGTGCCATCTATACCATACTCTGGCAAAATGTCCCAAAGTCTCTTTCGCACAACTCTGTCAAATGCCTTCTCCAGATCTACAAAACCGCAGAAAACCTTCCGGCCCACTGCCAGATGCTTCTCTACGATGTTGCGGAGTGAGAAGACTTGATCCGAACATCCTCTTCCAGACCTGAAACCCCCTTGTGCCTCGCACAACATTCCATCGGACTTCACGCGCATTCTCCGTTCAATAATTTTACCGTACACCTTGGCTGCCAAGCTGATCAAACTGATGGCTCTGTAATTGGCGCAGTCATATTGTGAACCCTTGCCTTTATACAAGGGTACTATGACTGCGCGGCGCCAATCTGTAGGGACTCTACCGGTCCTCCAGCAAAGGTTTGCAAGGGCCCGGAAAGCGTCCCGGACGCAAGTTCCACCATATTTGATCATCTCGGCAGATATCATGTCTACTCCCGCAGCTTTACCGTTTTTCATACTTCCTATCGCCCATTCAACTTCTTCCATAGTGATGTCCTCCGTTGATTCTGGTGCCGCAATCTCGCCTTTAGGCACGTCTGCGGCATCAGCATCCGGGTCATCTCCATACATTTCTCCAAAATATTCACTCCACCGGTTTAGCACAGCTTGTGTGTCTGCAAGAATGTCACCATCTTTAGATTTTATCCTTTCCATTCTGGAGCCTGACGAATCACCTCGAGCCTTTCTCACCTTGCTCCAAAAGAGTTTGGTGTTGTTCTCGAAGTTCTTCGCCAGCCTCTCCTCCTCAATCATACTGGCTCTTTCACGCTTTTCTTTCACTAAAGTTTTAGTGGCATTCTTGCATTGCCGGTATATTTCTTTCTTCATCTCTGTCATACTGGCATTCAGGTTCAAAGAAGATACATAGTCCTGCCACGCTTTCTTCTTACTTTCTACGGAGCTTTGCAACTCCGCATCCCACCATGCATCACCTTTTGCTGTAATATGCTTCTTTGAGCAACCACATACTTCTTTCGCGGATTCCACCAAACTCTCTTTCAGGCTATTCCAGCATTCATCTACATTTGAGTCCGAAGAGCCTGCTGTCAAAAGCTTGTCCCGGACTCTGTCTTCATACATTCTCCTCACGCTCTCATCTTGCAACTTTTCAACCTTTAATCTTTCAAGGTCTCCGAAGGGGATACGCTCTCGCCAGTGCCTCCACTTCCTGAACAGACCACTAAACCGCGCAACTACGAGATAGTGGTCTGATTCCAGAGTGGGGCCTCTATACGCACGCGTATCTTGTAGTTTGCTTCGGAGACGGTTATCAACCAGGATCAGATCTATCATGCTTTTTTGTTCATTCCTTCTCCACGTATACATATGTATGTCCTTATGCTGGAATATCGTATTAGACACAAGGAGACCCCTTTCCAAACAAACATCTACAATGAGCTTACCTGCATCATTCACTCTCATTATTTTTTATTGGTTTACAATAAATTTTTTATTGGTTTACAATAAAAAGTTTTCTATACATATATGACATAAAATTTTGAAATTTAGTGGAAGGGTTGTATCTTGTTGACATCTGCTCGTAGATGAAACTTGGTTAAAACAACTAGGCCAGAGCTATCACAGCCAGATTTTTTATATGACGAAGAATGCAGACAGTCAATATTTGGAATTCAATACGAAAGAAAGGCAGTGCGTGTATAATCGCAAAAATATTCACTTGCAATTAAAGACACGTGCGAAATAAAATAAGGAAGCGGTAAGAAAGCATGAAACATATAATTTCTTTGTTTGGTATTAATTGGTTGCGTGTTTCAATTCGTTTTGCGCGAAAAAAGTAGTTTGAAAGGAATTTCGTACTAGTTTCACGATATCTATCTAGTACACCTAATTTTCAACAAGTGCAGCGTTAAAGACGTAATCCTACTCATATTATAAATGCAAAAGTTTGTATGTATGTTACTCAATCACGCAAAAACGCCTCACCGAATTTGGATGAAAATAGCACACAGGTAGTTTGTTGTCTTGAATTAACACAAAGGATACTTTTATCCCGGAAAAATTTCAGGTCTAAAGTCAACGCGGACGTAGTCGTGGGCAGAAGCTAGTCGACGATAGCCTTACTAATAGTTTAATAAAACTGTAGTAGTAAAATCATAAGTCAAAAAATTGACAAAAATTGTGTGAGTTATAACGGTCTGATCCAAAGGCTCTGCGGCTAACAGCGTAGATCACTCACAAACACACACCCAAAATTAGAAACGGATCATCTGCTGTTATTTTTATGACTTAATTTCTGGTTAAACTTCAAAATTAGGTTAGGTACGTCATTATACGAGTAAAATAGATGAGATTAATCAATTTTTTTATGTTAACAGACTTCAAAAAGGGAGGTTCCCCATTCGTCCCGTATTTATGTTTGTATGTCCGCGATTTTCTTAAAAACTACTAATCCGAATGGGATTGGCGTTTTCGTTATTAAATGGTAACTTTTTCAGGGAAGGTTCAAGTGTAAAATATATTAGGATTTGATGAAGATCTCCAGAGATAGACAATTGGACTCTTCAATAACAAACAGCAAATGGGTCAATGTCAGCCTTGTAGGTACCTAACTGTACAACTAAGCAGAATAATATAGGTATATAAATATTAATAATTAATTTACTCATCACTTAAAATTATAAAATAAATGACTTTAAAAAAGCAAACGCGCATAACCGTCTTCATAACCAAAAAAATAAATATTTAAAGCCAAGTAACTGACTGCACCGACCAAACGGCGCCGACTTTGAATATTATTTTTTTTTCATTTTGAGACCAGCTTTCTTTTTTTTATTATTGATATAGACCATAAAAGGATGGATGCAGAAGGCAGGGGACCGTGTATTGTGGCGCGAATTGGGAGAGGCCTATGTCCAGCAGTGGACTGAAATAGGCTGATTTGATGGATTGATTAATAGACCATAAACTGATGGAATGTATCATAAAAAATTTGCTTAATCATGAGTAATGTCGATGTACTTTTAAGTTGTCATTATTTATGGTTAGTATGCGGCTGTCAGACTGTTGTCATTTTTAAGACTCTTAAGTCGATAGCGTGCTCAGAAAACAACCGGAAACAGAAAGCCCGAGATATATCTAATTACCGGCTATGTGTTGATTACTTGTTGTGTTTATTATCTACTAGTAGTGTACCTGAAGTAGCAAAAAGCCTGTCGTCTTAAGGGTGTTTTGGGGAGGCCTGGGTCCTGCAGTGGACGTCTTTCGTTTGAATATAGACAGTGTACAGTCAGCAACATACGTAGCTTAACATTCTCAGTTTTCGCTTTCACACTTTTGTTTGGCACATAAATCATTATTTTTGTCTTGATCTAAATATATATAAATATGTTGCTAATGATTTGGCTTTAACAATGTTTACCAATGTCTGTAAAGTAAAAAGTATTATTGATTTGAAAACTTGAATGTTAAGCTACTTATGTTTTTTTTTAAACCTAGCCGTACACTAGGATTTATTGCTGCCGTGAGTGCGTTTACCAACATGAAAATTTAAATACACACCCAGACCGAAACAAATATTGTGGGTCACACAAAGATTTGTCCCGTGCGGGAATCGAACGTGTGGGCAGAGCGGCTTAAGCTCTTAACCACTGCGCCAAATCGTCTGCAGACCGTACCAGCTCGAATTTTCCATTTTTCAAAAAATCCATTCATTGTGCTCACCTACGTTTTTATTAGGCCAGTTAAGGCAGTGTTAAATAGATTATAACAAGTTGGGTCAGATAGGCCTACTTGCACGAGCCAAGGTTAGCGTTAGTGAGGTTATAGCGTTAAGTTGTAGGCAATTTAACGTTACAACCACGAGTTAGTCAATAGGTAACGCTTTTTTTAACGAGGGGAAATGCCTTGCGCATACTGCCACATCGCGGGCTTTGGTGGTGTGACAGTTATGTGGGGCTCACACCCACTAAAACCCCCCAGCGTCCGTCTCTTGCCCGAGTACCCTGCCGCAGGAATCGCCACAGTTTCGCACAGACCTCGTCTTCAGCCCGTGCGCTCCTTTGTGAGGGCGCGCAGGACGCAGCACGCTTCCTTCAAGGGCCTGTCATTGTTCGGTGACGGGTTGCCCTTGCCCGGTGCCCGCAGGCCTATGTTCATGGAGGGCGGAGGTTATTTGCGGCGTATGCCCTAGGCCTTCGCCCGAAGCGTCTTCTGCGAGCAGGATTAGAGGAGGTTTCGTCCCGCTCTCGCTCAGCCTCCTCTTTCCACATTAAAACGCCCTCGCAGGCGCCCAGGCAGTCAATAGGTAATGCTAACCCTGGCCCGTGCAGTGGGCCTTAGTAACTTCAATTTATTATAGTTTTTACACACGAAATGTTCTATTAGAAAGCGATTAGGTATGAAACATAGTATCGGTATAAAGATGAGAAAGGGTATGCTCGGTTGGTTCGGGCATATAGAAAGAATGACAAAACAGATATACAATGCGAAAGTGGAAGGATGTAGGTACCGGGGAAGACCTAGACTATCTTACCATGACCAAATAGACCGAGTCTTATTTGAAGGTCAAGTCAAAAGGCTCCGTAACCGGCGAGCGTGTATGAGACGTACTATGAGAGTGGAGGAAGCCAGAGAGGTATGTAAGGTAAGAACCTGTTCGAACTCTGTACTTTCTGCCTACCCCGCAAGGGATCTGGCGTGATGATATAGATAGAAATGTTCTATTTTTTTATTTTTAGTTTTTTTATCAAATCTGTGTTTAGCTATTCATTTATGAACAAAATCAAAAAAAATCAAAATCAAAAGTTTTTTATTCATGTAGACCAAAAGGCACTTATGAATAGTCAAAAACAGAAAATTATTATCACTTAAGACTCTACCACCCGTTCGGAAAGTCATTCCTGTGGAGAAGAAGGGCAAGAAACTCCACGGTTACTCTTTTTTAAAAATGAGGTTTACAATTCTTTTTGTATACATTGCATTTATGGAGTATGGGAGAACAATGCAGAACGAGCTAAATAGATGTGCTTAAGTATAGATTAATCATAAGTGTACTTAGATTCATGATATTGGTCAGTGTCTACATAGTCCTCTCATTTACAAAATAGAGATGTTGTAGAGGTATATAATAAAAAGCATAATAATAATAGTAAGAGAAAGTGTTACTATAAAATATGTAAAGAGCGCGTACAAAACAACTGGTCATAGCTCCAGTGTGATGCCGAACGAGACAAAATTCATCAGCATTATGGTACACGTTCAGTCAGACAAAGGGCAGGGGACGGACCAGTCCCCACCAGCAGCACCCGTTCACGAGTATGACCTGAGAAGCAGCCATCACTCTCCTCAACCATTTTAGAGGGAAAAGAATGACCCGCTCCACAGAGCCGCCACTAGCAAAGACATTTTAGTGAGCATGACCAATCCACGACCCTGTCGACATCGTTCGAGAATAATATTTAAAATCAATGAACGCTCGCTAGGCAGGACACGCTGCACTTAACATTATATTCTTCTAGATTTCAGTTAACTTGTGTAAAGGCATTTTTATCATTTAAAAAATCATTTAGTGTATAATATCCTTTACTCATTAGTGAAGATTTAATATACTTTTTAAATCTGTCAAGTGGCAACTCTAACATGGGCTTTGGTATCTTATTGAAGCAGCGAATACCGACTCCTACGAAGGAAGTAAATACTTTTTCAAGCCTAACAATTGGTAATACCAGTTTATGTTTATTTCTAGTATTTAATTTATGAACGTCACTCACTTTATTAAATAAATGGATATTCCTACGTATGTACACTATGTTGTCGTATATATACTGTGAAGCGACCGTGAGAATGTTGATCTCTTTAAAAAGTTCTCTGAGGGAAGCCCTAGGTCCAAGATTATAAATGGCACGGATAGCTCTTTTTTGCAGTATGAATACATTTTCCACGTCAGCAGCGTTACCCCACAGTAGGATACCATAAGACATAATGCTATGGAAGTAACTAAAATAAACTAGACGTGCTGTATCCACATCCGTAAGTTGCCGTACTTTCCACACTGCATAAGCAGCGGAGCTAAGTTTACCCGCAAGCGATGAGATATGGGCCCCCCATTGGAGTTTGGAGTCTAGGGTAATGCCTAGAAAGACAGTGGAGTTCACGAGGTCCAGCTTTGTGCCATTAATAAGAATATTCGTAGCATTAACTTTTACATTGGGCATAGTAAATTTAATACACTTTGTCTTGAGTGAATTAAGCAATAGATTGTTTATTTCGAACCAATTTGATATCCGTGAAAGAGCACCATTCACATCGTCAAAATTAAGCTTAGCTCTGTCAACTTTGAAGATCAATGAGGTATCATCTGCGAATAGTACAATGTCACAGACATCACGGACAAAGTTCGGCAGGTCATTAATATATACTAAAAAGAGAAAGGGTCCTAAGATGGAGCCCTGTGGAACACCAATTGAAATATTAACTTCCTGAGACTTGACCCCGTTAATCTCAACACATTGAGACCTTTCAGTTCAGTATGAAGCTAATAAATTAAGGGCAGTGTTTTTAATACCGTAATGCCTTAGCTTTTTAATAAGGGTTGCATGCTCAACACAGTCGAATGCCTTAGAGAGATCACAGAATACACCAATTGCATTCTGCGATGCCTCCCAGGCACCGTAAATTTGCTGAAGCAGACCTACTCCCGCGTCTGTGGTTGAACGTCCCTTAGTAAAACCATATTGATCACCGTGTAACAGCTTATTCTCATTAAAGTGGTTAAGCAATTGATTGAGTAGGATCTTTTCATAAATTTTACTCAAGGCCGGCAAGATGGAAATCGGTCTAAAATTGGAAGGCTCGCTTTTTATCCCTGATTTAAAAATCGGTACAACTTTACTAAGTTTCATTAAGTCGGGGAACCTACCCTTCTCTACACATTTATTAAATATCGTCGCCAGCGCAGGTGCTATAGCCATTACTATGCTATCTAGTATTTTTAATGATATACCCCAGAAGTCGACAGTGTTTTTAATGTTTAACGACTTAAAGGTTAAGATTATGTCTGTCGGGGTCACATATTTAAATTCAAACAAGACATTGCATTCTTTTACACTGCTTTTTAATATTAGTTCAGCTTTTCGGGAAGAGGAGTTCAAAGAGCCAGTATGAACTGGAATTTCACTAAAAAAATTATTAAAAGCCTGCGCAATATCGAAATCATCTGTTAAGATGTTATCATTAATTACAAGTTCAATATGATCATCGCGTGGTTGAGTTCTCCCAGATACACTGTTAATTATACCCCATGTGGTTTTGATCTTATTTGATGACCTTTTGATCATATTGCTATAATATAAAGACTTTGCTGCAGTACACACCTTCCTAAAAGTCTTCGAGTAGTTTTTAACATATTCCAAGAAAGCTGGGTTTAGATTATATGTTTTCGTATCATACAGTTCATACATCTTAGCTCTACTTTTATGAATTCCTACAGTAGCCCAATCACTAAACTTTGCTTTCTTGGCCGTTGAAAACACTAACATACATACGTAGATAAATAACTAGACAAATTTATTTCGATCGCTTGTATCTACAAATGCGTTTTTAATAAAACAGGAAAAAATAAATTATACTTGATTGTTTGAAAGGTTGCAGTTATTGGATTATTAAATGTAATGGGCATTTATATCGTCACGCTACCTCATAAGCCGGCTAAACATCATTATACAGTGCTCATAAAGGTAAATGTTGGTTGAATAACATAATACAATATGAAGTAAATAAAAAGCACTTTGGCTTGTCCTTCAAGGCGAAGGTGTCCTTAGACTCCCAATATCTGACTTATTTAGATTTAAATGTCCGTTTAGAATGAATTAATCATTTCACCATATCCCACTGCTGTGAAAGGATCTTCTGTTACAAATCGAGGTAAAAGAGAGATAATGTCATACTTCGCGGAATATACAAGGGTTTGGTAAAAATATTTAATCGATCTTGAAATATGACCAAACATTTTAAATACTCTATACCAACAATAGGGAATATGCGTGTAATTCAAATAAGCGTCAAATATTTTTTTACAAACTTTATCGCATTAGAATAATGTCTAACATTCCTTTTTTATTAAGAAAATAATTATTAGTAGGAAATTCAAAGTAGCTGGAACGCCACGCTATTGGTCCGATCGAATATGACGCCAAAGTCTACAATACAAATGTCAACAAGTGCATATTTGTTGGATGTTTGCTATTGAGTTAGTTTTATTGTTATTTTTTGTTGTCGATTTAAACAAAGACAAAATCTTAGTTTAAATTATTTAAGTTAATTCTTACGTTAGAGTGACCTTTACAGCAATTTAAACAAGTTGATGGAGATACCATGTCTCTTTTTCTGATTTTACACCACTTTCTCCTTATGTCCGCACCTATCGGGTGCATTTCTTATTATATTTTTACACCTAGGCACAACACTGTTGTTCCATTATATAATAGTCACAAAATAAAAATAAATTACAGAATAAAATACTTCTACAGCTGTTTAGTTATTGATTGTTATTATAGACTTTGACGTCACGGCAAGCGCGCCAAAATGGCGGACGTTTAAAATGCTCTTATCTGTTTGCTATCTTCAAAATTTTTTTTGCCCTTTTCGTTTTGTTTTTGACGCTTAAATTTTTTTTGCAGTTATATATTGATGTAATCTATTGTATAAAATATAAAAAAATACACGCATATTCCCTATTCCCAATTATTAGTTCGTCAGCAAGGACAAGAATTTTTTGTTGCAAGGACAGGAACTTTTACTTGTATGGAAAACTTACCTATCTATCTATATCATCACTCCAGATCCCTTGCGGGGTAGGCAGAGAGTACAGAGTTCCAAGAAAATAAAAAAAAAGAGTTCGTCAGGAACGACAAAGGAATTTTTAGTTGAAATTTTTAGTAGAATTTGAAGTGGCATGGAAAACTTATAAGTACCTATAATTAAGCTGTTGATAATATGAAAACGTGTCTTATATCATTACCTTGGGTTGAATTCCTTGGAATAATTTCAAAACTGTATAACTGTATCATTATTACAATACCTGTAATCGTGTTACTACATATTGTTCTTGGTAAGTATAGAAGTATATGTTAGTAAATAACTAAATACGTTTTAGTAAAACTTAAAGCCGTATTCTAAAATTTGCCTTTGATTATAATATTATAAAATTCAATTTTCAGAAATATATTTTTATTGTTTGATACATTATTGCATAATGCGTTATTGCAATGGATCGAACAGCATCTATTCGGGTGAATTACGTTTTGAAACGAGCGTTCGAAATTTGAATGCGATTGAGAATGGTTTCAATCGTTATCCATACTTTATAAATTCGAAAGTAACTCTCGTCTGCTTGTCTGTTACCTTTTCACTCCCAAACCGCTGAACAGATTTGGTGAAGTTCGCCAAGGAATTAGATTGCATACAGGGGAAGGACATAGGCTACCTTTGGTATAAAAACATCTTGAGGGTGTAAAATATACGCCTGAAAATAATGAGAGCGAAGTTGCGGGTAAAGCCAAAAGCAAATATTATTGCTTTTTATAGTATTTTTAAATAATGATAGATCTAATATTTAAGTTTTGATTTAATGAATGAACTTGTGCTTCAAAATTGTCCTATTATAGAGTTGTAATAGGACCTAAGTTACATTAAATGCATAAAAAAACTGTTTTGGCTATTATTAATTCAAGTGTCTAGAAAGAAAAACAAAAAAAAGAGTCTGTTTGGTGGAGTATCTCACAAATATCACTGAAACGATTTTAATGGAACAAAATTGATCATTATTCTTCCTCATTTCTTTATCTGTAAATGAGAGAACCATGTAGCCATTCACATGAACAGTTTAACTTGGTTAATTTAGACTTACCTGATACTACATTGTTCTCCCATACCCCACAACAAAATGTAGATGGAAAAATTGTAAATATACTATTGTAAAAGCGTAACCGTGGAGTTTCTTGCCCTTCTTCTCCACAGGAATGACATTCCGAAGTGGTGGTAGAGTCTTTGTTACTATTTTGACGATTCATAAATACTGTAATGGTTTACATGAATGAATAATATTCTGATTCTGATGAATTTGGTCAGACAAATCTTTGTTTTTTTTTCTCGTTTTAACCTCGATGTAAAAATAAGATGCATGCGTTGAAAATCAATCAATTCTGAATCAGATGCAGAAATTCAGACCACGTTCGACTCGATTTCCTTGAATTTCAATTCACGTTTGATGATAAAGGAAACAATGGATGGCGTAATTTGGGGCGCATAGTGTAACAATAATTTGAGAGTTGACTAAGTCGTACATTTTAGACCACATTTTTGTTGATTTCGTTCTTTTAGTGTCTTTCCCGAGCTTGCGTTCTCCTCACACATTTGAAGAATAGTTTAGATTTCTGTCATCAATTTATTATTTACAAATAATAAATCTTTTTTAGCGAGGCGCTCGTAGCGCTGTACGACCGCTTCTTCTTACGGGTTACTAAGGTTAAGCAGCCTTTGACTTGGTAGGCCTGAGATGGGTGCCCGTTGTGGCATTTTCATATCCGAGCGTCTCCGTGCTGGGAAGGCACGTTAAGCCGTTGGTCCCGGCTACCACTTAATGTGGTAGTCGTTAAGCCAATTTGGAAGCCTTATAGGCGGCTTGATAGGTTTTATCAACAGGTGACCACAAACCTGCTTCCACCAATCCGCACTGGGTCCGCGAGGTGGAGTATGACCTAATCTCTCTCACCTCGATTTGTGGGAGAAGCCCAGCAGTGGGCTGATAGAAAAAAAACTATTTTGTAGGTGGCTCAGTATAATAGGTATGTAACATAGAGTATAGACTTAAAGCGAATGTAATGACAAAAAGAAATCAGATGAATAAACTTAGAGCAGTGGGTTAACCAACAAGGTAAAATCATAGTTCAAAATAACATTTACACGCATTAAATTATTAAATTTTATGCATCTACCACCGAATCGGAGCGCGGACTCCACCTAAAATATCTCGCGAAGATCTCAGTGGCTTAGTTTTTTTAAATTTTAATATTTTTATTCTTTTGGCCTTTTCTTTCGACAGTATTTTTAGTTATGGGATGAGTAGATGCTTTTCGAAAGTATTCATAAATTAATTCTAATAGGTAACGATAGTGACATATTTAATGGCATGTGTTTGTTTATATAGTACGCGTGACGGAACCGAAAGTGAAGCGTGAGAATAGGGTTGATACAACACACACCGTCACGCCTATATTCCCCAAGCGGGGTTGGCAGAGGTGTACTGAGTACACCCAAGTTTTGCCGACGATGTTAGGTCCCATGTAATAGGGGGTGAGCCTATTGCCATATACCGGGCACAATTCCAGACTCCGGACTCGTACTGGGAAGTTTTTCGTTAGAAAAACTACATTTGTACGACCTAGGATTTGATCACAAAGCGATGCGCTTTGCCACTAGACTAACGAGGCAGTCCAAATAGGGTTGATATGGTATGAATTTATGAATAACTCAGATACATATATAAATATCGGGCTCCTTTCAGTTTGCTATTAAGAAGACAAAAAATATAGGTAGATATTTTAATTAAAAGAAAATAATATATGATAAAAGGTGGAAAATCTATGCATATTTTTAGCAATGCAATTCAAAAAATTAAGAGGAAATAAAATGAAGTACCTTATAAATTCTTCACCTTATAATTTGAGTATAAGGTAAAGTTGTACCTACGTTATTTAAAGTACTAGGTACTATTTGTTTTTACTGAAATAATTTCAAATTAATTACATAGGTACCTAATTCGTGCCTCTCTTGCCTCTATTACCGTGATGACAGAACATTTCAATTGGAAAGTGCGCAAGAATAGTTGGGCCCGTAGATGACATAGACAAGGGGGCGTTGGTGTGAAATTAGCGTTATCATTTAGTAAAATGTTCCTAATTCTAGGAAAATATACGGTTTGTAATTAAAAAAATAATTTGGGTAAATTTCATAGCAAACGGCTACTCTGCGACTGTCATAAAGTAACATTTCACTTGATAACAGCGTTAGTTTCGATATTTGTATTTTACTGAAATTATGGTTTTTGAACGGGAAGAAACCAAAACGAATGCATGGATTATGATTGGTAACAATGTGCTGGAGCAAGTGAATGAGTTTGTATATCTTGGATGCGCCTTCAGTAAGGATGGGATATACACCACTGATATAAAGAGAAGAGTGAATGCAGGGAATAGAGTGAATGGTGCGATGGGAAAGCTTCTTGGGAGCCGGCACTTAAGCCAAAAGGCGCAGCTGATTATGCATAACGGAGTGCTTGTCCCAACGCTGTTATATGGCAGTGAGAGTTGGGTATGTAATAAGGAGAACGAAAGCAGCATAAATGCGGTCGTAATACGAGCTCTGCGGAAGATGTGTGGAGTCGACCGACCGTATTCGCAACAGCGTAGTTAGAAAGCGAGTAGGTATGAAAGATAGTATCGGTGTAAAGATGAGGAAGGGTATGCTCCGTTGATTCGGGCATATAGAAAGAATGCCAGAAGAAAGAATGACAAAACAGATATACAATGCGAAAGTGGAAGGATGTAGGTACCGGGGAAGACCTAGACTATCTTACCATGACCAAATAGACCGTGTCTTATCTGAAGGGCAAGTCAAGAGTCTTCGTAACCGGCGAGCGTGTATAAGACGAACTATGAGATTGAAGAAAGCCAGAGAGGTCTATGAGGAAAGAACCTGTTGGAACTCTGTACTCTCTGTCTACCCCGCGAGGGAGCAGGCGTGATGATATAGATAGATAGATAGATAGATAGATAGTATTTTACTTGAAGGAGTTGCGTTATTCTACCCCTCTAGAAATTCCCTCATCCTTGCGTCGTTTCTTCAATGCTGAGGGTCGTGACCTCCGATGCGGGATGCAGACAGCATTCCCTTTTGCACGACGTTTTTCCATATTGTGCGAGCAGCGGCAGTGTGTGGAGCTACATATACTTGGGTTTCAAGTGTTGAGCGGATCTGGTCGGTACAACGTGTTGGACTGCGGCCCCGAGGTCTCTTTCTTTCGATCTTCCCTGTGACTAGGAGTCTTTCTAGACTATCTGGGTTTTACGTGCCATGTGACCGAAGTACTCGAGAGTGCGGCGAATACTAGAAACTACACGGGATAAAAATTACAATTGCTAAAAACTTGGAAAATCGATGTCAATAGCAACCTTCTTGGTATTATTCAGTTGATAAAATGTTGCCAGACAGATTTTGACATAGCAGCACGCTGCCAACTTGGCAACCCTAACTCTACCGTCGGCAAATGACACAGTGATGTAACAAATGTATTGCATCTTAGTACTTAATATGATTACGCAACTGATATGAAAAGTGAAATTTGATAGCACCTTTCTTATAACGAAATTTTCATTAATCTTTAAATTGCGTTCGTTGTTTTGTAACATTATTATTTTAACGTGGAGTTAAGAACGGAGAAAGTGTAAAAAGTCAATCAAGTCACACAAATTTCATGATTTTGTTTGACCCCCTTCTCCTGGGGCGACGTCACATATCTTCATTATTAAATTAAAACCGCACTTCTAAAATTATTTATACAGTTTTTAGTTAGAGTAAGTCATGAGTTTTGATACTTTAGATTTATACATGTGACGACATCGACACAAAATTATGACTCGACATCCTCCTTTACCTTAACATGTGGCTTATTTTATAATGAAGTAAGAAGTGTTTAACTTTAGATTTTTGATTTTTTTCAAAATAGTCTATCTATCTGTCTATAACCTCACGCCAGATCCCTTGAGGGGTAGGCAGAGAGTTCTGGTTCTGGTCCAACAGGTTCTTTCCTTACATACCTCTCTGGCTTCCTCGACTCTCATAGTTCGTCTCATACACGCTCGCCGGTTACGGAGACTCTTGACTTTTCCATCAGATAAGACTCGGTTTATTTGGTCGCGGTAAGATAGTCTAGGTCTTCCCCGGTACCTGCATCCTTCCACTGTCACATTGTATATCTGTTTTGTCATTCTTTCCTCTGGCATTCTTTCTATATGCCCAAACCAACGGAGCATGCCCTTTCTCATCTTTACACTGATACTATCTTTCATACCTACTCGCTGTCTTACTATGCTAATGCGGTCGGTCAGCTTCACTCCGCATATCTTCCGCAGAGCTCGCATTTCTACCGCATTTATCCTACTTTCATTCTCCTTCTTACATACCCAGCTCTCGCTACCATATAACAGCGTTGGGACAAGAACTCCGTTATGTATGGCCAGCTGCGCCTTATGGCTTAAGTGCCGGCTCCCGAGTAGCTTTCCCATCGCACCATTCACTCTGTTCCCTGCACTCATTCTTCTCTCTATGTCAGCGGTGTATTTCCCATTCTTACTGAAGGCGCATCCAAGATATACAAACTCATTCACTTGATCCAGCACAGCGTTACCAACCACAAAATAGTCCATAAACATATAACATTATAAAAGTTAGCCCCCACGTAATATTGAGTGCGTACCCTTGAACGCTAGAGTTTAAACAGTTATAAAACATAGTAAATTATTTGTACATCTGTCCAAATATTTCATTTATGTACTATGACGACATCATGTCCTTACAATATCAAAATTAATAGCCAGTACACAAAAGTTTAAATAATTGTTGTATTGTCTTGTTTTACACCGAAATTAACGATAATTGTATGTAACTAGTTTAATTCCTATTCAATCGGTACGATTTACGTTTAGGTGTATGCAAACAGAAATAAAGGAATTTGAATTATAATTTGCAAAGTGGATTCTAGATCTAGCAAGGTCAGTTTAAATTCTTCGGATCATAATTTGTATTTGCTTTACGTTGATTTTTGCGCTATATGGCCCGCCCATTGCCACTTGAGCTTACTTATCTTATGAGCTATATCGGTGACCTTAGTTCTTCTACGAACCTCCTCAGAAAGAATGCCAGATGAAAGAATGAAAGTGGAAGGATGCAGGTACCGGGGAAGACCTAGACTATCTTACCACGACCAAATAAACCGAGTCTTATCTGAAGAAAAAGTGAAGAGTCTCCGTAACCGGCGAGCGTGTATGAGACGAACTGTGAGAGTGGAGGAAGCCAGAGATGCATGTATGGAAAGAACCTGTTGGAACTCTGTACTCTCTGCCTACCCGCAAGGGATCTGGTGTGATGATATAGATAGAGATAGATAGAACCTCCTCATTTCTGCAAGATGGACTGACGATCTTGTGAAGATCGCAGGAAGTTGTTGGATGCAGGTGGCATCGGACCGGTTGCGCTCTAGAGCGATTGGGGAGGCCTATGTTCAGCAGTGGACTAGAATCGGCTGAGATGATGATTATGATGATTACGTTGATCTATCTACGTACGTATATAGGTAGCCTACCCTAAGCTTTACGTTGGCATAATATTTAATCTTTATTCATAAGGATTAAACATTCTATCATGCTTTCAGCTATTATTATATTCGGTTTGTTTGCGTCTGCAATTATGTTACGTATAACTTCATCATTATTGGTTCATATTAGTCCAAATTAGTCTACTGTTGGACATAGGCCCCTTCCAATGTGCGCCACAGAGCTCGATCCTCGACTTTATGCATATAGGAAGTTTAGCGGTGCCACAAAGAATGTAATTAAACTACAATTAAATATAACTACATAAATAAAATAATAGCAATCATCATACTTACTGAAATATATTAATTAATAACGTATGCCTACATTCAATATATGAAACTACAGTTGAAATGCACGTCACCATTTGAACGTGTTCAACTTAGAACCCTGCCTATCTTTTATATATCCTATTATATATTTTAGTTTTAGTTTAAATCTAGATATAAATAGCCTTTGCGTTCCGCTACAGTCTGACGGAGATACGATGGCCGTCGTGCGGACCACAGGAAGCCGCCGCATTCTCCTTGCGTGTGGCCAGCTCTTAATTTTTTTTGATTTATTTCAATTTTTGATAGTATCTAAACGGGATTCAAAATAATTTGTAGCGTAGTGACTTGATCGTGTGTTTTGTAAAGATTTTATAATTTAGCAATGATTCTTCCTGATAAATTATTTTAATGAACTTATGATTCTTCTTCTCTGCGTAAATCATCTCTATTTTGTACTTCTGCTATCAGTTCAAATTATGGTAGTTTTTATATGGCTAGTACTGTGTAGCGCATTCACATAATTTCTAGCTGTTCCACCTAATATTTTTTATTTTATTTTCTGATTTCGAAAACTTACAGCTAGAACAGAGATAGTATATAGTAATATATAACAGAAGGCCAATTACAAGTTTTCACAAATAGTTTCAAAAAAAACAAAAAAAGATTAGCACATGAATAGTTTACCAGTACGCACAGCTAAGACTAAAATAAAAAACATAGAATATAAGATATCACACATAACACTACTCACAGAAAAACAAACAATTTAAGGTTTTTTAAAGTTTTGGTACACTTGTACAGAAAAGATCTATATCAGTATCATGCACCACTGTATTAAAATGTCTGCAGGCTCTAATAAAAAAGGAATTTTGATGATAGGTGGATTTCGCATTAGGAACATTTAAAAGGCAGGGTTTTCTAGAAAGGTTTGAGAAAGGTATATGATAGTTATTGCATCATGTCTATTCTGTAAGTACATATTAATGTAAATAGTCATAGAAACCTAGTAGGTAATCTATCTTGGTCCCATAAATGCGATGTCCTTATGTTATATGCCACTTGTCAAGTACTACTACGAGTGGTACCATGTACTATTTATACTGTAGACTTTTTTAAGTACCTATGTACGATAGTGATGGTCGTAATAATGTATGATGTAATAAGTTATTTTAAGTGCATTTACTCATACCATTTACCTGTGCAGTGTCTTTACACATTGAGGTCGCTTGGGCATCCATTTCAATATTAACCCTCATTCGCACGAGCGCGACTCGTTTCAACGCTCGTTAGTAATGTGCTGGAATGAAACAAACGGCTAGCAGTACATCCTTTTGAAAAGCGCTTATAGTGCTTCAGGTTTGAGCGCTGAAAAAGCGCCCATGCAAATTCTGGTTAACAGATACTGAAACATTTTTAACTACTTTTTACGCTTATCTATAGCACTATGCCGACCACACCGCGTTCCCATAACTTTGTGTTCGTGTGATCGAGTAATGTTATTCTACATTCTGTATTATTGGATTTGTGTATATGAGTGATCTACGCTGTTGGCCGTGGGGCCTTTACAACTTCACCGGACAAGAGGGCGAGCGTGCAGCCACTACACTCGAGCCAGAAGCGCAAGGGGGCAATTAGCTCAAAACCACCTCAAGGAGGAACGGCCCCGGCTTGGCTAGTTGCTCTGGGTAGGGCATATATTAGGTGTCTCGCTGTGGTGCTCTGCACCGGCCGGCGGGCGAGAGATTCTTCGATCTCGCTAACGAGGTCGGTGTCTGATCCTGTGTGCAGTATCTTTATTCGAAAGAAGGGAAGTAAGTGCATCGGGAAGGACGGTGAGAATATTCTGCAGGCGGCGGCTGATAGAAGGGGAGTCAGGTGCGTAGTCAGCGGCGGTTACGATTAGGGGATTCTAATGTTTGGACGCGTTCGCAAAGTAGCGGGTTGCTTATTTAATATAGGCGCGAATAGGTTCGAGACCAAGATCGGAATGGAGATCGAGATTCTGGATGTATCAAGGGGGCACCGATGGCTTTTTGGAGGAATCGGGACTCCAGTCCTGATTCCTCCAAAAAGCTCCAAAATTTACAGACTCCATGCAGTCCTCTGCTTGGAATCTGTCAATGTGAGAGCGGGCGGCGTGCACGAACACCTCACAAGCGTACGTCATGGATAGGCCGTAAACAAGTTGTGTAAAGTGTCACCTTATTTCTAAGTGACATTTTACTACGCTTGCAAATGATCGGGTCAAGACAGCTGGTATACTATTAGAGTATTAAATTATTACTTCACGAAGTTAGTACCGCACAGCATTACCATCGCGCATAAGGGCCTGGTAGGTAATGTAGAGACAATCTAAGTGCAACATCTCTATATCCTATTCAGTATACAAGGTGTAACAAAATAAACGCAAGACCTGAAAGTAGTTTGTTCTAAATCAGTAACTGAATTTATCCCAAATTTTTTTTATGAATTTAACATTTTTTAAATTTGCAAAGAATGCTTTTACTCCTACAGTGCGCTATAAAAAACTAAATTTATACTTGATTAAGAGCAATAAGGAGATTTCAAATGCATTCCTAAAACGTATTTCTTAAAACGCACACATACACGTAGAAGTTTCATTATTAATTAGGGTATAAAAGTGCTTAAAAAAGGGTAAAAACCTTTAAATTAGAAAATATTGTTTTCGTTTTGAATTTATGAAGCAATTCTCTAATCGGGGTGTCTAAGGTCTTGCGTTTATTATGTTACACCTTGTATTGTATGAATGTAACGAGGCGTAAAACATAACTTTTAGTGCAATTGATGCGCAAACAGGCGCGTTACGCGTAAAAACAAAATAATATTAGCCCTGTTAAGAAACTGTCCCACCGTTGGGCACGGGCCTCCTCTCAATCTGAGAGGGTTTAGGCCATAGTCCACCACGCTGGCCCAGTGCGGGTGGGCGAAATTCACACACCTTCGAGAAACTCTTAGGAGGCATGCAGGTTTCCTCACGATATTTTCCTTCACCGTTAAAGCAAGTGATAGTTAAATTTTTTTAAATATGCACTTGCTTTTTACGGACGATTTAGCGCAGTGGTTAAGAGCTTAAACCGCTCTGCCCACTGTGTCTAATAGTCGCGGGTTCGATTCCCGCACGGGACAAATCTTTGTGTGATCCACAATTATTTGTTTGGGTCTGGGTATTTGTGTGTGTGAACTTTCACGTTTTAAACGCACCCACGACACAGGAATAAATACTAGTGTGCGGCTATGTTTTAAGAAAAAATAAAAGACAGAGGTGCGTGCCTTGGTTTGAAATCGTGACCTCTGACTTTGCAGTCCAACCACCTAACCACTAGGCTATCACTGCTTATAGTGCATTACGCGTAAAGCTGCGTTTTTTTGCGTAATTTACTCATAAAATACTTGCGCAACGTGTGAACGACGTAAAATGTGCATCAGCATTTGCGATATCATAGTTTTTGTTTGGGTTCCGTGGGAACATGATATTTATCTACTATGCCGTGTATTATCGTTCTTACTTTTTTATTAATATAACAAAATTTAAATGTATAAATTATGGTTTATATTTGGAAGGTATGCTACTGAGTAGCTTTATAACTAAAACCAATCTCCTTGAATATATCCAAAATGTACTTGAATAGTCCCTAACAATTAGGTATCGTATGTTGAATATTAAGGATTGTAGACCATCGTGATGAAACTAAAATATCATCGCTGAATTTTTTATCATCATCATGTTCATTTTGCATGTATTTACCCACTGTGTGTAGGCCTCTCCTGTGTAACGCCATTCGCCATGAGATTAATGATGATTACCTGTCGTATCTTAAAAACACAGCCAACACTCAGACCACTAAACTAGGATGTGATAAAAGGACCCTTACGGTTTAATACATGTCTTGAACTTTAGAAAATAAGCTCTACAGAACCTATTTCCTGAATTTCCTTAAGTATAAATTAGGTATTCCGCAAGCGTTTCTTTAGGTTCATTAGTTTATGCCCCTTTGTTGCATCTATCGTCAAGACAAATTGCTTTTTATGTTGCCTGTAAAGTTGTTACCAAACGGCCATACAAACCGAAAGCTAGCTAATTTTATTGACGGTATAAATAAATACAAGGCTTTTGAAGTCCCACGCAGGACGAAGTTCTTCCTTCTCCATGGTTGTAAACTTAATTATCGACTTGTCGGCACTTGAATAGTTCCACCTGTGATTCGATTCATAAATCTAACTTATAGTGTTTCCGATGGCGGCAACTTCGACGATAGCTATCGTGTTTTTTGGACTGGATATAGATTCACATTTACCTTTTTCCTATAGTGTTTTAATGAACGATTACTCGATCAGATATATATGGTTAATATCGATTATAAATAGCAATGTGTTCACAGCTCATCCTTGATTTTATATTGAGCTTGAGAAGGATGTGGATAGGTCATTCGTAGGTGAAGGCCTTTGAAATAGACTGGCTAGTCTTTGGAAAATATCATCAGGTGGGCACGCTTGAATGTAAACGTACATCGTCTTGTGCTTCCCAAAGAGTTCCATTTTATTTTGAAACTGTCATGCAGTGGTTCAACGTAATGTTAGATAAGTAGCAATGCATTTAAAAACTGTGCGTTCAGATTAATGCCCTATATTTCGATATGCTCAACTATTTTTAGCTAGTTCAGCGGCTCGTCCCACAAGGAGTTCGCTGCCGAACCAAGATTTTATTAATGCTTATAGAAGTGTATATTTATTTCTCTGACACATTGTTAAACACCTTTCCAATATCTTTTGCTGTACTA
Source organism: Phalera bucephala (assembly GCA_905147815.2). Lineage (NCBI taxonomy): Eukaryota > Metazoa > Arthropoda > Insecta > Lepidoptera > Notodontidae > Phalera > Phalera bucephala. Next base: position 7,204,618 of record LR990629.1, on the reverse strand, counting down.
TATGTATAAGTACGAAATCAGCATTGCAATTTATCCAAATAACCCGTATCCTACTTCCAGTCTATTTTTACCGTAAACGCATGGAACGTATGCGCCTTAGATTAACATTTCCTATGCCTAATTTGGATCTTTCTGGGCCCGATCGTTCGTTGAAGTAATGTGTAATTTAGATTGCCACATTCCTTGCTAATGTAGGCGGATGCATCGCCCATTAGACAGGGATTGGCTGATGACCGTATGTTAATAATACTATGCTATCACTTTGAAAATATTTTGAAGTTTTTGTGTCAACATTACCTTACAATACTTATATTTCTTTTTGTTGATTTGTTACAGGTATGCAATCCACTGTTCTCATCTTTACAAACTAGTAGTAAGTTCATAATATTTACTCAATTTTCTTGTAACTTCATTTTCCATATTTAAGAGAGGAAAATCTTTGGCTTCTCTTAAATGTGTGTGATAAGTACCTAAATTATTTAAAGTGTTTTATGTCTCTAAATTAGAACTTAAAATAATATGCCTGAAATATTCTTCATGGACAGAACCAGAACATATTTATCGTAAAGAATGGTTACATCAATAAATTTGGAACCACCTCCAATTTTCTTCTATTTAGAAGCAGTAGTTAATTCTTGTGCTGTATTTAAAGAAAAATTTTTGCTATTGTAATTTTCTTCATATCAACCTAATTTTTTTTTATAAAGTCTCCCCCTTAGTGCGGTAGGAACGTCATCAAGATTGTAATCTAAAACATGACAGCTTATCCCAGTCTTTATTTAAGTCTAAGATTAATACTTCCAACGCTCAAAGGTCTATCGAGGCGGTGTGTTTACACCGGCTGACCGCATTCCTGCCGCGTGTCCGCGCACCCGCACACCGAATTCAATGCAGTCCTTTTACTGCGCATGGCTGTGCGCAATCCGATGCATTAGGAAACGACTCGTTGCGCGATTCTGCCGATAGATGTCACTATTGGAGAATGGGAAGTGGATATAAAGAAGGATTGGATTAAAAGGATGAAGTTTGAATGTGAAAACTTGAATGTAAAATACTAATCGGTTATTCTGTATCTTTTCAGTTCATATAATAAATTTCCTGGGGCAGGAATAATTTATTGATACATGGGTCATCTAACAGGATCATCTCCATATCTTATCGTCCTCCCATTATATACCTTTTTTATATACTTATCACTTTATACAAATATATCAACTAGGGTAAAAAATCTCGCCAAAAATGATTCTATGGCAAATTGTTTAGGTTGCCAATGTTTTGTTGGTAAGATGTGCCATTTCTCAGGCTTACACTTTTAGTCATTTTTTATCACTTAGTAGTTTTGTACCATAATCAAAACGAGACGGTTTGCGTTCGCTCTAAATACCGCGAAATTCGCGTGTAGTTTTTGCGGTGCTAGCGTGTGCTCTCGTAACGAAAATAATAACTTATTTGTTCGAACTGTTGTCGTAAATTTATCAATCAAATGGTGAAATGCAATTTCACAACATTATTTTATTAACAGTTGTCTTTTTTGTATATATTATGTAGTTGTTGAGAGCATTTAATCATAGCTTGATACTAACTTTTGTATTGTAATCGATGAGTATGGTGGGTAAACACGTGTTTTTTTGATTTTGGCAATTTTTCCCACATCCACAATTTGGTCGTTGATATTTTTTGCCGTAGTCATATTTTTTATGAAATAATATTTTCAAAACTATTTAATTTTGGTATAGTCATATTTTTTATGAAATAATATTTTCACCGTCACGCCTATATTCCCCAGACGATGTTAGGTCCTATGTAATAGGGGGCGAGCCTATTGCCATATACCGGGCACAATTCCAGACTCCGGACTCATACTGGGAATTTTTCGTTAGAAAAACTACATTTGTCCGACCTAGGATTTGAACCCAGGACCTCGTGATCACAAAGCGATGCGCTTTGCCACCAGACCAACGAGGCAGTCATAATATTTTCAAAACTATTTAAATTTGGTAATGTATATACCTATTACTCTCTTCTCTCTATAGTGAAAATAAATTATTTTGAAGTTGTTACCATTTCAAAGTTCTCAATTCCTAAAGTATCTATGCTTTAATCTTCCAATTAACGATCCGTTATAGGACATGTACTAAATTTCTTTATTTTACAAGTGTCTTTTTACGGGTATATGAAATGTAATTTCTAAATGTACAAATACTTAAATATGGTATCTAGTTGCGCGAGCGCAGCCCGTTTCCGATGTAGCCATGAGATGCATTGTGTCTCGTTCTCACACGGAGAAAGCAAGTGAGATGTGTTCGCGGAAAATATAAACACTTGGGATGCGTTCATAAAGTTTAATATTATTACACCGTCAAGCCTATATTCCCCAAGCGAGGGTGGCAGAGGTGTACTGAGTACATCCACTTTTCGCCGACGATGTTAGGTCCCATGTAATAGGGGGTGAGCCTATTATCATATACCGGCCACAATTCCAGACTCCGGACTCATTCCGGGAAATTTTCGTTAAAAAAACTACATTTTTCCGACCTAGGATTTGAACCCAGGACCTCATGATCACAAAGCGATTTGTCACTAGACCAAAGAGGATTTATATTATACGGTTATATTTATTCATTGTAATAACATACATCTGAGGCGGTCATAACGCTGTGGTACCGTGATAACCAAGGGTGAGTAGCGTTCGGCTCGGTCGGTCTGAGATGGGTGACTATTTGCCCCACGCGGGCAAAGGCTGATGTGTAAAAAAATACACAGTAATTCGGACTACAAAAACTTGGACTGACCGCATCAGATGCGTCCGCGAGAGGAGACCGCGTCAGCACAAACAGTTTGACGTGAGCGTGTCGTTGAGGAGAACGCGTACTGTCGCGTTCAACTTTATTGACAAAATCTGTAGTGTAAAAAGGATAGCATATCAACTCGATAGCCTAACGCTGTCGTCAATCTTTTTCATACTAAGCCTTTAGCATTACATGTAAAAATAGCTATATCATGACGCCAGATCCCTTGCAGAGTAGGCAGAGAGTACAGAGTTCCAACAGGTTTTTTCCTTATAGACTTCTCTGGCTTCCTCTACTCTATAGTTCGTTTGTTACACGCTCGCCAGTAAAAATAACTTTGAATTTATTTCTTTATAATTCCCTCGTAGAGCTAATATATCCTTACAATAGACTAAAGTTATCCACTTTCATTACATATATCGCTGAGTCATGTGTGTTGATGGACAGTTAAGTAATTGCTTTCGACTGCGCGTTGAGCGGTGTTCGGCGGTATTAACACCCTACGGTAACGCAAACACGCATATTTTGAAAAGTTCATTCACTTGAATCGATGATGTTAGGTACATTACTTATACTCCTAAATAAGTATCTACAAGGTGTATCATAAATACCGCAAGACCTCAGACACCCCGATTAGTTAATTGCTTCACAAATTCCATACTAAAAACAATTTACCCATTTTTTTACATTTACCCCTTTTTTACGCCCTTTTATACTCCAATTAACATTGAAACTTGTACGTGTATGTTTGCGAATTGATAAATGCGTTTTAGAAATGCATTTGAAATCTCCGTATTGCTTTGAATCAAGAACAAATTTAGTTTATTATAGCGCAGTAAGGGAATAACAAATTTGCAAATTTTAATAAAATGTAATATACAATAAAAATAGTTGAAATTAATTCAGTTATCGATTCAGATTTACTTTCAGGTCTTGCGTTTATTCTTTAAAAAGTATGTCTTTTCTCAGGATGCATTTAATCTCCTTGCCAAAGATAATGGTCGAAAATTGCCCCAGAACCAACAAAAATTTGACCCATGCCATCATTATCTATTTTATTAAAATAATGGCAAATAACCGTATCTAACGGACAATTTGCAATCTAAAACGAATATTTCAAAGTATTGTAAGTACTTATATCGAAGTCGCCGACATCTTTACTGAATGTCAACACACAATATAACCTCATTTGTACTATTGGCTACGGAATTATAACCTCAAAATCTAATACTTTTTGTGCATTATTGCGATTCTCCCGCTTGTCCGTGTAATAATAAATGCCTTAAGAGAATGAATGGGTGATTTGAAATCATACAAGTATTTTTAAAGTGCTGTTGGTTCTGGGGCAAACCATGTATGGGCGCAGAATAATGGCCTTTCATCAAAATCTGTTTAGTTGTGTGTGTTGACAAACATAGTTTCTTTCACGATTATATTATTAAACACTCTAGATAATAATCTACTCCTCTGACAAATTTCATTTAAATACCCTTCAGCCGTTTAGACTTCATAGAGTTACAAACGCCTAGTTTTGCGTTAATGATTTTTCTAGGATTAACATCAAATTATTAACAAAATGTCGCTGTTGCGATTTTTGTATGTAAAGTAAGGTACGTATAAACGAGAATAGTGTAATTATGGAGTTAGGTTCATTAATTAAATTTATACGAATAATATAAGGGTGCTTCAGTGGAGACCGCGAACCGGCCATCGAAATGTAGGAAGACAACCCGCAAGATGAACTGATGACGAAGGTAGCTGGAAAGGATTGGATGTGAAAAACGCAAGACCGAAGGGAATGGAGTGCCATGGAAGAGACCTACACTCAGCATTGGGCCGCTATGGTTTGAAAATGATGAATCATATAATATTATGAACCTAAGCAGTGATAGCCTAGTGGTTAGACCGTTGGACTGCAAAGTCACACGTCTAGGGATCAAACCTAGGCACGCACCCCTGTCTTTTCGAAAACATATGCGTATTAAACATTAACTATCACTTGGTTTAAAGGTTAAGCAAATCATCGTGAGGAAACCTGCATGCAGAGTTTCTCGAAGGTGTGTAAAGTTCGCTAACCAGCATTGAGCCAGCGTGGTGGACTATGGCCTAAACCCTCTCGGTTTGAGAGGAAGCCCGTGCCCAACGGTAGGACAGTTTCTTCACAGGGTAATATTAATATTTTATATATGAACCTAACCTCAATATGAAAAAAATGTACATTAATTTATTTAACAGTTTGCATGCGACGATGACATTTTAACAAACACGGTCACGCCTATACTACCCAAATGGAAAAAAATCTCTATTCAAACAAAAATAAGTATCGATAAAAGCACTAAATTGTATATAAATACTTTATATTGTAAGCAATTCCTGGAAATAATTACATGTTAAAAAAATATTCATCTTGAATGGGTTATCGAAGCTCAGGATAAATTTCATGTGAGCTAGGCTTTATCTCACATCATATATGGTGCTAGAAAACGCCTGAACCAGTTTCCGCTCTGTTTTATAGAACCGACACACAACGTGACATTATTTCCACTATGGGGATTGATTTTCCTGCTTTCAACATTTATGATCAGGATGCCACGATTTCTATAAATTCTTGTCTGGCCAGAGAAGGAGGTCAAATGTAAATAGCACACATTATGTGCACTAATGAGTGTTAATCGTATAGTTTCATGCTAAAGAATGCTTGCCCTGTGGTACACCAAAGCAAAATCCAAAAAGACCGTTCTCAGTTACGTTAAAGTTCTTAGATTTTTTTTTTGATAGTTTATTCTGTTTTCCACTATTGGTATTTTTAAATAATCTCTAATACTAGAACTTTTAAAACTACTCGATTCAGTGGGCGAAGCGGCTTAAGTTCTTAACCACTGAACCAAGCTGTTTGTCGAACTTTTTTAAATGAAAAATCTTTTTAAATTCTACGCTATGAATTATATGCCATAAGCAGTGATAGCCTAGTGGTTAGACCGTTGGACTGCAAAGACAGACGTCTCAGGTTCAAACCCAGGCACGCACCTCTGTCTTTTCGAAAACATGTGCGTATTAAAAATTATTTATCACTTGCTTTAACGGTGAAGGAATACCTCGTCAGAAAACCTGCATGCCTGAGGGTTTCTTGAAGGTGTGTGAAGATCGCCAATCCGCACTGGGTCAGCATGGTGGACTACGGCCTAAACCCTCTTAATTTGAGAGGAAGCCCGTGTCCAACGGTGGGACAGTTTCTTAACAGAGCTATTATTATTATATAAGCAAGCTCTATACTCTAATATCAAGCTCTAAACTTGAAGAAATATGTACCTAGCTATAGCATCAAAGGACATCAGCGTAATAGTTACACACATAACCTATCGCAATGCTCCGTGGACGCCGCCCCAAGAACAGGTTCCATCATTGAACAAACTGGAGAAAGCGGTAACGTTTGTTTTTTGCTTTTTATTTATTTATTTTATTTGAACACGTTCACGGCCGGTATCTAAAGAGATTTATGATATTTATCTAATTAGAGCTGGGACTGAGTTGAAAGTAGAGTTTTAAATTGCTTTCTTTTTTATACTTTTAGTTAAGAACATCACTATTTTTTGTGTGTGTATGTGATCTACGCTGTTGGCCACAGGGCCTTTACAGCTTCACCGGACAAGTGAGTGAGCATGCAATCGCTATACTCGAGCCAGAAGGGCAAGGGGGTAACTAGCTCAAGGGCGCCTCAAGGAGGAACAGGTTCGGCTTGGGCAGGCGCTATGGGGGTGGGCATATACTAGGTGTCTCGCCGTGGTGCTCTGCACCGGCCGGCGGGCAAAGGATTCTTCGACCTCGCCGGCGAGGTCGGTGTCTGATCCTGTGTACGGTACCTGAATTCGAATGGGTCGGGATCGGGAGAGTCGGTGAGAATATGCCGCGGGCAGCGGCAACAACTAATTGTACCAGGCAGAAATTGTTTCTGCTTGCGAAGACAGATATATAAATCTAGTTGAGACGGCAGCGCGTGCACTTTTGTTAAGTAGTAGTTAGTAAAATTGTCCTACTTCCAGCGAAATATTTCAATACTTCCAGCGAAATATTTCAACAGGTGGGTCCGCACGATCACTAATTAAAAAGAACTTGGGAAAATTTCACAGCAAACGGCAACTCTGTGAATGTCATGAAGTGGCATTTAACTTGATGACAGCGGTAGTTCCGATTTTAGCCGTGGGCGATTGTATGCCTGTATATTATACTGCCTATATGATGTTGCTATCGCTCAACAAGTTATTTACCTTGCGTTTTGACACTCGAAATAGAACGCATTCCTGTATTCAAATATGCTACAAACTCGTTAACCATTAGCAATGTAGCAGTAATATTTCACTGAACACGAATACTGCGATTCATAAGAAAAATAAAAGAAAGTTTGGATACCAGCTAATCCTTTTTTGTATGAGGATTGCATATTTTTATGGTTCATAATACCTTTTTAATTATCAACGCCATTGTAATATACATATTAAAGACTAGCGGCCCGTCCCGGCTTCGCACGGGTGGATATTTATTTTTTAAACATAGCCTATGTTAGTCAGGGATTATGTAGCATTCAAATGGTGAAAGAATTTTTGAAATCGACCCATAGTTTTTGAGTTTATTCGTTACGAACATACAAAAATATAAATTTTACTTTTTATGATATTAGTATAAACTAACATTAAAGCCAGAAACCAGAGAGGTCTGTAAGGGAAGAACCTGTTGGAACTCTGTTCTCTCTCCTTCTGTACGTAACAGAGTTTCTCTTTACCTAACCCGAAAGAGGTCTGGCGTTATAATATATATTAATATTTGTCGTAATATTTGCAGTGATAGCCTAGTGGTTAGACCGTTGAACTGCAAAGTTAAAGGTCTCGGGTTCAAACCCAGGCACACACCTCTGTCTTTTCGAAAGCATGTGCGTATTAAACATTAATTATCACTTGCTTTAACGGTGAAGGAAAACATCGTGAGGAAACCTGCATTCCTAAGAGTTTCTCGACGGTGTGTGAAGTTCGCCAACCCGCACTGGGCCAGGGTGGTGGACTATGGCCTAAGCCCTCTCAGTTTGAGAGGAGGCCCGTGCCCAACAGTGGGACAGTTTCTTAACAGGGCTAATATTATTATTATTTATTTTATTTGTCGTAATACCATGTCATCCATCACGTCAAAATTCACCCGTTTTTTAAGATTCAACGATTTCTCATGAAATAATTTGTTTTATTCAAATAAGCATAGTTAAATAGAAACTAATTCTTACGTAACCCACGGCTTGTAGGCCATGACGGCTATAGAAGGTGGCTGTTCTAATGATTTTTTTAATCAAACCCAGCGCGACTATTGCCCAATAGATAATTTTATTTACGAAGTTCAGTGGAAATCTATGATGAAAGTAACATGGAAACGACGAAAATATGGATGCAAAGTTATATATACTAGTAGTCGCCCATAGGTCGATATTCGACCTACTCTTTCATCGTTTGCTGGTTATGTTTGACATTCAGTAAGACTATAGACAAATAATATTAAAGACAAACATCAATTTGACGTGTATTGTGTCAAATATTGTGTGTGTAATGTTTTTTTATTGATTTAATGTATGTTTTACACATAATTTTAAAAAAATATTAGTGTTCTGCACTCCTTCTCTATATAAACTATAAGTCTGGGAAATTTCATACTCCTCCGACCGCGCCATTTTCGTAAAAATGTGTACAAAGTTTTTACTTCACGTATTAATATATAGATTTATCCTTTTTGCTTATCTGATATTTGTAATAGTACCGAATGAGACGCCCCTATTTTTTTTTTTTTTCTTTTTATAAAACGTAGCCCCACACTAGGATTTATTCCTGTGTCGTGGGTGCGTTTACAAACATGAAAATTCACAAACACAAATACCGGAACAAATAATTGTGGATCACACAAAGATTTGTCCCGTGCGGGAATCGAACCCGCGACTATTAGACACAGTGGGCGGAACAGCTCAAGCTCTTAACAACTGCGCTAAATCGTCGTCGTCTATTTTACTTAAAGCTTCGATTAATATAATATATAAACACCACATAATTATATTAATTAATACACATAATTATGCCACATAAAAACCTCTTAATTTTTAACTGACTTCAAAAATGAGGAGGTTCTATGTTTGTCTGTCTGTATATATATTTTTTATGTACCCATGTTTTGTGGACCGATTTTTATGATGCTTATTGCTTTCGGTTTGGTATAGCTACAAGCTGGTCCCATTTATATTTCACTGGTAGGACCTTGAAGATACACCAGGGAACTCCTTAACAACAAACAATACGAATATGTAGTTTCAGTTAGTGTGGGTATTATGTCAATCTTGTAGGTACCCTACTATAGAACTAAGCAGGATATTAACTGACTTCTTTTTATAACTTCTTTGTTTATGAACCAATTTTAATGATTATTATTTTGGATGAGTATTGAGTTCAGTATAGCGCCGTAAAGTCGGTGCCAGGCGGTCGGTTACTTGAAAATGTTTTTTATAATGATTACGTCTTAGTATATCTAGAAGCCGCGTCCAGTCGTAAATGCACGGCGTGCGGTGAAGCCACAAATTCAACAAACAATAATAATTATTGCGTTAACGTGTATTTTAATGGATATTGAACTCAAGAAATAGATATACTTGATCTATTAAGGTTTGTAGTAATTTAGGGAAAATATATTTTCATCATATTAACTAAATATTAAATCCGTGATGTAGTAGTTAAATATAATAGTATAATTTAATACTGGAATTTATAAAGTCCTCAGCAAATAAATGTAGATAAAATAAAAATTCTTTTTTCTAGCAACACTAACAAAATGAACGCGTCTTTTACTGTGACAATTACAGATGGAAGAATTAATCGGTTTTTGGCGGGAAGTCGAAGAGTGATGTTGTCAATTTGTTTTATTTTCCAAAACTTGTGTTATTACGACTAATAATTTGTAATGTTGGTGGAATATTAATCATTATGTGTTCTTATATGTGCATAAGTGAAGGTAATTGTAACAAAGTGATAAAACGTGCCTTTTCGACTTCCCTCAAAACGGCCGTTGCAATTGGTATGTAAAGTATCCACCGCTTTACTATCCAGGGTGGGGTACTTCATTAATTTCATTATCATCGTTGTCATCAAATTCATCGGGGTGTCAAATTAATTTAAACAAACACGATTATATATCTCACTGGACACTGGCAAAATACACTTATAATTAGTGTGAAGCCATAACTTAAAGAAGAAGAAGAAGAAACAAACACGATTATATATCTCACTGGACACTGGCAAAATACCCTTAAAATTAGTGTGAAGCCATAACTTTAAGAAGAAGAAGGAAGAATTAATTCGATATTTAAAAATACGGCATCTGAATGCGCTAGTTACGTATTAAATGTGATTCTGTCATCTTTCTTTTTGAGTTCAACGCCATTTTCACAAGCGGGAACGACACAAGAGAGCATAATTCAAGTAAATTTGACCCGCGCATAGCACGACGTTATTCCGCACGACGGTCACAGAGTGACTAGACTACTCGCGTAAACGTGTGGCTACTTGCTTTGCTGGTAGTAAATGTTGCTTCATTTTGGTGCGCCCCCGGGGTGTCTAGATTATATTTATTCTAAGGATTGCGTTTTCACATCACCCTTTATGGTAGGTATCTCTTGAACGCTTACTTAACTTATGTTTCTACCTTATTTTCCTATATAAGTATACTACTACTTCCTGTATGCTTAATTTTATGAATAAAAAAGGCAGTAAAAAAAGAAATATTTTTTTAAGTTGACACTAACAAAACATGCTTACCAGCATGAATTTTCAGTGTTATTTTTTTCTAAAACAAATCACTGACACTGAGGTCGCTGGACTTAATTATTTTATTAACTTGCTTATCTTAATTTTTGAAATATGTTAATTGTCGATGCTATCTTATTATCTCGAAGGTGGATTAACAACGCATCCGGTAATACGTAATGGTAGTTCGTTGATCTCGGTCTGGATTACATCACCACATCTCTGATTATCTAGACATTGAATGGGTTTTTGTTAGGCAATTGAAACTATTCATTTGTACGCTGTATGTTACGTAGAATCTAGGTATTATATATATATATATATATATATATATATATATATATATATATATATATATATATATATATATATATATATATATTTTTTTTTTTTTTTAAACGTAGCCCCACACTAGGATTTATTTCTGTGGCGTGGGGTGCGTTTACACAAATACCCAGACCGGAACAAATAATTGTGGATCGCATAACAATTTGTACCGTGCGGGAATCGAACCCCCGACAATTAGACACAGTGGACGGAGCGGCTTAAGCTCTTAACCATTGCACTAAATTGTCCGTCGACGTCCGTCCGCTTCACAAATATTTTTTCCGGTCTGGGTATTTGTGTATGTAAATTTTCATGTTTATAAACGCACCCACGACAAAGGAATAACCCTAGTGTGGGGTTACGTTTAAAAAAAGAAATGTGCATCACGAGGTCATGGGTTCGAATTTTAGATCGGACAAACTGTAATTTCTCATAAAAAAAATATGCTAATATCAGTCCGGAGTCTGACATCTCTGTGCCCGTTGTAACAGCAATAGACACTCTCACTGTTACATTAAGATCTAACATCAACAGCGAAAAGTTGGTGTAAATTAGTGATGTGTACCGGAGGCAAAATCAGTCTCCGGAGATTTTCGGCGAATTTACAACAATAACCGGAGAAACTCCGGAGAAAATTCGGTTGATAACGACGTAATGAAAATAATTAACATATACTAAATCGTTCATAGATAAATAGCAGTGCATGCGTATACCTACCTGATTACCTATCTTCAAGACTTAAGTAACAGTTCTGAGTGGATTGAGTTTTCATTTATATAACTATGAAAAAAACAATACTTATTTAACGAAATGTTACGATTTGCGTAGTTTTATATTGTCAAAACTCGTAGAGGAATGTCAACCGAGAGGTCTGTAAGGAAAGAGCCTGTTAGAACTCTGTACTCTCCGCCTATCTCGCAAGGGATCTGGCGTAATGATATAGATAGAGAGAAAAGTGGTAGGCAAATAAAATGATAACTAATAAATTGGTACCGACACCGGACACCGGACAAAATTATGGATTAAGGATGCATTAAAAAAAGCTCCGGTATTTATAGTAATTACCGGTGAAAAACCGGTTCATGTGTTAACCGGTGAATCTCCAGTTTTTATAGAACCGGTTCACATCACTAGTGTAAATACTACACCTCTGACACCCTGCTTGGCAAAAATACGCGCGACGGTTTTGCTTTGAATCGACTAAGGCCCACTAGTACGAACCAATGTTACTGTTACCTAGTGACTAAATTGAGGTTATAACATTAAATTGCCTTCATCTTAACGTTATTACCTTGAGTTAGTCAATAGGTGTGTGTGTATGTCTGAATCACCTACGCTGTTGGCCGCGGGGCCTTTACATATTCACCGGACGAGAGGGCGAGCGTGCAACCACTACGCTCGAGCCAGAAGGGCATGGGGGCAACTAGCTTAAGTGCGCCTCAAGGAGGAACGGCCTCGGCTTGGGCAGTCGCTATGGGGGAGGGCGTATACTAGCTGCCTGCCGCGGTGCTCTGCACGGGCCGGCGGGCAAGGGATTCTTCGAGCTCGCCGGCGAGTTCGGTGACTGATCCTGTGTGCGGTATCTGTATCCGAAAGAAGGGATGTAAGGGCATCGGGAGGATCGGTAAGAACATGCCGCGGACGGCGGTAGTGGCTAATAACAGGGGAGTATTAGTCAATAGGTAACGCTAACGCTGGTTTGTTCAAGTGGTCGTAATAGATTTGAAAGAAGTGACTTAGGGTTATTTCCACCCACTCCACGATTTTGTTATTAGTTACGTAGATGAGTTAGACTTTCTAAAATAGAACGTGGCATCATAATAACAGATTAAATACGAAAAACTAATTTGAAACAAAGTTGTTTGAGGCTATAAAGCGAATAGCGTGCATCGTCAATCGTCACTGATAAGGCTAGGCGCCGACATTCGCCTTGACACCGCCCATTACAGACGTTATAAAGCGTTATACACATTTAGGAGGAACAATATCAATTTAACTTCTATTGCACATCAGTTCTAATTCAGTGCTGTCCAATTTTGTTTTGCCTTGAACATAAATGATTCAATTATTTTCATAAATGAAGCGGTTTTCAGGAAATTTGAATTCAGTATTATATTCGTCGACGGAGAATTGACGTTTGCACCAGGATCTCCAAGGGTTAATTTTGTATTCAAAATTATGTACATCAAAAGTAGAAAAGTGATTGAAATCGTATGACTTTCGTAAAAACGGTTAACCCTGTCCTTTCCCTTGTTTACACAACTCATTTCCAAAACTAAAATCCTACCATTAAATTTAAAGCGTCTCATAAACAAAAAAACTTTCTTCATGCGTATGCGAAACTGCTTCAAATTCAAGAAGAAAAGAAATAAAAACTAACTATAATAGCCCCAAAAATAGAACTCTGTGGTCGACAAAAGACCCTTTAGAAAGCCTAGCAACTGTTTCGACATTACACAATGGTGTTATAGCGAGGATTTACAGCTCAAGGTGAGGATTTACAGCTTACGGTCCGCGCGCCGCCCGCCCGACGGAACACCGTATCTTTGCGGGCAGAACATCGTAACTCGAAATAACGCTTTTTTTGACACTTGCGTCGAGTAACTTCTCATTTCATCGGGTAAGGGTTAAGACGCAAGTGGGTTGGCGGTTATAGTTAGTGCGACGTCTCCTTTTGTACCGCCCAACCTATATGATAGAATTGAACTATTAACGTATTCACTCGTTTTGTTTTTTTTTTCTGTATACTTATTTCTACTTATTTGGCTTAATTACATTAAGCCAAATAAGTAGATACGTCTTCTTTTGATAGAGATGTCTTACAAAATATTTATTAGAGGTTTCGCTTGTTTCATTGCATTTAAATCACACTATAAATAAACTGCAAAAATAATAATTTAGTGGCCTTAACAGGTTATAACAAAATAAGGTGAATTTATGTTGGCTTATTTAATAAGTAGTTTATATTGGGGATATAAAAAGAAATTGCTTTGTAAAATTTTTCTCTAAAATTACCCTTGGATTCGAAGCTATATGTAATACCGTCACGCCTATATTCCCCAGAGGGGGTGGCATAGGTTTACTGAGTACACCCACGTTTCGCCGACGATGTTAGGTCCCATGTAATAGGGGGCGAGCCTATTGCCATATGCCAGGCACAATTCCAGACTCCGGACTCATACTGGGAAGTTTTCGTTAGAAAAACTACACTTGCCCGACCTAGGATTTGAACCCAGGACCTCGTGGTCACAAAGCGATGCGCTTTGCCACCAAACCAACGAGGCAGTGTATATGTAATAGCATATAATAATATACAGAGATACATTGCAAATCAATTAATATTTCCGATGTATCGTTTATGGCATTTCAATCATCAATATTATTGCCTATTTGCTACATTCGACATTTTATTACCAAAGGTTTGAAATAACACATGACTGGTGATTGTCACGGCACCGGGTACCATGGCGGTATCGGTATCGCAGCGTCTACTGATGTTCCGATGTGGAATTAAATTTCAATGTCAAGTGATTCCATTTACGAAAGTATTGAGATGCGCATAATTTCTAGCTGTGACGTAAGTTAAAGGTGTTTTTTACATTCGTTTAGATTTTAGATAGACCATCATACAGGATGACAGACAGGCGTTATCAATCCTCATAAACAGGTCATAATATGTTATTGGGGCAGTAATGAGATGAGATAACGGTAATAATAATAATAAGGTAAGATACAATAAAAAGAAAAATATATATCAATAATAAATATATATTGGAATATTTTAGTACATATGTACTTGCTCAAAATGGTAGGCTTTTCTTGAAATATATTTGAAAAAAAAAGATATACTATATGATATATCTTTTTTTTTGGAAATCCCATTTTGCTTTATTCGAAAATGGGTGGAATGGTTCCCTAACCAAATTTATATATTTTATTATTTTTACTTTTTGAATAAATTCTGAAGTAGACTAATCGACAACTAAAGTTGCTAGGAAGAAAATCTATGTACGAATTTCACCATCACTAAATTAACAGTTTTAATTGCCAACTAACGCTAATCGAGATGTAACTAACTAGAACTTTACTGGAGGGTGGTGAAAGATGCCTTTAAACTTCTCCAGAATGACTAATTTAATGAATTCCATTGTGTAATTAATTTTAAAATATGAAGTAGGCATCTGCTGTAGTAATAAATAATAGAAAATAGGTCGATGGCTAAATGAGCTAAACTCGAGTGGCGGCACTAACTAACGCGCTCACGCGACTCTGGAAATTTAAACATTTACATGAGTCTACTTGCGATTAACTTTAACTCGTCAGTTAAAGTTAATCGCTTACTAAACAGTAGGCGATTGCATAACAAATGCCTACATTTTGACGTTTGATGATAGCGATTGACTTTTATAGTATATAGCTATGCCAATATTTTCTCGTCTTTTCTTAATCATGTAAATCATTACAGTAATTATGAATTGTCAGAAAAGTAACAAAGACATCTATCATCACTTCGGAATGTCGTTCCTGTGGTGAAGAATGGCAAGGAACTCCACGGTTACTCTTTTAAAATGAAATTTCAATTTCATCTACATTTTGTTGTGGGGTGTGAGAGAACAATATAGGCTGGCCTGTCAGGTGGGTCTAGGTTAAAACGACAAAAGTAACTGTTGAGAATTGCCTGCGACAGGTGTCAACCTTATATCGTTCACTCTCGCTTGGGGAATATAGGTGATACGGTGTGTGTAATAAATAAAGACTTATGAATACGGAAGGATGGCTTGATTTAGTGGTTAAGGCCTAAGCCATTTCTTCTACTGGACCGAGTAGTTGCGCATCCGATCCCTGCTGGGGACAAATCTTTTTGTGACCCACTAATGTTTGTTTCAGGGTACTTGTGTATGTAAATTTCATGTTTGTAAACGCACTTACGACGAAGGAAATAATTTCTAGTATGGAGCTACGGTTTGTTAAACAAAAATGAAATCAAATATTATGAACTTAACTAAACATAATACTTGTATTGATTAGTTCTTGGTGACAATTTATGTATTATGTGTACTTCCGTAGATATCTACCAGTAAACACATTTAGGTTTGGCGTTGGGAAAGAAAGATTCTGGAGTGGAGACCATGTATTGGCAAGCGCAGCGTCCGCCTACCAGATGCACACACGATCTTATAAAGATCGCAGAAAGTCGTTGGATGCAGGCAGCATCGGACCGGTTGTGCTGGACAGCGATTGGTGGCCCATGGGCCCAAGGCCCATGTTCAGCAGTGGACAAGTATAGACTGAGATGACGAAACGCATTTCTTATATCATCGCTTGCAGTGGATTCAGGCCATAATTTTGCCGTTCTGTAAACTGGGACGTAGTTTCAAGTACTTTGTAAGTTTAGATTAGGCATTTACCGACTAATTTCTTACTTCGAAACTTGTTGGAAGTAGGCCACTTTTGCGCTAGAGATAATGTTAATGGTTTGGTAAAAACACGTATTGCCTACATATTCATTTATGAGTTGAAACCCCAAAGAAAACGAGCTAATAAGGTTGAAGTCTGTATGTTTGTGGCACCAAAGCTCTGAAAGGAGTGAAATGAATTTGACGGACGATTTGGCGCAGTGGTTAAGAGCTTAAGCCGCTCCGCCCACTGTGTCTTATAGTCGCGGGTTCGATTCCCGCACGGGACAAATCTTTGTGTGATCCACAATTATTTGTTCCGGTCTGGGTATTTGTGTATGTGAATTTTCATGTTTGTAAACGCACCCACGACACAGGAATAAATCCTAATGTGGGGCTACGATTAATATAAAAAAAAAAAAAAAATTCAACGCAGTTGATTTGTTTGATAATTTTGATGGATCATCATTATCATTGATATATCATAACAAGATACACAGACCCGTTCAAAAGTTACACTAAAACGTTCCCAAATCCACGTGAGTTGTTATAGTTATGATATAAACATAAATAAAGGCATATTGTACCTTACTCGTATCACTTAAAGTTTTATTTGCAAAAAAGCGGAAGCCTGTTAATTTTTTAGTAACGTCCACTTTTGCCTGTCTTTTGGTGGTGCCATTTTTCGTAGGACGAGGGTATATCTACCTATATTTGATCGAAGTTCTTTATGAAAGACGTACACGGCTGGACATAGTGCTTTCCCAAAGATGGCTACGACTATGGGAGTTGTGCTCTACGCATCTATTGTACGATTGTAAAGATCGGTTTAGGTATTGGGTACACATTCCTAAAGATTTAGTGATTATTTAGTACGATTAAAGACTAAAATTTACTCTTCAACTTCAAATATTATCATCATCAGTCAAAAACGATTACTGTAGGACAACGGCCTCCTCCAAAGATCGCCACAGCGATCAGCTTTGTACTGTCCGGGTAGCTTTTACCAGCAAAAAATAAATTCTGTGAAATATGTAATTGTCTAATAATGTAGTTTGTAATACATATACCAACTGCGCAACATCTTCTCATCCAAAATACCTCAGTGCCTAAAGACTAAAGTTTTTAGTCAATGTGTGTTACCAGTGATGATATATGGATCAGAGACGTGGTCTCTTACAATAGGTCTCATAAAAAAGCTCAGAGTTGCTCAGCGAGCTATGGAGAGAGCTATGCTCGGCGTTTCTCTACGCGATCGAATCAGGAATGAGGAGATTCGTAGAAGAACCAAGGTCACCGACATAGCCGTTAAGATTAGCAAGCTGAAGTGGCAATGGGCGGGCCACATAGCGCGTAGATCGGACGGGCGTTGGGGCAGAAAGATTCTAGAGTGGAGACCACGTATTGGCAAGCGCAGCGTGGGACGACCGCCTGCCAGATGGACCGACGATCTTGTGAAAATCGCAGGAAGTCGTTGGATGCAGGTGGCATCGGACCGGTTACGCTGGAAAGCGATTGGGGAGGCCTATGTTCAGCAGTGGACAAGTATAGGCTGAGATGATGATGATGATGATGATGATACCAACATGACCTACCTTGAAAGGTATGGTCAGAAACATTCGACGTATATGGGTAATACCTTATCCAAATGATTACATTTCGCCAAGACACTAAGACATTCTCCACAAGCCGATCTTAACGGAGAAGCTGTGAATGCCTAGCAGATAACAACATACTCAATTTTACAAACACACACACACACACAGTCATGTACGCACGCATGCACAAACACGCAATAACACTCATCTATAAACAACGAGTGGCGCTCTACTACCCCTCAATGCTACAATATCTGCTAACATCCAGGGTAATAGGGTAAAATAATATTAAACAATTAGTATATTTCATATTGAGTTGCACCTAAAGAGAATGGAATACTGATTTGTTATGTCCTTGCATACTTCTCAAGTTTCATCATTAGCACAATAAAATAACAAAAAATTGAATTTCCTAATTCCTGGTCATGTTATGTTTAAGGAAAAATTAGCGAGTTATAATTATTGCTCCGCTTTATAACACGTAGTAAACGTACTAATTCAGTTTTACGGCCATATTGAGTTAAAAGCGTCGTAAAATAGTCGTGTCGATTTAAAGGAACTGTGCGTTTAGACTGCACGCCACCTACAAAACTGCAGTTTGGACGCGGTTTTAGTGCAGTTCACATAACTGCATCAAAGTTGTCGACCAACTGCCCCCTCCGTTTTCAGTAGGTGTGCAGTCCTAATTGCTTGCTGTCTGCAGGCAGGACTAGCATGTTTTTTTATTGCAGTCCTAATGCAATTACTACTAGTAGTACTTCTAATGTAGTTATTACAAACGCGCAGCTAGCTTGCAGTTAGTGTGCAGTCATTAGAACTGCACGTTGACGTGAATTAGCGGACGATTTAGCGCAGTGGTTAAGAGCTTAAGCCGTTCCGCCCACTGTGTCTTATAGTCGCGGGTTCGATTTCCGCACGGGACAAATCTTTTGTGTGATCCACAATTATTTGTTCCGGTCTGGATATTTGTGTATGTGAATTTTCATGTTTGTAAACGCACCCACGATACAGGAATAAATCCAAGTGTGGGGCTACATTTAAAAAAAAAATATATAAAAAAAGAATTGCGGGTTGGGAGTTTTAATGCAGTTACGCTAACTGCACTGCATCCTAACTGCAATTTTACATCTGGCGTGTAGTTCAAATGCGAACCGTCTCCTTAGGGCCTTAGACTAAAAACTATATAGCTGCCAAACTTAAAGTTTAGATGCATTTATGGTGCATTCTACAAGCTTTAATTTAGCTTACAATGTTTGTTAGTATGTTAGTTTGTTTAGGTCAAATCTTGCAAGTTGAATTGGAAGAACCTTTTATAATCCTGCAAAGTTAAAATTTGACATGTTGGTTCAGTTCCGATGACAATGCATTTTTATAGTAAGCAAGACCTGATTGTAACCAACGATTGGCTCCAGACGAAGGAATTCCTCTACGATCAACAGCATATAGACGAAATTTTGTAAACACATTTAATCGTCGTTTTAAATTGCACCATTCTCTGCTGCATGAATGCTTTTCCTTTGAATGTATGTCGTATCCTATTCTTTGAAAAACAAAGTTAATGGAATGACGAGCAGTTATATTCATTTTAGTAACCTTTTAATTTTTGTCATAGACTCATAAAAGGCATATCCTAGTGTGTTTAATTTAATCACCGTTGACAGATAGTCGATGTAATACGGCGGATGGCGCTGCGATGTTATTCGAGTGACAACGCGGTAAGCGGACGGACGTATCGCGGAGCAGCTAACCTCACTGCATTTCATGTGACTTAATCTCCAACTATGTGCGCATCCTCGGATAGCAAGGAAGATCAGGGTACCGGACAAAACCCTAGTGTTGTTTCAAGATTCCCTTCATGTTCAGCCACCATGCAGATTACTATGAAAGGATGATAAATCCATCTTTCCTCGTTACCAGCCTTGAAACGGCCATCCCGAAAACCCGAGCGCCAATAAGTATTTTTAAATTAATTTTTTTATAACTGCATGAAATTTGTCGTCTGACTGCATGCTATCTCCACCTCGACACCAAAACCTTGTGTAGCTTGTATCATAAACGCAAATTTTCTGAATAGACACAAATAACTCTTGTTCCAAATCCACTATTTACCCATAAACAGTCATACTTTTTTGCCCAGCCAATCGGAGTCTGTACGCTTTTATATCTGCCACTGCCACTTAAGTATGGCAATTCTGAAAAAAGAATACTCATATTTTTGTGTTCTTCCGAAAGAGCCACGTTCATAATATAAATTTATTTGCGGTCGCCATAACCACTAACAATAGTCAACTAATGATGTTCATCTTTTGTCCTCAGATAATAGTTACAGCAACACAAAAGATATTTTGTAACGCTGACAGACTTTTTATGATTTTGTACTTATTATATACATAATTATAATCATGACGCGGTATTGCAGGGTAGGCAAAAGTACAATGTGCTCATGAGTTTTATCCTGATATAGGTACTTCCCTTCACTCCTCTAATTTCATGTTTTGCTTCTAGTAAGTTGAGGTTACTTACAATTTAAAATAAATAATAACTATACCCACTTATTTAAATTGATTGTTGCAAAAAATTAACTACAAAAATAACTATGTTACAACATGCAACAACTATTGCCTGCACTCAAAAGTCTTGATAGTGAACGATTTTCAGGATCGGATTAGTAGTTCCTTAGATTACCTCCTTTAAACATACGATTTTATCTTTTATATAATGTCTAGATATAGATTTATAATGCTGATTTCAAGTGTGTGATTTTCCAGGTTACCTTGTTTTCACTAAAACACATAATAACAAAAAACATCTTCAAGGAACTAAGCAAATTGTACTAATGTATATCTAATGGAGTAACATGCGACACAAACTGCTCAAGAACAAAACATTTTCCAAATAAAAATTCCCAATTAGCACAGACTCGAAAATGACTATCCAAACAAACTTTCACAAACATAATATAGTATTAGAATAACGAGATCTAAGCACTGAACACGTAGGTACACTATAATTTTATTTATTACCATGTTTGTGACGGCCAGATAAACAGTACGTGGGCACGAATTGCTCATCGTTATGAGATGAGCGGCAGATTCCGTGTTTACTTCTAATGGGAAATAACAAAATATCGTTGTCATATTTAATAATACTCCGTATAGACCGCGCTGCTGAAGAGCCGATCAGAGATATGCAGGTTACAACACAGAAGTCGCTTTAAAAAATATTTATCTTTTTAATATATAGCGGGTCTATGACGAACTATGAGAGTGGATAAAGTCAGAGAGATTTTTTTTAAAACGTAGCCCCACTTCATGATTGATTCCTGTGTCGTGGGTGCGTTTACAAACATAAAAATTCACATACACAAATACCCAGACCGAAACAAATAATTGTGGGTCATACAAAGATTTGTCACGTGCGGGAATCCAACCTGCGACTTTTGGGCACACAATGGGCGGAGCGGCTTAAGCTCTTAACTACTGCGCTAAATCGTCGTCGAGTCCGTCGATATGTAAGGAAAGAACCTGTTGGAACTCTGTACTCTCTACCTACCCTGCAAGGGAGCTGAGATAATATAAAATTCCGGCGTATCATCATACACCGGAATTTGATACAATTTATATCGGACCCCGTAAAAACAAAAAAAGGATCTAAATCGATCAAGTCATTTAGGGGGAGAATAATTACAAAATAATTTGAGCCATGCCGCGGCCAGCACCGAGTCGGTGCAAGTAGGAAGCATGACTAGTGCCCCCTAGGACACCCCTCGACACTACCTCACCCCGCTTCAATCTATCGACATTAACACATTTCCGGTAGCTGTTAAGGAAATGTATAGAATTCCTAGGAAATGTGTATAATAAAATTTTATTCATACATTTCCTGCGATTTTAGGTATTTTACAGACATCCTAAGAATTGTATATAATGAAGGATTACATAAATTCTGATAACATATACATACATAATATATAACATACCCAAAAATAACTGTAATATTGCATATTGGCGACAAAACGCTCTTCACATCGCCAGAAGTTGAAATGAGGGTGCCCCTGGACCGCCTTGAAAGAACAAGCATCTCCATGGGTTACTCGATTAACAAAGGCACAATCAAAATAATGGTGGTCGACCGCTGCGGAGGTCTACAACAGACAGGCCTACAGAAGTTGAAATGAGGGTGCTCCTGGACCGCCTTGAAAGGACAAACATCTCCATGGGTTTCTCGATTAACAAGGGCAAAATCAAAATAATGTTGGTCGACCGTTTCGGAGGTCTACAACAGACAGGCCTATTCAATGAATTCGAGACAGTTCGAGAGTTCCAGTACCTTGGTTCAGTCGTCAACAACCAAAGAAGCTGTGAATCAGAAATTCGGCGTCGAATAGGCATGGCGAAAACGAGCGTGACACAGCTAAACAGAATTTGGAACGACAGGAACAAAACAAAAAGTACAAGAATCAACCTAGTACGAACACTGGTCCTATCTATATTCCTGTGTGGTGCAGAATCTTGGACTCCAAAAGCTGCAGATAGAAAAAGGATAGACGCATTTGAAATGTGGTGCTGGCGATGCATGCTGAGAATCCCATGGACAGCTCACCGTACTAATATATCAATAATTAAAGAGCTAAAACTCGAACATTCCCAGAGACTTTCCACCATCTACCTTTATCGAACCCTACAGTACTTTGGTCACATAGCTCGAAGAAATAGTAATAACCTGGAGAGAGTACTGGTTTCAGGCAAAATAGAGGGTAAGAGACCAAGGGGACGCAGCCCTAAGATATGGTTGGATCAGATATCGAAACAACTCGAGATGCCAGTCAGCACGGCGCTCCACCTGGCAAGTGATCGCAGCAGATGGAGAGAAATTATATGAGCACATATAAGCGCTAAAATCAAAAGTGTTTCTACCGCCACCCACTTACTCACGGAATCCTAAAACACATCCTCAATTTAAAACACGTATATTAACTACAGCAAAAAAACTTAATTTCCTTAATCACTCGTAAATTACTTCTTTATTCTAATAATGATGATGTAGTTGATAAAACCTATGGTGTATATTTTTGTGATATAAACTTAGGAAAACAAAGGAGTATTTATAATATGCATATGCATAGATTGTTAGATGCCCTTGCATTACTTGATTAGGTATTCTTGACGTATATACTTTATCCAAATAATCTCAAACAGGCCCAATAAGGAAATAATGTCCTATCTATTTATATAACGTCAGTTCCTTTGCGTGGTAAGCAGCGAGTACAGAGTTTTAACAGGCTATTTCCTTGCAAACCTCTCTGGCTTCCTCCACGCTCATAGTTCGTCTCATACACTCGCCGGTACTTATTAGATATTTATGTGGTACCAAATAAATGAATTGCCTTAGTACATTATTAAAACTAGCATACTAGAACTAAACAGTGTGCCAAATACTTCGACAGGTGGTCCAACAACTTACACGTCATACTACTCGTGACGACACCAGCCGAGCAATCGGCGCGCTAGTAAGGTGCGCGCGCGCATGTAGCGATCAAAGGCCCCGCGATGCTATAACACGCCGACTCAGACGGTAAATCCGCGCCCTTTCACTTTTCTGGTCCGCGTTACCATTGTGCAGACGATATTCGATAAAAAAATCGGTAGACCAAAAGCAATATAAAAAGTAAACACCGGCACGTTAAAATGCAATGAAAGCTAATCTTTTTATTCAAACGACCTTTGTAAAGACTAATAAATGAAAAACCAAAAAAGCGAAAATTTAATTTAATTTAGTAGAAAAACATTTTAAGGTGCAGTCTGATAATGGTGCAATTTAAAACGGCCGATCAAATTAAATGTGTATACGAAATTTCGTGTCTGCTATTGGGCGTCTAGGAATTCCTCCATTTGGAGGCAATCCTGTAAACAATCAAATCATGCTTACCATAAAAATGCCATGTTATCTGGAGCAACGTGTCAAACTTCAACTTTGCAGGATAAGAGAAAGTAGGTCTAATTCAGCTGGTTAAAAAAAAGCAACTGCAAGTTAAAAAAATGTTTGGAAAATTAACACTGTCACTCCTGTATTACCCAAGTGAGGGTGGCAAGGGCGGACGATTTAGCGCAGTGGTTAAGGGCTTAGCCCGCCCCGCCCATTGTGTCTTATAGTCGCGGGTTCGATTCCCGCACGGGACAAATCTTTGTGTGATCCACAATTATTTGTTCTGGTCTGGGTATTTGTGTATGTGAATTTTCATGTTTGTAAACGCACCCACGACACAGGAATTAATCATAGTGTGGGGCAACGTTTTTTTTAAAAAAAGAAAAAGAAAAAATAAGAAAAAAAAGGTGTTGTGTACCCCCTCATATTGCGGTAAGCTGTAAAGGCCCCGCGGCCAACAGCATAGATCATTTACACACACACACACACACACACATCGCGGATGATATTAGGTCTCAATAAAATAGGATGAGTCTATTGCCATTATATTGGCCACAATTCCGGACTGTGATTAAAAATCCATAGAAAAAGTACACTTTTTCCAAAGTAGGATTTGAACGCAGGACCTCGTTGCTACTCGTAGTAAGCGCCACTAGATTAACAAGGCAGTGGAAGAGCAACAGTAAAATCAATGAAAAATAAGATAATATACTGAAGTTGAGATGCTTTGCAACAAATGTACTGTAACCATTCGATAGCCACGTTTTATTAGAATAAGCTCAAGCGGCTTTCTTAAACAAAATAATAAATATTATAAAAATAAATAGTCCGAACCTTTATTTGGCAAAGTCCAGTATACAGGACATTATTATTAGCAGTCACTTTAGACATTGCCCAGGCAATGTCCAGTTTACTGGACGGTGTTCTTTTTTTCAAAATCGTGCTTTTTTATCATTATTTATTATTATTTTACAAGGTCCAATGATCCTTATGAATGTAAATATATGAAAAAATGACAAACTTTTCAATTTATTTTCCTCTGTCAAATTAAGGGGTTAATGATCGTATGGCTATTGATAATTTAATTATGGTTATTAAACATACTTTGAGTAGTGTTCAAATGAATAGAAAGCATAGAAAAAGATCTGAGGGCTTAGCACGAAACAATTGACGTTAGAGTGACGCTAGCAAGTTGATACGGTATCCTTTTCACTTTACAGGTTTACCTAACATGAACGTGACAGCACGCTTACTCGTTAGCGTCACGCTAACGAATTTTTTTCGTGCTAAGCCCTCTTAGCTAAGAGGGGCTTAATATTTGGAAATAGATTGTAGAGTGCAGTGATACGAACAAAAATACATAATGTAGTTTATTTTAGTTTTAATTTATTTTTTGGAAGGCATCCGACGCTATTCACCTACTTAATTCCTGAATATTTGTATAAAAAAAATATCCGTCCTCGTTATTAATGAAATTTTCAAAGGGTTTTTCACAAGTAGCTACACATAATATTATAATTTGTACCTACGGAGCTACCAGCATCTCTTTAGCAGTATTGTATGTATGTAATCTGACATATCACCGCATTTTCATTTCTTTGTTTTTGATTTCGAAAGTAATATTAGACCAATACTTAAAAACATATGGTGTCTATCGTTATGGGCTAGATGTTGGAATGATGCATATAGTATCGTATCGCGAGGCAACACTGGAAATGCGCAAGCGCAAACTCAGGTCCCGACCCGCCGCGATGAGCTTGTCGGCCGGTGGTTCCGCAACTTTTTGTGGCTACAGGTTCTACGGAGAAATGAAAGCTGATGCGCCTGCGGCGATGAATTGACCACCAGGGCTGTCAATGTTTGTAATCGGAAAATTAAACTTTAATGCGAAAAGATAGAACTCTTAAGTTAATTGTACAACACATTTTTTTAAATTAAGTAATAATTTCAAACACCATTTCTGAGACATATACAAATTTCTTTATTCGTAGGCTCATCGCTACTATTTCAATTGAATGAATATCACATGAATATAATGTACAGAAGATAATAGGTGGTTCAGTGGTTGTATATCTCTACAGGGACCCGGAGCTGATCGGTGGAAGCAGTTTATGGCCACCTGCTGTACTGACTTATTAAGCTACCTATGAGCCTTTCAACTTAGCTTAGTGTGCGCTCCGAAGCACAGAGACGCTTGAAAAATGAAACGCTACACACCCAACGCAGACTAAGAATTAAACCTGCATAATCATGGTGATTGCTAATATCGCTGTTCCGTAGTGCTGCGAACGTCTCTATATAGATACACCTTCTTTATATGGATCCCTATGAATGTAGAATATCACCTCGGTTACATTTAAATAATATCCTTCTAAGTCGTGACAGCCCTGCGTCCAGCCCACTGCACGCTTCCGACACGGAACTATAACTGGTCAGCGGTCACAACACTTGCTGTTTGTTTACATCATGCACCTACCATGGTAATTATTTTGTTCAGAGCTTGGTGAAGAAAAAGCACTTCGTAGCACTAAGCACGGTATGGACTTGACACTAGTAATAAACTAAGAATAAAAAGTATCCGTCCCATTTAATTTACCAATAAACTTGCATGTATATCTAGGGACTGTTTAATAACAGTCCCTAGATATACATGCAAGTTTATTGGTAAGTTAAATGGGACAGATTAACCAAAAGCTTTTAAAAATATTGAAAAAATTGCGCTGCTCTTGTCTCCAAGGAGATTTCCTCGTGCCGCTGGTCCCCCAAAGAGAATCAATTCTGCCGGTGCACGGCCTCTGACAGAATTGATTCTGATTTATAATTCTATAAAGTTTTCCCGCACTATGACCGTGATCGGTAATCTAAACATTATATTACGTAATTATATATGCAACATATTATATATATCTAACACGAAAGTGCACCTGGAGATAGTTACTTGTGCTTGTAAAAGCCTTTACAATGGACTAACGGTTATTGAAACATCATTATAGTAAAAATGATAGAATGGCTATTAGCTGGCAATGTTTTATTATGCAATCTCTTATGATTACGTTCTTGTTGTTTAGTCATTCGTGATACATATTGCTTTTAGTGCCACATGGTTAAAGTATTTGCTAGTGTTATATAAACATATAAGTTTATTTGCATTTAGGATCTATCAATATTTTAGATTGTCATTTTTCTTTTATATGACATATTATCTATCTACAGTCGAAAGACGTCCACTGCAGGACAAACCCTTCCCTAAATACTACCACAACGACCGGCTTTCCATATGTAGGATTCATTTCTATTCCATATAACCCATCCCTAACTAAATAAATGTTATTATTTATATGTCATTCGTGTTCTGTGCAATATTTAAGAACAGACCGATAAATGCAAAAGCATACTTCATTTACCGAGACCTCCCTTAAACCCAACATCGATAAAACATGGACCATATCTGAACCTCTTTTCAGTTTCCAAATCAAACTTAATGTCATGAACATTACAACATTGGTGCACCTTTACATTCAATATCCTTTCATTCATACTTGAATCGACAATCAAATTGAATGGATATAAAGCATATATCGATTATTTATGTTTTTCGTATAATCGACTGACTTGATATTTTTCAATACATGGCAATTCGTTCTGAGCAGAGCTTTCAATGTGAAAGTATTCATTCGATAATTACGTATTATATAAATTCGATATTCAATTTGGAAGGGTACTGCTCATGTTTCGTGAAATATCTTTCCAAACATGGCGATTTTGTTTAATACAAGTCTGAATAACGGCGTTAATTTGGCGACTTTGTTTTATTTATATTGATGCTTAAAGGTCCCTTCAGTAAGTAGGACAACTCGCTCAACTGACTCGCTCTTTTTCTCTTGCTGGAAACTATTGGATATCGGTAACGGAAGTAGAAGAAGAGATAATTTCACGAGCTTTGGGGGAAGCTCGGGTGACGTAGGATTCGACAAATTAAAAACAGCATGGCTAGGGATACCTCCCTAGCCATGCTGTTTTAGCCTCCGGGATTTTTTTACGGAACGCACTGATGCCTCTCTGTGTCGTGTTCCTAAATGTCTAGTCCCCCTTCGAGCAGGAAAAAAATCCTGTATTCCCTCTGCACTTGCTTTCCCTCTGAACTGAGATTCGGTCCGATTCGATTGATCAAGTTCCCTTCTTACTCCCTAGAGGTCTTACTCTTCGAGCGTTTGTTGGGCGGAATTCCGGTCCCCTTTATAATAACGACAAATCGTCTATTTGATAATCAACAAATCATGTATCGGTAAAGTTTGTGTTATAAGCTATGTAGAGTATGCATCCTACACAATAAACTGCACAGCGTTTAGATTATCTATTTTTATCAACTTCCGTAGCTCATGCTATTCATTTAACGTGTATCGTAGATTAACTATTCTCCTTTACATAAAACGGCGAGCGAACAAATAGACTAATTATAAAAATGCCCAATAGATTGATCATTAAAACTAAAACATTTTTAAACTAAAACAAAGTAAACATAAATATCAATCAACTTTTCTAAGAATTTAAATTTTTCTTCAACAGTGTAAGAAGTTACATAACAAAACATCTGTCGCTATTGTATGTTAATTAAGATTTTATAACGAGTATTTAATAACTGGCATTGCAGGTGATTACGTGTGGCTGTAATTAAAATATTTTAATCTAGATTCGTAATATTTTTATTCTGTGCCACTCCACTACCGCATTGGATCCCTAATTAGAAATTTGACTATGTAATACGCGGAATATCTCGTGTAGAAAACCAGAGCGTGCTGTGTGAATGGATATTATAGGGTATTTTATTATTGCAATGAAGTAACTACGAAGAGACAGGTTGATTTCTAGCCTGTATGCATGGATTGGTGCGATCTCTAATAGACCTTTGAAGAGTTGGCAGGTAAATTTAAGTAGTGAGTAATTGCCGGAACTTTTAGATAATGAAAGATCAGGATACGATTGTTAGTAATGAGAGACCTTAAGGAAACGAAACAAGTCAGATAAACAATGCAGCGGATGTGCTCTTAGTCAAAGTCGTCTTTCAAAACCAACGGGCATTTATAAATAAAGTGTCATAAACCGGTCATCGCGTCGTACCGATCTTTCGGGAAGGCCTGTCTTCCAGCTGCAGAAGAAGAAGATATTTTGGATACCGAAGATGAGCACATAGTATCCGTTAAAAGTAACAATAAAAGTCGGTCTAAGAGACCTTTACTTTGCACAAGTAAGGACAATCTAGAATAGTGTTGAATGACCTAGATCCCCTTCATGATGTCATGAGTGCCTAGTCATGTACATTAAAAAAGCTGGTACTAATTCATATTTAGTTAGACTCAATACATCACAAAGTATTATTTCACAAAGTAACACTCAAAGAAAGTTAATACCGAATCAAATGGATCGGAAAGTGGAACAAGGAAACAAGGCAAATGAAACGCACGGAGTTATGTTCATACATTGTTGTTTGTGTTTAGACAGAATTACTGTACACTTTCCTGAGGTTTTATCTGTTATAGTTTTGTTCTGGTAGATGTTTTCTCTGTTGGAGTCAGAAAATAAAGTCACAAACTTGCTGAACGCCTTATTTCTGTAATTGAGATAACATAACATAAACAATGCGAAAGTGACAATATATAGGTACTGGGAAGAATCTAGAATATCTTGAAATGGCCAAATGGACCGTGTTTTATCTGAAGGGAAAGTCAAAAGTTTCCGTAATCTGTAACTATTGTAACAATGGACCTGTAATTGTCGATGCTGTAAGCGACAGGCGAATATGGTTGTACTCTGGACAGGTGACAGCTAGTATATAATCAAACCCAAGGATCAGGAATGACATTCCGAAGTAGTGCTAGAGTCTTTGTAACTTCCCTGGCGATTCATAAATACTATAATGATTTACATGAATAAAAAATTTTCTGATTCTGATTCTGATCAATAACCCTGGCCATAGCCTTTATCTGTAGGCATTAAGCCTAATCTAATTCTTCAGGTGGTATTTAAGCCTTACCATTGCAGTTGCAGCCATTAAGTTAAGTCAGGCTCAGTTTAGAAGCTGGTTTAAACCTTCTTAGAAACTAGTCCACTAACGTACCAGTATGCACGTTATCTACTTCATAATCATCAACCTATGTCACTCCCAACTGTTGCCAGAGCTTTGGCAAACATTATTCCTACACCGCCCTGCATAGCGTTTGCTGATCCGAATACTCTTGCGGTAATGATTACAACTTTGTAAGGGTGATCCCATACATCATGACGCGATGTCTCTCTCAAAGAAATGGAGCACTACATTACACGCAACATGTTTTATGGCCACTCCCCGCATACAAAGACACGATGGATCAAACGAGTCGTGCTGTCACGACTTACGGGAGAGTGGATTCCTCGTGACAAGTGACGTCATACAGTTTGGTTTATAAATGGTCGAGTATTATATATATATTACTGTAGCTTCTTTGTTCTGTGGTGAAGACTATTTATAGGGAAGTTTGAAATGTGTTTATATACGTCTATAGCTTTTCATTCTAAAATGCGATGGACTCGCAGTGTGGATAAATAGAAATTGCCAGAAAGGTTAATAAAAACCACGTGAAACCAGAAAAATACTGGAGATCGGTTGATCACATAATTAATATTTAGTCAATAATAATAAAAGTAATACGCTATAGATATACTGATACGCTTTAGCTATATTCGGCATTTAGTTTCAAAGTAAAACACGTCAATGTTTTACCACAGCAAAAAATTAATAACAAATAATTTGCTAATCAAATCGCCAATCAGCCGTATCTCGGAGATCGCTACTTTCTCTGCGCGGGTGATGTATGTGGGAACATGCAGCCTCCACGTATACTATAAGCTAGGGTTCCTCAAAGAGAGCGGTGTTACTATATAAAAATTATTATGTAATGAGATACATGTAAGCGTATCATGAGCGTATAAAAAAGAAATACATATTTTAAATACAGTAAATGGCATTGGAAGTAGCAAAATGGCATCGCGGGCCGACAAAAAAGCGTAATTTAAAAATATGAAATAGTGCAGAGAGGTCTGTAAGGAAAAAACCGGTTGGAACTCTGTACTCTCTGTTTAAAAAGTATATGCTTGCAGTGGCTATTTGGAGCAAGTCACTTTCTTTCCTCTAATATGGTCGAGGGGTGCGATGGCTGCTTAAGTAGACTCCTAAACGGATGCTGCTTGTGGAGACTGGTCCACCAATCCTTTAGACGATCATTCTTTAAAAATATTATTAGTTTTATATCACAGTCGTAAAGAATCACACTGGGGCTGGATAGCATACTTGATTTTGTATAATATAAAAATGAATGAATCTATAAAAAAAAAATGATGAAAACAAATGAATAGAGAATTAAACAAAAAAGACAAGCCTGGTGAGTTACTCGCGGGATCTTCCTAGTGGATGCCGTGTTCCGATCCGGTGGTAAATTATTAGTTAGATAAAGAAGTTCTTCTTCCTTGTACCCTCATTGCTGAGGATCACGACCACTCACAAACAGTCTCCATTGGGTGCGGTCATATGCGGAGTGGACCACCCGATGCCTGCTGTCACCCACCGCCTTACTTATTGTGTCAGACCATCTTATAGGTGCTCTTCCCTGAGTACGTCTACCGTCCATTTTGCGTAAAATAATCTGCTTCTCCAGACAATGCTTTGAAGACCGCATAATGTGTCCGAAGAAGCTGAGGGCTCTTTGTCGGCACATGGTAGAGAGCCGTGAAAAAGAAGTTAGATAAAAAAAAATGTAATGTGACAATTTGTAAGTAGCAGGGTATATACAAAATAAATAATTTGAGTTTGAGTGATGATATATATAGATAGACAGATGAAATAGTTAACTGTCAAATGATTGTTTATGTCTAACACCAATACTAACTATAAATACTTTCGGACCTTTCGGACAGCCCCCCATAAGATGCCAATCCAAAGGACCCTCAAAAACAACCCCGCTCATAAACTGCCTTCTTGGAAAGCGAGCTGGAGCGACAACAAAATTCAGAACCACTTCAACATCCGGTCAGAGTGGAGAAAGCAATGGGAGAGTTCGGAGGCCTCCCAGGGTTACATCAGCATAGCCGACCCCCCGACCCGAGCCAAAGCAATGGATCCCTCACTCTGACATAAAGTTTTAATCGTATATCGCATTATTGAAGTACATCGCCATACGATGATGATGATAATGACTATAAATACTTCGTTGGACTAGTGGTACACAGTAAGCTGGCGATCATGATGTATGTACCTGGTAGTAATCCTACATCGGATTACGTGTATTGGGGTTTAACTTTCGAAAATTTTTCGAGAAAGAGTCCTGTCACGTTCATCTTTATTTAAATAATTTGTAGTGTGAAAAGGATGGTATATCAACTCGATAGCGTTACGCTAACGTCAGTCTGTTTGTGCTAAGCCCTCTGATTACTGTTTCTGTCTGTGGAGCAGTAGCTCCACTGCCGCGGACTTAAGACTAGACTGTAACTCCTCTCTCTAATAAAACCATCACCTCTACTTGTTCACACGCCTTTTATTTATGTAGCAGATTGTATAACGATGACGCAATAGGTGTTATTGTACTGACCACGATATGAAATACTGATTATTTAATTTGTGTGGATTGTGAATGATATTTTCCGGACTAAAATTAGTAGGTACTTACCCGATCCCCTTACGTATCGGATCGAGTGGAGACAAGAGTCTCCCAAATCGATGAGTTTAAAGGAATCTGTAAGGAAACAACTGAGAGATCTGTTCTAATAATCTTCTTGTTCTAATTTAAGAACTATACTCTTGTCGGTGTAGCATTCTGTATGACTTTTGTAACTTTTCTTCTTCCTTTTTGTCCTTTTAGTTTTCCTTTCAAGATGTTCTATCTATCTATCTATCTATAACCTCACGCCAGATCCCTTGCGGGGTAGGCAGAGAGTACAGAGTTCCAACAGGTTCTTTCCTTACATACCTCTCTGGCTTCCTC
This sequence comes from Phalera bucephala, assembly GCA_905147815.2. Lineage (NCBI taxonomy): Eukaryota > Metazoa > Arthropoda > Insecta > Lepidoptera > Notodontidae > Phalera > Phalera bucephala. Next base: position 7,171,755 of record LR990629.1, on the reverse strand, counting down.
GACTCTCATAGTTCGTCTCATACACGCTCGCCGGTTACGGAGACTCTTGACTTTTCCATCAGATAAGACTCGGTTTATTTGGTCGTGGTAAGATAGTCTAGGTCTTCCCCGGTACCTGCATCCTTCCACTTTCACATTGTATATCTGTTTTGTCATTCTTTACTCTGGCATTCTTTCTATATGCCCGAACCAACGGAGCATGCCCTTTCTCATCTTTACACCGATACTATCTTTCATACCTACTCGCTGTCTTACTATGCTGTTGCTAATGCGGTCGGTCAGCTTCACTCCGCACATCTTCCGCAGAGCTCGCATTTCTACCGCATTTATCCTACTTTCATTCTCCTCCTTACATACCCAGCTCTCGCTACCATATAACAGCGTTGGGACAAGAACTCCGTTATGTATGGCCAGCTGCGCCTTATGGCTTAAGTGCCGGCTCCCGAGTAGCTTTCCCATCGCACCATTCACTCTGTTCCCTGCACTCACTCTTCTCTCTATGTCAGCGGTGTATTTCCCGTCCTTACTGAAGGCGCATCCAAGATATACAAACTCATTCACTTGCTCCAGCACATCGTTACCAACCACAATCCTTACATTCGTTCTGGTTTCTTCCCTTTCAAAAACCATAATCTTGGTTTTCTTCACATTCAAGTGTAAGCCATTGATCATGCAGTCGTCTTTCATAACTGTGACTAGTGTTTGCAGATCAGTGGCTGTTGGCGCTATTAAAACCGCGTCATCTGCATAAAGTAGATGGTTTACCACTAAGTCACCCATTTGTACACCTTCATTCATCGCTTTCAGTCTTTGAAGACTTTTGTCCAGATATATTATAAACAGTCTAGCGGACAACACGCAACCCTGCTTGACGCCGATTTTAACGTCAAACCAGGGTGACCTGTTACCACCCACCCGTACGCATGCCTTGCAGTCCACATAAGTGGACTGGACGGCTCGCAACAGAGTGCCATCTATACCATACTCTGGCAAAATGTCCCAAAGTCTCTTTCGCACAACTCTGTCAAATGCCTTCTCCAGATCTACAAAACCGCAGAAAACCTTCCGGCCCAGTGCCAGATGCTTCTCTACGATGTTGCGGAGTGAGAAGACTTGATCCGAACATCCTCTTCCAGACCTGAAACCCCCTTGTGCCTCGCACAACATTCCATCGGACTTCACGCGTCAAGATGTTCTAGGAAAAATTTTACATATTACATAAGATGTTTTATTTTTGCCAAAGGAAAAATCCTGGAATAGGACTTTCGCCAGCCTCAGGGGTAGCTGGCGGGGTGTGTCGGACTCCTACCGACTGCAAAGCCCTCGGTAGCAGGCAACGACACTTCGGAGGGGCTCCGCTTAGAACGCATCGAGTTCTTCTCGCATAAGATGATATATTAGCCTTCTTATATCATCAACGCCAGATCCCTTATGTGGTAGAGAGTACAGAGTTCCAGCATGTTATTCCTTACAGAGCTCTCTGGCTTCCTCCACTGTCATGGTTTGTCTCATACATGCTATCAGCTTATTATCAGTTTCTTTTATTTATTTATTTAAGTCCACCATTGGTTACTACAACAGTACATTTCTTAGAACAAACTTGTTAAAGTTATAACATGATGTGCAACCTTTCAAAGACGAACACCGCATGCATTAATAGGAGTGTAAATTACAATAAAAATAGAAAAAAGACATAAAAATACTTAAAACTAAACTTCAAACTAAACTTTCAATGACATAACCATGTAATTACAGGATACAACAATAAATCAAACACCTAACTTATAACACCGAGCCACCATTGTTGTAGTGTTTTAGTTATCTGTGGTTTTTGGTTTATGTATGGATTGTCATGGGTTGTCATTCTTGGTGATTGGAATAAAATGTAATTTAAAAGAATAACCGTTAATTTATTACATGGTGACAGCGGTGGCTGATTTAATGGTGTTTTAGTGGCCATAGTGCGGAAAACATAGAATTATGGAACACGCACGGCCACCGTTGGAATTGAATTTCGTTGGGAGACCAGCGGCACGAGCCGACCGACGCTTGGAAAAAATTGCATCGCCATTTTTTAATATTTTTTAAACTATTCTGGTGTTATTAGGGAGTCACCAGATGTGCAGGTTCAGAACTCGATTGCTTATTCATATGGAAAAATTGAGGTCTCAGCGGAATAATTCTGAGAATTAAGCGAAAATTGTTCTGAAAAAAGTGCGAAGAAAATTATATTATGACATGGAATTCGCGTCGCTCACTCTTACAAATAGATATGGTAAGCTAGTAAGACGCAATAGGAGGCATTTGCGCAAATTGGAACTACGTTATGATAAGCAGGAGGAAGTCACATCCTCTGCTTCCTGGGAGAGGAAGGAGGATGATATTGATGATATGAACTCAGGTCGCAGAATCGCTAGTTGACGATTCAAATTCAAATTCAAAATCATTTATTTCGGATAACATTAGATCCATATGCGATAAATGTCAAATTAATAATAGAATAATATTATAATATACAATAATAGCAATAAATCAACACTAGAAATAATTATAATAATAAAATGTAATAAAAAATAAAATAATAATTAAATAGGTACTGGTTATCAATACCTTCTCTCCTGCATGGGTTCTGTGTCTATCACAGCAATGCCGGAGATAAGGGCAGTCCAGTCTGTCGGCAATCATTCTCAGGATAACATTGGAGCTGGCCCGCACTCTGCGCACTAAAGACGTGCTTAGTTTACGCATGGTCGCTTGAAAGCAGGCCGTGCGTGCCTCCGCAAACATAGCCGAAGCGCTGCAGAAACGGGGCAGCCCCAAGATCATCCTGAATGCATTATTGTACAGGATGCGGATGTCACTGTAAGATCGCTGTCCGCCCACAGGCTTCCGGAATAAAAAGATGTGCAGTAGGCTCGGAAGAGTGTAAGTTTGACCACCTGTGAGCATCTCCCAAACCTGCGAGCAATCATATTGGCTCTTATTGACAACGCCCTCCGCTCCCGTTCAATGTCCGCATTGTCCCTAAGGTCTGAGGTAACAATGTGTCCCAGGTACTTAAATTGTGATTCTCAGGGTATGAGTCGTTTAGGGCGGGTTCAGAGGAAAGCGGCACGCAGAGCTCGCGATCTTATAGGATATATATACAAGTGATTAATGTGTTAAGTTGTCTAACGATTGTTATGATTTGTTATATTTTATTTATAGTAATGTTATACACACTTTATTTGTTTTTGATAAAGGGAAAGATGTTGTAGTAGGTTGTCATTCTTGGTGATTGGCATAAAATGTAATTTAAAAGAATAACCGTTAATTTATTACAACCATGAGTGCTGTGTATGCGTTCAGGTTCAAAAATATAATTGATATACTCACAAAATTGAGCCAAGGACTGGTAATGTATGTCGCATGATGAGCTAACGCTATTATAAAGTCGGCAGATTCTGGGAATTAGTGAATTGCTCCCTAGGACGGTACGTCGAAAGGGCGGAACAAGCGGAGTGATTACGCCTCGCGGGTATCTGGGGTTTTAAAATTGACTAGACTAAGTAGTATTCGTGCGTCGATTTTATTTTGCATAAGCTTGTATAGAAAATTGAGATCTAGACAATCTCTATGTTTACATAACGGGCTGATCTTAAAGTACTCTAGTCTACTATTACTGCTATACAATACTACACATAGTACTATAGTGGAACTTGATTAAAATTATTTCCAATAGGATAAATTTCACGTAAGTACTAACCACACCATGATAAATTGTCAGTAGGGATTTCCGTTTTCATTTTTATTCACATGATTTATTTTTGTTACAGGAGAAATTGCGGAGGGATTTTGAAACGAGTAAGTTTTATATGTACTATTTAGTCATACTTATGAGTTTATGTGGAAAATCGGATTTTTTGTGAAAATACGAGCTTAAAATGACATATGATGTATGTTTGTAATTCTTTCACGTTAAAACAGTTTTATAGTCATATAGCTTATACATCAGAATAACACATAAGCTATAATTTATAAAGATATGAAAAAATAAATTATAAAATAAACGCATGTGCAGCCGCAAGTAATTGCTAGCAAAATATAATTTTCGGGACAATTAGTTCATAGAAAATGTATTTTGGTCTAACAATGTAATTTTAGTGCGACAAGGACATTTTGGCCTCTTGATGATATTGACAGGAGGGCGTTGGTGTGAAATAAGGGTTATCACCGTCACGCCTATATTCCCCAAGCAGACGTGGGAGAGGTGGACTGAGTGCACCCACGTTTCGCCGACGATGTTAGGTCCCATGTAATTGGGGGCGAGCCTATTGCCATATATCGGACACAATTCCAGACTCCGAACTCATACTGGGAATTTTTCGTTAGGAAAACTACATTTGTCCGACCTAGAATTTGAACCCTCGTGATCACAAATCGATACGCTTTGCCACCAGACCAACGAGGCAGTCAGTAAGGGTTATCATTTAGTAAAATTTTCCTACTATCAGGGAAATATTTCAACAAGTGGGTCCGCACGGTTACTATCAAAAGAACTTGGGTAAATTCTATAGCAAACGGGAACTCTGCTTGTCATGAAGTGACATTTCACTTGATGACAGCGTTAGTTGTGACTTTGGCTGCAGTACAAAATATTCTTGTGTCTGTGTGTAATGCGTATCTTTTTAGCCATGGCTATATAATACATCTGTACGCAATAAATATGTCTCGTTAACTGCTACCAAGTAGGAGAAAAAGATTTGACTTAATTTGTGGAATAGTTGGCCGTAACCCGCTCAAGATAGATTATTGTTGACAAATAAAGGAGATACATTTGCTAAATAGTACGTTTAATATTCTATTAAAAGGAAATATATCAGTCATTAATAATATTGCAAAAAATGGCTGAAAGAACGGGTTGTTCATTAGCTAGCCATGCTACTGGGACCTTATTCTATAAAGTATAGTAATGAAACAATGCGACGCGTTGCAATCAATAACTTCATGAAATTATCATTCAATGGTATTCCAGTTGCATATACTGTGCTTTGCTGGGATGAGGCCTCTCACCAATCAAGGTAAGAGATAAGGTCATACTCCATCACGCGGACCCAGTGCCGATTGGTGGACGCAGATTTGTAGCCACCTGGTGTTGGAACTTTATTAAGCCGCCTACAAAACTTTCAACTTGGTTTAACGACCACTACATTAAGTGGTGGTAGCACTAATGGCTTAGTGTGCCTTCCGAAGCACGGAGACGCTCAAGTATGAAAATATCACAAATGGTCATCTATCCCAGACCGACCGCGCAGAACATTGCTTAGCCCTTTGTGATCTATGACATAACGCGTTGACCCTTAGTTATCGTCGCGTTTGGTCATAGCGAATAAGCGCTCTGGTCTATTCAACGTACCATGGTAGGCGACTTCCAGGGTATAATGTGCACACACTCATATTGTTTCACGCGTACCAGCTCGTAAAAAGTACCGTTGATATGCGCAAACGCAGCTGTCGTAATGGCAGGGGCGTATCAAGTTTACAGCCAATTGCAATATGTGCCGCGGTTAAACGTGTATTGGAAGTAGTAAATAACTAAGTAATAACTCATTATTTCTAAGTTTCATTGCCGATTAAGTGTTATAGAGTCATTGTTTTATTTTAGCGAATGTTAGGTTTATTTATTTATTTTATTTCTTATTTTTGTTTAGGTAAGTTAGACACACCAGAGACATAATATCTATTACATAGTATAAAACAATTAGCATATTTTCCACAATAGACGATAGTATTTTTCATGTAAGATGGGTACTGTGACAGTTGTAAGTGACAAAGAAAATTATACTTTATTTAATGGCAATAAGAGGCATGACCCGTTTCTATACTTATGATTTTATGCCTTAATACCATTGAAACCCATCTTATGTGAAAACTATTATACCGGATAATAATATATACTAAACCGTTAGGCAATATGAGTTATTCTGAAAAGATATATATATTTAATTTTGTTATACCCAAAAAATAGTAAAATAATTTTATCAGAGGGCTTAGCACAAAAAGATTGAAGATAGCGTGACGCTTTCGAGTTTATATGCCATCCTTGTCACTTTTCAAATTTACTATGAACGTCATGCTAACGTCAGTTTTCGTGCTAAGCTTTCTGTTCTATATGTCAAACTCCTAATCGGGTGCTGCGTAATCGTGTCTATCACAGCCATATCACAGCACATAAAATACCTGTTGCTTTATATGACGTCGTGTGGACTGTGTGGCGTCGCTTCCTTATTTCTATGTAGGAAGCTAAAGTTCATTTAGATCACAAAAGAAAGAGAACTAGTAAGGTACTTCTGTATTCCGTAGTGTGGATAGATATCCGTTTTCATATGCTGTGGACATACGCATACTTACGTCATCTGACGCAGTATATTAGAGGCTGTTTAGAAAACTCTTTCCCCAATTTAGTGAACCTAATACCGGAGCACTCCAGTGATGCCTCCATTAAGACCTATAGGTCTTAATCATCATAATTAGCCCGCATCAGTCCACTGCGGGAAATAGGACATGAATATCATTTTTTAATATTGATTTTCCAAAATATTTACTATATCTGGCTAGAAATCTCTCTGTATTATCATACCAGATCTCTTGCGGCGTAGTTGAGTCAAAGACTATGTATGGTAGAGGTAACTAGCTTCGTGAAATGGTTTCTATTATCAACAAAGAAACTATTTTTATTGATAATTTAAATAGTTTCTTTGTAGTGAAATGGTTTGTTAAACACCTAGAAATTCCACATTAAACCGTTTTACACCTTTCTACCGCGACTGAATACGACACTCGCGGAGTCGTGTTACTGTGATTACTTTTTATTTGTGATTGCAAACAAAATACGATCCTTGTGTAAACTTGAGTCAAAATATCACGTAGAGAAAGTTTTTGTTTGGGACTCGTTTAAATGGAGTCTATTGGTCTTTTGTGTGTATGTGTGTGTGAATGATCCACGCCGAGAGGCCTTTTCATTTCACCGGACAAGAGGGCAAACTAGGATAACTAGCTCAAGGGCGCCTCAACGAGGGACGGCCTCAGCTTGGGTTATCGCTATAGGGGAGAGCATATACTAGGTGGCATGCCGTGATGCTCTGCACCGGCCCGCGGGCAAGGGTTTCGTCGACCTTACCGATAAGGTCGGTTTCTGAGTCTGTTTGACTGAAAAGTGCGATTATAGCCAAAATCGTACCGTTTTACGCTTACACTTTTTGAAATTAACGAAATTGATGCGATTATTAGTGCTTGATGGTCGGAGCGTAAACCTGCGGTGGGTCACACATTGGGTGGTCCCGTGGGAAACGAGCATGGGAAGACTTGCGACATCCGATACTTGTTACAAACAATAAATGTATAATTTACCCTGTATCTCTAGTCTTAGCTTTCATTCAGGTCAAGGGAACGCTTCCTTTTTAATATTCTGATTGGAGATTTTGCATTGGATCGATTAGAACGATCAATCAGTTTCCACAAACATACTCAACACACTTCAGCGGCATGGTCGTATAATACCGAACACTTTTTTTGTTATGTGAGCACAAAATGAATATTTTTCCTTTCTTTCTTTTTATAAGCGCCATTGCCTCCTCAACAGTAGCCTTAGCGCAGTTGTATGGAACACCAAATTATATTTATTATATAGACAATTCATAGACATGTAATTTAACATGAATGTTTCACAATACAAATAGTGATGGAGGCAATGATACTTCTCAAATATCAAGCAAGCAGCAATTATTTGTGCATAATACGAACTAACCGATTACCCGCAAATTATTCCGTGGCAATACCTCAGCGACGGGTCACGAACTATTAAACGTGTATTGTGTATATTTGTAATGGAGACTATAATGAGTATTATAATTCAATACCCTTTTTGATGTGTAACATCTTTCTTCTCGGTTGCTGGATATTTTTTGTGGGAGTGATTTTGGAAAATGGAAGGAAATGTGTTACAGGAAACCGGGGAAGCGCGGGATATTAGATTTGACCAATGAGCGCGCACTATTTGATTTGACCAATGAGCGCGCGCTATTTGATTTGAACAATGAGCGCACGTGGTGGAACCGGGGAAGCGCGCGCTATATTTCATCTCTATTTCATAGTAGGATAACATGTCAGATGTTACACATCATGTGCGACTACTGTAAGGCTCGCTCAATTTTTTGAAGTAGGAACAAAACTGGTACAAGTTTCCAGCACCGTAACTTATGTTTGTATAAATATCACCATAACCATAGACTAATAGGAATATGATACTGGGCCTGAAATAATCAAACCCACTTCCACTTTTGCGATAATTAGTATTATATTATTAAATATTTTTACTTTAATGGTCAAGTGCGTAGCACTCCTAATCGACGGAAATGTATGAAGAGATGTATGAACGTAGATGAAGCTAAAAAGATATGTGTCAGAATCGTAGTGCGTGGCAAATTGTAGTCTCTGCCTACCCCAGTGCGATAAAGGCGTGAGTGTATGTATTTATGTATACTTTTACTTCTATTATTTGAAGCATAGCTTAACTTCTACAGACGGAAAAGTAATCTTTAACTATCATAAATTAAAACAGCATTAAAATCAATTATTCATTTTGTATTAGCTAAGATGAAACAGACGCATATACAGGCCTTTATTTTGTTAAAGGTTTTAGTTTAATGTCTAGAGAGGGATGGATGGGTTTACCTAACTTTATTTCGCTCTGAAACCAAGTGAATACAATAGCGATTGTGTAACAAACCAATTTTACGATTGTCAATGATTCCCCAATCATTGTGCGTGACGCGAACATCGTATCTTTATCATCACGTATTGTTGCGATTAGAAAAATCAATTCACGATCAAAATGATCTGGATATCCGAACGCACGTTCTGCCATTTGTTAAACCACCTATTTTTTATTTGCTTGTCAAAGGTCATCATAGCTTCGGCCTATTGCTTAAGTGAATGTGAAAACAAATATTGCGAAAGTAATTTCGTATTGCATAGACTAAAAATGAAGCTGAATTTGGAACGCTTTAAATGTTTAATGTGAGTCTTGTTTTTTATTTTTTTCGGTGCTTTATTTATTATAACGAATATTTAGCGCTTGTATATGGAATAATTTTCGCGTCGAATTTATCGCGGTTTATCTTTGATTTGGGAACCTACAATCGTTCAACGTTGGAATCTTAACATGAAAAAAAAACCACGATAGAATCCAAAAAATAGTTTTTTTTGTTGCATTGTGTGTTTGTGAATTTACATTTTTATTACAACCTTCAGGTTCATTTGTGTACGTAGAACGTTAAATATTATAATTACCGATTTTCACAAGGTTGTATCGTGAGACTGGATTACATAGCAATTTTGCAGTAGCACATGCTCGTAATTAAAATATGTTTACAAAAAAAAAAAACAGAAATAGAACTACTTATTTTTGTGAAAATCGTCATTGTAAGAATCATTTGACGGACCATTTAGCGCAGTGGTAAAGAGCCGCTCCGTCCACTGTGTCTAATAGTCGCGGGTTCGATTCCCGCACGGGACAAATCTTTGTGTGACTCGCAATTATATGTTCCGGTCTGGGTATTTGTGTATGTAATTTTTCATGTTTGTAAACGCACCCACGATATAGAAATAAATCCTAGTGAGTGAGTGAGGTTACGTTTTAAAAAAAGAAAAAAACGTGTAACAGGCAAAACCTCGTTCACGGCAGATGAAGTGACCAGTGACTGGTCCATGGAAAAAGACAACGTCCAATATGTCTCGGATCTACTTAGCATTTATTGCTGGCAACTCAATAATTTATAATTTGGCTCCAAATTGGCTAGCTACCTACATAACTCACCTTGTATTCAAATTAGGAATTCGTTCCTTTATTATTTAGATACCTTTTTAGTGGTTGTGCTAATTTATTATTTCGAATTTTAAAAGATTTTATTTCATTTCGACCGAAAAATACTTATTAATAATCAAGAAAGACAAAGTCAGTGATTACTTAAGACTCTACTATCCGTTCGGAATATCATTCCTGTGGAAAAGTAGGTCAAGAAGCTCAGTGTTAGTCCTCTAAAAATGAGAGGTTTGGAAGAACAATGCAGAACGAGCTAGATAGATAGGCTTAAGTATAGATTAAACGTGAATGTACTTACAATCATAGTATTAATCAGTGTTTACATATTTCTTTCATTTACCAATTTATAATAAAGGTTATTTTATGTTATTTTTTTATTGGTCTACCAGCAATTGTTGCACAATAACTTCTTTATTAACTGGGGTTACATATTCAGTTAATCTAAGTGCACAATTTTAATGGGCAAACACAGCATGCAAGGTTATGGGACTGTTCTTTCTATCTATATCATCACGCCAGATTCCTTGCGGGGTAGGCAGAGAGTACAGAGTTCCAACAGGTTCTTTCCTAACATACATACAGGCTTCCTCCACTCTCATAGTTCATCTCATACACGCTCGCCGATTACGGAGACTCTTGACTTTTCCTTCAGATAAGACTCGGTTTATTTGGTCGTATGGAACTGTAAATTTAATAATAATAACCAATTCAACTTAAGTGGTAAAAGTGACAGACAATATGAACAAAAATAGAAAGAGAGCAACAAATTGAGTGATTACTCGTAAATTTTATTATCTACTTTTTACAGTTTTACAGTTAAAGTTGGAGTTTTCAACAAAGAGTCTTAACTTTTGTCAAGAGAGTTTTGGCGGGAAGTCTAAGAGTGATGTTGTCGATTTGTTGTAATTTCCAAAACTTGTGTTATTTCGAATTATAATGTGTAATGTTGGTGGAATATTAACCATTATGTATTTCTATATGTGCATGAGTGAAGGTAATTGTAACAAAGTAATTCGATTCGATATCCCTCAGAACGGCCGTCGCAATTGGTATGTAAAGTATCCATCACTTTACTATCCAGGGTGGGGCACTTCATCAATTTCATTATCATCTTTGTCATCAAGTTCATTGGGGAGTTGAATTAATTTAGAAATGAATATTCGTACTGACTGCCTCGTTAGTCTAGTGGTAAAGCGCATCGCTATGTGATCACAAGGTCCTGGGTTCAAATCCTAGGTCGGACAAGTGTAGTTTTTCTAACGAAAAAACTTCCCCGTACGAGTCCAGAGTTTGGAATTGTGCCCGGTATATGGCAATAGGCTCGCCCTCTATTACGTGGGACCTAACATCGTTGGCGAAACGTGGGTGTACTCAGTACACCTCTGCCACCCCCGCTTGGGGAATATAGGCGTGACGGTGTGCAATATTCGTAAACTTTGTATAATGGCATAATGTAAACGCAATTGCCACAAAAAAAACTTTTGTCAAGTGACAGAAGTTATTAATTAATGGGAGGAGAATAGTAAAAGCGTATATTTCATAGCTTTACCACATTGTATGTTGTTCTCACGATTCGACGTTAATAATATTATTATTAAATTAATGTCTCACACTTTCTTCCATTTAAACTAAAGCGTATTTAACCCACGAGCATTGTGTATAGTTTTGGCAACGCTCATTTTCATTATCATAAGTTTGTGAGAATATTTTTTCTTTGAGATGTTATTGTGCTATACTTGGGAGTCGAAATAAATATCATACAATAGTGTATAGGTGGTGAGCATCGGTGTATTATATTAATAGAAGATGCACGAATTTATACACAAGAAGGTGTTTACACAGGTATTTAGTAAGAATCATTCGTATCAATTGAATTCAGTCATGTTTTGTTTTTAGATTATATTCCGTTTTTACACGTATAAAAAAAAAATATTACCTGAAAAATAACCTTTGATGTCTTTATTTAATTTCGCTTTCCGCATGTAAATATTTCGATAATTCCGATATATGTACTAGTATAGATGGATATGGCGTGATGATAGAGATGTTTGTTAATCAATTAATGCATTTATAAAAATCAATCTAGTGTTTCGCGATTTATTATAATCTATGGTCCCTCCCTTGAGTTCTGTTTATGATAAACGCGCGGTGCATAGACAATGCGCTGTGAATCATTTTGTTTTATAGCAAATTGTCCCATGCGGATTTGATGCACCATTGTTTGGTGCTAAATGTGTTTAGTGCATCCATGAGTTTGCATTTACGGTAGGAACTTGCAACTTGAATTCTGTGAATAGTTCTCTAAAACCACATTTTAATTAAGATGTGGCTATGGTATACGCTGTCGTGTCGTAATAGGTTCTCTAACCCCTCTTTCGCAGGAGCGCTATTGCAATGCAAACTACTGAGCCGCTGTAAGCGCTTTTCAAAAAGATGTCCTTTTGAGAAGATGTTTGTTTTATTTCAGCGCTTTACTAAAGCGGGTAGGAAAGCGCCCGTGGAAACGAGGGCTCAACTAACACTTAAGCAATTTGTAATTAAGGGACGACGTCGCTCTTGAGAATATAGACAAAACGCTCTTGAAAACAAAAGGTAGCACTAACAAATATAATTACTTTGCAGTTATTTAGAAGTTAATAAGGTGCAAAACTTTATATGTAACTTTTGCGTAATAATAATTTCGTAAGCTCAAATTCAATTATGCATATTGTATTATTGGTGTATGATATTAATTATAATGTTTTTACTTTGCCCGCGTAAAAGTTTTCAACATTTTCTCCAAAGCGATCACGACGATCCTACAATTTTAATGACTCATCAAATCAAACTCTCATTGATGATATATAACCAGTTCATTCTAAACGTAATAACAGTACCGCTAACTCATTATCGACTTGCGCCCAACGAAAGTGAACTATAACAAAAACCGTTTTAAACTTTCATTTTCGCCTTATTGTATCTACGCGCCATAGTTCCACAGATACAATAAAAAAACTAAATAATCTTTATCATCTGTACTCAGTAAATGAAGCAAAGACATTCAGTCCATTGTGTCAAGCTAAAGTAAAGCGTGCAGCTACTTAGGCAATTCTTTATTTCAAATTGTTATTGTTTTTTTTGTTAGTTTCATGTTAAAGGAGAGTTTGGTTGGGTCATGTTTTGTGTTCGTATAATACGTTTATTTATTTTGTTTTGAAAGTATTTAAAAGACTATTAATAATGTAAACTGGAACAGGAAGAAACTGGCTACTGTTTAGTGTAAGGTAGGCTTTCCTTAGAACTTAGTGATAAGAGAACGTAATAATAATAATATCAGCCTATACTTTCCGAATGTTGCGCAAAAGCCTTCTTTCACAAATCGAGGTGAGAGAGATTAGGTCATATTATAGTAGGTAACAAATATAATATAACATTTACATTGGCTATGTACTTAGAGTTCGAAATCTCCTTCCGTAAAACTGTAAGATAGTATACGATCACAGTCACGTCACAGCACATTGCCTATGCACAGTCCGTCAGAAACTTTTGAGTCTTTAATTGATTGGGTCTAATTAATGTAACGAATGTTAAGAGAGGGGCTGTAATACATAGGATAGTATCGATTCAATTCGATTGTAAGCCATTTTTAAAATGGTTTTAATTTTTCTTTTATAATTGACGTCAATTATCTGTAGTTCATTTTATCTACCATTAGATATTATAACACACAGCATACTCATTCATAACAATTAAATGCCTCCCTAAGACGCCTCCATTACAGACGTTACGTCAAAATTACAATGAACACCAATTCCTGTCGGGAAGATATTTAAAAGCTGTTGCTAAACGGTTTCTTTATAGTGTCAACAATGATTAGTAAAATTCAAATAACACCGCCTTGACCAACATCGTTTGGCAATTTACTAGCTCTAACGATAAGTTCCCATTCGTGCACAATAAAGAACTTTTTTGCTGTTAGATCGTCCTATTGTTGGTTGAGTGTAAACATCGCTAGCATTTCTAGGGTTCTATAGTTAAAGCGAAAGTTTTCTATTGTATAATAGTATGAAAACTTTGGATGTGTGTAAGAAGAGAGACTAACTTTATAAAATAAAGAAAATACCACTTCCTGCACCTTTTTAAATGTAAATAACAACAGCTTATTAAAGTTTATCTTTCAGTGTGCATTCAAGATGTGTATGTGTATGCATATGAGATATTAACGGCGCAAAGTTAAGCTGTCGTAAATGAAATAGAATGAAAATTTCCAAATTTGCATTCCCGAGCTTCTCACTCTTAGGCATATACACTCTTTTTTGCCAGCGTTAATTTTATCCTTTTGGTCTGTCCTCCTTAATTTTATCCTTTTTGTCTTTCATTTTTTTAATAATTTATGAAATCTAAATAAAGATTACTCACTGCAATTGTAAGCTGAAAGTTCGAATATAATAAATTAGCCCATACTGTTTTACTGCTGGCTTTTGCCTAAGCCTTGCCTTTGCTTTTTCTTCAAAAACCGAGATAAGAGAGGACGGATTACCAAAAAGTTTTTACGTTTTTTTATTAACCTTATGTGTCCCACTGCAGGGCAAAGGTACCTCCTTTATCCAACGATCTCTATCCCCTGTCAATAATGGCCATTCTTTTCGATACGCGTGGAGGTCATCGCGCCACCGCTTCCTGGGCCTGCCTCTGTCCTCTGCCTGCCTGCCTTTACTATCCTTGAAAAAATTACACTGTACGGAACGCTCAGTTAGTGAGTCTGACTTACAGTTGACCATTTTTTGTATTAAAAACCGTCGTTCTGTCGAATGTAAACATCGGCAAACTTTTTATTCAGTCAGTGACCGCTTTATAGATAAGAAATAATCGATCTGACGATTGCAAATTGAATCGATTATTGTTAGTTTAATTGGACTGGACAATTACTTCCTTTTGCCGATCAATTGTGATTACTAGACGTGTAATGTGGAAAGGCGAATCAGACGATTAAATACTATTACTAAAGTGGAGACGTTTATTTAAAAAATAATCAATGAATTCAAATCAAATCAATTGTCAGATTGATTTGGTATGAGTCTATCGATTCTTTTTAAATAAATGTTACTGCACTCTAGAATTGTTTTCCTGTATTCTGTGTGCATTAATTTGGAAAGGCTAATTTTAATTTAGTTGGCACAAACACCCAGCCTAGCTCAAATATCTGTGTGTCACACGAAAATTAGAATTACTCGATCAATCTAGTAAACCGAGCGACTTACAAACCGACCATCTATACTATACTAAGCAGTCTTCTTGTCTTGTATGAAAGTAAATTTCAGTTCATAATCAAATTTTATTCAATGACTTTTATTCTCACTCCATCAGTCGCTTTTATCCACGAGTCAATGCTCACAATCTCGGTCTCGAACCTATTCGCGCCTTTATTAAAAAGGCGACAACCCGATATTTTTCGAACGCGTCCAATAATAGTAATCCGCTAATCGTAACCGCCGCCGACTACGAACCCAACTCCCCTGCTTTCAACCGCTACCGCCGTCCGCGGCATGTTCTCACCGACCCTCCCGATGCTCTTACATCCCTTCTTTCGGATACAGATACCACACACAGGATCAGACACCGTTCTCGCCGGCGAGGTCGAAAGATCCCTTGCCCGCCAGCCAGTGCAGAGCACCACGGCGAGACACTTAGTATACGCCCTCCCCCATAGCGGCTGCCCAAGCCGAGGCCGTTCCTCCTTGAGGCGCCCTTAAGCTAGTTGCCCCCTTGCTCTTCTGGCTCGAGCGTAGTGGTTGCACGCTCGCCCTGTAGTCCGATGAAGCTGTAAAGGCCCCGCGGCCAACAGCGTTATACACAACACACACGCACACAGTTATACACAACCACAAGATTAAATAATTAAAATCAAACATGACTCAATGTTTCAAAGCACAATATTCGTTGCAATACACATCTACCATGTAGCCTCTTAGCATTGATCACTTCCTAAATCCTTATAATATAAATAATTTTATATATATACTAATATTATAACAAGTAAATATTTTTATTTTTGAATGTTTGTAACGAATAAACTCAAAAACAACTGGACCGATTTAATAATTTATTTCACCATTAGAAAGCTACCTTATCCAGAAGTAACATGGGCTATATAACATAGACCCAGTAGGTGGCGCTGTTGTCGACTGGGTACGAAGTCGCAGGAATCTGGTTGTATTATATAAAATTCTGGTTTGCGTGGGTGCGTAATTCTTCTCGTCTTAAGGCTTGACCGATTTTAATGATTTGTTCGTACTTATTTCGGGGTCACCTGAATGATTCTTAGCTATATTTTTACTCGGTAGGTGGCGCTGTAGTCGTCCAGGTCCGCTATGTAAATATAAAATGAACGCGTGCGAAGCGGGAAACTGCTAGTACAAGCAGAAAATATCAAAGGATTTTTTATCTGACGCACGTCAACTTGTTGCATTCATTGTAACTCGTCTAATACTGATTAGAATTTTAAGTCAGTTGTTTGCAACGACGACATACTTATTGTGCTGTGAAGGCCAATGATTTCTGCGTACCCGCTTACCTAAATAAATTAGCGTATATTTATTTGGAATTACTTTTGATTATATGGAGTTAATTAGCTTCATACCGTGGAGAATCAAGAAGGAGTTGGACTGGTATAACTGGCTTTTGACTTAAGATAACATTGGGAATCCTCGATGACATGGATTTTTATAATATTATCAGAATGGCCGCGCGTCTGTAAATCAAAAGTACATTGAACAACATATGATCGGATTTTAACTGCAATATGTTGGAGCCAGATACTTTGACCTCTCGGCAGGCGCTTTCAGACAGACTAGTTAAATACACATTGGTCTCTGAAATTATAACACTTCTTCAGCCCAACAACAGGATCACATGGGTTTCCGTAGCAGAATAATTAATAGGTCTTAATGGATAAAAATAATAAAACATACTGAGTGTGTACAATCTGGATTATTAACCAGTAAAACAAACATAATTAAAGTCGGATTTTTTATTAAGAAAGTACAACAGTTTTTATGATTTTTTGTGCAGTATCGTTATGATTAATACAATACCGCAAAACGTTATATACATAGGTATTACGATATCTTGCGGTTTGCATTTACCGGCATCGGTTTCATTGAATTCATACTCTAAAACGTTCAAATCGAAAATCGTGAGTTTGTTTTCATTGCCATTTTCATGACTGGGATTATTCTTCTATTTGGTTTCCACGAAGTCCTGGCAGCCAAACGGCACAAAAACATATCTCCATCAAAAATTCATACGTCGCTTCACAAAAAGCATTATCTATTCAGCATTAGCTGCCCATCGTAGCTAGGAAAGGACCACACCTGCGGCGCCATCTCGCGCGCATTTGCGTACGCGCACTTCCGCGAGTTAATCTGTCATTCACTTACGGTAATCGCGGGTAGCGGGAACATTGAATGACAGGACTATCACCTTGCCTAACTATTTTGGAATTTGATTTATTACTCTTAAAATGCTTTTGTGTGGTCTGTTTTGTCAAGGTACCCGTAGTAGACTACCGCCACTCCTTCTATTGGCTGTAACCACAGAGATAATTATGATTTCTGTAGCTGTAACTCACAAAGGATGACGATTTCACATGGTTTTTTTCTTTTATATTGTGTGTGTGTGTATGTGTGTGTGTGTGAATGATGAGCTTCACCGGAAAAGAGGGCGAGCGTGCAACCACTACGCTCGAGCCAGAACGGCAAAGGGGCAACTAGCTCAAGGGCGCCTCAAGGAGGAACGGCCTTGGCTTTGGCAGTCGCTATGGGGGAGGGCGTATACTAGGTATCTCGCCGTGGTGTTGTGCACCGGCCGGCGGGCAAGGCGGGCTGATCCTGTGTGCGGTATCTGTATCCGAAAAAAGGGATGTAAGGGCATCGGAACGGTCGGTGAGAACATGCCGCGGAAGGCGATAGCGGCTGATAAGAGGGGAATTTCTATTTATAAAACGTAGCCCCACACATAGAAACATTCCTGTGTCGTGGGTGCGTTTAAGAAGTGAATTTCACAAGAAAGAAATTCACAAACACCCAGACTAAAATAAGTGTTTGTGGGTCACACAGAGATTGTCCCATCGAACCCACGACTACTTGATCCAGAGGGCGGAGTTTACCGAGCCGTCCGGCACAGGATTAAGAGATATATTCTATATGTTACAGTAACAGAAATAACGCCAGATTAGGGTAGTAGACTTCTGCGCTACAGGAAGTAGGTTAAATTTTTATCCACAGTCACGGTTGTATATATACATTGTATATATACCTACCTTTAAATATTGTATTTTTGAGCACACATGGAACCCTAGGCAAATAGTGAACAGACAAGTGTTTTTATAAAGTAACTTTATAGGTACGGTTAGCAACATAAGTTGCTTAACGTTCTCAGTTTATCAATTGCTTGTACACGTTTGTTTTGCATCAAATCCAAAAAATCAAATATATTTGAAATTGTATTTTTGAACACACGCGGAACCCTTGGCAAATAGAGAAGAGTTTTTTATAAAGTAACTATATAGGTACGGTTAGCAACATAAGTCGCTTAACATTCTCAGTTTTTCAATCGCCTGTACACTTTTGTTTTGCATCAAATCCAAGAAATCAAATCAAATATATTTGAAATTGTATTTTGAACACACGCGGAACCCTGGTCAAATAGTGAAGAGACAAGTTTTTTATATAGTAAATTTATAGGTACGGTCAGCAACATAAGTCGCTTAACATTCTCAGTTTTTCAATCGCTTGTACACTTTTGTTTTGCATCAAATCTAAAAAATCTAATCAAATATATTTGAATATGTCCTATTAATTAATTATTAATTGTTATTTTTTTCATTTTGTAATTGTATAAGTTTGTATGTTTAGATGTTTGGATGTTTGTTACTCAATCACATAAACGGCTGAACGGATTTGGATGGCACACAAATAGTTTATCACCTGGATTAACACATAGGATACTTTTTATAACGAAAAAATGTACGGTTCCTATCTAAAGTCAACACGGAAGAAGTCGCGGGCAGAAATTAGTTGCTAATTAAGATTAAACAATGTACACGAATATCACTGATTTGAAAAACTGAGAGTGTTAGCCACTAACGTTGCTGACTGTACGTCCAGGCACACATGACATTTTCTCATATCAGTCAATAAACTATCTATTTCGTGATGCAATTCGTTCCGTGACGCGGTTCGCACGATCATCCGTCTGTCGTTTTGTTATTTATGATTATCGTGTCATTGGCTCGCTCAGCATCAGGATAAAGTGATCTTAGATCATTTCGAAACACAGTAGATAGCTGTGGCAGTATAAATGGGCGTAATTAATGATCAATTCGTATGCGACATTGAACTTTGTAACCTCGCACTTAAAGTTAAGATAAAATGTGAACTCCCATGAATGGGATCTTTTTTCCGCCATCCTAGTCATATTAAAATTTATAAAATTAATTTGTTTGTGACAGCACAGTTACTCGCTAGCGTTACGCTAACGTCATTATTTTCGTGCTAAGCCCTCAGATTAATTTCGGATTTCGCCAAAAAATGGACAGTTTCCTACTCAGCATACTTTATGTTTTAAAAAGAAATCTGAAACAATTGAACTTGGTGACAACGATGAATATGAAATTGATGAAGTGCCCCACCCTGGATAGTAAAGCGATGGATGGATACTTTACATACCAATTGCGACGGCCGATTTGAGGGAAATCGAAAAGGCACGTTTGATCATTTTGTTACAATTACCTCCATTCATGCACATATAACAATAAATAATGGTTAATATTCCACATTACACATTATTATTCGAAATAACACAAGTTTAGGAAATTAAAACAAATTGACGACATCACTCTTAGATTTCCGCCAAAACTCAGCATATATTTAGTAATTTAATAACTATAGTCTTTTTCACGAGACATGGGTACCTTGACGTTTGATCATGTTCCATTTCACGCATATCGTATTTAAGAATATAGAAAATACAGAATCCAGAAAATAAACAGGAATATAAAAAAACATCAAAAATCTACTTTAGTTTTCATTTAAACCATATACTGTTTATAAATTTGCGTAATTATTTAAAAAGCTTAAAACTTAATAAAACTCTATTACTCAATTATGTAAATTGTAACGGTTTGCGTTTTAGGGACTGACACAATGACATCTCGATATGTTGTTTTTTAAAATATACAAAATTCATGTTTTTTACGGATATATTTTTGTAAGTATTCGACTAAAATATTTAGTATTCTTATGGTCAAGAAATAATAAATAAACGTGGATGCGCTATCTTGACATTAATATGTATGTAAACAGAGAGTTTACACACGACGACGACACGTAAGCGACGAGTCAAGCGATTTTTCTGACCAATAGCTTAATTCGTTAATATATAATGAGATTATTTTATTTTGTTCTCTTTTTGAACCTAAATATTTTTTAATAATATCGATTCATGCTTCATTATAAATTTGATCGATATGATATTCAATGGATTCTATTTCCAACTCACTACATTTCTAGAAACGTCAAATTCTAAACGTCAGCGTACCCATGACTGGTGAAAACGGTGAAAAGGACTATAATATAAAATCATTTGATTAAAAACATTTGACAACTTTTACTTGATTGTTAAAGTTCAACAAATTATATTGGAGTTAACACAGATTCGTGTTGTTATTTAACACTTAATTGCATTTGATGATGCCTCGTTGCGTAACTCGTCAAATATGTTTTGGAATTATATCTGAGACGAACATTTTATTTTCCATATTTTATTAGTCTGTTTTAGTGACATACTTCCGGCAGTGGTTTCCTATAAGTTTATAACGTTTTACCTAATATTTAAATAAGATATTTACTTAGACAACTTACATCAATTTTGCATTCTTATCACAAGCCATATATTTAGTTAGACGTCGAATAAATTAATTTCGATTTGTTTCAACTGGTTTCAAAGTATGATCCGTTTGAACTCGGCCAATGAATTAGAATTCTAAATTCAAATGCGCCAATAAACAAGCAAATACATTCCGTTCGGGTTGGATCGTAAATAATCGTGTAACATCGGATGCGGGCATCGGTTGCCCGTGGGAGAGCCTGCGCGCGCAATCTCACGCAAGTGGACCAAAAGCCTTATAACTATTGTATAACCTCCTCGGTCTCCTGGTACCCTAGTGGCGTGTTGTTTGTTAAACAAAACATTGTTTATTTTACAAGGTTTATTTTAATTCCAAACATATTTGTTTCATTGTACTCGTATGTGTGATAAGATAGATGTGTCTGTGATAAATAAGTAATTATATAACCTCCTACATTTTGTAAGGAACCTAATGTCTTATATATGGCTACTGAAAATTTAATTATTTTAAGAAAACTAACCAAAATAAATTAAAACTAAACACATTCAAACACATTGTCGTATTACAGATAATTAATAAAAAAAATGTTCTTTACTTAAAACACAAGTATTTTGAATAGTAGATTTACAACATAAGTACTGTACTAAAAAGACTAACTTCAATATTCTGTACAGCATTCAAGTATATTTATCACAATAATTTTACAGCATATCACCGATATCATAACATCGAAATTTTAACCGTAAGTGTGAACGTATAAAGTTGTAAATATATCTACAGTTGAGATATGAAACATGGGCACCTATCGCTGTACGAGTGAGCGTTTATCACCCACTACTTTCTCGACATGATATAAAGTAAAAGTTGAAGAACCCGCCGCGTCTGTCAGCGCCGCTTATCACACCGTGTCGTAATTACTTACACACGCGCCTTAATGTAAGATTTTTACTGGTATTAAAATTATAAAATCAACAGACATTTTTTTATACTCATGGTCAGAAATATTTAGAATACCAAGTTAATTTCACACATTATAACAAAAATACTTAAACAATCCATGTAATCAGACATCTATGGGGATATCGCTGTGGTAAAACGCTGTTATTAAAATGATTATTACTCCTTTTTATTTTGTATTGTATATCTACGGAAATATGATGTCATTCTACTCGGTAAGTACACAAAAGTGACAATCGCCAAGTGCCTATGTGTTGTATTCTAACGGTGATAATGTTTTCGTTGCAATTTTATCTACATCTTGCAGTAAAACTGTCTTATCTATTATCTTGGGGCTTAGGCTCATATCATATTGTGCTGCAGGTCAGAACGTTAATTATACACGAGATAATAATAATGATGTTATACAGCATAATAAATAATACTTTATACTCAAGTTATTTGACGTTTATCGTCGAAAATTACCATAATATTTCAGACATCTATACGTAGTTGTGAATATATTTTGAGGCGGAATAAATGTGGTTCCATAAAGTATACGTATTTTAAATAAGATTATGTTACAATACGTCTATGATTAACATAATAAATATGTATTTTTGACGGCATAATAAATATGTATTTTTTGACGGCGATGACTGCTGTAATATTAAGCGTATATTTGGCTATGTGTACTCAAAACAAAAGACAGAAAAAGTGCTAAAAATTAACGAACTTAAAAGACAGTTTCTTATTCTCCCAATTGTATTTTCTATCGGAAAATCATAATTAGAGAATTCTTTTCTTACTTTCTTTTCTTTTAAGAAACGTAGCCCCACTAGGATTTATTTCTGTTTCATGGAATCGAACCCGCGACTATTAGACACAGTGGGCGGAGCGGCTTAAGCTCTTAACCACTCCGCTAAATCGTCCGTCAAGAATCTGAGTATTACCAAAATAGATTAGAAGATAGAATAGAAGTATTAAATAGATAGAAATAGTATAGTATATAATTAAGATAGTAAATAACCTAAGACCATTCAACCTTCAAGCGCATGTTACATTACGGTGTGACGTGTCAACCCATGCGTTAATCGAATACACATGCAACTGTAGGTAACATGTTAGAACAAGATTGGCTCATTATGTCCGAATAGTAAGCCGACACCAACACAACTGCTTTCTATTAATTTCTAACCGTTTACACTTGTCCAATCTTATTATAATAATCCTTAATTAGGTTTATCTGAGCCTAACTGCTTTAATGAAGCGGAGATTTAAGAGATTGTTATTTTATGGCCTTATTATTAGACGTACATATTTGTGATAGAGGATCTGATACTGTTGTTAGCAATCACATATTATATACTTTTGAGAAATTGTGTATTAATTTGGCTTAGGTAATATAATCATCATCATTGTATGGCGATGTACCTTTTCTAATGCGACCTACGATTAAAATTTAATGTCAGCGTGTGGGGGCCATTTCGCCTCTGGTGTCCGCTGGTGTAGCCTCTCGAATTTGCTGCTGAATTTCCGCGTGGGTTAGTCCTCCAAAAATTATATATTATTCCAGATATTAAACAAGAAGTAACTTTTTTCAGGGGTTCGAATATTCCGAAACCACACTGTCAAGTACATGCTAGTGAAGTAAACGAATCGCGATCTAATTGACTAATAGTGACAACGATTTTTTTCCGCGTCTAACAATACATATTCTATAAATACTTCTCTTCATAGCCAGAAATATTGTACACGGCGGTCATTTAAAAATGGAAAACATGCAAAAGTGGCGGCAGGCATGTGCCGGACGAGACCGTTGTCCTTCTAAATATGTATAAGCAAAAAAAAAAACAAAAACACGTGTAGGGTTTCGGAATTTGAAATGGCACAGTTTAAAAATAGTTAATATCAATGTTACAACTAGATACTAGTTAAAGTGGTGGTCCCTTAACTCGGGCGTATCCCACGTTGTCGGGAAAATCCGACAGCTCGGATTAAGTGTGGCTCTCCAGAAGACGGAGGCTGTCACATTCCACGGACCCAGGAATCCTCCGCCTCCCAATGCCCACATTGTGGTTGGAGGGGTCTGCATCTCGATCGGCAGACAGCTCAAATACCTGGGTCTGCTTTTGGACAGCCGCTGGCGATTCGAGCCACATTTTAAAACACTGGCTCCCACGCTAATCAGAACTGCAGGGGCGCCGGCTGGGCTCCTGCCTAATCTTGGTGGTCCGGAGGCATCCTGCCGGAGGCTATATGCGGGTATTGTGCGGTCCCAAGCCCTGTATGGGGCCCCGATATGGGCTGAGTGCCTGACGCTCGGCAGCATTGCGCTCCTACGCCGACCACAGCGCTTGCTGGCTGCCAGGGTAGCCCGCGGGTACCGCACGATCGCTTATGAGGTAGCCACCCTGCTAGCTGGAATGCCACCATGGCACATTGAGGCGAGGGCCCTAGCCACCGCTCACCGCTGGCGCAGGGACGAAAATCCGGAGCCTAGAGCTTTAGGAGCTCGGCGGAAGGAGCTCCAGAGAGCGGTCCTGGAGGAGTGGCGCGGGCTGTTGAGCCAACCCAGTGCTGGACACGCCACCATCGCTAATATCTTTCCGATATTCTGGCAATGGGTTGAGAGGCGGCACGGGGTACTTACCTACCGACTGACACAGGTGCTGTCTGGGCACGGCTGCTTCGGGCGGTACCTGTGCCGGATCGGTCGGGAGGAGACGGCGGAGTGCCACCATTGCGGTGGTTCGGAGGACACAGCCTCGCATACCCTACTGGTGTGTCCGGCTTGGGGTGTGGAACGGCAGCAATTGGCCGCTGAGATCGGAGGGACGACGCTCTCACTCCCGGCTGTGGTATCGGCCATGGTCGAGAGGGAGAACGCCTGGGTGGCTATGGTCGCATTCTGCGGGACCGTAATGGCGGCAAAAGAGGCGGCAGAACGGGAGCGGGAGGAGACTAGCGTGAATCCCGCTCGTAGGAGGCGAGTTGGGCGGAGGCGTAGAGC
Source organism: Phalera bucephala (assembly GCA_905147815.2). Classification (NCBI taxonomy): domain Eukaryota; kingdom Metazoa; phylum Arthropoda; class Insecta; order Lepidoptera; family Notodontidae; genus Phalera; species Phalera bucephala. Next base: position 7,147,056 of record LR990629.1, on the reverse strand, counting down.
GTATGCCGCTAATGACCTCCGCCCACCTTGAAAAGTGGCCTGCGGGCGCCGAGCGTGGGCAGCTTGTCGCCTGACCAGTAACAGGCCTGTGATGGAAGTGCGCTGCGTCCTGCGCAGCCTCAAAAAGAATGCACAAGGCACGAAGGAGAGGTCTGTGGAAATAGACCAGGCCCGCCCGTGCCGCAGATGTTCTACCACTTGGCAATTCCTGCGGTACGGCAATTGGGCAAGAGACGGACGCCGGGGGGGTTTTAGTGGGTGCGAGCCCCACATAACTGCCACATCACCAAGTCCAGGATGTGGCAGTATGCGGCAGGCATTTCCCCCCTGGGGAAAAAAAAAAAAAAAAAAAAAAAAAGAAAAAGGTGGTCCCTTAACTATGTAAATTCAATTAATAATCAAGTGATATAGAAGTTAAAATAATGTTAAAATAATGTTGAGATGTGTGATTTGTGTGTGTGTGTTTGAGTGATATACGCTGTTGGCCGTGAGGCCTTTACAGCTTCACCGGACTTAAGGGCGAGCGTGCAACCACTACGCTCGAGCCAGATGTGTGATTTGTGCCTATGATGATAATGATCACAGAGCTACATATAGGAACTCTGTCCAGAACAAGATAGCCAACCATTTCCTGATCGAGAGGTACTGAGAAAAACGGTATACCCTGGTTTTACATAAGAAAACTTTAATAACACAATTCCTAGTACTAAGAGTAAAATAATACTTCATAAGATAGGAAGATAGATATGCACTCTTATCTCTTTAATGATCAACTCGTCATAACGGGCGCGAGGCCCGTGGAGCCAAGTTTTCACTTTTAATGGATTCATCTACTATTTATTGACTTTAAATTTATTTTTACAAGCTTTTATTTAACTTGCAATGTTTATGTCTGTCTGTGTCTCTGTCTATCTGCCTTTCTGGTTCAAATATTGTGTTTCATTTTTCAAGCACTTACACCCGAATGAGCTAAAATTTGGCATACGTATGTAAAATTGGATGACAATGCAATAATATGATACTATGGAGCTAGTCTGATGATAGAGTCGGAAGGTGGTCATAGGACCATGTGAATTATACAATGTAAACCCCTCGTGTTTGGTCTTGTTAGATTGGTATTGACAAGTACTATACAACCAGATTGTACTCAGGGTCTGATGATGAAGCCGAAAGGTGGCCAATGGATCCACCCGACTACTCTATATAACCTCACCGTGTTTGGGCTCGTTGGATTTGTCTTGATGAGTACTTTAGACCTGGATGGTATCCAAGCTCTGATGATAGAGCGGGAAGGAAGCCATAGGAACTTCTCAACTAAACAAGAAAATCGTTGTGTTTTTGCTGTAAAAGCTTGTTTTTAAAAAGGTCATTTGAAATTAAATTTATAATGGATTCGTCTACGTTATTATACGTTGAAATGAGGTAAAGCTGACTCCACACATTAGTGTTGAGCATGAGCTTTACCTTTTGGGATTTAAAGTCAATAAATAGTACTCTATTTATTGACTTAAAATCTATTTTTCTATCTCTTTAGGCTGTGGACATGACTATGTCGCCATTTCTAAGCTACATTATTTGAGAAGTTTTCTAATATCTTTTTACCTGATGGCTTAGCATGAAAAGATTGACGTTGGCGTAACGCTAGCGAGATAATATACCATCGTTGTCATGCTACAAATATACTAAATAAACATGAACGCGTGATAACACGATTACTCGCTATCCTCCCGCTAAAGTCAAAGATTTCGTTTTTAGTCCTCTGATCTCGTACACGGGGTCGATACGACATACGATTTTTTTCGAAAATACGTTTCTGACGGTTACTACAATCTCTTTAATCAAACTATTTTAATCCACCGTGAAAAAAGTGATAGAACTATGAACGGCATATATACACATCTCTTTCTTATAGCAAAATAAGATTATAATAGCTTGATCAAAGAGTTTGGGGTACGCTCCCTGGAACCGTCAAGCATCAAATACCTACTTTGACTATCATTACTGTTTCATAGAGATAATTTCTTTATTTATAACTTTTTTCCCAGACTTGGAATGATAGGTATTTTTATTATGAGTGCTTTTTCCAGAAACAATATACTTAAACACCCGAAACAAATACTTGTGAGTCACATAAAGATCTCACATATTGTGGTAAACCCCCAATTAATCGATCAAGTGAACCGACCAACTGACGCGTATTCACATTGAATGAAGTAGAACCAGGAACATGCAAATTGCAGAGTATCCCTATAATTAAAGGTAACTGTCTACGGAAGCACGCATCGACTCTGCGGAGGTATCGTAAATGGATATTTACCATTTTACGCTTGTTAACTGCTTACATATAATCTGACGGCCCAATGACTACGGAAGGTAGCTTCAAAGACGCTTTAAATTGTCGCTTTAAATTGTCGCTTCGTGGACCGAGTTTCGTTAATTGACGGACGGTTTGGTGTAGTCGCGCCGCGTCTGTATATTTGTGTATGTGAATTTCATACTTGTCAACACACACACGCATGCACGGCGCAATAATAATTCGTAGTGTAGGGCTTTAATTAAAAAACACAAATTTACTTATATACTTATAATTCAACTGTAAAAGATGCTAACACCCGTATCTATAAACATGTCTAAGTGTACTGAGTTCTTAGATTTACGCGAATATTACACATGAAATAAAACTATTTTTCGGATTTTATCGCAGTTTATTTTTACAAGATTTACAAGATGCAGGAGTATACAAGCGTATACTCCTAAAAAAAAAAGCTCGGGTTAAAGAACACATATCTGACCTAAAACACCGTCGCTCAAAGAAGTCTGCAGTCTGTGAACATGTCCTTGACCGCACCCGCCATAACATCAGATTTGATAGACCACAAATCCTCGTGAAAGAACAATGATTCCTTCGAAGGATGGTTCGCGAGGCTATTGAATTTAAAAAAAAACATCCTAATTTCAATAGAGAAGATGTCTGGGTGCTGCCATCGACTTGGGATCCGGTGATTAATATATTCAAATCCAAAACCAAGCATAACACTGCAAGACCTCAAGACACCGTGAGCTCATTCTGCGTAGATCGGACCAACAAAAATAATTAAGAAGTTTGAGGGTACCCCGGAAAACCTATGCCTTTTGGACGTCTAACACATCAGTCTCTCCCGTGACCATGGGTGCTGCAAAGCACTCGAAACATCGGGAACTTAAAAATCAAAAATAAACAGCGATAAAATCCGAAAAATAGTTTTGTTTCACATGTCTAAGTAGGTAATTTTACTCAAGTATTTACTTAGAAGTTGAGAAACTGTCAACGTAAGCCAAAAGTAAGAAATGTCACCAGTTAATTATCTTAGCCAAGTATAGAATTATAAACACATGACGTTACTCGTCTGAGTAAATTCTTAGGACTATGTAATTAAATGTCTATAGATACGGGTGTAAGAGTCATGAGTTAACGTCTATGACTCTTCGTCTAAATTAAATCAGTCAAGTGCACTCCGCTAAGATTATCATCATAGGCCTATGTAGTCCACTCCTGAACATAGGTCTTACTAATTTCTCGCGACTGACTACGCTAAAATGATCTAAGAATAAGTACCGATCAAAATAAATAACAATAGTGATAAATACCGTCGTGGTAAAGGTATCATATATATCGCGTTTTATACATCCGTAGAGGAATACACATATGGTGCATGATACATAACTATAGAGAAATAAGGAACAGTTCTGATCCAAATCTGTCAATTGCAACTTTAAATAATATCTATGTTTCTATCGTGACCTTTTCAGTACCTATCTATCATTATTCTTACGTTTTGAATATACTATACACCCAAAATGCCTCGAAAAGTAAGTAAGAAATGACTTTATCGCTTTGATATATACCACCTGTAAATTTTCGCTATCCAAACATTACAAAAAAATATTACAACTAGATTTAAGTATTGTCACGTGTGTCTCTGCCATTATGATTTTACACAAAACATTATAAAACACATACATTCAAAACTGAACCTTAATTATAACATATACGATACAATACCCACGTTTCAAAGAGCAAACATAAGTTGGTAGTTGTCACAATAAGGGTATTGTGTGGTATTCCCAGGGTGTCGCAGTTTCCAGAGCCGAGAAAGTCGCCTTTCTTGTGAACGTTTCAGATGTAGATCTCGGTTGTCTATTTAATTGTGGTACATACAAGACTATCGTACAAGATTAGACACAATTAGCCACGAAATGGCTAATTGCTTCCGCGTGAGCAGGGGCGTGGATTCTGACAAAGCAGTTCCACCATAAAGAATATACTGTACTGATACGGCAGTCTACAAAAAAATGGACAACTCTCATTTTTTAGTTGCAATAGAACCACTTCCTTTTAACCGTAGGTTAAAATTTTTAATTGTTGGTTCAGGTCCGAAGACACTGCAATTTTATGATCAGCATGAACAGTTTCTATATCCACGATTGATTCCAAACGAAGGAACTCCTCAACGGCCAACAGCATAGGTACGAAATTTTGTACACATATTTAATTTTCATTGATTTACATTGCACCATTACCTGGCATGGTAAGGATGACCAGATTCTACAGCCAGGATTGACTTTAGACGAAGGATCTCTTTGACGGTCAACAGCAAAGGTACGAAATTTGTAAACATCTTTTGCAACCAGCTGGATTTTAAAAATGTTTTTACTAGTAATTTATTTGAAGAGTAGCCGTGGAGTTTCTTGCCTTTCTTCTTAACGGGAATAACAATCCGAAACAGATGTAGCTTCAGTACTCAATATCCTTTTTTTCCCGACTGTTCATAGTACCTTTTTCGAAATGAATAAACACCTTTTGACTTAAAATTCTCGAGATTGAGCTTGTTTATTCTATCAAAAAATTGCGCTCAAAATATCCGTCAGATCAACTTTCTATTTCAAGTTAATTGGAAAATTCTTATGTAATAGTCATAGATGTTCTCAAAATCATAGGATGTGACATAAGTGATACATAACCGTATTATTATGTAGTTATTACAAGCCAATGCGTGCATCTGTTTCGAGCGAATTGTTTGATTGTTCGTGGAATTGTCGGCTATTAAAATACTATAAACCTTTGAGCCGTCTGCTTCATGTATAATTGGATAATTCAGGTTATTCAATTGACTGATTTATGTAATTTGAATGTTCATTTCCTATTAGGTAATGCAGCTGTTGGCTTTTACAGAATTGCTTTATAGAATGCAATGGCGGCCACTAAAAGGGACGTGTACCATATACGTTATTGGGAGAATTATTCTTTTTTTATTTTCGTTATCCTTTTCTTCCTATTTTTCAGTTTAATAATATTTTGCTAAGATAGTCTAGGCCTTCTCCGGTACCTATATCCTTCCACTATCGCATTGTATATCTGTTATGACCAAATATACCATTTCCTATTTGAAGGACAAGTCAAGAGTCTCCGTAACCGGCAAACGTGTATTAGACGAACTATGAGAGTGGAGGAAGCCAAAGAAGTTTGTAAGGAAAAGACCTGTCTGGCGACCGATCTGGCGTGACGATACATTCATAGATATTTCGATGTTTATGATGTATGTACTAATGAGATGAGTAACATTAGCGGTTTCATATCTTAAATGGGTCGGCGCTAAAATATATGTATTTTGTGTTAAATTAATGTTTAATTGTTTGTATATTTATTTATTTAATTTATTTCTTTAATGTTTTATTCTATACAGTACAAAACAATTGTAATTTTATAGTTGATATATAAAGGCGAGCTTAACTTAAAATATGAGTTTTCTTCCAGCGAACCTTTAAGTGTTGAGGGATGAGAAGGTCAATATATTAGTGTTAATGGTGTATTGTTGATTAGTGTAAATGGTATATAACCGTGCTAATTCATTACTGAACGGATTTATAAGAAACTGAATATGGAGGTGTATCTTAAGTCTTGGGATAATACTATCCAAAAAAGTCTTACCTATCTATGTCAAATTACAAAATAAAGGCGTGCGAAGCCGCGGGCAACAGCTGGTTAATAAATAAATATGTTCCCAAATTAACCATAAAATTTAATAATCAATCAACTTTTGTATGCGTATTGGGGTGTATGTAATAGACATACGTTTAAAATAACCGTAATGCTTTGAATAATTATTAAATTTCGTTTAGTACAGCGAACAGAATGAGTTACAGCATTATTTTAAATTTAAAAATAAAAAATAACTTTAATAATAGTTGAAATCGATTCCGTTGCCGATTTAGAACTCCTTTCAGGTCTTGCGTTAATTATGTTACACCTTGTATAGTGTGCTACTGCTATGTAAAGATCCTCCTATTACCTTTCAAGAGCTTCTGTAATTAACTATATCTGGTCAATCCCTTTGGAACTCTACAGGAACTAATAAATAAACATTTTATGTTCATACAGGCAGTGATGGCCATTATTTAATTATGTTATTAATTGTAAAGGACATTGTCGAAAATTGCCCCAGAACCAACAAACATTTGACCCATGCCATTATTATATATCTATTTTATTAAAATAATGGCAAATATCCGTATCTAACGGACAATTTGCAATCTAAAACAAATATTTCAAAGTAGTGTTAGTACTTATATCGAAGTCGCCGACATCTTTACTGAATGTCAACACACAATAGAAAGAGCCGCACCCTTTATATGCCAGCTTATTGAAATAGCTGTCATAAAAATGTGGACGAATTAAATAAATAAAAGTTCTTGTTACCTTTTTTATTTTTTCTTATGTAAAAATAAAAAAGGTAACAAGAATAATTGTATTAAGTTCCGGACAGAAGAAATCTGTATGAGACAGGTTGTTTCCATAAAGTTTAAAAGTGTTTAATCAATGACCACGCGTTTACTCTGCCATCTTTCTTCTTACAAACGCCTTTTGGGATAATAATACAGGCCCTCTAACTCTTATACGAATATTTATATATCACTCTCTGCCTACCTCGCAAGGATCTGTCGTGATATTGTAGATAGATAGATAGATTTATATATCATTATCGACGCGGCTGCGCCGCCTACAGTTTATGCAAACCCATTAAATTCGCGGTTCATTGCTTTGCCGTTGCTTCCGTGTGACCCTGCGTCCTCGGCCTTGTCGTTAGGGTTGCCACATTTTACCGAACCACGGCAAAGCGAAAAGGAAAGCTTACATTTTTATCAGTATTCACGTGTGTCCCATCGTAGCGCCTCAGAATCAGAATCAGAATATTTTTTATTCATGTAAACCATTACAGTATTTATGAATCGTCAGAAAAGTAACCAAGACTGTACCGCCACTTCGGAATGTCATTCCTGTGGAGAAGAAGAGCAATAAGCTCTACGGTTACTCTTTTAAAATAAAAATTTTACAAACTTTTTCATCTACATTTTGTTGTGGGGTATGGGAGAACAATGTAGGTTGGTCATCAGGTGAGTCTTAATTAAAAAAGCAAATTATACTATTTATGAGAATGGCTACATGGTTCCCTCATTCACAAATAAAAGTACACAAAAATATTACATTATATTAAAATAATAGAAGGAAGAGAGGAAATATTAACTAATAACAGTTGAATAGGTTGTCATGACTCAAGTGGAGCTGGAATAGCATCTATCCAATCTTCTATTGAATAATAAGCTTGCTTACAAAGTGTTCGTTTTACACAAGCTTTGAACTTATTTTCACTAAGTTTAGTGACGTCAATTGGAATTTTGTTATAAAATCTAACACAGTGCCCCATGAAAAATTGAATTTTTGACAGACGAAACTGCGGTTGATCTAATTTATTTATCCGTCGTGTGTTATAGCAATGCCTATCACCTAGCTGATTAAAAAGATCTAATTTTTTTCTAGTATACATATTGTTTTCATAAATATATTGACATGGGACCGTCATGATATTAGCTTCTTTGAACAGTTCTCTTAAAGAGTCGCGACTACTCAAGTTATAGATGGCCTAAACTAATTATCCGATTTTGATGATTGAGATGTCAAACGATTCGTTATTATGGACCGGGTAACATAGGCTACATTTTAATGTAGTTTTTCTAACGAAAAACTCCCAGTATAAGTCCGGAGTCTGATATTGTGGCCCCTTTTACATGGGATCTAATATTTTCGGTGAAAAGTGAGTGTACTCAGTACACCTCTGTCACTCCCGCCTAAAGAATATAGGCGTACCGGTGTTTTTTTTTAATTAAAGCCTGTTTTTTAAAAAAATCGTTTTAATTTATAATTTTTATTGCTGATGATTGGATCGTTGGACAGTTTGTATGCGGTCGCTTACTTGAGATTAACAATTTAATGTAATTGTTGGAATGCATAAAAAAGGAAAACGTTTGAACTTTTCACCTTAAGACATCCTTGATTGGAATATTCGTGATTTTATTTTTAAATATCTAGGCTTGTTGTTACTTATCAGATCGAAACTTAAGTGCAAGTAAATAAGTGACTAGCGGATTAAAAATATTTAACGTAGAACAAACGGCATACCTATCTATCCATCTATATCACAACGGGGCCTGCCTATCCCTTGCGGGGTAGGCAGAATGCACAGAGTTCCAATATGCGCAGCTGGCCATACATAACGGAGTGCTTGTCCCAACGCTGTTATATGGCAGCGAGAGCTGGGTATGTAAGAAGGAGAATGAAAGTAGGATAAATGCGGTTGAAATGCGAGCTCTGCGAAAGATGTGCGGAGTGAAGCTTTCCGACCGTATTCGTAACAGCGTAGTAAGAAAGCGAGTAGGCATAAAATATAGTATCGGTGTAAAGATGAGAAAGGGTACTCGTATGCTCCGTTGGTTCGGGCATATAGAAAGAATGTCAGAAGAAAGAATGACAAAACAGATATACAATGAGAAAGTGGAAGGATGTAGATACGGAGGAAGACCTAGACTTGCTATGACCAAATAAACCGAATCTTATCTGACGGACAAGTTAAGAGTCTCCGTAACCGGCGAGCGTGTATGAGACGAACGAAGCCAGAGAGGTATGTAAGGAAGAACCTGTTGGCATACCATTATAGAAATATGCACGTTCATTATTTTATATTCATGGCGGATTGTGGACATTGTATTTTTTAATATACCTTATTGTAGTATTTTGAATGTCTCTGCGTGCAAATGATTTCGATCCCTGTTCAGATTAAATCTTTGTGTGTGCTACATTTTGTATGTATGTGTGTATTAGTGTTTGTAAACGCACCTATAAAAAAGGTTTTTTTTTTTTAAATTGCTATTGTGTTGCAACGTTTATTTAATTTTAGCTCGGAAAATGCAAGATTCCCGCAGTATAGTTTTTATTTCTGCGTGTTAACACGGCTAAATTGATTTTAAAGAACCTTAATATGGAAGTGTCTTAGGTATTGTAGTAATGCTACCTTGGAAAGACCTACCTACATCAAAATATTAAAAAAACACGTGCGCAGCCGCGGGTAACAGCTAGTACTTATTAAAAATCATAATTTGTGTACAAACACAAATTTGTGAACACTTACAAAGGTGAATCTCAAGCTTTGTATTATGGATTTCTAAGGAACATGGCACAATTTTTACAGACTGGTCAACCAATCTTTCGTAACGAACTCAATGCCTTTTTTTGGATTTATATTTGGGAAAATCAACCAGCAATTCATTTTTTCATTTTTTTTTTTTTTAAAACATAGCCCCACACTAGGATTTATTCCTGTGTCGTGGGTGCGTTTACAAACATGAAAATACACATACACAAATACCCAGACCGGAACAAATAATTGTGGATCACAAAGATTTGTCCCGTGCGGGACTCGAACCCGCGACTATTAGACGCAGTGGGCAGAGCGGCTTAATTGTGTAATTATATTTTAGTCAAATGACCGCTAATTACTATATTTATACCCGTAGTATTATACGGATTATATTTCTACAATATAAACGGTGCTATAAATAAAACAACACACATGCCGTTCATTAGATCCATGTACAATAAAGTCAAGGCATTCAGCCTATTTGATTGCCTATTTAAGTGTTAGCAACCCTAGCGACCATTCTAGATGTTTCCACCGAGGTCCACAACTCCGTATGCCCTTTTCTGACTCGGAAGACGGGTAAGGACACTTCCACTTTCGTTCAGGGTTGGTACCAGCCATTGACCTAGTACTAAGGACGAGTTTATTAATGTGAATATTTATATGAATCAGTTTCTAAGTATGGGTTATTTAATTGTGTTATTTTATTACTTCAAATGTAGCTTTGTATACTGCAAATGTACCTTTTTAATGATTTATTAAGTCATATGATTTAAATACAAGTATTTTGAATTGTATTCCTATTTTATATTGAAATTAAATGTCTAGTGACCGGATGCAAAAGAAATATAATAATTATAATACGTGATTGTAACAGTTGGAGTAACCTGTAATCTGTTGGAACTCGGTACTCTCTGCCTACCCTGGAAGGGATCTGGCGTGATGATATAGATAGATAGATTGTAACAGTTTAAGGATCACTTATTGCCAAAGTTAGCGGGCCCAAAATCCACGGAACATATAAACTTTTTAAACTAATATAATCTTCTTTTTACAAAAATTGGAATAACCATATAATGAATACCGCCTATAAAATGCACAAACTTTCCACACCGTATAGAATTTTGATTATTTATAGAACTAAAAACATATCACTTCGGGTCGGAAACGAACTCACTTACGCCGTAAAGTATGTTATTTCTAGTTTCTTAAATTATACAAATTAATAACGGAAGCAAAACAAACAGAAACGCGTTCTGTCCAATTGCTTGAATTCTAAACAGCGTAATTATGTGAAAAACCATTGTCGCAGTGAAAACAAACGCACAATGCGTCTGAGAAACAGAAATTATGACGATTCGGCCAGATTGCTTCCGTGTCCCTATTAGAATTAATTTTACTTCTTAGAAATTTTGAAATTACCTGAGAAAATTACTATAGTAGTTAGGATGCGTTCAGCAATTCTGAAAATTTGACAGATTATTTTTTTGGGAATGAGTGTTGTTTTTTTAGGGCATACATGCACTTGTCTATAAATATGTTATTTGAGTGCTATGAATTAGTTTTCAAAAGATTAATAATGGATCAGAAATTCGGCAAAAGAGTAGGCGAATAAATAAAGAAACACATATTATTGGCTTCAAAGGCATCGTCAGTTGATATAACACAGAAGGGATAAAGTAGTTAGGTAGGTTAGTAAATGAGCTCTCATAAAATCATAAATAGTTATGTTTCATAAATTACAACAGTCATTTGTTACTTTAGTTAAAATAACGCTTTACGATCTTTAGCCCTCGAATGACATGTATTGTATATCTCTGATGGTCACATATTGCCTTTAGAGGTTAAGTATTGAGAGTTGTCTGTTTACGGATGATTTGGCGCAGTGGTAAACTTAAGCTGCTCCGCCCGCTGTGTCTAATAGTCGCGGGTTCGATTCCCGCACGGGACAAAAATTTGTGTGATCCGCAATTATTTGTTCCGGTCTGGGTATTTGCGCATGTGGATTTTCATGTTTGTAAACGCACCCAATATACATAAATAAATTCTAGTGTGGGTCTACGTTTATTATAAAAAAAAAGATATTTTTAATGAAAAGCAACTATCTTATTGGACAGTTTATCGTCACCATATCACAAACACTACACTTACACTAATGTAGGCACAAGAGAGCTAAATTGATAAAAATATCGTATTACTGGATTGGTGGTATACTAGGAGAAAAGTTGGTTAAAACTTTAAACAATACTATACAATTTAATAAATGAATCAAAATAATTTAGCCGAGGGTTACGTTGTCTACTTTTAGTGCGTTAGTAAACAAAAAGTTATCGAAATTAATTCAGATTGAATTGATACAATTGCATGCCAAACGCCCATATTTTAGTACTGGATTACACGGTGAGGTAGTAAAGTGTCGGACTAAGTTATTTGCATGATTCTGCCCTGCACATCATAAACACAGTAGCTATGTCCTGGTGTAGAACATACTGTGTTTATGACTTGGACGGCAGGATTACACTGTAAAGATTTGCCTATCCATCTATATCATGACACCTGTTCCTTTCCGGGGTAGACAGACAGTATAGAGTTCCAACAGATTCTTTGCATACATACCTCTCTGGCTTCTCTCTGGCTCCAGTTTGATTTACCATCCGAATTAAACGAAAGTGAGGTCACTAACAATGTTCAGCACTATGATTTTTAAGAACAAATGCAACGATTTAATTTCAGGGCATGACCCGTCTCAATAGGGCAAACTCGAGAATTTAGATATCAAACTTCGATTACTAAGAAACAAGATCGTAAATATCACTCTTGTTAAAAGAATGCTTGTCAAGTTGTCACGCGCCAGCCGTAGAGCGCAATGCCAAATGCAAATGTTATTGGTAACATTCTGATTATTTGTTTGTTTCTATATACATATCCGTTTATGAATTAATTAATATTATAATCTATGTATTATTGTTATTCGCATATGGTGTGGGCCACGAAGTAAATATAAGGAGGGGTTGACCTAAGTAACTGTGTCCTATATCTTCCAACTAGGCCGTGAGTCGTAGTTTACGTCATCCTGTCATTCTCAGCGACTACTACTACAGAAGTGGGCGAGGTGTAATGCCCTCTTCTCTTCTCCTCCCACGCCACCCCGCGCATCTAATAATGTTATCTCCTCTTTATATTTGCTTTATGGTCTAGGCTATGTCTAAAGTGTTTACTATACGGGGTGATTCGGAATTATGGTATGATGCCGAAAGTTGTATTTGTCAGTTCAAAGAACTTTTGTTCTGGGCTTCTTTATTTGTCGCGTTTTTTTCACCTTCCCATATAAGTTCACTTGCTCAAGTGATCTATTTGTATTAAAACACGGAAAATTAACTTTACAGGTAAAGAGATGTGCAACCTAGACGGACGATTTGGTGTAGTGGTTAAGAGCTTAAGCCGCTCCGCTCACTGGAGTGGTCTGGGTGTTTGTGTATGTGAAATTCATGTTTGTGAACGCACCCACGATACATTAATAAATCCTAGCAGGGGGTAAAGTTTTTTAAAAGAAAAAATAAATAAAAGCTATGATATTAATAACCCACCCTGAGGACGTTTTGTTTATTACTGACATGATTAACAGTCCACATAGCAATACAAGACCGATTTATTATTATTTCAGTGTTTATAACGTGAAACATCGACATATTATAACAAAATAAACAGTCCCGTTCAAAAGTTACATTAAAAATAGTCCCCAAATAGAAGTGAGCAGTTATAATTATAATATAACATAAATTGGGGCATATTGTACTCGTATCACTTAAAGTTGTATTTGCAAACCAATTAACAATAAGCCGTAAAAATTTACGACCGAAGCTCACCGGCAGAACACAAAGTGGGTGGTCCGCACTCAAGAGAGAAGGAGACAGTTTTGGACTGCATACAATGTTATAAATAAACAAAATAATTGAAAAATGCACCATTTTAATCCAAATAAAGACAACACAGTATATAATGCCATCGATGTGAAGTGATAGTTACTTAAAATAAAATACGTCCGTATTTTTTGTTACTTTCATTATATAATTCTTACAGTTTTTAATTGCCCAGTGTATGTGTGTGTGTGTATGAATTGATCGCCAGGGATTCCCAAAGTATTTTGGGCAAGAGTCCCCTTTTCCAAAATGAACTGATACCTTAGACCCCCATAGTCAAATTACCTTAAAAATCCTATCTCTCGTTTTTTTTCCTATAGATACAAAATACTTACCAATTTAAAAACTTTGCGGTGGTTGACATCATTTTCTCATCAAAAATTAACAAAAATAAACGTAAAATTCAGTAAATATCAAGTGTCATTAATTATTAAGTGTAAATAATTATACGTCGAATAGGTCAGAGGTGCTCAGGGAGATAGAGAGGTTCTATAGGCAGTTGTATACCTCAGTAGCTGAACCTGTTGTTGACTTGGTAAAAGACCCAAGAGCCAAGCTAACCCGACACTACACTGAAGATATCCCGGACATCAGCCTGTACGAGATTAGGATGGCTCTCAAACAACTTAAAAACAACAAAGCGCCGGGCGAAGACGGAATTACCGCAGAGCTTCTGAAAGCGGGCGGATCGCCGGTACTTAAAGTCCTTCAGAGGCTGTTTAACTCCGTCTTGCTCGAAGGAAAAACGCCGGAAGCATGGAACAGGGGTGTGGTGGTACTCTTTTTTAAGAAAGGTGATAATACTTTATTAAAGAACTACAAGCCCATCACACTGCTGAGCCATGTTTACAAGTTGTTTTCGAGAGTCATCACAAATCGTCTCGAACGCAGGCTTGATGATTTCCAGCCTCCCGAACAAGCCGGTTTCCGGAAAGGCTTTAGTACCATAGACCACATACATACGCTGCGGCAGATTATACAGAAGACCGAGGAGTATAATCGGCCACTATGCTTGGCGTTTGTGGACTATGAGAAAGTCTTCGATTCGATCGAGACTTGGGCGGTTCTTAGATCTCTCCAGCGATGCCGCATTGACTATCGGTACATCGAAGTGTTGAAGTGCTTGTATAATAACGCCACCATGTCAGTTCGAGTACAAGGGCAGTGCACGAAGGCGATCTCCATAAAAAGAGGAGTATGACAGGGAGACGTCATTTCTCCGAAACTGTTTACGACCACCATAGAGGACGCCTTCAAGCTCTTGGAATGGCGATGACTTGGCATCAACATCAATGGCGAATACATCACTCACCTTCGATTTGCCGACGACATTGTGGTCATGGCGGAGTCGCTGGAAGATCTAGGACGAATGCTCGGCGACCTCAACAGAGTATCTTAACAAGTGGGTCTTAAAATGAACATGGACAAAACAAAAATAATGTTTAACGTCCATGTCGTACCCACCGCACTCACCGTTGGGAACTCTACTCTTGAAGTTGTCAACGAATACATTTACCTGGGACAGGTAGTCCGGTTAGGTAGGCTCGGCTGGGCAGCGTTCGGGAAACTGCGCAACATCTTCTCATCCAAAATACCTCAGTGCCTAAAGACTAAAGTTTTTAGTCAATGTGTGTTACCAGTGATGATAGAGACGTGGATATGGATCAGAGACGTGGTCTCTTACTATACGTCTCATAAAAAAGCTCAGAGTTGCTCAGCGAGCTATGGAGAGAGCTATGCTCGGCGTTTCTCTACGTGATCGAATCAGGAATGAGGAGATTCGTAGAAGAACCAAGGTCACCGACATAGCCCTTAAGATTAGCAAGCTGAAGTGGCAATGGGCGGGCCACATAGCGCGAAGATCGGACGGGCGTTGGGGCAGAAAGATTCTAGAGTGGAGACCACGTATTGGCAAGCGCAGCGTGGGACGACCACCTGCCAGATGGACCGACGATCTTGTGAAAATCGCAGGAATTCGTTGGATGCAGGTGGCATCGGACCGGTTACGCTCGAAAGCGATTGGGGAGGCCTATGTTCAGCAGTGGACAAGTATATGCTGAGATGATGATGATGATGATGATGAATTAATTATTATTAATACAAATTACGTAAAAATACTTAATTAGGTAATTATTTTTTGAAAAAAAATCCATTAAAATCGCAAAGTACGTAAAGATAAAAAAAAATTAAAAAAATTACGCGATGGATGAACCTAGTGACTTTCTACCAATCTAGCTAAATCTGGTTTAATATTGGTGAGTTTCAGCCTTAAATCTCCGCGTTCGTTGATTTTCAAACGGTTTCTGGTTTTGTCAAAATGTTTGTAACCACGCTGAAGCCTTTTTCGACTAGGTATGATAATGGAAAAGCGATAAGGTATTTTTCAACAATGTTACTCAATGCAGGATACTGTGTTTCAATATTGCGTTGCAACCATAACTTCTGATAGCCTTGGTTGAAATTTTGCTTAAGCTCCTCGTGTGTGCTGATAGTAATCAACTTCTTCTTGAATTATCACATTAATAGGGGTCGATTTTTAGACCTCGTCAACCCCCAAAATCAGTTTTTGTTTATGTCAACCCCTGGGAAACCGATATCGACCCCTTGGGGTTGGTGACCACTTTGGGGATCCCTGATCTACGCGTTTGGCCGCGGGGCCTTTACAGCTTCACCGGACAATAAATTGCCCAGATCGGCATGTTCGTCGCGCGGTAAACAAGCGACTAAAAGCTTAACATTGGTAGTTTTTTACTACCGCCGACTTTTATGTACCTTCAAGTGGTACCACTTTTCGTGCGTGTATCTGTGTGTATTCAAGTAAAACCATAATGAAAATCGGAACAATCAAAAATTTAAACAATCTTGACTTTTTCTTAACTTACACGTATATTGTCAGTGATATCGATTATAATTTATTAGTTGTATAATTAATAAGATATAATAAATAGCAAATTTTCATTATAAATTATTAATTTATGCCACAAAGCAAATAGTAAATTCACTAGTGAACCCAACTCGCAAATATTGCATCAAAAATACCGAAGCTTAAGTTGACAAACTCCATTCAAATAAACTTCACAAAGCCATTAATGCATTGACTAATGAATAAACAGCTCATCCGACTTCCTTACACGTAACTCGTTGCCACACGATAACCCTAAAATTTTTCGTAACAATTCTATTAAGTAAGCTTCATTGCTGGCGATAAAACCATCATAATTAGAATTTGTGTAGTTGACCCGAAAATGGAAGTGTTGATCAGATAATGACTCGTTACGAATAAGTTGTGTTGGTACGGAGTTCACCCAGTTTTCAAGTCGGAAATGCTCTATATATTATGTAAAGTGATCTCTCACGTTAACATGGCTTTGTTATGAAAACAACTGATTTATGGCGCAATTCATAAACGACCACCCAATTAGAAAATGAATAAAGACTCTTTAACGTGAAAAAGGAAAACAGTTATACAATGCGAAAGTGGAAGGATGTAGGTACCGGGAAGACCTAGACTATGTTACCATGACCAAATAGACCGAGTATTACATGAAGGACAAGACAAGAATCTCCGTAACCGACGCGCGTGTACGAAACAAACTATGAAAGTGGAGGAAGCCATAGATGTCTGTATGGAAAGAACTTGTTCGAATTCTATACTCTCTGTCTACCCCGCAAGGGATCTGGTGTGATGATATAAATAGATAGATCGAAATAATGAGTTACGATGGTTTAGGAAAATTCTTCTATTCATTTTCTAAATATTTTTACGTGAGAAACAGTTATGACTGAATTATGGAAGAACGAGTAGTCTTTCAACTAATGGGCAACATCACATACAACTTAACCTGAACTAATAAAATCTCAATTCCGATCTCGGTCTCGAACCTATTCGCGCCTTTATTTTAAAGGCGACAACCTGATATTTCGCGAACGCGTCCAATCATAGGAATCCGCTAATCGTAGCCGCCACCGACTACGAACCTAACTCCCCTCCTATCAGCCGTTACTAAAGTTCGCGGCATGTTCTCACCGACCCTCCCGATGCCCTTACATCTCTTCTTTCGGATACAGATACCGCACACAGGATCAGACGCCTACCTCGCCGGCGAGGTCGAAGAATCCCTTGCCCGCCGGCCGGTGCACCACGACGAAACACCTAGTATATGCCCTTCCCCATAGCGACACTCTTACACACACACTTATGAAATCAAATCTTTTTAAAACTCAATTCAGTAAACTAGATTAACACTAAAATAGTCAATTATTTCATTAATTATTTCATTAAGTTAACACTTATCTGTCAAATATCGTTTCTAACTTGTACCAAACGCTACCTCTAATTCATCGCCCCCCCCCCCCCCCCCATCCGATAGGAAGCGCATCTCGGCTCATGTCACACGCTCACCACTATTGTCTCATCCGTTTTTTGTAAGATGCCACAATCGCGGCTTTCTCCTAGCACACTCGTATTATTGAGATTTCTAGTTGATGCTTATATCGAAATAGAAATTCGGTTAAACGATTTATCTTTTATTTACTCTCCTGCAATATGGCTGAAGGGAGTAATGGTTACTCAAATAGTCATATTGGTAAAACGATGCTATGAATACTGTTCCTCCCATTGTCTTTTGGACCTTTTGCTCTATGGTTCATTTTATCACAAGTCTTATCTTTACTTGCATCTGTGTATAGCGCTGTGTAGACTAGACATTTGAGCTGTATAGCTCGAATACCAAGTCTACATAACCCAAGCCAACCCGCTGGTTGAAAGGTGGGTTACTTCAGTACACCTAAATACTATTGTTTTGAGACTGATGTGTTGCCTTCCCCGCTAGGGATTTGGCGCGATGTCACAGATACCCGTTAAAGTCCCTGAGATTCGATGATCTGACATTTTAAATTGATCGATCAGACGACGATACTTTTTTCTCCCAATGGAATGGTTCACTTGACGAGTAAAACTATAAGAACACTTTTATTTAAGGGTTAATAATCCGACTGATCGGACTAAAGTTCGACAGATTTTGTCGTGCAAGTAACTATTAGCGATTCACATCTTGAATTATAGTGCGACAAGGATATTTTGGCACGTGGATGACATTGTAAGGGTTTGGTGTGAAATTAGGGTTATCATTTAATAAAATTTTACTACTTCCAGGGAAATATTTTAACAGGAGAGTCCTCACGGTTACTAATTAAAACAAGAACTTGGGTAAATTTGATAGCAAATTGCAACTCTGCAACTGTCATTAAGTGACATTTCGCTTGATATTTGGTATCTCATATCTTTTTCTCCAATTTTCATTCGCGAATAGGCTAACATGGTAATATGGGGTAACCTAGTTATTATTAACGGTTTAAAACCTAGAAATATAAAATAAAAGAAAGCAAGTGAAAGCAGACATGTTAAAGTCGTAAATTGGACATTTACTTTAGCAATACGAAGACGTTTGAACACTATTGACTGTTGAAATCGATTTGAAATAGATAGTTTGCTGATCAATCGAATCGAGTATCAAATCTGAATCGTCGATTAATGGTTATTATTTTGAGAGGATTTCTGTTCACGTTATTTAATTAAACTAGTGGTCGCCCATTGGTCGAAATTCAACCATAATTAATTTAAATTATAAGTTTGAACATTATTAAGATTCTATTGTCAAAGACTATACTTCTGTCATCACAGATTTCGCTATGGGTACACTGTTAATTTGCCTATTTTTCCAAACAAATTATAATAATTTAAATAAAAAAAAAAAACAAAAAATGATTAACATAAAGAAGCCCTTTTTTTATTGTAACAAAAAACCATGCGATAAAGAAAATGCTGTCCATTGAACTTGACATACATATTTCGATAATTTAATTAATGATACAAAACTTCTTTGTAAGCGATGTTTTTTGTGAAAACTCTTTCATCGTTTGCTGGTTGTTTGACATTCAGTAAGACTATAGACAAATAATTTGAAGTGTATTGTGTCAAATACATGGTAGTGTGTGTAATGTATTTTTTATTGATTTAATGTATGTTTTACGCATAATTTTAAAAAAAATATTAGCATTCTGCACTCCTTCTTGATATAAACTATAAGTGTGGGAAATTTCATACTCCTCCGTCCGCGCAATTTTCGTAAAAAGGGGTACAAAGTTTTTGCTTCATGTATTAATATAATGATGAATTCCATAACTACTAACTGCAGTGATACCCTAGTGGTTAGACCGTTGGACTGCAAAGTCAGAGGTCTCGATTTTAAACCCAGGCAGGCACCTCAGTCCTTTCGAAAGCATGCGCGTATTAAAAATTAACTATCACTTAGAAAAACATCGTGAGGAAACCGTTATGCCTAAGTTTCTTGAAGGTGTGTCAATTTCGCCAACCCGCACTGGGCCAGCGTGGTGGACTATGGCCTAAACCCTCTCAGTTTGAGAGGAGGCCCGTGCCCAACGGTGGGACAGTTTCTTAATAGGGCTAATATTATTATTATAACTACTAACCGAATACTTTGCTTACAATTTACGGGGTTTAAGAGTTTTTGGTTCGCACCTCTGAATTTTTGAAGTGCCATTTTTCACTTGCTAAAGTTAAAGAAAAAAACGTGTGGTAAGGTTTTAATTGAAAGAGTTTATTTTAATTTACAAATGTTATTTATTAATTAGATGTTACCCGCGACTTTGCCCGCGTGGAATTAAACAAAAAATCTTTATTTAAATAAAAGTAGTCATTATACCATACAACATCAGCTACCTGCCAGTGAAAGACCCGTAAAATCGGTCCAGCCGTTTCGGAGAAAACAGACAGACAAAAATTTTAAAATTTTCTTTTTTCGTTATAAGAACCGTATATACTTTTATATGCATTTAGTAAAAAGCTGTTATTTTGACATTACCAACAGACACTTCAATTATATAATTTATTTGTATAGATTTCATGTATAAGGTTTTAAACCCTTCAGTTGAATAAACAAACTCCTCTAATTATCTTAAAATGTTTTTAATGTTCAATTATTAATTCAACAAATAAGTTTTAAAAGGTTTGTGCCAAAACTTCAACAAACACTTCTAATACGTAAATGTGATCTTCTTTAATTAAAAAGAATAAACTATTTGAAATAAAACTATTTTACGGATTTTATCGCGGTTTATTTTTGACTTTTAGTTCCCGACGTTTCGAGTGCTTTGCAGCACCCATGGTCACGGGAGGGACTGAGGTGTTAGACGTCCAAAAAGCATAGTTGTTCCGGGGTACTCTCAAACTTCTTAATTATTTTTGTTGGTCCGATCTACGCAGAAAGAGCTCACGGCTCATAAACTTTTTGTTTATTATTACACACCGTCTCGCTTATATTCCCCAAGCGGGGGTGGCAGAGGTGTATTGAGTACACCAACTTTTCGCCGACGATGTTAGGTCCCATGTAATAGGGGGCGAGACTATTGCCATAAACCTGGGCACAATTCCAGACTCCGCAGTCATTAGGGTAAGTTTTTCGTTACAAAAACTTCATCTGTCCGACCTAGGATTTGAACCCAGGACCTCGTGATCACCAAGCGATGCGCCTTGCCACTAGACCAACGAAACATTTTTTGCTAGTATAAAACTTTCTGTTTGCAATATTTCAGACGATAATTGATTTAATCGATTACTTCTAAATCGTCGGAGCTTGAATATCGTGCAAAAAAGGATCAGTGGGTCAGTTTGAATCTTGGCTGTAATAAAATATATAATAAAGATAATATAGCAGTAATAAATGTTAATAGTTATGTGTGTACAGTATGGTCGAACATAAAATCCGAAGTATGATACAAAATGAATGAGGACATCATTTCACAAGCACGAGTGTACCAGAGATGGGCAAAATGTAATCAGATTAATGACTAAGCACTCCCGCTTGGAGAATATAGGCATGATGGTCTATTAATAATAATAATTTATTTATTTTGGATTCAATCCATAGTGTGTTAGTAACAATTTCCTTAAAATCTATGTTAGTAACAATTAACTATTTAAACACAACACTATCTGGCACTCGACCAGCATGAACCATGCATACCATGCATATCCAATGCCTCATAATAACGCCATCAAACCGGTCCGCAAAAATTAACAAAAATCTGTTGGAGCTGTCACGCACCCTCGTCATCATGGATGCTGCTCTTTTACGCAAAATCGCGTGAAAGCCATCCACATGCGCAGCCGCAAACATTTCTGACGCGCTGCAGTATCGCGGGAGCCCCAACAGAATCCTGAACGCATTATTTTATTGGATCCGCAGAGCATTGAGTGCCCCCTTTGTATAGTTGACCAACAGGCTGCACGTATAGAAGATTGGACAATAGGCTTTAAATAATGATAATTTTACTTCTTTAGTGCAGCGTGCAAACCTGCGGGCCAACATATTACCTCTGACTGTCAACGCTCTGCGTTCCCTCTCCAAATCTTCATCGTCAAGCAAAGACTCCTTGCCCTAAGTACTTAAATCGCGGAACTCTTGCTAGAGGAGTGCCGTTTAAAAGAACTGGTGGCAAATTGACATAAGTCTTATCGCGTGACTTAAAAACCAGCAACTCACTCTTCGATTCGTTGTACTTGAGACCATGGGCCCCGGCGTACCGCTCACATATGGCAACTAATTTACGCAAGCCACTAATCGATGGACTCAGCAACACCATGTCATCCGCGTAACTTATATTGTTCACAACTATACCGTCAACTGAACAACCCACCATAGTGCCGCTGAGCTCATCAATCATCTTGTCTACGTAAAGGTTAAAAAGCCTGGGTGACGACAAACCTCCCTGCCTCACTCCGCATTGCAACCTGTACTCTGAAGATAAGGATCCCGCCCACTTCACAAAGTTGGTTTGATTGTTGTACCAATATTTGAAAACATTTACTACTTTTTTTGGTACAGTAGTGTCATTCTCCATTTTACGCCTCAGTAACTCATAAGAAACGAGATCAAAGGCTTTGGAGAGATCGAGAAAGCAGGCAAAACCTGGGGTATTTCTCAACCTGTAGTATTGAACTGTCTGCTTGAGACAGTATATTGCGCTCTCAGTTGATACGCCCGACTTAAAGCCAAACTGAGCGTCATGTATTAATAAATTTTGGCTTAGCTGCCTTTCAAGCAGACCGTCCAGCACTTTGGCCATAATTGTGGCCAGAGAAATTGGTCTATAATTGCTGATATCAGAAGGATCTCCCGTTTTATTTTTAATAATTGGCACAACTAACGTTTTTATTAAGGCCTCAGGTCAGTATTAATGATTAACGATTACAATTACATCTTGTAATCTTCAACAGACTGCCTCGTTGGTCTAGTGGCAAAGCGCATCGCTTTGCCACTAGACCAACGAGGCAGTCAAACATACTAGAGCTTATACTACAGTTCCTGGTTTCTCTACATTTATAAACCATCTCAAGTTATTAAACCTCATAATTATACGATTAAGGAAAATAATCTTAACTATACTAACTGTACCTTTTGTTTGTTCCAGTACAATAATGACAGTGAAGAAAGCAACCCGGTGTGGCGGCTTTGCGACTATAGTCGCACGTCAGAAGCTTCACAATACCAACCAGCAACTGGACATCCTCACTATTACCAAATCTCCCTCACAATCATACAACATCGTCGTCGGCTTCAACGAGAAAGACCAACTTCAACTGCTTACTAAAGAAGAAACTAGCGATGAAGAAAAACAAAAACTAATCAAAGACTACACAGAAATGAAAACGACGAGATGCGAGAACATACCAATAGACGACATATCAACCTGTGTAAATATTGAGAACTATCCGAATTGTGACAACACTCTAGTCTTTTACGTAACCAAAAATATAAACAAGGAAGCGATAGCGATAAAGTTCGAGAACGAACAAGACTTCAAAAGAATATACTTCACATACAAATATTTCAAGATGCGGAATCGGCTGACGAAAAACACAAACAATTATTCGAGTAATGAAAATTTATTTTCTAAAAAGAAAACATATGATATATTCAAGACCCGCAAGAACAGTATTGATGATTATAGCCTTTATGAT
Organism: Phalera bucephala; assembly: GCA_905147815.2. Classification (NCBI taxonomy): domain Eukaryota; kingdom Metazoa; phylum Arthropoda; class Insecta; order Lepidoptera; family Notodontidae; genus Phalera; species Phalera bucephala. Next base: position 7,123,585 of record LR990629.1, on the reverse strand, counting down.
AAGGGACGTACTGAATACGACTTGATGCAGACTACTGATAACGATGGTGTCACACACATATCGGTTCAACAGAAGTACTTAAATACGCGGTTTGATCAACCTATGAGTCTTATTGGACTTAGAAATGAGAACGATGCTGGAGAAATAGACAGTGTAATATATACTGATATCGAAATCCCAACAAAACCTGATAGAAAGAGACTGTTTCATAAAAAATCTAAAGCTCCCCAACCTCCAGTATTGAAAGACAATCAGCCGAAAGTATTAAAAGGTGAATTCGTGAGAGTTAATGTCGATAGAGCTCCTGACATAATCCCAAGGGATAATAAAGTAAACAAAATACCGGATATTCTCATGTTTAGGGACAATAAGCCCAAAAAGACGAGTAATATATGGCCAACGAGTAATAAAGGTAAGTTCGATAAATTTATTATAGTTACTATAACTTTAGCGGATATTGATAATGGATAGAAAGAGGTCTGTCTACTATAACATTCAACAAAATATTAGTTAGCACATAATGGCATGGCTTCTCATCCATGTGATGATTTGAAGCTAGACTTGTTTATTTCGCTTATTTTCATAGTATTATGTCATATGGCATACTACTTTGGGGATGCTCTGCAGAACTGAATACCATTTTTGTTCGCCAGAAAAGGGCTGTTTGATCAGTTTACAATTTGGCACCGAGAGCTTCTCTTAAACAAAAATTTAGAGAAATAAATATTCTAACGGTTGTATCACAATTTATATATGTTGAAAACAATATTAGTAAAATATAGCGACAATTATCATGAAAATACACGGAACAAAGATGATCTTATTGTAAATTCTACTCGTCTCCACAGAATAAGTAATTCTTTATTGGGGCAATGTATACGCTTATCTCTCAACAAATCACCCATAGATATCCGAAACATGCATATCAATAAGTTTAAAAACGCTATCAAAACTAAACTCTGTAAGAAATGGTATTACAAAATTTCGGATTATCTTGACGATAAAACAAATTGGGTTTGAGCAGCTCTTCATTCAGGAACATTAATCAATGATGTATAATACTATTTTGAAAAAGACATAAGAAATGGTTATAAGAAAGGCCAAACAAATTAAATTAAAAGACTAGCCCGCTGAGTATCTCGCCGGATCTTCTCAGTGCAGGCCGCGTTCCGAATCCGGTGGCAGATGTAAAAAATGTAATAATTTTGACGTTTGTGATTGCTATTGTATTGGCCTATACAAATAAATGATTTTTGATTTTGACTTTGCAGGATATTTTTAAATAAGTTATAACACTTCCATGTATTCATATGCCAATATAAGTATTTTGATAATCTATATTTTCTTTAGACCAACTAAACCATTATTGCATTTATATAATCTCATTATTAACTAGAAAACAGTAAGGGTTATAAAGTTACGTACAGATAGATTATTAGAGGACCCATCATTTTCTATAATTCCTTCATGATTGATTGTATTATTTATCAATATTGCAACTATATTAGATTGAATCATCGATGACAATAGCAAAATTATGTCTGAAACAATAGAGTTTACGTCATATGGCACTGTAATAGATGTTTCGCAGGAAAGAATACAGTTTCCTGGTTGTGCAAGTTGAAGATGCTAAAACATCTTGGAGAAAAGACAACTGAATAGACATTTACATTTAATCCTTCTAAAGAAAAGCACCAACAAACAAGATTACCGATAAATCTAAAAATTATTTTATTCTACTCGACGAGGCTTATCTACTTAACGTCGTTTTTGATTAAGTACCGTTTGTGTTATTGCAATGGAATCGTTTCCTGACTCTGACTTTATTTAAATCCACATTATATTGTTCAGAAACGTGTGTTTTTAGAAGTTTTTTGCAAATATTCATTGATGCAGCATTCCTAATATTTGCAGGTAAATTATTGAACAGTTGCACTCCCGCAAAAAAGATGTTCCTTTTGCCATATTCAGTCCTAGGAGCACGGGTTTCAAATTTTTCCCTATTCAGGAGGTGATATTTAACCGTTTTCTTTTTTAAATTTATGTTTGAATGAATGTCCTTCGTGCAAAATAAATCAGAATATAGTTTTAAATCGATTTTTGTACTAAAATGTTAGTTTTAAAACTAGATTCACTACTGATTTTCGTTCTGTAATACAGGCCTTAGTCTTATTCCAGTCTCTCCAGTCCATTTACAAACTTAAATTTCACATACGCAAACCGAAAAAATATTTGAGGGTCACAAAAAGATTTGTGCTGTACAATGATCAAACACGTGACAACTCGACCCAGTAGGCAAAGTAGCTTAATCTCTTAAATGCTGGACCCCCTTGGTAGTTAAGAGATTAAGATCGTCGTCATAGGTTAACAGAAGAGATGGTAACATAACATATTCATTTAAAGGTGTGGATAATAAACAAGCGAAGGCTATGGATGTACAATCGCGTGCGCAAGCGTAGGTCATTCACTCTACAACGAAACTGCCCGTACACTGACACACTACTCAACTAAAGCCTTAGTTACCAAGGGACAAGTTTTGAGAGCCAATGAACTATCTTACGCACTTTTACTTTCAATAACCTTGGCTTAATTATATTTTTAAGTAATGTGAATAAGGTTGAATGTAGTTAATACTGATCATATTCTCGTAAATGATTTTCAATAGATACGACAAGTATGCAGTCCTGCACATGCACTGCAGGAAGATTTACAGTAATTGGTAGGACAATCGGAAATATATTTTTTTAATGAATATTAATAATAAAGTAGAACAAAGATAGTAGGTTAAATGGGAGTACATCCTTATATTAAGGAAGGCTTATACCCAAATTACAAATATTGTTTAACGTCAATTTCTATATTTTCTATCTTAATACAAAAGGGATTACGCCCAAAGTTTAGGGTGTTGGTCTAGTAGGTTCTCCCAACCTTTACAAATGTATGAAACTTCTTTATCGGTAAAACAAGATAACAGTAAAAATCGAACTGAAAAGACAATTTACCTTCAAACTCGGATTTTCGTGTTGCTGTTTACAAGTAACGTCTACCTATTTCTTAAACCGTACATAATTAGTATGAGCACCACAGCAGAAGCAACGTAACTCCGTTTAGAAGCCCCATCACGATTGACCCGTGGAGTAGCGACGTTGTCTATATAAAACTAATGGCGGCTGTAAAGTTCGAAGGTTAGTTACCTGCGTGCTGTGAATTATTTGCTTTGAGTTCCTGAAGTGATATAATACGTACTTATATTGTGCACCAACAAATTACATTACGGGTTACAGATTTTTCCGTCATCACTGAGAACTTATCAATTTATTAAATAATACTTAGACTGTGTATTAAAGTGAAATAATTGTATTATGTGATTCAAGTAACTATCGCCCAGATGCAAAGTTATTCAAAGCCAACAAGAATTTACTTGTATAAGCTAATAAAAAAGCGCTTACATACATCAAAATTATTATTACATTTTTTTACATCTAGCGCCGGATCGGAACGCGATCTCCACTGTGAAGATCCGGCGAGAAACCCACCGGGCTAATCGTTTACCTTTTTTTTTCATTAGAAACTAGTCTATGATTTAAATATAAAATGGAATATAATATAATGGAATGTCTAACTGGACATATATTTTTTGGACTGGACATATATTGTATTTATCTTATGAAGAACTTTTATTTATTGACGAAGGTAAAATACAGATTGGCATTTTTGTCCCCATCGATTTGAATATATACGATATTCAAACATTGCGTACCTTTTATGTATAAGTAAACTGCAGCGTGTGAAAGTGAGATAGAAAATTAAGTCGGATTCGATATGGGATATCGACATTTATAAGAATCGCGGTCGATACAAGCCGATGACGTAAAAAACAACAAATTATAATTTCAACACACAAATCGTTCCAATGTTCAAAAAGCCCGATTACGCACAAACGAAACATTCGTTGTAAAATATTATTGAACAAACATCGTTGCGCTAGAGTCGGTCGGTTAATTAAATTAAATGGAGTCGGAATAATTGGCGATGCCGCAGAATTGCCGCGGAACTGATTCGTTATAAAACGATAGCGTTGTGACGTGATGGACGCTAATAACAACTGCCAGTGACTGCTAGTTATATAATTATTGAGATCCATTTTACATTGGCACCTAACATTATCGAAAAGTGGATTTATGTACACAGTATACGTCCGCTACCTCCGCTTGAGGAATATAGGCTTGACGATATCTATTTTTTGTATTAAAAACAATCGTAATCGCCAGAGAGGTCAGTAAGGTAAGAACCTGTTGGAACTCTGTTCCCACTGCATACACCGCAAGAGATCTAGCTCGAAGATATAGATAAATAAATAGGTAATTGTCAGTTGCTAGGTTCTCCCGTCTACATACAGAAAGAAAGACCGACTGCCTCCCGACTGGTCTAGTTTTTTTTATAAAATACTCGGGCGGTCTCAAGTCTAGAATGGTGCTCAGAATAATGGTAATAATCACGGTCCCCTGTAGGGGGCGTACACAGCACACCTGCCGCCTCCGCTTGTGGGATATAGTTACAATCATCATCATCATTATGATGGTCCGTTGGTTCAGTCATATAGAGAGAAATTCAAAAGACAGACTGAAAAATCAAATATACAATGCGGAAGTGGAAGAATGTAGGTAACGGGGAAGACAGATTATCTTACCATGACCAAATAGACCGTGTCTTATCTGAAGGCAAGTCAAGAGTCTCCGTAACCGGTGAGCGTGTGTGAGACGAACTATGAGAGCGGAGGAAGCCAGAGAGGTATGTAAGGAAAGAACCTGTTGGAACTCTGTACTCTCTGCCTACCCCGCAAGGGATCTGGCGTGATGATATAGATAGATAGATAGATCATTATGATCGTCATCAGCATAATACAGAGGTGTACAGCTGGACAAGTTGCACGCCACGGACATTAGTTGCTGGTTGTTATGGTTTTCTTTGTCCTGGAGTGGACGTCCTTTAGCTGATAATAATAAATCAGAATATGAATATTTCTTATTCACGTAAACTATTAAGGTTTCGCCACATAGCCGTTGCAGCGCGATGGGTGCACGACGGTAGCGTGGCTTGGAGAGGTGTTATGTACTGAAATCCCTGTCTCCCGTACGGAGACGACACGACCGAACGTGGACGAGCGCTTTGAAATCGCCACATAAACGTCTTATTACCTATAACGATTTCTGTATGACAGTAATTACCACCGTAATATTACAGAAGGTAAGTAGTGTAATTACACTATCGATGATGGTTTCGATACAGGTAATCGGGTCGCGGAAGGTAGTCACTAAAGGTGTTTCGATACATTAGCTAATCTTTTTAGTATTCGAATACCAAATGCAATGATAGGCATTGCTGTAACTACTTATCAACGGGCAGAGACTTAAAACATCATAGTTGCAACAGTACAAACAAAGATGTGCAAACACTAGGATGTGACATCGATTTTAAGTGTGCCTTATGAGCCTATGACACCATCTTGTAAGTTGAAAGAACTTTCAACGGGACCCATGGACATTGTTTTCTTTGAAGTCATTAACGGAGTTTAATGAAGTGCTTTATTTTAATGAAGGGTTAAATACCTTGGTATTCTGATCGCAGTGTTCTGATCGTAAGCAAGCGGGTCAAAGTTTTCGAGAGATTAAAATAGTTAAAAAACATTCTCCTTCTTCTACATTTGGTACAAAGCTTCATTGATTTGTATCGTCTATAGACGGCTAGCCTATGTGTTATTCTGGCATATAAGCTATATTACTATAAATTGTCATTAAGATCCGTTCAAGACATCCATTCACACAATTTTTTACGTTTATAATTGTAATAGGATGTTGTACAGTAACTCAACAAAAAAATAAGTGGTTTGATCTCATAAGAGTTCTAGGACATCTTTAAATTAAGACTTCAAAAGTCTGCGGTAAATACACGTAACGACTATGAGAACAGAAGATCGTGCGTCGTGTATTCGGAATTAATTTTGTGACAGACGAACTCGAACGAACTTTGTCGAGAACACCATCCTTCTATTGTTGCAAAACACATATGCTATTGAGCTTTTAGTCGAGGCTTGCTTGTAGGCAGAGTTGGAGAAAAATTATTTGAGAAAATATAATAATAATATCAGCCTATACTGCCCACTGCTGGGCAAAGGCCTTTTCTCACAAATCGAGGTAAGAGAGGTCATACTCCACCACGCAGACCCTGTGCGGATTGGTGGAGGCAGGTTTGTGACCACCTGCTGTTGGAACTTATCAAGCCGCCTTTAAGACTTCCAACTCGGCTTAACGACTACCACATTAAGTGGTAACCGGGACCAAAGGCTTAACGTGCCTGCCGAAGCATGGAGACGCTCGAATATGAAAATGTCACAAATGGTCACCCATCTCAGGCCGACCGAGTCAAACGCTGCTTAACCTTGGTGATCGGTAAGAACACCGCGGTCGCACAGCGCTACGAGCGCCTCCGCCTCCGCCTCCGCCTTGAGAAAATAATTATATTGAATTCAAAATAGTTCAGATTTTATAACGGTTTATTTGTGGATTTTAAGTTCCTTTTGGAGGTCCGTACGTTTGGAGTGGGTTACAGCATCTATGGTTACAGGAGCGACTTGACATCCAAAAGTCAGTGTTATTCCGACTCTAGAATAAATTAATCCCCCTAAGGTACTCACCTTAGGAGGACTTATTTATGTGATTAAACTTTCAATTGATTGCTCCCACAGTTAAAACATTGATTGAATACTGCCTAACGGTGGTTGAGGGAAAGCTAAGCGTGGAGTGAAAACGATTTTTTAGATAAAACAAAATAAGTATTAAGACTGTCCCGCTAAGTTGACTCAGTGGAGGCCGCGTGCCGACATGTGTAAGACCTAAAAAAATGTCGTTTGTGAGTTTTTTATTGCCCTATAGTAGTCACAATCATTTAATAAATGATTGTGACTTTTGCTTAAGTTTTAATAATTGCGAGACAAATTAAATATTGAAAGTAGTAAAGTGTAGTAGCATTTTAGTCGAATATATTTATTTACATATGTATCTGTCTGTATTAACTCCCCAGCAGGCCTAGCCGAGTAGCAAGTATTTTGTGTCTATTCTCTTTCTGTAATCGATAGCGACATGTGACTTCTATCTATATCATCATGCCAAATCCCTTGCGGGGTAGGCAGAGAGTACAGAGTTCCAACAGGTTCTTTCCTTACATACCTCTCTGGCTTCCTTCACTCTCATAGTACGTCTCATACACGCTCGCCGGTTACGGGGACTCTTGACTTGAACTTCAGATAAGACTCGGTCTATTTGGTCATGGTAAGATAGTCTAGGTCTTCCCCGGTACCTACATCCTTCCACTTTCGCATTGTATATCTATTTTGTTATTCTTTCTTTTGTGATTCTTTCTATATGCCTGAACCAACGGAGCATACACTTTCTCATCTTTACTTATACTATCTTTCATACCTACTCGCTTTCTTACTACGCTGTTGCGAATACGGTCGGTCAGCTTCACTCCGTCATGTGACTTTTCATAGTAAAATGTCATTCACGTACTATTTGCATTACCTATTAGCAATTACAACTAAAACAGGCTTGGCTACAGCGGCAGATCATCAGTTTGGGAGGTTCTGGACCTGCCCATCAGATGACACGATTATTAGTTGAATAGTTATCGACACAACGATCTGTGACATATCGTTGGAAAATAAATGTGATGTCTGTATTCCAACTGATGCCATCAATGGATTGTTCCTGACTATGTAATCATATTGTAATGTAAAAATTTAGAAGATAGTGGGTGTACTATATTTAGTAATAAATTTGTAGTCATAAATCTATTTGACAAGCTATATTTTACATAAACACAAACGCATAGCAGATAACACATAACTAATTGAAAGTATTATTTACTTTGTGTCTCCTCTGTAAGGATCCAATAAATAATATTTTATAATTTGTATTTTATAATTATCAAGAATTACCATCACGTATCGTAACCAACGATTTTTATAAATAAATAAATGAACACCGTCACGCCTATATTCCCCAGCGGGCGTGGCAGAGGTGTACTGAGTACACCCACGTTTTGCCGATCGCCGGTTCCATGTAATAGGGGGTGAGCCAATTGCCATATACCGGGCACAATTCCAGACCCCGGACTCGTACTGGGAAGTTTTCGTTAGAAAAACTACACATGTCCGACCTAGGATTTGAACCCAGGACCTCGTGCTCACAAAGCAATGCGCTTTGCCACTAGATCAACGAGGCAGATCGATTATTATTCTCATGATAAGAATCTTTTTTTTTCATTAAACAGGGCACTTGACAATAAAATTTTTAGTAAGACAAATTATTTAGTAAGTAAATTTTCTTAAGGTGTTTTAAGAAGCTATTTATACTCGTGCGTGTTTATATTCTATCACGTATGTCCTCAAAAGCGGTAGCGGTCTCTGGCTATGAAATTAACAAACTCTCATACTCATTTGCGTACGACCGCTTAACCCGACGCGAGCTAGGTTATAAATTATAATGGTCCCTAAAGTAAATCTCGACTCGATTGTGTTACGATAACGTCAATCTATTCGTTGTAAGCCTTCTGGTACCTACTGTCCGCGAGGTAGTTCTTTGTCTCTTTCAAATCGCTTGCATGCTTTTTGAATAAAGTCAAACAGCTTGTCAATCAAAGTTGTAAAATAAAGAGAACCTACTGATTTTAATAATTGAGAATGTTAAGATACATATGTCGTAGACTGCATAGGGCAAAGTAGATCTAAAGAAATGAGTCTGAATGAAATAGAAGCATAATTATGTTCTGAAGAACAAGACAAGAGTCTCCGTCAGTCGGCGAGCGTGTATAAGATGAACTATGAGAGTGGAGGTAGCCAGGGACGTATGTAAGGAAATAACCTGTTGGAACTCTGTACTCTCTGCCTACCCCGCAAGGGATTTGGCATGATGATATAGATATTTATGGTCGATACTTGTAAATTTTCATAATTATTGTAAATTGAAGTTTGAGCGCGTTCAAACGGATGATTTAGCGCAGTGGTTAAGAGCTTAAGCCGCTCTGCCCAATGGGTCTAATAGTCGCGGGTTCGATTCGAGCACGGGACAAATCTTTGTGTGATCCACATTATTTGCTCCAGTCTGGGTATTTGTGTATGTGAATTTTCACGTTTGTAAACGCAACCGCGACAAAGGAATAAATCCTAGTAGGACTACATATAAAAAACATCTTAATGTATCAACGATGTATAACTAGTTTTAATGTGTAAGTTGTACTGTATCATACGAGATACTAACTTGATTAGCACATTATATTATAGCCGGGATCAACGGCATAACGTGTCTTTCGAAGCATGGAGGCACTCGAAAATTCTACTTTCACTTATTACCCTAATATAACGAATGAAACACCGTCACGCCTATATTCCTCAAGCAGATCTCACAGAGGTATAACGTGTACGATGATATAAGGTTAAATTTTAGATCAGCTGGGTCAGACCATTATAGCACGCTTACTTGACAGCGGTAACATCACTTAAGCGTTAAGGTCAATTCGTGCTATGCCCTCATACGGCTAAGTTGACGATAACGTTATCGAAAAAGTCGTTGTTAAGTTATATAAAATATTTGGTGTGAAATGGATGGTATATCAACTCGACAGCGTCACGTTAAATGTCCGGTGAAGCTTTAAAGGCCCCGCGGTCAACAGCGTTGATCATTCACACACACGTGACGTTAAAGTCAATTTGTTCATGCTAAGCCCTCTGATGGTTAAGCACAAACCATATAACGTTATCGTCAGTTGTCGAGAAAGCGTGTTGCCACGTTTATCTCTATTTACTAAATTTGTAGTATGCAAAGGATAGCATATCAACTCGATAGTGTCACGGTAACGCCAATGTAAAGCCCTCTGGTACATCAGGCCCCGCAACTCGCCGTATATTAGCTAAGTATTTAAGTAAAGAAGGTCACGACATAGTGACTAGCTTATTAGCCTCTGTTTGTACAGCCGACGCTCGAGAAAGGGCATTTAAAACAAATATTTGTATAACCTTTATCACCATTGAAAAGATATTAGAGGTGAAAACAAAACGTGGTGTGTTTGATAATAAATTAAAGATGATCACGTCTCTATTCTCCAAGTAAAGATGACAGAGGTGTACTTTGTACACCCATAATCACTGATCCTAGTATAATAGGGAGCAAACCTTGTGCTATTATAAGCTGGACTGTTATTAAGATTTTTATTGACTAACTTTAAACCTTTGTCCGTTCAGGGATGTGAACTTGGGACCTTTACTGTTGCGGCAGTAATTGTTTGATAATTGTGTTTAAGAGATTAAGCCCTCCACCCACTGGATCGAGTAGTCGCGGGTTCGATTCCCGCACGGGACAAATCTTTGTGTGACCCCCACTTTTAGGTTTTGTAAACGCACCCACGGTACAGGAATACTTCCTAGTGTGGGACTACGTTATTAAAAAATAAAACAAATAAATTATACATGTTCTAAAATATTAGGATAGAGAAAAAAAATCAAATTTTAAACTCAAAAGATCTGGCATCCTACCACTATATCTCTAGCAGTATTATTGTAGTATTATTTTGCCGAGAAACCGAGACGTTATTATGCAGTTCGATGCTTCTTCTTCTGTAACGGCAAAATTGGATTACTAGATAATACTTGTAAAGAAGATGTAGTAACCTTTCTGTGTTATGTAGTTACTTAGCGAGGTTGCATCAATATCTCATAGTACACGTGTCAATTTAAACCGTTTATGTAACCCTCGCCACAAGATGGGCTCGCTCGTAAAACTGTAATGCATTACTTCGCAATTCTAAACTGTTGACACGAGGTACATAAGCCATGAAAAGTGTGACTTAAGGTGTCACCACATAGCCGACGCAGCGCGACGGAAGCACGACGGTGGCACGGCTTGGGGAGTTGTAATATACTAAAATGTACGGGAGACACCAAACAGCGCAGCCCTGCTCGGCGCGACAGCAAACGTCACGACCCGCCGCCGTCGCGCTCGACGCGATTACAAACGAAGCACGCCAATACGCATACGAGCGGCAGCGTTGCCAAGTTGTGGGGAATTCCCCAAATCGCGGGGAATTTCAAATCGTTTGGGGATTTAGTGGGTATTGGCAGTATGCGGAGAGTACGGAGATTTTGACGTATTAGGCCAAAAAATAAATGATTCAATTTACATAACTCGTTTCTATTCTCTAACTATATTATGTTCTGAGAATTTACGTGCAATCTGGATGCCATCTCCTGGACAAAAGATGAGGATCTGTCACGCGCGATCAATTTAAATAAATAAAAGAGATTTAATTCATTAAGAAACTTGTTTTTTTGCTATATGGCTAAGGCCTTCGGAAAATATACCTATTTTTATTTTTCTCAAACAGGGACCTATACAGAGTATTTAACACATGGTTCTTTAAAAACTTCTTTCACAAGTATCAGGAAATCGACAACAATAACGTTTTTCATTTATTTTCTAATTTCCTGTTTTGTCTGTAAATTGTAATTTATTGATGTGCTACAACGACTGATTTGTTTAAATCAACTAATCTATTATTTATAAAGCCTATCATTGTAAAAATAACAAGAGCTGATTTTAATTTGTTATTCGATATAATTAAAATTACCGTTTAATTTCCAAGAATGACCCCTAAAAAATGCTTACTGAAACAAACTAATTTTGTAGGGAATCAGAATGTTGTTCTTCCTAAGTTTGAGGAATTTGACCTAGATTTTTGGGGAATTCGAAGGATTGGCTTTGGCAACCCTAGCGAGTGGGTCGCTAGTGTCGCTCCCGCAATGTGACGTGTGCGCCGCGCTGCCGACCGCCGACCGAGCTCTTCCTTCGCGCTCCGTCGGCTATTTGACCAAACGTTAAGACCTGCCTAGACGGAGCATTGCTAACAAAATGGCGCCTAAAAGCGGTCTCAGTCACGCACAATGTGTGCGTGATGCCAGTAGATTTTTTTCCAAAGCTGTCAATAGGTGCGTGCGCGTGCGTACTACATTTTGACGCCTATGAGGAGAAATGGTCTGATATGACCAAGGATCGGGTTAAGTAGAGAATCATGAGAGAGACCTTTGACCAGTAGTGAGCGAAAGAGGTTAATAAAAATAAAGAGTAGAGAAATTTTATGCCGTTTCCGCGCCCGCGATTTCCATCTCGACATAATAGAGTAATTCATCTTAGGTGTGAACGGTATAAATAGATATCTATTACCTATATATAATTTTATTATACTTACTTTTTCCAGCTAATTCGTCTTTTGTTTGTTATATGAACCATCTTGTAAAAACAAACTGGTATTATTTTCGTAAAATTGCCAAAAAATTCCAAAAAAGATGCTCAAATCGATCTTTTCAAAATATCGGATCCGTCATCTTGGTTTTCAAATTTGTCGTCTTCCCCCCAAAAGCCTGGAATATCTAATAAGTTAATCAGACCAGACAGATAAAGGCCGGTTCTAGGCCGACCAGATTAAATTTATATACGTAGGCTGTGTATACGTTATTCCAGGACAAAATATATTATAATAATATTAGCCCTGTTAAGAAACTGTCCCAACGTTGGGCACGGGCCTTCTCTCAAACTTAGGCTTAGGCCATAGTCCAATTTAAAAAACCAAATATAATATATTTGGTTCTCTAAATTTTATCTTCTATCTAACTATCTATATCATCACGCCAGATCCCTTGCGGGGAGGCAGAGAGTATAGAGGTTCAACAAGTTCTTTCCTTATATACCTGTCTGGCTTTCTCTTCTTCCACGCTCTTAGTTCGTCTCATACATGCTCGCCACACACAATTTTATCTTAATCTCTTTAACCGTTTAAACGTAATTAAGGGCCTATCAAGATTTATCGACCGGAAGAGTAACAGTGATACAATTACTCTATAAAAGATTGAATAATAAGGGACGGATATATTAAGCGCGCGCTCGAAAATAAACGACTTACGTGCAAAAAAAAATTTTTACAAACTATACTATGAAATAAAAAACTGCTTTACAAGAACTGTTCTACAATTATTTGATATATTTTTAAGTTATTCTATTGATTAGTTTTTAAGCATTTCATGTTAGAATTAGTAAATGCAAAGCAATAGAGATGACTTTTTTCCATCGAGAATATTTCGTTTAATCGTGTATACGAGATTCTAAAATATACAGTCAAAATCATATTTCGAAATAATTAGTCTCTAAGCCATTAACTTATTAAAAAGCAAGGAGTGCCAAAATAGTTTTTTTTGCGGTAGCCCAAAACAAACAACCGAACATCTAAACACAGTAGGATTGTTAGTAGGATGGTCCGCCGTCCGCGGCATGTTCTCACCGACTCTCCCGATGCCCTTACATCCCTTCTTACGGATACAGATACCGCACACAGGATCATACACCGACCTCGCCGGCGAGGTCGAAGAATCCCTTGCCCGCCGGCCGGTGCAGAGCACCACGGCGAGACACCTAGTATACGCCCTCCCTCATAGCGACTGCCCAAGCCGAGGCCGTTCCTCCTGGAGCTAGTTGCCCCCTTGCCCTTCTGGCTCGAGCGTAGTGGTTGCACCCTCGCCCTCTTGTCCGGTGAAGCTGTAAAGGCCCCGCGGCCAACAGCGTAGATCATTCACACACACACACACACACAAAATAATTATTCGTAGGATAGCTACCCTACTATTTAGCCATTAACCCGCAAGGAGATCCCTTAAGGGAAGATCTGGCGTGATGATATAGATAGATAGTAGCAATAGAATACAGTAGAAAGTACGTTAGCCTTCTCTTATCAGTGCAGTATTGCGTAATCAAATGAAAGCCAACAGTTAGCAATTGCAGTTACATGAACATAAATTCTTTTGCAAACCTTTTACTTTAAAGTGATAAATACTCATTCCAATATTATACAATAGCTTGTTTACGATACTAAGCAGACGTAGAGACAAAATATCAAAGCTTGTAGATTTCTCAACATATAATGTATAACTTAAATGTCTACTACATACAAATATAAACGGGATAATTAATAATAATATTAGCCATGTTAAGAACTGCCCCACTGTTGGGCAAGGGTCTCCTCTTAAACTGCGAGGGTTTTAGGCCATAGTCCACCACACTAACCCAGTGCGGGTTAGCGAACTTCAAACGCCTTCGAGAAACGTTATTTTTTATATACGCACATGTTTTCGAAAAGACAGAGCTGCGTGCCTGGGTTTGAACCCGAGAGTCCAACAGTCTAACCACTAGCCAATCACTGCTTAATACTGAATAATTAATATTTGAGGAAAATATTCAGAGTCAACCTGTCCAACCGCGTTCGCAACAGTGTAGTAAAAAAGCGTGTAGGTATGAAAGATAGTATCGGTGTAAAGATGAGAAAAGTTATACTCCGGTGGTACATATTCGGGCACATAGAAACGATATCGAAGGAAAGTCAAAAAATGTATTTGGACACCAGAAAGCTGTAGACTATCTTACCATTCCCAAATCGACCGTGTCTTATCGCAAGGACAAGTCGGGAGTCTCCTGCTAACCCTAAATGATAGGAATTATGAGAGAGGAAGCAAGAGAGATACCGACAAGTAAAGAACGTGTTGGTAAACATGACAGGTAAGAGGAAAGAGCTTGCTGGAACTCTGTACTGTATTGGATCACGCCAGATGTCTTGCGGGGGCAAGGGCGTGACGTGATGATGTATGAGTATACACATAGGGCTATATTATTAAAATTTATAGTCGAAGTGGGCTTGCGTAACAAGCCACTGATTGGCCCATCCATACTGCAAGAAGTTTAAAGGTACACCGAAATGTCAAAGGTGGTGCATTGAATAGTAAATGCTATGGTGTTCAAAATAGAACTGTTATTTGAAGAGAAATTGATTAACCGTTTCATCTTCACAAACAAAGAAGTCTCGTTTATCTTTGATTGGCGATTAATGTTCGGTCAGCAGTTTTAATTGGTTTGCCCTCTATTACATTTGAACCTAAAATCGTTAAAGAAAAGAATATCTCTGGTAAATTGGGGTATATAGGCGTGAGGGTATTATTAATCATATTTCTGACTACGCACACGTACATGCCGGTTTTTTTAGTTACTTTGGACGTCAAGCTCTTAAGCAAATGATGATTAATGTTTTAAAACTAAAGGTTTATTGTGATCAAGTGTTCATGATGCAGTTTCGGTCTTATTTCAATGTCATAAATATCACAAATGGTTTTCTCGTAAAATATAATATGTCAATGACATCAACCAAATCGATATGGCACCGAAAGTTGAACAAAACGGAAACGGTATTCTAAAGAGTAAGGAAGCCCTTGCTCTGGGAGGTATTCTGATAAAAAAATTCGAACTGGCATACACAACAAAAAATAGCAACAAATATGAAACAAACATCAAATTGAAAACGCGATCGATATCGATGCGATCAACAATAGATTTTGGATTTGACTGAGATAATACTGAACACATGACCATATTTTAGTGTAGCAGAATCCAATTGCATGTTTTTTTTTCTTTTTTAGTAAACATAGCCCCACACTAGGATTTATTCCTGTATCGTGTGGTACAAACATGAAAATTCACATACACAAATATCCTGACCGAAACAAATAATTGTGGGTTACACAAAGATTTGTCCCGTGCGGGAATCGAACCCGCGACGATTATACACAGCGGGCGGAGCGGCTTAAGCTCTTAACTTTCCGTCTTAATTTAATTCGTCAGTTAATTCATCATTAAATGTTAAATTAGTTAACATTTAATCTCAGTGTTAATTTAAACTACGAGAATTGGCCGTCTGGGGTAGAGTGGCCGTCTTCTATAACATGATAACTATTTAACACAAATATAGACTTACCTAACACACACTGTCACGCCTATATTCCCCAAGCAGGGGTGGCAGAGGTGTACTGTATACACCCACTTTTCGCCGACGATGTTAGGTCCCATGTAATAGGGGGCGAGCCTATTGCCATATACCGGGCACAATTCCAGACTCCGAACTTTACGTTAGAAGAACTACGTTTGGCTGACCTAGGATTTGAACCCAGGTTCTCGTACCAGAAAGCGATGCGCTTTGCCACTAGACCAACAAGGCTATAACTATCACTATCACTTTCAATCACTATCCGAACCCATTCCAAATACGTTGCAGTATGTTCAACACAATTAATTAACCCATGTATACTGACCCACTCGTGTGCAAAGGACTTCTCTCATAAATCTAGGCGAAAGAGATTAGGTCATACTCCACCACGCGGACCCAGTGCGGATTGGCGGAGGCAGGTTTGTGGCCACCTGCTGTTGGAACTTATCAAGCCATCTATAAGCCTTCCAACTCGACGACCAAATTACATAGTAACCGGGACCAACGGCTTAGCGTGCCTTCCGAAGCAGGGAGACGCTTGAATATGAAAATGCCACAAACGGTCACCCATCTCAGGCCGACCGAGCTGAACGCTTGACCTTGGTGATCGTTAAATACACTTACCGTACAGTACCTTTAGTAACTATTTGACATAAATATGCACTTATTTATTCCACATACGTTGTAGGTATGAATAAACATGTTTTAAGATAATATCACGTTGACACAGATTGTCATGCAACAGTAAACTGTAGCGCGTTACGGAAGCCGGCGCAAAGCTACCCGCGCGGGAATCGAACCTGCCCTTCATGCTTGGATTATGTAGCAGATACGATTACTGGGTAACCCTGATATCGTTTACATTACAAATTGTATAGGTACCCCTATTATTAATGTAATATGAAACATGGACTATGTTTTAACTAGTTTTTTCCCGCGAATTTGCCTGTGTCCTTTGGTACACGCATTGATATATTATTCCTACTATTTTACGGATCTCGAACAAAATGACAACAAACGACTGCGTTCGGATATACTAACATATCTGTACCAACTAGCAACTGCAGAAATTAGTTTTAAATTGTATGACTTCATGACCTCTGTATGAATGTAATGACTTCAGATTTTTATCATGGTAGTTTTTGCAAATTGTAGAATTTTAACGCGTCCTCACATTGGCTAGGGTTGGATCGAACAATTTCGAAATAAGACCACATGTGCTCCTAGTTTTCGGGCTGTTTTTCGGAATCGAAATTATCTCCGTCATTTTCGGAAAGGGTACATAAAACTCTCTCTGGAATAGAATATATTAATTTTAGATAGATAATAGAATTTTTTTTTTTTTTATACAGAAATCCGTATAAGTCAGCTTCGTTGGTCTCGTGGAGAATAATGCGCGTAGCTATCACGGGGTCTTGGGTTCGGGGTAGGTCGGACAAAATGAAAAAATTCCCAATATTAGTCCGGAGTTTAGCATTGTGCCCGATATAAGGGCAATAGACCCACCACCGCAGTACGTGGGTGTGGCGCGGGAGTGGGTGTACGCAGTACACCTCTACTATCCCCACTTGTTTAACCCATATAACACTTTATACCATGTTAGAATCGCACCCAGGACCTTGTGATCGTTCGCTACTTTACTCCACTAGACCTACGAGGCAATTGCAATAGTTCTATCTATCTATCTATCCATATCATCACTCCAGATCCCCTGCGGGGTAGGCAGAGAGTACAGAGTTCCAACAGGTTCTTTCCTTACATACCTCTCTGGCTTTCTCCACTCTCTTAGTTCGTCTCATACACGCTCGCCGGTTACGGAGACTCTTGACTTTTCCTTCAGATAAGACTCGGTTTATTTGGTTGTGTTAAGATATTCTAGGTCTGCCCCGGTACCTGCATTCTTCCACTTTCAAATTGTATATTTGTTTTGTCATTCTTTTTATCTGGCATTCTTTCTATATGCCCTAACCAACGAAGCATGCCCTTTCTCATCTTTACACCGATACTATTTTTCATACCTACTCGCTTTCTTACTACGCTGTTGCTAATGCGGTCGGTCAGCTTCACTCCACTCATCTTCCGCAGAGCTCGCATTTCTACCGCATTTATTCTACTTTCATTCTCCTTCTTACATATCCAGCTCTCGCTACCATATAACAGCGTTGGGACAAGAACTCCGTTATGTATGGCCAGCTGCGCCTTATGGCTTAAGTGCCGGCTCCCAAGTAGCTTTCCCATCGCACCATTCACCCTGTTCCCTGCACTCACTCTTCTCTCTATGTCAGCGGTGTATTTCCCATCCTTACTGAAGGCGCATCCAAGATATACAAACTCATTCACTTGTTCCAGCACATCGTTACCAACCACAATTCTTACATTCGTTCTGGCAATAGTTAACTGCATTAATTCGTGTTTACATTCATGTTCTCAATATTAACTCATTTGTAAATTTCGTCATTAACACGTCAATGTTAACATAACTTTAGGCTTAAGGTTAAATTTTAAACGGTCGAGATTAAACTTGCAAAATAGGTATGCATTACGAACTGACCTTTGGAGATTATCTTATAATTTGTTCTCTGATGAGCTCTACAACGGTTATGTTCCCTTGAGCCTACAAGGGTAGTACTATCAGCAACGTAAATCATTTAACATTTTCAGTTTTTCAAATCAGTAATACTCTTTCCTTTGGTGAACTTTGTCAAAACCAAATTATTACAAACCCATTGAAGTTATAAGCAGTGAAAGCCTAGTGGTTAGACCGTTGGACTGCAAAGTCAGAGGTCTCGGGTTCAAACCCAGGCACGTACCTCTCTCTTTTCAAAAGCATGTGCGAATTAAAAATTAACTATCACTTGCTTTAACGGTGAAGGAACGTGAGGAAACCTGCATGCCAAAGAGTTTTTCGAAAGTGTGTGTAGTTCGCCAACCCGCACTAGGCCAGTATGGTCGACTATAACCTAAGCCCTCTCAGTTTGAGAGGAGGCCCGTGCCCAACGGTGGGACAGTTTCTTAACAGGGCCAATATTATTATGTTGCCGACCGTACATGTACTAGGAACCGTACATGAACTAGAATAGTTCGTTTTAGTTCTAGATCATTTTATACATTCCTATTGGATCTGAATAATGTTTCAGTTAGTTTTAATACCTATAGTGAAAAACAAAATGAGACGAGAGGTTAAAGTGAGATTAAATTACACCTTTTTGTAACTAAGAGTCACAAAAAGGTGTAATTTAATTTAACTCGTTATCTTGCTGACAGTTCTTTGAGTGAATTGTTAACTGTTTTAGTTTTAGCTGTTTAATGTGTAATGTTTATTCAGTTTAATCTAAAGAAACTATTTCTAAGACAGTCTCTGCAAAGTACTCGTATGAAGGAAGACTAAATAATTAAAAATTGTGTTATGTGCTATTAGGAAGCAGTGTGAGGAAACGGTGTGATATTGAACTAATTTCAAAGTTTTAAAGTTTTAGAACACCGAATTACTTGACTTGAATGAAGGTACTTGATAGAAGAGATCTTTTCAGCGAGCGAGCAAGCGCAAGCGTATCCCTTTGTAAAATTTAAGCGACGTTTAGTCTATCTATCTATAACCTCACGCCAGATCCCTTGCGGGGTAGGCAGAGAGTACAGAGTTCCAACAGGTTCTTTCCTTACATACCTCTCTGGCTTCCTCGACTCTCATAGTTCGTCTCATACACGCTCGCCGGTTACGGAGACTCTTGACTTTTCCATCAGATAAGACTCGGTTTATTTGGTCGTAGTAAGATAGTCTAGGTCTTCCCCGGTACCTGCATCCTTCCACTTTCACATTGTATATCTGTTTTGTCATTCTTTCCTCTGGCATTCTTTCTATATGCCCCAACCAACGGAGCATGCCCTTTCTCATCTTTACACCGATACTATCTTTCATACCTACTCGCTGTCTTACTATGCTGTTGCTAATGCGGTCGGTCAGCTTCACTCCGCACATCTTCCGCAGAGCTCGCATTTCTACCGCATTTTTAGTTTACCGTTTAGTGTTCTGTAGAAATCCATTCAACATGTATTGTGCCCGGTATTACGGCGATTTATTATTGATTTATTATGATTAGGTTGCAATCTTTCTCACACTTCGGCCACCCCTGCTAGAAAAATCGGTAGAGCATTGACAACTGCCTTGGAAAGATGGGACAGTGTTAAAATGTTGAGGTTTTATAATATCAAAATGAAATCCTTAGTGATGTATAAATCAAAAATCAAACAAGGTCGAAAAATGCGGACTAATAGACCTTTCTCTAATCGTTTATCGAGATTGTTCTAATCGATTGGAGTATAGCAACATTTTTACCTTGCCATTTAAATAAAGATACAATCACTATTGTAATATTTGAATTGATGAATGATTAAGTGCTGGAATGCAATAACATTGTCAGATGCTTTTGTGACGAACAATAACTCACTTAAAAATGATAGTTTTGTTAAAGTAATAAAAAAAACACAGTGATGCCTAAATTGCCCCAAGCGAGGATGGCAGAGGTGTGCAGTGTGCAGCCACGTATCGGCGACAATATTATGTATTACGGTACGATATTAGGTACCATATTAGGAGCCCATTGCGATTATATTGGCTACAATTGTAGGCTCTAGAATTGAAGCCAGTATGCTATATAGAATGTTATCATTTCTTGTAGATCAAGCCGTTGTGCCTAACTTTGTCGAATGCCTTCGCGACATCGAAGAAGAGGGCACCCGTATAACCCGGGTTAGGGTATGTTGAATACAGTGAAAATGTGCTCCGTGATGCGGTGCACTTGATGGACGCAAGAGTGTTTGGCACGAAAGCCAAACTGCTCATTAATCAGAATATCTCTGGACAATAGAAAGTTTTTGAACCTGGCCCAAAGCAGGCGCTCGCAGATCTTTACCAGAGGATACTTTTAGGAGACTGATGGGACGGTAACTCTTGGGGCGGTCCCTAGGTTTACCGGGCTTGTGGATACGTATGAAATCGACTTCCTTCCACTCTGTGGGAACTATGCAGTTTGTCATGGCGGCATTAAGACAGGCATTTTAGTACGCGATTAGAATTGGCGTCGGCGCCGGGTGCCTTTTTTCGCGTTGAGACCCTTAATCCAGTCCTCGACCTCGGTCTGGATAATAGGGCGTAAGTAATCGGTGGGGAGAAGAGACGCCGTGCGCTCGACTTCCCTGTCGGTCATATCGACGTGAATTGGGTCTACGGGCGGGGAGCTGGGATTGCACTGACTCTTCAGGGGCACTGACTCAATAATAAGGTTTAGAGTACAAAGTGAGCCCAAAAAGTACATGTATTATAAAGACATCAGTTATTTGTATAGGCCAATAAAAACAAATGTAAAAATTACTACACTTGTTCAAACAAAGGGAACTAGAGTGTATGCACTTAATCTTTTGCTGCAAAAAAATTACTTGTGGTGTCTTCTCGTATATATACATAATTACTCAATGTTAAACAACATTTTCCTGTAAAGTGCCGTCATCGTTGTCGTGCGATCAGCTAGGTCATCAACATCACTCATGTCTCACAACTCGTTAGCGATTCGTATGCGCAGGAGCACGGAAGCACTCGTGTGTTTCGAATCACAACACAACATCTGATGTAACTACTAACACACAATTTGGTGATTTACATTTCAACCAATTAGTTATTTTTACCCGACTAGAGTTATATTTTTAACAGTTTATGTATGTTTTACGTATGTTCCGCCATAGCGTCTAAACTACACATCCGATTTTGATAAATGTCAATTAATTCGTTATTATGGTACGGGTGAAATAGGTTCATCATAGGCTACATTATATACGTACAAAATCAATATGATAGATGTTACATCCAAAAATTGAGGCTCTCTAATTATTTTTTTGGCTCTCGTCGAGGATTTCAAATGAAAGACGAAAAAATTCTGAGCTGATTAATATAAGTGGGTATAGAGCAATATTAAAATAAATTATACCAAGCGTTAGGGAAACAATTTTACTATCTATATCATCACGCCAGATCCCTTGCGGGGTAGGCAGAGAGTACAGAGTTCCAACAGGTTATTTTCTTACATACCTATCTGGCTTCCCCCGCTCTCATAATTCGTCTCATAAACGCTCGCCGGTTACGGAGACTCTTGACTTCAGAATGGAATTTTACTATCGTTCAACTTTTAACGCGTAGTCGAGTTAGATACAGTTTATTAAACCTTTTTTTGAGACTACAATTTAGGACTGCCTCAATGGCCTAATGAAGCATGATCACGAGTTCCTGGGTTCGAATCCTAAATCGGACAGAGCGCTCTTTCTAACGAAAAATCTCACTCACTGCCCGGAGTCTGAAATTGTGCCCGGTATAATGACGGGTTCACTCCCTATACACTGGGCCTAACTTCGTCGGCAATATGTAAAGCCATCAACGCTGACGTCATAATGATGTGACGGTGTTCATTTTTATTTTACGCATTTCTGAAGTGCATAATATTGTTAAAATCGCTTCTTTAATTTGATAATACGCAACAGTTGTTAATCAGGAAGTAAAAGTACATTTTGCACATAAACCTGTAAAATAAACATATTACTTAAAAAAGCATTTAATGGAAATCTCTCTTGAGGAGCCTTAAGGTAGCCTTTGCGGATGTATATCAAACTGGTCGTTTATTTACGTTGTTGAGTCAATAACTTTGTGATACTTAAAACCAGTGGAGGTACATTTGTATACCCTGGGTTTGGAAGTGCTCCGTGATTCACTTGATTAAATCAAGAGTTTTTGGTTCGAAAGCCAAACTGACCATTAATGAGAATATTCTTGGACAATAAAAAGTCATTGACCCTGGCCAAAAGCACTCATAGTTCCTTACCAGAGATTTCAGTAACTCGTGGGGCAGTCCCTAGGTTTACCGGACTTGTGGATGCGTATGATATCGGCTTCCTTCAACTTTGTGGGAAAGATGCAGTTTGTCAGGCAAGACAGGCATTTTAGTACGCGATTAGAAATGGCGTCGGAGCCGGCTGCTTTTTTTCGGGTTGATACCCTTAATCCAGTCCTCGACCTCGACCTCGAGCAGTGTAAGGAATCGTCGGGGAGAAGAGACGCCGTGCGCTCGACTTCCCTGTCGATCATATCGACGTGACGTGACGAACGAAGGAGACATTATTTTGTTCTGCTCTAAGTGAATTCTCAAGAATAGCGCTAATTAATACATATTAAAAGCTTAATACATATTACGTTATATTAAGTTACTCTGATGCATTAGGGTTTACCATGTGATAATAGTAGTAAGTTGGAACAATATTATTATAAAATTGTGTATGTGAATTTCATGTTTCATGGTACAGGAATGATTCCTAGTGTTGGGCTACGTTTTTTATAATATTTTATATTTTGCCAACAATATTGACAAAAAAAATTAATTGATCACACATTCCCACAACTGTAACTTGTAAACTAGGATCCATATGGATCTTGTGGAAAATTGACAAAAAGTGTAAATCAGCTCAGATTAATAGTCAATAGACTCAACAGATGTAAGCACACTAACATGTTTAGTCAAACTTCGAAACCCCAATGTGTTTTCATAGATGTTTGGAGTATGTCGTCAAATATTACTGTATTCATAAATATTTTTTTCTAATTTCAGTGACGGGCTACGAATCGGACCGGGAAGAGTGGAAAAGCAGCCGATCTCAGTTCTCCACGACAGCATTCGACAGCCTAGCCCGACCCACTAAGATGGCGATGGCCCTCACCCTACGGAAACCCCAAAGATTGGAGCCAGTGCCACAGTATTACAGACTACCGAGCGAACAGAAGCCAAAACTAACACCAATGCCATTCAGACCTAACAATTTCCTACAACGACCGCCGCGGCTACCCAGACCAAATCCTGAAGTGAAAAGGAACTTGCTTAACACAGATCATAGGAAATTTACGTCGCTCCAAAGCCTAGAAATTCCTAAGAAGCTAAGCGAACCGAAGAAGCAGAACGATCCTAAGAAAAATTACTCAAACATATCGAACAGAATAACTGGATTGACAAATAAGTTGCGGGATTTAGGCAATCCGAGTAATACCATAGGCAGATTCAAAGCTCAGTCGCAAGGTGATGTTGCTAATCTTAAACCAGTTTTGAAAACAGGACAGGATGGTGCCAAGAGATCAGTTGTAAGGACTTGCAGTGCTGAACCACCAAAGAAAGTTACATTCAGCGCGTTTGCCACTGTTCAGGTGGTGTAATTATTCCTTTAAATACATAATGTCGTTAAGCTTATTTGTGATTTCGCCAGCCGTTTTAAATGACCGTACACTTTCTGTAAGTAGCGTTTTTTTCGCGATAATAATTGCAAAAATTTAGCATATTTCAAAGTTCTTGTCATTTTAATCAGCTTATTTATCTACTCTATACGTATAGAAATGCAAAAATTATTCAGACATTTTTAATTCTAACAATGGTCTGCTGTCGCTTGCACATAATTTTACATAACGTTGGTGGGATCAGCAACTTTATGATTCTTTCTATCTTAATGTTTAAAGGACTGACTGATTTAAGAAATATAGATTATTAGTATCGTCGGTCTTAATTTTGTAAAATATAATGAGATCAGGCCGGGAATTTTGTAAATATAATTTTAAAATGGCATCTGTTAGCCATGCGATGCATAATTTATACATTTAACTTTAGACGAAGATATTTTCTTTAGCGATAAAGCTGCTCTTGACTTGGTATTTTGATATCGTTGCTATTGGTGCACAATACAAAGTTATCTGTCTATCGTATTTTTATTTTAATAACATCAGCTACGATGTGTAGCTTGGTGCATATACATTACCATATCTATAATTACTGTGTCTACTGCAACAAATTTCAATGCTAACCTAGCCTACAATTATGTATGTTTTACTAATTTATGTACTAAGAACATTATGTATTAATATCATTATAGTATAACTTTAATATGAAGAGTTGTTAATGTGAGTAATTTCTATTGTTTATGAATCTGATCTGACAGTTTACAAAATGTAAAAATCAACGAATCTATGTTCTAAAATGTCAACTACGACAAAATTGCTGAAACGAGGATTTTTACAAAGTTTTGAAGTGTGTATGTGCCAAGATAATAAAGAAATGTTTTTAATTGTGGTTCAGTAATAAAATTGACATAATTTTTGACTTTCAAGAAACTCACCGATTTCAGTAATTGTCGTGTAATATGATTTGACAACAGTTTTGTCGTATTTTAACCGAGCAATTAAGACGTAGCCTTGATACGGCGGGCTTAAAATCTGCAACACGGTCCCGTTTTGCGTTCATGTTGTGAAATGCCACCAATCTTTGTGTGTGAGATTGCTGTCGGTCAGTTTCAGACAAATTATGGAAATTCGAGACAAATATATTTATTGTTATTTATTTATTCATTTTGAATATATTTATGGACAGTAACGATAAATGTGTGATTTAGCGCCGAAAGCGACCGCGTATGGCCATTGCGCCTTGTCGGTTGGTTCTAATCAGAGAGTCAGATATATTAGGTACTCCGTCCTGAAAGGCGAAGGCGTCGTCAAGAATATCTTTTATCAAGGAGTTTGATTGCGAATTTACATTGTGCTACTGCTGCCACTTCCCGCATTAAGCAATACCGTGACACCTTCGACTGATTACATTGCTCATACTTACTTTGTACTCCAACGACGGACGTAGAATTGCAGCGCTCTGTATTTATCAATATGTTTCTGTAATCTCTGTCTTCTGTAAACTCTTATTTATGCTAGTTATTCGGGGCTTCTTGTGATGAGTTTTCTGACAACTTTTTGTACATATTTTATATATTTCTCTAAATTTTTTTTCAAACATTTTCTCATCAAGCTGGCAACTCTGGTTGAGCCAGTGAGAGTATAAATTCCAACGAAGAGAGCGCCGGGCAGAGGTAGTGAGAGAAATGCTGTAGGAACTTTATATGACTGCATTGTCCTCGCTTTCCACGGAGCGAGCAGAATATAAACATCATACCATAATAAAACACTAGAAGTGAAAAAGCGGAGGATTTAATTCCAAATCACGGTCGCCTCTTCGCCATACATGCACAGTCTGAAAAACAACAGACGAAGACACATAAACTCACGCTATTGATGTAAAAATATTTGCCGATGAATTGTATTACCTTATAAATACAGTTACAAGTTTTGAAATACTTTCCAACCAACTTTACGGAGTGTTTCCATCGATCAAATGTAGTATATCAATGACTGTATCCCATCCAATGCATTAGTGTAATGCAGTGACTAACGACGAAAAATCATCACAAAACACTTCAAGATTTCGTGGACCAACCACGCAATCTTGAAGTCTTTTGTGATAATTTTCTCACATGTACAACGCGACAAGTTCACGCGGTTATACCACTTCTAGTGTCGATGATTTCTATGATTCTATTAGATCACACGAGGCACTTACAAGCCTCAGTACACTCGCACTCACATTTTATGGAAAAAAATATAAATAATAATTAATGGACACGTGCCTTATGTTTATTTCATAATTGATTAATGTAATAAAAATTGCTTGTTTAAAATTCTTTTGTTTTTCTGTAATATTATAATAAGTAGATATTCTAAATAAGTATTGTGAATTATTTATTGTGTTTGTAGACGCAAATCGATATTCAAACTCAAACTCAAATAATTTATTTTAGCCCTGCGGGGGATCTTACAATCAGTCAATTTATATTTTTTTTAATCTAATTTAACTACTAATCTACCACTGGATCGGAACGCGGCCTCCGGCGACTTGTCATTTTTATGCAATTCTCTTTCTCTTTTCTTTTTTTTCAATCATATAATGTGGATACAATGTTTAGGTTACAATTAAATAGCTTACGATGTAGCTCCAGTGTGATGCCTTACGATCGAGATATGAATCTAATGATTTTATTTGTAAAGGATTCCAGATGGACTACAATACAGTACCAGTTCACGAGTACGACTGCTGAAACAGCCATCATTCTAAACAAGTGTCATGGACTTGAGCATTTGACAGAGTCAAATAGAATTTAATTTCGTATCAAATCGTGATCTTTGCTGAAATGTGTAAGACTTGTCCATAAAATTTTCCTTTATATACTTACATACCTAGGCACATTGTACATACAATTTTATGGATATATATTTTAAAAACCCCCGGTTTTTGCTGGAAAAGCACTTACATAAAATATTAATGTCAAAGAAAATATTTGTATATTTTAATTTAAAAAAGCATAAGTACCTCTAATAAATACGTAACGAAATATTATTCCTAGTCGTCAAAATTGTACATAATTTTACATTTCAAAATTCTAGATACATTTTTAAGCTATTTAAAGTACTAAAGTTTATTGAATAAATATGTCTACAGTATTTTTGAAATAGGATGTGTAGTGACAGTTCTACCTAAACGAAATTAATATTTAATTCAATGGTGTTAAGACATAAAAGCATAAGTATAGAAATGGGCCATGCCTCGTATTGCGACCATCCTATACGAAAAATACTCTAGACATTGAAAAATTCCTTTTCATTAATGCAGCATTCCTTTTAATCATATCATTAGTATTTTAAAATCTGTTACATTTTATCTGATAAGTACTGATATTGTAATCTATGTATACGTAGGAATCATGTAAATGGCATATTTGAATCAACTCATCAATCATTTTAAATACATTTAGATTTATATCAGTAATTTCAACTTGTATAATAATTGTTGTAAGTATTATACGAATAAAAGTCATAAGTAATAAATGTCATAATTACTTTCGCATAATAATTACTTATTCATCTAGAATAGACATTGAGTAAGATTGTTTTTGTTTTAATTAATCAATTCAGTGTGCGTTATTAATAATGTTTGATTTATTTTGTTGTTAACTGTACTTGTTTTAATTTAGATTTTTTGTTTTGTGAAAATAATAAGAAAATAAAATGTTTGTTTATGATAAACTTTTTTTATTACAATATTAATTGTACATAACCAAAGGACCACGTGCGTGATTCGATACGCCCATTGCAAAAACAAAATATAATAGTAGTAGTGGTGTCTATATATATCATCATCAACCTTGGATTTGTTTTACGCACCTGTCAACCCTTTTATTTTTTTTTATTTTTTTTTAAAAAAAAGCCCCACACTAGGATTTATTCCTGTGTCGTGGGTGCGTTTACAAACATGAAAATTCACACACAAATACCCAGACCGGAACAAATAATTGTGGATCACACAAACATTTGTCCCGTGCGGGAATCGAACCCGCGACTATTAAACACAGTAGGTGGAGCGACCTAAGCTCTTAACCACTGCGCTAAATCGTCCGTCTTTCGTTGTTTGTTAGCTATAAAAGCGGTGTTTTATGCTTACGTGAGAAGCATCCTAGACTATGCCAGCCCTGTCTGGTCACCCTGTTATGATACCTACGTAAAACGAATTGAACGCATCCAAAAAAAATTTGTTAGGTTTATGAATTTCAAATCCAGAACTTCTATATCCTATTCTGAGAGCTGCAAAAAATATGATCTCTTAACTCTAGAAGACCGTCGTCGACTGCTAGATATGGGTTTGTTATTCGACATTATGCGTAGTCATCTAGACTGCGCTGATTTGGTATAACGTATCTCATTATATGTACCTACACGTCGTCTTAGACATACCCCATTGTTTTATGTACCCTTCCATTCAACGAATTATGGCAAGAACGCTGTCCTTACTAGAATCACAAAAACATACAATGATAAATTTCGTGATATTGATCTCTTTGCTGGATCAAAATCATTGTTTAAAAAAAACATTATAGAAAAATTTGCTACTTAACATCACGTATTAAATAAAATAAAAAAAGACTTGGTCACGCTGTATTTGGTAACGATAATTATACATGAAGAATACTTACACATTACGCTATCCCTATATTTCTTATTACGTATCTATATGCTCGGCAACACGTTACTTATATCTTATTAAATAAACTTATACCTTGTTAAAGAATACCCACAATTTTTTATCGCTCACTTATTTCCTTTATGTCTATCTATCTATCTATAACCTCACGCCAGATCCCTTGCGGGGTAGGCAGAGAGTACAGAGTTCCAACAGGTTCTTTCCTTACATACCTCTCTGGCTTCCTCGACTCTCATAGTTCGTCTCATACACGCTCGCCGGTTACGGAGACTCTTGACTTTTCCATCAGATAAGACTCGGTTTATTTGGTCGTGGTAAGATAGTCTAGGTCTTCCCCGGTACCTGCATCCTTCCACTTTCACATTGTATATCTGTTTTGTCATTCTTTCCTCTGGCATTCTTTCTATATGCCCGAACCAACGGAGCATGCCCTTTCTCATCTTTACACCGATACTATCTTTCATACCTACTCGCTGTCTTACTATGCTGTTGCTAATGCGGTCGGTCAGCTTCACTCCGCACATTTTCCGCAGAGCTCGCATTTCTACCGCATTTATCCTACTTTCATTCTCCTTCTTACATACCCAGCTCTCGCTACCATATAACAGCGTTGGGACAAGAACTCCGTTATGTATGGCCAGCTGCGCCTTATGACTTAAATGCCGGCTCCCGAGTAGCTTTCCCATCGCACCATTCACTCTGTTCCCTGCACTCACTCTTCTCTCTATGTCAGCGGTGTATTTCCCATCCTTACTGAAGGCGCATCCAAGATATACAAACTCATTCACTTGCTCCAGCACATCGTTACCAACCACAATCCTTACACTCGTTCTGGTTTCTTCCCTTTCAAAAACCATAATCTTGGTTTTCTACACATTCGTTTATGCTTATTGTAAACCTATTTATTATCTTAAAATCTATGTAAGAGCATGTATTGTTATTTATAATATACATAGCACTTCTTTATTAACTAATCCTAAGTCGCTTTGAGTGTTTGAGATAATCTTATTTCTTTATTGCTTTGTAAGTACCCATGTTTTACTCACGAATACTTGTTAGCTTTTGTGCACTTGAATTGTAAATCGTGGATAACTATTATTAGCTATGTTTATTGTATACTTATAATTTTGTATATAATGTTTAAGCTGTTGTTATCCCAAATAAATAAATAAATAAATAAATCATGTGAGATCCCTTGCGGGGCAGGCAGAGAGTACAAAGTTCCAACAGGTTCTTTCCTTACAGACCTCTCTTGCTTTCTCCACTCTCATAGTTCGTCTCATACACGCTCGTCGGTTATGGAGACTTTTGACTTGCCCTTCAGATTCTAGGTTCTTTCCAAAAAATATATATTTACGGAATCTACATGAACACCCGAACACCCTTATCTCACTATTACCCACCAGCTAGCTTAGGCAAGGTCCGAACCCGTCCCGATGCCCGTCTCCCGCCACTCCTGGGCGGGAGACGGGTATCGAATCCGCGACTGCGAGCAGTCTGGATCTGGATGGTCTGGTGATCTGATCTGGGTCTTGGTGTACTGGATCGAGATCCAGTACAACAAGTGACCTTCGTTCAAGCCATTAGACTATACCCTGGTTGTCGCGAAGTAATCGACGAACATCTTGTCATAGTAATACGTTCACCTTCTTCTGTGTGGGTTATTTAGGATTATTTTGGTGATATCGACCTTTGGAAGACACGAAAATAGTGTTCATAATGTCTTTGATAACCACTTCTGTGGCATAAGTCGTGATGGTCTATATGTATACATATATTTTGTACAAATAAGTCTCTTGTTATTAAACTTCCTAGTCAGAAAACGTGGTCATGATTGCTCATGTAAAAATTACATTACCATACTTTTAACTCCGCTCTGAAGATATGTTCAAACAAACAATTGTGCTATCTAAAAAAATACCTCATTATTCTCGTATTTACCGTAACATTTTATAAGAATCTTTATCGCTGTTATCACTGAAATACTATTTTGGTGTATTGAGTGTCAAGGTTGACTATTCATTATCATTTGTCCATCTCTAGTGACCATTATCAGAAAGGGATAGCGAACTATGTTGTGAATGTGATAGCAACACGTAGAACTATGTTTTAAAAATTCACAATCATGAGGGGATTCAGTGTTGTTCGAGCTGTTTAATAGAAGGTACGTTTAGAATATAATTTAAAAAATCCGAATAGGAATATATACAAGGTGTAACATAATAAACGCAAGACCTCAGACACCACGATTAGAGAATTGCTTCATAAATTCAAAACAAAAACCAAATTTAAAGATTTTTACCCTTTTTTAAAGCACTTTTATACCCCAATTAACATTGAAACTTGTACTTTTATGTGTGCATTTTGAGAAATACGTTTTAGAAATGCATTTGGAATCTTCTTCTCCCTATGAATCAAGAATAAATTTAATTTTTTATAGCGCGCTGTAGGACTAAAATCATTTATTTTACTTTAAAAAAAAAGGTAAGATATATTAAGAATTGTTGGAATCAATTCATTTACCGAGTTAGAACAAACTACTTTCAGGTCTTGCGTTTATTATGTTACAGCTTGTATAGGTATATAAATAAAGTTATTTAATTCATATTAACTACCAATTAATTAAATAGGTATAATAGAGATTGATAGGAAAAATGGTGGAGTCGATAATTACGCTGATAATTTTCTTTACATAATTAATGTAAAGAATATTTGTTCTAATTTTCCTAGAAAAGTAAAAAACCTAAATATTTTAGTTATTAAACCCTGTAGTAGGTCCTATAGTAGATGATCAAAAAAATTATAGTACCAAACTTATTTTTTTAAAGATATTATGATATGTTCCTTCTATGGAATCGTTATAATATTAGTAGGTGATTTTCTTTTCATTTGTATGAACATTACAATGTATTAACATTACTAAATAACGGAATTTTTAAAAAATATTTTGTTACAACCCAGTCATTTTTCAATATCACGAAAACCAAACACTCTTGCGTCTACCCAGTGCACCGCATCACGGAGCACATCCTCACTGGCCTCAACAAACCCAAACCCATCTACACGGGAGCCTTTTTCATCAATGTAGCGAGGGCGTTCGACAAAGTCTGGCACAGCGGCTTGATCTACAAGCTTTACCTAATTGAGCCCGACAGCCTCTTGCACATCTTACGAGAACGATATTCCTCCTTAGGGTAAGGTGCATCTAGCCCTATTCGCGGATGATACCGCTCTCTATGTCTCGCATATGAATAAGGGTTTCATTACCAGAAACCTTCAGGCAGCCGCCAATACCTTAGGGGATTGATTCAGGAAGTGGCGTATTGATGTCAACCCGGTCAACAAGTGCGCTGCGGTGTTCTTTTCCAGAGGTGCTACCCCGCGCCCCTCCCTGCGCCACCCCAGAAGTGATCTTGGTCAAGTGACCATATTCGACCTACCTATTCCCTGGGTCAAACAGGTCTAATATCTAGGGGTCACCCTAAACAATACCATGACCTTCGAACCGTACATCAAGCTTGTCCGTAACCGAGCAGCCTTTGTGCTCGGTCGTCTTTACCCGATGACCTGCAAGCGGAGAAAAATGTTCCTTAGGAATAAGGTGACACTTTACAAAAGTTGTATAGGGCCCATCATGACGTAGGCTTGTGAGGTATTCGGGCACACCGCCCGCTCTCACATCGATAGACTCCAAACGGTTCAATCCCGTTTCCTTCGCAAAGCCGTCGGAGCCTCGTGGTTCATACGGAATGTAGATCTCCATTCCGATCTCGGTCTCGAACCTATTCGCGCCATTATTAAAAAGGCGACTACCCGATATCTCGCGAACACGTCCAATCATAGAAATCCGCTAATCGTAGCCGCCGCCGACTACGAACCTAACTCCCCTCCTATTAGCAGCTACCGCCGTCCGCGGCATATTCTCACCGACTCTCCCGATGGCCTTACATCCCTCCTTTCGGATACAGATACCGCACACAGTATCACACACCGACCTCGCCGGCGAGGTCGAAGAATCCCTTGCCCGCTGGCCGGTGCAGAACACCACAGCGAGACACATAGTATACGCCCTCCCCCATAGCGACTGCTTAAGCGGAGGCCGTTCCTCCTAGAGGCGCCCTTGAGCTAGTTACACCCTTGCCCTTCTGGCTCGAGCGTAGTGGTTGCACGCTCGCCTTCTTATCCGGTGAAGCTGTAAAGGCCCCGCGGCCGACAACGTAGATCATTCACACACACACTCACACAAAGAATACCTTATATCGGGGGATGATTATTTTAAAACGCATTACATACCCTTAGGTCCCCTATCGATCCGGGAATTAAGGTTTAAAATCCGCGTTTCAGTGCCAAAACGTCTAGAAGGTTCCTCCCCCCTTTATTATCGCCGGCGCGCGGTCGCCGTAAACAACGACCTACTTGTTTACGTACAAATAGGTACGTATCGATTTCTGGGACACGCCGGCTATAGTTCAATGTACCGCGTTTTGCGTTACCCTGTAACGCGAAACATTACAGCGAAACCCCATTTCATTCCCAGGAGTTTAAATAAGTTCGTTGAAAAAAATCAGTATCCTACATAGAACTTATTGTTACCAAAAACATCATAATATAACATACATATGTTATGTCCTTAGTCCTGTCATCATGTCAGCAGTAGCGCAAGTCTTCAAGTCCAGCAAGATCGTGCCAGATGTCATCCCGACAGCGCCCACTGGCAACATCGAGGTAACTACTTTATTGCAGCCTACTTGTATTATAGCCACATTAAATATAGGTAAGCAGTATTACATCTTAGCACACGCTGAAACCAACGCAAGCCGCGCGAGCGCGCGTCTGTATGGGTGTTTCTTATTCCGAGCGTCAGTACTAAGATGTTCTGCTGCTTATATATATTCACTATGCTATTAGGCTATAAAAACAAACACAAACTCAAAAAGATTTTTATTCATGTGAACCAAAAAGTAAAAAAAAAAAAAAGTACTCATTAATAGTCAGACAAAAAATATTATTGATTAATTAGAAACTTTGGACTCTACCATCCTTTCGGAGTGTCATTTCTGGGGAGAATAAGGGCAAGAAACTCCTCAGTTACTCCCCCATAGCGACTGCCCAAGCCGAGGCCGTTCTTTCTTGAGGCGCCCTTAAACTGGTTGCCCCATTGCCCTTCTGGCTCGAGCGTAGTGGTGGCACGCTCGCCCTCTTGTCCGGTGAAGCTGTAAAGGCCCCGCGGTCAACAGCGTAAATCATTCACACACATGCTTGGTTACTTTTGTAAAAATAAGAATTTTACAATAGTTTTTTATACATTGCGTTAATGGGGTATGGGGAATTAGTGTAGGTAGAGCTAAATAGATGTGCTTAATATAGATTAAACATAAATGTACTTAGATCCATGGTGTCAATCACTGTCCACATAGTGCCAACATTTACAAAAAAGAGACTTTGTAAAGGCATATAATTAAAAGTAATTATAATAATAATACTAAGAGAAAAAAAAAACTTAGCATAGACTTACAAAACTAATTCTCGATACCATAATCAAAAAGATGAGTACCTACTCACGACTGTTTCCAACACGATACTGCTTCCAAAAACATTATCGGTGTTATAAATTTGTGTTAAAAATTGGGCTTTTTTGTCATACTAGCTGTGCCCGCGACTTCGTCCGCGTGGAATAGTGTTTTGAGTAGCATTTTTAATTATTTAGGCTAATTATTTTACAAATAAGACACATACGTATAAATACTTTAATGAGCTATTTGCAGTGTAGCACACTTGGCTCGTCGTGTACGGCGCAGTGCTTGGCAAGTTTCTTACTCGCGTTCACTTCAGTTTCACATTTTGTAATGACTCCGTAAATGTTACATCAGAATAGCTCTAATATTTTGTCTCTTGTCGCAAACTTATAAATCTTTCACATAAAACCTTACATATTTCCATATAAACTTTCATCCCCTATTAACTATTGTTATTTTACACCCTTGAAGATAAAACTTTTACAAACTTTGAATGTCATATTTATATATATCAAATCAATAGCCTAAAAAATAAGTTTCAAGCTTCTAGCTCTAAAAATGACGATACTTCTATACAACTTTTCATCCCCCCCTTTCAACCCGTTACAACCCTTTTTTCGCATTAAAAAGTAGCCTATGTCCTTTCTCAGGCTCTAGACTATCTGTGTACCAAATTTCATTTTAATCGGTTCAGTAGTTTTGGGGTCAAAGCACGACAGACAGACAAAGTTACTTTCGCATTTATAATATTAGTAAGGATTTATGTCATATTTATTACGATAAAAAAGAACTAAAAAGAATGTGTTTGTTTAATGAGATTTTTAAGGGAAAATCAGGAATCACGGAAAACCATTTAATAGCTAGACGTTGGCTACTCATGCTTCATGTGCTTTGGTCACAAACATGAAGCATACACGACATAGATATCAGGACTAATATTGACCATGTCCATAATATTACCATTACCAAATAGACCGTGTCTTAGCTGAAGGGCAAGTCAAGAGTCTCCGTAACCGGCGAGTGTGTATGAGACGAACTATGAGAGTGGAGGAAGCCAGAGAGGTATGTAAGGAAAGATCCTGTTGGAACTCTGTACTCTCTGCCTACCCCGCGAGGGAGCTGGCGTGATGATATAGATAGATAGATAGACTAATATTGATAAGCAATAAGTAAAGAAGCCAAGTTTCACGTAACACAGCCACTAAAACTTGTTTTTCAATCATTCTACGATAAGGCGACGTATTACCGCTCTACCATTATACGTAAGTTACTAATACGATACTAACAGAATTTTCTGTAAATAGAAAACAATTAAAATAAAGTAACCACCGTCACCCCTCTATATTCCCCAGCGGGGGTGGCAGAGGTGTACTGAGTACACCCACGTTTCGCCGACGATGTTAGGTCCCATGTAATAGGGGGCGAGCCTATTGCCATATACCGGACACAATTCCCGGCTCCGGACTCATACTGGGAATTTTTCGTTAGAAAAACTACATTTGTCTGACCTAGGATTTGAACCCAGGACCTCGTAAAGACAAAGCGATGCGCTTTGCCACCAGACCAACGAGGCAGTCTTTTACATTATTTTTTAAATAATGTAGCCACATAGCAGGAATTATTCCTGTGTCATAGGTGCGTTTGCGCACATGTAATTGACATACACAACACGCAGACTGAAACAAATACTTATGAGTCAAACAATGATTTGTCCCGTGCGGGTATCGAACCCGCGACTACTCGATCCAGTGGACGGGATCACTTACATCCTTAACTACAGAATCAAGTCTTCGTCAAAATTCTGGCGTGCTATTGACAATTTATCGACGGTTTTAGGTCTGACTTAAGATTTAAACCAAGTATTTTCCAAAATTCTAAGTAGCGGCCTGTAATTGTGCCCGGTAAAACTTTTGAAAGGAAAGGAAAACCGACTTCGAAAAGCAAAAATTAATATTTAAAGTCGGTGCCAAGTAACCGACTGCACCAACCTAAAACTTCAAATATTTAGTATTAGTGTTGTAATTTCAAGTGATAAGTGAATTAATTAATTATTAATGTTTATATACCTGTATTATGCCGCGTGGTTCCCGGCTTAGAATAGGACCAACCCATCTCATCCCATCGGGTGTCGTACAAGGCGACTAAGGGAAAACTAGGGAATGGGCAGCAGCGTTCCCTTAGCACTTCGACGACCAATAACTGCGCTCGCCAACCCGCCTGCCAAGCGTGGCGAGTATGGCAAACACCCCCAATTATGGAAGAATGTAAGAAAACCAGGCCCCTAGTCCCCGGCGGTCCTGTTCGTCCTGGCCACGGTAGCAGCCATGGTAACGACAGGACAAGGGGTGCTAAGAATCTCCGGCAGAGATTCGGCTACCACCAACACCGAAAATTGGCCCTGGTGACATACAACGCACGCACGTTAAGGACAGATGAGAAGCTTGTTGAGCTGGAGGAAGAGATAAACAAGTTGCGGTGGAATATTGTTGGTTTATCGGAGGTCCGAAGAAAGGGCGAGGACACGATAACCTTAAAATCCGGCAACTTGTTTTACTACCGGGAGGGCGAACAGCAGTCCCAAGGTGGTGTCGGATTTATCGTCCACAAGTCACTCATAGACAACGTTGTGTCCATCACTAGTGTGTCGAGCAGGGTAGCGTACCTGATACTCAGAATATCCAAAAGATATTCGCTGAAGGTCATACAGGTTTACGCACCGACCTCGGCATACTCAGATGATGACGTCGAAGTAATGTATGAGGACATTAGTAGAGCCATACATACTTCCAAAGCACACTTTACAGTGGTTATGGGTGACTTCAATGCGCGGCTGGGCAAACGGGGCGATGATGAATTGAGAGTGGGGCAATTTGGATATGGGCAACGCAACCCCAGGGGTCAGAGGCTGGCCGAATATCTGGAGAAGGAGGGACTCTTTATGATGAACTCTTTCTTCCGGAAGCCGCCTCATAGGAAATGGACCTGGATGAGCCCTGATGGTTCCACAAAAAATGAGATAGACTTCATCCTGAGCACCAAGCGACAAATATTTAATGATGTCTCCGTGATTCACAGGGTAAAAACCGGCAGTGATCACCGAATGGTCAGAGGCACATTAAATATTAATGTCAAAATGGAAAGATCGCGTCTGATGAAGTCTACGCTCCGACCTTCTAATGCACATATCCAAAATCCCGAGAACTTTCAACTCGAATTGTCAAACCGCTTCGAATTGCTAGACAGCAGCGCATCAGTGGACGAAATCAACAATAGGTTGGTAGAGACTGTCCATACGGTCGGGTCCAAGCATTTTAAGCCCCACCGTAAAAATAGGCCTCAAAAGCTATCTGACTACACCCGAAACCTTATGGCTGAGCGACGTACCATGACACTCCAAACCTCCGATGATGCTAAGTCCTATAGGCAGCTCAATGGACAGATATTGAAGTCCTTGCGACACGATTTACGGTCCTTCAATACAAGACGTATTGAGGAGACCATAGAGCAGAACAAGGGCTCCAAAGTGTTTGCAAGAGACGCGTCTATTGGGCAAAGCCAGTTGACGAAACTGAAGACGGAGGACGGAAACGTAACGTCGAATAGGTCAGAGGTGCTCAGGGAGATAGAGAGGTTCTATGAACAGTTGTATACCTCAGTAGCTGAACCTGTTGTTGACTTGGTAAAAGACCCAAGAGCCAAGCTAACCCGACACTACTCTGAAGATATCCCGGACATCAGCCTGTACGAGATTGGGATGGCTCTCAAACACCTTAAAAACAACAAAGCGCCGGGTGAAGACGGAATTACCGCAGAGCTTCTGAAAGCGGGCG
Organism: Phalera bucephala; assembly: GCA_905147815.2. Classification (NCBI taxonomy): domain Eukaryota; kingdom Metazoa; phylum Arthropoda; class Insecta; order Lepidoptera; family Notodontidae; genus Phalera; species Phalera bucephala. The sequence continues at coordinate 7,085,407 of LR990629.1, read as the reverse complement.
GATCGCCGGTACTTAAAGTCCTTCAGAGGCTGTTTAATTCCGTCTTGCTCGAAGGAAAAACGCCGGAAGCGTGGAACAGGGGTGTGGTGGTACTCTTTTTCAAGAAAGGTGATAACACTTTACTGAAGAATTATAGGCCCATCACACTGCTGAGCCATGTTTATAAGTTGTTTTCGAGAGTCATCACGAATCGTCTCGAACGCAGGCTTGATGACTTCCAGCCTCCCGAACAAGCCGGTTTCCGGAAAGGCTTTAGTACCATAGACCACATACATACGCTGCGGCAGATTATACAGAAGACCGAGGAGTATAATCGGCCACTATGCTTGGCGTTTGTGGACTATGAGAAAGCCTTCGATTCGATCGAGACTTGGGCGGTTCTTAGATCTCTCCAGCGATGCCGCATTGACTATCGGTACATTGAAGTGTTGAAGTGCTTGTATAATAACGCCACCATGTCAGTCCGAGTACAGGGGCAGTGCACGAAGGCGATCCCCATAAAAAGAGGAGTAAGGCAGGGAGACGTCATTTCTCCGAAACTGTTTACGGCCACCTTAGAGGACGCCTTCAAGCTCTTGGAATGGCAAGGACTTGGCATCAACATCAATGGCGAATACATCACTCACCTTCGATTTGCCGACGACATTGTGGTCGTGGCGGAGTCGCTGGAAGATCTAGGACGAATGCTCGGTGACCTCAACAGAGTATCTCAACAAGTGGGTCTTAAAATGAACATGGACAAAACGAAAATAATGTCTAACGTCCATGTCGTACCCACCGCACTCACCGTTGGGAACTCTACTCTTGAAGTTGTCGACGAATACATTTACCTGGGACAGGTAGTCCGGTTAGGTAGGTCCAACTTTGAGAGAGAGGTCAATCGACGAATCCAACTCGGCTGGGCAGCGTTCGGGAAACTGCGCAACATCTTCTCATCCAAAATACCTCAGTGCCTTAAGACTAAAGTTTTTAGTCAATGTGTGTTACCAGTGATGATATATGGATCAGAGACGTGGTCTCTTACAATAGGTCTCATAAAAAAGCTCAGAGTTGCTCAGCGAGCTATGGAGAGAGCTATGCTCGGCGTTTCTCTACGCGATCGAATCAGGAATGAGGAGATTCGTAGAAGAACCAAGGTCACCGACATAGCCGTTAAGATTAGCAAGCTGAAGTGGCAATGGTCGGGCCACATAGCGCGTAGATCGGACGGGCGTTGGGGCAGAAAGATTCTAGAGTGGAGACCACGTATTGGCAAGCGCAGCGTGGGACGACCGCCTGCCAGATGGACCGACGATCTTGTGAAAATCGCAGGAAGTCGTTGGATGCAGGTGGCATCGGACCGGTTACGCTGGAAAGCGATTGGGGAGGCCTATGTTCAGCAGTGGACAAGTATAGGCTGAGATGATGATGATGATGATTATATTATTCTACTTAGTACTACGGTAAGGTACGGTAACTTACAGGATTGTAATAATACTTATAATAACTGAATTTACACATTCGTGCTCCCGGGCTACGTCAAGGAGTCCGAATGTCCGAATGACTTTGGACTTTGAAGATACACCAGGTGTATCTTCAAAGTCCAAAGACCAATACTTATGAAATAAAATGGGGCCATCTTGGAGCTATGCTGAACCCAATGCAAAAAAAATCATCAATATCGGTCCACAATTGACGGAAATATCGTGTGTGTGTGTGTGTGTGTGTGTGTGTGTGTGTGTGTATGTGTGTGAGTGATGTACTGTTGGCCGCGAGGCCTTTACAGCTTCACCGGACTTAAGGGCGAGCGTGCAACCACTACGCTCGAGCCAGAAGGGCAAGAGGAGACATACTCGAGGGCGCCTTGAAGAGGCGGCTTCGGTTGGGACAGTCGCTGTAGGGTGAGGGGGTGCACTACTAAGTGCACTGGTCAACCGCCGGCTAGGGGAGGGGATCTACGAATTCGTCGTCGTCGTCGCCCGTATTAGGAGCGGAGAGAAGGCATGACAAAGCATCGGGGTGATCGGTGAGAACATGTCGCGGCCGGCGGTGGCGGGGGCGGCAGCGGTCGGGGGGATCGTAGTCGGCGGCGGCTACGATTAACGGATTCGCATGGGTAGATGCGCTCGCGAAGTGTCGAGTTGTCGCCTTTTTAATATAGGCGCGAATAGGTTCGAGATCGAGATCGGAGTGGAGGTCGACATTCCGTAAAAACCATGGGGCTCCTACGGCTTTACGGAGGAAGCGGTTTTGAACCGCTTGAAGTTTATCAATGTGAGAAGGGGTCGGAAATATCGATTAACATACATAACAAAGAAAATAAATACATACAGACGAACATAGAAACTCCTCCTTTTTGAAATCGGTTAAAATGGCAATTTTATTGGGAACAAACATCGTAGCCGAAATGTGGGTATACAAAATACACCAACGACATCCCCGTATAATAAATATATTTATTGTTTCAGTTAAAATACCCAAGTGGCGCCATCGCAGCTCAGGGCAATGAGCTGACTCCCACGCAGGTAAAGGATCAGCCCAGCGTGTCCTTTAAAGCTGACCCTGACTCTTACTACACTCTCGTCTTCACCGGTTAGTAATTAAAATAAACCGTAATGAACATATATAACAACCTATCCTGTCCCATTGCTACGAAATGGTCTTGTCTCAAAAATCGACGTAAGAGCGAGAATGGGTCATACTTCTCGGACCCAGTGCAGATTGATGGAGGGTGGAACAAACAGCAATGAACGAAAAATTAAGGCGGCACGACAAGACATTATGTAAAGGGCATGAGATAACCGAAGAGACATAAAGAAAAGACTATTTTGATTTGAGTACAAGACTCGGGCCCACAGCAGTTTGGCCCGCGTGAGAAGAGTCTTGCCACCCCTGCTAGGTTTGCAGAGGTCTATCATGTCAAGATTCTTCCCTATTTTCAGACCCTGACAACTACGACGGTCCCGAGTTAGTGTACCGCGAATGGCACCACTGGCTGGTCGTGAACATCCCCGGCAGTGATGTGTCCAACGGCGAGGTGCTGTCCGGGTACATCGGCTCCGGCCCACCAGAGGGCACCGGCATCCACAGATATGTGTACATTGTCTACAAGCAGCCAGGCAAGTTGGAGTTTGATGAGAAGAGGCTGGATAACAAGTAAGCTACCAACAGGATTTTGAACCTTACATCGGAGTAAAAATGAAAGATACCTACTATCTTATACTAAGATATTGAAATCAATGTAACTAATTTGTTGACTCTCATGCCAATAGGGTGAATTTTGCACGTACATAGTTATTTGTGTGAATCATAAAAATTGTAGTGTCTTATTGTTACGATTTCTATGGTCTGAATCCCTTATTGGTCGATGCACAGTAAAAACCTTATAGGTTCATGACGCTACAATGTTTAAAACTAAGACCTATCGTGCTCATACACGGGCGGTTCAATTATAATTATTCGTTATTTTCCCATTGCTGGACTACGTCCTCACTTCATTTCTTGCATCCGTCTTACAGGACTAGTGCTTCAGAAAGGTATTTAGTTCATCTTACTATCTTAGCCTGGGCCAGTGCGCCCTTATTGCATTTAGTGCGACCCAGTCAGTTGAAATCATTGCCCAAATGTTCTTATCTACTTAGCTAAATTATATACTGCAGATATGACCAGCTCAGACTCATTTTACCTAGGCCTCTTTTGACATGCATCACTTGATGCAAGAAGTGCAACGGTTAGACATAGAACTTGCATTGGAAACTTAGATCATTAAAACACTAAGAAGATCATTGAAGAAAGCGTGATGTTACAATATTTTCCTTCCACAGGTCGATCGACGGCCGCGCAGCATTCTCCACAAAGAAATTCGCAGAGAAGTACAACTTGGGCGTGCCTGTCGCTGGCAACTTTTACCGTGCACAGTTCGACGACTATGTACCTCTGTTGTACAAGAGCCTTGGCGTCTAAAGAACTGTTACTTGCGTAGACTGAGATTGAGCACCATTTAAGACAACAAGTTTAAAAAATTAAGCCACAAACAGCAACAAATTCCAAGGAAGTTTTGAAACCATATGCAGACTAAGTCCGAAATAATCGACCGAATTATCTTGTATACAATGACCAATGGGGCTTGATTCAATCGGGCAGCATCGTTCATTGGATGGAAGATAACCCGGTCAGGTTAACTTTTTTTGACGTTAACTGACGGAACGTTAACTAGATATACTGGAAATACATATACTGAAACGTAAGTTGTGGAAGTAAGAGCTTCATAAGTCTACCAACTACGGATCCTAAAACTTTTCTATTGTTTAACTTTTCCTTTCTAATTCATACCGTGTGAGGGGCACACGGTTTTGTATTTCAATCAACCCAGTAGACATAGACAACTTCAAATCGCGGTGTAAAAAACTGAATAGAACGAGTATCAAACATATATAAGTTTAATTTTTAAGATTTCCTTTCGCAGCCAACACGAATTTATTTTGTTTTGTAAGTAAATAAAAATCTGTTTTGTATTATGAAGTTTTGTTGACTCGTGATTCAATGTTGATATAAAACGCATTCATCACAATACTTTATCTTAGGTACCTAAATTATTGTGTTGTGGTTAACTATCAAACAGAAATCAAAGTTAACATGCAACAGAAAAGGCTAAATTATGACGCCACACCGCAAAACTTCCAGGTAAATGCATGTCTTCTAGCCTTTAAGAAATCATTCCAAGAAAAATATCACAACTAGGTTAAAAATAAGATCTAAACGCCAACATTTTTCAGAAGCATTTACACATTTTAATTTTAGTTATTTATTATCAGTCTAACCTAACCTACTGTGTGATACTGCCTTTCTGTCATGTTATTTTAGTTGATTTGCAGCATATAACTTAGCTAAGTAGATAACTTTTGGGCAATGGCAGAGGCGCTCGTAGCGCTGTGCGACCGCGGTGTTCTAACCGATCGCCAAGGTTAAGCAGCGTTCGACTCGGTCGGCCTGAGATGGGTGACCGTTTGTGGCATTTTCATATTCGAGCATCTCCGTGCTTCGGAAGGCACGTTAAGCCGTTGGTCCCGGTTACCACTTAATGTGGTAGTCATTAAGCCGAGTTGAAAGCCTTAAAGGCGGCCTGATAAGTTCCAACAGCAGGTGGCCACAAACCTGCCTCCACCGCACCGCGCTGGGTCCGCGTGGTGGAGTATGACCTAATCTCTCTCACCTCGATTTGTGAGAGAAGGCTTTTGCCCAGCAGTGGGCAGTATAGGCTGATATTATTATTATTTTGGTAGATTATCAGAAATAGAACGGAAACTTCGTCTATTTGTTCGGTAAATACTACTACTATACCTGAATAACGGCTCGTGCAGGTCATATCGGATCATGTCAACTTCGTAGGTACCTGGCTTATACGGTAGAAGTCGGTTGAAAGACAAATCCCTTATGCTATGAGTATGGCGCAGTAGCATGTACCGGTATGACCTGGTACACATACTTGTGTATCTGTCTAAGGGCCCGATTTGTTGCTTGGGAGGCTGGAGGACCATAAAAATTGGTCTTAGATAAAATTATTTTATTGAACACATTACACACTTCAAGAAATATCTTTCTAATTAATCGACACCAGACGTCTAAATTTGTTTTACATATCCTCAATCTTCCAAATTTTCAGTTTGATAGAAGTTCCCAGCGATCGGATTACTCAAATTGTATTTGCTGGAGAAGTCCTCCGGAGAAAAGTTGACGCGCCTCTCAAATGAGTCACTGCAACAGTAATAGCATTTTATATCCATAGGCGTTTTAAAATGGTGATATGGTGTAGAAATATCATTGCATTATTTCTTTATACCTACCCATTAAACACTACGCCCACGCGAAATAGTATGCATTACTAAGGAACGGACCTTCGCAACGGAAGATAGTTGTGAGTGAGACGTAAATCGAGGTAGCTTGTATGTCGTATTATTCTGCGTTTAAAAGTTCAGGTTACTTGCCCTAATTAACTATTTAGCTAAAAAGGAAGAAAAATTAAATTCCACTTCCCTCCGTTGTAAAGCGCGACGCAGATGCGACGAGATTACAAACTTTGGAGAATATCATTAGCGGTTAAGCCCAGTAGAGAAGTATCACGGATGCGAAAACTACCCATAAAAACTTACTTTGGATGTTCTTCGAAATCAATCCGCTCTGGTTGCTTGTACACTAGGAATATGTATCGATGGAACCCAGTTTCCGGTTCGGGGTGCGAGTTTAGTATGTTGGTGAGGGCTATCCCAGCTTTAACGTCATCGCCGGGGATGTTCACTACCAGCCAGTGTAGGAAGGAACGGGCTTCAGGGTCCACGCGAGATGGAGCGTCGGCGTCTATTTAGAATATTATATTTTAAATATTAATAGACTAGATAGAGGCGCTCATCAGCCCTATCGGTGCTCTTAGCAACGTGAAACAACTTTCGGCTCAGTCGGCCTGAGATGGGTGACCGTTTGGGCAGGCCCTGACCCCAGTATAGCGGGACGACTATTTCTAGTCATCACCATTAATCTTCTTCGGTTGTGTTATTTACACCATAAATACTTGCAGTGGTGTCACTGTAGAGATGATAATTTAATTTCATTTTTGTTTCCATTCCTTTGCTTCCTTCCTTGCTTAGCATTATTCTATCAGTACTTATTCAAGAAACATGTAAAAGAGATATGTCCAACAGGTGTCAATAAAACGGCTAGAATTAAACGTTAATTACGTAAGATAGTAAGGTACCTAACAAAATCTAGATTGAGAATTTAACACATATCTCTGAATGTAAGAACCTAATCTAACAGACGAACGGCAAGCACTCTTTAAATACTCTGGGGGCTAACAATAAAGGCATTTATCGGCATAGTGTTACATTGTGGGGCCAGGTGCGATATAGGTGCCAGTTTTCTGGTTACCTGTTGCTTCGACCAGCTGATAGTCAGTACCTTCTACTAGCTTACCACAAAAGATTAAAGTGTAGTACTGATCAGGATCCGCGCTCCACATTAGCGTCGGCACACCAAAGACCTCGCTTGGAGTCAGCTCATTCCCCTCCAAAGCCTCCACTCCGTTTGGGAACTTTACCTAATTAAACGTCAAAAATTATCAGTAGGTTGTGGGATATTTTGTTTCAAACCATTTATTAGCTACTATTGAATGTTACTATTGAATGCTACTATTGAATGCTACTATTAAATGTATTTAGGTACATAGGTTCTAGGAACAGTGTGTGTGAGTGAACAGAACAACTTCACCGGCAAACGGCGAGCGTGTAGCTACTACGCTTCAGCCAGAAGAGCAAGGCGGCAACTAGCTCAAGGGCGCCGCAAAGAGGAACGGCCTCCGCTTAGGCTATCAATATGAGGTAGGGCCTATCAAACTGTACCTATCTCCGGTCCTACCCCAAAGATTTTTTCCGAAATATGTGCCAAATACAGTGTTTGTATTACAAAATAGTTGCCCTGATAACTACGTTACTATTTTACTTATAACTAGCCGTGTGCCTAATGGGATTTCTTATCGGTAATTCTTAAACCCCTAAGTCGATAGATGTTCAAAAATTCTTGCTCAGTTTTCACCAACATTATATTAGGAACTCCTGCGCAAAATTTCATGCTTCGAGACTATAAATTTATACGTCCATGTTCTAGACCCATCGGTTTAGCTGTACGTTGTCGTCGCTCATTGTACCTAGAATTCACAAAAGTATTTTCATCTAGAAGCTAATATATTTATTTCCAGTAAATATTAACTAAGCATACTTACATGAAGCAAGTCGGCAGGTGGTGACTTAAGTATATCAGGTACGATTTCATGATCTATAAAAGACTGCACATTTCTCGGTACAAGTACTTTACTGGCCCCCGCAGAATGTCCACAAATGAAAATAATTGCAAACAATAAGCGAGTCATCTCGACAGGGTCTTTGTAGAAACTATCGCAATTTGTATGTCCATCTCAGGAGATAAGGTTACGTTGATAAAAGATAGGATCATTCATATATGTATGCTGCCTTTCGGTAGCGAAATTTAATCAGATACCTTTAGAACTTCCGACAAAAACGACTTTCGACGTCAAAACAGCCTCTTAATTCCTGATCAAAAGAGATCCCATTAAGGAGCGAAATCTGTTTTTTCTGCTTCTGCGGTCTGGTGAGAGTCATAGCTGCTCGTTTAATATTAGTAGCAACTATTATTGAGTGTTAAATTTATCAAAGCTATTGCTAATACAGTCTTTATTATAATTCCAGCGTTTGTTTGTAATTCATCACCCAAACCGGTTGACCTATTTAATGGATGACCTATTTGATTAGTTGTTGAATATTTTTTGTACTTTTGGGCACAACTGAATGGTTCTTAGCTATATTTTTACACGATAGATAGCGCTGTTGTCAACCGAAGCCGTGCTAAGCCGCGGGAAACAGCTAGTAAATTTCATAAAAATAAATCATCATCTCAGCCCATACTTGTCCACTGTTGAACATCTAAAATCAGTTTAAAAATAAATAAAACACGCAAACTATTAGGCACTTCTATACTTATTATTTGAAGACCTTTACAAAACTCCTCTTAAATTTCTAAATAATGCTGGTTCTACCAGCAACATGTGATAGTCTTTAAATGCTTACTCATCGAGATGCTTATCAATGTAATACATTGTATCTTCCTATCTAATCCAATATTTGGCGATAAGACAGATATACAAAAGTAATACATAATGTATAAAGTAAGTTGCACTAATCCCTTTCAAGAAATACACCTATCGCTCAAAATTTACCACATTATTGGAACAAGAAATATTTTATCAAACATACAATGTGTCTCTGGATTTTTGAAAAAGCTTGCATAAAGAAGGAGCACATCATCTTTCCTTTATAAAATCACGTAATGTAATTTTTTATCCCAATGAGTTCACGTGATGTAAAATCAATATTATTTTTATTGCTTGCTAAGTGCAAACACTTTAAAATGATACCAGCTGTGTGTCCGATAGGATTGCCCATCTGTAATTCTAATTCCTTATAGGAGATGAATTTTCAAAAATCCTTTCCAACAGCTCACTTATATAACTCTAGAGGGAAATGTTATGCTTCTAGACACTAGTTTTAAGCTGTGTGTTGATGGGCGCACTCAGGGTGGTATTCTTAGTCCGATGTTATTCTCTTAGGTCAGAACTCCTTCTTCATGTAAGTATGACTAATTGGAGGGAATGGAGGTGGTGCTTAAGCACCGAGCTGCTTGTAGAGGATCGGCACGTAGTCGTCGTACTGGGCCTCGTAGAAGTTGCCGGCGATTGGGTCGCCAAGGTTGTACTTCTTCGCGAACTTGGCGATAGAGAACATCGCGCGGTTATCGCCGGATCTACAAGAATTAAAATAAATAAATAGGAATACAATAATATCAGCTTATACTCTCCCACGGCTGGGCAAATGCCTCTCATAAATCGAAGTGAGATTAGGTGTTATTTTATCACGTGGGTCATAGTGGAGATTGGTGGAGAACATTTTATAACTTTAAATTTGATTAAATACGTACATATGTACTATCTCCACTCTTAACCCAGATGGTGGGCAGATAAGTTAAGGATACTTTAAAATTTAATGTCCACATTATTAAATTTGTCATTAACTATTCGCGTAATAAGGGGTGAACAATTGTCTGTTTTATTTATAGTTTACACGGCAGATGCAGAAAGTGGATTTAACACAATGACGAGAATTTAATATTTAGCAATAGAAGCAACATCGAAGAACATTATTTCGAATTCCGTTCACGTCCATTTTTACCGACCCAGGTGTACAACGACTTTCCACGTTAGCAAATGACACACATAAATAGCTTTCGATAAACCTAAAGGTGGATGATACCTCATTCTATTTTATATTATGTCATTTTATACCAAGGTACTAAACAAACTCTATGTACGTCCGGTTTTTGATTTCCAGCATATGAAGATTAAGTGATGATGTCGAATATGAAAATAATTGCCACTTCGTCGTTTACACCCTAGTTATCTTCAAATGCTTAAATCAGAAACCGGCAGACCACTGCTAAGTTCGCTACTTAAACTATACTTATCTGAAAATGCTTAAATCAGAAACCGGCCGATATTTATAACCGGCTACTACTGGTACTTCACGAAGTCATGCCGCGAAGTGACCCAGTCGTGTTCCGGCATTTGTCGCCGAGTTGCCTTACAAGGAAGAGGGTCTAGCCCGATCATACCGAATCGGAACTCGGTCTAACTTCCATCTCCTTTGCCTATTTCTATTAGTGAGTGAGTGAGCCACATCACTGACCCCATAGTCATTTACAAGTAAGATATGGGTCAATCGCTGACCAGCTGATTTTTATCTATCTATCTACAAGCTGTAACATAATAAACGCAAGACCTGAAATTAGTTTGTTCTAAATCGGTAACTGAATTGATTCCAACTATTTTTAATGTATCTTTCATTTTTTTTTAAATTTGCAATAAATGTTTTTACTCCTTCAGTGCGCTATAAGAAACTAAATTTATTCTTGATTCATAGCAATAAGGAGATTACAAATGCATTCCTAACCCGTATTTCTCAAAATGCACACATACACGTACAAGTCTCATTGTTAATTTGGGTGTAAAAGTGCTTAAAAAAGGCGTAAAAACCTTTAAATTTAGAAATTTGGATTTCGTTTTGAATTTATGAAGCAATTCTCTAATTGGGGTGTCTGAGGTCTTGTGTTTATTATGTTACAGCTTGTATATCACCACGCCGGAACCCTTGCGAAATAGGTGGATAGTATTTAGTTCCAACAGGTTTCTTTCCTTACGACTGTAAGGAAAGAAACCCTCTGGCTTGCTCCCATTTTTATTATTATTATTATCTAGCCGTTGGTGTCCCACTCCGTCCATTGTCTGCACTCTCTTCAATGCTATCCAGGCCTTAATAGTAAATCGTAACTCACTTGTTGGTCAGTCTGGGCTCGTCGAAGCTGATCTTGCCGGGTTGCTTGTAGACGAGGAATACGTATCGGTGGAGGCCGGTGCCCTGTGGAGGGCCAGAGCCGACGTACTGGGAGAGGGTCTCGCCAGCGTTGATGTTGGTGCCGGGGACGTTGCCCACGAGCCAGTGGTGCCACTCGCGGAACTTTGGTTCCTTTCGGGAAGGTGCGTCGGGGTCTAGTGGGATGAAAATAATATATAATATTAGCCCTATTAAGAAACTGTCCCACGGTTGGGCACGGGTCTCTTCTCAAACTGAGAGAGTTTAGGCCATAGTCCACCATGCTGGCCCAGTGGGGGTTGGCGAACTTCACACACCTTCCAGAAACTCTTAGGACGAAGAATATTTTTAAAACGCACATGCTTTCTAAAAGACTAAGGTGCGCGCCTTGGTTCGAACCCGAGACCTCTGACTGTGCAGTTCAACGGTCCAACCACTACTAAAAAATTATACATACAGGCAAATACCGCAGCAAACGCTATTAATGTGCACGCTGGTATGGCTGTTACTTAAAAAATGTCAGCTAATATGAAATAAAACTATTTTTTTTTTCGGATTTTATCGCGGTTTATTTTGATTTTTAAGTTCCCGACGTTTCGAGTGCTTTGCAGCACCCATGGTCACGGGAAGGACTGAGGTGTTAGACGTCCAAAAGGCATAGTTGTTCCGGGGTACCCTCAAACTTCTTAATTATTTTTGTTTTTGTTGGTCCGATCTACGCAGAATGAGCTCACGGTGTCTTGAGGTCTTGCAGTGTTATGCTTGGTTTTAGATTTGATTATATTAATTACTGGATCCCAAGACGATGGAAGCACCCAGCCATCTTCTCTATTGAAATTAGGATGTTTTTTAATTTCAATAGCCTCGCGAACCATCCTTGGTAGGAATAGGTGTTCTTTCACGAGGATTTGTGGTCTATCAAAGAAGTCTGCAGTCTGTGAACATGTCCTTGACCGCACCCGCCATAACATCAGATTTGATAGACCACAAATCCTCGTGAAAGAACACCGATTCCTACCAAGGATGGTTCGCGAGGCTATTGAAATTAAAAAACATCCTAATTTCAATAGAGAAGATGGCTGGGTGCTTCCATCGTCTTGGGATCCAGTAATTAATATAATCAAATCTAAAACCAAGCATAACACTGCAAGACCTCAAGACACCGTGAGCTCATTCTGCGTAGATCGGACCAACAAAAACAAAAATAATTAAGAAGTTTGAGGGTACCCCGGAACAACTATGCCTTTTGGATGTCTAACACCTCAGTCCTTCCCGTGACCATGGGTGCTGCAAAGCACTCGAAACGTCGGGAACTTAAAAATCAAAATAAACCGCGATAAAATCCGAAAAAAAAAAAAATAGTTTTATTTCATGTGTAATATTCGCGTAAATCTAAGAACTCAGTATGTCAGCTAATACTTGTGTTTATTTGAGGCGCCTCCGCTGAGTGTAAAAGGCACTAAATATTATGAATGTTTCCTGCGTTAACAACAGCGCCACATACAGGGTCCTACTATAGCTAAGAACCATCCAGGTGACCTCATTACGGCAAAAAAAAAAATCGAATTGGATTTTTTTCTTTTTTGTTCAGGAGAAGGATTACGAACCCACGTACACCGTAATTTTATATATCAAGATCAGTTCCGTGGACGCTCACTACTACTATGAGCGCCAAAATGGCCAGAATCTAATCGCCTGTATCATCGCATAAAGCCAATCCAGCATTCTTCTATAACACAGGACAAACACCGTTCACAGGCGAAAATTAAGATATTTAGAAATACGTTATTGAGCCTATTGGCGAAATGAGTGTATTACTGGACTATTGGATTCGGCCAATATGTTTTATCTTCAAAAACTAAAAGCAGTGATAGCCTAGTGGTTAGACCGTTGGACTGCAAAGTCAAAGGTCTCGGGTTCAAACCCAGGCACGCACCTCTGTCTTTTCGAAAGCATGTGCGTATTAAAAAATTAATTATCACTTGCTTTAACGGTGAAGGAAAACATCGTGAGGAAACCTGCATGCCTAAGAGTTTCTCGAAGGTGTGTGAAGTTCGCCAACCCGCACTAGGCCAGCGTGGTGGACTATGGCCTAAACCCTCTCAGTTTGAGAGGAGGCCCGTGCTCAACAGTGGGACAGTTTCTTAACAGGGCTAATATTATAATATGTTTTATAACAAAGTATTGCACCGCATAAGAGATGAGTGTATACTATTTACTGTATAAACTCGTTGCTGGTTCAAATATAGAAGAAATATTTAAAAAATGCAATGTCACAGTGGCAATTGTTTGTTTCTGACGGTTCGCTGTGTGAGACTGATTAAGATGGACGTTGCTGCTATCCTGCCGACTTTTCTTAACACATTCCGCTTCTGAGTATACAAATAGTTATATATATCAGTAAACCTCACCAGTCATGGCGACCGTGTAGAGGGTGTCGGGAGAGGCTTCCCATGTGACCGTTGGCACATCCTTCACTTGGGTTGGGGTCAGCTCATTGCCTTCCTTCACTTCCACGCCGCTAGGGTACTTCACCTGAAATGGAATTGCAGAAGTGTCGTTACACAATGCTTTGTTTCCTCTTTCGAATGTCTAATTACTGATGTCAGAAAGAGAGAAATCAGTGGGTCACTATTAATCAACTATCGAGGGTTTATTAGTAAGACCATAAGTAATAACTATCTACCATCAATCAAATACATACCACTACATTGCTATTCGCGCCTGTATTAAAAAGGCGACAACCCGATATTTTGCGAACGCGTCCAATCATAGTAATCCGCTAATCGTAGCCGCCGCCAACTACAAACCCAGCTCCCTTCCTATCAACCGCTACCGCCGTCCGCGGCATGTTCTCACCGACCCTCCCGATGCCCTTACATCCCTTCTTTCGGATACAGATACCGCACACAGGATCATACACCGACCTCGCCGGCGGGGTCGAAGAATCCCTTGCCCGCCGGCCGGTGCAGAGCACCACGGCGAGACACCTAGTATATGCCCTCCCCATAGCAACTGCCCAAGCCAAGGCCGTTCCTCCTTGAGGCGCCCTTGAGCTAGTTGCCCCCTTGCCCTTCTGGCTCGAGCGTAGTGGTTGCACGCTCGCCCTCTTGTCCGGTGAAGCTGTAAAGGCCCCGCTGCCAACAGCGTAGATCATTCACACACACACACACGCACGCACGCACGCACGCACGCACACACACACACACAAATCCTATCTTTTTTGTCTATTCATATGTATTTATGGTCTACATGAATGATAATATTTTGATTAAGAACTAATACATTTAGGCAAAACGGCAATGATATGTCCGAACGACGCATAAATCTGCTTCTTTTACTTTATTAGACATATAACATTCACAATTTAAACAGACTTCAATAAAGAAGGGTTTAGAGGTTCTGTCTGTACCTACGTGATTATATATATTTTTATTTAGGTTCGGGCATAACTTCTTTAGGAAAAACAAAAAGACCAGTAAAAACTCGGGTTACAAAAAAATCGCTGACCTAAAACACCGTCGCTCAAAGAAGTCTGCAGTCTGTGAATATGTCCTTGACCGCACCCGCCATAACGTCAGATTTAATAGACCAAAAATCCTCGTGAAAGAACACCGATTCCTACCAAGGGTGGTTCGCGAGGCTATTGAATTTAAAAATCATCCTAATTTCAATAGAGAAGATGGCTGGGTGCTGCCATCGACTTGGGATCCGGTGATTAATATATTCAAATCCAAAACCAAGCATAACACTGCAAGACCTCAAGACAACGTGAGCTCATTCTGCGTAGATCGGACCAACACCAACAAAAATAATTAAGAAGTTTGAGGGTAACCCGGAACAACTATGCCTTTTGGACGTCTAACACCTCAGTCCCTCCCGTGACCATGGGTGCTGCAAAGCACTCTAAACGTCGGGAACTAAAAATCAAAAATAAACCGCGATTAAATCCGTAAAATAGTTATATTTCACATAACTTCTTTGTTTGTAAACCGATTTTAATGATGACACCAAACAACTTAGTAATTTCTACACGACCTTAGATATTATATGACCTACAAATTGAAAGACCCACAGTATTTCGGGGACCCCAAAGAAGCTAATTTAGCTAGTATTCAAGTTTATTACTACGCTGTACCCTTCATTTGCACGAGCTTCTTTCTGCTACGCGCGGTAATAACAACAACAAAAACAAATTGTACATTTTATAAAAAGCGCTTCCAACGCTTCGAACCGCGCTTTAAAAAAGCGTCCATGCGAATGCGGGTGTAGCATACTTAATAGAATGATAGTTGCATCGTATCAAACAATTTCATCTGGTAATTTGAACTTGTTGCCCATATTTCTGGCGGTTACATACAACTAATAAGGTAGGTAGCACATTAACCTAGCTACTATGTTATTATGGAAAAATCTCGCGTTCAAATAAGCGGATATCATTATCAAGTTATCGCTCATCAGTGCTAAAAAGGATAATCATACATTATGCGGTCGTAAAGAGATGTGACCTTCGTGCATACGCGGTTATTGTACAATAAATATATTTTAAAGTAAATACGAGTATGTCTCTCCAAGAATAAGGTTGATATTTAATTACCAATCAGGAAACTGTTTAAAGAGGATTAGACGACTAGCCGACTGTTTCTCGCCGGTTTTTTTAGTGGAGACCCCTTTCCGATCTGAAGTGGATTAGTAAGTAAATTAACAATGTAAACTTGACAATTTGTAAGTGCCGCAGGCTTTATTCAAAATTAATTATTTGAATATGAGTTTTAGCGCTCGAACAATTCTGTCTGTTATGAGCTGACCTCAACTCAACGGTTAAGTAATAGGGAATATGCGTGTATTTTTTATATTTTTATACGATAGATTACACCAATATATAACTGCAAAAAAAATTTAAGCGACAAAAACAAAATGTAAAGGACAAAAAAAATTTTGAAGATAGCAAACAGATAAGAGCATTTTGAACGCCCGCCATTTTGGCGCGCTTGGCGTGACGTCAAAGTCTATAATAACAATAAATTAGTAAACAGCTGTAGAAGTATTTTATTGTGTAATTTATATTTATGTTGTATTTGCGACTATTATACAATGGAACAACACTGTGTTGTGCCTAGGTGTTAAATACAATAAGAAGTGCACCCGATAGCTGCGGACATAAGGAGAAAGTGGTGTAAAATCAGAAAAAGAGACATGGTATCTCCATCAACTTGTTTATATTGTTGTGAAGATCACTTGAACGTAAGAATTAACTTAAATAATTTAAACTAAAATTTTGCCTTTGTGTAAATCGACAACAAAAAATAACAATAAAACTAACTCAATAGCAAACATCCAACAAATATGCACTTGTTGACATTTGTATTGTAGACTTTGACGTCATATTCATCTGACCAATAGCGTGGCGTTCCCACTACTTTGAATTTCCCACTCATTTTTTGTACTTTCTATAACTATTTTCTTAATAAAAAAAGTAATGTTATTAAAAAAAATATTGGTATAGACATTATTCTAATGCGATAAAGTTTTAAAAAAAATATTTCACCCTTATTTGAATTACACGCATGTTCCCTATTGGCATTTCCTCTGTGAGCATCCGTAACTGAATTTCGATAGATATGTAAGATTTACCGGCAAGACCGGATTTGGGTGAATACAAAATAATGTAAATATCAAGGCTTTGTATATACTTATATAAAAAAAGCTTTTTTATCTGTCCGCACATTAGTCACGTATCCGTACATTCGGTGTTTAGATTGTATCGTGGCATTTTGGGTTTAGACAAACGAACATGCAAGATATCTAGAGAACCCAATAAAGAGCTCTATTACAGGTAACGAATTTAGCTTATCGTCAAACAATTGTAATATAACGAGGGGGTTATTCTATTTGCTTCTATAGTCGTTCAAACCCAGACACCAAACAAAGTTAAGACGCGGTAACTTCTATTCTACTACAACCAGTACATTAAATTAACCTAATCTGGATCTCCACAGCACCTGGTTCCCACCGGCTAAACCTAGATGTAATTGTCTTACCTACGTCAATCGTCCAGTATGTGTATGGCAGATCATTATGAAATCATAGAATGGTAAAATAAATGGTTTTTTGTGGCATTTCTAATTCGCATCAAGTTATTATTCCTCAAGTCTCTATTATTTCAATTTTTTTCCTCTTATTTTTTATGCTAATCTAACTTGACATTGGCAGAATCGTTGGTAAAATTGAGGGAACGTCATTATATACTTATAGCCAGTTTTAATATTTAACTTAACCGCAGATGTTACCAGTAGAATCTCGACATATTTTATACAAAAAATCTGTCGAAATCCTACGGCCAATAAGCAAATATCTCCTGGAGTTAAATAATGAAACCTAAGCTAATAATGAAATCAGAAAAGAGAGAGCATAAAAGTAGAGTGAATGCCGTGAAAATGTGCTCTTTACGGAGTTCCTGCCGACCGAATAAGGAATAGCGTTACATTCTTATAAGCGATGTAAGTTAAAAGATCCTGTTGTAACTGGGATTGAAAGAGGTATGTTGAATTTATGGCATGTTAAGAAGTTGAGTGACAGAGGACTAACAAAAGCGGACGGACGATTTAGCGCAGTGGTTAAGAGCTTAAGCCACTCCGCCTACTTTGTCTAATAGTCGCGGGTTCGATTCCCGCACGGGAAAATTCTTTGTGTGATCCACAACTATTTGTCTCGGTCTGGGTATTTGTGCATGTGAATTTCCATGTTTGTAAACGCACCCACGATACAGGAATAAATCCTAGTGCGGGGCTACGTTTTTTAATAAAATAAGAAAAAAAAAGGAATATATAGAGCAAATGTGAGTGGAAACGTTGAAAGAGTTCGCCGAAGGAGAACCAAACCTATTACAACCGAATTAATGGTGTCTTTGAAAGAAGTCAAGTGCGTGACAAGTTGACATGAAACATGAAATGTGTGATAGATGAAGGGAAAGAGGTATGTCAGAATCGTAGTATGGGGCGAACTGTAGTGTCTGCATACCCCCGTGACGACGTAAGTGTATGTGCGCATGCAAATGAAACTCTAGCATCAGATATCAAAATTTTAATTACAAGCCAAGCCTGTCAGCCTCTGATTATGACGACATCCAGCGCTAAATGCATGTATCCACATCTTCATCTTTCACATCCTGTTGGGAAGTTAACAGGTTTTATTAACCAGATCTGAGCAGTTTGTGCACTTAAATGACAAAGGTCTTGTCAGAGATGACTCGTTCGTTTCAAGGTAATCTGAAGACCTAATGTAAACAGACACGAGAGATGTCGCAAAGAGTCTGGTTATTCACTGGAAGTGTAGGTTGTGTTCTTTAACATGTATTTCCTCCGACATCCAGTAGCATCTTTCCACCAGAAATGTGCGAGGGTTTTCGTACTTTAGACTGGTTTAACCTTTCTATGGGCGCTCGTAGCGCTGTGCGACCGCGGTGTTCTTACCGATCACCAAGGTTAAGCAGCGTTCGACTCGGTCGGCCTGAGATGGGTGACCGTTTGTGGCATTTTCATATTCGAGCGTCTCCGTGCTTCGGAAGGCACGTTAAGCCGTTGGTCCCGGTTACCACTTAATGTGGTAGTCGTTAAGCCGAGTTGAAAGCCTTAAGGGCGGCTTGATAAGTTCCAACAGCGGGTAGCCACAAACCTGCCTCCACCAATCCGCACTGGGTCCGCGTGGTGGAGTATGACCTAATCTCTCTCACCTCGATTTGTGAGAGAAGGCCTTTGCCCAGCAGTGGGCAGTATAGGCTGATATTATAACCTTTCTATTAGAGCAAATCTACAAGGATATAGATAAAGTGATCTCTCAGTCCCCATTCCTGTACAGCCCCGATGAAAGGCATTAATTTCGTGTACTTTCGAGTCTTATGCGACATTTAAACAAAATATGCATGCTGTAAGTATGATATAATACCTACGCTAAAATATTACATAGTCTTGCACAACAATGTTTCTAAAGATAAACTTACCTTTTTTAGCTTTATAAAGTGCTAAGAAGTAAAACATGCATAGGAACATAGAACCCGTGATATCAGATACAATAATGTTATGTGAACATGTGTGTGTGTGTGTGTGTGTGTGTGAATGATGTACGCTGTTGGCCGCGAGGCCTTTACAGCTTCACCGGATTTAAAGGCGAGCGTGCAACCACTACGCTCTAACCAGCCAGAAGGGCAAGAGGCGACCTCGGTTGGAACAGTCGCTGTAGGGGGACGGGTGCACTACTAAGTGCACCGGTCAACCGCCGGCTATGGGAGGGGATCTACTACTACGTCGTCTTCGTCGCCCGTATTCTGAGCGGAAAGAAGGGATGACAAAGCATCGGGGGGGTCGGTGAGAACATGTCGCGGCCGGCGGTGGCGGCAGGGGTCTGGGGGGAGATCGTAGTCGGCGGTGGCTACGATTAATGGATTCGCATGGGTAGATGCGTTCGCGAAGTGACGTGTTGACGCCTTTTTGATAAAGGCGCGAATAGGTTCGAGACCTAGATCGGAGTGGATGTGAACATGTATGCTGAAACTATAGCGAATAGCGATGTATATTGACCATATCACAACTATTAATTACCAGCAGCTTTTATTTAGGTACACCACGAAGCTTTATATCTGCTTTGTGTACACTTATGATGGGAGCGTCCCATTAAATTCTGCTAATTCTTGAAAAATGAAAACATAGGCTTCCTAGTTCTCTTCTTAAGGAGTGAGGAAGTCAGTTTCTGATATTTTTCCTTAAAGCTAATTAATTTACGATGACTTGTCCAGTGGTCAAGAACGTAGGCCGCTCTTTGTATTACCTAAAATATTTGTTTTGGTCGTGGTGTTAATGTACGTGAATTCCTTGTGTAAATGCATCCATGACAGAAATAATTCCTAGTATTAGTCTGAATATACTTACCTATACATACTATACAGACTAAATTATACTTATATAGACTAAAACTTACTTAATGTAAAGTAAACAATAACAAAACAAGCTCCAGCGGACCTCCATTTGAAAATCGTCGGTCCGTATTTGATTCAACAATTTTAGTGATAAGCGTCAGTTAATAAGTCAGTGCATTTTAATCCTACTAATGTTATAAACGGGAAAGTTTGTAAGGATAGATGGATGTTTGTTAATCTATCATACAAAAACTACTGAACGGATTATGATGAAATTTTATAGTAATTTAGCCTTTACATCGGCATAATTTATGAAGATTTTACGAAATAAACGAGTGTGCAGCCCCTTTTTTTTGGAAGTCGAAGTGTGATGATGTCAATTTGTTTTAATTTCCAAAACTTGTGTTATTTCGACTAATAATGTGTAATGTTGGTGGAATATTAACCATTATGTGTTCTTATATGTGCATGAGTGGAGGTAATTGTAACAAAGTGATAAAACGTGCCTTTCCGACTTCCCTCAAAACGGCCGTTGCAATTGGTATGTAAAGTATCTACCGCTTAACTATCCAGGGTGGGGTACTTCATTAATTTCATTATCATCGTTGTCATCAAATACAACGGGGAGTCGAATTAATTTAAACAAACACGATTATATATCTCACTGGACACTGGCAAAAACACTTATAATTAGTGTGAAGCCATAGGCGTCGTCATTTAGGTGTGCGTGCCTTTCACCGGCGAGCGTGTATGAGACGAACTATGAGAGTAGAGGAAGCCAGAGAGGTATGTAAGGAAAGAACCTGTTGGAACTCTGTACTCTCTGCCTACCCCGTAAGGAATCTGGCGTGATGATATAGATAGATATAGGTGAAGCCATAACTTGAAGAAGAAGAAGAGTGTGCAGCCGTAGCCAACGGCTAGTTATTCAAATATTTATTTGACAGAAATTGGCCAATAAAACTAAGCGTAGTTTCATTTCCAATTCATCATTCATCAAATCATAATATTGTCCAATTACAAATTAGGAAACTCGTCACGGCAATATTAAAAATTAAAATAAAAATACTCACGTTAGCCAACGATGCAGGAGCTTTGGGAATCACGTCTGGCACCACCTGATTCGACTCGAAACTCTTCACGACGGTCGACATGGCTCTAGTAAACACCCTAAAATTGACCATAGTGCTGTCTGCTATTAACAAAACAATTACAACTTTCAATAATCTGGCCATCTTTGAGACGAACACAGACACAGAAAGAATGGAAATAAATAGCGATAGCAGGAATTTCTTAATGGGAAAGTTATAGAGACGCGGCTATGTGGACGGTCGGCCGACGAATGACCTAGCCACGTTGTTCACAGTTATATAAACTTCGCAATCAAGTTTCTGTGATACATGTACAGGCGTAGACAGTTTAATTTTGTTTTTTTTTTGGTCGAATATATATTCAGTACTGATTTGAAATATTACATAAAGATTCGTTTGTAAGATTAACCGGGTGCGTGTATGAGAGGAAATATGAGTGGAGGAAGCCAGAGTTCTGCAAGGAAGGAACCTGTTGGAACTCTACTCTCTGCCTAGCCCGCAAGAGATGTGGCGTAATCATAAATAGGTAGATAGATTATTAACATTGAATGAATGGAAAACTAATTAAAAGTAGATGCTTAATAAAGAGAAACAGCGGACACACACCGATATACACCAGCAAACCGGGCGATATAAATTGTGTGTAAAAGAATATTAAGTTTCATCGTGTATTAAATATTTATCCTTAAGTTTGTTTTAGTTATTTCTTAGATTTACCCAAATATTACCCACATACACATGAAATAAAACTATTTATTAACGTTAAGAAACTGACCCACATGATATAGTAAGAGATTCCTCTGCAATCAATTATGCTGCATGCATGCAACAGTTATAATAAAGTAAATACTCTGATCAATCAATCAATCAAAATAAATATACCTAATATTACATCAAACCCAATATATAGCAAGGAGAATGTTGCTAATCTCCATGCCGCTCTTCGTACATTATTTTAAAAGCCTTTTTTTCACAAGAAGGTGATCGACGCCGAGGCAGGCCCAGAAAGCGGTGGCACGATGACCACGACGCGTACGAACCGTATGGCCATTATTTATAGGGGATAGAAATCGTTGGAAGAGGGGAGACCTTTGCCCAGCAGTGGGACACATTAGGTTAATAAAAAAAAATATCACTCATTTAATATATTATCAAAACACTTTTGTTCTCAATCATACAGTAGCCAGTTGTCAAGGATAATGCAGTTTCTTCTTGCAGTGTGGGAGTCAATTTACAAGTCACTAGTATTAACACTATTGTCCCACAATCCCTGGCATAATACAATTACTGTATCTACCTCTGACAAAATTTATATAGATCATGTTATGTTATGTTTTTGTAAGTCAGATATTCTCTTTCACCTCAATGAGTGGCAGAAGGTTTTTGCTTAGCTGTCCCATGAATGGGATCAAAACATTTTGAGGAATGCAGTCAGCCATAGACAATAAATGGAATTATAGTCAATAAAGTGTCACTATAGTGTGCATGTTAATTCCCAGTTTTTCAAAATGGCAGTTTTTCAAATTATTATTTTATAAACATTTGTGAGCTTTATTAAAACTACATTAAAAAGAAAACACAAATTCTGCCAGACCAGTATCTTAATCTTACTCAATGTTTATTTTTAATATTCAATATTAAAATTGAAATGGATTATGATGCCGCCATGTCTATTTGACGGGCCATCTAATTGATAGATAAAAAGACATAAAAAGTTTGAATTTCAAGTCAAAAGTTTGAGTTGATGGCTCACCTAATTACAGCAGGTAATTTAAATTGATTTGTTTAGGCTCTGAGGAGTAACTAATTAGTGACCATTGAGTTCTTATGTACGGTTTACTAGAGAAGACACCTCAAGTTAATTTTTTGTAGCAAAAGTTACAGTACACTCTAGTGCCCTATATTCCAAGTGCTTCTCGAAAGGCGACACCTATAAGTTATATTTATTTTAAAAAACATGCCTCCATGTGCACTTTAATACTGTTTTTACTTAAACAGTTTAGGTTAACTCCAGGAACAAAATAGAATTTATTATCTATGAAAACACAAACATTCCGCTAACCCTTTTCTCGCTAAAGTTTTTATAACAAACTTACCCACAATATTCGAGATTAACATTTTAAAATTTTTAATTTTTTGTTTTTTACTTTATGTAAGAAAGCTTATTACAAAATCTCAGTTTACATATAAGATAAGACTGCATGGGATTGAAGTGCCATGTTATCAATAGTGATGCTATGTATTTTTCTCTCGTAATTACAGCATGTTAAAGCGAAGCATGTTGTGCCTGATGAGCTTGGGGTATTTCCGCTTTGTAGACACAATCTGGCTACAGTCTTTGGGGTTCTGGTTTGGTTATGCTCATTATAATGTCTTTGCTTGCAGTGGCCGTCTGGTATGGGTCACTCTCTTGCCTCCGATAAGGTTGAGGGTAGTGATGGTTGTGCCAGTAGTCATACTCATGAACAGGTGCTGTTGTGAAATGTTGGTAACTTAAAAATGTAGACTGCCTCGTTGGTCTGGTGGCAAAGCGCATCGCTTTGTGATCACGAGGTCCTGGGTTCAAATCCTAGGTTGGACAAGTGTAGTTTTTCTAATGAAAAACTTCCCAGTATGAGTTCGGGGTCTGGAATTGAGCCCGGTATATGGCAATAGGCTCGCCCCCTATTACATGGGACCTAACATCGTCGGCGAAACGTGGGTGTACTCAGTACACCACTGCCACCCCCTTTGGGGAATATAGGCGTGACGGTGTATATGTATATTAAAAATCAAAAATAAACTGTGATAAAATCCAAAAAATTGTTTTATTTTATCCTACTTCCTCCTAATATTATATGTGTGAACATTTGTATGATTAGATGTTTGATACTCTATCACACAAAAATGGCTGAACGAATTTGGAAGAGATTTGGCACATCGTTTATTAACTGGATTAACACATAGGATTTTTATCCTGGAAAAATATAAGGTTCCTGACTAGATACTAATTTATTTATCTATATCATCACGACAGATCCCTTGCGGGTAGGCAGAGAGTACAGAGTTCCAACAGGTTTTTTTCCTTACAGACCTCTCTGGCTTCTTCCACTAGGGTTGCCACCCATACTTTATTATAAAGTATTGTATGTTATTTAGGTCAAGTATACTTTATGAGAACTATTAAGTACGCGAAAATACTTTATTTCGAATAGTTAGATTTCTCTAAGATTCATTTTACATATTTCAATAAAAATAAAAAAATGATCACAATTAACTAGAGTATTCGCAATTAAAACCAAAGTGGCTGATGTCTGGTGTTGAAATCTGAATCTAAGGTAAGCTAGATATAAGAAAAAATCATTGTTACAACTAACCTAACTTAAAGAAAAGAGTAAATACTATAAACACTTCCAAATTGTTACTATCTTTCTCCAATCTATTCATGTTATCAGACTGTAAAGATGTTGTGAAGTTTAGCAGTGACAAAACTGATTAAAAATTGCTACAAGGAATAAAAAATATGCTTTTAAACAAAATAGTAAAGTAAAATAAAAAATAATTTATTTTGATACAATGTACTTTTTGTGCCTACCTTTAAAAACCAATGTATTTTATTTGCTCAAATAAAACGTGGCAACACTATCCTCCACTCTCATAGTTCATCTCATACACACTCGCCGGTTACGGACTCTTGACTTGTTCCTCAGAGAAGACTCTCTATCTGGTCATTTATTTATGATTTATGATATTTTGTATTATATTTGTTTATATTATAATATTTTGTAGAATAAACAAAAATAAAAAGATAAAATATGGGGACACCCATATGGCAGGATGCCAACAATCTATTTATTTCTCGTGTATGCTCCATGTTTATTGTTACAATTTAATTTTATGCCTTATTTGTCAACCGACTTGAATCTTAAAAACTGTCAGTGGACTTTTCCAGAAGTTATCTTTATCACTTATCGAAGATGTAAGCTACGAATTACGTAAGTGTAAATGAAAATGAACAAAACAAGCTCCTAAAGGCACAGGTGAATGACGGAAGTAGACAGCAGTCGATTTAAATAAGTAGATAGAAAACATTCTAAGGTCACAATCGTCTTACCTAAGTCCAATAGCTGATATTAAAGAATTCTCGATTGATAATCCTATTTCAGTGATATACAAAATAAAAAACCACGCACGAGTCGCCGGTAATAATAATAGACAATATTTATTTTGACACTGACAAATTATTTCTTCTTCAAGTTATGGCTTCACACTAATTTTAAGTGTATTTTGCCAGTGTCCAGTGAGATATATAATCGTATTTGTTAAAATTAATTCAACTCCCCGATAAACTTGATGACCACGATGATAATGAAATTAATGAAGTACCCCACCCTGGATAGCAAAGCGGTGGATACTTTACATACCAATTGCAACGGCCGTTTTGAGGGAAGTCAAAAAGGCACGTTTTATCACTTTGTTACAATTACCTTTACTCATGCACATATAGGAACACATAATGGTTAATATTCCACCAACATTACACATTAATAGTCGAAATAACACAAGTTTTAAAAATTAAAACAAATTGACAACATCACTCTCGGACTTCCCGCCAAAAAGCATTCTTTCATTCATTTGTATCGATAGGTATCCAGTAAGAGTTCCGTTTTAAATCTATGGTCTATATTGATTTTCCATTCCAATCGTATTCTAATGATTCTAATAATCATAAAAAATACATTGTAGATATTATTGTGTATATTATTTACTATAAATGTATTTTGGGATTATTTAAATACTTGACGTACACAACTTGAATAAATTATATTGTCGATTAGACGGTATCATATCATACTCGTATCATTTGTTATTGTTAAAAGGATACTGTTCAAAAAGTTTTTTTATTTAATAAATCGATTAGTGTGCCCGAATAAATAGATTTTCTATTAATCGATTCAACATGCTATGGATGCCCTTGCATAAAATAGATCGATGTTTGTTTTTCATAAGATGCATTGATGTTTCACGATGTTCGAATAAAAACCAGCAACATAAAACAGCATGAAAGTATAAAAAGAAAATAACTTAGAAAAATGAGACATTTACTTGAATCATTTTAATAAGTCAGTTTTGGAATGTCTGAGATTTTTTAAAGAGAACTCTGAACATCATTCTCTTTTCTCACGTTCTTTGTATTCTATTTAGAATACCAAGAAAGTGAGGAAAGGGTAAAAGAGAGCAATGGAATTTCAATCTAATATGAAATTAGAAATCCAAGACTTTTTGTGTCCAAGTTAAAGGAAAAAACTGTGATGTGATACATGTTAAATTAATATACAGCGATACACTTAACTGTTCTTTTCTTTTTAACTAATCCTATCGCGTCGAAAAAACACATGCGATGCTTTGATGTATCGAACAAAATATATCGTGACGTCGAGCGTTGTCAATTTTGTGACTCTGTCGCTAGATTAAGCGACTTTTCACCATTATTTCAACTACAATTTCTATTTAATGACTAAAACAATTTAGCGACTTTTCTGAATTAGTTTTAATGAAAAATCAGGTTGGTGGGAATCCTGAATTCCGCAGAGTAGGTACCTATTTTAATCGAATTCCTTCGACGTTGACCTACTTGATACTAGATATTATTTACTATTCACACATAAAACGAAAAGATTTACGCTTTTAGAAAATTAGCAGACATTTTGTTTATAAAGTAGTCCAAAACGTCTTTACGACAACTCAAAAATATCTTGAGTTCTTAAATTTACGCGAATATTACACATGATATAAAACTGTACACGTACTTCTACACATACAGCTTGACTAAGAAAGAGTAAAAAAAATATTGAGGGCGCCTTTATCGCGCAAATCACCACCCCATATACTACGACTCAAAGCGAGAAGATACTTGTTATTTTTAGACTTTTCCTGCACCTTTTAATTGTATTGTATTTAGTTAGTTGTGTTACTGTGAGGCGAAGTTGGTTATTTAACGAATCAGAAAGTTCAAGAATACTACTGAATCATACACAACATTTAATCATAAGATGTGTTAGTTACTTTACCCCTATAATTGAGAGAACTAGTCTCGCAGTGAGGCAGTCATGGATTGTTCTATTAATGGTGGGCGATTATGAGATATACTATCAACTGAATCATTCGATTATGAAAATGTCTCGAAATATCTCGATTATTATAATTAGTAATAAATTAGTAGTCAATAGCAAAATTCGATTACGTGCCGCGCACGGCGGCATGGCCGATGCGAATGATGCGAAGGCACTTGGCGCGGGCTCACTGTACGGATGCTTACCCTTAATAAATCACAGCTATCGTCAGATCTTTACTAATTAGTAACGTTATTCGATTACGAAAATTAGTAAGTTACTAATTTCATGATCGATTATCAATATATTAGTAATTAGTAAATGTCTCGATTATCGAAATCATTCATAATCGCCCACCTATATGTTCTATGCACAAATATCACGTTAGATCTGTTGTGAGGTAGGCAGATCAGAATATCAGCAGCAAGGAACTTATAAACTAACTGGAATGATTACGATTCCTCCAAAAACGTTCCGAAGAGTACAGCATCGAGAGTGGATGGTGTCTCTTTCCACTATGGTGTCCAGCTCCGTACTAACAATTGGGACAATCTCTTTTATGTCACATAAATTAGGATATTTAATATTTGTGCAGTGGAATACGTTGATTTTAAAAAAAAAACGAATAAGCTTACAAGATTTTACCCACCCCCTAACATATTACACTATTTTTATTACACTAAATTCTTCTATTTCCTAGGCAGCTTTCTATACAACAAAATTGCTAAACACCTTGATGTCGTCTCTGAATCTAAATACCAGTGCAAGAAAATTGTTACACAATGGTTATTACAACTCTCGTATATTGATACAGAAAATCTTATTTGTCCGATACAATGAAGCATACACAAATCCTTACTACACTATCACAGTAGGTAGCTAACCATCCTACATTATATATAACTGGTATGTAATCATACAATACACCAAAACACAATTTACGATGTGGGTATGACTTGTAGAGACTAAGGTGGGAGCATTAGCTGCTGACATATGTATTGGATATACTACTATCTAATGTATTTAATCTCTAATGATTAACAAAATTGTGTCACTGGAAGAGCGCTGGTACTTATAGCTCAGGGCTTCCCTATTTTAAGTACCAGCCGCACATTTTATTGAAGTGATCTCTCACCCATTGTACTAGATATAGGTAACATATTTGGTTGTACTGTATTTTTAACAATAAAGATTTATTATTATATTAGTTTGGTAAAACAGAGTAAAACGCGGTGACAGTAGAAACTAAAAAATGATAAATATGGCAACACTACTTTATTTGACAATTGCTAGTATATTCTGTGGCATCGAGCTTTATTATTATTAACTTAATTTTCGTGTTTTATTACACTTCAAAGATTAATCGACTATTTATTCAAAATGTATAAACCACTTTGTAGTTGTTATAAAAAATTGATCCATAAATTCACCGGCCGAATTTGAAGCGGGCTGAATTTTGTCCCAAATTGGAAATGTTTACGAAAACTGTAGATATGACAAGTATTTATCTATTGTATTTAGCTTCTCCAAGCCAATAAGATCTTCATATGGCTTCTGGAATACCCTGTATTATCGATAATGTTGGTTTTTGTTGTCTAGCTTACAAATTAATAATAGAAGTTATTTTTTGTTGTTCGATATATCGTGTAAACCTTAATTCCGTATTCTTGATACTTAATGGATGTACGAATTAATAATGCGTTTTAATATTTATCATAAAAAAATGTTGAAAACGGCGAACATTTTTCCTAGCCCGGCCAAGCCAAATGTTGAATAAACCG
The DNA here is from genome assembly GCA_905147815.2 of Phalera bucephala. Classification (NCBI taxonomy): domain Eukaryota; kingdom Metazoa; phylum Arthropoda; class Insecta; order Lepidoptera; family Notodontidae; genus Phalera; species Phalera bucephala. Next base: position 7,056,565 of record LR990629.1, on the reverse strand, counting down.
AAAAAAATATCGCAAACATTGTCGTTCGTTATTTCTTAATTAATATCATGTTAAAAATTTATTCTTTTTCAAGCAGGCAGTCGAGCAAGGTTTCCAAAGTATAACAGATCTACATCATCACGCCAGATCCCTTGCAGGGTAGGCAGAGAGTACAGAGTTTCAACAGGTTTTTTCAGGTTTAAGTATAACAGATGTTGACTGCAAAATTCATGTAAGCATGGTATTGAAAAAAGAAGAACATGGAAGGAGACTATGAGAGGGGTATATATGTATATAATGGGTATGTATAGTAATATATATATTATATAAAAAAACGATATCAGTTCGAGACGATAATCGGACCAATAAGACATTTGATTCAGAAGATTATCTATCTATCTATATTTACAGACATTCAGAGGAGTATATTTAGGTGAAAACTTTCTCTCTCTCTCTATTTACTTATAAAAAATGATGATGAATTATAATTTTATGTAAACGTATGTCGTCGGACTAGAACTGATAGCTCTAAACTACAGTAATTCTCATCACTCGGAAACCCGGCAAGGAAACAATAATACGTACTACGTAGTAGTTGCCCATGTTTGTCTTCTGTGGTCCGAAAATTAAAACGTGTTCTTTTCATTGTCTTATGCCAAAAACTCAAAAGCTAGGGCTCAGCCAAGTCTCATGCATAATTATTTATAGAGATACAACACAAATACAGAAGGCTTACGCTTAAATAACCAGATAAGATTTTCATATCCCTGTTATTAAAATATTGTCGTTATGGTCACCCTACACGTATCAGTAAACAAATTCAAAATTCTTTCCTTAAATTTGAAATTCCACTACCAGTTCAACACCCCTTTGACACGGCAAGTTTTTAACCATTTTATAATGAGAGACTTCACTCAACACGGCAAAAAATAGATAGATACAAGTCGAAATTCAGTTTTAATGCAAAAGTATACCGGCCATATTGTTTCTATTGTGCTTTGAATGTTATCATGTAAAATTTGCTAGCTACTACTATCGACTAAATACTATTATGAAAACAATGTGATGGAAGTAAATAGAATTTAAATATTATATGAATCTTGTTATAAGACAAAGACGTCTATTTCATATAAATTTTATATTAAGTCAACGTACGCAAAAATGTTTTAATAAAAGGTAATTGAAGTATACAAAACTACGAATCTATTTTTTAAATTTCGTACTGGCAATTGCAAGAAAGGAACGAACTCCCCCTATCGTCGTGTCTCGCTCGGAACATTTTCCTCCAGTTAGTAATAAAGTACATTTTCAGATCCTAATATTTGTGTCGTGAGCATTCCAGATAGTATTAAAGTTCCTTGATCAGCAGATTCTTACAGACATTTCCTCCACTCCCATAATTCGTTTCACATATGCAGATTGTACGTGATAATAAGTGTGTAGTAATAAGGAAAATTAAATAACACGTTTATATTAGGTTTCATATTTTTTATAAATAAACAAGTAAATAGAGAGAGAGAAAGTTTTCATCTAAATATACTACTCTGAATGTCTGTAAATATAGATAGATAGATAATCTTCTGAATCAAATGTCTTATTGGTCCGATTATCGTCTCGAACTGATATCGATTTTTTTATATAATATATATATTACCATACATACCCATTATATACATATATACCCCTCTCATAGTCTCCTTCCATGTTCTTCTTTTTTCAATACCATGCTCACATGAATTTTGCAGTCAACATCTGTTATACTTAAACTAGAAAAAACCTGTTGAAACTCTGTACTCTCTGCCTACCCTGCAAGGGATCTGGCGTGATGATGTAGATCTGTTATACTTTGGAAACCTTGCTCGACTGCCTGCTTGAAAAAGAATAAATTTTTAACATAATATTAATTAAGAAATAACGAACGACAATGTTTGCGATATTTTTTTCGGTTTATTCAACATTTGGCTTGGCCGGACTTGGAAAAATGTTCGCCGTTTTCAACATTTTTTTTATGATAAATATAAAAATGCATTATTAATTCGTACATCCATTAAGTATCAAGAATACGGAATTAAGGTTTACACGATATATCGAACAACAAAAAAAAACTTCTATTATTAATTTGTAAGCTAGACAACAAAAACCAACATTATCGATAATACAGGGTATTCCAGAAGCCATATGAAGATCTTATTGGCTTGGAAAAGCTAAATACAATAGATAAATACTTGTCATATCTACAGTTTTCGTAAACATTTCCAATTTGGGACAAAATTCAGCCCGCTTCAAATTCGGCCGGTGAATTTATGGATCAATTTTTTATAACAACTACAAAGTGATTTTGTACATTTTTAATAAATAGTCGCTTAATCTTTGAAGTGTAATAAAACACGAAAATTAAGTTAAGAATAATAAAGCTCGATGCCACAGAATATACTAGCTATTGTCAAATAAAGTAGTGTTGCCATATTTATCATTTTTTAGTTTCTACTGTCACCGCGTTTTACTCTGTTTTACCAAACTAATATAATAATAAATCTTTATTGTTAAAAATACAGTACAACCAAATATGTTACCTATATCTAGTACAATGGGTGAGAGATCACTTCAATAAAATGTGCGGCTGGTACTTAAAATAGGGAAGCCCTGAGCTATAAGTACCAGCGCTCTTCCAGTGACACAATTTTGTTAATCATTAGAGATTAAATACATTAGATAGTAGTATACCCAATACATATGTCAGCAGCTAATGCTCCCACCTTAGTCTCTACAAGTCATACCCACATCGTAAATTGTGTTTTGGTGTATTGTATGATTACATACCAGTTATATATAATGTAGGATGGTTAGCTACCTACTGTGATAGTGTAGTAAGGATGTGTGTATGCTTCACTGTATCGGACAAATAAGATTTTCTGTATCAATATACGGGAGTTGTAATAGCCATTGTGTAACAATTTTCTTGCACTGGTATTTAGATTCAGAGACGACATCAAGGTGTTTAGCAATTTTGTTGTATAGAAAGCTGCCTAGGAAATAGAAGAATTTAGTGTAATAAAAATAGTGTAAGTAATAGTGAAGCCTAGGTATGTAATGTGTGCGCACAGATCGAGATGAAGCAACTGGTTGAGGCCAGGGGATTTCATGATGTTTTATAAGGGTAATTTGTAGCACAAAGAGCTGACGCACTGTTAAAACCTCGCAGCATTGATATAAGTCTTTAGTTGTAAAGCGAATTGTTTTAAATGTACTAACTTTAAGGACAACTCTTTGCGCCCGCTCAAATTTAAATTATGTGACTTTTTTAAGCACAGCCCCAAGTAGAAATGCAGTAACCCAAGAGGGATTGACATAATGCAAAGTACACTATTTTCAGTACATCAGGCTGTGCTATGTGCCTTAGATGTTTAAAGACAAAAATGAGTTCTCGTATTCTGCTGGTTCTTCTCTTCTTCGTATCAATATGAGGCACAAAACTTAGTTTTTCATCCAGTGTTATCACTAGGTATTTGACGGTGGCAACTTTACTTAAAGTGGAACATGTACAATGTTGATTATTATTCCTAATATGATTATGTATAGTAATGTAATTATGGTTAGTGTTTGTCAATTTGGGGTTTCTTATATTAAATGTTACGAATTTTGTTTTGTCTACATTGAGTGAAAGGGAGTTATCTGAGAGCCATTTAGTTATTTTATCAAAGCCGGCTACGGTAAAGCCGGTACGTATTTTCCCAAGAGTCTGCAGCAAATATTAGCGCCGTGTCATCCGCAAATACTACCTGAGGGGCGGAAGGGGGGAAACCGAGTCTCATGACTACAGGTCAGAGTCGAGCTCCTGGACTACTTCCAAGGAGTGCAGCCGTAAGGTCTTCAGAAGCGCCATGTCCAGGACGTCGGGTCGGTGGTTGGGATTGCCGGGATAGTGGGTAGGGTGCATAGGTGCGATGACGTCAAAGTCGAGAAGGTCAACCAGGGCGTCAAGGCCTACCGTTAGGGGAAGTTGTGAGACCATTCCAGGCCACGTGCTTACTATTGAAGTCGCTCGCCAGAATGACGGCGCTTTCCAGATTGAGGAGTGCTTCAAAGTCACTCCTGAGGACGAGCTTAGTGGCGGAAAGGTATCCGGAGGCTATCACGATGGGCTGGTGCCCAGTGAGAGAGATGCGACAGACCGAGGCTTCGATGTTGGTGAGCGCAGGGGGATCGAGAGGGATGCAGTGAAGGGACCTCCTGTAGTAAATGAGAGTACCGTCTCCACGGGAGCCCATCCTGTCATTACGCACGAGGTTGTAGTCTATCAGGATATCAAGCTGGTGATCTCGGAGGAAATCAGCAACCTGATCTCGCTGGGAGCGAAGGCCATCGGCGTTAAAAAACGCCAGGGATAGGTTGTAGGGCTTAAGACCGGAAGGTCGTAAATCCATTATTGGGACCGGGGGGGTTGGGTTCTGAGGGACGCCAGGACGTCAGTCCGCCAAGTTAGTGGCGGCGCGGAGTTTGAGGGCGAGTTCTTGGACTCTGGGGATCAACGCGGGGCTTGTTGCCGAAACATTCACAATCAGGGTGAAGTCCTGGCTGACGATTGTGGACGGAGGGGGACAAGCCGCCGCCGGCGGGAACTCTGGCGAGCGCTTTGGGGGGCGGGCAGGGCCTACTGGCAGGTGGGAGGCCGCGGTGTAAGATAGCGGCTTCACCCACGCGTTGGCGCCGAGCGACGGCCTAAGAGGGGGGAGGACTTCAGCGTCTGGGGTGCGGGAGTGCGGGGAGCTAAGGTCCCTGGGGGGAGGGGCGCTGAAGGCGCCGGATGGGGGTGCGCTGAGGGTGCAGGGGGTGTTGCGCTGAGGGCGCAGGGGGCCGGGCATACGCGCGAGGGCGGCGGCGGCCGCGCCTAGTGCGGTGTTTCCCCTTCGGGGCCTTGGGGCAACCGCGATAATTCGCGGTGTGCCCCTTGGCGCCGCAGAGGACGCTGGGGGGCTCGACCGCCGTCTCCCTAGAGCGGGTGCATTGGGACGTCGCGTGGTCCCCGATGCATTTCACGCATCGAGGGCGCGCGTGACAATTGCGGCAGAGTGCCCGTAGAGCTGGCAATTGTGGCACTGCCCGGGCGTGCCACGTTTGCGGGGGGCCTCCACTGTGAGGCCTGAAATATGACATACGGCCGTAAGGTTAAATACCTTACGACTGGACTCGGTGCGGTCGAGGACGACCAGCACCATGTCGTATTCCAGCACCATTGAGTCAATCGTTTGTTATCTGTTGCGTAGCACAGTCGTTTTTTGTTTATTGTGGTAGTGAGAGTGGAGACGCAGCTAAGACTAAGTACTAGTACGTAGATACGTACAAAAGTTTAATATTTATTTTGTTTGATAAATCTTTAAGTTTCTATTTATGTTTATCATTTTAAGTTTGTTTCTAACTAAGACGTAGTGTGTTAAAGGCAAAAAAACAACGATATCGTATTCGCAAATGCTAATATGATTTTAGATGATTAATAACATTGATGACTCAATTGACTGATCTGTCGATAGCTGTGATTTATTAAAGGTTTTATTAAGGTAAAGAATCAGTAGAACACGAAATGAAAATATGCCATCGTGAATCACAATTTGTGAATATAACAATATATCATAATAAGTACTCACGTACAAAAGTTATATATTTATTTTGTTTGGTAAAAACTTTAAGTTTCTATTTTTTGTTAATTTTAAGTTTGTTCCTAACTAATATTAAAATAACTAATAACTCATTGATTAGTATTAGCTTAATACTTTCTTTTCTTTAAAATTTACACTATAAAATTTGAATAGTTAAACGAAAACAAAAATATATTAATTAAAGATTGAATACTTATTACTTTGTCTTTTATGTATATTGAACCAAAAACTATGATTCGATATAATAATAACACCGTCACGCCAAGTAAGACTTTGTTATTAGCCAAGTTCTTGGCTAATGTATAAAAAAAATATGATAGCGAACTAGCTATCTGTCTTTTATAATATTTAGAAAGATAAAAGTTATCTTTTGTTAAATAGTGTGTCTTATTAACATAACTGTTAATGTCAGTGGCATGCATTTTGTCACTATTATTATAGGTATTTTGTGTTTCTAAATAGTGCAATGTCACATTCAGCTTATAAATAGCTTCATTTTCCACCTGTGGCAAGGTTTTGCTGTAGGGAAATGTAAACATTACAATTTTTGCTACCTTTAAATTTAGTAACAAGTCATTATAGTGTAATAATTGTTTTTTGTTTACATTCACCCTTTTTCCAATAAATATTAATAATGTATGGCCGGGGCTAAATTCAAATTTCAAAATTTTCTGCATTATCTCATGGTATGATAAACCTGGGTAGCAATAATTAATAATAGAATGTCCCTTGTCTGACAAAAGAGTATCGATATCTTTACCAATTTTATCATTAAACATAATAATTTAATTTTGCACTACATGGGGTTTATCTTTATAACTAAGGTGGATATATCGAGGAGGGCCCGTGCCATGACCAACATTTTCTCTCACTCTCTTTTCGTTAGCTGAAAAGAGTCGTTTATGCTACGGAGTACTCGACCTGAGAAGAGTTAAAGGTGCGTATCACGAATGCTTTTGATAGCGTAAGAAGTGATCTGTTCGTACTTAACCGCGTAAAAGTATAAAATATAAAAAAAAACGTGCCGAACTGTGCAATACGCGAAGAGGTGGTCATTTTGAACAATCTTTAAGATTGATTTAAAAACGTGTAAATAATAAATTAATCAAGTAAATCGTTGTAAATAGGTGTGACTCCATTTTTTAAATACGCCAAAAAGACTAGTGTGCATATTAACTTTGTCTTATTTTGTCTTAATGTTAAATTATTGTGGTTCACAATTTACATATACTTATTATTGTAATGTAAAATTACATTAAAAAACATTTCTTTATGTATTTTTTTTTGTATTGTTAAGTACTTAGGTATTTTTGCCTCTCCTAAGCCAGGTTTGAAGTATGAAGGGAAAACGGATCAAACCTAAAGGTCATTCACATGTGTAATTTACCTTATAAGATAGGCCAAGTCGCTTGCGCAAGCTTGCCCACACGTCGAGAGACTTTTTACGATTTTTTTGTCAAGTTTTTCTGTGAGATTTATTAGTGCTTTTTGTTGTGTATATTTTTGTTAGTTACATGTAAGCATGAACTATCATGGATTTGAATACGTCCCTCGTTTAACGTAACTTACTGTATAATTAATCACGTAACAAATACCTACTTTTAGAACTCTATTACTCAGGAGCGTACGCTACTGGCACAGCAGGTACATACAGTGAGCCCGCGTCAAGTGCCATCGCATCATTCGCATCGGCCATGCCACCGTGCGTGGCCCGTAATCGAACTTAGCTATTGAATACTAATCATTACTCATGGTTATAATTGAGATAACTCGAGACATTTTCTTAATCGAATGATTCCATTAGTATATTTCATAATCGCTCACCACTATTTCTGACGTTTAAAACGTCACGCTTCGCCGATTTGGTGTGTGCTGTGTCCTTAGAAATACTGTTTATTGTTATTTTATTGAACTCTCTAATATAGCTAAACTATGACAAAAATTTTATTAATATATCGTAACTATCGTACTGTACTATAAAAATGTTAGATATGTAAAATGCTTGGTGATATACAACTGACAAAGCGTTTATTGGTTATTGCTTTGGTTCTTGGCATTATTTACATTCTAAAAGAATACGTGTTTGTTTATCCGCTATGACTCAACATAAGGTTGCTTATTTCTATAACGCCGACGTGGGGAACTTTCATTACGGGCCTGGACATCCGATGAAGCCTCATAGGTTGGCTGTGACACATAGTCTGGTGTTAAACTATGGGCTTCACAAGAAGATGCAGATATATAAACCCTATAGGGCCAGCGCTCACGATATGTGTCGGTTTCACAGCGAAGACTATGTCGAGTTCTTACAGAACGTCACTCCGCAAAATATACAAAGTAAGGTCTAAATTCTTGGGAGTCTAAATGTTTAGTATTAGTAACCCCTCGTTCGCTTCGCATGGACGCTTTTTCAACGCGCAGTGCTGAAGCGCTGTACAGCGCTTTAAAAAAATGTACTGTTAGCCATTTATTTCATTCCAGTGCTTTACCAATGTGTTGAAAAAGTGCTAGTGCGAATGTAGGGTTAGTTTTTTTATTGACACAGGGCCAATTGCTTCATTGATACAGTCTGGTAGAGCATGGTGAAGTTGGTTATAACAAGGTCTTGGGTTTGAATCCTAGGTCGGACAAAGTGTGATTTTTGGGATGATGTTCCTTAATGCAGCTTGCTCCTAATTAGTTGACAGGTAGATATCGTAACAACCAAAAACGTTACAAGATGTTCCATCTGGCATAGTTCAGATGTTATCATAAGCGTTCGCCCGCTTTACTACATCACATGTTAGTTAGTTGCTCGATGGTCAGAGTATACTTGGGTCAAATAAAATCATTTTTTAATAACCAACAATTTTATTAACAGTATGTGACAATGTCTGATAAGAAATTCTTTCCTGACTATCCCCCAACTGCACATTTAGTTTTTTTCCAATGATTACCAAGCACCAGTCCTAATTGTGAAAGTTGGTAATAGGCTTGCCTTCTATTCCATTGGGGTCTAAGATTGTTGGCCTTTGTTCTGCAGTGGACTTTAGCTGATGCCATCTCCACTTGGGGAATATAGGAACAATGGAGCTTAATATTGTGTATACACCAAATAGTGCAGATGACAAATCAGCCCAATATATCAGCACAGGTTAAAATGACTGCACTAATCTGCATGCTCCACCAATCCACACTAGGTCTGCATAGTGGAGTATAACCTAATCTCAGTTCATACTTAAGCAGTGGGACAGTCAATCAATCAATCAATCAGCCTATCGCAGTCCACTGCTGGACATAGGCCTCTCCTAACACGCGCCATTGCACACGGTCCTCCGCCTTCCGCATCCAGTCTGTCCCAGCGACCTTTTTGAGGTCGTCCGTCCATCTAGCTGGGGGCCGTCCTACTTTACGCTTACCAAGTCGCGGTCTCCACTCTAGGACACGTTTGCTCCATCGGTCGTCGGTCCTTCTGCAGATGTGACCAGCCCATTGCCACTTTAGCTTACTGAGTTTGCGAGCTATGTCGGTAACTTTGGTTCTTTGTCGGATTACCTCGTTACGAATTTTATCCTTCAAAAAGACGCCGAGCATAGCTCGCTCCATAGCCCGCTGTGGGACAGTGTTAGCTGATTTTTATAAAACACACCCTCCATTCATTTGATTCTACCAATGTGTAGCTTGCAACTTTTTTTCAGTACCTTATTTTGTAGCAACTATTTTGTACCTACCACTATATAATATTGTAAGCTCAATTTACAACTTTCACTTTCAGGTTACTCCAAAGATCTTCTCCAATACAATGTGGGAGATGACTGCCCTGTCTTCGAGGGCCTATTTGACTTCTGTTCAATGTACACAGGTGCTTCCCTAGAAGGTGCTATGAAGCTTAACAACAATGCTTGTGATATAGCTATAAATTGGTCTGGTGGTCTACATCATGCAAAGAAGTTTGAACCCTCTGGTTAGTATAAAGAAGTGAAGTACTTTATACTATCGAATCGATTTTTAGATCGATTCAAGTCGAACATGCAAGAATCAATTAAATCAAGATTTTGAAGATTGATTCTCGATTAATCGATGCAAGTAGATTCTTATTAATTTGCCCAATGAAAGAAATCTTTTGTTTGGATCCTGCTTTTATAATTTCCTAATGGCTTTAAATTAGAGATTATCACAGAGGCAACTCATTTAAAATAAACTAATGTTTAGTCTATTTTTAAACGTGTTTTGCTATTATTTATATCTCTGATTTAGACAAATAAGTCATATATTGATTACTACTTTTTTATGACTGAATCGAGCATCGATCCGATTCAACGGCTTTCGGAATCAATCTACTGAATCGATTCAGTGGTTCAGATCGATTTAAAAAGTCGATGCTTTGGCTAGAAAAAATTGATTTTAAATGGACATACCTAGACGGAAGCTAAGTCTGCAGCGGCGGCGCACACGTCACACTACAGGAGCGACTTCGCGTCGGCCTGGCCCCGTCCATCGTTTGTAAAGGCGCCGGGTATATATATAACGTGGCCGCGCTGCTTGGCGTCTTCCGTACTTTTCAGTACATTATTACTCTCCAGGTCGCGCTACCGTCGCGCTGCGTCAGCTATGTGGCAAAACCTTTAAAGCTTAAAGATTAAAATTTACACCAATTTTTCTATATGACCCTATTCTCTTAAAAAACGACACCTTAAGTTTTGATTCAGCAAAATTCTTTCTGTTTCATTAAATAAAAGAACAAAAAAAGCTTAGATGAATTACTTGTCTTGATTGAGGATCTAAGACGCGCTAAGACTGTGTAAAATTTATGCACCAAAATAGTCGATAAATTCTCCCCTTACGTCAGTGTTACTGAGGCAGCTCCACATTGTTGAGCTCGTACAAAGAGAATATAATCACTACGTTTAACAGGCAGAACTTCATACTAGATTACGATATTGCAAATTGTATGGAACTTACATGCAAAGTTCTACCACCATTATAAGATTAAATGTTATTGCTGCCAACATAAAATTACGATATGCTGCCAACCTAATAAAACAATACTGCCAACATTGAAAAAAAAGAATAGGGATGTAGCCTTGACTTTAAATTTAATGGATCTATCGATATCAATATGTAACATTTTTAGGGTTCCGCAGTTTACTAGTTTCACTAGGTGTGTGTGTGTGTGTGAATGATATACGCTGTTGGCCGCGAGGCCTTTACAGCTTCACCGGACTAAAAGGCGAGCGTGCAACCACTACGCTCTAGCCAGCCAGAAGGGCAAGAGGCGACATACTCGAGGGCGCCTCTTCGAGGCGCCCTCGGTTGGGACAGTCGCTGTAGGGGGACGGGTGCACTACTAAGTGCACCGGTCAACCGCCGGCTATGGGAGGGGATTTACTACTACGTCGTCGTCGTCGCCCGTATTCTGAGCGGAAAGAAGGGATGACAAAGCATCGGGGGGGTCGGTGAGAACATGTCGCGGCCGGCGGTGGCGGCAGGGGTCGGGGGGGAGATCGTAGTCGGCGGTGGCTACGATTAACCGATTCGAGTTTCACTAGGTAATACTGCCGCTTACAATGAAATAAAAAATAGTATAATGATTTTACGTAATCACACTGAATTGCCAATGATGTAAATATACAGAAAGATAAATTTACTATTTTATCGACCATAAAAAAATTAATAGATATAATTACTTTATTTAATTGATACAGCTTTTTTACATCTGTAAAAAAAAGTTAGCGTGTCAAAAAAATAGAAAACGCATAGTAGGTACGAGAAGCTTTAGTATCATAAATTAATATTATTAACATTAAGAATGAAAGGTATCGATAACATGATCACTATTGTTTTTAATACTTTTATTTATGTGAACCGCAAGAACTATAATGCCTGTAAATGAATGAAAAATATAGTATTAAAACAGAAACATGTTAACCGTTCTTTATCCAGTGGAAAATTTGCCATAAATATTATTTTCTGGTCACTTACCTACCAGACTTGTTTTTACTTGGCATATTTCAAATTTAATTTTGCTCATTTTGGAATATGCAACGCCACAAAGAAAACAACGCTAATTATATTTCTATATAACACCTTCTAGAGGGATATTAAATTAACATTTGTTTTAAATTAACAATAGTAATTTTATATGTATTATAATATACAATAGGTACTTCTATTTGTCAACTACAAATGACAATTTGAATTGACATCACAGATTTAATATGGCAGAACAGTATAATGCACCTAAATTGTAAATCAGACAGTTATATAGTACGAGTACGTAGGTATTGAGGGTTTTGCTATCAACGGGCTTAAAATACAGCAAATCCAATATAAATTGTTATGTCTTCAAGACTTTTGCCAGCCTGAGCTCGTAAAAAATTATTATTATTGTAGGTTGGTAAAATTGGTCCATGTCGCCAATTAAGAAATGGGGTAATTTATCAAAATAATAGGAAATTTGTTAAGAAGGTATGATTTAAATATTATTTAATGTTATTTTTACAATCGAAAAAAGGGTCGTCGTCGTGTTTGAGGTGATGTTAGAGTTCTAGCTTAGTGTGAATATAAACGCCAAAACATCTTAAGAGTCTGAATAAAAAAAAGTAAAAGTACACTTTATTTGAATATTTTATATTATTTCGAAGAATTCTTATGGGCTGTATTCCTTTTAACCGTCACGCCTATATTCCCCAGAGGGGGTGGCAGAGGTGTACTGAGTACACCCACGTTTCGCCGACGATGTTAGGTCCCATGTAATAGGTGGCGAGTCTATTGCCATATACCGGGCACAATTCCAGACTCCGGACTCATGCTGGGAATTTTTCGTTAGAAAAACTACATTTGTCCGACCTAGGATTTGAACCCAGGACCTCGTGATCACAAAGCGATGTGCTTTGCCACCAGACCAACGAGGCAGTCAAAGTTCCTTTTAACATCCTACTAATATTCTAAATGTGAAAGTTTTTGTGTTTAGATGTTTGGACGTTTGTTACTCATTCAATTCATCAATCATGCAAAAAACGGCTGAAGGGATTTAGATGTAATTTGGCACCTGAAACAAAACAGGATTTTTATTTCGAAAATGTAAGATTCTTATTTACAGCCAACACGGACGAAACCGCTCGCAGAAACTAGTAATATTATGATGTAATATATGTGAAAGTTTATATATTTAGATGTCTGGTTGTTTGTTACTCAATCACGCTAAAACGGCTGAACGGATTTATATGAAATTCGGGGCATCTATAGTTTATTTTACCTAGATTAACACATAGGATACTATTTATTGCAACAACCGACCGTATTCGCAACAGCGTAGTAAGAAAGCGAGTAGGTATGAAAGATAGTATCGGTGTAAAGATGAGAAAGGGTATGCTCCGTTGGTTCGGGCATATAGAAAGATTGCCAGAAGAAAGAATGACAAAACAGATATACAATGCGAAAGTGGAAGGATGTAGGTACCGGGGAAGACCTAGACTATCTTACCATGACCAAATAGACCGTGTCTTATCTGAAGGGCAAGTCAAGAGTCTCCGTAACCGGCGAATGTGTATGAGACGAACTATAAGAGTGGAGGAAGCCAGAGAGGTATGTAAGGAAAGAACCTGTTGGAACTCTGTGCTCTCTGCCTACCCCGCGAGGGAGCTGGCGTGATGATATAGATAGATAGATACTATTTATTCCGGAAAAGTGTAAGGTTCCTGTCTATAGTCAACGCGGATGAAGTCGCGGGCAGAAACTAAAAATTTATAATATTATGTCCTCTTGTGCCATTAGGCTGTAATATTTTGTGTCTCATTAGATAACATAGGTAACGGATTTTAATGTACAATTATATGCTTCATAAAATAAGTATAAAACGATATTTTGTGTTTTATTATATGAATATATACGTGGTCATTTACCGAAAGTAATATTAACTTTCGGTTCATTACCCCCAATTCCGAATCATTCTCTATACAGGTGTACTCAAATAATGTCGTTGAAAATGTATACATGATTGAGGCATAAATTGACGGTTACATATTTTTTAAATTATAGGTTGTGAATATATTAGTGCAAGCGACTGTACGTCACAAAGTAATTAAATCACACACATTATTTAATTGTAATATATTTAAAAAGTTATAATAATTAGGGTAAAAATTCCTTTAACTGGGATACACGCAAACATGGCGGGTAACCATGGTAAGTGATGCCGCTTTCCGGCGACATTTTTGTTAGCATCGGCGTGTCTAGACAAGTATTAGTTTAAGCACAAAGGTTATGGTGGCCTCCTATCACGACCATGTCAGGGTGCCCTAAACTACTGACTTCACATTTGGCTACAGCTGTGGCAAAACTTCCAAGAACTGGGTCATTTTTCTAAGGAACCATTAGTCAAAGATAAAAAGCAGCCAAAAGCTTTTAGTCTTATATCCACTTATTTTCATGCCGTGTAGGATCTTAGTTTAATATCCCTCAATCGACTTATTTTAATTTTCCAGGTTTCTGTTACGTCAATGATATAGTAATAGCCATCTTAGAACTCCTGAAATACCATCCTAGAGTACTATATATAGACATAGACGTACATCACGGGGATGGTGTCCAAGAAGCCTTCTATCTCACAGACAGGGTCATGACAGTGAGTTTTCACAAGTATGGGAACTACTTCTTCCCTGGAACGGGTGATATGTATGAGATCGGAGCTGAAAGTGGAAGGTACTATTCTGTTAACGTGCCATTAAAAGAGGGTATCGATGACCAGAGCTATGTTCAGGTAAGTTGTATTTTTTTGCTAGTATTGAAATAGGTTTTCTTTAAACCATTGTCAAGAATTATTGTTGTGTTTCAGGTGCGTTTACAAACATGAATTTCATGCCGACTTTTCACGTTTCGGGATATCACATGTCACGCCGCGCTTAGCCGGTTTTTATGATCAAGCATGGGCTATTATATTAGACCAGGGCTGAAGCCTTTGAAAAACGTAAAAAGTGAAAAAAAATAATAGTAGGATGAAACCCGTTGAAAAAGGAAGAGAATATAACAAAAATCAAAGGAAAAATAATTTACGGGCGATCTGAGGTCGGGAAGTGGAGGGGGGTGAGTTTTTAGGGGAAAAAACGGTTTATCTCTATTTCCGGCAAAACTACAAGTCCTACCTAGAAACTACAATATTTTGAGTAAGTTTTCGAATCTTCTTTAAATTATATGCATAGATGCCTATTTATTGCTATTTTAAGATAACTTATATACCTGAGTGACCTACGGATAATTTTATCCCATCAAAAGGTATTTCATAGAGAAGTGGGGAAGGGGCTAGGCGGGTCTGGGCCTTACTACCTGTAATTATTTCGGTTATAACGGTTTTAACAGCTGCTACGCAATATACGCATGGTTACCTTTTGATGGGCTAAAATTATCCGTAGGTCACTCAGGTATATAAGTTATCTTAAAATAGCAATAAATAGGCATCTATGCATATAATTTAAAGAAGATTCGATAACTTACTCAAAATATTGTAGACGTCTTATTAATTATTAACTTTATTAACTTATTTGGTTGGTAATTATAGTAGTATGTTTCGATTTGAAATTTTATGTTTTATCAATGTAGCATGGAATCTTACGATTTTTAAATGATTAAAGTGTAAATTTTACTAAACAACTCAAAATTGAACATAATGATTAAAAAAAATTCGGGTTCGAGTTTTTATCTTTTCTTTGCATTTTCTGAGAACATTTACCATAGTTATGTAAATATTTTTTACATTATCAGAAAGAAGAGATTTCAACGAACAAAAAGCCCACCGACTTTCTAAAAAAAGCTGATATTTTGACCGGAGAATTTTCGATTGAAAATTAGGGTACTTTTCGATATTAAGTCAAAATAAGGTAAAAAAATATATATTTTAAATCAAACAAATTACAGTGTGTTTGGGACACAAAAAGGAAAGGTTTCACCAAATTTCGTTAAAAATTTTTTTTTTGTTTAGGATAATAAAAAACCAAATGAATTTGAAATTGAAACCATTTGAATTTTTCACATAAATTTTGAGGTTATGTGAAAAAAGTGTAAATACAAAAGTTGTAGATCTTTTTATTACCTACAACTTTGTTATTCAATTTTTTTCCATAGGACTTGTAGTTTTGCCGGAAATCGAGATAAACCCTTTTTTTTCCTTAAAAACTCACCCCCCTCCACTTCCCGATCTGAGATCGCCCGTAAATTATTTTTCCTTTCATTTTTGTTATATTCTCTTCCTTTTTCAACGGGTTTCAACTTACTATTAATTTTTTTGGTTTCAGAAACAATCGACCCTGGTCTATATTGGCTAATCCGCACCACCCTATCTCACAATCTCACAGTGACAGACTGAGACACGCAACGCACTTGAAATAAGTCGTATATTGTCGCGCTCACGCTTTAGCCGCCACGAGTGCGCTCGCGGTTGACTTGAAAATCTATCAATGCTTGACCGTGAAAAGTTGTAGAATATCGATAGCGATATACTTACTATTTTTCTATACCAAGAAATAGATAGACTATTGATTGTTTCACAATTGTTGTACAATTCTGGCTCGCGCGTCATTCTTCAAGTTACCGGCTTCGCGCGGATAGAACGCGCCGCGATCCGTTATATCACGCGACGTGAGAAGGCGGCATCACACGCATAAACACCAGACAGAAACAAATATTTGTATGTCACACAAAGATATTTCACGTGCGGGAATGCTCAGACAAATATACTGCTGTAGCGACCCCTGTACATCACTGCAAAGCTGTGACTACCTACCGAAATATAAAATCGACAACGATTCTCCATACATGTCTAGAAGGCGACATAAGAGTTTGTACGACGCGTTGCATATATACAAGATGTAACATAATAAACGCAAGACCTCAGACACCCCGATTAGAGTCCCCGATTGCTTTATAAAGTCAAAACGAAAACCAAATTTTCAAATTTAAAGGTTCCCTTTTTTTAAAGCACTTTATACCCGAATTTATAATGGAACTTGTACGTGTATGTGTGCGTTTTGAGAAATACGTTTTAGGAATGCGTTTGAAATCTTCTTCTTGCTATGAATCAAGAATAAATTTAATTTTTTATAGCGCACTGAAGGAGTTAAAGCCTTTTTTACCAAATATAAAAAAATGTAAAATAAACTAAAAATTGTTGGAATCGTTTCAGTTACCGATTTAGAACAAACTACTTTCAGGTCTTGCGTTTATTATGTTACAGCTTGTATAAACCCCCGATAACAACTCTTGGGGGGAGTAGCAAACCCCGCCAGACAACACCCGTCTGGCTGGAAGCTTCCCTTAGTCGAATCCTGCTACAACGTTCCTGCTAAACTCATTGAATTCCAGGTGTTTAAGCCAGTGATATCGAATGTGATGGAGTTCTATCGGCCCACGGCGATCGTGCTGCAGTGCGGCGCGGACTCGCTGGCCGGCGACCGACTGGGATGCTTCTCGCTGTCGACGCGTGGCCACGGGGAGTGCGTTAAGTTTGTCAAGAACCTTAATGTGCCGACGTTGGTCGTCGGTGGCGGAGGGTAAGGTAGACCTTAGACTATCTAAACATACAGTAAGCCCTCATTCGCGAAAGCTATTGCAACGCGCGCTATTGAACCGCTGTATGCGCTTTTTATAAAGTTTACTGCTGTAGCGATAAAGCTGTCCCCCGACAATTCTCGGGGGAGTAGCAGGCTCTGCCAGACAACACCCGTCTTGCTGAAAGATCTCCCCCTTTGACACATCCTGCTAGAACATTCCTGCTACATTGTTAACCATTTATTTTATTCCAGCGCTTTATAAATGCGCGTTGAAACAGCGCTCGTAAAATGCGGGGTATGTGTACGGAGCCAGGGCCCGCTCAAATCGAGCTCGTACGGCCGAGTAGAGTAATGATATTTTGTATGCTACTGGAGTACCAGTAAACGATTATTTCGCGACATAATAATAATACACTTTATTGTACACCAAAAAATCAATACAAGAAACAAATTAAATACAAAAACAGTACAAATGGCGGTCTTATCGCTTAAAGCAATTTCTTCCAGACAACCGATATAATCGACTCGCGCCTTGTACGAGTTTAATTAGTCATATCGAATAAGGGCCAAGGACTGTATTTAATCGTGGCGTAGTGAAGTGAAATAGATCGAGTGTTCTTTTTGTTACAGCTACACGTTACGAAACGTAGCGCGATGTTGGACGTATGAGACCTCATTACTCGTAGATGAAAATATATCTAACGAGTTGCCTTATACGGAATACTTGGAGTTCTTTGCGCCAGATTTCCAGTTACATCCAGAAATTAACAGGTAGGTGGTAAATATTGTATTTGTTTAAACTAACATATTTAAGTAAATATTGTATCTTAAACTATCTATGATATACAGAGTAGTAGAAAATTACTACTACCTACTTTAATAATATTAGTCGAAATATACCCATCCTATATTTCCCAAGTTGGGGTTGCAGAAGTGTACTATGTACACTTTTATTTCGCCGACTATGTAAGGTCCTAATGCAATATGGGCCGAGTCAACATATCCACCACAATTCCCGGTCTGAACACCTACTAAGAATTTCTCCGATAGAAAAAACCTCTAAATCACCTGAAATTATAACCCAGGATCGCATCATACCAACTCAGTCAATAATTACATATTTTTATCAAATTGAAGTTATAGTCAGTGTTAGGCATTGTTCAATTATTTTTTTAATTGTAGGATAAATTAAAATTTCACTGGCAAATATATTAATTCCTCTAAGGTACTCCAGAATAACAATGACTCTTGGACGTCAAATCTCGTGACCATGGGTGCTGTAGAGCCATAGAGGGAGCATTTACAAGATTATATATTTGCACTGCTTACACTTATGACATGTCAGTGATAAGAAAGGGGACAAATCTATCATTACCAGTTACACGCTTGTACATTTTTTTTTATATTAATGGCATTAATGGCATATGCCATTAATGTCAAAAAAATGTACAAATGTGTAACTGGTAATGATGACACAAGTATGGTCTACCATACTTCTGTTTTCCCATAGATGTAATATTAGTACTTTCCCATATAATGGCGAAAGCTTTATCGATGAAATCATTTTACAAAATATCGCTGTATCTCATAGTGCCTATTATAGATGCGTAACGTACTTTAGTTTTGTAGTAATCAATAATAGTAATTCTATCTAGCTATTGACAATCTAAAGAATCTTGACATTTACTAAAACAAGCTTTTATAGCAAACACACAACGGAGACCGACAAGTACTATGGCACTCGTAAAGATAAATGTAACGAGCCCCAACACGTCAGGGTTATGTTGAGTAGTTCTTTTGGTCACCCTTCGCATCCATTATGAGACGCTGGACACCATCCGGGTCTACAGAACTCGTCAAGACGGAAATCTAATGAACCCAAACACGGCGGGGTTATGTTGAGAAGTTGGGTAGTTTCATTGGCCACCTTCGGACTCATTCATCAAACCAGCTCCATGGTACCATATTATTGCATTGTCATCGGACTTACATACTTATGCCAAAGTTTAGCTTAATCGGATACCCGCAAGTGCTTGAAAAATGAATCACAAGATTTGAACCGGAAAGACAGACACACATACAGATAGACATACGAACATTGTAAGTTAAATAAAAGCTTGTAAAAATAAAATTGAACATTTCATAATGTTTTTATTTATTTCAATATAAGCGCGATCAAAATATTTTAGAAAAAATCTATTGGAAGAAATATAATTAACTAGCTGACTCGGCGAACTTCGTACCGCCTAACAGTCAATGAATGTCATGTTACTTTTTGCTGTACTTATAATAGACAAGCTGTAACATAATAAACGCAAGACCTGAAAGTAGTTTGTTCTAAATCGGTAGCTGAATATGATTCCAACAATTTTGGAATCATATTCAAAATTGTTGGAATCATAAGTAGGAGGGAAGGAGTAAAACCAATTTTTTAATTTGCAAAAAATTGGTTTTACTCCTTCAGTGCGCTATAAAAAACTAAATTTGTTCTTGATTCATAGCAATAAGGTGATTTCAAATGCATTCCTAAAACGTATTTCTCAAAACGCACACATACTCGTACAAGTTTCATTGTTAATTGCGGTATAAAAGTGCTTAAAAAAGGGTAAAAACCTATAAATTTGGTTTCCGTTTTGGATTTATGAAGCAATTCCCTAATCGGGGTGTCATGAGTTCTTGCGTTTATTATGTTACACCTTGTATATAAAGAAAATAAAAATTCAAGTACTTCAATGGCGTGTCACATGGCGGCTTTGTACACATTCGACTGATATTAAATCGCTTGAAGTGTTTTCATCTGATAACTTTTTGGACAAAAAGTAAGAGTGGGATGAGTTGATAAAAGCAAAAAGCAATTTATTTTAAATGCCACCATCTCGATCCGCGTAGATTTTCCTTCGCGGGTCCAGTTCTGGAAATTATTAGAATTGTTTCAATAATATGAAGTTTAACCAACTGACCCGCATAGTTCGAGATTTGTAGAGTAAGATAATGTAGTCATTACATTACCCAACACTTTCACCCTGGCAGTATGCTTTTGTTTCCAGTACTAACAATGCCAACAGCAAGCAATACTTGGAGGCGATCACTAAGCACGTGTACGATAACCTCAAAATGTGTCAACACTCGCCAGCCGTTCAGATGACGCATGTACCAGGTATTATTTTTTTAATATCCTTTGACCTGGGGCTTACTACAACTTCTTTAACATTATTCTAATCTTATTGTGTTGTGAGACTTGAATATACTTTGTGTGTGTGTGTGAATGATCTTTACAGCTCCACCGGACAAGAGGGCGAGCGTGTAACCACTACGCTGGAGCCAGAAAGGGCAAGGGGGCAACTAGTTCAAAGGTGCCTTGGCTTGGGCAGTCGCTATGGGGGAGGGCGTATACTAGGTGTCTCGCCGTGGTGCTCTGCACTGACCGGCGGGCAAGGGATTCTTCCACCTCGCCGGCGAGGTCGGTGTCTGATCCTGTTAGCGGTATCTGTATCCGAAAGAAGGGATGTAAGGGCAACGGGAGAGTCGGTGAGAATATGCCCGAGACGGCGGTAGCAGCTGATAAGAGGGGAGTTAGGTTGGTAGTCGGCGGTGGCTACGATTAGTGGATTTCTATGATTGGACGCGTTCGCGAAATATCGGGTTGTCGCCTTTTTAATCAAGGCGCGAGTAGGTTCGAGACTGAAATCGGAATGGAGATCGACATTCCGTATGAACCACGGGGCTCCGATAGCTTTGCAGAGGAAATGGGATTGAACCGTTTGGAGTCTATCTATGTGAGAGCGGGCGGCGTGCCCGAACACCTCACAAGCGTACGTCATGATGGGCCGTATACAAGTTTTGTAAAGTGTCACCTTATTCCTAAGAGACATTTTACTCGCTTGCAGATCATCGGGTAGACGACCGAGCACAAAGGCTGCTCGGTTACGGATTCGCTTGATGTGCGGTCCGAGGGTCATGGTATTGTTTAGGGGCCCCAAGATATTTGACCTATTTGACCTAGGGAATAGGTAGGTCGAACATGGCCACTTGACCGAGATTACTTCTGGGGTGGCACAGGGGAGGGCGCGGGGTGGCACCTTTGTAGATGAACACCGCAGCACTCTTGCCCGGGTTCACCTCAATGCGCCACTTCCTGAATTAATCACCTAGGGTGTTGGCAGCTGCCTGGAGGTTTCTGGTAATGAAACCCTTATTCCTATGCGTGACATAGAGAGCGGTATCACCCGCGAATAGGGCTAGATGCACCTTACTCAAACGAGGAAGTGGGGAGAGAGCTGAGCCTTATGGGACACCAGCTTGTATGGAGTGGGGGGACTTGAATATACGTAGGTTGCAGCTCCATCTGTTTTCACGACAAAGTAAGATGTCCATTGTATGAGCTAATCAATAATGTTAATCAATAGTGTTATATATGATATTTATAGTATTATTAATTATGAACCAATAAGTTTAATTTAATTAACGTTGGCGTGTTCAAACGTACCACATTAATTTGTGCGTGTGTTTATGCCTGTGTGTGTGTGTAAAAGTGTGCTTCAGTGATTGGGGGACATTTATTATAGCTTCATCTGTCAAGCTGCTAACTGTTACATAATCTGTACAATAATTGAATAATGGCATGATGCCATGGCCCCATATAGTACAGGGAACCTTGTGGTTCTGGGACTTTATGGATAAAGATAATTATTAAATGATAAAAAAAATTATGAAGCACTTTTATGTATCGTTAGTTCATGATTTTTAAGATACCGTGTATCGTAATAACTTTCTATAAAACGAAAGCTGCCGTTAACTACTATCGGCATCTTTCTCCTTTGAATCTCTACCCTAGTATGATTGTCAATCGTCACAGCAAGTAACCGATGACTCTCATATTCTTTCTGCAGGCGATTTCTTCCCGGACGAGATCAAAATAAAAGAAGAACCAGATCCAGACGTCAGGATCAATCAAGAGGAGGCGGATAAAATCGTGGAGCCCAAGAATGAGTTCTACGAAGATGAGAAGGACAATGATAAGGAAGCGGTGCCTGAAACGAAGGAACCATAGCATTCAAACGGCCTGACTGACCCGCTGGCCATTTGACACGAAAAGGGTTACAAGAGATATAGAAAAAAGTTTTTGTGACGCGAGTTAGAGTTTTGAATGGACGGTGACGCCATTTTGTGTAGATTCCCGCGCTTTCAACTTTCTTAATGATGCCAGTTTTGTTCGGCTGTGAATGTGGAATGAAGACACGATGGTCTTGTGTCAAAGTTTTTTAATCAAGTTTTATTGTGCAATGGAAAGATTGTGGACAATATCTCTATCGTTATATTGAAAATAGCCGTACTTATTTTTTTACGTAAGCTGGATTTATTTAGATAAATTAAATTATATACATCGTCACGCCTATATTCCCCAAGCGGGGGTGGCAGAGGTGTACTAGTACACCCACGTTTCGCCGACGATGTTAGGTCCCATGTAATAGGGGGCGAGCCTATTGCCATATACCGGGCTCAATTTCAGACTCCGGACTCGTACTGGGAAGTTTTCGTTAGAAAAACTACACTTGTCCGACCTAGGATTTGAACCCAGGACCTCGTGATCACAAAGCGATGCGCTTTGCCACTAGACCAACGAGGCAGTCAATAATAAATAAATGAAATGTATGGATAGTTAGAGAAGAATGAGTTTATTGTAAGATGTTTTTGGAATAATACAAGCTATTTGAAAATTTCATGTTTGGTAATTTGGTACTCTGTAATCATGCTTGAATTTTTTTGTTGATGTGGAAACAAGATGATATTAAATTATGTATTTATAAGAAATTTGCATAGTTTAAGTTATAGCTGTTAAGGTGTGCACGTATTATTATGTTGTACCTACTCTAATCTAGCCAAGTTGCTTGTTGCTCTATAATTTCTGATTTATCGCATTATGTTTTTTTGAATGATTTGTCGCGGGAGCAGACTGAAGATCGTCGGAAGACCGATTTTCGCTCCTGTAATTTATTGGTCTAGTTCTGATGTAAGAAAATCAATATGATTGTCAATTTAGTATACGGTCGTAAAAGGATATTTTGGCCCACGGCCAAAATCGGAACTAACGCTGTCGTTAAGTGAAATGTCACTATATGACACGCAGAGTTGCCGAAACTTGGGTAAATTTCACCGCAAACTGTGAAATTTACCCAAGTTTTTTTTAAATGAGTAACTGTGCAGACCCACCTGTTGAAATATCTTCTTCGAATAGGAAAAATTTTCTAAATGTTAACCATGGATTTTTTACAATGGATTGAGTACTGTCAAAATATTGCTAAAGAAAATTAAACTGTTACTCACAGACACAACATTGAATGTTCTATGATTTAAACAACTCGAGAAACCATGATAAGTGAGAGCAATAACCTGGAGCACGGTGTCATGCTCGCACCCATTACGATGCAGTACGGTGGCCATAAGGTAGACTTATACGGACTATACCTATTTATTATAAGATTTAAATACGCTCTGTACGCCATTTATTACCGAGTTCAAAGCGAACAAGGTTGGTCTTTATATACAGGATTGATTAAGATGGAGCAGTAAGGGCAGCTACCTCAACCGTTGTAGATACAGAAAAACGGCCCTGGAAGACTATTTTAAATGTTTGTGATATTTGGAGCTGAATTTACAGATTCTAAAAAAAATGAGGCAAGGCAAGAAAATGGACAATTTAATCAAAAACTTGGACTACTACTCATTTAAGATATGGCATATGCGTAGAAAGAAAGAATTACGGCAATAAAGTGCTCGAGAATTATATGTTAACAAGTCCATAATCGTACTAATGTTTGGTCACCCTACTTAGAAAGAGACGTAGGTCTCTAAGTGAGTACCCTTGTCATCTCGTTTTTTTCGCAGAGTGCTCAATCCATTGTAATATATCCATGTTAACCCAAATTTTACACCAATGCCGTCCATGGGTCAAAACATCCTTGTAGCACTATAGTCGTGTTAATATATCCTCGGACAAATTGACGTTTAGTGTTGTTAGGATTTGAACTTATTAAATAGTCATGTACCACAATTTATGTTTTGTCGATAATACAAATCAAAATTAATCTCATACAACTAAAACATATTTTTAATTAGTTTTTAATGTAAAGACATATTATGTTAAAACGATATCGATACCAATTTATATAGAATTTGTACTACTTAAAAAATCTTGAGTAGAATCGTTATTTCCAAATTTATCTACTATCTATTTTCAAATGCAATCTCAATTTAATAAAAAAAAAAAATATTTTTAACATAATATGTCGGTTGATTTAGTTGTTAGCTCTACAGTAGTCTTATTAAGTTGGCAACATTTTATGTTTCGCCATTTGCACCTTTGAACGAGTTTAGCAATCCTTCAATAAGGGCCAGTGTACATTAAAAGAACTCCTTAGCATTCTCGAGCAGTTTCCTATTGATATTATAATATCCGAATTAATTGGGAATAGTATGAGATATAAATTATTCCAGTGGACAGCGGCATGTAACTACAAATAAATTACAACTTTATTTGAATCGGATATAGTCGATATTTAACTATCAGTGGGGAAAAGTAGATATCGTTACTTCTTATTACATAGCTACTATTTATTTATATCATTACACCAGATCCCTTGCAGGGCAGGCAGAGTACATAGCTACTAAACATATGTAATTTTAATTAGTTTATAATTTTTTTTATATCTCTAAAACGGCGACGAATATCATGTTTAAAAAAGCCTATTCACTCGCTAGAGATATCTGAAACGAATTGTGATGTAAATAAACTGTAAAAAGTGATAAATAATATTTTTACTATGAGTTTTTTGGTTTTATTCAAGTGGCATTACACCATTCCCATATAAGTTTTGAAACGATTTAGTTATTCTATAGAGGATGGTTAAAAGGTTTATTAAGGGTTGCAATGCAAAGGTGATATCGTAAAAATGATTATATTTATTATCTAAATGATAAATATTACAATAAATATGTGAGAGTATGTGATACAAGGAAGAACTAATAGCTACCTAACTTCAAATCCAAATTGTTCTCACTAATATATTTATGTACATCGCTCGTTTCATCTGTAAAGTCTACCGTGAAATTCCGTAGGCTGGTACACATTTTAATTATTCTTCTTATAACTGGTTTCGATACTTCTAGAGTACAATCCAACCACAGGTAGTTTATATTCTGTAATCTTCCTTTTTCTAATAAATGGGTTAATATCTCATCAACATTAATTTTTGTTTGATATTTCAATATCAGTTTTTCCAAATTGCTTTCTGTGCAGTCAAGGAAAAACTTCAATATACGGTCTATATCAAAGTTTTCGTTACCTAGTGTCAAGTTTTTAAGTTCTGAAAAAAGGTTCTTCGGCTGTCGAAAATACTGAGGTATGGCTAAATATTTCGACTGAGTCATTATACAAAGAGAAGTAAGATTCGGACAACACCTTCCAATTGACAATACCGCATCCAAAGTCAAAGAATGTTCAATTTCCCAAAGGGAGAAATGTGTTAAAAAACTACCTTTAACCATTAACAGCTGCTGCATCGAATCTGTGTAGGAAAAAAATGAGAGATCCAACCGTTGTAATTGCAACTCGCTCATCGAGATTTGATTTAAGATAGCATCTTTATTATGCTCCGACAAATGCGTCACCGACAACTCGCTAAGGTATGGGCAAATTTTTATTAATTTTCTAATACCATCCGCCGAAGCGAAATGACAATTGATTTTTCTAAGACTCAAAGGTCCTATATCCATTACCGTACCGATTATAGTAGAACCAATATCGCAAGACTCAATCCGCAGCTCTTCTAAACGTGGAAGCTCACTTATCAACTGGATGATGCCTGCTTGGGACACGCACCGACCTACACGATTCGCTCTTTCGTTCCTTGGAGGATCCATTGCCAAGATCTTTAATTGTTTTAGTTTAGCGATTGAGCAAAGACCATCGTCAGAGACGTTTCTGATCAAAACATGGGCGTTGAATAGGGATTTGCAGATGTCTACTCTAGAGACAATGTTGATTTCCTCGAGCAAGGGACAACTGACGCTTATTACTTCGAGAATTTCGTCGGTGCAAATGAATTTTAGGTCGAGAACGACTAAACGGTTAAATTTTGAGAGGGTCTCGATCCAGAACCGTTGTGGTATGCTGTTATCGAGGTCGCATTTGCGGAAGACTGTCATGTTGGGGTGCGTTAGCACGTGAAGCTGAATACGAGGGTCGCCGCGGTAGTGGCAGCATGTTCGTTCTGAACAGAGGACATCAAATAACCTGCAAAAATAAATTCATATTAGTAACATGATTTATATTACAACTAAAAAGTTATTTTGGTAAACAGAAAGTCTTATTTCATGCGAAAGTAGTAACTTTTCTTACGATAGCTTTTTATGGTAATTTAAATCTATCTATCTATATCATCACGCCAGATCCCTTACGGGGTAGGCAGAGAGTACAGAGTTCCAACAGGTTCTTTCCTTACATACCTAATTAAAATTAAATGTAATTTAATTGTTCTATGTTGGTTAATTCCATTCATGATTGCAATTTTTTTAACCTTACTGATAGTATGTGTGCTGTGAGTCAAGAAAATAACATTACTCTCTTTTTGGTGCAGTTGAGTGAAATTTGATATATTTAGTTTATGGAATTTGTGACTTTCAGAACAACATAAATTGCAACAATACAATTTGCAATAGTCTCCTATGTATATGGTACATATAAGCTGAGGTGTTTATAGTGCTGTAGATGCACCATGATCGCGGTGTTCTCAGCGATCACAAAGGTGGAATTGCATCAAGATTGGTGATTTGGGCATTTTCATATTTGAGCACCTCTGTTGATCACCATGGCACAAGGCACCATTGTAGATCCCAGTTACCATTTAAAGTGGTAGCCTTTAAGCCAAGTTAGCCTTATAGGTGGCTTGATAAGATTCAACAGCACATAGTCCTTAACCTGCCTTCAACAATTCGCACTGGGTCCACTTCGTGGATGTGTGTGTGTGTGAGTGATGTACGCTGTTGGCCGCGAGGCCTTTACAGCTTCACCGGACTTAAGGGCGAGCGTGCAACCACTACGCTCGAGCCAGAAGGGCAAGGGGCGACATACTCGAGGGCGCCTTGAAGAGGCGCGCGCCCGCTCATTTTATAATATTGAGTTAAAACAATAATCAAGTTTTATTATTAGGTTTAAACTACTATCTAGCTGGGGGACGATACAGGACTGAATTTTAAATATTCTCTGCATTTCTATAATTGTGTTTACAAATCCACTGACAACTTGAAAGGTGAAAATATAGAAAAAATTGACAGTGTGTGTGTGTGTGTGTGTGTATTAATTTAGGCCTTTACAGCTTCACCGGACTTAAAGGCGAGCGTGCAACCACTACGCTCTAGCCAGCCAGAAGGGCAAGAGGCGACATACTCGACCTCGCCTCTTCGAGGCGCCCTCGGTTGGGACAGTCGCTGTAGGGGGACGGATGCACTACTCTAAGTGCACCGGTCAACCGCCGGCTATGGGAGGGGATCTACTACTAGTCGTCGCCCGTATTCTGAGCGGAAAGAAGGGATGACAAAGCATCGGGGGGTTGGTGAGAACATGTCGCGGCCGGCGGTGGCGGCAGGGGTCGGGGGAGAGATCGTAGTCGGCGGTGGCTACGATTAACGGATTCGCATGGGGAGATGCGTTCGCGAAGTGACGTGTTGACGCCTTTTTAATAAAGGCGCAAATAGGTTCGAGACCTAGATCGGAGTGGAGGTCGACATTCCGTACGAACCAGGGGGCTCCTACGGCTTTACGGAGGAAGCGGTTTTGAACCACTTGGAGTTTATCGATGTGAGAGGGGGCCGAATGCCCGAACACAACACACGCATAAGTCATTATGGGTCGAACGCAAGTTTTGTAAAGTGTCACCTTATTTCTAAGGGACATTTTACTCCGCTTGCAGATTAACGAATGGAGACGACCGAGCACAAAGGATGCTCGGTGACGGACCTGCTTGATGTGCGGGCCGAAGGACATAGTTTGACAGATTAAGACAACTAATGTAGCACTAACAACTAAATCAATCAACATATAAAAAAATTTATTGTATTAATTAAATTAAGGTTAAATTTTATGCAATGTGCATTCCAAAATAATTTTTTGAATAAAATATTATCATCTTGACATTAAAAACTAAATAAAAATAAGTTTTAGTTGTATAACATTATTTTTAATTTTATTTATATTATCAACATAAAAATAAATTTAGGTACATGATTATTTAAAAAGTGTCAAATTCTGACAACACTTAGACATCAATTTGTCTGTGGAAATATAAACATGATTCATATATCATCAGTTAACAATGGAGCCATAGATTATAATTGGAATTAGAATATTATATTCTAGTAATCTTATTTTTTCCAGATTATTGTAATCAGTTTGATTTGGAAACAAGAATTAACATTTAATTTTAGAACTACAATGACATAGGGGCATGGAAAGCAGCCAACAAATCGCAGTGATTTAGAATATGATAAATCTGGTTGGCTGTATGAAAACTCAATTTTGAGTGTGTGTGTGTGAATGATCTACGCTGTTGGCCTCGAGGTCTCTACAGCTAAGCACACCTTTGTACATAAAATATCCTAGGTAATGATTCATTGTGTATATATACAACAAAGAATAAATAAAATAAATAAATAAATCAATATGAATCGACTCTTTGTAAGCGCTCCTGCAGGGCTTATACAAAATAAATTATTTACGTTTGAATCGTTTTAACACTGCTAGACCTCATTATTATGACCAAGTTTGGCAGCATTCAGCTTGAGTGTGGTGTCAATCAATAATATAAATGAAATATTGACCTGTTTGCCGCTTAATGTGATAATAGTAAATCCAGGCTGGAATCCTACTGTGAAAGTTTATATTTATAGATGTTTGTTACTCAATCACAAAAAAAGGGCTGAATGGCTTTGGATGAAATTTGGCACAGTTTATTACCTGGATTAACACATAGGATACTTTTCATCCCAGAAAAATGTTAGGTTCCTGTCTAAATTCAACGCGGACGAAGTCGTGGGCAGAAACTAATAATAAATTTCAACTGTAGTTAGCCACGAACCTGACTGCATGGCTTCAGGTAAGAAAAAAAATAAAACAAACGGTAACTGTGGGAGGCCAGTACAAAAATGGGTTGATGATGTGGTTAAGAATGTAGGTAGGACCAAGATTGGCTCAAGATAGCAACCCTACTAATATTATAAATGTAAAAAGTTTGTATGTTTAGATTTTTGTTAAAGTATTTTTCACATTGGATGGGTAATTCAATGGTGTTAAAGCATAAAACCATAAGTATAGAAACAGGTCATTATTGCCATTGAATAAAGCATAATTTCGTATGGCAATTAGAACTGTCAATACCCATCCTATGTGAAAAATACTATACTTAATCACACATAAACGGCTGAATATGATTTATATATATATGCCCCTAAGGAATTGGTTTAGGAAGTGGCGTATTGAGGTGAACCCGGACAAGCGCTGCGGTGTTCTTCTCCAGAGGTGCCACCCCGCGCCACTCCCTGCGCCGCCCTAGAAGTAATCTCGGCCAAGTGACCATGTTCGCCCGACCCATTCCCTGGGTCAAAGAGGTCAAATATCTAGGGGTCACCCTAAACAGTACCATGTCCTTCGGCCCGCACATCAAGCGGGTCCGTCACCGAGCATCCTTTGTGCTCGGTTGTCTCCATTCGTTAATCTGCAAGCGGAGTAAAATGTCCCTTAGAAATAAGGTGTCACTTTACAAAACTTGCGTTCAACCCATCATGACTTATGCGTGTGTTGTGTTCGGGCATTCGGCCCCCTCTCACATTGATAAACTCCAAGTGGTTCAAAACCGCTTCCTCCGTAAAGCCGTAGGAGCCCCCTGGTTCGTACGGAACGTCGACCTCCACTCCGATCTAGGTCTCGAACCTATTCGCGCCTTTATTAAAAAAGCGTCAACACGTCACTTCGCGAACGCATCTACCCATGCGAATCCGTTAATCGTAGCCACCGCCGACTACGATCTCCCTCCCGACCCCTGCCGCCACCGCCGGCCGCGACATGTTCTCACCGATCCCCCCGATGCTTTCATCCCTTCTTTCCGCTCAGAATACGGGCGACGACGACGACGTAGTAGTACATCCCCTCCCATAGCCGGCGGGTGACCGGAGCACTTAGTAGTGCACCCGTCCCCCTACAGCGACTGTCCCAACTGAGGGCGCCCTCGGTTGGGACAGGCCCTCGAGTATGTCGCCTCTTGCCCTGCTGGCTGGCTAGAGCATAGTAGTTGCACGCTCGCCATTAAGTCCGGTGAAGCTGCAAAGGCCTCGCGGCCAACAGCGTACATCATTCACGCACACACAATGATTTATATAAAATTTGGCACACAGATTATCTGAATACTTTTTATCCGGTAAAAATAGGTTCCTGTCTAAAGTTAATGTTGAAAAAATCACAGGCAGAAGCTATTATGTGGCATAAGAGGAAGCTTATCCTCCACAGTGGGTGAAATAAGCTAGAAGTGAAGATAAAATGAAAATCTAAGATAGACTACTAAATCGAATTAACTTTCTTTGTTGCTTGTTGTTGATACAAATTGATTGGAACAAAGCAGAGTACACCAATATGATAAATTAACCAATTTCCAGTAAAATAAACTAATAAGGATTGTATTATTCCTTAGCCAAATATAGTTAGTGCGCATTTTTCTTCCTATTAGATAAAATTATGAGTATTTTATTGAATTACCTGGCTGGCAGCAGAGACATCAGATAGCATTTCAAAGAGAACGCCACCCTCTCACATTCGTGAAATTGATTCTCGGGGTAGCTCTTTTCAATAACATAACAAGCGGAGTTTAAAATGCCAATACAATTCTTAATACACAACTTAAATAAACTACACGGTTGCTTCGGAGGCGACATGGCGATGTCCTATCTCGTGAAATAGTGAATAAGAAAACTTCAAGTAGATATTTCGAGGAGCATTTAAAATTACTTATTACATTATAAAAACACTAGATACTTCCAATCTAATAAAAATATTATATTTTAATTATGCGACGAAATGTCGATCGATCTTTTTGACAACAAAAGAAAGAATGCCTGAATGGAATGGAAAATCGAAATCGAATTGAATACTCATATTCATTCAGTCAATTTACATTTTCCATTCAATTAGCAGGCGTTCGCACGAGCGCTATTTTTCAGCGCCGGAATAAAGCGTCAGAGGCAATAATTAAACGCTTGCAAAATGAGTGATCAAACGAGCGTTAAAAAATCAATTGAAAATGTTCATCGCACTGTGGGGATCTATCAATGAATTCCGCCAAGATGCTAGCAATAGCTGTTTGTGGACTAAGGAGACGATATAAATATGAATCTATGTAATATTTGTGAGAATTGGGACAATTAGGGATATTATAATAATTTTATTTATTATATTTAGACCCGTTTATGTTTATGTACTTACTATGAGAGATTTACAAACTATAATATGAGTAGTAACAGAGTAGCGAACTATGAGAGTGGAGGAAGCCAGAGAGGTCTTTAAGGAAAGAACATGTTGGAACTCTGTTCTCTCTGCCTACCCCATGAGTGATCTAGCGTACTGTTATAGACAGATAGTAAAGTAGATATGTCGATTGATTGTAAATCAATCAAGAATCATTGCACAAAAATCGATTCTCGATTGAATTTCAATTAATCAATTCGAAGATTACTCAATGTGCCTATTATATTTGTAATGAGCATCCCCTAAAATCACTAAAACGCCACTAAAACAATACCACATATTGATTTTAGACAAAAAGTCGTGTCCGCCATCTTACATTTTAACATTAACCACATATTCGTAATCAAAATACAAAAAAGGAACTAATCGTAAAAGCCTACATCAATCTTATTTTGTCTTTATGACTAAGATTATTCCAATCACCCGATAATTTCTTAGTACTAAATGTCTTTTCAACGATTCTGCTAACAATTTAACGTAAAATAGATACTTTGACCTACAAAAGTAAAATTATAGACTATATTATCCTCGATGGTCTAGCCCAGTGGCGACACAAGGATCTGGGTTCAAATCATAGGTCGGACTAAAAGTAGTTTTCTATCGGTAAATTTCCAGTACTCTCTGCCGCTATGATGGCCGCGCGCACTTTTTCAATGCTCGTGCGAACACATATACATACTCCATTCGTCACACCCGTTTAACGCTCAACGTCGAGCGTTGAAAATAGAACAAGCGCGATTAAAATCGGTCGCGGTAAAAAAGCGCTCACGTGTGAACTCATATACTGTTTTACATTTGTTTCATCTTGACGTTTTATTTAAGCGCTGCAAAAAAGCGCTTGTGCGAACACCCGGTTAATGTTGAGATTAGAGATGGTCGATTAAAAATAAAATTATATTAAAGATCTACTTATTTATGACGCTATAATAATATAATTACATAATAGCGTAATATATAATTTATTACGCTAGTAATCATGATAATATTTATTTTAAGAATTTATAGTCATATGCTTATTTAATTAGAAAGAACACGCAAAATTTTCATTCGTTAAAAACCACCATTTACTTTTTTTTTTTGTTTAGTACTAGCGCCATCTGTATTCCAGATTCTATAATATAATAAACGACACCTTCTTATTATTATTATTCGTATTAATTAATACACATTCCCGAGATAGGTGTCCCCAGTTGTCGACCTTACTTAATACATCGACCTTAATCCGGCACGGTTAATTTGAGATGACCGTTAGTGGCATTTCAATTTTCGTGTATCTCTGTGCTTTCAAAGGTTTGTTCCGGTTACTACTTCATTTAGTAGACCACTTTGGAAGCCTTATCGGTGGCTTGATAAGTTCTAACCTTGAAGCAGTTCCAACAGCAGGTGGCCACAATCAATCTGCATTGGGCCCGAATGGTAAAATATGACCTCTGTCACCTCGATTTGTGAGAGGCCCTTGCCGAAGCTTTGCGAAAGTATAGGCTGATTGTAGGGAATTAAGTGAAATTGACTAAAGCACTTAGGTATGTCTTTATTTAATTTGGAGAACATTTCATTTATTTAGCTAGAAAGTTGTATCAATTGAAATTGCAAAGTGTGTGTGTGTGCGAATGGGCTTGGGCAGTCGCTATGGGGGAGGGCGTATACTAGGTGTCACACCGTGGTGCTCTGCACCGGCCGGCGGGATTCTTCGACCTCGTCGGCGAGGTCAGTGTCTGATCCTGTGTGCGGTATCTGTATCCGAAAGAAGGAATGTAAGGGCATCGGGAGGGTAGTAAAATCATACATACGCAATTTTGTTTTTAATATTATATTTTAACTTTTTTATTTTATGCCTATTTAAACCTCATAAGGTTACCCCTAGAGCTAATATAAGGATGCAACGATGTTGATATTACTATACCGATATGAATTACGTATGTACCTAACCTAATTAGGTAATATTTTATTAGACAAAAACTGAAAAATATAGCGAAAATCAATGTAATAAACAAAAATAAAACACAAAAAACACACCGTCACGCCTATATTCCACAAGCGGGGGTGGCAGAGGCGTCCTGTGTACTTCCACTTTTCGCTGACGATGTTAGGTCTCATGTTTTAGGGGGCGAAACTATTGCCATATACCGGGCACAATTCCGGACTCCAGACTGATACTGGGAATTTTTCGATAGAAAAACTACCTTTGTCCGACGCATTTTTCGCTACTAGTCCAACGAGGCAGACTACTGCAAAAATTAGTTAAATAGCAGTATTTTAAGGAAAGAAGGAATTTGTTAATATAATTTATATTTTTCAGCTTTTATGTCTGTACATTCGTATCGGAATGTATACCTTAAACTGTGGTTTCTGTTATCAGCATCGCTGCATCCCTACTAGTAATTCATAATTCATTAAAAATAACATTCATTCGTCACATTGGACTACTATCTCACTAGAGTTTTTTTCAGTTTGCGAGTTTATATTATGAGATACATTCTTTGTCAACTAGTACCAATTTATTTACCATAGAGCAATGGTAGGTACCTAGAGATAAGGTAATTTTATTTAAAAAAAAAAATTAAGGCAATCTTTAATGCAGCCAGGGAATGGTAATTCAATCGTCCAATCAAAATTAAATGACATTACAACATTTCCTGTCTATAGTCGTTGAGGGGTTCCTTGGTCTGGAGGCAATCCTGGGTGCAAGAGCCATGTCATGGTTGGAACTTAGAACGGGCTATCATAATTCGCCTATACAAAAATTCGTGCCTATGTTCTTCACCGTTGAGGAGTTCCCTCATCGGACGCAACCCTGTGCAGCAGCCAGATAAGGGTGCAATTTAAGACGACCGATCAATATTAAATGTGTATACAAAATTTCGCTGTTGACTGTTGAGGAATTTCTTCGTCTAGAGCCGAATCTGGGGTTAGGTCAGGGTCAGGTTCAGGTCATGTTATTATAAAACAGTATTGTCATCAGAACAGAACTAACATGTTAAATTTCAACTTCGAGGGATAAAGGGATATTGTTCTTATTTAGCTTACAAGATTTGACTTAAACCAAAAAACTAACAAACATTGAAAGGTAAATAAAGTAAAAATATGACGTTTCCCCCCGCCTAGTTCAGGATCAGCCATAGTCGCCATCTTGTGTGGGTAGATATATGGGCACGCGGCATCAAAATTGGTTGCGTCACAATGCAGAGTTTCTGGCAGGATATCTTCTTTACAGAGTAATTATTATTCTCAATATAAAAGAGCACACGATTACGCGGAACATAAGCGATTCGTCGGAAGCGTGGTGCGCTTGCCGTGGACGTCATAGATAATATACTAATACTGTAAGTGGACGTTCAATAAGAATTTAGTAAAACGTAGTGATTATATTCTCTTTGGAACTGAAGTCCAACATGGCTGTGCCGACCATTGACACGACGCTTCTTCAGAGTGACAGCTGTCAGTCTCGTTCCAACGTAACTCAAAAGATTTTAGTTGCGACAATACCCAAAAGAAGGCGCTAGCGATGCGCGGTCAAATAAATTAATTTCAAATAGATTTCACTCTGCCAGCGAGACTGGGCCCTTATTCGGTTTGACCAAACGCGGCGCGTTACGATACCTCGTGACTCCGTCAAATGATCGTGTAATGGACAAGGACCTTTTGGCTCGCGGCCAAAATCTAAACTAACGCTGTCAATAAGTAAAATGTCACTCCATGACAGTCGCAGCGTTGCCGTCTACTATGAAATTTACTCAAGTTCTTGTTTTAATTAGTAACGGTGCGGACCCACTTATTGAAATATCCCCTTGAAAGTAAGAAAATTTTACTAAATGGTAACGATAATTTCACTCCAACACTACCCTGTCAATATCATTCATGAGCCAAACTTCGATTGGTTATCGGTCTATACTTAAAGTAATATTGGCAACTATTTAGATCAAACACTATCAGAAAAAGAATAATAATGAACACAAAAAACTATAAAATTGTTTATTCGGTCTTTAGGCAAATATCGCTGTTACCATTTTGAAAGGACGTTTGTATTTGAATAGCTTATAGTTTGACTGCAACCTGATAGGTTTTCATAGAATGGCAGATGCAACTTGACCTGGCTAAATCAAAGTACCTAATTGGTATTATATGTAGGTAGTAGTAAGTGGTAATCATGTTGTGAACGTTGTATAGTGTTGTAAAAATGAGAGCTGAAGTCGAGCGTTTAGCGCTGAGTCGACGCTTTCGAGCGTTGAACCACGTAGAAGACGTGATCGTTTTAAGCGCCGACTCGAGCGTTTTTACAACACTAACGTTGTATCTCATAATACAAACTCTAAGCTAAGTTGAAATTATTATGTTGTAATTGGGCATGATTAAATAATTTATTTAATAATATTGATCTTGAAAGATTAATTTATCTCATAGCTTGTGCTACAGTACAACACAATGAAATTGGTATAATGTATAGGTTCTAAATTACAAAATTTATTTTATAATTGTACCCACTTACCTAACAAATCTGTAATTATTATTAATATGTTAAACATGAAATTCGGATTTTTATGGTTTGGTTTGAACCAGACTTTTTAATTGTAACGTTTTTTGAATAGAAATCAAAAATGGTTTTGTGGAAAATGTGCCAGACGGTCTTGCGATTGGTCTGATCAAAATACGAATTCCGAAGCAATTTGGATCGAATATAGTACAAGACCGATGTTTGTCTGCGTGTACCTAGATTAAAAAAAAGATTGCAAATTTCTAGATACATTTCTTCTTCTTCTTCTTTAAGTTATGGCTTCACACAAATTTTAAGTGTATTTTGCCAGTGTCCAGTGAGATATATAATCGTGTTTGTTTCAATTAATTCAACTTCACGATGAACTTGATGACTACGATGATAATGAAATTAATGAAGTACCCCACCCTGGATAGTAAAGCGGTGGATACTTTACATACCAATTGCGACGGCCGTTTTGAGGGAAGTCAAAAAGGCACGTTTTATCACTTTGTTACAATAACCTTCACTCATGCACATATAAGAACACATAATGGTTAATATTCCACCAACATTACACATTATAATTAGAAATAACACAAGTTTTGGAAATTAAAACAAATTGACAACATCACTCTTCGACTTCCCGCCAAAACCTCCCTAGATACATTTAATCGCAAAGCAAGGTTTATGAAAACCCTAACTTATGCAAGAGTATAATTAGATCAATGATTGATCTTACTGAAGAATAACGATGTTAGCTACCTCAGATCATATAATATGTTCCGAGTTAGCAACGAAATGTGTACGTCAGTGGATATGGAAGAGGCATATATTCTTTGTCGACCTGTATTGCAATCTTTGGGTAGATACGTATGTACAAACGCGTAATTTTTGGGGCGTAGCTTTTTTGTTTCAGCATTTAGCAAAAACTGTTTTTTCTATCTATCTATATCATCTCGCCAGATCCCTTGCAGGGTAGGCAGAGAGTACAATTCCAACTGGTTCTTTCCTTACAGGCCTCTCTGGCTTCCTCCACTCTCATAGTTCGTCTCATACACGCTCGCCGGATACGGAGACTCTTGACTTGCCCTTCAGATAAGACACGGTCTCTAAATACTGATTTAAGGGGAGGAGTTTGGTATTTAGTTGATATTCCTATATCATCCAATATTGTTATCTGAATCTCTGTATTATGTCTATATAACAGTTTTTCTAATTTACATTAATCCAATAAATGTTTAAATACTGCTTATTATTTACAATATTAGTGCCTATACTCTACGTTTTAATAATAGATACTTGTAAGTATTCCGAAAGTACTACTTACTATAGTTTTATATTTTTTGGCACTATTTATTTAAAACGTATAATTAAATTTAACAGATATTTTGTTATAACTACCTATCTACTTAGAAGATTCTATAAATTAATAGGATTTATTATTAAATCTTACTCAATACATAATGTTTTATTGTGCTATTTTTATAACATTTATAAGGAATAGTAATAAATCTAGAAATTGATATTTTTTAAGAAATGGAAATTAGACTTAAGGATCTAAGAGACAGAAAATCTGAGATCTGAGATCTTATCTACAACAAAAAATAATTTACTTAAAATATTTTATTTTGATACCTAATTTATTTCACTTATAGAATTTGCGATCTTAAATAATTTTATCAAGGAACTATTTTCATAAAACAATTATAATAATATTTATATATTTAATAGGACGATAAACGTTTCGTTCTTTGTGCACAATCAACACAACGATATTAAATGGCTAAAAATTAAACATCCAAACATTAAAGTTTAACTTCTAATAATATTACTAAATAGGGCTTAATTATCTACAATAGAATTCTAAATAGTTGGAAGAGTAACTACGATGAAGACAGATAAAGTAAATGACTACTGTTTTGCAACTATATGCCAACTTTAGCTTGACGTTTTTAATGTAAATTCGAATATACAGTGCACCAAGGATCTTTTGGTCTGTGGATCACATTGACAGTAATTCTCATTTCACACCAACACCCTCTGTGTTGGTGTGAAGTTAGGCTTATACTCTAAAGAATATTTCAACAAGTGAGAGTGACAGTGAGAACAACAACAAAAAGAACTTGGGTAAATTTCATAGTAAACGTTAACTCTGCGACTGTCATGTAGTGACATTTCACTTGATAACAGCGTTAATTCCGATTTTGGCTGGTGCCCAAAAGATCCTTGCGGGGCTGTATCTATTCCAAAGAACAAGTCTTTAGTCCTTGCTCTTTGATATAATCGCCCCTAAGAGAAACTGACGCACATGGAAAGGTGAACATATAGTTGAAAACCAGCCAGGCTAAGCACAAACTATTTCTTGTTATAGTAACGTTGTCTAAAAATCGTTCTGTCATTTTCATCTTTATTCAGTATATTTGTAGCGTAAAAAGTATGGCATATCAATTTCTATAGCGTTACGCTAATGTCAATCTTTTCGTGCTACACAACGCACGTTTTACTTACAATAATTAAGGTATTAATAAGAAAATTAAATAGTCAAAATCGTCGCAAAACACAATAATTACGATAATAAATTGATCGCTTTCTGCGATCGAATTAGGTTCATTCTCTCGTTCGTTACATTTATTTCTATTCTCTCTATCTCGATCTGTATTATTCTGTTCATTTTTACCCGCGTCACGAGCACATTGACCGATTTGTTCATTATTACCCGCACTACACTCTTTTTTATCATGACACTGATCGTATTTACCATTGCCTTTTTCTGTATTTTCCGCGTAGTTTTGAGCTATTCCTATCACATTTTTCCTTTCGTTTGGACCACTATTAAGATTAGAATCGTCGGGCTGGGTGAGCCCGTTTCGCCAGACGGATCAGAGTCTCTTATGTGAGTCGGTGCTGGCACTCTTAAGTGAGCCAAACCGCCGCACCTGTGACGTGGCCGGCCTTGTGCCGCGGTCTAGACTCGCTGCTCGTAAGATCAGACCTCTTGATTGGCGAAGAGATGAGTCTGGCGTTTCCTGCGAAATTATACACATTTATAAAGTAAGTTTTATGATTATTATACGAGAGTTTTTGGGTTCCAAGGACAATGCCGTCTAATGTAGGGCGCTTCGTACCAAATCTTAGTCATTGCGTCACAACCAAATGTCCTGTATTTTTTAGAGAATTTTAGGTACTTTCTATATTACTCAGTATTTTTTAAGATCTACTTCCGCAAGTCGTAGTTCTTATTAGACATGTGTCGATCTTTACTGATACGATATAGTGATATGAAACATGAACGAGAAATACCAGATTCGAAACAGTTTTACAGAAAAAAATGTCACATTTGTATCTGAATCTCGATCTCACATTCACTAAACTTATTATGAGGTTAGGATTAAAAGGACGCGGATCCTTCATATAAGCGAACTTTCTTTACTATATTATGAATGTTGCTCTTGCAGTAAGAGCACTACAAAGCAATCTATGCTACAAACAATCTCTGATGTGTATTTGTAGTGTAGCGACCTTTATGGTCACGACACAATTTATGGACCGATGTGATGTTTGTGACGGATGTCATTCCGCTAATAAATGATGCCACGGGGAAGGTTTTTTGCCGTAATGGCGACAAGAAGCCAATTTTTATAATTTACTGTTATACTCTATTACTACTTGACATTGGCGAAATACACTGTTAAAGTGTGCGGCCATTAATTAAAATAAGAAGAAGAAGCCAATTTTTATAATTTACTGTTATACTCTATTATTACTTGAGATTGGCGAAATACACTGATAATGTGTGGGCCATTAATTAAAATAAGAAGAAGATGCCACGGAAAACTGGGGTCTGATTTCTATCCTGAGGGAATATCACAGTGGCGACGAGTTTAATTACGTGTGTTTGGCGTGTTTAACGAAGTAATTACATACATAAAAATGTCGATCGGAAAATTTAATGAATTTGATGTATAGTCTGGTATGTGGTCATCATATTTTGATAGATTAGACATGTACTTTAAAGTGAATAAAGTGGTAGAAGATCTAAAGCTACCAACTTTGATTGCCAGCATGGGGGACCAGGGTTACGAATTACTAGTAAACTCATAACCACATACATAGGCATATTGATCAGTTAAGGCGTAGGGATACGAGTTTACTTGTGATCCCCACAATTCGTAATCGATCGCACGGGGTTGCACCGAGCGTGGATTCTCTGGCGGCTACAGAGGCCCAACCAGGGCAGGCGGAGTTAACGGACGCCCGCACGACGGGGCCGCGTCCGGAAACGGGGCTCGTAACGATTTCATTGCCCGAGGGGCGGCGACTTGAGCAACCGGAAGAGGAATACACGATGCCACCAGCCACGCCTGTACCGCCCCAGCCGCGACCCATTCGGAAGTGTAGGCTAAATAAGTTACCGAAATAGAGTTGGTTCCTGCTGGTCTCTCCCCCGAGTAGGGTTGTTCCCATTTTAGTGGGGAGGAGTGTAGTGTAGCGTTTTAGTGGGGAGGACTGTAGTGTAGCGACCTTTATGGTCACGACACGATTTATGGAACGATGTGATGTTTGTGACGAATGTCATTCCGCTAATAAATGATGCCACGGAAAACTAGGGTTTGATTTCTATCCTGAGGGAACATCACAGCATTAATAAGCAGATTATGTATGTATTATCATCATCATCATTTCAGCCTATACTTGTCCACTGCTGAACATAGGCCTCCCCAATCGCTTTCCAGCGTAACCGGTCCGATGCCACCTGCATCCAACGATTTCCTGCGATTTTCACAAGATCGTCGGTCCATCTGGCAGGCGGTCGTCCTACGCTGCGCTTGCCAATACGTGGTCTCCACTCTAGAATCTTTCTGCCCCAACGCCCGTCCAATCTTCGCGCTATGTGGCCAGCCCATTGCCACTTCAGCATGCTAATCCTGAGGGCTATGTCGGTGACCTTGGTTCTTCTACGAATCTCCTCATTCCTGATTCGATCACGTAGAGAAACGCCGAGCATAGCTCTTTCCATAGCTCGCTGAGCAACTTTGAGCTTTTTTATGAGACCTATTGTAAGAGACCACGTCTCTGATCCATATGTCATCACTGGTAACACACATTGACTAAAAACTTTAGTCTTTAGGCACTGAGGTATTTTGGATGAGAAGATGTTGCGCAGTTTCCCGAACGCTGCCCAGCCGAGTTGGATTCGTCGATTGACCTCTCTCTCAAAGTTGGACCTACCTAACCGGACTGCCTGTCCCAGGTAAATGTATTCGTCGACAACTTCAAGAGTAGAGTTCCCAACGGTGAGTGCGGTGGGTACGACATGGACATTAAACATTATTTTTGTTTTGTCCATATTCATTTTAAGACCCACTTGTTGGGATACTCTATTGAGGTCACCGAGCATTCGTCCTAGATCTTCCAGCGACTCCGCCATGACCACAATGTCGTCGGCAAATCGAAGGTGAGTGATGTATTCGCCATTGATGTTGATGCCAAGTCCTTGCCATTCCAAGAGCTTGAAGGCGTCCTCTAAGGTGGCCGTAAACAGTTTCGGAGAAATGACGTCTCCCTGTCTTACTCCTCTTTTTATGGGGATCACCTTCGTGCACTGCCCCTGTACTCGGACTGACATGGTGGCGTTATTATACAAGCACTTCAACACTTCGATGTACCTATAGTCAATGCGGCATCGCTGGAGAGATCTAAGAACCGCCCAAGTCTCGATCGAATCAAAGGCTTTCTCATAGTCCACAAACGCCAAGCATAGTGGCCGATTATACTCCTCAGTCTTCTGTATAACCTGCCGCAGCGTATGTATGTGGTCTATGGTACTAAAACCTTTCCGGAAACCGGCTTGTTCGGGAGGCTGGAAGTCATCAAGCCTTCGTTCGAGACGATTCGTAATGACTCTCGTAAACAACTTATAAACATGGCTCAGCAGTGTGATGGGCCTATAGTTCTTCAATAAGGTGTTATCACCTTTCTTGAAAAACAGCACCACCACACCCCTGTTCCATGCTTCCGGCGTTTTCCCTTCTAGCAAGACGGAATTAAATAGCCTCTGAAGGACTTTAAGTACCGGCGATCCGCCCGCCTTCAGAAGTTCTGCAGTAATTCCGTCTTCACCCGGCGCTTTGTTGTTTTTAAGTTGTTTGAGAGCCATCCTAATTTCGCACAGGCTGATGTCCGGGATATCTTCAGTGCAGTGTCGGGTTAGCTTGGCTCTTGGGTCTTTTACCAAGTCAACGACAGGTTTAGCTACTGAGGTATATAACTTTCCATAGAACCTCTCTATCTCCCTGAGCACCTCTGACCTATTTGACGTTACGTTTCCGTCCTCCGTCTTCAGCTTCGTCAACTGGCTCTGCCCAATAGACGCGTCTCTTGCGAACACTTTAGAGCCCTTGTTCTGCTCTATGGTCTCCTCAATACGCCTTGCATTGAAGGACCGTAAGTCGTGTCGCAAGGACTTCAATATCTGTCCATTAAGCTGCCTATAGGACTTAGCATCATCGGAGGTTTGGAGCGTCATGGAACGTCGCTCAGCCATGAGGTTTCGGGTGTAGTAAGATAGTTTTTGAGGCCTATTTTTACGGTGGGTCTTAAAATACTTGGACCCGACCGTATGAACAGTCTCTACCAGCCTGTTGTTGATTTCGTCCACTGATGCGCTGCTGTCTAGCAATTCGAAGCGGTTTGACAATTCGAGTTGAAAGTTCTCGGGGTTTTGGATATATGCATGAGCAGGTCGGAGCGTAGACTTCATCAGACGCGATCTTTCCATTTTGACATTAATATTTAATGTGCCTCTGACCATTCGGTGATCACTGCCGGTTTTTACCCTATGAATCACGGAGACATCATTAAATATTTGTCGCTTGGTGCTCATGATGAAGTCTATCTCATTTTTTGTGGAACCATCAGGGCTCATCCAGGTCCATTTCCTATGAGGCGGCTTCTGGAAGAAAGAGTTCATCATAAAGAGTCCCTCTTTCTCCAGAAATTTGGCCAGCCTCTGACCCCTGGGGTTGCGCTGCCCATATCCAAATTGCCCCACTCTCAACTCATCATCGCCCCGTTTGCCCAGCCGCGTATTGAAGTCACCCATAACCACTGTAAAGTGTGTTTTGGAAGTATGTATGGCTCTACTAATGTCCTCATACATAACTTCGACGTCATCATCTGAGTATGCCGAGGTCGGTGCGTAGACCTGTATGACCTTCAGCGAATATCTTTTGGATATTCTGAGTATCAGGTACGCTACCCTGCTCGACACACTAGTAATGGACACAACGTTGTTTATGAGTGACTTGTGGACGATAAATCCGACACCACCTTGGGACTGCTGTTCGCCCTCCCGGTAGTAAAACAAGTTGCCGGATTTTAAGGTTATCGTGTCCTCGCCCTCTCTTCGGACCTCCGATAAACCAACAATACTCCACCGCAACTTGTTTAACTCTTCTTCCAGCTCAACTAGCTTCTCATCTGTCCTCAATGTGCGTGCGTTGTATGTCACCAGGGCCAATTTTCGGTTTTGGTGGTAGCCGAATCTCTGCCGGAGATTCTTAGCACCCCTTGTCCTGTCGTTACCATGGCTGCTATCGTGGCCAGGACGAACAGGACCGCCGGGGACTAGGGGCCTGGTTTTCCTACTTTCTTCCATAATTGGGGGTGTTTGCCATACTCGCCACGCTTGGCAGGCGGGTTGGCGAGCGCAGTTATTGGTCGTCGAAGTGTTAAGGGAACGCTGCTGCCCATTCCCTAGTTTTCCCTTAGTCGCCTTGTACGACACCCGATGGGATGAGATGGGTTGGTCCTATTCTAAGCCGGGAACCACGCGGCAACGTATGTATGTATGTATTAGGGTTTTGCCAATTTACGGCTCTAATTCGACATTAGCGCTATCTTTCGCTGTATGGATAGGCTTCTGGTATATGTCTTTGCTATTGGTATTACAGCTTTACGATTTTAAAATTGCCGACTTATATGAAGCTATAAAAAATATGCGTAATAATATGGAATAACTTCGTTGTGAAACAATTGGTACCGTCCTACCGCACTTGGCATTCTCCTTTAAACATTTTGAGTTTAAAGATAATTAATCTTCATGATTAAAATTTAGGCTTTTAAACTTAGTGAAAATAAGTTCAAAGCTTGTGTAAAACGAACACTTTGTAAGCAAGCTTATTATTCAATAGAAGATTATTTAAAAGATAAAAATGCTTGGATAGATGCTATTCCAGCTCCACTTGAGTCA
The DNA here is from genome assembly GCA_905147815.2 of Phalera bucephala. NCBI lineage: Eukaryota > Metazoa > Arthropoda > Insecta > Lepidoptera > Notodontidae > Phalera > Phalera bucephala. Next base: position 7,012,119 of record LR990629.1, on the reverse strand, counting down.
TAACAACCTATTCAACTGTTGTTAGTTAACATTACCTCTCTTCCTTCTATTAATTTAACACAATATGTACTTTTTTTGTAAATGAGGGAACCATGTAGCCATTCTCATAAATAGTATTATTCGCTTTTTTAACTTAGACTCACCTGATGACCAACCTACATTGTTCTCCCATACCCCACAACAGAATGTAGATGAAAAAGTTTGTAATTTCTTATTTTAAAAGAGTAACCGTGGAGTTTCTTGCCCTTCTTCTCCACAGGAATGACATTCCGAAGTGGCGGTAGAGTCTTTGTTACTTTTCTGACGATTCATAAATACTGTAATGGTTTACATGAATAAAAAATATTCTGATTCTGATTCTGATTCTGATTCTGAGGCAGTATTCCGTCCGTAAACTGAATTGATTGTTAAGCTATTCCATAATTATTAATGCTCATCAGAGTATACACAAAGTAAGTTATTTAACAACATCAACTCTACCGTAAGTTATTGTTACCGTTATCGAAATGTTGTTATAGTAATACGCGAGGAGTATCCTCGTGTATTCGCTAGAAGCGCTATAAATGTTGTGATTAGCAATTATGTGATAAAGCAAGATGACAATTTCTATAGTTTGGATAAAGGGAAGTAAAGATAGGAAATACAGCGCTGATCTAAAGATCATTCTCACCGACCTGATCACCTACTGATCCGATACGCAATTGCCTCGGTTCTCTGCTTGGTCTGATGTTTCCTTCCGTGAACGAAGTCTCCAGAGACTTCTGCGAGGCTTCGCTGATGGACTGAGACAGCAAGTGCGTGGTGGACGACGAGTTTGAGTCTTCCATGTTTGAGAATTCATCGGGACTGTCGTCTCTTTGGGGGGTGTCTGATTCCTGGAATTTATTAATACTTTTGACAATAATTATTTTATTTATAGGTATATTTTCTTCAGGCTTGTAGGGTAGGTAGATATCATTTGTCGTATTTATAAATAATAAATCAGCTTGTAAGTACTGTCCCAATGCTGGTTTCATCTCGCAAATCGGGGCGAGATTGAATGGGTCGAACTCCACTACGAAGACTCAGTGCGCATTGATGGAGGGGAGTTTGTGGGCATCTACTGTTAGATCTCGGCTTTACACGAACGGTCACTCATCTCAGACTGACCGAGTCGAACGCAGTTTAGCGTTGGTGATCCCTACAGACACCGCGGTACCGCAGTTAATATTAGTAATTAAGAAATTATCGTACATGGTTTGCACTTTTTGTACCTGCTCATTGAAATCTATAGTTATTAGTCTATCATCTCTGGCGTCGTTGGTCTCGTGGCAAAGCGCATCGCTTTGTGGTCACGAGGTCTTGGATTTAAGTCCCAAGTCGGACAAATGGAGTTTTATATCAAAAAACTTCCCAGTATGAGCCCGGAATCTGGAATTGTGCTCGGTATATGGTAATAGGTGCGCCCCCTATTATATAGGACCTAATCGACGGCGAAACGTGGGTATTCAGTACAGATCTGCTACTCTAAGTATGTTCGTAAAAACGGTCACCACGTCATTCGTAACTCATGAATACAAAAACTTGCCTCTTCCAATTCTCGTAATGTAGTAGGATAATGGTGTCTCCTTTCTTCTCTTTCTTTTTCTCGTTCTCTCTTTTCCAGTTCGTCAGCTAACATCATAACTTCCCAATCGCCTCCACTTCCCGGTAAAGCTGAAATCATACATGTTTGTGTGACCCACACATATTTATTTCGGTCTGGGTGTAAGTGTATGAGAATTTAATATTTCTGAATGCACCCGACTCCGGAATAATTCTTAGAGTGAGCTATGTTTTAAAAATTAAGTTATTTGTAAGTAGTGTCCGATCGAATCGCCAAAACCTTCGGCCTAAGCCGAAGCCGAAGCCGAATGTTTAATAACCCTAAGAAACATGGTTCATGATTAGCTAACTTTATAAAAAGTTATTTTGACTGTATTAACTGAACGAGATGGTTAAAATTATCTATAACTGTCAAAAAATAATAACACTGAAATAATATTATTTATAATATTTATTTACTTTTGTAAGTCGCAAATCGTAATAGATCGTTTAATTTCGGTGCTTGCTGGAAATATTCGGCTTAGGCCAAAACTTCGGCCCATTTTCGCCGAGGCCGAAGGATTCGTCGAAGGTGGTAATTTTGGCCGAAGGTGGCTGAAGCTTCGGTCGGACGCTATTGGTAGGGTATGATAAAAGCTAAAGTTTTGATGTTTGCATATTTATCACGGAATCGTGTTCTAATAGATAAATGGATTTGGATAATATCTAGCAGAATAGCTGGTCTCAATGTTATGGCATAGGATATAGTTAATTTCAAGGCTTACAAGCTTTCTAATTTGAATACCTACAAGAAGCATATTTGAATTCAAGATGCTGAACACAAACGTGGTAAAAAATAGTCAACTACAACAAATAAAGTTAAAGATAATATACTAAAATATATCTCAATATCACAATGCTGGTCGTCATTGCGACCTTTAAGGGAGGCCTATATAGAAGACATTCAGCTGATAATACATGATGAATCTCAACTCGAAGTAATACCTCTGATAGGCGACATGCTGCCGTGACTACAACTGCTGGCCCGACCACGCCGTGAACTGTTCTCTACAAATTCTTCAAACATAGGGGTTCTAGGTATTGATTCCGAATCACTGCTTGATGACGTCGATGTTCTACAAAAAAATAGATGAAGTGTTGGAATTATAGATTTAGAAAAATATTTAAGTTGTGTTTGGGACACATTGAAACGTTTAAATCACACCGTTATGTATAGCTTGTTCCAGTGGTTAAGAGCGTAGGCCGCTCCGCTGATTAGATCGAGTAGGCGCTGGTTCGATTTCCGCATAGGACAGATCTTAATGTAACCCTTAAATGCATGTTTCGGTCTGGGTATTTGTAAATTTCATGTTTGTAAACGTGGCTATGACACAGGAATATTTTCTAATGTGGGGCACCGTTTTTAGTAAAAAAAAAAAAAGAAAAGGAAGACTAGGAGAGTTTTGGCGGGAAGTCGAAGAGTGATGTTGTCGATTTGTTTTAATTTCCAAAACTTGTGTTATTTCGACTAATAATGTGTAATGTTGGTGGAATATTAATCATTATTTCTTATATGTGCATGAGTGAAGGTAATTGTAACAAACTGATAAAACTCGCCTTTTCGACTTCCCTCAAAACGGCCGTCGCAATTGGTATGTAAAATATCCACCGCTTTACTATCCAGGGTGGGGGGTACTTCATTTATTTCATTATCATCGTTGTTATCAAGTTCATCGGGGAGTCGAATTAATTTAACAAACACGATTACATATCTCACTGGACACTGGCAAAATACACTTAAAATTAGTGTGAAACCATAACTTAAAGAAGAAAAAGAAGGAAGACTAATACTAACGTGTCGCTCCAACTATGGTCGCTGCCCATATCGAGAACAATTTCGTTGCAATTGCTCGCTGGCTTCTGCACGGGTCCGCGGTGGTAGCCAAACAATGAGCCCAAGCTGAATTTGCGATGCTGACGTTGCCGAACGTGCCCTGCAAATTGAAGCATGGAAGAATTAATTAACAGTTATTATTAACCTGGAAATATATTTTATACCCTAGCCTCTTTGTGAACCAATCTCTTCAGGAACTAATATATACTTATAAGGATAATGATGATGATAAATGCTTTTAACTCATGATTCATGGGTTTATAAGCATTTATTATGATAATTTATATCAAAAGGTTAAATTAATTAAAATGCTACATAAAACGCAATAAACTTACTCCTATCGTTTTTCCCAGTATGATGCATTCCGGTGTCTACGGACAAGGTTTTCTTGATTTTTGTCTTTGTGCTGTCCAAGTGTGTGCCGAAGAAATGGAATGGATGTATACCTCGCCTGCTGGTTCGTAGGCTGGATTGTTCTGGACTAAGGAGTGAACGGTCTTCTGAAGTTGTATGAGGAGATATGGGCCTATAATAAAAACTATATTGAGTACTATATTATGCCTGTATCTACAATAAAAAACCTATGTCCATAGTTATCAGCTTCCCTCTGAAGAAAAGATGGACCAAAATGCAAACCTTTGTGATGGCTGTTTTTAAAACTTTTAATTTTTTATATGAGACGAATTTTGTTCTCGTAACGGCTCAGACTGCGTGTGTGTGATATTGCACAATTGCAGTTGGCGCAACGTGTGGCGACTGATTCCAATGTGTTTATGTATAGACATTTCTCAGAACGAATTTTCTAGACCGAATAGATGAGTGGATGTATGTGCGCTCAATTATTAAGCCAAATAAAATAACACATCATGATAAGCTTACAATACTTATATGTTGAATTTTGAAACCGGTCGTTGATTATGCATTACCTAGTAAGATCCTGCATCTCCATGCTCTCTTGATCGCTTTGGTCCTCCCATGATTGTCTTTGCCTCAACTTAGCAGCGCGTTTACGCGAATACGTCCCTGCTTTCCCATCTAAATTCAGATCAAGTCTCTTCGATTTACTCACAGTCCATTCTTCCTTACTAGAGGACGTTTTGTCAGCACGACTTGATAATGATTCAGCAAGACATTGCAGTTCCGAATACGACAGTTTCGCTAAGTCTATTCCTTCAGTCATTTCGGTAAGTTTTTCTTCTGAAAAGTCTTCAACAGATAGCGTCTGCTGCGCGCTCGCTATGTCTTCTATTGTTTCCTTGTGTTTATCTTCTTCGTCAGCGCTTGCTGTCGGTGGAGAAGTGGCAAATACTGTGTCCAAGGAATCCCCTCTCTGGAATATTTGCATATTCAGTATGTAAGCGTATTGTATATTATGTGGTTGTTATAAAATTTCGCTATCCTACTAAGATTTTACCATAAATCCTTCTTCAGCACCGGAAGCGTCGTCACTTCCAGAACTTTCGTTTTTAGACGGTGGTTGACTCGTTATAATTTCTGGTTTTACCTCTGTGGGTAATTGTTCTGATTCACTAAGCTGAGTGGTAGGGCTGATCCCTGGTAATCCTACTTTTTCTAATTCTTGAATGCGTTTTTGTAGCTGACTGATTATTTCATCACGTTTACGGACTTCGTTTTCCAAGCTGTTAAATCTAAAACATGAAAAAATATTTTGGTATACTTGCGAGTAAAGCATACATCCAGAACAATTAAATAAACAATAAGTAGATACCTCTCTTGGAATTTTCCTTGCACTTCATGCAAGTGTCCCTGAATAACCTGTTTTATACCTAGAAGCACCTCCCCAAAATATTCTTGGTCTTCAAGGGAGCCTGTAACAGGAAACAAACCTTATTTGATCATATACTACTATTGTTTTAACGTCAATATTGTACTTTAATAGAATAGTGGTAATAATTACCTCTTAACAACTTTCTTTGATTGGCAACGGCTGAAATTAACGTAAGCTTTGGTTTCTCTGAAGGCACTTTTATTTCTTCAGGTCTTAATGATTTGAAGTCATACATAGGATCTATACTTTGCTGTAAATTACAGTCAGCTGTTATATTTAAACCAATGTCTTGGGCTACATTAGTTTCGGTTGGTCTGGCTATTTGATTACTAGGACACTCTGAAGTTGTTGTTTGAGTATCCGATATAGGAGAGGGAGGAGTTTGTTTAGTAGGGTCAGTATTTATTTCAGGCATTTGAAATATATCAGATTTAGCATCGGCTGGTGCACTAGCGGGAGGTGATGGTAATGTATGGCGATGGAATGTAACACTTTTGGAAAATTTTGAATGTCTCGCTGCATATCCTTCAATTGTTGGTGCGCGAATTAATTTTCTTAGCTCATTACTACGCTCAGGACTTTCAGCAGGCGTAACGTCTTCTGATAGTTTCTTTAAAATACTTTTCAGTGTTCGGCGTTCAAGGGTCTCATTGGATTCGTGACTACCAATAGAATCCGTTGATTTTCGTTTAAACTTCCTTTTATCCATTGTACTACCTTCAGAGTGACTTCTAGTTAATGTATCACAAAGCAAATCTTCCGATGAACTTGTGCAATCTAAGCTTGAACTGCGAATTTTAACTACTTTTTCTAGTTCAGCTAGTTTTTGCCTTTCATTTAAAATTTTTAATTTCTTTACAAATGGCAATCCACCATATTCTGGCGATAGGTCATCTATCGATCTATACTTCTTGACTCTTGGTAGTAACATCCCTGGCGTATTAACATCAATTGATTTGATTACATTAGTAAATTTTTTCTTTGGAGATAGAGTTAATAAATCTAATGATTTTTCTTGGACGGGTTCCAAAGGGCCTGTTAAGCAAATCTTAGGTTTATCTTTACCGTTATCACTATTAACTTCAATATTATTATTGTCTATTTTAACAAGCTCTGCTGTTGTAACTACAGGCACACTTATATTTACAGTTGCCTCTGTTTTACCTCCCTCTTTCACATCACTACTTATACTTTCAGATTCTTTTTTTTCTTCTATACTAGATTTGCTTTGACTTTTCGATTCTCCTAATATAGCTGCTTTCTTAAGTTTAGTCCAAGGCTTTTTACTTTTAGATTCTTCTTTACGCTCAGAGATTGGACTTATCTCAACTGAAGCTTTTTCTAATGACGGTGGTTTACTTTTTTCTGTTGAAGAATTACCTGCATCTTTTTGGCCACTTTGCAATAACTTTAATTTATCCCTAAACGTTGACCCTACTGCTTTAGCTGGTGATTTTATTTTACTAACTACTGAATGTGGTATTGAAATCAAATTACTTTCTGTTTTCGGTGTAGGTTCGACTACTGCTGCTGGTTTTTCGTTTATGTCTTTATGGAGTGGCTGGCAAACAGCAGTACCGTCACTTTGGACTTGTAAAATTTTATCTTTAAAACTAACTTTGGGTCGTGAGGTACCATCACTTGATCCGGAAGAATTTTTCCTAGATGTCTTAGTTGTGGGACTTTGAAGCTTTCCTGGCGAACTAGACTCTGAGCCTATTCTAATCGGACTTAAAGTTTTTATAGTGGGGCTTAGCGGGCTTTTGATAGAACTAGGGCTGATTGTGTCAGAACTAGATGGTTGGTTGCTTGTGGTCGGTGTCAGTTGATTCTTCTCTCTTTCTTCTTTGGCTTTTAATACTAGCAATCTTTGGAGGAGTGGCAGACCAGCGCCGATAATTTCAGGTTCAACATCTGGAGCAGAACTGGTTGAAGGTGTTGGTTGCGCAGTCAGTGACATAACAGACGATGTTGAATGCCTTTGTTTTGCTACTTTTTCTTCGCGATCCTGAAAAAGACTTTTTGATGAACAAAAATCTTATTACGTATTAGAGGCGTATGGAATAGTTGCAGTGTACCTGTTTTTCTTTAAGCAGCTTTAGTCGAGATAACAATGGTAGACCTGCTCCTATTGGTGAAATACATTTTTCTCCATCTTTGCTTCCTGATGTCGTTTCACCGTTATTGTCCTATTACAAATTCGTTAGTTAGAAGTTATGGGAAAATAGCATTATCTTAGTGTTGTTATTTTTACTTACCTCCTGATGGTGTGGCTGAGAGTCATCACTCTCGACATGTGGCATTCTTCTCAGGACCTTTCCTTCGGAGTTACTTCCCCGTTCGGCGCCGGCAACGGATTGGAGCTCCAGAGATTCTCCTGATCGACGTCCAGCTCGCGATCTACATCGGATTGCATTGCGGATACCCTAAAAAGCAAAGTAAATAACCGATTAAAGCCTAATCGGGCTCGCAAGATTTGGTCCTGGATTTAAGTTTCTGAATATCTTATTCGTTTTTCTGAAAAATGGCAACGAGGTTTTTCAAGGACAATCGCTTCCCCCATATTTTTAAGCTCCTTAAAACAGTTTTTTTAAATGACACGCACAAAGCAAAACCGATGAAAGTGTCCAACTTACACCTTTTAAACATAAATTTGTAGCAAGACTAAAACGGCGGAATATATCGAAATCGTTACGATTTGCATCTGCATTATTTCTCTCCATGACAACAATATTGTAAAACTCGCGTATTTTATAGTAACTTTGACAGGATAATTTGAGTGTCACTTTTACCTTGACGTCGCTTCGCAGCTTATGTACAATTCTTTTAGAGGTGCTGTCGTCTCCAGGCATTTTGTCTGGACTTATTTCACCTGAAATGGATTGTTCGCTTTAGTAACATCAAATTTGTTTAAGACCTGAATTGTCTTAAAACGTACAGACATTTTAAGACAATTCAGGTCTTAAACAAATTTGATAAGATATCATCATCTCTAAAAGCTTTTATTGAGGAATGTAAACTTAATTTTTAAGGCTCGATTATATGTACGACATTGAAGACATTCTAAAAATTTTATTGAAGTCTTCTTCACGTTGCCCACGCGAATCTAGTTCATTGAAAAACTTTTAATATAATTTTAAAACTATTAAAACAAAACGAAATAAGTTGCTTGAGCCCTATTAAGTACCTGTGCATAAAGTATAATGAGGTCATACTTTATTTTTGTATCTGTCTCTTTAAGTTAGATTATAACTTATCCAAATAAAAAGATAATGTTACATAGACAGATAATAAAAAACTGAAATAATAATATTTTTCGTGTTCACGGATTTTCACATAATCTACTCACTACTATACATCTGTGTGTCTTAATATATACCATCGTAAATAATGTGGCACTGGGGGCGATATGTTTTTAATAGCCTAATCTGTATCTAACTTATGGGTGAAGGCCTTGACTCCACATTGATTGATCCTAGGCCAGTAGTATTAAACTCTTTCCCGCAAAAGTGTCTTAGTCGTCACGCAACCTTTATCTCGATCGATCACGACGTCTGTGACCGTCTTTAGATGTTCATGCCGTGTCGATATTTATTTTCTTACCTTTGCAAGTCTAAAAGCCCAACATGTTCTGTCCAATCCCACTTCAACTTTAACGACAATATTAAAATACGAAAAATAAATGTTACTTACGATGTGCTGGAGCAAGTGAATGAGTTTGTATATCTTGGATGCGCCTTCAGTAAGGATGGGAAATACACCGCTGATATAGAGAGAAGAGTGAATGCAGGTAATAGAGTGAATGGTGCGATGGGAAGGCTACTTGGGAGCCGGCACTTAAGACAAAAGGCGCAGCTGGCCATGCATAACGGAGTGCTCGTCCCAACGCTGTTATATGGCAGTGAGAGTTGGGTATGTAAGAAGGAGAACGAAAGCAGGATAAATGCGGTCGAAATGCGATCTCTGCGGAAGATGTGCGGAGTCACGCTGACCGACCGTATTCGCAACAGCGTAGTAAGAAAGCGAGTAGGTATGAAAGATAGTATCGGTGTAAAGATGAGAAAGGGTATGCTCTGTTGGTTCGGGCATATAGAAAGGATGCCAGAAGAAAGAATGACAAAACAGATATACAATGCGAAAGTGGAAGGATGTAGGTGCCGGGGAAGACCTAGACTACCTTACCATGACCAAATAGACCGTGTCTTAGCTGAAGGGCAAGTCAAGAGTCTCCGTAACCGGCGAGTGTGTATGAGACGAACTATGAGAATGGAGGAAGCCAGAGAGGTATGTAAGGAAAGAACCTGTTGGAACTCTGTACTCTCTGCCTACCCCGCGAGGGAGCTGGCGTGATGATATAGATAGATAGATAGATAGACTTACCTTTCCCTTTCTGTCGGGACATATTCTTGGCTTCCTGCAATCGCTTCCTTCCAAGTGTTTGCAGTATATCCTGAGCTTCGGGATAGTCCTTCATCGCTGCCAATACGTCTTCACGAGACAGCGAGAAAAGCTCAGAGTACCCAACAGACCGAACATCTGCCGTTCGCCTAAAGTAATAAACGATGAAAGCGCTAGTTTAGGCTCAGCCTACTTGCACGGCAGTGAATAGGTAAGTGGTATGAAATCGGGCAGTGCGAGAATGTAAATACTAACATTCTTTATCTAGTTTCATGCCGACAAACCGATCAAAAAAAGACTTTATCAATCTTAAAATACAGTTCAAAATAGATCTAGAGTAGACGATACCGTTCAATCTATTTTCAGCAGGCAGTTGTTAATCACTTTATTAAGACCAAGCTAATTTTTATCTGACTAATAAAAAATTTGTTTCGGTCTGGGTGTTTTTGTATGCCAAATTCGTGTCTGTAAATAATAAACCCACGATACTTAAATACCTTCTAGCTTAGAGCAACGGCACATCAAAGAATCGTTTAATGTTTTCTTACTTATTAAGTCCGTCTAGATTTAATATCCCGATTTCTCCAAAGAAGTCGCCAGCTTTCATAGTGGTGAGGACTCTACCAGTCTCTGATATCACTTCTAGAATGCCGTCGGCTATTATGAACATTTCACGGGCCACTTCACCTGTAACAAGTAAATGTTTACTAGTACTAAAGGTAAGGACTCCGCATGAAGAGATTGACTTTAGTGTGAAGTTGTTAAGAAAGCGTTCTAACACGCTGTTTTATTTAATACATTTGCAGTGTGAAAAGGACGGTATTTTAACTCAATAGCGCTACGCTAACATCAATCTGTCTGTGCTAAGCCCTTCGATTAATGTTAGGGTGGAAATTTACTGAATAAAGATGAAAGTGATAGCGCGCTTTCCCTATAACGTTAGATACTATAATGTCAAATTGAGGTGCTTAGGTCGGATTTGATGGATTGAGCATAGCTTTGAGACGTTGGGAAAATGGTTTTTTTTTAAGCGTATCCCCACACTAGGATTTATTCCTGTGTCGTGGGTGCGTTTACAAACATGAAAATTCACAAACACAAATACCCAGACCGGAACAAATAATTGTGGATCACACAAAGATTTGTCCCGTGCGGGAATCCCGCGACTATTAGACACAGTGGGCGGAGCAGCTCAAGCTCTTAACCACTGCGCTAAATCGTCGTCAAAATTAGTCTATATTTGCTTTTAGGTCATGCCTCACTGACCTTTGCAGCAACTAGACCAAATTTCAGAAATAAGATTTCCCACCGGTTCGCGTATCTTCAAGTTCGTTCAAACTGGCATTAGATCGATTGAAGGATTACGAGAGAAGGAAACAATATGATTAATTATTTTCGTGGTGCTTGTAGATAATTCGCGTTGCTTGTAGATATATTGGTGAATACAATTTAAGACTACTTATTTGAGTCAATTTTACAAGCCATAGTGATACACGGTGCGGTCCGCGTTTTGTATGCGCGCGGTGGGTATGTTCGAATAAAAAAAATGTTCAATGTTGCAATCAAAATGTTACATTAACATGCTCGCCTTTAGCCACCCTCATATTTATTGTTCAGTCGGCAAAAATTGTGTACACGAATTACTAATTTTTCCACCAACAAACGAAAAACTCAAACCTTGGAATGATTGAATCCACTTTGATTTCCATTTCTTTTCTATCAAAAGAAATTGTATGGAATAGTTTTCGCTGTCACATAACCCGATTTTACGGCTTACCTTTCCGACAAATAGAATCTCCGGGAGTGAATATGTAAGCTTTCATCTTCAATACCAAGTCATGAAGGAACTCCGGCTGGCACTCTTGGAATATCGTCACCTGGTAAATTGAAAGTTATGTGTTAGTAGATACGGTTGAGTTTTGAGCATAATAAAATACTGCTTATTTCATATTATCGATCAAAATTTCTATAAGGTGCGAAGAAAATAACTCGATTGTAGTTCAAGATCTAGCATGACTGCATGAAAGCTTAAAAAGCATGCCAAATAGTTGGCTTTTGTCGTTAGACGTTAGTTCCTACCTTGGTCACATTGTACTGCAAACCTTCTTAGTGTTTGGGATTAGTATACGTAACATACTCATAAGCATCTGAATGACTAGAAATGGCGAAGTTTTTTATTTATTTAGGATAAAGAGAGCTTTAAACATTATATACAAAATTATAGGTATAAAATAAATATAGCTAATAATAGTGATCCACAAATAATCAGACAATATCCATTGCCAAGATATTCAATGACCATACATCCATTCTCACTAATTTTCTTAGCACCATATCGCCGAATGTAACAATAAAGTAACGCAGAAATGTGATTATTCTTGCCTTTTTAGTTGGGTCTCTGTTCCATTCGGCCGATGATAAGTGTGTCAATTTAAAGGCTTGGCTTGGATGGGGCGGTATGGGCGCTGTGACCCCAGCGCGACATGGGAAGTTGTGATGTACTGAACTATTCGGGAACCGCCCGCCGCACAGTTCGACGTGACGGCAATCGTCGCGTCCCGTCGGCACCGTGTGCCGTCGCACTCGACACGATTACAAATGAAGCAATGTGGGAACGAAACGTTGACAGGAGTGTGAGCACTGGTCCGTTCCATATAGAGATCCCGGAGCCCCTCCAAAGTGCTGAAGTCGGGCACCCTGAGGTTTTTAGACGGTTGGAATCTGACATGCCCCGCGAGCTTTCTTCGAGGCGCGCGGAAGTCCTATGCAGCACTTTCACCAGGTTAAAAAAGGGGTATGAGCGGAACGCTTATGCGTCATGCCATTTGGCCGCATGGCGCGTAGAGTTGCAAAACTATCTATAGTTTGACTATCGATCTGACCGGTAAAAAAAATTCAATGTCTATACTATTGATAAAATCGATTGTATCGATTCTATCAATAGTGCAGATTGGCCGATATTATTGATAGCAAACAAGACTACTAATTGTATAGATATTATTACTATTTTTCGAGGTTACGATAATAAAGATATTATCAGTTTCATCCTTGCTATGCTCTACTTGCGCGAGGCTGACAGTACCATTTCGCCACCGTCCCGCAGAGAAACCTTCATAGTTACCTTCTTAAGTACGCTCAAATTGACGTGCAAAGCCAGCTCCGTCTTCAGTTTATCGGGGAGCAGTCCTAACGCTGTATTGATGTCTCCCCCACCTTGTATCCGCCCCCGAGACCAGGAGTAATCGTACCATCTCAAAACACGACGCTTCATACCACCTGGCACCTGCGGAGTAAAACGTGCTAAAACTTTTTGTTGTCGAAAAGGAAAATGGAAATATCTAGACAATTGTGGTATTTCCGTAAGTAATTGATGATTATTTCATTGTATTATTGTTCTTCTAGGTTCGTTTTGTCCTTCGTTAGAAGAAAGTTGAAAACTTTTGAATTTCAAATAGACACTTTCTTTTGTTTGGCTATTTCTTAAACTGATTTTAGAGTTTCATTTGTAAATAAATAAGTTTCTTTCTAGCGGTAATAATCGAAGTTGAAAATTAAATAATGATCAGTAACTTGAAGAATCGGGAATTCAAGGTGTGCCTCAAATAAATATCGAGAGTAAGAGATTATTGTTAACGATAACTACATATGGTGATGATTTATACATATTACGTATATACGTAGCTTGAATTTATGTAAAATTAGTAGTAGTTGGGAATACCCACAGAAATACACAAATACGTACGGACCCATGGCCCAATGGCGTATTATTGTCATTATGTCTTCTTGGTAGTGAAAATATTTGAGCCACAATATCATTTTAATATTTTGTGACTTATTTAATTTAAGTCGCAAAATATTGTTTTTCCACATATATCAGACTAAAGATTAAAGGTCGTAGCACTATTCTTTCGGATTTTATATAGCTTTACGCTTTGTACCCTATGAGATGTGACGTAGATGTTTTTTACCATTAAGACGATGATATCCTAATTCACATGAGCCCCTTTTCAACGCACGTTTTCTGAAACCTAACACAAACGGACAGTTTTTCAAAGCGCTAACAGTGCTTTAAAATCTCTCGTTGAAAAAGCGTTCGTGCGAATGCGAGCTTAATATAAACTCATTTATAAAACCAACCTTAAGTGTATATCATTTTTAATTAAAAAAATACCTTATGATGCCGCATATAGGTTTTGGCTCCATCCAGAAGTCTTTCGAACTCCAATCTGTTGGCGTTTCTATTGGTGATCACATTGCCGACCTGCCCAACTATAGTGGCGAATATGAACACGCCTATCAAATAGCTCACTATAGTGAACACGTACCTGAAGAAAAGAGCCTTAATGTATTTGACGTTTGAGGTTATAAGCGTCATGTTAACCCGTGTGCATAGTTCCAAACAAATTTGTTTAGAACGTTTTATGGTGTAGGTGCAATAACTTTGTTCGCTTGTGTGTGCAGTAAACAAGTACAGTTTATAATATTCGTAACTTAGTAGTCTTGCACAAAAAGTTGTTGTCTCTCTCATACTGTAGCGATCTTCCTCATAAAGATATGTGGGAAGGTATTTAAGTTGCCGTATATAGAGAATGGGACTCTACATATGTGAGAGGGAATAGGTCGTATTCTACGACGTGATCCCAACGGATTTGTAGAGCCGGGCTTATAAATATCTGGTATTGGAACTTATCAAGCCGCCCATAAGGCCTCTAACTTGGCTTAACGGCTACCACATTAGGTAAGTTCCTACTTATTTTGGTACTCCGTATGGTAGTCTTTGGAGGTAGAAACGATAGCCAACGGTTTAGCGTGCAATTCAAAAACAGAGACACTGGAATAAGAAAATGAACCAAATCCCCCCCCCCCCCCCCCATCTCAGACTTCTAGCGTTTGACGCTGCTTAACCGAGATCGTTAAGAACACCGCGACCGCGATCCCCTCGTTCCTCGGTCATGCTACGAACTGAACAGATTTGTTTACGTAAATTACGGTACGGTAACTATAATGGAAATAAAAAAAAAACTCGTGAATGTGTATCAATGCTTAAAGATAATCTCAAGTGCCTGTAAAAATTTGACAATTTAAGTTTGTACCTACGCAAACTGTTTGTGTCGCTACAATAAATAAAAAAAATACAAATAAATATAAAAGTAACTTTATGTGTTCAAATTAAAACAAAGAACGAAAGTATAACTGTGCAAAGTTTTCGAACAGTTGCGTCAATACAAAACACCCCAAAGCTATATTAACGTACAAATAAGCGATACATTATGAAAATGGCGGTTACAATCAGTGAAGGCTGTTCGAAAACTTTCTATAGAACTCTTCGTATTCGATGAGTGATAAATAAAAGTAAGGAAATAAAAAATATACAGTTTGATGGATAACTAGACGATTATTTATGTCGTTGCCCGATGTTTGTCGCTCCGAGCGAACAGCCTCCAAATTTCTGCCGCCGCCATTTTTATTTTTATTACACTCCACACTGGCTGTTTTCCTCCGACAAAATGTTCAAGACAGTGTTTATGTCGAATTAACGATCGTGTAAACAAAAATACACTGTGTGTAATTTGAGTAACGTCGTAATTACAACGTCAATGTCATGTCAAATGTCAAAGAAAGAAAAGGCCATGAAATGGTAATTAAGACTTCCGAGAAAATAGTTGTGGCAACTCAAAATTAAGGGCTAAATATTGTTTGTAGTTTTCTAGCGCATTACATTACATTACATGTAATAGTTAAAATTTACTAATACCCACAAAATAATAAATTAGAGTTACATAAATATAGGTAAATATTTGTGCACTTGTGACTTGTGAAACTAAAGTGGGGACGTGGATATTACTGGAATAAAACGTGTGCTGAGCTTCGAAACCTCTTTCCGTGCAATAAAACGCAATCTTGAAAACGTTCAAATGTGCAATTCGCGACGCAATGATATTTTTATTAAAGTTTGTTCTAAAAAGCACTGTATTTTCATATGTCGTAGAAAAACAGAGTGTAGTTAAAACGAAGTTGAGGGTTACTTTGACCTCTTGGTAGGGTTAGTACTTAGCCTTTACCACACATTTGGATTATGAGTGTCAATGCCAACCTTTTAGGGTCCTAATTCTACTAACAAAATTCCACGAAAATCTTAAGCTGCTTAATGTGATTTAGTTGTTTTCGATTTAACTAGAATACATAAAAACCTAACTGCCGTAAATCGAATTAGTTTTATGCTAGTTTTTTTTTTTTTTACTAAAACAAAAATATGGGTACAGAAGGCCAGATCCACGGAAAGGGGCGCTAAGAAGGGAACACGGACGTAACTGCGTTCTTACGACGATCAAGGATAAAGTTGGTGGAGTGGTTCGACCGACTCGATCAGAGATCGTCGTAACCAGTGCTACCAACCTTGACGCGGGTAAATCTGTCTTACGAACTCTAAAAATCTGTTCTTTTCTCAATTTTAATTCGAGCAAAAAAAGAAAAAGTTAAGGTCCCGCTGCCTGCCATTCTAAATGGCGTGGAAGAACTGGGCCGTTATTCGCTATGGCCAAATAAACACGTAACGCGACGCGTTACGATAACACCGTGAAATGATCTTTATTGTACTACTTCGGTGGTAGGGCGCTAAAAAACGCCTGCCATACCTTTTGAATAGTTTGCAGGTAGCCATAAGGAGCGAGGCTAATACTATAAAAGTTTTTAATATGATACTAAAAGATCTCCTAAGTTTTTGCTGTATTTAATAATAGTGTCATAATATGAAGTTTGTATCTAGTATGTGTCTCAACTGCTCCCACCTCAGATTTGTAAGAAATTTGAAATTAATTTTCTTATATGATCTGAGGACCCCACAGTCAAACGGGTTGCACAGTTTTGTGGGGCTATGACTTAACATTGTGCGTTATGTTGGTTTTCTAAATAAACATCGTCACGTCTATATTCCCTAAGCGAGATTTGCAGAAGTGTATTGTGTACACCCAGTTTTTGCCGACGATGTTAGGTCCCCAGCGGGCGAGCCTATTGCCATATACTAGGCATAATTAATAAATCAATAATAATTGGTATTTCAGTGGCATACCGAATACCATAACACTATCATTTCTCGAAGATTTCGTAATGCGACGCGTTTGGTCATCGCGAATAAGGGCCCTGGTCGTAAACACGTGTTTATGAGTAGCCGACCTTCTGTACACATTTATTTTGTGGCATTGTTCTGTTAGTGTATCTTTTTGACGGACGATTTAGCGCAGTGGTTAAGAGCTTGAGCTGCTCCGCCCACTGTGTCTAATAGTCGCGGGTTCGATTCCCGCACGGGACAAATCTTTGTGTGATCCACAATTATTTGTTTCGGTCTGGGTATTTGTGTATGTGAATTTTCATGTTTGTAAACGCACCCACGACACAGGAGTAAATCCTAGTGTGGGGCTACGTTTTAAAAACAAAAAAAAAGAAAAAAAGAAAAAAAAAAAATCTATCGATCGATCGATATCGATGTGTGTAACACATCGTTACAATATCTTTCGTTCCACTCGGTGAAGTTGTAAAGGCCCTGCGGCCAACATCGTAGATCACTCTCACACACAAAAATAACTTTTCAAGCCAATGGGTCGGTGCAGTCGGTTTCTTAGCACCGACTAAAATATTTATTTTTATATGAAAATTTTATCCCCTATTTTTCCATCCTTAGGTATTTACTTGAAATTTAAATAGAACCAAACGGAAAGGCAAATAAATAATTTTCCAAATCGGTTCATAAACGACGGAGTTATAAGGTAACAAACATAAAATAATACAGTCGAATTGAGAACCTCTTCCTTTTTTGTGAAGTCTGTTAAAAAATATGTTTGTCCACCGATGTGTTGACGATAATTATCTTTAAAGTGTTATCTAATAAAAAAAATCGTCATAACAATGATTAAGCCGTGATGTGCGTTGTCTTATTAAAATCTCAGTTACCCATTCCGGTTAAAGTAACCTTCAATAATTCGTTTCACAAACCGCATTAAGTATTTAATAATATTTTATTTGGAAACCTGCGAATGGTCAGATCATCATCGGTATTTTAATGAGTTGGTAATAATTTAATGACGTCCATTTGTGGTATTTCATTGGGACTAAGTACAAATGTATGTGCTTATGAGATATAAAAATGTATTGCAGAATGTTAACATCAGTCTAAAAGGTTTGGTCAAATAGCCGATACGGAGCGATATGGAGCGCGACGGGAGCGCGACGGGAGCGCGACGGAAGCGTTGAACTACGTACGTTCGGACGTTTGCCGTCGCGCTGAGCGGGTCTGCGCTGTGTGGCGTGTCCCGTACATTTCAGTACGTTTCAACTCCCGTTGCGCTCTCAACGTGCTGCCACGGCTATGTGGCGAAACAATAAATATATAATTACACAGTTCGAGCGTGGATATAGAGTACTTACCTAAAGTTTAAAGTAATTATGTAAAGATCTTTCAGTTAGGTACATAAGGTGAATGGCAGAATGTATGTAACGTTCAAGGGTATAGTTTTGGTAAAGAGGTGGGCACACCATAATATTTGTTAAAAAAACATACAATAAAGTAGTTTTACTCATTTCGTTTCTTTTTGTAAATCATACGTCGCGCTGCACTAGACATGATTCTTAGGTCGTAAACGCAGAATAAAACATGATACAAAAACCAACACACCGATAACGAAGTGTCAGGCAAGTCATATAAAGATTTGTTTTGTGCGAAAATCGAACTGCGACTACTCGATCCACTAAGTCAAGTGGTAGAGCCGCAGATAGCCAAGCCAACTAAGTCGTCAATTTCCGAATCAAATGAACTACCTTTTACATAACTATACTATATGCACCTATATGTCGTCGACGATGTTAAGCCGGAATTTAATAATCGGACCCGAGTGCTAGAATCGGTCAGGGCCCCCAACTCAGCGTGTCTTAGTCGGTCAATTGGAAACCGAAGGGTGCCCGCTGGACTCTCGGCTCTGGTTTACCTTAATTGGCTGTCCAAAGAGGAGAGCTATATCGACGTAGGAAGTTAATGCGTTCCGACGTCGATTACTCCAGGGGTGGAAGTGTAAAAGGGTATGCCAAAGGGTATGCAGGGTTATGACCCCACTAGTAACTTTGGAGAAAATGTAGCACACCTCTCGACACCCCTAAGCCACTCATACTGGTGTTGCCCTCAGTTGTCTTAAGACGACCGTTTGAGATTCACCGCCGGCCACGGGTAGTGAGGTATCACTAATTATGACCGGTGTCCGTTCCCTTTGGAATAGTCCAGTTTTGTCCATCAAACCTCATTTATATAGCCCTTGTTTTATTTCCATAATTTATAATAGTCCTTGGACCTGCCGGAGTCAATTTACTGGTTATATTTCTTTATTTTCAGCAAGTGATCTCAGCAGGTGATTTATATAACATTTACTTCACGCAAAGGGCCTCTACGTGTCCCCATGTCCCCATGCAAATAGTTATCAATAATTTATTTTGACTATCTCCGATTATTGATCACTTGCTGAAAATAAAGAAACATACTCGCTACGTTTGGCAGGCAGGTTGGCGAGCGCAGTTTTTCGTTGGTCGTCGCAGGTCGTAGAAGTGTTAAGGGAACGCTGCTGCCCATTCCCTAGTTTACCCTTAATCGCCTTGTACGAAACCCGATGGGATGAGATGGGTTGGTCCTATTCTAAGCCGGAAACGCGCGCGCAAGCGCAGCGTGGGACGACCGCCTGCCAGATGGACCGACGCGACGATCTTGTAAAAATCGCAGGAAATCGTTAGATGCAGGTGGCATCGGACCGGTTACGCTGGAAAGCGATTGGGGCGGCCATGCTCAGCAGTGGACAAGTATAGGCTAAGATGATGATGATTTCCGATTATAGGTAGTGTTACATAGCACTTAATTAATGGTAGGTATATAAAAACATATAATTAAGTGTGGAGCTGCATCCATCTCCGCATCATCGGAGATTCCTACTTATCCACAAACCCACTCAGGATGGTATTGGAGCTGCCACAAATACGTTTAAGTAGGGACGCATCTCCTCATTATGGCGGCGATACCATCGACCGTTCTCTCTGTAAACATCCCCGACGCACTGCACCGCCAAGACCTTCCTAACAGTACTCTGAGTGCATTATTGTATTGTACACGCAGACGTATGCCCGCTGCGTGTAATTAAACCACAGGCTGCACGTGACAGAATGCTTTAAACAGTGCAATTTTAACTGGTCCACAGTTATTTGTTTCGGTCTGGGTTATTTTTAATGTGAATTTTCATGTTTGTAAATGAACCCACGACACCGGAACAAAAACTAGTACAGGATCATGATTTAAAAAAATAAGAACTGGTTTCGTACAACGTACAAAGCGAGCCAACATATTGCCACGGACATCCTATTGACATTATATTGGACACGATTTTAGACTTCCAATTGCTATTTGAGAATTCTCGATAGAAAAACCACATTTTATCCAACCCGGGATTTATACCCAGGACCTAGTGATCGCCACCCGCACTAAGCACAACTAAAACAACGAAGCAGTTAAAGTTGGCAATAGGCACGCCCCCTATTACATGGGACCTCACCTCGTCGGCGAAACGTGGGTGTACTCAGTACACCTCGCTTGGGGAATATAGGCGTGACGGTGTCCTAGTTAAAGTTATATTTTTCAATTAATTTACGTTTGTAGCGAAATATATCTTGTCTGCAACCTGACTCCCATTACGCGAAGATATTACATCAAAGACAAAATTAATTAGAAGCTTAATCTTAGTTGTGGCTTACACTCCATCGCTTCTACAACAAAGGTATAATTATTACAAAGGTATTTAACCATAGTTAATTTAGATTTATCGGAACTGATAATTTTCTTTGGACTGCTAAGCCAAACTTTCTTTTATACTACAAATCTAAGACTACGAAGTTTACCGCTGCTTCGCGCCGGCAAACTAATGTAAAAGATAATTTATGTTATTATATAGAGTATCAAGATAATTTATGTTATTTTATAGAGTCACTTCGTGAACATTTCTTCGGGAACGTGCACTTGTTGCGAACTTTTCTTTATGCGCATTCGTTTAAGAGTTTTTACGTTATAAATAAAGAGTGGTGATCGCGTACGAAATTTGCTGGTTACCGATGATAACTACTTGGTTTATGACATAATTTCATAAACTATCAGAAAGAAATTATCTACTAAAACAAGGCTAGAGTTTTTTAGAAAATAAAAACACTGGATCTAACTCAAATTCAAGAAAACAAGTGAACGCGACTCGGCTGCAATTCGAAATTCAAATGGAAACTGACGGGAAATTTAATCGAGCGTTTCGAATTCGTATTTGACGTAAAGGACCACAGAAAATGAATCACGCCAGAGACACGTTCATGGATTTCATGTTGATTACCAATTCTACGGCCAATAGAGATTGGCCAACATGGAGGTGTGTAGTTGCATACACGGAATAAAGAATAACTTACGTCGCATAGGTAAGACATAGATGTTGTACTTCGATAGTTTTTACTTTATTATAAAGATCATTTTAGATTCAAAAGAAAAACATGGGTTTAAATTTGTGAATTAGTTATCTCTTCAAAATGCTTCATTAAAATCCAGTGTAATATATATGGAGTCAAGACCGAATTATCGAGAGACTAAAATAGCAACCATATATATATATATTCTTTACATTTAATTAAATCCTTGTGCCAATTGCACAACGATTTGTCCCCAATTACTTCCAAGCATTCGTTCGTTCTACCAACTTTAGAGAAATATCGTCATTAATTCAAGCCCTGCTTTCTAACGAGGTGCAAAGAGGAAACACTAATGCTAGCTAGTGGGAAGAGTGGTTTGTTTTTATTCTTTGATTTCATTCTACGTACAGATAGGATTCGTGTCAGGAACAGGACGTAATCGAGGTAATTGCTTTGCCGATTAGATGTATCGACATTTTCTTGATTAGAATTTACATTCATAATACTTGCATTTAGTCCTATTTACGAGCTGTGGGTATGTAGCTGTACCTAATTTATTAGAATCAAGGTAAGATATGAATTATCAGTTTTTATATTATGTCAAATCTTCAATGAACAGTCAACCTCCATACATTTATGTGCTCATTTTTTCATATATAATTTATATGATCATAACAATAATAATTGAATATTTATCTAAATGCAAACAATCTGTTGTATTTTTGCGCTACTTCGCTTCCTCGCCATGTACTTCGATTGGATATCTAGGATGAATCTGTCAAGCTTTTTTTGTATGGAATTATTGAAAGATCACGTTGTATTTATTGTTTGGAGAACAGAGCAAAAAAATTATGTGGATACCATGGGCATAAAGCCCATGGTATCCACATATTTTTTTGCTTGCAGATGTCTTTTTTTATGGATTCCAAGTTAGCTATTATCTAGAAAGCTAGCAGAATGAGTATGTATGCTGAAATTCCGTTTTGTATCAAACTGAACATAAATTATAAAAAAACAAGGATCGTGAACTATCTGCTACCTATCAGTTAACTATAGAAAGTATCATTGGCTCGCCAATGCACATGTACAGATAGGATTCAAACTCAACAACACTCCCTCCACCTTCGCCCACCGGCTCCCGTTAACCGTCAGTAGTACCCACACACATACATGTCATACGAGACAGTGTTGCCATTACTGATTACATACACTACAAATTGTATAATTTTAAATAAATAAAAAAATATAATAAATAAAATTATACATATAGGCGCTGGAGTTGTATATATAGATACTTTGAATTTCGTGTCGACAAAACTATTTTCTAGTACGATGAGTTGTGAAATGAACTAATTTCCCGATCCCCGTTAAACATTGGTTGTCGCATTTGGTACGATGAAGCGATAGTCTAATGGCTACAAGTTTAATATTTAATCTACCATTAATTACGAAATAATGAATAGTAGAAAACATCTCGTATTCCTTGTAAACGAGTATATTTCCGATTGACGAGCATATTAGACTCTGAAGGAGTGGTCAGATACTACGGACGCTATCAAGTGCCAAACAAAACACGCCTGGTGGAAGAAAAGTTGCTAGGTATTCATGAGATTCAGGGTTTAAATGAAGGATGAAATGATTTGGTGAATTATATAAAATGTAACCCTACTTTTTTGATATTACCGACTTTACTAAACGTCATCCGCGAGAAATTGTGGTACAGATCATCGGTGTGTTTCTTCTAATTTTGTGCAAATAAAGGCGGCTGCATTACAGATTGCTGTGTTGTAGTCCGGTATGGACTAACTATTAAGTAGTAATTCAAAGGTCTTCACAAATTTTGTTCATGTTTTACTCGTAGATTGCGGAAGCTTGCGTAAACGCGTTAAATCCCCGTGACATAGCATGCCAGATCTTAAAACATTGTTTTGTGATTTTGAGATAACACCGTCACACCTATATTCACCAAGCGGGGGTGGCAGTGGTGTACTGTGTGCACCCACTTTTCGCCGATGATGTTAGGTCCCATGTAATATGGGGCGGGCCTATTGCCATATACCGGGCACAATTCCAGACTCCGTACTGACACTGGGAGTTTTTCGATAGAAAAACTACATTTGTTCGACCTAGGATTTGAACCCAGCTACTCGTGGTCGCAAAGCACATTATTCGCCACTAGACCAACGAGACAGATTATAATTTTATTTTTCATCTTTTGTGATAAGCGGATGATCGAGGGCGTTCCAATGCTGGCTCGAATTCGACCTCTGGTCTGTATACAAAAACATGGCCTTTGATGCTCTTCGAGTCACTAGACTCTAGGTCAACCACGAAATAATACAGCACAGACTATAGGGGCCAGTGTTGTATTCGCCTTAGCAATTACGCTTCCCCGCAAATACCCGGTCCCGATAATAAGTATTGAGAATATTTTATACTTCATTGTAAATATCTGGACGTTCGGAATTCCTTCGAGAAACCGGGTTAGGATAGGGTCATTAGGATTTCGTCGTCTGGCCTTATAGATTTTTTTTGCGATCTCTTCATGACCAGCTGGATCTAACTATCGCTCAACAATATTGTGTTGTCATGACTCAGTAAGGAACCGGATCTAGTAACCAGTATATAGGACTATATTTGAGCATTTAAATATGGAGATGCATTAGCGCCGTTTCTAAAAATTTTTTTTACGTTTTTGGGCTATAAGAGCTGGTGTGATAGCTTCATGGGACTTATGTACAAAATGTTGAAAAATCAAACGTAAAAGAGATTATGGTTAACGTAAAATTAATTTTGTATACTAACTAAATATGATATTGAAAAAAAAAGATTAAAAATCGATCTATATCATCAAGCCAGATCTCTTGTGGGGTAGGTAGAGAGTACAGACTTCCAACAGGTTCTTACATATAATACTCTCTAGTATTATATGTAAATTTAAATAATTTTACAACCTTTTTAAATACAAAATTTTATAGTAAAAAAGCAACGAAGACATTTAGTTGAGGAGTTCTTATGGCTTTCTTCCGGCTCCATCATCAGACCTTGAACACCATCCGTGTCTAAAGTACTCATCAAAATAAATCCAATGAGCCCAAACATGGCTGGGTTATATTGAATAGTTGGGTGGTTCCTCTGGCTACCCTTCGGCTTCATCATCACATCCTAAATACTATCTAGTTGTACAGTACTTGCCATTAGCAATCTAACAAGCCTAAACACGAGGGGTTACATTTGTAAAATTCACATGTTCCTCTGGCCTTCCGACTCCATCAGCAGACCAGCTCCATGGTACCATATTATTGCATTATCACCGACTATACTTATGTATGCCAAATTTCAGCTCAATCGGATGCGCGCAAGCGTTTGAAAAATTGATCGCAAAATTTGAACCGGACAGACAGACAGACATACGAACATTGTAAGTTAAAGTAAAAAGCTTGTAAAAATGCCGCTCCGTCCTGTATCGTTACTGCGCGTTAACCATAATATATTGTATCCCCCATTAGGTCCCATATCATAGAAAAAAAAATTGTTAAGCAAAATCATTCTCATTGTATACATAGTTAAAATTAATTATTCTCTCATGTCGATCCAATTATAGTTCAATTTCTGTGGCAAAAGCATAGATACACGATGCTAAGCTTATATATAGGAAGCTATGTGTATTACGTAGTTAATACACAAGGTCACGGAGAATCGTTACCCCGCCCTTAGTCCCTAAGGTTCGCTTTTTATAGCATAGAGATTGCTTATGATGACGAGCTGACGTCATTCCCTCTCGATAGAAGTAGTAAATATCCGAATTTTCCAACTTTTTGCCCTGAGTAAAGTCCGAAGTAGAGTAATCGACAGTTAAAATTGCAAATAAGTCTAGGTACGAATTTCACCATCTCTGTGTAGCCCTGCCCATCGGATAAGCTAGCTAGTTTTAATTATCGAGTAACTCTAACTAGCATTTTATTCGAGTATGGTGAAAGAGGGAGGGCTAATAAGGGCATTAGCCGAGTAATGCTAATCGAGGAGTAACTAATCATCACTATACTCGAGGGTGGTGAAAGGGGCTCGTAGTTGCTTTCTATGACCCAGCTAATGGTCGGTACCGCCCTAATCTGATTGGGTTTTCGGTACTAAGGGAATTAACTGTTATAGGCGTACTTAATTTATTGTTATCATCGGGCATGAAATTTACCTTTCCATCGTAATGTAATATTAGGTACTAGGCCATACAATATTAAGGTTTACTTATGCGAATTGATTTTCATAACGGACACCTTTGTCCAGGGCCCTTATTCGTTATAATAACCTCGGGAAATGATTTTGTAATGTTATTTTGTATGCCAGTGGAGTACTTATTAAATGAGGGGTAAATGAGGGCCCAGTGGTATCGTGCTCATTTAATCATAGCTCGCTCCGAATGCCTCCCCAAGAAGCAAGCGTTTGGTTTCTATACTGTTGTCGCGATCGACAGCATTTTGTAGCGATCACGAGACTTTTCGTTGTAAAATATCATTCGTGTATATTTTTTGGTATTATTAGCGTTGATGACTGTTGAAAGTCTACTTGGCTACAGGCTCCGGTAACTGTCAATCAATGAATTAAGTAGGTGACGTTATGTATAAATTAAGTCTTTGGAAAGTTTTTACCAAATAGACCGTCTCTTATCTGATAGGAAAGTCAAGAGTTTCTGTAACCGGCGAGCATGAGGCGAACTATGGGATTAGAGAAAACCAGAGAGTTATAAATGGAAAGAACCTGTCAGAACTTTGTATTGTTTGCCTACCTGCCTTTTTAGAATCTTTATCTAATATTATATCTGAATATTTTTTATTCATGTAAACCATTATACTATTTATGAATCTTCAAAAAGTAACAAAGAATTCAGAATGCCATTTCTGTGGAGAATAAGTGCAAGAAACTCCACGGTTAAATTTTGTTGTGGGGGCCCACCCCCACTAAGTTAAATTGACTAAATTGTCATATGCTTACTTATATACTCATTCACGATAGGTAGATGGCAAGTTTTACAGCTAATCTTGAGGTGAGTTCATAAATCACAGACAAAGGAAAGGCTCCGGACGACTAGTTTGACCCGCGGTTATTTATCGGAAAGCTCTTATTGCAGATTTACGATGTCGGCGTTATGTCCGAAGACGGCTTTGACCATTAATGCGACCTATTTGGAATCTTTTGATTGGCTATCTAAGCTTGGTTTGAGACACTTCTAAGACAATTCTCAACCGTGATTTAAGTTACGGAGCGGTGGTGCTACACTGTCAGTAACTATCGCAATTTGTAACAATCGTAAGCTAGAAGTTACACGGTCAGCTCGACTCAGAGAAATGGGTACATATGTTAGTAATACAAGTATTTACAACTTACCACTTCAACGTTGGCGTGACTGCCTCGTTGGTTTAGTGATCTACGAGTTTCAAATCTTAGGTTTGACAAATGTAGTTTTTCTAACGAAAACTTCCCAGTACGAGTCCGAGTCTGGAATTGTGCCCAATATATGGTAATAGCCTCGCCCCTTACTACATGGGACCTAACATCGTCAGCGAAAAGTGGGCGTACTCAGTACACCTCCACCCCCCCGCTTGGGGAATATAAGCGTGACGGTTTTTTATAACAAAGCGTTTTTATCAGACTGACACTCAAACTAATTTAAGTAACCTGCGCCGTGTCCATTTGGTGAAGTGAGACCTATTCTCTGTTACCTTGATATATGGGTGAAGGTTTTGCTCAGCATGGAGGTAGTTTTTCCCGATTTATTGTAAGAGATTTTAGTTCCTTGCGCATATCGCATCCGTAAGAACACATAGTTGACCTTAAACACCGTCGCTCAAAGAAGTCTGCAGTCTGTGAACATGTCCTTGTCCGCACTCGCCATAACATCAGATTTGATAGACCACAAATCCTCGTGAAAGAACACCGATTCCTACCAAGTATGGTTCGCGAGGTTATTGAAATTAAAATACATCCTAATTACAATAAAGAAGATGGGTGGGTGCTTCCATCGACTTGGGATCCGGTAATTAATAAAATCAAATCCAAAACCTAGCATAACACTGCATGGCCTTAAGACACCGTGAGCTTATTCTGCGTAGATCGGGCCAACAAAAATGATTAAGAAGTTTGAGGGTACCCTGGAACAATGCCTTTTGGACGTCTTACACCTCAGTCCTTCCCGTGATCATGGGTGCTGCAAAGCACATGAAACGTAGGAAACTATAAAATCAAATATAAACCGCCAAAAAATCTAAAAAATGTATTAATTTCAATGTGCGACTGCTGATCAAGAGGATCTTGGTTTAAGCTAGATTGGAAAAAGTGTTGTTAGTCCATCAGCAGCAGTCCCGAGTCTAGAATTGTCTCGGTATAGTGGTAATAATCTTGCCCCTATTATATTAGGACCTAAAGGGCATTGTTTTGCGCCCGTACATGATTTGCCCCAGAACCAACAGCAATAAAAAATACTTGTATGATTTCAAATCACCCATTAAATCTCTTAAGGTATTTATTATGAAACGGACAAGCGGGGGAATCGCATGTTGCACAAAAAGTATTGGATTTTGAGGTATAACCTTTCAGTCGCCATACATATGAGCTTATATTGTGTGTTCACATTCAGTAAAGATGTCGGCGACTTCGATATAAGTACTTAAAATACTTTTAAATATTCATTTTAGATTGCAAATTGTCCGTTAGATACCGATATTGGCCATTATTTTAATAACATAGATAAATAATGATGGCATGGGTCAAATTTTTGTTGGTTCTGGGGCAATTTTCGACAATGTCCTTTCTTGGTGAAATATGAATGTACTTAGACACTATTGCAAAATTGATATGGATTTTTTTTGGACCCGTCCAACAATTCCTCGAATAAGTGAAAATATTTGACGAGACAGCTGTGAACGCCAAGTCTACAAAAAACGCATATGGAAAGGCTCACACTTTTCATTCACACCCTACTGATTTTGTGGGTAACCATCTGAAACTTGGAATCTATATTTCTTTCAAAAGCTTAGTTATTTTCGAGTTTCTTTGAACCATATAATTTATAGGCGTTACGTATGGTCGATAAATTTTGTTAGGGGTTTCTTCTTTTTTATTACTGAGATTGAGCTAGGATTTTTAGGTTTCAAAAAGAGAAGAGATACTCAGTAAGAAACCTGTGCAGTGACATGCATTGCATATAGGCAATTAAGCAGTACATACCTCAGTATAATTTACTGAATGTTATGTGATATACGTTATTACATGTTATACTTCAGTTAGTTTGGTGATCGATATTAATAATAATAATAGTTTATTAACCAAAAATACAGATACATGGCACAGAAGCTTGATGTTTTTACCAAGTCAGGTTGTGATAACTAACGTTAAAACTAAGAGGTTAAAATACGAGTATGTTACATTTCTATGCTGAAGTAGGTTGCAGAAAATCTGTATTCAATTAATGTAAAAACTCTGCCTCTTAAACTAGGATTAACCCGTATTTTAAGAGACAGTGTTCGGCTAAAAGTTATTTAAGTAGCTTGATTTAATGCAACTGGTGAACGGTGAAGGTCTACCATTACAATTTATGATGTGTGTGTGTGTGTGTGTGTGTGTGAGTGCGAGTGCGCACGCGCGCGTGCGTGTGTGCGTGTGTGTGTGCGTGTGTGTGCATGTGTCAGAGACAGAGTGTTTGTGCGCTTATACATTCATAGTGCGTCCTATTATGCGATGTAAGTTAGTAGGAACTCCGTAGACATATAGTCTTTCTGTAGTAGCCATTCTGTTACTTTTGATTTAACAGCGTGAGTGTTTAGGTTTATTAGGTTTAGTTGTTTATGAATTTTCCTATAGATGTGAGTACTAAGAATGTAGAAGTGATGTTTGGCGAAAGTAGTTTTGTGCTTGTAGGCTTGTGGGATTTTTATTCGTTTGTTGGGGTCTGACGGCGGCAAGCTCGCGTGTTTTCTTAGGACTAATTGGAGCACGAAGAGCTGTCTGACAGTAAGCATCTTACAATCGGAGTACAGTTTTGATGTTGGATATCTATAGGGTTTACGTGTCATTACTTTAAGGATGGCTCTTTGTGCTCTCTCCACTCTAAGAAAGTTAGATTTTTTGCTCCTCCCCATACGGAAATACAATATCCAATAATCGATTGGCACAATGCAAGATAAACCATCTTTAGTGTGTCAAAGTTGGCGGACTCTCTGAGAGATTTAAATATGTGTATAAGGCGTATTGTTCTTGTTGTAAGGGCATCAATGTGTTTGTCCCATCTTAGTCCATTGTCTATCTGAACTCCCAGATACTTGACGCAATCAGTTCTAGTGAGAGTCGGACAAGTGCAAGGTATGCACTAAGGGGGAGTGAGCAGTTATTGCGAAGGTGTTGGACGGTATGGTATTACGTCGTATTATGAAGGGCATGTAGGTGGTTTTTTGTAAGTTTAGTGAGAGTATATTTACATTAAGCCACTTCATTATTTTGTATAGAGCTGACTCCGCGTATTTTTTTACACTATCCCAAGTAGGTCCATAAACGAGTATCGCGGTATCGTCTGCATGAGCGTAAATCTTACAGTTTGAAAGATTAATCGCGCACAGGTCATTGACATAGACCTGAAACAGGGTTGGAGATAATACGCTTCCTTGGGGGACACCGTGGGTCACCAATTCATCATCGCTAAGGTATGAGTCAATTTTGACGCACTGGAAACGATGATTTAGGTAATCTTTAAAGATTTTTAGAGGCAAGCCACGCACACCAATACGTTCTAGCTTTGAAATAAGAATAGAAACAGAAACCGTGTCGAATGCCTTAGAAAGATCTAAAAACATCCCCAAACATTTTACTTTGTTGTCTAAGTTTCTGGCCACAGATTGCGTAAAATCGAGTACGGCATCCTCTGTTGAAAACCCTGTCCGGAAACCGTACTGGTTAATAGCAATTATTTTGTGTTTGTCTAGAAAGGTCTTTAGACGGTTGTTGATAATTCTTTCGAGGATCTTAGAGAGCGCAGGCAGAACTGATATTGGCCTGTAGTTATAGACACAAGATCTGTTCCTACCCTTATGAATAGGATGTACAATTGCTTTTTTAAGTGCATCCGGAAACACACCTGTCTGTAAGCAACGGTTGAAAAGATGGGTTATTGGCCGTACCAATATATGTCGGCAGTGTTTCAGTGTCTGGGACGAGATCCCATCCCAACCGGTGGCACCATTGCGTAAGTGGAGTACAAGGGAATTAACTTCTGTTTCATCCACTTCTAATAGTGCTAGTGAACAGACGGGGGAGTTAAGGGTATTGCACCTAGCAGAGGGCGATAGAGTGTTGGCTAGAGTTGGTATGGCGCAATCTTGGGGACCAATGTTAGACGCTAGGTTTTTACCCACGTTGCTAAAAAAAGAACATACTTCATTTACGGAAGATTTAGGGGTTTCTCAGATTCTTAAAAGCTGAGAAGGGCTAGTATGCGTTTTTCGGGTGTTGGTAATTTTTTTTATTGTTTTCCACAGTGCTCCAGGATTGTTTTTAGCTTGTTAAAGCTCACTGGTTTCATAAGATATTTTTCGTTTCTTAAGTAAGTTGTTACAGAAATTCCGATAGCGTGAGTAGGTTATTTTGAGAATTAAATTGTCAGGTGCTTTTTTAACTTGTATGTGCATTTTATCCCTATTTTTTATACATTTTAAAAGACCAGGAGTATCCATGGTTTTATAATTCTTTTCTGCCTAGGGATCTTAATTTTATTTGAATTTTTCTCTATTATCGTAGTTATTGTTTGTAAAAATTTATTCATGGATGTGTTAACATCTTCATTGTGGTATATGAAAGTGAAGTCCACATGCTCTAGATCTAAATTAATAGCTTCGTGATTTAGTCGCGTGATAAAGTAAGACAGGTTCCGTACTGGGTTGGCATTTGCTACAGTGAGTAGGACGGGTTTATGGTCGGTAATATACGAGTCTAAAACAAGTGTGGTAGTTGGTAAATTGGATTTTAGGAGAATATGATCAATACAATTTTCTAGCCGAGTGGGAAACAGATGAGTTGGAACGAGTCCGTGGGAGGCATTTAGTGTTAGGTATTCAAGACTGCGGTCATTTCTATTTCCTGGCCTAAGGTCAATATTTACGTCGCCCACAAGTACAATATTCGGGCAGGAGGAAACGCTGTCATAGACATCATTTAGGCTAGATATAAAGCCATCGAAATTATCTCTGGAGTTAAATGATGGGGAGCGATATATAGCGACAATCGTGAGTTTCTTGTCTAATTGACATACAAGACAGTTTTCATACTTAAAGCTAGGTTCCCATACGGTATTTTGTAAACCTAGTTTTGTGTAGATCATGATTCCATCATTCTGATTAGAGTTGAAAATTGTTGAGTGAACCTCATATCCAACTAAAGGTGGTAATCTACTGGCTTTACTTAGCCAGCATTCAGTCAAAATTAAAACATCCAGGTCAATTTTAGTCAAATCTAATCAGACTTGTAAATGATTGAAATTTTTATTTACGCTACGTATGTTTATGTGTAATAGGGATATATTGCTATCGGAAATTATATTAATGTAGTACTATTATTATTATATACGAATTATTATTAGGGCCATCTATAACTTGAGTAGTCGCGACTCTTTAAGAGAACCGTTCAAAGTAGCTAATATCATGACGGTCCCATGTCAATATATCTATGAAAACATTATGTATACTAGAAAAAATTTAGATCTTTTTAATCAGCTAGGTGATAGACATTGCTATAACACACGACATAGAAATAAATTAGACCAACCGCAGTTTCGTCTGTCAAAAATTCACACGTCTTTCATGGGGCACTGTGTTAGATTTTATAACAAAATTCCCATTGACGTCACTAAACTTAGTGAAAATAAGTTCAAAGCTTGTGTAAAACGAACACTTTGTAAGCAAGCTTATTATTCAATAGAAGATTATTTAAAAGATAAAAATGCTTGGATAGATGCTATTCCAGCTCCACTTGAGTCATAACAACCTATTCAACTGTTGTTAGTTAACATTACCTCTCTTCCTTCTATTAATTTAACACAATATGTACTTTTTTTGTAAATGAGGGAACCATGTAGCCATTCTCATAAATAGTATTATTCGCTTTTTTAACTTAGACTCACCTGATGACCAACCTACATTGTTCTCCCATACCCAACAACAGAATGTAGATGAAAAAGTTTGTAATTTCTTATTTTAAAAGAGTAACCGTGGAGTTTCTTGCCCTTCTTCTCCACAGGAATGACATTCCGAAGTGGCGGTAGAGTCTTTGTTACTTTTCTGACGATTCATAAATACTGTAATGGTTTACATGAATAAAAAATATTCTGATTCTGATTCTGATTCTGAATATTATTATTAATGTAGTATTTAAGCGTAGTGTAAGTGAATTCTTATGAGGTAGATGGTGTTTAATTGCCTATACAAGGTGTAACATAATAGACGCAAGCCCTGGAAGTAGTTTGTTCTAAATCGGCAACTGAATTGATTCCAACAATTTTTAAAGTATCTTACATTTTTTATCAAAAGTGCAAAAAATGCTTTTACTCCTTCAGTTCGCTATAAAAAACTAAATATATTCTTGATCCATAGCAATAAGGAGATTTCAAATGCAGCCCTAAAACGTATTTCTCAAAACGCACACATACACATACAACTTTCATTGTTAATTGGGATATAAAAGTGCTTAAAAAACGGTAAACCCCTTTAAATTTAAAAATTTGGTTTTCGTTTTGAATATATGAAGTAATTCTCTAATTAGGGTGTCTGAGGTCTTGCGTTTATTATGTTACACCTTGTATGAAATGTATGCCACTAACTGTGCCATATACATAAGGCGTCGAACATTCTATGGGCCAAGGTATGGTAAGCTATGGTAAGTTGCACAAAATTATTTTTTTGTAAAATTTCAGTTGCCTGAATTAAATGACTTATTATTATTAATCACGTGATGTTTTTAGCAACTTAGCTTAGAAACTAAGCAAAAAAAAATATTTTAAATTTAAATACACATGATATGTGACTACACCCCCCCCCCCCCCCCTAATGATAGTGATTTTTCCGAATGATGGTCCCTAAGTGGGTAGCTCAAAAGCAACTTGGTTTAATCACACCGTCATCTTTAAACCGATGTCAAGTTAAACAAATAATGTAATCGCATGGTTAGCATGAAATATGTCTTTAGAGATCCTTGAACCGCTATTTCTAGTCTAAGCGTCTACATTTTAAGAAACTGAGCTAGACAGAGCCCATGTTTAAGTGGGGGAGCCGATTGCTATGACAGGCTGCTTGGTTAATTACACTATGTCTTTTTTAGTTGTTTAGATGCATTTTATGACATGTACGGAAAGTAGAAGTAGTGCAAGTGTGTCTCCTGTACCCTAGTTGACTTACAGTCATACACCCTTAGAGAAAACGAAAGAAATAGGGGAGTGACATTTTACAAAGACAAGCGACAAACAATGACGTTTAAAGCTAAAAGTCACATGGTCAGAACAACGAGTTATCGAGTACTTAAAGAGAATAGATACAACGTGCTTGCAACTTGGCTAGACCTTCAGGTCTTGTGGAAGAGTATTCTTTCTGCAGTTGTGAATGCTAATTGAAAACGGCAAGTGTACAGGAATGGCATTTACAACTAAAAGTCACGTGGACAGAACAACGCGTTATCGATTGCTGAAAGAAAACAGATACAAAATGCTTATAAATTGGCTAGGCCTACAGGTCTTGTAAAACAGTTAACTTTTTGCAGTTGTGAATGCTAATTAAAAACGGTAAGTGTACGGGAATGACATTTACAACTGAAAGTCACGTGGTCATAACAACGCGTTATAGGCTAGGCCTTCAGGTCTTGTAGAAAAGATAACTTTTTGCAGTTAAAAAGAAAACGGCAAAATGTACGGGAATGACATTTACCAAAGAAAAGTAACGTGGTCAGAATAACGTGCTATCCATTAACGTAGGGAGAAGAAAGAGAACATATACAAAATGCTAGTAACTTGGCTAGGCCCTGATACCAGCCGAAAAAATCTGAAGGAACAGTAAATATAAAACAACATCTTCTCTGACTGTGCGATCAAGTTTTTTTCAGGATTGACAATCGTGTAAACGAATCCGTGCTTACTCGTGTGTGGAGATTCACGAAATACAAACCCCTCTTTGCCAAGATAGATCGTTTGATTCCCAAAGAAGAGCCTCACCCTTTCTTGTGTATTCATCTATCTCTATCATCAAGCTAGATCCTTTGTTCGGTAGACAGAGAGTACAGAGTTCCAACAGATTCTTACCTTCGAGACCTCTTTTGTAATCGCATATATTGTTAGAATGCTTAATATAATATAGTCTGTGAGGTTGGATGTATGGATGTTTGTTACTTTATCGCGCAAAAGCTATTGAACGGATAGACTATTATAGTTTATTACAAGCTTTTATTTAACTTGCAATGTTTGTATGTCTGTCTTTCCGGTTCAAATCTTGTAATCCATTTTTTAATCACTTGCGGCTGTCCGATTGAGCTGAAATTTGGCATACGTATGTAACTTTGATGACAATGCAATAATATAGTACCATAGAGCTGGTCTGATGATGGAGTCAGAAGGTGGACAGAGGAAAATGCGAAATAAACAACGTAACCCCGCCGTGTTTAGGCTTGTTAGATTGATATTGACGAGTACCATACAACCAGTTAGTGGTAAGGGTCTGATGACGAAGCCAAAAGGTGGGAAAAGGTACTCAATATAACCTCGCCGTTTTTGGGCTCGTTGCATTTGTCTTGACGAGTACTTAAGCCCCGGATGTTGTTCAGTGTCCGATAATGTAGCTGGAAAGAAGCTATAGCAACTTCTCAACTTAACAAGACATCTTCATCGAGTTTTTGCTATAAAAGCTTGTTTTTAAAAAGGTCTTTTAAATTAAAATAACATTATACTTAACAAGAACTTATAGTTTATAACGAATGCATTCGTGACAAAAACAAGCACGTATTACTTCGATATAGATAGGATAGGTAACTCGATACGGTCTAGGCTCTCACCCATCAGTGCGAAAGTGGGCTTAGTGCATCTTTCACCGCCCACGAATAAAGTGATGGTTAGTAACTTCGCGATTAGCGTTATTCGGCAATTAAAACTGGTTGAAAAACGTATATACTTACTTGCAATGTTAACTGTCGATTGTTCTACTTCAGACTTTACTTGGTATAAGAAGCCCATAGCGCCAACGGCTGTAGAAATTCATCTTCGCTACAGGATCTACTTACATTAGCCCTCATCTTACTTTCCAAAAATCCAGTAAAATAAGTGTTTTGGCAAGAAGTCGAAGAGAGATGTCGTGCATTTGTTTTAATTTCCAAAACTTAATATTCCGCCAACATTACACATTTTATATTAATAGGCGGAATATTAGTGATAAAACTTGCGTTTTCGATTTCCTTCAAAACAGTCCCATCGCTTTACTATCCAGGGTGGGGATACTTCATCAATTTCATTATCATCGTTGTCATCGGGGAGATGAATTAATTTAGAAACACGATTATTGCATCTCACTAGACATTGCCAAAATACACTTAATGGCTTCATCATCATCATCATCATCATCTCAGCCTATACTTGTCCACTGCTGAACATAGGCCTCCCCAATCGCTTTCCAGCGTAACTGGTCCGATGCCACCTGCATCCAACGACTTCCTGCGATTTTCACAAGATCGTCGGTCCATCTGGCAGGCGGTCGTCCCACGCTGCGCTTGCCAATACGTGGTCTCCACTCTAGAATCTTTCTGCCCCAACGCCCGTCCGATCTACGCGCTATGTGGCCCGCCCATTGCCACTTCAGCTTGCTAATCTTAACGGCTATGTCGGTGACCTTGGTTCTTCTACGAATCTCCTCATTCCTGATTCGATCGCGTAGAGAAACGCCGAGCATAGCTCTCTCCATAGCTCGCTGAGCAACTCTGAGCTTTTTTATGAGACCTATTGCAAGAGACCACGTCTCTGATCCATATATCATCACTGGTAACACACATTGACTAAAAACTTTAGTCTTAAGGCACCGAGGTATTTTGGATGAGAAGATGTTGCGCAGTTTCCCAAACGCTGCCCAGCCGAGTTGGATTCGTCGATTGACCTCTCTCTCAAAGTTGGACCTACCTAACCGGACTACCTGTCCCAGGTAAATGTATTCGTCGACAACTTCAAGAGTAGAGTTCCCAACGGTGAGTGCGGTGGGTACGACATGGACGTTAGACATTATTTTCGTTTTGTCCATGTTCATTTTAAGACCCACTTGTTGAGATACTCTGTTGAGGTCATCGAGCATTCGTCCTAGATCTTCCAGCGACTCCGCCACGACCACAATGTCGTCGGCAAATCGAAGGTGTGTGATGTATTCGCCATTGATGTTGATGCCAAGTCCTTGCCATTCCAAGAGCTTGAAGGCGTCCTCTAAGGTGGCCGTAAACAGTTTCGGAGAAATGACGTCTCCCTGCCTTACTCCTCTTTTTATGGGGATCGCCTTCGTGCACTGCCCCTGTACTCGGACTGACACGGTGGCGTTATTATACAAGCACTTCAACACTTCAATGTACCGATAGTCAATGCGGCATCGCTGGAGAGATCTAAGAACCGCCCAAGTCTCGATCGAATCGAAGGCTTTCTCATAGTCCACAAACGCCAAGCATAGTGGCCGATTATACTCCTCGGTCTTCTGTATAATCTGCCGCAGCGTATGTATGTGGTCTATGGTACTAAAGCCTTTCCGGAAACCGGCTTGTTCGGGAGGCTGGAAGTCATCAAGCCTGCGTTCGAGACGATTCGTGATGACTCTCGAAAACAACTTATAAACATGGCTCAGCAGTGTGATGGGCCTATAATTCTTCAGTAAAGTGTTATCACCTTTCTTGAAAAACAGTACCACCACACCCCTGTTCCATGCTTCCGGCGTTTTCTCTTCGAGCAAGACGGAATTAAACAGCCTCTGAAGGACTTTAAGTACCGGCGTTCCGCCCGCTTTCAGAAGCTCTGCGGTAATTCCGTCTTCGCCAGGCGCTTTGTTATTTTTGAGTTGTTTGAGCGCCATCCTAATCTCGTACAGGCTGATGTCCGGGATATCTTCAGTGTAGTGTCGGATTAGCTTGGCTCTTGGGTCTTTTACCAAGTCAACAACAGGTTCAGCTACTGAGGTGTACAACTGCCCATAGAACCTCTCTATCTCCCTGAGCACCTCTGACCTATTCGACGTTACATTTCCGTCCTCCGTCTTCAGCTTCGTCAACTGGCTTTACCCAATAGACGCGTCTCTTGCGAACACTTTGGAGCCCTTGTTCTGTGCTATGGTCTCCTCAATACGCCTTGTATTGAAGGACCGTAAGTCGTGTCGCAAGGACTTCAGTATCTGTCCATTGAGCTGCCTATAGGACTTAGCATCATCGGAGGTTTGGAGCG
The DNA here is from genome assembly GCA_905147815.2 of Phalera bucephala. Taxonomy (NCBI): domain Eukaryota; kingdom Metazoa; phylum Arthropoda; class Insecta; order Lepidoptera; family Notodontidae; genus Phalera; species Phalera bucephala. The sequence continues at coordinate 6,974,538 of LR990629.1, read as the reverse complement.
TCATGGAACGTCGCTCAACCAGCGCAGAGGTTTCGGGTGTAGTTGGAAAGGTTTTGAGGTCTATTTTTACGGTGGGGCTTAAAATGCTTGGACCCGACCGTATGGACAGTCTCTACCAGCCTGTTGTTGATTTCGTCCACTGATGCGCTGCTGTCTAGCAATTCGAAGCGGTTTGCCAATTCGAGTTGAAAGTTCTCGGGGTTTTGGATATGTGCATAAGAAGGTCGGAGCGTAGACTTCATCAGACGCGATCTTTCCATTTTGACATTAATATTTAATGTGCCTCTGACCATTCGGTGATCACTGCCGGTTTTTACCCTGTGAATCACGGAGACATCATTAAATATTTGTCGCTTGGTGCTCATGATGAAGTCTATCTCATTTTTTGTGGAACCATCAGGGCTCATCCAGGTCCATTTCCTATGAGGCGGCTTCCGGAAGAAAGAGTTCATCATAAAGAGTCCCTCCTTCTCCAGATATTCGGCCAGCCTCTGACCCCTGGGGTTGCGTTGCCCATATCCAAATTGCCCCGCTCTCAATTCATCATCGCCCTGTTTGCCCAGCCGCGCATTGAAGTCACCCATAACCACTGTAAAGTGTGCTTTGGAAGTATGTATGGCTCTACTAATGTCCTCATACATTACTTCGACGTCATCATCTGAGTATGCCGAGGTCGGTGCGTAGACCTGTATGACCTTCAGCGAATATCGTTTGGATATTCTGAGTATCAGGTACGCTACCCTGCTTGACACACTAGTGATGGACACAACGTTGTCTATGAGTGACTTGTGGACGATAAATCCGACACCACCTTGGGACTGCTGTTCGCCCTCCCGGTAGTAAAACAAGATGCCGGATTTTAAGGTTATCGTGTCCTCGCCCTTTCTTCGGACCTCCGATAAACCAACAATATTCCACCGCAACTTGTTTATCTCTTCTTCCAGCTCAACAAGCTTCTCATCTATCCTTAACGTGCGTGCGTTGTATGTCACCAGGGCCAATTTTCGTAGTTGGTTGTAGCCGAATCTCTGCCGGAGATTCTTAGCACCCCTTGTCCTGTCGTTACCATAGCTGCTACCGTGGCCAGGACGAACAGGACCGCCGGGGAGTAGGGGCCTGGTTTTATCCTTTTCTTCCATTTTAATAAATTTGGGGGTTTGCCATACTCGCCACGCTTGGCAGGCGGGTTGGCGAGCGCAGTTTTTGGTTGTAAAAGTGTTAAGGGAACGCTGCTGCCCATTCCCTAGTTTTCCCTTAGTCGCCTTGTACGACACCCGATGGGATGAGATGGGTTGGTCCTATTCTAAGCCGGGAACCACGCGGCAATGGCTTCACACGAACCATAATTTAAAAAAGAAGACGAAGGTCTAATCACATGAGACTAAAGAATTAAGAAAGTTAGGGGTGGGTCTTTATAGATTTTTTTAAACGAAGGTTCACTCTTAGTAAATATATCCAGAAGCCGCGCCCAGTCGTAATTGCAAGTCGTGCGGTGAAGCAAAAACCGCACTTCCCAACCGCGTCATGTTGGCAGCCCGAAAAGATGATCACTTTTTAGAGTAAATTTTGATAACATTAAGAGTAGATGATAATAAAATAATAATTGCAGAAACGTGTATTTTAAAACATATTAAACTCAAGAAATACGTAATGAGAAGTGTATATACTTAAACTATTAAAGTTTGTAGTAATTTAATGTAGGGAAAATATATTTTCATCATCTTAACTAAATATTAAAATCGTGATGTCGTAGTTAACTATATTAGTCCATTAATTAACTAGAACTAATAAAGGCCTCAGCAAATAAAAGTAGGGAAAAATAAAATTGTAGTACTAGCAACACTAAAAAAAATGGAAACGTCGAATTAATTCGATATTTAACTCAACAGCATTTTTACAGGCGGGAACGACACAAGACCGCATAATTTAAGTTAATTTTACCCGCGAAGAGCATGTTATTCCGTACGACGGTCACAGAGTGACTACTCGCATGAATGTGTGGTTACTTGCTTTGCAGGTAGTACATGTTGCTTCAATTTGGTGCGCGCCCGCGGCTTCTAGATTATATTTATTCTAAGGCTATATTTATTCACTCTAGGTGGGCCTCACGCATGGTTTATAATATCAGACTATACTGCCCACTGCTGGACAAAGGCCTTCTCTCACAAATCGAGGTGAGAGAGATTAGGTCATACTCCACCACGCGGACCCAGTGCGGATTGATGGAGGCAGGTTTGTGGCCACCTGCTGTTGGAACTTATCAAGCCGCCTTTAAGGCTTCCAACTCGGCTTAACGACTACCACATTAAGTGGTAACCGGGACCAATGGCTTAGCGTGCCGTCCGAAGCACGGAGACGCTCGAATATGGAAATGCCACAAACGGTCACCCATCTCAGGCCGACTGAGTCGAACGCAGCTTAACCTTGGTGATCATTAATAACACCGCGGTCGCACAGCGCTACGAGCGCCGTGCGATGAAAGAATAATCATCATCATCATCATCATCATCATCTCAGCCTATACTTGTCCACTGCTGAACATAGGCCTCCCCAATCGCTTTCCAGCGTAACCGGTCCGATGCCACCTGCATCCAACGACTTCCTGCGATTTTCACAAGATCGTCGGTCCATCTGGCAGGCGGTCGTCCCACGCTGCGCTTGCCAATACGTGGTCTCCACTCTAGAATCTTTCTGCCCCAACGCCCGTCCGATCTACGCGCTATGTGGCCCGCCCATTGCCACTTCAGCTTGCTAATCTTAACGGCTATGTCGGTGACCTTCGTTCTTCTACGAATCTCCTCATTCCTAATTCGATCGCGTAGAGAAACGCCGAGCATAGCTCTCTCCATAGCTCGCTGAGCAACTCTGAGCTTTTTTATGAGACCCATTGTAAGAGACCACGTCTCTGATCCATATATCATCACTGGTAACACACATTGACTAAAAACTTTAGTCTTAAGGCACTGAGGTATTTTGGATGAGAAGATGTTGCGCAGTTTCCCGAACGCTGCCCAGCCGAGTTGGATTCGTCGATTGACCTCTCTCTCAAAGTTGGACCTACCTAACCGGACTACCTGTCCCAGGTAAATGTATTCGTCGACAACTTCAAGAGTAGAGTTCCCAACGGTGAGTGCGGTGGGTACGACATGGACGTTACACATTATTTTCGTTTTGTCCATGTTCATTTTAAGACCCACTTGTTGAGATACTCTGTTGAGGTCACCGAGCATTCGTCCTAGATCTTCCAGCGACTCCGCCACGACCACAATGTCGTCGGCAAATCGAAGGTGAGTGATGTATTCGCCATTGATGTTGATGCCAAGTCCTTGCCATTCCAAGAGCTTGAAGGCGTCCTCTAAGGTGGCCGTAAACAGTTTCGGAGAAATGACGTCTCCCTGCCTTACTCCTCTTTTTATGGGGATCGCCTTCGTGCAATGCCCCTGTACTCGGACTGACATGGTGGCGTTATTATACAAGCACTTCAACACTTCAATGTACCGATAGTCAATGCGGCATCGCTGGAGAGATCTAAGAACCGCCCAAGTCTCGATCGAATCGAAGGCTTTCTCATAGTCCACAAACGCCAAGCATAGTGGCCGATTATACTCCTCGGTCTTCTGTATAATCTGCCGCAGCGTATGTATGTGGTCTATGGTACTAAATCCTTTCCGGAAACCGGCTTGTTCGGGAGGCTGGAAGTCATCAAGCCTGCGTTCGAGACGATTCGTGATGACTCTCGAAAACAACTTATAAACATGGCTCAGCAGTGTGATGGGCCTATAATTCTTCAGTAAAGTGTTATCACCTTTCTTGAAAAAGAGTACCACCACACCCCTGTTCCACGCTTCCGGCGTTTTTCCTTCGAGCAAGACGGAATTAAACAGCCTCTGAAGGACTTTAAGTACCGGCGATCCGCCCGCTTTCAGAAGCTCTGCGGTAATTCCGTCTTCACCCGGCGCTTTGTTGTTTTTAAGGTGTTTGAGAGCCATCCTAATCTCGTACAGGCTGATGTCCGGGATATCTTCAGTGTAGTGTCGGGTTAGCTTGGCTCTTGGGTCTTTTACCAAGTCAACAACAGGTTCAGCTACTGAGGTATACAACTGCCCATAGAACCTCTCTATCTCCCTGAGCACCTCTGACCTATTCGACGTTACGTTTCCGTCCTCCGTCTTCAGCTTCGTCAACTGGCTTTGCCCAATAGACGCGTCTCTTGCAAACACTTTGGAGCCCTTGTTCTGCTCTATGGTCTCCTCAATACGTCTTGTATTGAAGGACCGTAAATCGTGTCGCAAGGACTTCAATATCTGTCCATTGAGCTGCCTATAGGACTTAGCATCATCGGAGGTTTGGAGTGTCATGGTACGTCGCTCAGCCATAAGGTTTCGGGTGTCTCAGCCATAAGGTTTCGGGTGTCTCAGCCATAAGGTTTCGGGTGTTGAAAGAATAATAATATAATAATAATATTAGCCCTGTTAAGAAATTGCCCCACTGTTGGGCACGGGCTTAGGCCATAGTCCACCACGCTGGCCTAGTGCGAGTTGGCGAACTTCACACACCTTCGAGAAACTTTTAGGCATGTAGGTTTCTTCACGATGTTTTCCTTCACCGTTAAAGAAAGTGATAGTTAATTTTATACAGTAAATACAGTAAAAAGAATATAATTAAGTTAGAAAATAATACCACTTATTGTATATCAATAATATTATAAAAAAACAAACATTGAAATAAAATGCATTGATATAATAGGCGGTGTTATTGCTAGCACTCATTTTTTTTAAACAACAGTCAGATATCCTACTAATATATTAAATGTGAAAGTTTGTATGTTTGTCACTTAATCATGCAAAACGGCTGAACGGATTTGGATGAAATTTGGCACAAAGGTAGTTTATTACCTGGATTAACACCAATTTTATTCCGAAAAAATTTAAAGCTCCTGTCAAAGTCAACGCAGACGAAATCGCGGGCAAACACTAGTTTGTAATAATTTGTATTGAACGATATTAATGCCTATTCAAGTAAGTAACTTAATTGAAGAATAAGAGGAAATTTGTGGCTATTTAGATATCTAACAAATAATTCAGATTGTTTTCCAAGAAATAAATGATATTTACTGGCCCATAATAACCTAGTTACTGGACGGTGACCGAAGTATATTTGTAAGTTCGAATATTATTTTTTTATACTAAGAAACTCTCGAGCGGTCTACTATTTGGTCAGTAAACAGAAATATTCAATTCATACGTTTTTATTTATTCAGAAACCCAAGTCTGCCTGGCCTGGCCCGGCCTGTTGGGTATCGTTCCTTCAGGATTCGTTATTCACACTCCCTATTTATTATTTACATTTCTTCATACCTTTGAACAATCGATTGAAGTTGATTGCGTATTGGTGGAAAGGTATTATATGTATTGATACGCAGATGGTTCACAGATAACGTATAAATATGTTTGTACCAACACAATACAATAGGTCTCATAAAAAAGGTCAGAGTTGCTCAGCAAGTTATGGAAAGGGCTATGCTCGGCGTTTATCTACGAGATCGAATCAGGAATAAGGAGATTTGTAGAAGCACCAGGGTCACCGACATAGCCCATAGAATATGTAAGCTGAAGTGGCAATTTGTGCGCCACAAAGCGCGAAGATCGGATGGGCTTTGGGACAGAAAAATTCCAGAGTGGAGACCACGTATTGGCAAGCGCAGCGTGGGACGGCTACCTACCAGATGGACCGACGATCTTGTGAGGATCGCAGGAAGTCGTTGGATGCTGGTGGTATCGTACCGGTTGCGCTTGAGAGTGATTGGGGAATCCTATGTTCAGCAGTAGACAAGTAAAGATGATGATGATAGATATGTTGGTCACATAAATTGACGATGACGGCTACGTCTAGTAGAAAAGCGAAGACCGCTTAGGGCAAAATATCTGGTTGTTTTAGCATGTAAATTTCTTGTGTCTAAAGAAATTGAAATGTTCTTTATATAGTAATATAATAATATCAGCCTATACTGCGCACTGCTGGGCTAGGGCCTTCTCTCACAAATCGAGGTAAGAGAGATTAGGTCATACTCCACCACGCGGACCCAGTGCGGATTGGTGGAGGTAGGTTTGTGGCTACCTGCTGTTGGAACTTATCAAGCCGCCTTTAAGGCTTCCAACTCGGCTTAACGACTACCACATTAAGTGGTAACCGGGACCAACGGCTTATCGTGCCTTCCAAAGCACGGAGGCGCTCGAATATGAAAATGCCACAGACGGTCACCCATCTCAAGCCGACCGAGTCGAACGCTGCTTAACCTTGGTGATCGGTAAGAACACCGCGGTCGCATAGCGCTACGAGCGCCTCGAGCGGATGTTCTTTACATTAAAATAAAATCTCCTTATATTCTTCCTCCATTATCGCTCGAGATCTACCAGTATACGCTAAAGTCTATAAACACATGTCCCAGAAACTGCTTGTTAATCTACCGTATTCAAAAGGAGTATTCAAATCATGCTCAAGATTACCTTATCGATCATAAAAAGCGGTCGGTTCTGAACACCTATTCATTATGACTAAACTCAGCGCGTTACGGTAACATCCTGAAATTATCATTTAATGGTACCTACGCCAGCAAACAGAAAAGCAATACACGATCATATCACGAAGTTGACGTGACGGACGGTTTGGTCCAGTAGTTAATTGTTTAAGCTCGGCCCACTGAGGGCCAAATTTTGTGTGACAAAGGACATCGTCAAAATGGCCCCAGAACCAACAAACATGTGACCTGTACCATAATAATTTATCTATTTTATTCTAGTAGTGGCCAATATCTGTATCTAACGGACAATTTGCAATCCAAAACGAATATTTCAAAGTATTGTAAGAACTTAAATCGAAGTCGCCGTCATCTTTATCGAATGTCTACGTAGTTATCGGTTGGAGATGTCAATCCTATCAATCAGTTATATTTAATCGATTGCATTCAACTATAATCGTTTAATTATTGCTAATATAATTTTACATAACGATTTTATAGATGCATTATTGGCTACTAAATTATAACCTCAAAATCTAATACTTTTTTGCAATAATGCAATTCCCCTGCTTGTCTGTTTAATAATAAATGCATGAAGATAATTTATAGGTGATATGAAATCATACAAGCATATTTTAATTGCTATTGGTTCTGGGGCAAATCATGTGTGGACACAGAACAATGCCCTTTATTTCTTTCGTTCTGGGTGTTGGTGTATGGGAAATTCATGTTTGTAAACTTACTCACGATACAGGAATAATTCCAATTCCATTCCGTTTATAAAAAAAGGTGTTTGCATATGATATAAAAATATAGCAATAGGCTCACCCCTTATGACATGGGACCTAATATAGCGTAAAGTGGGTGTACACGCACCTCTGCCACCCCGCTTGGGGAATATAGGAGTTACGGACGGACGGAATATATCTTAACGTGTCGCGTTAGGTAATAGCGAATAAGGTTGACAGTGAGGGTTGAAGTACCGCTCGGCTGGGGCACAAAGCGGAACTAATGCGGCGCGACCGCGGTAATACGATCTTACACGGGCGTTCGTTTATAGGGAAAACGCGTTAGTCACAATATTTTTAGAAGGATATCCGTTGATAAAAGGATTCTTACTTAACCAGGCAAGTTGCTTGATCGATATTAAATCGCTTTGCAATTTTAGTAGCAACTTAAAACAACGGTTATAGGAAATATGTAAGTAGCTTCTTGGGGGCCGAATTTGCTCGTGTATGAAACGAATTATGAGAGTGGAAAAAGCCAGGAAAGTGTGTAAGAATATAACATGTTGGACTCTACACTCTCTGCCTATGATCTGACGTGATGATATAGATAGAGAGAAGCTGCTAGTGTCCGTAAAATTTACTCCTGATTTTCTACACGTGGTCTCTGGGCAGTGTTAAATAAGCAGCTCCTGCACCGTTGGTATGCTGCGCCTGTGGCTGGTCACCACCCTCCGAGCAAAGTCATGCCGCAAATCGATCTAATCTTGTTCCCGCATATTGCGCGAAGTTACTTACAATTTATTACAACTTATTTTACAATTTTAAGTGACAAGTGAATTATTTTCTAATATTTATATACCGATATTATATTATTTTGCTGAGTTGAACGGTAAGGTACCTACAGGATTAATATAATAACTATAATAACGGAATCTATACATTCGTGCTGTTCGCCGTTAAGGAATTCCCCGGTGTATTTTCAAAGTACAAGGTCCAATACCAATAACATTAAAATAGGACCATCTCAAAACTATACTGAACCCAATGCAAAAAGAATCATCAAAATCGGTTCATAAGCAAAGGAGTTATAAAAACAGACGAATTATGAACCTCCTCCTTTTTTGAAGTCGGCTAACATACTGCTTAGTTCTATAGTGGGGTACCTATACGATTGACGTAATAACCATAATATCTCAATGTACATATTCCTATTGTTTGTCGTTAAGGAGTTCCCTGGTGTATCTTCTAAGTCCAAGATCCAATGCCAATGAAATTAAAATGGGACCACTTTGGAGCTATACTGAACCCAATGCAAAAATAATCATCAAAATCGGTCCACAATTGACGGAAATATTGCTGAACATACATTAAAAATAAAAAAAAGTTGCTACCCTGAACAGAATTGAAAAATATATACGCTAAATAAAAATAAGTATTTGCCTGTGGTACTCCGTGCTGTTTCTCTAGGGACACCATACAAACAAAGTTTTTCCCGCAGTCCCCTTGGGACGCTCAGGTTACGCGATGTAAATTGCTCTTGGGGTACAATGGGAAAAAAAATCGAGGACGCTGGTCAGAGGTACCACAAATAAGTTGTGAGTATTCTATTGTTCAGTTACTCTTGTCGTAGGTACCACATATTATGTAGTTTATATGTTTTGAATTATGAGCATGCCTAGAATATTACAAGTTGTACCCACATCAATCATGTCCTTCAGTCACACCCAACGTTTTATATTGCCTGCATTGGATTAAGGCTGGACTTGAACGTTAAGAGTAATGCGAAGAGATCGCTGTAATACCATATTACACGGAGCGAGACGCTTTTTGGTAAAGCGAGAATGTCACTCAATATTTTCATGCAAATACCTGTCGATATTAGGGTTTGATGCCGTGATGGGTACGTGAAGTACACGCCTCCCATATTAATACAAGACTACAAAACGCCTAAAAACTGTATACTTTATAGTTTTCACCACCCATACCGACACTCCTTAACAGTATGCTTCAAACGCATATGATTATGTAAAGAATCACACTCCTATATTACCTGCATAAACAAACTCACATTATACATTACATTTACATAAACACACATCTTACACACGTAACATAACACACACACACACACACACATCTTATACTACCACACATAAAACATTAAACACATAAAAAAAGGATTCCATACCGTTACTTAAATTAGTGTTATGTAACCTGCGAAGGAACATTGACTCCCAAAACACAGGTTCTTACCTAGTTTAAAAGACAGAGGTTTCAAAAATGTGTGCCATTAATTACCAGTCTGTGTTTAGCTACTTGGAATCTTTGTACATTGTGCACCCTTATTACAGGTACTGAAATAAATGATAATTATAAATTAATAAATACAGTTTTGTCAGGGCCTCAAGGTTACTATTGAAATTGAAAAAAAAACGCAGATCATTGACCGGGGCGCGTTTATGACACGAACTATGAGAGCGGAGGAAGCCAGAGAGGTCTGTATAGAATCTGTTAGACATCTGTACGCTCTGCCTGCCCTGCAAGGAATCTGGTGTGGTGATGTAGATAGATAGATGGATATCAAAATTGTTGGTTGTGACAGATTTTGTCATCTACTAAATCAAAGGTGTTATTATAATTTTCTATAGGCATACCCCTTAACAAGGATCGACAAAATATATTTTACTATATTCCTTTTTATTAATAGATTTTGTGCCTATAATAGTAAGAGCTAAAAGTTAAATTAAAAAAAACGGTTTAAGGCAAAATATCCTTGAAAATTGTAAGAATTGCAGCATACCCATATTTATTATAGAGTACAGAAGCAGTATACACTGTTCTATTAATAAACACAAAGTTGAAACTTAGAATGTATTAATGTTTACACTTATGATAGGTGTACTATACAACGTGTGGGCCGCGCTTTACCTACCGTAAATATCCATCATAGTTGCTCCTAAATAGCAGATTCAAAGTGACTCCTCATTTTTTTAGTTTTCACATTATAATGCTACAAGGATATTTTGACAGATGACATTCCCCCCCCCCTGTGTAATTAGGGTTATCATTTACTAAAATGTTCCTACTTTCAGGGAAATATTGCAATAGGTGCAGACGCAAGGTTACTAGTTAAAAAAAAGAACTGGGGTAAATTTTATAAAAAAACGGCAACTTGTGACTGCCATGAAGTGACATTTCACCTGATGACAGCGTTAGTTCCGATTTTGGCTTCGGGCCAAAATATCCTTGTATGACTGTAGCTGAAAGATAATTCTCAATTTTTATAACGAAAGATTTGTGCAATGTGTAAAAAATAGTTGTATTTAAAAAACTGAAATACGGCTTTTTGCAATACGTTCCAAATATAAAATGATCTGACCAATCGCGTGGTTCCATAGTGACGTACCCTTTATTGGACCTGAACTGCAGCAAGCGGGATTTGAGCCCGCGGCGCGGCAGAAATTTGGGGCCTCCTTGCGTGCTATCACACACAACCGCTATGTTAATTGTTTGGGTGCTTGCATAAAGAGGCAGGTTTTCGATACAGACAGGTTTGTGGGGGTCGGTACTGGGCCCTTATATGCTGTGACCAAATGCGACGACCAAACTTCGTGAAATGATGCAGCGTTTCCCAAACTGTGTTATGCCCTGGTCCAGTTATTTGAATGTTTCTCATCGTGACCCACCTCAAGTTTTTTAGCCCTCCTAGTGCATATAGGAAAAATAAAAAAAACGGCGGGCGAGAACAAAACCTAGGGCGTAGGGCGTTTAAAACAAAAAAACGCAGGACGCGTAACGATCACAGCTCACTCCTCAGTGCAACAGCGGAGCGAGCGTTCGCGTTGACACAAAAGCAACACGTGTCTTGATCGTGAATGAGTATGATTGATTGTGAACAATGATACAATGCTTCAACCCGGTATCTTATTTTCGTAGCCCGGTGCCGACCGACCATCTGGGAAACGCTGGTGTAATGGTATTCTGTAGACCACTGGAGTACCATTAAACGATCATTTCACGAAGTAACATCGCGTTGCGTTTAATTGGTCAAAGTGAACAAAAGCCCTGTTAGGTATGGGTCAAGAATCCCCATGTTATCTTAGGTGCTTACACATAAAAAGGCAGGTTGAAACTTGTCGGTACCGACTACTTGGACATCATCATAAATTTTTTTTGCAGTTTGCCCTGTACCGGTTAGTGCCGGAGTGTACCGAAAAGTCGGGACCGGTAAATCCGCCCTTTATGTAAGCACCTTTAGTCGCAACTTTAGTGTGACAGTTAGTTAGTATGTAAAAACATCAATGTGAAATTATTTACAGCTAGTAGGTAATAAGAATTGAGTTGGACCTTTGAAAGCGAGTAATCATTTTCAAAAGTAATCTTTTTTTTTGGTGGGTTTTCCGTTATTACGGTGACTATAGTTCATGAAGAGAAAAATCGCCTACAGTTTTCACATGTGCTTACTTATACCAGCCGTCTTTGAAAGTCATTTGAACGATAATAAACATTTTTATTTGCTTACCTTTACCTTTTCTTAGAATCAAATTTCGCTGATCGAATGGTAGGCAGAATCTTGATACGATACAAAAATATGATTTTTTAAATAAGCACTCTAAGTTTAACAAAGTGTGACCTCTTTGTTGTTACTTTTTAACACCTAGGTTGAAGTAATGATGTAATGATGAAAGCATTTTATATACTTGAGGGCTCAGCACGAGTAAAATTGACGTTACCGTGACGCGAACGAGTTGAAATGCCATCCTTGTTACATAGCAAACTTACTAAATTAAGGTGAACGTGATAGTATGCTTTCTCACTAGCGTCACGATAACGTAAATCTTTTCGTGCTAAGCCCTCTAGAAAAAAACGATATGTATTGTGTTGTATAATCCATACAATTCTACCATCCGTCGCTTGCTCAAAGCTCTATTTCAAAAGCACAATGCCAGCACTTTACCGCTGGAAATATTGAACGAGAGAAAGCTCTCGGAAGCAATTCCAGGTAATTGTATTTTTACAGAGGTGCTTTAGGGGCCATGCACATTCGGCACTTTTGATGTGGGCGATTTTGCGACTGTTTGAGAATAGACATGGTAAAAGTGTCTCACTGTCAGATTTGATCATATTTATCTGAAACAGCGCAAAGTTTCTATCTAACTATCTACATCATCACGCCAGATCCCTTACGGGGTAGGCAGAGAGTACAGAGATCCAACATGCTCTTTCGCAAAGTTTCGAATCCCAATATGTATCATTTTAAACAAATGAATCAGTTGAATTCAAGCACTGTCGGCCCACTGACCGACATCGCATCACGGATTTCGTTCGTTCTGCTAGACGGTTAGTTTAATGAATATGAGATAGAGATCCTATTTCAGATTGGAATGAATTATGAAGAATTTTGATTGTTCTGTAAAATAAGCGCCTTTCTATACTGACTGGTGAATGTAAAATAGAGATTCAGATACAAATGAGGCATTTTTTTTCTGTACAACTTTTAAATATAATAATTGTCGTTCATGTTTCATATTCCTGTATCATATCAGTAAAGATCGACACATGTCTATTTGAGAACACATGCATCGTTTTATTTGCTAACGAGAAAAAATATTACAAGCTAAGTAAGAAGATTGTTACCAACAAACGTTAAAAGTTCTAAAATGAATAAATATTAGTTATGCAGATTGCATGTGTAATTTGGTTGTGTATTTTAATGTTGTGATTTTAGTAACTCAAATTATGATTGCAGTAGCAATAAAACTTTTTCGTGAATCTTTTAACTACTGGCGTCTTGCCAACTTTATTACGAGGACTCTTTTCGCAATAAACAAAATGAAGAATAGTTACTTATATCATAAAATTAGTGACCGTAGTTCGTTTAGGAGTGCCGGTGTTGAAATTTTAACTTTCAAGTCGTTATCGTTGAGGTTTATTTCAATCGTACGAGTTTTCGAGAGCTTCTAGTATTATTGGAGATGCACATACGGCGTTACTGAGTGTGAACGGATTTACGTTAGCATAACTTTATCTAGAAAGTGTGCTTTCATCTTCATCTCTAATTAGTAAACTTCCAGTGTGAATAGGATGGCATATCAATTCCAAAGCGTTACGCTAAAGTGCTAAGCTTTTAGTGGCCCGTACGTTCGTCCCTGACAATACGAGATGCACTCGCAAATACGTGCAATTGAAATAGAGGTTTATGACAGACGCGCCAAGTCTATAAACCAAAAGCTTATGTCTTTCTTATTTTCTATACTGACTGTGAGGCCACTTACCTACGATTTCTTGATATTGGTGAAATACGCTGTTAAAATGTGGACTTGATACACGTGTGAGGGAAATACGAACCAATGTCTAGTAATACTGAATTGTATGTGTAAGTAATACTGTGATTTTAGGTGATTGATGATGATGTGTGTGGTCTGATGGCGTGAACGTCTAAATGCCGGGATCATAAATTATTCTTTGAAAATCTAATCACCAGTATTTAGTACCCATTTGCTACTATTTAGTACCTATATTAAAAAATAAGTACTCGTGCAAAGTCCTTGAATATATTCAATAATAATAGTGATCTTGACGCGTCAAGATGGCGGGAATATAAGTAATTTGGTACTTAATACTGGTGATCAGAATTTCAAAGAATAAGTTATGATCCCGGCATTTTGACGTTCACTATCTGGCGTGATGATAGAAATTATAAAAAACTGCTATGTGAAAAATCGTAAATCGTTCTTAATAGCTCATGTATTGTGTGTGCGTTGACCTTTATAACAACAGTTTTCAGAGGTAAGGTATTTCCAGAGGTAAAGTGCGTACGCGTAGGAGGGTTAATCACGATTATATACCAACCTTTAGATTCAATCACAGTTTCTAAAACAGGATTACCCGTAGTGGTATTTTAAAAGCAATTTCAATAGGTTTCTGTTAAAGGTATTTTTTATTTTGTTCATAGAAATAAGATCGATCGACAGATCGATTTTAAGATTAAGATTTATTTTTGATGCCGAATAAAATACATAGTTCAAGTAAAAATTAGAATAATTTAGGAGAAGAATTGTTTCACCCTATGGCCAAATAATGCGTTTTGGTTTTTATATTAGTAATTTTCACTTTTGTTTTTTAATTTCTCGTTTATTTATCTTTTTGGCCATATACATTTTCTACTAATTTTCTTATCGAAGGCAATTTATTTTTAATAACTGAACTCATCAAGTGTTTACACAATCAGTAGTTAAGTGTTTTCGATAACATGCTCCAGATTTTCATAACAATGTTATAAAAATATCTTTCAGCTTTTTTCTGTAACAGAATTAAACAATTCATAGAGTTGAATATTTTTATGATTCGAAAAAGATATTGGAATCGCTGGACGACCTCGATTTGCTAGTAAGTATCCATAATTCTTATGTCGCAGTGATTTTATTCAAGTGTTTTCTTATTATGTTTATATTCTAAATTTATTTTTAATATAATAATGAAATTTTATTATCAATGTATTGTATCGTTAAAATGCGTTGAATATATATGAATTGAATACATAATAATAATAATATATATAATAATAAAATAATATTAGCCCTGTTAAGAAACTGTCCCACTGTTGGGTACGGGCCTCCTCTCATACTGAGAGGGCTTAGGCCATAGTCCAACACGCTGGCCCAGTGCGGGTTGGCGAACTACATACACCTTCGAGAAACTCTTAGGCATGCAGGTTTCCTCACAATGTTTTCCTTCACCGTTAAAGCAAGTGATAATTAATTTTTAATACGCACATGCTTTTGAAAAGACAGAGGTGCGTGCCTGGGTTTATAACCCTAGACCTTTGACTTTGCAGTCCAACGGTCTAACCACTAGGCTATCACTGCTTAATAATAATATATATAACATTAACTTTTCTTAAAGAGCCTCTACAAATTGGACCCATTGGTCCCCATGCAAGCCGTTCTAAGGTCCTGGTAAAGCCGGTTAATCGCAGTGAGATATAAGATAGCACTGCTTGTTGAATAAATGCTTGGTCGAATTTTTCTTTTTTGCTTTTCTTCATAAACACAATCAGAATCTAACTAATGAGAAAACGTGTATGAGACGAACTATGAGAGTGGTAGAAGCCAGAGAGGTATGTAAGTAAAGAACCTGTTGGAACTCTGTACTCTCTGCCTACCCCGCAAGGGATCTGGCGTGATGATATAGATAGATAGGATCTAACTAAGCTTCATTGGCACGAGCGTTTTCTTAAAGCGCATTTTTCGGGCGCTGTTAACGGTTTTTTAACAAATGCATAGTCCATCTAAATTCCAGCGCTTTTCTAACACTTGTCAAAAAATGCGAATGAGAGCTACATAAACTATTTACTACGTTTCGATTTAATATAATATAATAATGGAATTGAGGTCAAAACTACGAAATTTTTAACATTTATTATTATTTGGCATTTAATATTTGCTTATAAAAATTGTTATACCTAACAGCTGTTATTGAAGAACCACTTATTCTTGTCTTCATACATTTATTGAAATGGCGCGAAATTGTTATTTTTATAGGTTTTGTCTGAATTATCTGGCTAGCCCATTTGGTATCTAGCTTTATTTTTATTAGCTTTCGATACACTTAGGCAACTGTTCTAATATTCCAGTAGTATAATAAGACAGGAGAAGTACGATAATAATATATGAAAACCGAATAATTTTGTACGGGGCACAGATATCTATATATATTACCTTTATTGTACTTATGAAATAATTATGTATTATATATGTTGAACTAGGTTATCATTATGTTTTAAACAAAAAGGTAGAGTGTGGATTTATATTATATGGCTATTGTAGATTTTGTGTTTGGTCGTGCCGACAAATTTATCGTTTATTAGTTGCGGGCCATTGATGTGTTGCTGGCTCTACCTGTAATAAGCCGATACTTTTATCTTGCAAGTGAATTAAAAATACGACACTTTTCTCGGCCAACATAATGCGAAAGAAACCTTACGGTTATCAGAAAGGAGTCAAAGATGCAAAAAATAAAATCCGATTGAATATGGTTCAAATTATGGATTAGATAGAATTAGATAGATAGATTTATTCAAATTTACGATGTTTGCGATGTAAAAATAAAGCTAAAGTACATTGTTCTACGCCCATACATGATTTGCCCCAGATCCAACAGCAATGAAAAAATACTTCTATGATTTCAAATCACCTATAAATTCTCGTATAGCATTTATTATTAAACGGACAAGCGGGGGAATCGCAATATTGCACAAAACGTATTAGATTTTGAGGTTATAATTTTATAGCCAATAATACATATGAGGTTATATTGTATAGTCAAAAATATATTGAGTGGATTTAAAGATTAATTATATTTTTATAGATACCTATCGACACTAAGGAACTATCTATATAAGTATTTAGTCTAACAAGACAAGCAATCTAGATAGCTAATGGGTACGCTTACCTACTACATTTTACAGAGTTAATTGGATATAAGTACTTACAATACTTTGAAATATTCGTTTTAGATTGCAAATTGTCTGTTAGATACAGATATTAGTCATTATTTTAATAAAATAGATAAATAATGATGGTATTGGTCAAATGTTTGTTGGTTCTGGGGCAATTTTTGACAATGTCCTTTCTTACCATTATACTTATAAAAAAGGATTTATTTTGCGAGGTACAAGCACTTGTTTAAAAATACACCAAACCTGTATTTATGGCTTAGCCTTTCATTAAGTGGAGTGCCAATTTCCTAATTGTGAAATTCCAAGTTCTAATGACCCGTCCTAATGATTGGGCGAGCCGAAATTGGAATTTAAATTTTCGTTGATAGTACAACTTTTAAGACCTTTCGTTCTACGTCTTTATTCAATTTAATGTCGGATTAATGACCGAACAAGTTATTGGGAAATTATAATCAACTTAGTATTTCAGTTTTGTGTTTATACACAAATATCTTTGTTTTTCTAGAGGACAATCTTAAAGTATTTTAACCTCAGTGCAGGATGTAGGTATAAAGCAAATAATCGTAAATATAATTTCTTGTCCCACATTAAAACGATTAACAAGCTTACTGAATGGTTGCAGAAATTGTTATACGACTACACGGAAAGCATTTTAGCCATTCCATTATAAATGCTTCAAACACTTACGTACATTGAGCTATCAGAATTGTGAAGTTGTCATGTTTTTCTCACAGGAGGAACAATGGCTGCTGAGATACAAGTATTTTTTGTATGTTACAACTTAGGTTCTATATGTCTGACTAATGTAATATGATCAGTGAACAATAAATATTATTATTATATTATTATTATATTAATGTAGTTGCTATACATACCTGATTACTTAAAGATTCCAGAAACATGTAACGTATTTTAAAAAGCACGATATAACGCCGTTGGTAATATAATTTATCAAAATACATTATTCATAATTTATTATACAGGCCATCTCATAATGCAATAAAGTCATTCTTTTTCGTAAATTGAATTCGGGACGCGGTTTTTATATTATTATTTACCGGAAATATTAGGCAAGGGCATTTCAAAAGTGAAGTCCGATGGAATGTTGTGCGAGGCACAAGGGGGTTTCAGGTCTGGAAGAGGATGTTCGGATCAAGTCTTCTCACTCCGCAACATCGTAGAGAAGCATCTGGCAGTGGGCCGGAAGGTTTCCTGCGGTTTTGTAGATCTGGAGAAGGCATTTGACAGAGTTGTGCGAAAGAGACTATGGGACATTTTGCCTGAGTATGGTATAGATGGCACTCTGTTGCGAGCCGTCCAGTCCACTTATGTGGACTGCAAGGCATGCGTACGGGTGGGTGGTAACAGGTCACCCTGGTTTGACGTTAAAATCGGCGTCAAGCAGGGTTGCGTGTTGTCCGCTAGACTGTTTATAATATATCTGGACAAAAGTCTTCAAAGACTGAAAGCGATGAATGAAGGTGTACAAATGGGTGACTTAGTGGTAAACCATCTACTTTATGCAGATGACGCGGTTTTAATAGCGCCAACAGCCACTGATCTGCAAACACTAGTCACAGTTATGAAAGACGACTGCATGATCAATGGCTTACACTTGAATGTGAAGAAAACCAAGATTATGGTTTTTGAAAGGGAAGAAACCAGAACGAATGTAAGGATTGTGGTTGGTAACGATGTGCTGGAGCAAGTGAATGAGTTTGTATATCTTGGATGCGCCTTCAGTAAGGATGGGAAATACACCGCTGACATAGAGAGAAGAGTGAGTGCAGGGAACAGAGTGAATTGTGCGATGGGAAAGCTACTCGGGAGCCGGCACTTAAGCCATAAGGCGCAGCTGGCCATACATAACGGAGTTATTGTCCCAACGCTGTTATATGGTAGCGAGAGCTGGGTATGTAAGAAGGAGAATGAAAGTAGGATAAATGCGGTAGAAATGCGAGCTCTGCGGAAGATGTGCGGAGTGAAGCTGACCGACCGCATTAGCAACAGTATAGTAAGACAGCGAGTAGGTATGAAAGATAGTATCGGTGTAAAGATGAGAAAGGGCATGCTCCGTTGGTTCGGGCATATAGAAAGAATGCCAGAGGAAAGAATGACAAAACAGATATACAATGTGAAAGTGGAAGGATGCAGGTACCGGGGAAGACCTAGACTATCTTACCACGACCAAATAAACCGAGTCTTATCTGATGGAAAAGTCAAGAGTCTCCGTAACCGGCGAGCGTGTATGAGACGAACTATGAGAGTCGAGGAAGCCAGAGAGGTATGTAAGGAAAGAACCTGTTGGAACTCTGTACTCTCTGCCTACCCCGCAAGGGATCTGGCGTGAGGTTATAGATATATAGATAGATAGGCATTTCAAAAGTGTTTCCTTGAGGGTTGCCGTTTGGGGTTTTTGCGGGAAGTCGAAGAGTGATGTCGATAATTTGTTTTAATTTCCAAAACTTGTGTTAATTCGAATATTTATATTAGTGGAATATTAACCATTACGTATTCTTTTATGTACATGAGTGAAGGTAACAAAGTGGCGAAATTTGCCTTTTCATTCCTTTTAAAACGGCCGTTGCAATTGGTATGTAAAGTATCGCCGTACTATCCAGGGTAGGGTACTTCGTAAATTTCATTATAATCGTTGTCATCAAGTTTATCGGAGAGTTGAATAAATTTAGAAATAAAATCTACAGACACGATTATGCATCTCACAGGACATAAGCAAAATACACTTAAAATTAGTGTGAAGGCATAACCTAAAGAAAAAGTGTTTCCTTAAAATAAGGAGTTGACACCTCGTTGATGGTTTATCTTCAAAACTTGTTCAAAGTCGTTAAGCTACAAGTTTCGTGTGAGTAATGAGTTCGAAGTGTGTTGGTAGAGTTTCGGGAACTACTGACATCGCCATTACGTGATTGATAGCTAGAGAAACATTTTGAGTAAAATGATCCAAGGAGATAATGTAAAATGGAGTTTATTTATAAAAGTAGTTTTAGAATCAAAGTGATTGATTTAATGTTCATCTTTATTTAAAGAAACTATATGTAATTATAAAAAATATATTTGAACGCATATCTAAGGAAAACCCAAAAAAAATATTTATTGATACTTCCTAACTGTAGACGTTATATGAAAGTAGTCGTGTATATAAGTAATCATTTTAAAAACTTTATAGTTTTTTATAATGCTACAGGCTAAAAATGTACCTGTTACACACATAAATTTTTCGTAAAATTTTTAAACGGTTGCATTTTAACATAATTATTTTTTTTTCAGAGCAAGTACTTTATACTATTATAATCTTGTAAAAGACCTACATATAATAATAAACGGAAATCGTTTCATTTTACATCCTCAAAAGTCCTTGTACACAGTGATAGTAAACGCGCGAACTACACGCGTGGACTATTGTCTGGCGCGGGAAATTTTGCGTTACATTCTGGACTCGGTCGCTGTCACCACAGTATTGATACTGTATCACCGTCAGGTTTCGTTGACTCATACGCAATCATTTAGATGATGCAATTACCTAACCCGCGTAAAGGCCTCTATCCGCAATAGTTCTTGCACAATGTACAAGCGTCATTGATAAACCACCGTTACATAACTCAACTTCAAAAGTCCAACTCAAAGACACATCAATTATTAGTAGAAATTTCAGCGGGGAGTTAATTGACTAACACTATGTACTTACTCGGCGTTGGTCTCAGGAGTGGGCAAGTCCCCGATGGTGGTAAGCGTGAGGGTTGACCAGTAAAGGCTGCCGAGGTACTTTCTCGTGAGGGTCGCGTAGTCGCCAGGCCGATGGGGGTATACCCAGTCACCCTGTGAAAAATAATGCATACGTAGATTTAAACTACAACTGAAATGCTTTGAAATATAGGCGTCCTATTTACACGGATATCTATTAAGAAGATAATTTAATTATAAGAGTAATTTTTCTTTCCTTCTGCACTGAAATTCAAAACATTCCCACGTAAGGATGATGATATTTTAGTAACTTTTGTCTCTGTTTTTTCTTTTTATTTTAAAAATTGTTGAAGCAAAGCGATTTGGTTTTATCTTTTTTATAATGTCACTACTGACAGATGTTGTAAATTTGAATTTGAATATTTTTACAGAATGTTGAGAGAATTTTTGATTGACAAAAATTTGCCAGAATTGAGAGAATTGTGGTGTCAGTCGAAGCGAACAGTATAATAATAATTTTGTACATTTATACCATCATGATTTTTTTTCTATATCATCACGCCAGCTCCCTCGCGGTGTAGGCAGAGAGTACAGAGTTCCAACAGGTTCTTTCCTTACATACCTCTCTGGCTTCCTCCACTCTCATAGTTCGTCTCATACACACTCGCCGGTTACGGAGACTCTTGACTTGCCCTTCAGCTAAGACACGGTCTATTTGGTCATGGTAAGATAGTCTAGGTCTTCCCCGGCACCTACATCCTTCCACTTTCGCATTGTATATCTGTTTTGTCATTCTTTCTTCTGGCATTCTTTCTATATGCCCGAACCAACGGAGCATACCCTTTCTCATCTTTACACCGATATTATCTTTCATACCTACTCGCTTTCTTACTACGCTGTTGCGAATACGGTCGGTCAGCGTGACTCCGCACATCTTCCGCAGAGATCGCATTTCGACCGCATTTATCCTGCTTTCGTTCTCCTTCTTACATACCCAACTCTCACTGCCATATAACAGCGCTGGGACAAGCACTCCGTTATGCATGGCCAGCTGCGCCTTTTGGCTTAAGTGCCGGCTCCCAAGTAGCCTTCCCATCGCACCATTCACTCTATTACCTGCATTCACTCTTCTCTCTATATCAGCGGTGTATTTCCCATCCTTACTGAAGGCGCATCCAAGATATACAAACTCATTCACTTGCTCCAGCACATCTTTACCAACCACAATCCTTGCATTCGTTCTTTAATTCCAGCTTCCTGTAAAAAGGATTTCTCTTACAAGTAAGCTCCTACTGCGCATTAGAGAGAGCAGAGAAACTGATCCTATTAAACAATAAAATCCACGGACCTCTATACCCCGCAACAAAAATCTTGGCAAAAAATTAATAAGTCATAGTATTCATATTTATCTTCTCTGGGAGAACTCCAAAGGCATGGAACAGGAGTGTAGTCGTTTTGTTTCTCAAGAAGGGAGACAAGACCCTTCTGAAAAACTATCGACCGATTTCCCTCCTAAGCCATGTCTACAAGTTGTTTTCTAGAGTCATCACAAATCGCCTGGCGGGAGGACTTAACAAGTTTCAACCAACGGAACAGGCTGGTTTCAGGACAGGATATGGCACCATAGACCACATTCACACAGTGCGGCAGATTATGCAAAAGACCCAGGAGTATATTCAGCCCCTGTGCATGGCATTCGTGGACTACGAGAAAGCCTAAGACTCCATCGAAACCTGGTCTGTTCTCGAATCCCTGCAACGTTGCCAGGTCGACTGGCGATACATCCAAGTGCTGAGATGCCTGTATGACGCTGCAACAATGACCGTCCAAGTACAAAATCGGCGGACTAAGCAAATCCCCCTGCATCGAGGAGTGAGACAAGGCGATGTAATCTCACCTAAATTGTTTACGACTGCTCTGGAGGATATGTTTAAGACGCTGGACTGGAAAGGACGCGGCATTAACATTAACGGTGAGTACATCTCGCACCTAAGATTCGCGGATGATATCGTCATTATGGCGGAGACGTTGCCGGAATTACAACAGATGCTGTGCGGCCTAGCTGATTCTTCCCAACGCATTGACCTCCGGATGAACATGAATAAAACCAAGATTATGTTCAATGAACATGTCATTCCGGAGCCTGTAGTTATAAATGTAACTACTCTCGAAGTTGTTCGAGAATACATCTACCTCGGACAAATACTACAATTAGGTAGAAACAACTTTGAGAGAGAGGTCCGCAGGAGGATACAGCTGGGCTGGGCAGCGTTTGGGAAACTTCGTCAAGTCTTCTCGTCGCCAATACCTCAAAGTTTGAAGACAAAAGTCTTTGATCAGTGCGTCCTACCTGTCATGACATACGGAGCCGAGACATGGACATGTACGGTGAGACTAATGAAATGAAAACTTGGTGGACACCAAATGAAAGTTGCTCAGCGGGCTATGGAGAGAGCTATGCTCGGAGTTTCTCTGAAAGATCGAATCCGGAATGAGGTGATCCGATAGAGAACCAAGGTCATCGACATAGCTCACAGGATCAGCACGCTGAAGTGGCAGTGGGCTGGCCATATTTGCCGAAGGACCGATAACCGCTGGGGTAGACGTGTTCTCGAGTGGAGACCGCGGCTTGGCAAACGTAGTGTGGGACGCCCTGCAGCTAGATGGAGCGACGATATACGGAGGGTGGGTGGCAGCGGTTGGAGGAGAAGAGCCGAAGATCGGGCTCAATGGCATGCCTTGGGAGAGGCTTATGTCCAGCAGTGGACTGATACGGCCTGATGATGATGATGATGATTCATATTTTATTTCAGCCATTACCATGACATCTGACAGGCAAATTCACTTATCTGATCATAAAGCACGCTACGCAAGGTTCGCTGAACCGCCTGCCCTAAACCGAAGACAAGCTATGTAAAGCAGCCCGGATATGTACTATACAGCCCCATGAACTTTAGCCAACCCCATGGTAGCTCCTGTAATATTTTCCTCCTTGAGGTGCCCTTGAGTAGTGGCCCCCTTACCCTTCTGGCTCGAGCGTAGTGGTTGCATGCTCACCCTCTTCTTCCTTGAAGGTGTTAAAGAACCCGCGGCCATCAGTGTTATCATTCACACACACACAAACAATCGTGTAATATTTGTAAAAGGATACAAAACATTAATTTAACATCGATCAAGCACTTTTATATATATAGATAATAGGCTCAACGCTTACAGATGCTGTTTGAGATAATATTCGTAATATGTATGACTCATTCAACGACATGATCACAACAATAATATGACACAACAAAATATCATCTCATCTAGAAGTTGATAAATTGCGACAAATGAACGCTGGCTCAATTCACTGTGATATACGGTCACTTATGTTTTTAGACGGGAAAATCTTTCAGAGAAATTACTTCATTTGTCTTCCCCGCAGTGAGTGATGCGGAACTGGGCACTTCATACAACTAGCTCAACGGATTCGCATATTAGCTTTGGATCCGTAAGCTTGCCCTGTTATTACAGAATCCGCAATGGGGTAATATGAGACTAAAATACCTAAATCAAGTAGATGGATTGCAACTCGACCGGTATTCAAAGTTAATGGCCATTATCCACCGAATCACCTGAGTTGAAGAATCAAATACAAATGTTGCCCCACTTTAGGAATTATTTTTGTGTAGTGTGTAATGTTTAAAAACAAGAATTTTATATGTACAGTACTTAGATTGAAAGAAATATGGAGGTCGAAGCTGCTCACGTTCGTAGAGTTTGAACTCTTGATTCCCTACAAGTAGTTCCTAGGCAGTGCGCTGCAGCTACGGCCGTGTCTAGTCATTACCTTCCCAACAAACTCATTCCTCCAACCGACCCAGT
Organism: Phalera bucephala; assembly: GCA_905147815.2. Classification (NCBI taxonomy): domain Eukaryota; kingdom Metazoa; phylum Arthropoda; class Insecta; order Lepidoptera; family Notodontidae; genus Phalera; species Phalera bucephala. Next base: position 6,950,267 of record LR990629.1, on the reverse strand, counting down.
TCCAATATGTTCTGCGGAGTCGCTTTACATAGAGGCAAGTTAGTCCGATCATACCAATTCAGAACTCGGTCTAACTTTTGTCTCATCGGCCCATTTCAGAGGAGGGAATGATATTTTAAAAAGTCTCGAGGCTAGAACAAGGCGCTATCGATTGCGGTAAGAGAATACAAACAAATTGCTTGAAATTTAGTTAAGCTCGTTTCTTGTGATCGCTACACAAAATTAGAGTGAACCTATGGTGATTGTAAATGTGAAGTGAAAATATGGGATAGTCAGAATTCGTTTCACATTTGGATATTGTGGTTGAGTTACGTAGGTAATTTTCAATATCGTGTGCATTTATTATAAGTATCTATGAAAATAATATACGATATCCTAATCGGATACTTGAAAAAACTAATCTGGCACTGTAGCCAAGTTGTCTATCTACAGTTTTAAACTGAAAAATGTACGCAAATAACATTCTACTACAAAAACTCACGAGCTCAGAACAAGATGCTATCTGATATATACAAATTGCTTGCAACTAAAAACTTTTTATTATGGTTTATTGTGATCGCTATACAAAATGTGGGTTAAACAACAAAATCTCGAAGCAAAGGTTGCGATGAGGTGAGTCATAAGATACGGTCATAAGGTAGTGTGTAGGGATCCTTAGCTACTCCTATAAAATTTGGCTTTAATTCCTTTCATGAAGTCACCTTTCCACAAGAATTTCTATTAAAGACAATATTTTATGGCACCATTAAAACTTTGATACGTGGAAGCTTGACAATAAAAAGGGAACGTTGAATATACTGGACCCATAAAGTCAGCAGTACATTTCGGTTAGCGCGTCGGAATGTGCCTTGAAGATGAAAATAACCAGTGCACGCTCTAATTTTGTCGAGAGTGTTTTGCGGAAAATGATATAAAATACAATGATATACCCACTGGCATCATCTTAGATTAGATCATTCTTTTCGGATTTGTCGCGCACGTCAGTTAGCCTTTCCGTGAGGTGTCAATGTCAGATTTAAAAATAAGTCGCGATCAATTCAACTGCCTTTAATGAGCGATGAAGGCACTTTTGTGGGCTGTACCAACAGCAGGTTTCAACGTACGCACTCTTATCAAGCCAACTTAAGAACACATACGATTGTTTTAACGTCGGGTTGTTACTGCATCACGTTTTGGCGACTTTTTGCGTTCAATTCCGTGCGTCGATGTTACATCGGCGGTAACAAAGACTCTACCACCACTTCGGAATGTCATTCCTGTGGATAAGAAGGACAAGAAACTCCACGGTTACTCTTTTAAAATAATATTTTTACAATTTTTCCATCTACATTTTGTTGTGGGGTATGGGAGAACAATGTAGTATCAGGTGAGTCTAAATTAAATTAACCAAGTTAAACTATTCATGTGAATGGCTACATGGTTCTCTCATTTACAGATAAAGAAATGAGGAAGAAAAATGATAAATTTTATTTAACTACTAGAAGGAAGAGAGGGAATAATAAATAATAATAGCTGAACATGTTATCTACATTCTGGTGGAGCTGGAACATCACCTATCCAAGCATTTTGATCTTTTAAATAATAATCAAGAGTATAGTAAGCTCGCTTGCAGAGCGTACGTTTAATACAGGATTTGAATTTATTTTCACTAAGTTGAGTGACGTCAAGTGGAATTTTATTATAAAATCTAACACAGTACCCCATGAAAGACGTGTGAATTTTAGACAGACGAAATTGCGGTTGATCAAATTTATTTCTATGTCGCGTGTTATAGCAATGCCTATCACCTAGCTGATTAAATAGATCTAAATTTTTCCGTGTGTACATTATGTTTTCATAAATATACTGACATGGGACCGTCATAATATTGGCTTTTTTAAACAATTCTCTCAAAGAGTCGCGACTACTAAGTTATAGATGGCCCTAATAGCCCTTTTTTGTAAGATAAAAATAGAGTCAATATCAGCTGCCCTACCCCACAATAATATACCGTAAGACATGACACTATGAAAGTAACTGAAGTAGACCAACCGCGCGGTGTCCACATCAGTAAGCTGTCTGATTTTTCTTACGACACAGGCAGCGGAACTGAGTCGTTTACCTAAAGTCTTAATATGAGGGCCCCATTGCAACTTAGAGTCAAGCGTAATCCCTAATGATGTTGGCCGAGGTGCCTTTACAGCTTCACTGGGCAAGAGGGCGGGCGTGAAACATCTACGCTACAGTTGAAGTAGTCTGCAGAGTGAAGCCTTCAGTCGCTGCATCGATCGCCCAAAAACTTGATCGTCGCGAAAAACTGGTCCAACAAACTGGAGATTTTATGTGGGCGAAAGCATTGCAAAAAACAACTTAATAGCAGGTCGCCGATATAGCGTGTGTTTCTTGCCTTAAGTAATTCTCAAAATATACATTTGACAATTAGTAACAGCCATGCCCACTTCAGTAGACGTTTGTATTTAACTACGCAAGTCACATAACCCATTCAAATATCTAGGGGTCAACCTAAACAGTACCATGTCCTTCGGCCCGCACATCAAGCGGGTCCGTCACCGAGCATCCTTTGTGCTCGGTCGTCTCCATTCGTTAATCTGCAAGCGGAGTAAAATGTCCCTTAGAAATAAGGTGACACTTTACAAAACTTGCGTTCGACCCATCATGACTTATGCGTGTGTTGTGTTCGGGCATTCGGCCCCCTCTCACATCGATAAACTCCAAGTGGTTCAAAACCGCTTTCTCCGTAAAGCCGTAGGAGCCCCCTGGTTCGTACGGAACGTCGACCTCCACTCCGATCTAGGTCTCGAACCTATTCGCGCCTTTATTAAAAAGGCGTCAACACGTCACTTCGCGAACGCATCTACCCATGCGAATCCGTTAATCGTAGCCACCGCCGACTACGATCTCCCCCCGACCCCTGCCGCCACCGCCGGCCGCGATATGTTCTCACCGACCCCCCCGATGCTTTGTCATCCCTTCTTTCCGCTCAGAATACGGGCGACGACGACGACGTAGTAGTAGATCCCCTCCCATAGCCGATGGTGGACCGGTGCACTTAGTAGTGCACCCGTCCCCCTACAGCGACTGTCCCAACCGAGGGCGCCTCTTCGAGGCGCCCTCGAGTATGTCGCCTCTTGCTCTTCTGGCTGGCTAGAGCGTAGTAGTTGCACGCTCGCTTTTAAGTCCGGTGAAGCTGTAAAGGCCTCGCGGCCAACAGCGTACATCATTCACACACACACATAACCCATTACGAACGATAATGCTTTACAATAGAACGATTACTCGGAATACTTATATGACTTACATGCGTATGGAAGCGTTGCAAAAAGCAACTAAATCGCAGGTGGCCAATGCTAAAAGCGTGTGTGGTGCTAAGTGATTCTAAAAGCACCCAATTTACAATCAGCAACACAGTCATGTCCACTTCAGTAACTGTCTGTGTTCAATTTCTCAGTTCACAGAAGCCATTCCGAACAATAGTGCTTTATATATAATGTGACGATCAATCGGATCACTTATATGCGTATAGAAGTGTTGTAAAAAGCAACTAAATCGCAGGGAATTTTTTTATCATTTTTCGTATAGATACATACATTTTTATATTATACAAAATCATCTATGCGATCCAGCTCCAGTGTGATGTCTTATATATAAGACTAATAATAATATTTTTTTAAATATGTAGTAGTGAAAGCCTGGACGATTCTGGGTGGACCAGTTTCTACAAGCAGCACCCGTTCACGAGTACGACTGCTTGAGCAGCCATCACCTCCCTCGACCATATTAAAGCGCAGGAAGTGACCCGCACCAATCCCAGACCCCAGAGTGCAGTTAGAAAAAGTCTACAGAAGAAGCAGTACTTAGAGCTCGTTTAGCACGACACGATACACTTTGACATTTTTGTTTACATTAAGGACGTGCTTTATGACCGAGAAAATATAAAAGAAAAAGAAACAAGCTAGACTCGTGTTGATTTTTTTATGTACATACGTAATCGCACGTGAGGCTCATAACTATATATTTGATAGCATTTGAGCCATTTGAATGGAATAAAACTTGAACTATTTATTTTAAAATGCAGTTTAAAAATTATTCAATCACCATAAAAAGGCTCATTCTATTTTTGACTTTTGGATCTCACAGAAAGATTCGTTTTTTTCTTATGTCTTCATATATGCTCAAAAGGTTTGGTTAAAATGATTGTGCATATAATGATGAACAGTTCGGAAATTGAACGTGAAGTCAGCATTTCGCTCCCAACCTTCGTCAACGCCGGTCAAGGACGGCATGAATGGGGACTCGGAATTGTATTGCTTGAGGTATTACATGGAAATCAGCCACGGCAAGGGGATTTATGGGATATAAAGTTAAGAGTTCAATGATTACTGTAACATACGTGATAACGTCACAAGGTTTGAAGGTTTGTAGTAAAGCTAATGGTGACCATTTCTATACACGTTTGAACGCATGATTTTAAATTTTATCTGATTCAGGTATAAAAAAGAACATTATTAAAAAGTTGCTGATTCGAAACAAATTATATTTAGCTCTTGTGATAATTATGTTACACTTTGTATAGAACCATAGGCCACTTTAAATGAATAGACTTTCAATACAAAATAAATCAGGGTTATGATATGAGCAAAAGCTAAAATTAAAAGCTAAAAATTCAGTATTATGCATAGACGGCGCTGACTGATACCCTGTGAACTAAATAGAATATAATCACTACGTTTCACTGTAAACATTCATAATCAACCATGGAAACCAAGAAAACGGAATTATTTTTGGAATTAAAGAAGCTTTGCTTTCAGAATATGAAAACTAAATTTACGCGTATGAAACATACACATGATATAACACTATTTCTCGGATTTTATCGGGGCTCATTTTTGATTTTTAAGATCCGGCGTTTCGCGACCTTTACAACACAGAAGGGGCCGAGGTGCTGCCAAGCACTGGAAAAGTCTTAAACATAAAAATCAAAAACAAACCGCGATAAAATCCAAAAATAGATTTTATTTTAAGAAAAATAAATTTATCGATTTGTGTTTACAGACAAATGACGTAGCAAAAAGAGTCACGATATTTTATGGCATTGTAAGTCTATTCATTTAACCCAGTCTGTAATAAAACTAATATCTTACCTGGAATCCCTCAAATTCGGACAGCAAGAAGTAGAAGCAGCCGAACCAGTGGGCAAGGATCAGCAGGATGTGGATAAGGTTGATGACACGCCAGAAGTTGGGGTACACCGTCCGGGACTCCACCATGTAGTAACAGCTAATTGCTCTGTACACCTGTAACGAAGAAGTATTGTAATGATCGATCCACTGAAGACCAGAGGGCTAAGCAGGAACATATTGACATTAGCGTAATGACTTGATATTTTATCCTTTTTACCAGCTTTCATTTAACTTGCAATGGTTGTATGTCTGTTTGTCTTTCCGGTTCAAATCCTGTGATTTATTTTTCAAGCACTTGTCGGTATCCGATTAAGCTGACATTTGGCATACGTATGTAAGTTTGGTGACAATGCAATAATATGGTGCCAATAAGTTAAGCTGATCTAATGATGGAGTCCGAAGGTGGCCATAGGAACATGTGAAATATACAACGTAGCCCCCTCGTGTTTAGGCTTGTTAGAATGGTATTAGTAAGTACTATACTACCAGATAATGTTCAGGGTTTGATGATGAAGTCGAAAGGTGGCCAATGGAATCACCCAACTACTCAATATAACCCCGCCGTGGCCCGCTCGTTGGATTTCAGAATCAGAAATGAGGATATCAGCAGGAGAACCAAAGTCACCGATATAGGTCTCAGAATTGCCAAACTTAAGTGGCAGTGGGCGGGGCACATCGCTTGTAGAGCTGACGGCCGTCGGGGCAGAAAAGTTCTCGAGTGGCGACCTAGTACCGGAAGACGTGGAGTGGGCAGGCCCCCCACAAAGTGAAGCGATGACACGGTGAAGATTGCAGGTAGAAGCTGGATGCGTACACCACAAAACCGGCCGTTGTGGCGATCTTTGGGGGAGGCCTTTGTCCTGCAGTGGACGTCTTTCGGCTGATGATGATGATGATGATGATGTACTTTACACCCGGATGGTGTCCAGGGTCTGATATCATAGGAACTACTTGACTAAGCAAGATTTTCGTTGCGTTGTTGCTATAAAATCTTGTTTTTAAAAAGGTCTTTTCAAATCAAAATTATACCACTCCAATTTTTAGTAAAATAAAAGATTGGAGTCCAAACTAAATTCTATTTTATAATAATAATTATTAAAGGCCTATACTGTCCCACTGTGAGGCAAAGGCCTCCCCTCCCTTCTTCCACCTATCCCAGTCTAGTGCAAGCTGATGCCAGTCCTTGTCATAGGAGTCCTGCTCATCTCACCATCTCTTTCTGGGCCTGCCGTACCGTCGTTTACCGCCTGGTGGGACTCACTGTGTGGTTGTTTTAGCCCAAAGCGCAATTTGAATGTCATGTTTTCGATATGACATTAGACTCGTGCATTTAGTAATCATGTTGTTGTGACCTAGTGGTAAACCATCTACTTTATGCAGATGACGCGGTTTTAATAGCGCCAACAGCCACTGATCTGCAAAGACTAGTCACAGTTATGAAAGACGACTGCATGAACAATGGCTCACACTTGAATGTAAAGAAAACCAAGATTATGGTTTTTGAAAGTGAAGAAACCAGAGCGATTGTAAGCATTGTGGTTGGTAACGATGTGTTGGAATAAGTGAATGAGTTTGTATACCTTGGATGCGCCTTCAGTAAAGATGGGAAATTCACCGCTGACATAGAGAGAAGAGTGAGTGCAGGGAACAGGGTGAATTGTGCGATAGAAAAGCTACTTGGGAGCCGGCACTTAAGCCATAAGGCGTAGCTGGCCATACATAACGGAGTTCTTGTCCCAACGCTGTTATATGGTAGCGAGAACTGGGTATGTAAGAAGGAGAATGAAAGTAGGATAAATGCGGTAGAAATGCGAGCTCTGCGGAAGATGTGCGGAGTGAAGCTGACCGACCGCATTAGCAACAGCATAGTAAGAAAGCGAGTAGATATTAAAGATAGTATCGGTGTAAAGATGAGAAAGGGCATGCTCCGTTGGTCCGGGCATATAGAAAGAATGCAAGATAAAAGAATGACAAAACATATATAAAATGTGAAAGTGGAAGGATGCAGGTACTGGGGAAGACCTAGACTATCTTACCACGACCAAATAAATCGAGTCTTATCTGAAGGAAAAGTCAAGAGTCTCCGTAACCGGCGAGCATGTATGAGACGAACTATGAGAGTGGAGGAAGCCAGAGAGGTATGTAAGGAAAGCACCTGTTGGAAATAGATAGAATGTTGTAATCAGTTGTAGAAAGCGATTAAAGGGTTCGGGGATCAGTAGCCCTTAGAGGCCTAAATTGAACGCTCGACATCAAGTGCAGGATGTTGACTACGAGTGGCGGCGGATAAATGTCTAGTACGACAATGGTGGTACCCACAGGCTGGAACCAACCAACCCACTCCCACCAACCCGCTTTAGACAAGCGTGCTGGGTTATTCTGTCTAAACTCTTTCACAGCCTTCCATGATTTTTTTTAACGAGTTCTTATGGTGTACTGAAGGACAAGTCAAGATTCTCCGTAACCGGTGAGCGTGTATGAGACGAACTATGAGAGTGGAGGAAGCCAGAGAGGTATGTAAGGAAAGAACCTGTTGGAACTCTGTACTCTCTGCCTACCCTGCAAGGGATCTGGCATGATGATAAAGATAGAGATGGAGAGATAAATTGAGAGAGTTCTTTAATTTCACGAAAATATTACCTACGCATTAAATTTTTTTTTTTATTTAATTGCGGTGGTTTTGATGATCAAAAAAAGAAGTCTGAAGGTACCCCCGTACATAGATATAGACTTAAAAAAGCCCGGGATTAAGAATGACATGTGGCTGTCAAAAACCTCAGTCCCTCCCGGCACCACGGATGCTGTAAAGCATTCGAAACATCGGGAAATTGATATAAAAAAATAACCGTAAATTCTTTTTTGGTAAGTGTCATAAATCACTAGAGAATCATGTCGTGAGTCGTTCAATTAAACAATAATGGTTTCGTATAAAGAGAAATCATTTCTCCATTGTAACTAGTTACGTACGAGTCCCCTTTGTGACTGGTTACAAATCACCATCTGAAGCTGTAATGTCGTATCTATTATTTTTTTTTCTTCACCTATATTGTCCCACAGCTGGACTGTTGTATTTTTTTTATTATCTTTTAAAGGCATTATCCTATATTTAGAGTAATCTAGTCTGTATGTATTATGATTACTGGATTTGATTAGGGACTTTCGGAACCCTCTTCCGGACACATATTTACCAAAAAATATTTTAGAGTAAAAAAATACCCTCACAGCTATTCAGTTATATTCCTTAAGCTGGGTTGAAGGCAGTGTACTGTGTACACCCCCGCAGAGATAAGCCTAAATATCTTAACTTACCTGTTCTTTATCCGACTTAGGATTGGAAACCAGTATCTCGTCAAAAACATGAATAGCGACATAAACCCGTTTTCTTATAAAACGAATATTCGTCTAACCTCGTTATTTATAGTAACAAAATCAAGAATCGATGGATTATTTAAACAATTTTGCATGCAAGTAACACAAACTGTGGTATTTACATACAAACGACGCAATGAGACGTTGAACGGCAAGTAAATGTAGGTTAATGGGACCGATTTCTACGAATTACCCCTTAAAGAGCGCATTTTAGTCTGCTTAATTACGTGCTTTGTCTGAACGAGGACTCAAGGGTATCGAAACCTACGGGCTTTACGAATTTGTCCGATATCGTTGAGAGGATTTCAGCAAATTAGAGATTCTTTGAATTAAATTAATAATATTTCTAAATAAAAAAGCTTTTTAGTATACCACGTTTTAGAAATAATTTCTGTTTATTATCACGTCACATGTAATAGATAAATAGTGGTAAGGAGTGTAAGTAGCTGTTTTTATTCGTTGCAGGTCTATCTATCTATCTATTTATATCATCACGCCAGATCCCTTGCAGGGTAGGCAGAGAGTGCAGAGTTCCAACAGGTTGGTTGGTCAGTTGCAGGTGATAGATAGTATTGCCATTGGCAACTATTTTTTTCTTCAAAAAAGCGAATTTGCGAAACAAAACAAGTACGTTGCGTGTCTGTCTGTATGTCGCAATAGAACATCGGCTTTAAATTACCCGTAACGAGAATCGGGTCTTAGTAATCACTAAATCAATATCTCCAATATTCTAACAAAACAAATAAAGGTGAGTAATCAAAGAAATCATCGTAGATATTAAAGCAATTTACTGCAGAATCGTCCGATTGTTTGCAGATAAATTATTCTCCTTTGTAGGCTTATCTAAAGAAGAACGGTTTCCAATAAACCTTAACGGTTGAAATCAATTTAAAATTACGTGGTTCAATTAACACTTCATTTTGGTAGAGTATTTAGTAAGTAATTTTAAATGTCCCACTATTTGGCAAAAGTCTTTTCTTTTACATCGAGGTAAGAGAGAATAGGTTACTCCACGAAGCGGACGCAGTGCAAATTGGGTAAGGCTGGTTCGTAGCTACCAGTCTAGATTGGTGGAGACAGATTAGTGGTCACCGACTGTTGGAACTTGTCGAGATGCCCATAAGACTTCCAACTTGGCTAAGCCACTCCAATTGTCTGTGGCATTGTAGCTCCTAAAGGGATGAACTTATTTTCCTAGTTTTTTTTAAATTTAAAAGTTGACTTGATTGAGAGTATTCTTAATTATGATTTATATGAATTGGGGGTTAAATGCAAAGTTGATTTTTTCCTTTGATTCTGCTTCTTCTTCAGCAGAAAGACGTCCGCTGTTCTCCGACGTCGATAGTTTTGATTAGTCTAACCTCATTCATAGATGTGAAAACTCATGAACTCACCTTAAGAAACCTGGGGAATCGGATAATAGGGTTGGTACCAATCTTTAGTTGCACCAAATCTAGAGGGGTCAGTGCGGCAATGTCTGATAAAAACGGCCGCGATGTCAAGTAGTGTTTCGCTAGTTTCTTCGAATCGTAAACCTGATAACAGAAACATATTTTCATTAATATTTCTCTCAGCATCCTAAATAACCGAAATAACGCCTCAAATCTAAGACACTTCAATTATATTATCACTTTACACAGTTACGAGAAGTAAACTTCTAATATATTAATTCATACAACCTTTGATACTATAATTAACTACGAAATCTGTATTAACGAATATGTTTTAGAAGTGTAATTAAAATGGCTGTATGTGTTGATTTAAACCTAAAATATGGCAAAATTTTGATAATACAGGGGACTACGTAACGATTTTTTTTTAAAGACACGATTCGCACGCTAGGATTTATTCCTGAGTTGTGGGTGCGCTTACAAACATGAAAATTCACATACACAAATACCCTGACCGAAACAAATAATTGTGGATCACACAAACATTTGTCCCGTGCGGTAATAGAACTCGCGACTGTTAGACACAGTGGGCGGAGCGGCTTCACCTCTTAACCACATCCTTGATTGGAATGAGCTTTTAGTCTTATATTTAAGAGTCTATATTTTTTTTCAATGTTTGATAATAATTTGTAATATATTCAGTTACCAATTTGGTTAAACAACTCTGAGTAGTATTGTAAAAACGCTCGAGTCGGCGCTCAAAACGCTCGCGTCTTCTACGTGATTCAACGCTCGTGAGTGTCGACTCAGCGCTAAACGCTCGACTTCAGCGCTCTTTTACAACACTAACTCTGAGGTCTTGCGTTAATCGCGGTACACGTTGTACACATATACTGGTTACATCATTAAGTTTTTCATAAATCACCATGAAACTTGTTCTGACTACTAAATTTAATTGGATTTAACGGCTTAATGAGGTCTAAAAACTATAAAAGTCATCGTTTGGTCACTTACGGAAGTCTAGGCTACAGACAGAAATTCTATATTTAGTTTCTTTAGAGCATTTGCACCGAAATCAGAAGAGTATTTTTATTCTTTTTGGGGGAAATTTTACTTATTTACTAATACGGTTTCGTTGACAGATCGATACAGATGTTACTTAATTTGTAACACATCAAGCCATTCTGGTAATTTTACGAACATATCATAATCAATATTATAGTGTATTGCGCGAACTAAACATAACTGTACGGACTGTGTAATACGAGCTTTCATTGTGTCATCCTTATTGGCAATTTTCACCCATATACTATACTCTTATACGTAAAAACGTACCCACGACACACAAATAATTTCTAGTATACTAGAAATTAAACAGCGCACGATTTCGCCCGGAACTATTGTTACACAGAATAAATACTTTATTCCATGTTCACCGTTTTAGACACACCTGCACATTTTGAAATAAATATACACAGTCTTGCACATTGGCGGGAATCGATTAGTAACAATTAAATATGAACTTACTGCATAACTAACAGCGTTCCTAATCATCGTGCCATATCGATGGGCTGGGCAAAATCAATAAAATTTTCATGTACACTATTATTATAAGCCTATACTGTCCCACTGCAAGCTGATGCCAGGCCTTGTCGTAGGAGATCAGCTCGTCTCGCTACTTCTTTCTGGGCCTGTCTGTCGTTTTCCGCCTGGTGGCACCCACTGTGTGGTCGTTTAGCCCAAAACGCATCCGACATGTGGCAGGTATGTCCGGCCCAGCTCCATTTCAGTTTTACAGCTGAGTGGCCAACGTCAGTGATTTGTGTTTAGAATCTAATTATTAATATTTATGCGTAACCAAGCATAGATCGATGAGTACTGATCGAGAGATCGAGATACTGACAGTAAGCAAATCTAACCTTGAGTGGAATATTGAAACCGGCCAATAGTGGAATACAGGAGCAGCTGAACGCTGTATTTCGACAGCAGTTAACGTTCGGTTTTTGTGGATCCTTGTTAATAGAATTCTCTCAGTTGTGTAGTAAGAATATTACCATAAGTCCCTGCTCCAGGTAGCCTGTTCGGAGCTGCACCACCAGGTCTAGAGCGAACACCACGTCGCTGATGCCGTCGCATACCACCCAGAAGTAGTGGAACATTATCTGGAGGAGAACATAAAGGTTAGATTTTAAAGGATAGTAGGGAAAACTTGAACCTGACATATTCGTTTTACTAGCATGTCATGTTATACTTATCGTTTCTTACACTTACTTATTCAGTTATATATCCTAATAATATTATAAACGCAAAAGTTTGTGAAGATGGATGCATGGATGTTTGTTTCTTTTTCACGCGAAAACCACTGAACGGATTTTGATAAAACTTTAGAGTTATATAGCCTATAATTTATAAAGATTGTTGGAGCAATATCCAACTGTTTGTTGTTTGTTAATGTTGTAATGCTACTTGTATTGTTTGTTTGTTGAATGAGTAGACATCTAAATTCTGTTACCAGTTTATTGTCGTACTAAATTTATATTGTTTACAAACCCCTTAATATAGAATAGAAATCGCTGACATTGTTTATTGCGTGCACAAATTCTTCACGCTAATTAAGTACCAAAGGTTAATGTACGGCGTAGCTCGTACAAAAATATTGTATAAATTAGCCAAAATATAAAAATACACGTAAAGTCGCCGGCAACAGTTAGTACTACAATAATAATATGGGTCCTTTGGATAATTTTACATTTTTGCACAAATGACTACTAGATGGCAGCACGTGTAATGTATCGAAACAAGTTCACATACATATTTGTTGATTTTCATCAAAAATAGAAGTCACGAGGTTTTAAGTTAAGCACATAACCATTAATATACAAAAAGTATATGCATAGATATATATGAAATAAAATGACACAGACACACACTTGGCATACGTGAAGATCTACACCTAAATAAATATGTAAGGGACACAAAAAAAATGATCCTGTACTGGGACTACTCTGGAATATGTGCGAATAATAATATGGGTCCTTTGGATAATTTTACATTTTTGCACAAATGACTACTAGATGGCAGCACGTGTAATGTATCGAAACAAGTTCACATACATATTTGTTGATTTTCATCAAAAATAGAAGTCACGAGGTTTTAAGTTAAGCACATAACCATTAATATACAAAAAGTATATGCATAGATATATATGAAATAAAATGACACAGACACACACTTGGCATACGTGAAGATCTACACCTAAATAAATATGTAAGGGACACAAAAAAAATGATCCTGTACTGGGACTACTCTGGAATATGTGCGACCCCTCGATGCATTGAACCGACTGGTCTTCGGTCAGATATCCTTTTTAAAAATATTATTGAGGTGTGGAAAGGAAGGCAAAACGGACCACTTACACGAAAACAGTCGTAGAATAAAAACTATAAGCGTTATTTAATTGTCATGAGATGATATTTAAGCATAATTTTATACTCTACGAAACCCATACATAGCATCTTTGATAAAGTCACGTAAAATGAATATATTATATGAATTTTTAGTTTTACCTTCATAGCGAGGCAACGGATCTCAGTCTGAATATAAGTCACAAACGAATACTGTATCATCGTCGTCATCTATATCAGCGTATCTAAATACAAAGCCAAGGAGGACCCCTGCGGCACTAGCAACATGGTGTTTACCATTCGTTTATTTTTGTCTGTTTTTAAAAACAGATTAAAGCAGTAAAACACTCAAGGTCGTCGACGATGGATGAAAATGCAATTTTTCTTCTTTTTAGATCACTACATTAATTTTCCTTCATGTTTTGCCATTCTTTGGTAATTTTGATTCCACATCATAGTCAGATGTTTCATAAATTTTGGCCCGTTTTGCCTTTTTCGTACCAAACAACAACGTGAATTTTTGTTGTTGCAAGTAGCCCTAGCATCTTCACAGTTATGTATTACATCAATCTTGATTTGCATATATACACCGCAAGAACAGATTTTAAGATATAAAACAACTTTCTTTCCTAAACAATTGTACACCTTTAGCGTAATATTAGGGACAGGTGCATAACTTACGATGGTTTGACGTAAATAATTTAAAAAGATTGTTAATTGTCTTCAAATTATTAAGGGGGACGTTTGCACCTGCGGAGTCCGTTTTGCTTTCCTTTCCCCTATAAATACATTCATTATCCTACTGGAGTCGAGGAAGCCAGAGAGGTATGTAAGGAAAGAACCTGTTGGAACTCTGTACTCTCTGCCTACCCCGCAAGGGATCTGGCGTGAGGTTATAGATAGATAGATAGATAGATAGATTATCCTACTGCATATATAAGTAAAATTACTTCTATAATCTTATAAAATATAGTTAGAGTACCCATAATGTAATTATGTCCATTTATCTTCTTTTTTACAATAGCAAAAATATCTTGAAAGATATTCTTTGTCCATCCATTGTGTAAATAATATAAAATCCGCACATTACGAATGTTCAGAGATCGCAGACAGACAGACACTATTGTTTTATTCATATGTATTTTTAGGCAAACTTGAGAATTTATCTGAATCTGTGGAAACGAGTTTTCACAAACAATAATACATTTTGTGAGATAGACATCGAAATTTTTGACGTCTTTTATACTTCTAGGATTTGGAGAAGAGATTAAAAAGTTTCTTGTGGTGTATATTTTATTTTCAAATATCACGTTCATTGTGTGAAAGGTTGTATATCTTATAACTTAGTGCTCTATTTTAAAACTTGTACAATACACGCGATTTTTTGCGGTCAATATTTATTTACCATGGCTTGTTTACATTTTGGTAGGTCCAAAGCTACTAATGACATTTAAATATATAATAATAATAATATTAGCCCTGTTAAGACACTGTTCCACCGTTAGGCACGGCCTCCTCTCAGACTGAGAGGATTTTTAGTCCATAATCCACCACGCTGGCCCAATGCGGATTGGTGAACTTCACACACCTTCAAGAAACTCTGAGACATGCAGGTTTCTCCACGATATTTTCCTTCACCCTTAAAGCAAGTGATAATTAAATTTTTAATAAGCACATGCTTTCGAAAAGACAGAGGTGCGTTCCTGGGTTGAACCCGAGACCTCTGACTTTGCAGTCCAACGGTCTAACGGTCTCTGACTGACAGAAAACTTTGATTTTATAGCAAAACACAAGGAAGATATCTTCTTTAGTTGAGGAGTTCCTATGGCCTTCGTCTGGCTCCATCATCAGACCTTGCACACCATACAGGGTCTGATGATGTAAAGTATTCGTCAATACCAATTCAACGAACCCAAATACTGCGTAGTATAAGTAGTTAGGTTTGATTAGGTTAGTTTCTATTGGTCAGCCTTTGGCTTCATCATCAAACTGAAACACCATTTGGTTATACAAGGTGTAACATAATAAACGCAAGATCTCAGACACCCCAATTAGAGAATTGCTTCATAAATACAATACGAAAACCCAATTTCCAAATATAAAGGTCTTTACCCTTTTTTAAGCACTTTTATACCCCAATTAACAACAAACTTGTGTGTAAGTATGCGTTTCGAGAAATACGTTTTAGGAATGCATTTGAAATCTCCTTATTGATATGAAGCAAGAATAAATTTAGTTATTTATAGCGCACTGAAGGAGTAAAATCATTTTTTGCAAATTTAAAAAAAAATGTAAGATACATTAAAATTGTTGGAATCAATTCAGTTAATGATATAGAACGAACTACTTTAAGGTCTTGCATTTATTATGTTACACCTTGTATAGTACTTGACAATACCAATCGAACAAGCCTAAACACAAGGGAGTTATGTTGTATGGTTCACATGACCACCTTCGAATTTCATCATCAGACCAGCTCCATGGCACCATATTATTGCATTGTCACTAATACCATATTTCAGCTTAATCGGATACCCATAAGTGCTTGAAAAATGGATCACAAGATTTGAACCGGAAAGACAGTTATAAGAAATACGAACATAAATGTGCAAGTTAAGTAAAAGCTTACAGGTAAAAACAGGAGATCTAAAAGGATTAGACTTTGTACAGGAGTTCCTTATATAATGTAGTTGAGCACTTAAAAAGGATTTTTTTAATTCATCCATTAAGAAAGTTACTTAAACAGGGGGTTAAAATTACCCTAAGCATTAAGCAATCTTATTTATTTATTCTTTATTGTACATAAAAACAAAAATTGTAAGTACATTTACACATATGATGTACATAGGCGAACTTAACTCAATTTGAGTTGTCTTCCAGTTAACCTTGGAGTGCATGGAGAATATTTGTTGTAAGTGAAGGCAATTGTTGTACAATTCGATAATTCCAAAAGGAAAAAAGTAGAGATGAGTATGAAAACACAAATCAAAATATCAATCTTCTTCAAATTTAATACTACCCTTCCTCTCCAATTTTTAGTCTGCCCGTTTTTCATTCGTTACTTCGTAACTATTATATTCTTTCTGTAATTTTTTGTATTATGTGTGGTAAAACTGACTCTTTCATTTATATCCCTTAAATTGTTTATTTTAAATATTTAGTAAGATGAATTATTTAGAAAGGAGGAGGTTCTCAATTCGACTGTATGGTTTTTTTTTGTATGTATGTGACGCGATCATTCCGCCAATTATGAATCGATTTTGATGATTCTTTTTGCATTGGGTTCAGTATAGCTCCAAAGTGGTCCCATTTTAATTTCATCGGTATTGGACTTTGGAGTTGGAAGATACACCAGGGAACTCCTTAACGACAGAAAATACGAATGCGTAGATTGTGATATTATGGGTATTACGTCAATCCTATAGGTACCCTGCCATAGAACTAATCAGAATATTAACAGACTTCTAAAAAGGAGGAGGTCGACAATTCGTCTGTTTTTTTATAACGTCTTTATTTATGAACTGATTTTGATGATTTTTTGGGTTGGGTTTAGTATAGTTTCGAGGTAGTCCCATTTTAATGAAATCGGTATTGGACTTTGGACTTTGAAGATACATCAGGGGACTCCTTAACGGGGAACAACGCGAATGGAGAGACCCCGTTATTATGGTTATTATATCAATCCTGTACCTTATTGTACAACTCAGCAAAATAATATAATATAGGTATATAAATATTAGTAAATAATTCACTTTTCCATTAAAACGGAAAAATAA
This sequence comes from Phalera bucephala, assembly GCA_905147815.2. Lineage (NCBI taxonomy): Eukaryota > Metazoa > Arthropoda > Insecta > Lepidoptera > Notodontidae > Phalera > Phalera bucephala. The sequence continues at coordinate 6,933,147 of LR990629.1, read as the reverse complement.
AAATCTTTAAAAAAAAATTAAACCGACTTCAAAGAGCAAAAAATAAATATTTGAAGTCGGTGCCAAGTAACCGACTGCACTAACCTTTACCGACTTCAAATATTTATTTTTTCCTTTATGAAGTCGGTTTTTTTTTAAGATTTTTTTCGTGACTATCGCTGTCCTATACCTAAAGGTTGCCTGGAAGAGATTGCTTTAAGCGATAAGGCGGCTTTACTGTACCAACAACTATGTACAATACTTTTTGTGTTTTTTTTTATTATTTTTGTGTGCAATAAAGTATATTATTATTATGTATCTCGCTGAGATTCACGGGCTTTACCCGGATCTTTGGAAGGCTTGCATAAGGATATAGGTCCAACACGTAGAGGCCCTTTGCGCCTCCTGAGATCACTTGCTGAAAATGAAGAAACATAACCAGCGTACTGACCCTGGCAGGTGCAAGGACTATTGTAAATTATGGAAAGAAAACAAGTATTTTGTGGCTATATTTACTTATGGAAAATCACATCGGGCACACGACTAGTGCTATTGAGTTCTTAGATTTACGAAAATATCATACATGAAATATTTTATTTTATTTTATCGAGGTTAAGTTTTGGTTAGTAAGTACCCGATGCGAAGTTACAGCAGCCATTGTTGCGGAAGGGAGTCAGGAGATGGAGGGACTTAAAAAATAAAAATAAACCGCGAAATAGTTTTCTATCTATATCACCACGCCAGTTCCCTTGCGCGGTAGGCACAGAGTACAGAGTTCCAACGGGTTCTTTCCTTACATACCTTCTGGCTTCCTCCACTCTCATAGTTTCTCTCATTCACGCTCGCCGGTGAATAGTAAATAGCACTATAGTAGAAAAATAGCTTTATTTCATAATATTAAAACCGCACAACCAACAAATACAAATAAAACCAAGGGCTAACTAAAGACAAGACTATTAGCGAGGTACGTACATTTTACAAATGAAATTTAAGATGTCTCAAAACGAAAGGTGCCCTTTTAAGTTCACCCGCTATTTTCTTTGATTTTTTTTTGTAAAAGCGCCAGGCAAAAGTGGCCGGCAGACGAAACGCGTAAAAATAAAAAAAATATTTTCTAGAGTTACGCTAATAAGACGGACGGTTTAGCGCAGTGGTTAAAAGATTGAGCCGCTCCGCCCACTATGTCAAATAGTCGCGTGTTCGATCCCGCACACAAAGATACGGGATTATCCGTGCGGGATCTTTGTGTGACCCACAATTATTTGTTTCGGTCTGGGTATTATAATATTTTTCACAGTTCAAGTTGGGTAGTCAGTCTAAGTGCCAAACGAAATTAATATTTAATTCAATGGTATTAAGGTATAACACCATAAGTATAAATCCCCCGATGCTTTGTCATCCCTTCTTTCCGCTCCGAATACGGGCGACGACGACGACAAAGTCATAGATCCCGTCCCCTAGCCGGCGGTTGACCGGTGCACTTAGTAGTGCACCCCCTCACCCCGCAGCGACTGTCCGAACCGAAGCCGCCTTTTCAAGGCGCCCTCGAGTATGTCGCCTCTTGCCCTTCTGGCTCGAGCGTAGTGGTTGCACTACAGATGGGTTGTATTAGGTAAATCAGGTACTAAGTACAGCTGTTCCTAGTCTGCATAAATACCAAATCCAAATACCTATTGCACCTAATCCACCTAATTCACCTAATCTCAATGATCTCATACACATACCGTTCCTTAGTGATCTCAATCCGCCTATTCTATATCAAATCCTGATATCGAATTATCGATATTTGAATTAATTTAATGTTAAATTGTTTTGTTATATTGAGTCATAATAACACTTTTAAGAAAATAGAAGTTTCAAAATGGAATCATTTTTTTTTATTAGATTAGATATTTCTGCACGAAATTGGTTAAATAAACTAATACTTGTTTTCTATTTTATCATTTAATGATATATTAGTGATGAATTGGTATCTTACGTTCATACTTTTTACAGGCTTACGAATGTATGAAGTTTTGAGTCTTGCGATATTAAATATTCCGCAAAAGTTTAACGTTTGCAAGATGGCGTATTTAAAAGATTTCAATTCATTATATTTACATTTGTTTTATATCACTACGCGTTGTATAGCGCTGTCTCGCTCCCTTACACGTAAGCGGGATAGCAAACGATAAGCATATGAGTGAGTGACAGAGCGCGGGAACAGGTGAGAGTGAGCGCGCTAAACGGCTAAACATTAGATTATATTGAATACGAATATTAGGTGGATTAGGTATTGCCAGAATTGGATTAGGTGCCGCCTATTCTCGTAAAATACCTGTTCTTTGGATCTGTTCTAATAAATACGACTCATCTCTAGGTTGCACGCTCGCCCTTAAGTCCGGCGAAGCTGTAAAGGCCTCGCGGCCAACAGCGTACATCACTCACACACACACACACCATAAGTATAGAAATAGGTCATTCCTCTTATTGCCATTGAATAAAGAATAATTATCTTTGACACAACTGTCACAGTACCCTCTCTTCATGAAAAATGCTACTATAGAGTGTATATATAAATTTTCATGTTAGTAAACGCACCCAAGACACAGGAATAGATCCTAGTGTTGGGGTACGTTTTGTAAAAACAAAAAAAAATATCAAATAGGTATTTTACTGGTAAACTTGTGGTGACTTTTCTGATATTTTTTTTTGCATGCAACTAAATACGTCTATGGTATTATGTCATTTATGCTAGCATAAATGACATAAAAAGCTAAGGTAAATGACATAAGCTATTTAGTTACAGGCGGACGGAATCTCGCGAAACGCTGTGTGCGTTTCAGCTCGTAGATACACGCTTTTCACGTATTTTATTTTCTCACTACGAAAATGTTTTCTGTCAAACGAGGTTTGTTGCGTAATGGCGGCCGAGACTTGCTTTGGTGTGAGTGTGTCGTGTGTACGTTATAGCTCGTACGTACACACGACTGACTTATTTTATTTTATGTTTATTTGGGAGGCTTACAGCTAGCAATACAGGTTAGTTTAGTGATTAGCAGTAAGAAGCCATTTACAAGCCGCCACAGTTAAAAAGAACATGTGCTTAATTGAATCGGAATACTGAATAATTAATTAGTTATTAGGTTAAATAAATAGCTGCAAAGTCCTATGATAACATGGAGGAAGGAAAAACACTTTTAGGCAAATAGTTTTTGAATGTTGTTGGGCTGCTAGCAAATAAATCTAGAGCTGTCTGGGTACTTATTATTGGGTTTCACTTGTTGTTTAGTGAGATTCCCTCCGCTTTATTAGATGTCCATGCAGAAAACATTTTTTTAGATCATGGACCTAAGCCACTATTAGGTCATTTAGCAATATGACCTCATGGTGAGTTTTGGCCCGCGGTCAAATCGGAACTAACGCTGTCATCAAATGAAATGACACTTCATGACAGTCGCAGAGTTGCCATTTGATATGAAATTCACGTGAGTTATTTTTTAATTAGTAAGCAGTGATAGCCTAGTGGTGACACCGTTGGACTGCAAAGTCAGAGGTCTCGGATTCAAACCAGGCATGCACCTCCATATTTTCGAAAGCATGTGCGCATTAAAAATTAATTATCACTTGCTTTAACGGTGATGGAAAACATCGTGAGGAAACTGCATGCCTAAGAGTTTCTCGAAGGTGTGTTAAGTTCGCCAACCCGCACTGGGCCAGCGTGGTGGACTATGGCCTAAAACTTCTCAGTTTGAGAGGAGGCCCGTGCCCAACGGTGGGACTGTTTCTTAAAAGGGCTAATATTATTATTATTATTATAACTGTTCAAACCCACCTGTTGAAATATCTCCTTGGAAGTAGGAAAATGTTAATAAATGTTAACCCTATTTACACACCAACCCCCCCTGTCAATGTCATTTATGGGTCAAAAGATCCTTGTGGCACTATACATACCCTAGTATAATAATGACATTAGAGGTCAAATAGCACGTGGTGTGGTGCCGTAAAGCACTTGTGACGTCGGAAAGTGAAAATAAAATAAGCTACAATTAAATCGGAATATATCAGCCTATACTACCCACTGCTGGGCAAAGGCCTTCTCTCACAAATCTAGGTGAGAGAGATTAGGTCATACTCCACCACGCGGACTCAGTGCAGATTGGTGGAGAAAGGTTTGTGGTCACCTGCTGTTGGAACTTATCAAGCCGCCTTTAAGGCTTCCAACTCGGTTTAACGACTACCACATTAAGTGGTAACCGGACCAACGGCTTAGCGTGCCTTCCGAAGCACGGAGACGCTTGAATATGAAAATGCCACAAACGGTCACCCATCTCAGGCCGACCGAGTCGAACGCTGCTTAACCTTGGTGATCGGTAAGAACACCGCGGTCGCACAGCACTACGAGCGCCTCGCCATATTATAAATCGGAAAATTTGTCGTTTTAAGAATCAATAATACACCGTCACCACTACGTTCTCCAAGCGTACATATTGCTGACGATATTAGGTCCCGATACATTGGGGGCGACCCTAGTACCATTTAAGATCAATCTCTATTTATCTATTTATGACATCAGGACTGACTTGACTGCCTCATTGGTCTGGTGGCTAAGCGCATCGCTTTGTGATCACGAGGTCCTGGGTTCAAATCCTAGGTCGGACAAGTGTAGTTTTTCTAACGAAAACTTCCCAGTACGAGTCCGGAGTCTGGAATTGTGCCCGGTATACGGCAATAGGCTCGTCCCCTTTTACATGGGACCTAAAATCGTCAGCGAAGCGTGGGTGTACTCAGTACACCTCTGCCACCCCCGCTTGGGGAAAATAGGCGTGACGGTGTGCAATATATAATCAGGCCAGATCTCTTGCGGGCTAGATAGAGAGTACAGAGTTTCAACAGGTTCTCTAAATACAGACCTCTTTGGCTTCCTCCACTTAAAGATTAATCTATCTATCTATCTATCTATAACCTCACGCCAGATCCCTTGCGGGGTAGGCAGAGAGTACAGAGTTCCAACAGGTTCTTTCCTTACATACCTCTCTGGTTTCCTCGACTCTCATAGTTCGTCTCATACACGCTCGCCGGTTACGGAGACTCTTGACTTTTCCATCAGATAAGACTCGGTTTATTTGGTCGTGGTAAGATAGTCTAGATTAGAAAGATTAATGTTACAAATAAAAGAAAATTGAGACCGCATACGAACAAACTCGAATCGATTGCTATTTTTTTATAATAGAATTGTAGGGTTTAACCCTTTAGGGGCACTTGCGACCCAACTGTCGCGTCCTCTGTTGACGCAGCCGGACGGTGCCTTAGGAAATAAAAGGGTTGTCGCGGAGCACAGATTATAAAAGTGTTAACACTGTTATAAGAGGGTTAAGTTTCTACGAACTTAAGGACAGCGTGGTTAAGGTGGAAAATTCCTCGAACATTTTCCTAGTTTGAGTCCTAAAAAATTTGTAAATATCTATCTATCTATATCATCACGCCAGCTCCCTCGCGGGGTAGGCAGAGAGTACAGAGTTCCAACAGGTTCTTTCCTTACATACCTCTCTGGCTTCTTCCACTCTCATAGTTCGTCTCATACACGCTCGCCGGTTACGGAGACTCTTGACTTGCCCTTCAGCTAAGACACGGTCTATTTGGTCATGGTAAGATAGTCTAGGTCTTCCCCGGCACCTACATCCTTCCACTTTCGCATTGTATATCTGTTTTGTCATTCTTTCTTCTGGCATCCTTTCTATATGCCCGAACCAACGGAGCATACCCTTTCTCATCTTTACACCGATACTATCTTTCATACCTACTCGCTTTCTTACTACGCTGTTGCGAATACGGTCGGTCAGCGTGACTCCGAAAATTTGTAAATATTTGGATGTTAAGGTATTGCAGCCGGGGAGATATAACATTCGCCTACTATTATGACACTCCCACAATTAAGGCAAATCTAACGACACTTCATTAAACCATCAAACCGTTAAGGCTACAGAAAGTGTAAAAAATAGGCATTTTTTACACCTGAAGAACTCAACCCTCGTTTTGAGGCCGTCGGGCAGTAAAAATACTAAATTGTGTTCAGGAAATTTTTATTTCGAACCTTTTATTTAATTTATATTCAGTGTGCTATTAGACTTGAAATCGAATAAGCATTATAGATCGATTCTGATATCGTGAACGCATCCTTCACTAAGCGATTGGGGAGGCCTATGTTCAGCAGTGGACAAGTATAGGCTGAAATGATGATGATGATGATGATCCTTCACTAGCATGACATGTAGTTCCCTCGTGATTGTGGACACGAAGAAGTTGTATTATTTTTATTATGTTTTGATAAAGACATCAATTTCAACGAAAACATACAGCGTATTTCCAGTTTCGAAAAAGTGCACTATAGTTATAATATGGATACCAAACTGAATGATAATCTGAAATTGCCCTGTCACCACACTACTTATGGCAATTTGAATACATGCATTTTACAATTAGCGTGGGCAAACAAAATCAACGTTGATTTTGCAATATGGCTGCCAGATGCCAACATTTTATCGGATGTTTGAATCCATAGCTCTGTCGCTAAAGCAGTGATAGCCTAGTGGTTAGACCGTTGGACTGCAAAGTCAGAGGTCTCGGATTCAAACCTAGGCAGGCACCTCTGTCCTTTCGAAAGCATGTGCCTATTAAAAATTAACTATCACTTGATTTAACGGTGAAGGAAAACATCGTGATGAAACCTGCATGCCTAAGAGTTTCTCTAAGGCGTGTGAAGTTCGTTAACCCGCACTGGGCCAGCGTGGTGGACTATGACCTAAACACTCTCAGTTTTAGATAAGGCCCGTGCCCAACAGTGGGACAGTTTCTTAACAGGGGTAATATTCTATTGTTATAGCTCTATCGCTTGGAAAATTATGGGGCCTGATGACTTAATTAATTTGTCCATAATCACCACGTGGTTACAGCGTGAATATAAATGTTATATATCCACATTTAGTTGTTTCACTTATTCCTCAAACAGTTGCGGAAGAGGTGTACTTATTGTGTACGTCCACATTTGCCGATAACATTAGGTGCTAATGTAATAGGGACTTACTGAATCTGTCAATGCAATCACTGTGGCCGGGTTCTGGGCCTCTTCTGTATAAATACAGCATGTTTGCCGTTGAAACAGCAAGAAAAATGTAAGGGGCAAGCCTATTGTCATTATACTGGACACATTTAAGGCTCCGCATTGCTCCTGAAAACCTTTCGATAGAAAAACCGTCCGTTGTCCCTTGGGGCAACTTGGTTCGACAGCGTAGTTCGATCCATCGAACGACGAGGATTTATAACTCCCGATCAGATTGTAAAGTCGAAAAACCAGGGCCCTGTTTAAGAAAGGTAACAATATCAGGGGACGGCGGTAACAATGTGATAATTCGACAAATTTGTTATTATAGTGCGACAAGGATGTTTTGGCCTGTGGATGATATACGTTGGTGTGAAATAAGGGTTACTATTTAGTAAAATTTACCTACTTCCAGGGAAAATATTTTAACAAGTGGGTCCCGTACGGTTCTAAAAAGAACTTGGGTAAATTTCATAGCAAACGGCAACTTTGCGACTGTCATAACACTTGATGACAGCGTGAGTTTCAGTTTTGGCTTCTGTGATTTTTGTATGACTGTAACAAGACATACAAAGTAAAGTTGGAAAATATCAATAGTTTCGGCTCGATACTATTGAATCGATAAAATTCAGGTGTGCGGGTGTTCGTTTTTCTTCTCCTTCTAAACGCTTGAGCGTATTTAAGAGATTTTTTGTGTTCTTATAAGGTCACCTGGATTGGTCTTAGGTGTAGGTGTACCCGATAGGTGGCGCTGTTGTCGCCGGATGTGAAGCTGGGAGCTTCTAGTCCTACTATTACTATTATTATCCTACTAACCTACTAGGATGATTGTTACTCAATCATGCAAAAACGGCTGAACGGATTAGGGATTAAATTTGGCACACAGTAAGTCTGTTACCGGGTCTATTATTCTATCTATTCTATAGATCCTGATGCGAACGAAGTCACGGTTTGAATCTCGTTATTTGAATAAAGAAACTAGTTTCATTCCGTCTTCACATTTATAATATTAGTAGGATACCGTATTATAGAGTTTTTAGAAAATCAAACCTATAGGAAGTATAATTTTGTTGAAAACGTATTTGCATGTATATCTACATAAATGCTTAATTCTGCAACTCAGTAAAGGAGTTTTATACGAAAAGTTTATGTGTTGTGTTTCGAATAATATAGCGGAATATTTATTCATTGAGTTTGCGAATTGGTTTTGTTTGATTATGTGGCACCCAAGCTTCAAACTAACTTGCTACAATGTTCCGTACCGATTGAATAACATACACATATCCCTATCTACCTAAATAGCATTCGTAGTATCATCATTAATAGCATCAGTAGAAGACTAGCCCGCTGAGTTTCTCGCTTGATGTTCTCATTGGATGTCGCGTTCTGATGTAGATGTCAAAAAATTAATATGTTATCGTTTGTAAAAGCTTTTTTATTGGCCTATATAAATAAATAATTTTTGACTTTGACGTTGAAGAAGAAGAGAGAGTATTTAGGTGTTATCAAGCGTAATGCACCGGTACCCCTCTGTTCTACCTGGCTTAATTGAGTACATTTTAAGGGGAAACTGCGTACCCCTTTTTTGGGTTCCTGGAAACCTTCCTGGACGGACGATTTAGCGCAGTGGTTAAGAGCTGGAGCGGCTCCGCCCACTGTGTCGAATAGTCGCGGGTTCGATTCCCGCACGGGACAAATCTTTGTGTGATCCACAATTATTTGTTCCGGTCTGGGTATTTGTTTGTGAATTTTCATGTTTGTTAACGCACCCACGACACAGGAATAAATCCTAGTGTGGGGCTACGTTTTTAAAAAAAAAAGTAAAAAATCCTACATAGGATACCTGCTCGCTAGGGGAAAGCGAGGGGCTATACTGGACTCCCACCGGCTTAAACCCCCACCGTGCTCCAACTTGACGCTGTGGCTGGGGCGGGTTATAGGAACGCGTGAGCCACCCTCCGTGACTCGCCAGCGACTGTCCACCTTTGTGGACTCCTTTGCGGGATGTATTTATAGCGGTATCACTTTCATGACACGTACTATTCTCTCAAGGGCGGCAGTTGTGCGCAGGCCACGGGAAGTCAAAAAAACTGCGTTCCCCTGACGCAACTTACTAGGAAACATATTTGTGTCAACATTTTCACAATAGTAATAACATATGTATTTAACTTAAACTTATTTAGCGTGGTGGAGTATGACCTATACTGATCCCCTTCCTTCTGTGAGAGAAGGCCTTTGCCGATCAGTGGGATAGTATAGGCTAATTAATTATTAATATCTATCTATATCATTACGCCAGATCCTTTGCGGGGTAGGCAGAGAGTACAGAGTTCCAACAGATTCTTTCCTTACATAACTCTTTGGCTTCTTCCACTCTCATAATTCGTCTCATACACGCTCGCCGGTACGGAGACTTTTGCCTTGCCCTTCAGATAAGACTCGGTCTATTTGGTCGTGGTAAGATAGTCTAGGTCTTCCCCGGTACCTATATCCTTCCACTTTCGCATTGTATATCTGTGTAGTTATTAATATTATAGTGCTATCCCCATTTCGGGCTATATTCTCCGAGCGGTGTGTAGTATTTATATAGTGCATGAGCCATAGATGTCTGTAAGGAAAGAATCTGTTGGAGCTTTGGTCTTTTGCGTATTCGACAAGGGATGATATAGATGATGATAAAGATAGATAGATGATACAAGGTACTTAACTCAGATGACTGCCTCGTTGGTCTAGTGGCAAAGCACATCACGAGGTAATCACGAGGTTCTGGGTTGAAATCCTAGATCAGACAAGTGAAATTTTTCTGACGAAAACTTCCCAGCATGAGTCCGGAGTCTGGAATTGTGCCCAGTATATGGCATTATGCCACCTATAACATGGGACCTAACATCGGTATGTGTACTTAACTCAAATATTAACAACCCTATTTGAACTATAAATGGTAAGATAAAAAGCATCTCAACAGAATTTTTTCTTCAAATTCATTTGAGTCCTCGATTTGAAAGTAAAATCGCTATTGCGCGGCGGAGTATAATAACAAGCTTCCGATACAGTAACTGCAAACTTCTGGGATTTTGCTGCTGAAAATACATTGTATTTTGTGTCATAAACGTTCCCAGAAACAGGATAAATTGGCACATAACATTTGGTAAACTGACAGATCAGATTCATAATAAATGTGATACTGCCTAAATGGGCAAAAGCCTACTTACAAATCAAGTTGAGAGAGATTAGTCATACTCCACCACTCGGACCCAGTGCGGATTGGTGGAGGTAGATTTGCGGCCACCTGCTGTTGAAGCTTATCAAGCCCCCAATAAGATTTCCAACTTGGCTTAGTGACCACAATAAGCCTGGACAAATAGTTTAGCATGGTTTCTGAAGCACGGAGGCTCTAGAATATGAAAATGCAACATGTGCTCACCCATCTCAGACTGCCCAAGATGAAAGCTGTTTAACCTTAGTGATAGCCAAGAAAAGCGCGTTCGCACAGAGCTACGAGCGATCAGATTTATAAATAATAGAAATTAGTCACATAAGTGTCCGTTTACAAAGGTTACAGGCAGCGATTGTTTTTTCACACAGACAGCCCGGTTGTCTGCTTTTAATGTTTCACTCTAAGTACAATAGGCTTCTGGTACCCTCTTACCATATTTTATAATAATAACATGAGCCCTGTTAAGAAACGGTCCCATCGCTGGGCACGGGTCTCCTTTCAGACTGAGAGGGTTTAGGCCATAGTCCACCGCGCTGGCCCCGTGCGGGTAGCTCCAGCTAAATCTGCACACCTTCGAGGAACTCTCAGGCGTACAGGTTTCCTCACGATGTTTTACTTCACCGATAGTTAATTTTTTAAACGCACATGCTTTCCAAAAGACAGAGGTGAGGACATTTATAGATGTAAAAAATCTTACTTGAATGTTCCAATGTATTTTATTCGTATACTGCCCTCCGAACCGATATATGTAAACATACCCTTACTCCAAAAAAGAAATTTAATTTAATAACTCTGAAATGGTTGTTCTCAATAGACTGAATGACTTAATAGACTTTATTTATTTGTATTCATAAATCATTCCCAATGTAATTAAATACAAGGGCTATTGTCCTATACAAGCTACTATTTTATTGAAACAGTTTTCCAAACAGCCAATAAATATTATCGTACTGTAACAATACAATTCGGCCTGTCCTTCTATTTTCTGATATATTATTTAACTTATTTGTAGGGTATGACCGCAATAAATTTTGGACTGTATGATATTAAGTTATGGTTTAAATAGGCTTGGCGATGTAATAAAATGGTATGAAATCGTGCTGCAGTAGAAATAGTTATATCACAGAATTAAAATGGGTCTGTGTTAGCGATAGGTTTTTTTTTATATGTTGGAATTGCTTAAATTAAAGCGGGCGTGTTAAATTATCTGGACTTGACTGAAACTAAGAGCTATCTGGCCACGATAAAATGATATCTTTATCAATAACTTACGGAATAAATAACTTTAAAAAAAGGAAAACGGACTTCAAAAATCGTAAAAGTAAGATACCTAAGTTAATTTAAAAGTTAAAAGTGAATATTCGAAGTCGGTACCAGTCGGTCGGCGCAGGTTGCTTGACATCGATTTCAAATATTTTTTTTGAAGTTATTTAGAATTTTCGGTGATTAAAGAATTAATTATTAATATTTATATACCTAAATAACATTGTTCCGCTTAGTTCACTTCTGGATTTTTCTCATAGATACATTACTAAATTATAAATAAAATTCGTAGTCAACCATAAAAAAATTTCACCCTAAAGGGTAGTATTTTTTTTTCAATTTCATGTGGGCCCAAACGGAAGTATACCCACCCAAACAAAAAAAAAAGAGTTTTCCAAATCGGTTCATAAATGACGGAGTTCTGAGGTACTAAACATAAAAAAAAACAACCGAATTGAGGAACTCCTCGTTTTTTGAAGTCGGTTAAAAATAAAGTCCCCCGGTAGGTGCTCTGTAATGATTATCTCAGATTCGGCCTTTAAAACGAATGCCCCACCCCGACTTAGGTACACACGGAAGAAGCCGCTAACCAAATCTAGCTATCGCTACTGATGTCATAAATCTGGTATAAAGTAGATTTCTGTTACCCATTCCCGCGTAAACTGATGAAAAGGTTTTGATATTTGGCGATAGATTGTATTCTGGGAAAGGACATTTTTTAAGTTTTGTCTCCAAAAACTCAATGCAGATAAAGCTGAGGACAACAGCTAGTAGAATAGGAGTGATTCAGAATTGGGGTAACATGCCGAAAGGTTAGCCATTCATACGTCAGTCTAAACAACATTTTTGTGAATTGTTTTTTTAGTTTTGAAGACAAATTTAATTTATAGCAAGTAAATTTATTATATAATATTTAATATTATGAGACACTCGTAGCGCTGCACGATCGCAGTGTTCTTAGCGATCACCAAGGTTAAGCAGCGTTCGACACGGACGGCCTGAGATGGGTGACCGTTTGCGGCATTTTCATATTCGAGTGTCTCCTTGCTACGGAAGGCACGTTAGCCTGTTGGTTCTGGTTACTACTTAATGTGGTAGTCGTTAAGCCATGTTGGGAGCCTTATAGGCGGCTTGATAAGTTCTAACAGAAGATGGCCACAAATCTGCCTCCGCCATTCCAGTGGGTCCGCGTGGTGGACCTAAACTCTCTCACGAGGTCTTTGCCCAGCAGTTGGACATTTTAGACTTATAAAAAAAAACGTTTGTGGCAAATAGTATGCGAGTTGTCCGCTAGATGGCGCTTCGACCGCGCTCTAAAAGAACGCCAGATTCAACAGGATTTGAATAAGGAAGATGGGCATAGAATGAAAAATGATGCGACGCGGGTGTCATGATCATAAAATGGGTTTTAACCTGGCGGATCGTCTTGCCTCGTTGTTCATAGTTCAACAGCCGTGTTTCGAGTGAATAAGTTATAATCATCGTTGTGAATAAATAACTCACAGACAATGTGTTTAGCTGATTGGAAATCTAACCCCCCCCCCCCCCCCCCCCTACTGACCGATCGTATTGGCAACAGCGTAGTAAGAAAGCTAATAGGTATGAAAGATATCTAAAGGACAAGTCAGGAGTCTCCGTAACCGGCGAGCGTATGTATGAGGAACTACGAGAGTGGAGGAAGTCAGAGAGGTATGTAAGGAAAGAACCTATTGGAACTATGTACTCTCTGCCCACCCCGCAAGGGATCTGGCGTGATGATATAGATAGATAGAAAAGTCAAAATAAACATAAAAAATAAAAAGTTGTTTAGGCTGACGTATAAATGCAATAACTTTCGGCATAATACTCGGGGTATTCATATTGTCAAATAAAAATATTGAATCCTAACCTGCAGCTCAGGGAAGCTCTGTCTCACGATGAGCGTCCACAGATTATACAACACGCAGATGGTGATGACCCACAGCCAGTAGAAGTAGAAATTCTCGTCCGGATTGACCACCGTACGGGGCGCCCGTACCTTCCGCCGCCTCTGTCGATTCGTGGATCTGTGCTCGCCGGTCGCGCCTTCCGACCCCGTGTCTTCTACCTGAGAAGGGAGGATAAAGTCATAAGAAGATAGAGAAAATTGTGTGGGTGTACTTGGTACACCTCTGTGAATGCTTCGGGGAAAAAGGGCGAGGGTGCTATTTATTTAAATGGAAAAAATATGTATAGGAATAGTGTTACAAACACTTCATATCGTTGTCGTTGTCTGAACTACTGAACGGGGTTTTATATGATTTTTACTAATTGAAGAAGTGATTCAAGAGAAAGGTGTATGTGTATAATTCACCCGTGCGCAGCCGGGGCAGGTCGCTAGCTTAAATATAATCTCAATCAGAACTGTTATAACGACCTCGTTGGCTTAGCGACGTAGATTTGGTACGGCCTGTGACCACGAGGTCCTCGGTTTGAGACCAGGTAGTAGAAAATTATGTACTATAGATAAAGTAAAAGGCGACTACCCTCATACCTATATTCCTCAACCTGGGCTGGCAGAGGTGTATGTACTCTCACTTTTCTCCGATGATGATAGTCCCCAATATAATGAAGGGGCAAGCTATTACCATTATTAACTAATACTGGGAATTTTGGATAGAAAAATTACATTTTGTCCGACCCAGAATTCAAACCTTGCACCTCGTAAATCACTGTACTAAGCAGATTTTTTTTAAATATTGGCTTTATGCGACATATACGACATATGCGACATTACATAATGTCAGTGTAATAACGGTCGGACGATTTGGCGCAATAGTTAAAAGCTAAAGCTCCGCCCTCCGGGTCGATTAGTCGCGAATTCGATTCCAGCACGGGGTAATTATTTGTGTGATCCATAATTATTTGTTTCCGTCTGGGTATTTGTATATGTGAATTTTCATGAAATAAATCCTAGTGAGGGGCTACAATTTTTTTTTAACAATGGTATGTATGGTACCTAGAATAGTTACAAATTGTAAACACGTTTAACTAACAGACAGAAAACTTTTGGGTCAGCACAAGTTGTGTTACAACACAAAGAGATGAGATGTTTTGGAGTTAAAATGTGACTTTTATATTGTTAGACATCAACTACAGTTTTAGTGGGTGGGGTTTCGTGGAAATATAATCTTTAAAACTTGTGACCTAGATTACATAATACTTTGTCCTGGTTCGTCGACGCAGAGGATCGGACATTATTCAGAAAATACCAGTTTGTGCTAGTATTTATTTACTGAGGTATACGAACTGGGTTTATTACCAATTATGACTGTATGCGCTTTGCATAGCCCTGCAAGGGAGCTGGTGTAATGACAAAAAGATAGAGAGAGAGATGAGTGTATAGTCATTAAAATAAGTTACACCGATACGCCTATATTCCCCAAGCGGAGGTGGTAGAGATGGACTGTGTACATCCACTTTTCGCCGACGATTTTAGCTCTGAATGTATTAGAGGGCGAGTCTATTGCCTTTGTATCATATACGATTCCAGTCTCTGAACCGATAATGGTAATTTTCTGATAGAAAAACTACACTTTGCCTGACTTAGAATTCAAATCAGAATATTTTTTATTCATTTATTTATAAATCTCTATAATAATAACATTAGCCCTGTTAAGAGAGGCTTAGGCCATAGTCCACCACGCTGGCCCAGTGCGGGTTGGCGAACTTCACACACCTTCGAGAAACTCTTAGGCATGCAGGTTTCCTCACGATGTTTTCCTTCACCGTTAAAGCCATCTCTATCTATATATCTATATCATTACGCCAGATCCCTTCCGGGGTAGGCAGAGAGTTAAAGCAAATGATAATTATTTTTTTATTAATTGATATTTAAATATGAATTATATACAGACATTTTACTCCGCTAAGCCAACGAGGCCGTATACAAAACTGTAATAGGAAATCTAGTAGATTCAGAGAATTTAATTATTGGTATTAAAACGAACATTCGGTGATAGGTACAACACTAAAGGTTTGTGTTATTTATCGTGGCATTGATTCGTTTGAAGCCGAAACCTTACTTAGAGGGACTTCAGAAATATAAGGAGGAAATTTTTTTAAGAGCATCGTGGGCGATTTTACGAGAGATGTTTGCGGGGAATGACATTTTTTCTTTCTTATTTTTGAAAAAAAACGTTTAAGAATATGAAAATTCACATGCACAAAAACCCAGACCAAAATAAATAGTTGTGGGTCACACAAAGAGTTGTTCCGTGCGGGAATCGAACCCGTGACTATTCGGCACAGTGGGCGGAGCGGCCTAAGCTCTTCACCACTGCGCTAAATCGTCCGTCAACGGCCCGTTCATCCGTATCTTGAAATAATTTTCCTAATTTTGCAGTATATACATCGATATATTACAGCAGCCTGCCAGCACTCTAAATTAAAGGTGAGAGTAAAACGGCCCAAAAAATAAGAGCATAAGTATATAGCGACAAGGATATTTTGGCACGTGGATGACATTGACAGGGCGTTGATGTGAAATAAGGGCCAACTGTAACTTAGGTAGTCGCGAATCTCTCAGAGAATTGTTTAAAGAAGCCAATATTATGACGGTCCCATGTCAGTATATTTATGAAAATATAATGTATGTAGAAAAAATATAGATCTGTTTAATCAGCTAGGCGATAGGCATTGCTATAATACGCGACATAGAAATAAATTAGATCAACCGCAATTTCGTCTGTCAAAAATTCACACTTCTTTCATGGGGTACTGTGTTAGATTTTATAATAAAATTCAAAGCTTGTATTAAACGTACGCTGAGTAAACAAGCTTAACATACAAAAATACTTGGATAGGGGCTGTTCCAGCTCCACTTGATTGAGTATGGACAACTTGTTTAGCTATTATTAATTAATATTACCTCTCTTCCTTCTATTAATTTAGTAAAATGTTTCTTTTTTTTTCTCATTTCTTTCTCTGTAAATGAGGGAACCATGTAGCCATTCACATGAATAGTATAATTTGTATAATTTAACTTAGACCTACCTGATAGACTACATCGTTCTCCCATATCCCATAACAAAATGTAGATGGAAAAAGAAAATGTAAAAATACTATTGCAAAAGAGTAACCGTGGAGTTTCTTGCCCTTCTTCTCCACAGGAATGACATTCCGAAGTGGTGGTAGAGTCTTTGTTACTTTTCTGACGATTCATAAATACTGTAATGGTTTACATGAATAAAAAATATTCTGATTCTGATTCTGTTTAATCAAATTTTCCTACTTCCAGTGAAATATTTCAACAGGTGGGCCGCGCGGCTACTAAATAAAAAAAAAATCTTGGGTATATTTCATAGAAAACTGCAACTCTGCGATTGTCACGAAGAGAAGTTTTACTTAATGAGAGCGTTAGTTCCGATTTTGGCCGTCGGCCAAAATATCATTGTATAACTGTATGTTTGTGGTATTATTTCGAACCAAACATAGCCAATGTGAGGACGCGTTAAAACGCAACAGTTTGCTAAAACCACCCTAATAGAAAGGTCTGAGGTCATTAATAATTCAAAACTAATTTCTAACGAGTAGATATCGATGCGTGAGTATATCCAAATACAGCAGTTATTCGCTGTTATTTTGTTAAAACTAAAAAAAAAGCTCCGTCATGAAATGACCCCCGCTTGAAAATATAGAATTTTCAAGCGGGGGTCATTTTGTTCATGATCCCGACTTGCGTTTATTATGTTACAGCTTGTATTAGATATACAAGCTGTAACATAATAAACGCAAGTCGTAAATCGATAGCTGAATTGATTCCAACTATTTTTAATGTATGTTACATTTTTTTTTTAATGTTGCAAAAAATGCTTTGCCTCCTTCAGTGCGCTATAAAAAACTAAATTTATTCTTGATTCATAGCAATAAGGAGATTACAAATGCATTCCTAACCCGTATTTCTCAAAATGCACACATACACATACAAGTTTCATTGTTAATTGGGGTATAAAAGTGCTTAAAAAAGAAATTTGGTTTTCGTTTTGAATTTATGAAGCAATTCTCTAATCGGGTTGTCTGAGGTCTTGCGTTTATTATGTTACACCTTGTATATATGATATTTTTTTACCTTTTTTAAAAACACTAGGAATTATTCCTGTGTCGTGGGTGCCTTTACAAACATGAAATGCATATGCACAAACACCCAGACCTAAACAAATATTTGGTATTTTACTCTGACCTCTCTCTTATAATTGGTATTTTACTCTAATCTCGTATATCAAAATTATATTTTGCTTGTTTTAAACTTTTTAATAGTTTTAATTAAGTTGATAGTCTCTATTTGACCGCGCTCCAAAGGTTCCTACACCGTCACCGCCACGCCTATATTCCCCAGAGGGGGTGGCAGAGGTGTACTGAGTACACCCACATTTCGTCGACGATGTTAGGTCCCATGTAATAGGGGGCGAGCCTATTGCCATATACCGGGCACAATTCCAGACTCCGGATTCATACTGGGAATTTATTTGTTAGAAAAACTACATTTGTCCGACCTAGGATTTGAACCCAGGACCTCGTGATCACAAAGCGATGCGCTTTGCCACCAGACCAACGAGGCACCCAAAGTTTCCTGTTTAAAAATTTTGTGCTATAACCGTAACCTTAGCTATATAATTCAACTTACTGTTTCTTGTGCTGTCGGTGACTGCCTAGTAGAAAACCTTTTCAAGAAGGAGTCTTCTCTCTTCAGTGGTGGTTTCTTCTGTATCGCCGAGCTGAGCTGCACGGTCGTCCGCAGCTTCATCCATCTTTGGTTCGACTTTGTTCTGCAGTCATACACACTCGTCAATACACTAAGCCAACGTAGAATCAAGCAGAAGGGAGTATGTAAGCAGAAGAAGCCATGCTTCCAGAAAGTTTCAAGGTATACAAGAAAACGAGAAAACACTATTTTTACAAGTAATTTATCATGAAGGAAAAAGAGTATTATTGAAAATTATGTTCAATTATCTTGAGGAAATATCTTCACTATTGTAAATTATATTATCCTAGTGTGTTAGTACCTTATGTGAACAGGAAAATCTTAAATACGTGCAAACAAATAATTCTATTTTTACATGCGGCATGGCAACTGACACAATAGAAATAAAAAGTTCAATATATATAATAGTTTGTAGAGTAAGATATATCAGTGAGTCGAATCTAACTCGGCTAAAACTATATCTAGTTGCTATTAAGAGTTTGAAACTATTACCAATCTATGAAACATGAAAAATGCAATTAAATATAACACTGAACACGTTTTTTATATCCCAAGTGATAGGAGAAAAGTAGAATCATTTGGTGAACTAGTAAAGACACAATATCCACAAGAAAAACACACAAAATCCAGTGATCAAAGTACCATTCCCGAAGTTCCTATACACTGACGAAGGTAGCAATTAGTGGGAAATCATAAACAAACAAATATATAAACAATTGACAACGATGCGGCTTTACCGGTGGTCCGATTCGAACCTCTTTATTTTCCTGAGTGCCTGGTAGTATGCCATGACAGCTTGGACGTGTCTCCATTTATGGCCGCGTTTGTCTGTGTCTGATCCTGGTCTCTCAGAGTCCTGCATGGACTTGCGAGAGCTTGACGAACTCGATGCAATGATCGGTCGCCTATAAAGGGACGTATAGTGTTACACGAAAGCAGTGGTGTAGTGTGTGGTATATTCGTGGAAGCCCCTGCCATGAGTTGCTATGTTGCACGCTTTACTTCAAGCGACATTCAAATAGACTTGATTATTCTGAAGACTTATTTTGTGCGTTCGTGTTCTTTAAATGTCTTTAAAGGTAACATGTTAAAATAGTTTAATTATTTTTGATGTGTAACATTTTTTCTCTCGGTTGCTGGATATTTTTTGTGGGAGTGATTTTGGAAAAGGGACGGAAATGTGTACACGAAACCGAGGAAACTCGCGCTATTTGATTGGACCAATGAGCGCGCGCTATTTGATTTGACCAATGAGTCATCTCAAATTCATAGTAGGATAACATGTCAGATGTTCGTGTTCGTTTAAGAAGGTTAAAGCTTTATGTGTCTCTTTTACTACTTCCACAGACAATATCGAGCACTATAAAAGTTATAGTAAATGTTGACTGCAATTACCGTAGTTACCCCGAAAGCGTGCAGCACAGAACTCGTAGTCTCATAGACACGGTATATCGTAACGAGACTTCACAAAAGTAGAACATGCATATATAAGTCAGCCTTTCACTAATCTCGTTCACGGACAGTACAATATAATCAAATTAAGTACGTGTTTATACAATATTTTAGCATTACTGTGACGACTACGCGTCGGGCAGTGCAGGGGCGTGAACTAATTCACCAACAGTTAACTATTGCAATATGCACAAATATTTTTGTGTAAGGCTTTGGGCACCAATTACGTATCAGTATTTTAAATGCCGATTATTGCTGTGTGGTAATCGAGTGACGTATGAAGTTGCTATTAGCAATAATGGAAACATTACGGTTTAATAATGCAGTTTGTAGTTGCTTTATTAGCGAAGATGTCTTCCTTAAAATAAAATAACCTATATTTCTTTTGTGAAAAAAATCGTATAAATAGTTGTTGTTACTAACTCTATTGTGAAAAATAAACGATAGCAATTTCAAGTCACTTAATAACCACTAGAATTGCTTTTCTATCGGGCATACGTAATCAGCAATTTGGTATCGGAACGTGCTCTTTTCTAGGGTCGCAGCTAAGCGTTTCCAGAAGCGTAGAGTGCCATATTTGGCCACTTACATGTCATCGGGCCTCGCATTTGGCGTGAATGGAGATAACTTGCTCAACAGCCTGAACAGGTTGGGAAAATTGCTTATAATCAATTTCCTTACAATAACAATGAGAGTGGAGGAAGCCAGAGAGGTCTGTAAGTAAAGACCCTGTTGGAACTTTGTACTCTCTGCCTACCCCGTAAGGGATTTATCGTGATGATATATATATAGAGATCAATTTCTAACCCAATTCATATGACATGTAATTAAACTATTTATTTAAAACTTGTGCAGTTTTGTTTTTTCTTAAATGTGGAGAATTAGATGTGCGTGTGTGTATTTATAA
The DNA here is from genome assembly GCA_905147815.2 of Phalera bucephala. Taxonomy (NCBI): domain Eukaryota; kingdom Metazoa; phylum Arthropoda; class Insecta; order Lepidoptera; family Notodontidae; genus Phalera; species Phalera bucephala. The sequence goes on along the minus strand of LR990629.1, from coordinate 6,912,530 downwards.
AAGTTAATTAAAAATATGTCTCTACTTATGGTCATGGATGTTTTTAGTGTATTTACATATTGCGCATGTTCTATACAAGGTTTAACATAATAAACGCAAGAACTAAAAGTAGTTTGTTCTTAATCGATAACTGAGCTGATTCCAACGATTTTCAATGTATCTTACTGTTTTTTTAAAATGCTGTTACTTCTTTAGTATGCTGTAATAAACTAAATTTATTCATGATTCAAACCAATATGTAGATTTTAAATGATTTTCTAAAACGTATTTCTCAATATGCACACATACACTTACAAGTTTCATTGTTAATTGGGATGTAAAACTGCTTAAAACAGGGGTACAAAACTTAAAATTTGGAAATTTGGTTTTCGTATAGAATTTGTGAAGCAATTATCTAATCTGAGGTCTTGCGTTTTTTACGATACACCTTGTATAAACAAAATAAATCAATTTTAACGGTTCCGCTACAGGGAAAATCAAAGTACGAGAGGATAGCATATGCTTACGTAAACATTTTATTATTTTACGGTAAAGATAAAGCTACTTACTTAATTTTTCCTCATAAAAGCTCATAGGATTTTTTGTAGTTTTTAAACTACTGTAAAGGTGTAATAAATTCAGCATTTTGAAATCAGAGGGCTTAGTACGAATGAATTGACGTAAGCGTAATGCTATAGAGTTAATATGCAGTGCTGTGCAGTGCGCGCTCAGACTCGGACGTGCCACACTGCATATTCGAATTATTACAATTCGCGTTTTGCGCGGCTATAGCCACAGCACGTGATTGGCGCTTTGAGTTCTGAAAAACTGATAGCCGACGAAGTGTTGGCGATTTTACAGCACGCCATCGACACCATGGATGAAGTTGGCATCGAGTAGATATGCAAAACTAACTTCAACAAGGAAGAGATTTACAGTGCGAAGCGCATCTCGCAGGAGGGATGAAAAGGGTGAGAGAAGTTTCCAAGATATCGTCAGATTGTTGAAGGAGACGGATCCTGACGAAGTGCCCGCTTTCGTGGCGAAGCAGCTGCACGCTGCTCCTCGTCATATTCGACCACGTCGACGTTACCATGCTGTTGAAGAACATTAACACCCTAAAGTCTACCTTGGCCGAAGTACAATACACGTCAGAGGCATCTGAGAGTACCATTTGCGACCTACGTGAAGAGGTTGAGTCATTGTGTGGCGATAGCTCGGAAAGTAGGTCGCACGAGGCCTCTAATGTCAACGTTGGTCGCGGGTCGCAAAATGCATCGGTCGGCAGTTTTGAGTTGGGAGATGCATCACCGGCTGTTGCTACGGTCCGGCGCGATGCACTGGGCTCCGCCACCCGCAGCATACCGTACCCCGCCGCCAGTTCCGCTGACCTGCTGCCAGTGACGTTAAACGTGAACGCGATTACTCCTCGTCGTGATTACGCCGCCGCTGCCACCCGCGCCCTAAAGAGGACATCGAAGAAGGCCCCTAATGTGTCTCAGGCCACAATGAAGGGCCGAAGTGATCAGAAAGGCTTCATCAAGGTGGAAAGGAAGAAGAAGCCTCTTCAACAAAACCGTTGTGGGACTGCGCCGGTCGATGATGGTATGTTCCTCCGTTCAGCAGTACCAACGACGCTGCTGATCGTGTCACGGCTACATTACACCACCAAAGCCGATGATATTAGGAGTATGTCTGTAAGAAGACCATGTACACTCTGAGGGTCGAGAAGCTGAACTCGCAAAACAATGTGGCGTTTAATTTGTTTGTGCTTCGAGTTCCCACTGTCCAACCTTCTGGAGACCTTCTTGAGTGAGTTCTGGCCAGAGGTTGTCTCCAGGATATTTCGTGGAAGATTGCGAGATGCCCCTGTACATGTCGCCGAAATTACATGTAACTTTGGTTATAACTTTAATATATTATATGTATGTTAGTCTGTAAGATATATATTATATGGGCCTGTAAATTGTACAATTTCTGTTACCTGAAATAAATTTATTATATATTGTTATTATATATATGTCGGCGTGGTTATTATTTGTGGTAAATAGTGCGCGAGTTGTCCGCTAGGGTGCGCTACGGTCGCGTGCTGACGGAAGGCGTGAATCAACGGGATTTTCAATAAGGAAGATGGAACAGAAAAATAGAGAACGATGCGTGGAGGACGTGTCATGATGGTCGTCTTTCCCTGTTGATTTAAGATGAATCTGTTGATATTGTGTTTCGATTGGATAAGTTATATGATTAAATAACTGATGGGAAATCATTGTGTTTGGAAACCTAACCCCGCCCATGTCTGAGTCTGAAGTTTGAGTTCTTGTGCTAGTTAGTTTGGCCATCGGACGACATATATATGCCATCCATTTCACACTAAAATTTACGAAATAAAGATGAACGTAACAACACGCTTTTTCGACAACGTCCCACTAACCTCAAACTGTCCATGCTAAGCCCTCTGAATAATTTCTCAAAACGAAAAATTCGTAGCAATTTTCCATCTCTTAACGCGCTTAAAAACACATTATTCTAACAAAATCGCTCACCCACTTAAAGGAAAACTAAACCTTATTTCCAAGCCTTTGCTACTAATCCACCAACAGCCTGTTAATGGGGCTTTACAAACCTTTCTTCAGCACTCAAACTATGTGCTATAACTTTCAGAGTCCTTAAAAGTAATTAATTGGTTGGGTTAATCCAATCAACTAGCCAGGCTTAATAGAACCCACCGTTGAAGTGCTCTGTTAGTTTAAATCTGATTTTATGTCTTTATTTCCGTTAATTGAGGGTTTACTGTAACGTTAAATTACAGAGTACAATTAATTGAATCGTAAATAATAAAGAGAATAGACCTAATTTGTTTGAGCCCTCTTTAGACTTAGTGAGCCTTTTGCATATAACTTTAATTGGATAAGCTTCTCTGCAATTAGATATACCGCCTTTACAGTTCTTCCGTTCTGGATATCCATTTTGCGTATGTATGTGTGTGTGTGTGAATGATCTACGTTGTTGGCCGCGGGACCTCTACAGATTCATCGGACAAGAGGGCGAGCGTGCAACCACTACGCTCAAGCCAGAAGGGCAAGAGAGCAACTAGCTCAAGGGCGCCTCAAGGAGGAACGGCCTCGGCTTAGGCAGTGGCTATGGGGGAGGGCGTATACTAGGTGTCTCGCCGTGGTGCTCTGCACCGGCCGGCGGGCAAGGGATTCATCGACCTCGCCGACGAGGTCGGTGTCTGATCCTGTATGCGGTATCAGTATCCGAAAGAAGAGATGTAAGGGCATCGGGAGGGTCGGTGAGAACATGCTGCGAACGGCGGTAGCGGCTGATAGTCTGGGCCTGTTCGTCTGGTCACTTTACGACCGTTGATATGCTTGTTTTTATTCTATTAAATGTTTTAATTCTTATAATTTCTTACGCAGGGATTTTGCGTGAAGCTATAAATAGATTTTTTTATATACTGCACCTAACAAGTAAGAAACTTATGTACATATCTTTATAGCTCTTTTTTACTTAACCCCATTGCGTTATGTCTAAACATAACAAAAGTGTGTCAGTATAAAAACAGGACAGCGCAGCGGATAGAATATCTTAGGCCCGGTAACCCCCAGAGCAAAAATAGGTGGAGAAATGAGGAGAAAAATAGAGACCGGGGTGTTTCCATTAGAGTGGAGTGGAGTGGAGATGTACATATGTTGGCTAAATCAGTGTGCGCACATGTACAGGTTACGTAGTAGGACAAACGCCGTTCGGCGCACACCGATGACAATGTGTCCGCTGCTTTCACGCTAAAGAAAATTGAGACATTTCCTTCTCTACAGAGGAGAGGTGAAAATCATACGTAGAGATGAGAAGTTTGGCAGGAGTCAAGTTCCACTTTAGCGGTCTTAGGGCCTAACTCTTATTTACATTCCCGCTACCAGTATTATGTTAACTTCCCTACTTACTGCCGCCCGACTAGGCTGAATATAAGCCATGGGCCACGCGCAATGATAAGCTGATGATTTATTTCGAGTGAAAATCAGAAGTCAAGTGGGCCTGCAACTAACTTCAACTTATCAGAGATCAAATATTAATCTCTAATCCACCTTAGGAAATAAATATTCGACACGCATTTCGCCTCTCAATGAATCATTCTTGTGTGTGTGTATCCCCAAGGACAGTCTTCTCCAAAATGGAGGTCAGACAAAGTGTAATCATGCGATCGAAAAATTTCAAGTATCAGTTCGGAGTATGGCCTTGGGCCCAGTATAATGCCCTCGCTCCTATAACATGGAATCTAACATCGTCAAAGTGGGTGTACACAGAACATCTCTCCCCCCCCCTCTCCGCTTAGTCTAAGTCCCTTAAATGATTCTGTTACATACGGGTGTATATAAGAAAAGCATTCAAGGGACTTAGTCCCAACATGATCTGACATGTAATTGAGCTATAGACCCAAAGCTCAAAATCATTGCGGATCACGTCCACTGCACGACAAACCGGCCATCTTTAAAGTTTTTTTCTTTAAATTTCTTTTTCGTTACTGATTCCGACGGTTTCGAAAAGATGAAGCAATATCGATAGCCACTGGTTTCAAAACTTGGTTTTGAAAACAGCCGAATCAAAATCGATAGTCGTCAAGTAACACCTGATTCCATTGGTATCGTGGCACGTATGCTAGAGGCTATTTCTAATCGAGTGGCTTATCGATTCGTTTTATTCTAGCGCAGGGCGCCTGACATTGAAGTGTGTGCCAGCCCAGTAAATGCTCAACGGTTATCTTTGCAGATAGTATTGAAACTAATAATAGTTCAGATGTCGACCCCAAGCTAAGGTCGCTAGTCAGTTTATAGGACACCATCACGCCTATATTACTTAAGTTAGCTTACTTTTAGAACAGCAATCGCCAAAATTTATATGTAAGGTGTTATTGACTGAACATCAAAGGTAAAACGTAGTGATAGTTTAGTTGGTAGAACTCTCGTCTTCATAAGGTCCAGAGATCAAATCTGGGCTTGAACTGGATTTTTCATAAACTAAGTGTGTATTATCACGCTAAAGAAAAATATCGTGAGGAAATGTCCACGAAAACCAAAGAAAAATAAAGACGAAATCATGTGCTGTAAAATGGCAGTCTGGCCTTTTGCAACCTTGAGACAAAAATACCTCAGAGAAATGTAAGATTCTGTGTACACTTTTATTTCCTGCTTAGAAGAAATATTGGGTACCAGGTGTTTCACATTGTTTTATAAAAAGATCACTCTATCTAGATGAATGGCTTGCCGTAGAATACGAGAGAATTTAAAAGAGGTGTTCTTTCTTATCTCTAAATCACATTACATTGTTCTTTAAAAATATGGAAAGTACTTTTAAACGGATATAGAATTCTCAAATTTTTTGAAAGGTACCCCAAATGGGTAAATGATAAAAACATCGTCATGCCTATATTCCCCAAGCGGGGGTGGCAGAGGTGTACTGAGTACACCCACTTTTCGCCGACGATGTTAGGTCCCATGTAATAGGGGCTGAGCCTATTGCCATATACCAATTTCAGACTCTGGACTCATACTGGGAATTTTTCGTTAGAAAAACTACATTTGTCTGACCTAGGATTTGAACCACGGACCGCGTGATGTCAAAGCGATGCGCTTTGCCACTAGACCAACGAGGCAGTCGGGTAAATTATAACTCTATAAAATCAAGCAATCCCGGATTATCACAGGATAATCCGTAAAACTTATTATTTTAATTATGGTTAGTTGCGAGCTGCAATGTTACGTTAAAATCTATGATTTCGCCTACAGATATTGCACTCGGGTTCGACTCTTTACGAAGAAACTCTTCAATGGTTAAAAGCACGCGCCCGAAATTTTTTATACACATTAGATTAAGATGCTCAGATACGATTTATTGCACGAACTGTTGATGCAGTCAGGATTGTCTCTTCGGGAGTGAACTCTTCAACGATGAATGACCCGGTCACGAAATTTTGCTTATTAGTTCGTTTAAGATACCTAAACATGACCGATCATAATCATGAACTGTGCATTCTTATCAGAAAACTGGCATAAAATGTACTGACAAAACTTTGTTGCATACTTAGCTCTCATACATTATAAAGAACTCATCGATGCGCGATACTGACCCTACGTGTACCTTTTTTAAAGATTGTTATACCAGATGTTTAGCAGGGTCAGCAGAGAAGGGTTCCATCAGAGCTATTTTACCGATAATTATGATATTATGATGATAAATAGATAAACTGGTAAGTCTTTTCAGATAGAAAGTACCTAGGTATTCTGTATAAAGTATGTGTTTTTCTATGAGATGGCCTTAACGTTGAATAAGATCGTGCTATGGTGTAGTTCATATTTTAACAAGACTTTGTGTACGGGCTTCGACGTAACCCGTTGATAGAGAAATGATCGACTACATTGTTCTATAACGAACATTTACTAATTTTAAAATTGCCTCTTAAATATTTTTACAAAACAATGGCGGGTTGGTTTATGCGTTAAAACGTAGACAACTCAACTCACTTTATCAAATAGTCGCAAGTACGATTCCCACACGGGAATACAGTAAAAGACAGAATTCATTTGTCGATCTGATATTTTCTTAAGCTTATATGGCTATTTGTACCATAATAAAACCCAAACACGTGTTTTTTTAATTTTCTTTGTCTGTTTGTTTGTCCGTACAAATCATCGGCGGAATCAATTTTGAATGGATATTAGAAGATGGAGGACTTTCCAGAAATTATTTTAGGTTACAATGAGAGTGGAGGAAGCCAGAGAGGTATGTAAGAAAAGAACCTGTTGGAACTCTGTACTCTCTGCCTACCCCGCAAGGGATCTGATAGATTTTAGGTTACTTTTTATCCCGGAAAAATGCATGACAGGATAGTTTTTATTTCTCCATACTAACACGGCTGAACGGTTTTTAAAGCAACTTAGTACGGAGGTGTCTTAAGTCTTAGAATAAAAACTGACCTACCTATGTCTAATTACAAAATATACGCGTGCATAGCCGCGGGTAACAGCTAGTTTACAATACACACGTTACACTTTTTTATATGGGTTTTTTATAATATTGAAGAGTTTTTCTATGATCCAATGAACGATTCAATGATTGCTACTTTCACAAAAAAGTTTTTATCCTAAACGATTTTTTTTAATAAATCTGTTGGTTATGTAATATTTAAACTATTTATAAAGTACACTACGAACGAGTATAACATCTCAGTCTCAGAATTTCTTAAGACAAATGTCACTGGAATCACTCTGAACTTTCTTTTCCTTTCGACCCCCATAGGAATGGCGACGACGCTCCCTTATGCGTTAATTTGTGGCTTTGTGGCACCCCGACTCAAACTTTTTTTTTAACGCTCGACACGTCTACTTAAAGTTAAAGGCAATATTTTTATATTATGGTTGCGGCTTGTGGCCTTCTGATAAAGCTGCTCTATCCCTTGAGATTTTTGGGAATGCATTTTTAAAGGCTGTGTATGAAATTCGTTAATAAAGTAACTTCTTTTTCTAGTCAGGCCTGTATGTGTTGTGTGTAAATTAGCAACCTCATTGGCAAATTCACACACAGTCCCCAATACGCATCTTTGCGCAGTCTTAAAGCTTTTAAATCCTATACCTAATATGATATATTTGAATATATTATATACATTGCTTGTTACCAGGCTAAAATAAAAATCTAAGCCTTTCCAAGCGACTTCCGCTGCAGAGTGTACCTATTTAAAATCACCTATATTATGAAAATATATCTTAAAAATTATATGACCTGGTAAATTTATCACGCATTTTTATACGCACAAGCGCCTCAACATGATAATAGGAACATGAAATTTCAATCCAAGTTTATGAAATATTCCACATTAATTTTGCTGACAGGTTCTTTATGATGGCGCCGCGTGAAAACGGAAAATCTTTTATAAGTATTATAAAAGATGTATTACTTTGGTTTTATAAAATCTGAGGGCACACAGGAGTACCCCTCCAAGTTCAGTTGCGGAGCGAATAGACGCTGTACTATAATATTATCAAATCGTAACGAGGGTGTGTCAGCCCGGTCACATAAAAGATATTCCCGACCAACTAAAGGTAATTTCAGCATTGCTGTTACTAATATTATAACTGCCCCAGTTTAAGATCATGGCCTACAATCTAGCGATTCAATAGGTAATAAGAGATCTTAAAACTGTATATATCTGAACACAGAAACTTTTCTTTTTAATTTTGTACCTTTACTCATCTCGCAAAAACCATGATCAATTTTGACAGGACTAAAAACTACCGTATCGAGTCGCTTTTAACAAAAATCTTCAACAATGATAATCAATGTAAATATGATTCTCACCTCTGTCCTGGGCTTTTGCTCTCGCTGCTAACATTGTTGCTGGAGTCATCGTCTTCTTCCCTGGAGGTGGCAGCTGAGAGCACCCTCGAGGACCCAGCATTGACCTCGCTTCCATCGTTGTCTTCGCCTTCTGAAGTACGGTTTGTGCCTTCCTCTGCCTGACGGTTAAAAAAAAAACAAAATAAGTCATTACGATTGTTACCACAGGACCTGACTAAGACATTAGGAACCCTTTAATATTTCAAACGTTTATAAAAGATGATCTGGCATTGGGGTATAATGCCTAAAGGTGTATTATTAAGAGCATTTGTACGTACGTACAAAACAACTTTTGTTCTACTATTTTTTCATTTTATCGTATTTTTTTTGAGTATTTTCTTCAGTTTTCAATGCAAATTGATCAAAAACTCCCTACATTTGAGCATAATGCGCTACCGTTTAAACTCCCTTTTAGCGTCTCAGAATAAAGATTTTATGTCAAAAAGATCTAAAACGACCCACGTAATAGAGTGCAAGCCTTTTTTGTGTCTTTCGTGATCCTCTAGAGGAGCTTGCTCAGTATGTCGAACTCTTATAGGTACACTAATAATCCCGAAGTGAACGTCGTTGACACAATAGAGTTGAATATCCATTCACTCATTTTTGGTTTTTGGTCTCAATTTCTTTATAATGTTGAGTGTTTTTTTTTTAAGCATCTTCATGAATTATTACTATTATTTATGATTGGCGGTCGATTAATGTTAAAACCATATATTTTTATTTTGAACATAAAAATGTACCAGAGAGGATAACACGAATAGATTGAGGTTATTGTTGTCGAGAAAACGTGCTGTCACGTTTATCACTTAATTTGTAGTATGAAAAGGATGCAATATCACCTCGATAGCGTTACGCTAACGTCATCTTGTTCGTGCTAACTCCTCAGTACGTGATTTTTATTGTTCAGTTCACTAATTTTATTTGGCATTTGTATGCGTTCATTTACAAATTTATTGACGCTAATGGCGTTTACCGTAACGAATGTAATTTGTTGTGGGCTTTCGTTAATTTATATAGTTTTGTCCAACTTTATTTTCATTAGTGTTGGTACCCTGAACTAATTTACTTAAGTACTTTTTTTACTGGCAACTCTACAAAATTTATAGTCTGCAAGTTAATTGAACTGGTTGTTTTAATGAGCGTAGACTTGTCTTAAAAACGTGACTGAAAAACGAATTTTGAGGTTACATACATTGTTATTCATGGCGCTAATAGGACCATATATTTGGTTCAAACCACTTCAAGGTAATATCGGATATAATGAACACTTCATTACATGAGGCGACATTATCACTAATAAATTCTTCATTTTAATCTAAAACTGTTTGTAATATTGTTTTGTGCAACGATTTAATGATAGATCAAAGGAAACAGTCAATTTTAAAATTTGAAAACAGTTTCTGCAACTGGACGTGTAACCATAAAAATGGCAATATTAGGAGACTTGATAATAATTTAATAATCTGATCTGGTTAGATCAGATTGTTTTTTCCGGATATATAGAAGACTTAACTGACGGTTTTTTACTCACCTGGCAGTGAGCATTGACTTAAAATTGGTTAGCGTGGATTTAAACAAAAGATCATTTTTTTTGTAAGTCATGGCCATCAGAAGATCAAAGATCGAAATTATGGTTACGAACCCATACATTTAACAGCTACATTTAATTTTTATTTGCAGTTTAGACAAACAAAAACTTATTTTTTCGTTAATATTTGGCCTAATTGCCGGGGAATGAGTAGGGACATAAACTATTCAGCGAGTGTATGAAACAATAAGCAGAATGCCGATTCTCGTAGTTAATGTACACTATTAGAATAATCCAGAAGCCACGCGCAATCGTAATTCCACGCGCGGTGGAGCCAAAAATTCAAGAAACCCACTTAATGCACTTCCCACCTGCGTAATGTTGGCAGCCCGGAAATATTACTACTTTTTGGGGTAAATGTTGATGACATTAGAGTATATGATAATAAAACCATTGTTGCGGTAACGTGTATTTTAATGCATATTAAACTCAAGAAATAGATATACGTTTAAAATTTGTAGTAATTTAATGTAGAGAAAATATAATTCCATCATCTTAATTAAATATTAAAACCGTGATGTAGTAGTTAACTATATTAATATCATTTAATACTAGAATTTATGAAGTCCTTAGCAAATAAAACTAGGGAAAAATAGAATGGTTATTCTAGCAACAAAACACTAACAAAATGGACGCGTCTTTTACTATGACAATTATAGACGGAAGAATTTTTTTTTTTATGAAATCTTACCCCACTCAGGATTTATTCCTGTCTCGTGGGTGCGTTTTACAAACATGAAAATTCACACACACAAATACCCAGACCGGAACAAATAATTGTGAATCACACAAAGATTTGTCCCGTGCGGAAATCGAACTCGCGACTATTAGACACAGTGGGCGGAGCGGCTTAAGCTGGGCTAAATCGTCCGTCGCAATTAATTCGATTATAAATAAAACGGCACCTGGATACATTAGATATGTATGAAATGTGATCCTATCATGTTGCTTTTTGAGATAAACAGCATTTTCATAGGCGGGAATGACACAAGACGGCATAATTCAATTTAATTTGAGACGCGCTTAGCACTTTATTTTGCACAATGGTCACAAAGTGACCACTCGCGTGAACGTTTAAGTATCTGCTTCGCAGGTAGTAATTGTTGTTTCAATTTGATGTGCGCCCGCGGCTTCTAGATTTTATTTATTCTAAGTGTACACTATGAATGATTGTTGATTTAATGGAGATTTAATTGAATCACAATTGGTATTTTCCTTTACTAAACTATATGTCCGATTTTAGTATCATAGTCGTATCCGAAGTTAATGTCCAGTTATTCAATTTCCAATCTAATTATAATCTATGGCTCTATCGTTAACCGATGATGCCAATGTTAAGTTTGACAAGCTTTTATAAAAAACACCAAATTAACATGGGCAAAAAAGAAAATACGGTGAAGTATGTTAGAAAAACTGTTTTTAATGGATTGCGGCAGAGTTGAAAAACGCGAAGTAAAAGTAAAAAAAAGAGGATGAAAGAAATATTTATGAAACAAATTTAAAAAAAGGGTATTCAATTTAAATCAGTCTTTAATTGGACGTTTGTTTCAAATAAATTAGTTTTTTATTGTGTACGTCCCGTATCCATTTAGTTCGAGTTTCGATCCTATTCCGATTCGGTCGATGCCATTGGAGGATTTAGGCCCGTATTTTAAAGTTTTTAAAACTAGATTTACGATAGATTACATTTTGTACGTAATCTAGTTTTAAAAACTGATTCTTGTACCAAAATGTTAGTTTTAATCTAGATTCAAGACTGATTTTCGTTCTCTAATACGGGCCTTACTATTTTAAGAGAATATCATTTGTGGCATTTATGAGAATAGATCAAAATTATTTTATGGATACCTTCAATTATGAGAATCAGCCTTCTGAATTATTAATGTCGAGCGTAACAGAAGATCGAAGTTGGCAACCTTAATTAAATGTGAATTGCGATCATTAGTTGTCACGTCTAATCTATTTATTTGGCGTCTGATTGTCGCATTCAACAAATAATTTAGCTTCAACGCGGTAAATAGACAGAAATTTGCTTCGTTACAAATAGAAATGAAATATCTTTATTTTTATATATTTATTGTTATTGGGGACATAGAAATTAGATGGAACATGGAAGAGTTTCAAGTAATTTTTTTTCAATACAGAGTTAAGAAAATTATTCTGATATTGACATTAATGCAGTATTTTTGAGGTGATATTATTAATTTTTATTTTTAAAGGTGGTAAAATTAGAATTACAATTAAAATGTTACGTTTGTGTAAATTAGCTAACGAAACAATGATTTTAGGTACTAACATAGAAACATATTTTAGGACTGCCAATATTTATGTAAAGTCTATTACTAAATATTTACTGAACAAACACGAATTGTATTTTTTTTTTTAATTTATTTAAGATCACCTACAGTTATTACTTTGTTACATTCAATTTACATCTAAGTATTTCTAAGGTTTTTTAACTAAATGCACAACCGCAGTTAAAGTGGTTGCCTATTTGACGTCGTCGAGAGACTCATATTCTTTCACTCCGCTATTATCTTCTGTACAGTCCTAATTCACCATGTTATCTAAGGGAACGCTTTGAATATTGAGTACCCAGGGGTAAGCTCTGCCGCACATCTTCTTCTCTTCTTCTCCGTACTCCCCGTCACACTTCTAGCCTTTATAATGGATCTTTCACTGTTCGCGCAGTGCAGCTGTAGAATTCACTTCCACACTCTATACGCGATAGCGTCTCACTGGACGTATTCAAGAGGAAAATTAAAGAGCATTTCCTTTCATCATGAAACATATATTTATATGTGTATGTATATACTATTATACATAATTATTGATATATATTATATATGGATATATAGATATATTAATTTATATTATTTTGTTGATTTATATGTGTATGTAATGTGTTGTGTAATTTTGAGTTAAGCACACCTTTGTACATAAGAATCCTATGTAACGATTAATTGTGTATATAGTATATGTGTACAATAAAGAATAAATAAATAAACCTCTTATCCTACTAAATAAGGGTGACCTCAGTAATAATTTAGAGATCTATCGATAAAACGACATTGAAAGAAACACTCATGCAAATAATGTGACGGAATAACATGCTATAAAAGTGCTGGACTGATGCTTTAAAGGCATTGGCGTGGTAATAAAACTGGCTATTGCATGGCTTTGTAACTGGGTGCTGTCATCGTGTTCTTTGCTAATACTTTTCTTTTTGACTTAAATGGTTCGAGCCTCTGAAGACTTGGACACATATCCGACGGGGAGGGACGGTCACGCGACGACGTCGGGGTCTACCGTAGTAACCTAATTACTCATAATATATATACAATTTAAACAATTATGAATTAATGATTTCTTTTTCAGTTATGAAAATATTTAAACATAGATGAAATATAGATGTAATTTGTAAAGATGTTTAATGATTTAAGTTAATTGTAATAAAGAATGAAGAAGGCTTGTGCATTTTCTCTGAAGACTCCCGCGACGACCCCCAGCTCCTTAAGTTTTTACATAAATATTATGAGTACTTAGGCTATTACACTGCAGGGGCGGGATGACGACGCAACGGGACGTGGGTATTTGTAATTTAGTTCAGTATAACAAAGTTGTGGCGGCCCCGTCGCGATCTGGGCTATGTGTCATCTTTGGTATAGTTCAGTACATTACAACTACGCACGTCCCGTCGCATTCGTAAAGCTGTATGTTATTTATTTATTTATATGTCAAGTCAAGCTGTATGACACCTTCGGTATACTGCAGTACATTACAACTAACCATATTCCGTCGCATCCCGTCAAGCTGTCTGTTATCTTCTGTATAGTTAGTTCTGTACAGTACCACCCACGCCCCGTCAAGCGTCGCGTTACCGTCTCACCCCGGCTTATATGTAACCCTTAAAATCAAAACTTTAGTAAGTATTGCAATCTTGGTGTCGTATTTTTCTTAATAAATTCTCCTGAGCTTTTTCTGTTTATTAAAACACCCCATATTACTCTAGTGTATTCTTAGTTAAGATCAAGTTAGACAAGATCTGTTAGTCGTAAAGCTGTTGTCTTAATTACCTTTTGTTTTATTGTCTATTATAGGTAGTCTGTTGTCTATTGTAGTATTCCGTCGTATTTTATTTTATGAAATATCTGAACACATCTCGTCATAAACCCACCAAGTTAAACAGTTTTCCGGTTAGAAAAGGTACATTGCTTCTTTGAAACTGTCACGAATAATCTGTGTACAGATCTGTCCTATAAGCAACATCTCAACAGTAGACTGTTAGTATTTCAGCTTAGAATCTTTGTTTTAGTTTGGACTGCTTGAAGTTTCGACTTGAACCTCTTGCGAGTTAATTTGTCTGTTCTCGAACCTTCCTGGCCCTGATTCGCTATGACCAAACGCGCTACGTTACGATAAATTCGTGAAATGAGCGTGTAATGGTATTTCTTTGTTATTAGTATGTAATATTTTGTCATCTTTGTAATTTTATATGTATATTGTAATTTTAACTTCAAACTCAAATTATTTATTTTGTATAAGTCCTGCGGGTCCTTTTTGTTGTAGTTACAAATGTTCATATGAACATTATTTTTTTTTAATTTACTAATCTACCACTGGGTCGGAACGTGGCCTCCACTGAGAAGATCCGGCGAGAAACTCAGCGGGCTTGTCTCTTTTGTCTAATTCTCTATTATTTTTTTTATCATTTGCTGTATGGACGCAGATGTTATTATTATACATAATTAGCAATCCAGCTCCAGTGATGGCATGGTAGTAATATCTTACGACTGAGATATGAGATTAATAATAATATTTGATGGACGATTTAGCGCAGTGGTTACGGGCTTAATCCGCTCCGCCCACTATCTTTGTGTGATCCAAATTTATTTATTCCGGTCTAGTATTTGGGTATGTGAATGTTCATGTTTGTAAACGCACCCACAACACAGGAATAAATCCTAGTATGGGGCTACGTTAATTATATAATTTGTGAATTGTCGATGTGGCTTTATACATAAATAAATAATTTCACGTAGTTATCGTAACGCACCGAGTTACGTGTTTGGTTGGTCATGCTATGAGCCCTGAGGCTTAAAGAAAGTCAAATGTCGAGGCTATCTTGGCTCTGCGTCTGCCAACTTCAATGGAACTTGGCAACTTGTCTAAATATTCCGTTCACTTCCTTTTGTGAGAATTCCAATTATTCTTGACTAGCGACCCATCCCGGCTTCGCACGGGTTAATTGTACACATAAACCTCCTCCTCCTCCTCTTGAATTACTCCGTCCATTGGTGACAATCATACGAAAATCTGTTCGGTAGTTATTGGGTTTATCGCGTTCATACAGACAGACCCGGCGAGGGTACATTGTTATATATAGTGATGACATTTTTTTATGATATTTTAGCTGACATTGTTTTCTGGATTTTTCTGCGTTTTATGTCAACTTTATTATGTAACTAACAAAGAGGAACTGTCAAGCAATACTTATATTATGTAGGTATAAGTATTGAAGTATTTCAGACACTCTTTATAAATAACTTCATTAGTCTCATATCTCGGTCGTAAGGCATCACACTGGAGCTAAATTGTAAGCTATTTAATTGTAACCTAAACATTGTATCCAAACAATATGATAAAAAAATTGAAAGAAAAAAAGAGAAAGGGAATTAAATAAAAAAAGACAAGCCCGCTGAGTTTCTTCGCCGGATCTTCGATGGCCGAAGGCCTCGAAGGCCGCGTTCCGATCCGGTGGTAGATTTGTAGTTGAATTAGATTTAAATAAAAATTGTATATTGACTATTTGTAAGCGCCCCCGTAGGGCTTATACAAAATAAATTATTTGAGTTTGAGTTTGAAGTCTGAAGTTGAGTCTGCAATATGATTTTCTTGCATCTTAGGTTCATCTAAGCTTGCTATAAATACCATGTACAGTCATACATAGATTTTTTGGCCCGCGGCCGAAATCGGAACTAAATAACTGTCATCAAGTGAAATGTCACTTCATGACAGCAGAGTTGCCGTTTGCTATGAAATTTACCCACACTCTTTTTTTATTTAGTAACCGTATAGGCTCACCTGTTGAAATATTTCCCTGGAAGTAGAAAAAATTTGGCTAAATGATAACCCTAATTTCACACCAACGACCTCATGTCAATGCCATCCACAGGCCAAAATATCCTTGTCGCACTTTATAGTTGTGTTCACATTTCCATGGACAAATTGAAGTTTACAGTGTTGTCAGGATTTGACACTTTAAATATTCATGTCCCACAATCTAGTCTTTGGCTGATAATATAAATAAAAATAAATATACAACCAAAACTTATTTTTAGTAAGTTGTTATAGTGAATACAGTCGTAAAAAAGATATCGATGATTTTTTATTAACAATTTTTGTTACGTAAAAAATCTTAAGAAATCTCGGTATTTATGCCCAAAATAAATTCATTTACTACATCATTTATCGTTTAAATGTGCACTTAGTAAAATTCATCCTTAATAAATACAATAAATATTTATACAGATGTCGATAATTTATGGCGATTGATTTAGTTGATACCTCGACACTAGTCGCCTTAAGCTGGCAATATTTTTTTTGTCTTGACATTTGCACCTGTGAAGTTGTCCGGGAATTTGTGAACACGATTATAGTAACAGAGTTAAACAATTAATCAATCGCTCTTTTGTCAAACGTTTAATAAGTGTGTTACGTTGTTAACATTGAAACATACCAGCTGTAAACCTGTATACGTTACATTATGTATATCCATAATCTAATATGTATTTACAGTTAAGACATTTATTTTCGTAGAATAACATTTGTAAATATACCTACACTTATCAGTAATTAATAATAACATCTTTACATCATCGCATCATGACAAATGACTTATGTCGTGCGACGTTCAAAATATCTCAAAAAAAAGGAAAAATGTTCCATACATTTCAATGAACATTAATATATTTTTTCAACGGAACAGCTGATTTTTTTTCGTAAAATATTAAAAAACCACAGAACAAACGTTGTTTCTCTTATGGTGACCAGAAATACCTCGTATAGAATGATTTACGTACGATTTCCCAAATCCTCATAAATTCAGTCTACCGTATATTCGCTAATATTCCTGAAATGAATAACGTTAAAACTTACGAACACTCGAAATATTTTAATTAAAGTTCTCCCAAACTTATCTTCAATTCAACTTTTCAAATTCTGAACTTACCTGAATTCTTATGAGTGGGATCGTTTCTTCTCTGAACATAATATTTAGTTGTACATTAGACCCACTTTTTACGTGAAAAAGTTCATTATATTTTACAGGAATTTACATAATTATTCTATCATGATATCGATCTTGTCTAGCGTAGGTCCATGTTGATAAATCAAACTTAATATAAGTTTGATACGGAATGTAATTCTAAATTGAAATAGTTCCAACGATTATGTTTAAAATATCAAATTTCCGTTCGATTTATTAACACGGAACACACCGACGGTTTCCGAATTTAGTCTTAAAATACGACACTTAAGTAACAGTTTCGAAATTCTCAATTGTTACTTAAGTTTCGCTTAAAGTATTATGAATATGAAACTATTGATCCAGAAATCGGCTGTTAGTCTATGTCATGAGGTAATGATCATACCTAGACAAAGTAAGAATGATCAGTTTTCTAAAAAAATGATTCCGCAATATCCTAACTATTCACAATCTTAAAGCAAAAGTAGAGATTATTTTTATGGTTTAAGACAAACTGGCGTCCAAACAGAAATGAAAATGTTGAATGAAATAGACTTTTGTTCTTTAAAGATCACAAAATCAAAAAAGTAAGTAGTTAATTAAGAGTTAACTACAGCCAGTATTGTGAATAGTTAATTATTCTACTATAAACTCGTTCTGAATACTGCGTCTAACTAATGATATTTCTAGCGAATCGAATAGGTCTCAAAGACGGGCTGTATTGTATGCAAATGTTGAAATTGAATTTAAACAAGACACTGCATATCTTGAATCAAACTGAATCGTACGGAATAACTAGATATGTAACGTTGAGTGTATTTTGGAAGTGTAGAAGCAGTGTAAGCAAGCATTCAACTCATCGTTTAAGCTATCATAGTGTAATTGGAAGTTAGTTGCTGGTGGTTGCGGATTTAAGAAACAGAGGGTGGTTTCTGATTTAAGAATTTTAAGATTTTACTTAAGTAGTATTCTGCTAAATATTTTTTATTACAACAAATAACAGGGTAGTGGTGTATGTAATGCCTACTTAATTGTTATATAAACGAGACGTATCTCTAAATTCTCAAATTCAAAACGATCCTTTATTTATAAATGCACATTTGCATGTAATATGTTATAACTGTCGAATCTAAGTACGTATCATATACACATAATATAAAAATGATTGAAATCCGTTTATGCCCGAATTTTTTCACTACCGGTTTTTTATATAATCGTTACTTTTTATAGAAATATACTAATATATTTCTATAAATAGTAATTAAAGTAGAAAAAAAAGGTGAATTGAGGCTGTTAGTATGTTATTTTAATAATTCAACATTTTTCATGAAATAAAATACATATTTTAACAGGTTAAACAAACGGCGACCCGTTGCTACGTAATATAAAATAATGTCATAGTGAGTCTGGTGCTTAATTACATTGAGTTGGGCGGGAAATGCAAATATTTACACATTCAAAGTTCAATGTATTAAAGTTTGGTGCAAGTACGTGCTTTTTCATGCATATATTTATAAATGGAGAAGTGATAATTTTAAGATTCAGTACTAAAAGTACAAGCGACATGCAGAAGTTAAAATAAAAGTAAACTATCAAATGATTCTACAATTTACTGTTTTTTTTTCCTGCGCATTACATAAAAAATATATAATATTAAATAATATTAGCCCAGTTAAGAAACTGTCCCACTGTTGGGCACGGGCCTCCTCTCAAACTGAGATAGACTATAGCCTAAACCTGAGAGGGCTTAGGCCATAATCCACCACGCTGGCCCAGTGCGGGTTGGCGAACTTCACACACCTCTGAGAAACTCTTAGGCATGCAGGTTTCCTCACGATGTTTTCCTTCACCGTTAAAGCAAGTGATAATTAATTTTTAATACGCACATGCTTTCGAAAAGACAGAGGTGCGTGCCTGGGTTTTAACCCGAGACCTTTGACTTTGCAGTCCAACGGTCTAACTACTAGGCTATCACAGCTTACAGTTAAGTTTAGTTACGTTACAGTATAATTAAGTTAAGTAACAGTATAATTCAATACGCGAATTAATGTTTTTAAACGTTTTTAATACAGTTAATGCAGATTAGCTAAATACAAGCTTTTATTTAAAACTATTTACCTTATTTCCCCGCTTGGAGAATAAAGGCGCGACGGTGTGTATTTACCTAACTAAAAAGTTATAAAATGATTAGACTCTGGACTCCACCTAGAACTATAGTACTCGTCAAGACAAATCTCGTAGAGGCACTCGTAGCGCAGTGTGACCGCGGTGTTCTTATTGATTACCAAGGTTAAGCAGCGTTAGACTCGGTTGGCTCGAGATGGGTGACCGTTTGTGGCATTTTCATATTCGGGCGTCTCCGTGCTTTGGAAGGCACGCTAAGCCGTTGGTCCCGGCTACCACTTAATGTGGTAGTCGTTAAGCCGAGTTGGAAGCCTTAAAGGCGGTTTGATAAGTTCCAACAGCAGATGGCCACAAACCTGCCCCCCATCAATCCGCACTGGGTCCGCGTGGTGGAGTATGACCTAATCTCTCTCACCTCGATTAGTGAGAGAAGGCCTTTGTCCAGCAGTGGGCAATATAGGCTGATATTATTATAATTAAGACAAAGCCAACGAACTCAAACATATTTACAATGTATAGTTGTGGTGTTCCGGCTCCATAATCAGACCAGCTTTACGGTACCATATTAATGCATTATCACCGAAGTTACATAGGCATACCAAATTTTAGCTCAATCGGATGCCAGCAACTGTTTGAAAAATAGATTACTAATTATGATTATGAAAGACAGATAGACATACAAACAAAGTTAGTTAAATAAAAGCTTGTAGTAAATATTAAAATAATAAATGGACAGTTGTGCAATATCAGTTAAAATAAAAAAATAATATTTTATTTCTTCAAGGTTTATAATCTAAATCGAATGCCGCGTTTGGTGTGTCTAATAGTCGTGGGTACGATTCCCGCACGGGACAAATCTTTGCGTGATCCACAGTTATTTGTTCCGGTCTGGGTATTTGTGTATGTGAATTTTCATGTTTGTAAGCGCACCCACGACACAGGAATAAATCCTAGTGTGGGGTTACGTTCTATAAAAAATAAATCAAATGGTAGTGCATATTAGCGTCCGATATGATTTTAATCATTGATTTATGTCTTTGCCACCCAGTTCAAACAGTTCCCACATGTCGAAATAACATAAACCACTTTATGCAATAATATTCGATTAACTTTACAGGAATCCTTTCATGATAAATGAATTTGATTGCGTACAATTTAAAACGGGCGTTGACAGTTATATGGGTGTTACCACATCATATGGACAATAATATAATCCTATTGGAAATTGTTGCTCAATGTGATTATTAAAGAGAATCGTAAAAAATGAGTATATTTTTATAATGTTTATCTTTGTAGACTGCAACTCACTAATGAGAACTATTTTATATATTATCCATATCAATTTACATTTTTAACTAAACTGTGCTTAATGCTAGATACATACTTTAATCAGTATTTTATTACTACTGCCTCGTTGGTCTAGCGGCAAAGCGCATTGCTTTGTGATCACGAAGTCCTGGGTTCAAATCCTAGGTCGGCCAAATGTAGTTTTTCTAACGAAAAATTCCCAGTATGAGTCCGGAGTCTGGAATTGTGCCCGGCATATGACAATAGGCTCGCCCTCTATTACATGGAACCTAACATCGTCGGCGACAAGTGGGTGTTCTCAGTACACCTCTGCCACGCTTAGGGAATATAGACGTGACGGTGTAGTATTTTATTATTGGTGTGGTATAACAAGTGGTTTACTTGGGGTTAGGTTGGGGTTGGGGTTGGCGCATTCCCGCTCAAATAGTGTCACAACTCAAAATTTGTGTTATTCTTTCCCAATTATAGATAACTTAAGAACATCTGTGATGTTTTATTAGGCCCTAAAAACCTTAAATCAAACCTTAAATATATTAAATCAAGTTGATTGGTTTTTTTAAACTTAGGAATCGATCACTTCAAAATGACTAGATAAATAAACATAAGAATGAATTTTACACGCTTTTTAATTGCAAGATGCTTTGTTTGATTTATAACACTATTTAACGAAAGTTGGATTTATATTTTTTTGATACTAACAGGTCGCTTAAAAATCAATATGGCTTAAAACAGAGCCTTAAGGGATTGGAGCTCATGTAGCCAGCCATAGAGATGAGGATAAAAACCTTTTATAGTAAACAACGTAGCCTACATATCTCGATACATAATTCAAATGAAACTTCCCCCTAATAGGCAGATGAATGACCACACAATCGGAAATAAATGGTAGTAACTATCTTTACCTTCCGTTCTTTAATAATAAATTATCTACTTTTCCACCTTTGACGGTAGTCATTTGTTTTTAGCTTTATATCTATCTATCTATCTATCTATAACCTCACGCCAGATCCCTTGCGGGGTAGGCAGAGAGTACAGAGTTCCAACAGGTTCTTTCCTTACATACCTCTCTGGCTTCCTCGACTTTCATAGTTCGTCTCATACACGTTCGCCGGTTACGGAGACTCTTGACTTTTCCATCAGATAAGACTCGGTTTATTTGGTCGTGGTAAGATAGTCTAGGTCTTCCCCGGTACCTGCATCCTTCGACTTTCACATTGTATATCTGTTTTGTCATTCTTTCCTCTGGCATTCTTTCTATATGCCCGAACCAACGGAGCATGCCCTTTCTCATCTTTACACCGATACTATCTTTCATACCTACTCGCTGTCTTACTATGCTGTTTAGCTTTATATGATGTTGTATACACTAATGTATCTTTCTCTTTCAATATACTCTGCCATTTGCCTAAATTAAAAGATGCGGCGCATAGACTCTATAACACATCATCGGTCATAGATGATAAAGGGTATGCGCCGGTGGTTGGGACATATGTCGAATGAAAGATGTCTAGAAAGAATGTCGAAGATTAGAATGACGAAGATTAGAATGACGAAATAAACATAGAATATCAAAGTGGAAGATGCCCATTCAAAGTATCGGGGAAGATCTAGACTAATATATTATAACCTAATAGACCGGGTCTTATCTGATGGATAAGGCAAGAGTCTACGTAACTACGTGACAGTAGAGGAGGCAAAAATGATATATGTCAAGAAAGAACCTGTTGGTACTCTGTATTTTATGCCTACTACTATCTCTGCTATCACTACAAATCGTCTCTATAACGCAGGTCTTTATAACGCTACTAGACCAACGAGACAATTGATGTAACGACGAAGGCATGTAACGTCTACATTAATCAAACTAGGTGACCCAGATGTACTGTGTTTACCCACACTTCGCCAGTGACACCAAGTCTCAATATTTTTTTTTAAAGGCAGTAGCACTGGATGATAAAGCACACAGAGTTGCATCGTCGAGCGCTGACTGCACAAGCACTGGATCATTATGACCCAGATCCGTGGAGTGGCGTTACCTTACGGATATTTGTTGCATTTTATCGACGAAGAACTCATGACGTGTTGATAAACTTCTCTCGTGTTAAAATGGTACACATTATGAACGTATGCACACACATAGGATAATAGGATCAGCCCTTCCCGTGTCTCACTGCTGAGAATAGGTTTCCCCATAATCTCACTTTCTCCTCTCATCTCTCCCACATGGATCTGTGATTGGACATGTCTGGCCAATTTTTATGAAAAGCACCCTGATCATCGCGCCAAAGTTTCCTAGGCTCCGACGTCTATGTCCATCTGCAGGCACCCATTGCGTGACTATTCTAGCTCATCCTTGAGGATGCATTTAACTGACATGCCCTGCCCACCCCCACTTAAGCTTAGCAGATTTAATGTCAGGAACTTTAAAGTCAAGTCAGATATACAATGCGAAAGTGTAAGGATGTAGGTGCCGGGGAAGACCTAGACTATCTCACCATGACCAAATAGACCGTGTCTTAGCTGAAGGGCAAGTCAAGAGTCTCCGTAACCGGCGAGTGTGTATGAGACGAACTATGAGAGTGGAGGAAGCCAGAGAGGTATGTAAGGAAAGAGCCTGTTGGAACTCTGTACTCTCTGCCTACCCCGCGAGGGAGCTGGCGTGATGATATAGATAGATAGATAGAACTTTAAAGTCTAAAATTAACCGCGATTAAATGCCAAAAATAATTTTATTTCACCCTGTACTAACATTTGAAACGTAGTGTGGGACGCCCTGCAACTAGGTGGAGCGAGGATATACGCAGGGTGGTTGGGAGCGGTTGGAGGAAAAGAGCCGAAGACTGGGCTCAATGGCATGCCTTGGGAGAGACCTATTTCAGTGGACTGATAGGGGATGATGATGATAATGATAAATACTATATAAAGGAACGATTAAAAAAAAATAACCATTTGAAAGCTTCATTATTTAAACATACCCGGTAGGTGGCGCTGATGGCGATTGGATGCGGTGCCGCGGAAAACTGCTAGTGAATATTCGCGTAACTCTTAAAACCCAATATGCAAACAGGGATGTTTGTTTCAGACCTTATAGATACGATAATTTAAATGTACTTCATTTTAGATCATACTTGAATACATATTTGAGTACGACGAAAGGTTGGACGAGTAGCAAGAGCTTAAGCCACACACGTTGGGTCGAACAGTCATGAATTCGATCCTCTCAAAGAACAAAACTTTGCCTGACCCTCATATATTTGCCTCGGCCTGGGTGTTTTTATATGGCTCTTGGCCTGTAGTGGACTTTTTCCGGAGATTTTATGTGCATTAACGTTGTTTACCGCACATAATGCATAGAGAAATTCCTAGTGACGTCCTAGGCAGTGAAGAAAAATAGTTATTTAGAGCATTCATTAGAAGGATTGCAACAGAATATAAAAAGTAAAATTTTCAAGAAGTTGCCTCGAAGGACTGCCTGGTTGGTCTAGTGGTAAAGCGCATCGCTTTGTGATCACGAAGCCCTGGGTTCAAATCCTAGGTCGGACATATGTAGTTTTCCTAACGAGAAATTCCCAGTATGAGTTCGGAGTCTGGAATTGTGCCCGGTACATGGCAATAGGCTCGCTCCCTATTACATGGGACCTAACATCGTCGGTAAACAGTGGGTGTACTCAGTACACCTCTGCCACCCCCGCTTGGGGAATATAGGCGTGACAGTGTTTCAAGAAGTTTAATCCTCTCCCGTCCCATTTTCCCCGAAGTGGTACTATAATATTGTTAACGATGTTTTCTTCACCTTTAACTAGGAATAAATCACATAGAGGATTCAAAAAACGTCGTATATTATAATGTAAATGTATATTCGTAGTAAAATGCTAGCGTTCGACCATCGAGGCTACTCCTCCGTAAAAAGCGATGAAAAAATTCTTTTAAAAATACATCTACAATTTTACATTCAATCAAATGTTTCCCTTTGTGTCGATCTAACCGTGACACACAGCACTCCTGTCTCTTTGTGACGCATCAATGCCCCTGTGTTTGTTTCAAAGACTTAAATTTGAATCTCGGATGGAAACATTTGCATGCACGTCGCAGAAATATTATAGCAGATGTATTGTTGTTTCGCGAAGCGGAACTGAATGTGTTATATAAATTTGAACGTTTAAATTGTACGAAACAAAGTAGAAAGTTAAATTTGATATGACAGTTTACACTTGCAAGTAGAGCATATACAACAGCACATCTCGCATTAGTTGAATCTAAATTGAATGAAATATTCGTGACAAAAATAAACAATGCAATAATTATTCAATAATTTAGGATGATTTGTGTTCTGCGTGTTTCCGCAATCTACAAGGTGTGACATAATTAACAAGACCTGCAATTAGTTAGTTCTAAATCGGTAGCTCAATTGATTCCAACTATTGATAACGTATCTCCATTTTTTTTAAATTTGCCAAAAATGCTGTTACTCCTTCACTGCGCTCAACTAAATTCATTTTTCATTTAAAGCAATGCGGAGATGTCAAATGCATTTTGTAAACGTATTTCTCAATACGTACACATGCACGTATAAGTTTCATTGTTAATTGGGGTATAAAAGTGCTTAGTAAATGTAAAATAAAAAATTTGGAAATTTATTTTTTGTATTGAATTGGTAATGCAATAATCTAATCGAGGTGTCCAAGGACTTGCGTTATTGACGATACACCGTGTATAGGTTAAACACAATGAAGCACCTTGTTATGGCTTACAAATTTTGAAGTGCAACTTTCGTTACTTTTAGTGTTTTGAAAATTTTAAGTAATCAATTACCATTGCTAGCTTTGATTTTGTTCAAATCTAACAACTATATAACTATATTATATAAAAAACTACCACAGAAGGACAACCTTGATTTTGCAAGTGGAATAACATACTCGTATACACAATCATGTATTCTTGCACAACTCGGTAAAATTACCGAAATTATTGTCACGCCCATGAAGAAAATACAAAATTTACGCCTATGTTCCACAAGCCTCCGCTTGGCAGAGATGTAATGGTGACGATGTAAGGTCCCAATGTCATATTGAGCTTGTTCCTATTCCACCGGACACAATTCTATAGTCCGGACTGTTATTGTAGATTTTTCGATTCAAAAACCACATTTTGTCCGACGACGAGTTTGATTTCGGTAATTCTAGTCTAAAAACAATATTATTCTCTTCATATTTGGAAAACAAAGCTAGCGTTCTCCGTCGACATGAGTGATGGGAGGCACAATAGCACAACATAATAGAAAGCCAGCATATTCCTATTACACCCAACACAATTTCAAACTCCGGATGTATTCGACAAGTTTGATTTCGGTAATCCTAGTCTAAAAACGAAATTTTGTTCCTCATATTTCGAATACAAAACTCGCTTTACCCGCTGACAGAGTGATGGGAGGCTCAATAGATTCCAATTAACTCTAATCGCGCAGACACCCGACAAAAATGTCACAACCCGATCGGAAGCGACCTGGGCTCTATTCGCTATGACCAAACGCGTCGCGTTGCGATATCTTTCGTGAAATCATCGTGTGATAGTATTCTATATGCCACTGACCCTTTGACTAAGACTTGTCTAGGCGGCATTGCTAACAACAATGGCGCCTTAAAGCGGCTGTGTGCGTGATTCCAGTGTTCTATTTTAAAAATTTATTTATTTATGAAAATTATGCATGTGCGTGCGTGTTCGTACTACAAAATTATTTACCCTATGGGTATATATTTTTTTCTACCCTATAGTGTTTATACGATTACGACTTCAATACACCCCGATATCTCGTAAACCCCTTATCGGGGAATGTTAATTTTAAAATGCATTACACACACTTAGGTCCCCAAGCGAACTGTCTAGAAAGATCTAGAATCTGCGCTAAGTGTTGAAACGTCTAGAAGGTTCCTCTACTTTACTATCGCTGGCGCGCGGTCGCGGTATACAAGTACCTATTTGTTCACGTACAAATAGGTATGTAATAATAATACCGCTTTGTGGGCCGCACCGGCTATTGTTCGATGTACTTATATCAATGTACTTAGAGGGTTCGCGTAAGTTCTGGAACTTTCATACGACTATAAAAGGAACGCAGAGTGCGGCGACGGACACAGTCTCTTCTCGGAAGCGATAGTGATCAAATCGAAGTGGAATACACCGGCGACTTTAGCAAGGATATACGGATACTACGAGTGACTCAGCGACTTGCAAGCAGTATTTGGGTACTAACGAGAGTAGTACTAGTGTGTGATTAGTTCGCGTGCGCATTTGCATACGACGTACTTTTTTGTGTGTACAGCGCCTAATAAAGTTCTTCGCACGTTATTCGGCATTTAATTACCCCGCTACGTAACAATACATTTTATGCCGTTTCCGCGCATGCAATGCTCCATCTAGTCAAGCAAGAAATTCATCTAAGGGAATATTAAATAAACGATCATTTTACGAAGTTGTCGTAACTCGCTGCGTTACGTGTTTGATTTGTGTTACCGAATAAGGACCCTGGGGTTAATCCCCGCGATTTCTGCAATAATTGCTTATTCAAATGTCAGCAGGGGCTTAGGAATTTCAATTTCGGTTAGCTTAACGTCGGGAGCTTAATTATTGTTTACTATCTATATCTTCACGCCAGATCCCTTGCAGGTAGGCAGAGAGTATAAACTGACTCGTTGGTCTAGTGACGAATAATACGCGTAGCAATCACGAGATTCTGGGTTCGAATCCTAAGTCACGCAAAACGTAATTTTTCGATAGGAAAATTTCCAGTATCAGCCCAAAGTCTGGCATTGTGCCCAGTATAACTATACTAACATCGTCGGCAAAGAGTGGGTGTACACCTTCGTCACCCGGCTCAGGGAATATAGGTGTGACCCTGTTTATTTTCTTTATGTAGAATACAGACTTCCAACAGTTTATTTCCTTACAGATCTGGCTTTGGCTTACTCAGCTTTCATAGTTCATCTCTTGCACGCTCGCCAGTTACGGAAACTTGACTTGCCCCTCGGATAAGACACGGTCTATTTGATCATGGTAAGGTAGTCTAGGTCTTCCCCGATATCTAAATCCTTCCACTTTCAGTTCAGTTATGTTGTGTCTGAACAGTTTTTTATATTGAACTTTACCTTTATCAAAGATCTAATTTTATTGCTAGGACTTCTGCTAGCCTCGGGAGAAGCTCGCGGGGCGTGTCGGATTTCTACTGAGTTAAAACTTCTGGGTAGCCGGCATCGACATTGCGGAAGGGCTTCGGGAATTTCGCGAGAACCGTAACGTAACTTATTCCACTTTTTGTGTGATTTCACTTCTGTCACGAACTCCCTATGTCACTTATGTCGTTTTTGCTGATTATTTATACATTTCCTAGTATCATTTAGTATTTATATACAGTGCCTAGGAAAACGTAAACTTTCAAGGAATTGTATGAATAAAGAAATTTTGATAAATTATTTTACATGTATCCTGAATTGGCTAGGCAGTATGTTGTATTCCCTAAATTTAATCAATTTCATATATTTCCCGTAACATATATACAGACTGTTGTTTTATATCCTTGCGGAATTTGTAGAAGTAGATGTACAGGTGATACAGAATATAAATTCATAAAAAAACGAGTCACTTATTTTTTTGTTTGTCAATATTTCATATTTTAGTCCATATTTTTACCAATACTCATTGTATTGGTAAAAAACAAATGGAGCCAGTTTTAAGGATTGTGGAATTGTTAAGTACTCCGAAAATACAAAACCGTCCGTATAACATTCGACACATTTTAGCAAAATATAACATCACAACGTGAATTCACGCAATTAAAAAAAATTTAATTTATATATTGTTATCAAATATTACTCCCGTGCGGAGTTACCAGTAGATAGTAACTAAAATAATACCAAAAATTCCAACCTATCTGTTCGGATTAATATCGTTTCAAAACGTTATTTCGAGATTGGCACGTGGCAGCCGATGCTGACAGGGAACATAAGTTGACAGAGTTATAGGTTAGCGATACAAAATATCCGAGGTCGATAATAGGGAATCGCACGTTAACATGAAAAAAAAGACAAAATATTGATAATTATAAATAAAAATTTGCCATCAACCTCATATTTAAGTGTCTCATGATTGATAGGCGACATTGACATTATAGTTCACACCTAGTTTTAGGGGTATCATCATCTCAGCCTATACTTGTCCACTGCTGAACATAGGCCTCCCCAATCGCTTTCCAGCGTAACCGGTCCGATGCCACCTGCATCCAACGACTTCCTGCGATTTTCATAAGATCGTCGGTCCATCTGGCAGGCGGTCGTCCCACGCTGCGCTTGCCAATATGTGGTCTCCACTCTAGAATCTTTCTGTCCCAACGCCCGTCTGATCTACGCGCTATGTGGCCCGCCCATTGCCACTTCAGCTTGCTAATCTTAACGGCTATGTCGGTGACCTTGGTTCTTCTACGAATCTCCTCATTCCTGGTACGATCGCGTAGAGAAACGCCGAGCATAGCTCTCTCCATAGCTCGCTGAGCAACTCTGAGCTTTTTTATGAGACCTATTGTAAGAGACCACGTCTCTGATCCATATATCATCACTGGTAACACACATTGACTAAAAACTTTAGTCTTAAGGCACTGAGGTATTTTAGATGAGAAGATATTGCGCAGTTTCCCGAACGCTGCCCAGCCGAGTTGGATTCGTCGATTGACCTCTCTCTCAAAGTTGGACCTACCTAACCGGACTACCTGTCCCAGGTAAATGTATTCGTCGACACCTTCAAGAGTAGAGTTCCCAACGGTGAGTGCGGTGGGTACGACATGGACGTTAGACATTATTTTCGTTTTGTCCATGTTCATTTTTAGACCCACTTGTTGAGATACTCTGTTGAGGTCACCGAGCATTCGTCCTAGATCTTCCAGCGACTCCGCCACGACCACAATGTCGTCGGCAAATCGAAGGTGAGTGATGTATTCGCCATTGATGTTGATGCCAAGTCCTTGCCATTCCAAGAGCTTGAAGGCGTCCTCTAAGGTGGCCGTAAACAGTTTCGGAGAAATGACGTCTCCCTGCCTTACTCCTCTTTTTATGGAGATCGCCTTCGTGCACTGCCCCTGTACTCGGACTGACATGGTGGCGTTATTATACAAGCACTTCAACACTTCAATGTACCGATAGTCAATGCGGCATCGCTGGAGAGATCTAAGAACCGCCCAAGTCTCGATCGAATCGAAGGCTTTCTCATAGTCCACAAACGCCAAGCATAGTGGCCGATTATACTCCTCGGTCTTCTGTATAATCTGCCGCAGCGTATGTATGTGGTCTATGGTACTAAAGCCTTTCCGGAAACCGGCCTGTTCGGGAGGCTGGAAGTCATCAAGCCTGCGTTCGAGACGATTCGTGATGACTCTCGAAAACAACTTATAAACATGGCTCAGCGGTGTGATGGGCCTATAATTCTTCAACAAAGGGTTATCACTTTTCTTGAAAAACAGTACCACCACACCCCTGTTCCATGCTTCCGGCGTTTTCTCTTCGAGCAAGACGGAATTAAACAGCCTCTGAAGGACTTTAAGTACCGGCGTTCCACCCGCTTTCAGAAGCTCTGAGGTAATCCCGTCTTCGCCTGGCGCTTTGTTATTTTTGAGTTGTTTGAGAGCCATCCTAATCTCGTACAGGCTGATGTCCGGGATATCTTCAGTGTAGTGTCGGGTTAGCTTGGCTCTTGGGTCTTTTACCAAGTCAACAACAGGTTCAGCTACTGAGTTGTACAACTGCCCATAGAACCTCTCTATCTCCCTGAGCACCTCTGACCTTTTTGACGTTACGTTTCCGTCCTCCGTCTTCAGCTTCGTCAACTGGCTTTGCCCAATAGACGCGTCTCTTGCGAACACTTTGGAACCCTTGTTCTGTGCTATGGTCCCCTCAATACGCCTTGTATTGAAGAACCGTAAATCGTGTCGCAAGGACTTCAGTATCTGTCCATTGAGCTGCCTATAGGACTTAGCATCATCGGAGGTTTGGAGCGTCATGGAACGTCGCTCAGCCATGAGGTTTCGGGTGTAGTTGGATAGTTTTTGAGGTCTATTTTTACGGTAGGGCTTAAAATACTTGGACCCGACCGTATGGACAGTCTCTACCAGCCTGTTGTTGATCTCGTCCACTGATGCGCTGCTGTCTAGCAATTCGAAGCGGTTTGCCAATTCGAGTTGAAAGTTCTCGGGGTTTTGGATATGTGCATAAGAAGGTCGGAGCGTAGACTTCATCAGACGCGATCTTTCCATTTTGACATTAATATTTAATATGCCTCTGACCATTCGGTGATCACTGCCGGTTTTTACCCTGTGAATCACGGAGACATCATTAAATATTTGTCGCTCGGTGCTCATGATGAAGTCTATCTCATTTTTTGTGGAACCATCAGGGCTCATCCAGGTCCATTTCCTATGAGGCGGCTTCTGGAAGAAAGAGTTCATCATAAAGAGTCCCTCCTTCTCCAGATATTCGGCCAGCCTCTGACCCTTGGGGTTGCGTTGCCCATATCCAAATTGCCCCACTCTCAATTCATCATCGCCCTGTTTGCCCAGCCGCGCATTGAAGTAGAGGGGTATAGGATACATCTAATTTTGGCCGAAACATATATATTCCTAATTAAGTACATATACCCGCAAGGGATCTGGCGTGATGATATAGATAGATAAGAACACATAAAGCCTAAATTATAAATCGGAACTAGCTAAACCAGCGGCCATAAATTCAGAATCACCAACCAATCTTGCCCAGTGACTTAATTCTCATAAAATCAATTTCCTTTGAAGTAAAAAACTTATGAAGAAGATTTTACTACAATTTTATTCAAACTGTATTTTTGTGAAATAATAATGTTACTTCTATCTGAACATAAAGAAAACATAAACAGAACATAAATAATGTATTCCCAGTATCCATTAACAACACAACAATAATCGGTTCATTGGCCTTTTAATGTTCGGGAGTTCTTCTCAAAGGCGATCATAAAACACGTTATTATTACATAATACATTATGTATACCTATGTCGATAAATTATATGTTGCCAATTAGTACATTATAAATAGAGAAAGGTCGAGGATAAGACGCTCGAGTAAATCAAAGGGGAAAGTTGCTGTCATGTGTCGAGATGAGATAAATGGAGATCATGGCAACAAAGAAATATAACTGTAAATTAAGAGTACAAAATAAACACCATCAAAGCTATCTATAAAAAAGTGGTTAGTAAATTTAGAACTCCATTATTCGCGTTCCAAGTTATCCCATTTTTCAAAACTGATCACAAAAACCATATGTAAAAGGGGATTGTGTTTGACCCATGTTGAGGCCCATTTAATAGTAATGTCTTGGGACTTGGGATCTCATAACATATACAAAGTGTATCGTAACTAAAGCAAGACCTCAGACAATCCGATTTGATAATTGCTTCACAAATTCAATACGAAAACCAAATTTCCAAATTTTAAGTTTTTTACCCTTTTTTTTTTTCCCCGGGGGGGAAGTGCCTGCCGCATACTGCCACATCCTGGACTTGGTGATGTGGCAGTTATGTGGGGCTCGCACCCACTAAAACCCCCCATCTGCGGCACGGGCGGGCCTGGTCTATTTCCACAGACCTCTCCTTAGTGCCTTGTGCATTCTTTGTGAGGGTGCGCAGGACGCAGCGCACTTCCGTCACAGGCCTGTTACTGGTCAGGCGACAAGCTGCCCACGCTCGGCGCCCGCAGGCCACTTTTCAAGGTGGGTGGAGGTCATTAGCGGCATACGCTCTACGCCTCCGCCCAACTCGCCTCCTACGAGCGGGATTCACGCTAGTCTCCTCCCGCTCCCGTTCTGCCGCCTCTTTTGCCGCCATTACGGTCCCGCAGAATGCGACCATAGCCACCCAGGCGTTCTCCCTCTCGGCCATGGCCGATACAACAGCCGGGAGTGAGAGCGTCGACCCTCCGATCTCAGCGGCCAATTGCTGCCGTTCCACACCCCAAGCCGGACACACCAGTAGGGTATGCGAGGCTGTGTCCTCCGAATCATCGCAATGGTGGCACTCCGCCGTCTCCTCCCGACCGATCCGGCACAGGTACCGCCCGAAGCAGCCGTGCCCAGACAGCATCTGTGTCAGTCGGTAGGTAAGTACCCCGTGCCGCCTCTCAACCCATTGCCAGAATATCGGAAAGATATTAGCGATGGTGGCGTGTCCAGCACTGGGTTGGCTCAACAGCCCGCGCCACTCCTCCAGGACCGCTCTCTGGAGCTCCTTCCGCCGAGCTCCTAAAGCTCTAGGCTCCGGATTTTCGTCCCTGCGAAGTTTTTTACCCCTGTTTTAAGCACTTTTATACCCTCATTAACAATGAAACATGTACGTGTATGTGTGCATATTGAGAAATACGTTTTAGAAAATAATTTAAAATCTCTATATTGCTTTGAATCAATAATAAATTTAGTTAGTTATAGTGCACTGAAGGAGTAACAACATTTTTGCTAATTTTGAAAATATATAAGATACATTTAAAATAGATGGATTTAATTTAGTTAAATTCGTTCACCTATTTAGAACAAACTACTTTCAGGTCTTACGTTTATTATGTTACACTTTGTATAATGCTGCATCGTGAAATTTGGCTTATTCTTTTGTATTGTGTAAGTTATAAATATAAAAAGATATCAACCTATCCGCAACCACTGTTGGGCCTTTACCCTCCCCTCTTTTGTGGGACGTTTGCCCAGCAATCGGTAACAGTATAAGTGAGAAAAGCCTTTCTTTGCCTTCACTTACAAATCCAGGTAAGAGAGAATAGTTCATTCTCTAAACCGCGGATCCAGTACGCAATGGTGGAGAACGCATAAATAATACTTGCTAAGAATTTTTAGATTCGGATCTGAGATGATTTTGGCGGGTGAAACCATCGGGGCAGCTAGCAGACTATACAGTAATTTCGTGAGCAACGTATTTTGCATCTCACGTTCAACTAAGCTTACTACGCCATATAAACAGCTCATAAAATCCAGCATAAAAATGTAGTTTTACTACTCACCTACTTTAAAGTCAGTATATGAAACGATTGTGAGATATTTTCTTTGCGAAAGTGCTCTATTTAGATTCCTTTACCCTTAAAACACACACCATTTGATCCGGCATTACGCGTCGTTTCTATAGTAGAGTCTAAAGGAGTTCATTTTATATATTTGGGACTGCCATTAAGATGATTTAAATGCCCTGACGCTCGTAGAGTTATAGCTATTACCAAGGTTTCACCTCAATCTTCTCTGAGCCTCTAAGCTTACTTGGAAAGACACTCTACGGTAAAGGTTCCGGTCAGCGCTATATGTGGTAAGCGTTAAGCCATGTCGGAAGACATGGCAGGTTTGAAAAGTTCCTGCCAATCCTGCCATCACTAATCTGAACTGTGTCCGCATGATTGAGAATGGGATGTTCTTTTTATCTCGATTTGTATGAGGAGAATTTGTCTATCTCTCAACACTGTAAGATTTGATGTAAATTAACTCACATTTGAATTAAACTCGCTTTATTTTATACTTTTTAAGTATAAATTTTTATTTTCTTCTTATTGTATACAATAAAAAAGGCTTTCGGCCAGCAATGGAACTGTATACGCTGATTTAGATATTGGTAAATTACTGGTGCTAATTGGGAGTGGAGTTACCCTCTTGAAATGACGAACATAGCATTGTAGTATTTTAATTATTTAATTACTGGCTCTGGCTGCCTAGTCCGCGGGCGTGGCATAATGGTTTGATAGAAATACTTTAGACTATACTTTTTAGGATGGGATCACTTTTCCTTATAGCTAGATTTTTTTTTAACGTTGCCTCAACGTAGGATTTATTCCTGTATCGTGGGTTCGTTTACAAACATGAAAATTCACATACACAAATACCCAGACCGAAACAAATAATTGTGGGTGACACAAAGATTTGTCCCGTGCGGGAATCGAATCCGCGACTATTAGAGACAGTGGGCGGAGTGGTTTAAGCTCTTAACTACTGCGCTAAATCGTCCGTAGATTGGAATTCTGCACAAAATAATGAGTTATTAGATTTATGCGAATATAACCTATGAAATAAAATATTATTAAATAATTTTTTTAGATGTTATCGTTGTTCATTTTTGGGTTTTAAGTTCCCAACGTTTTAAC
The DNA here is from genome assembly GCA_905147815.2 of Phalera bucephala. Classification (NCBI taxonomy): domain Eukaryota; kingdom Metazoa; phylum Arthropoda; class Insecta; order Lepidoptera; family Notodontidae; genus Phalera; species Phalera bucephala. The sequence goes on along the minus strand of LR990629.1, from coordinate 6,877,707 downwards.
CCTTTAACTTGGCGCTTTAAAGCTTCCAAAGTCACGGGACAACTATATAGATTTTTTACAAAAAACAAATAAGTAATAAATTGAAGCATCTTGTACACGCTTTAAAAATGATTCAGGGACTGTATATTTAATTGTATCTACTTCGGTTCCATGTTTATCGACATGTGATGTCCTTTTCTCACATTTTTTCTACAGTAGGCAGGTAACGAAATCACCGCCGTAATGCCGTTTTTTTATTGACATGTGAATACACCTGTGATAGAATTCCATGGATAAAAGCAGTGACAGTTTCTTTTGGTAACGTATATTGTTTTATTGTTGAAAGGTTCAAATTTCAAATGTTTGCCCGTACCTTTGTGATCAATTACTTTCTAAAAAGTGGAGAAAAACATTGTTAAAGGACATTGCTCTGCGCCCATACATGATTTTCCCCAGAACCAACAGCAATAAAAAAATACTTGTATGATTTCAACAACAACAAACAACACATTATTTCGCCGGATCCCTTGCGGGGTAGGCAGAGAGTACAGAGTTCCAACAAGTTCTTGTATGATTTCAAAAACACCGTCACGACTATATTCCCCAGAGGGGGTGGCAGAGGTGTACTGAGTACACCCACGTTTCGCCAACGATGTTAGGTTCCATGTAATAGGGGGCGAGCCTATTGAAATATACCGGGCACAATTCCAGACTCCGGACTCATACTGAGAATTTTTCGTTAGAAAAACTACGTTTTTCCGACCTAGGATTTGAACCCAGGACCTCGTGATCACAAAGCGATGCGCTTTGCCACCAGATCAACGAGGCAGATTTCAAATCATCCATAAATTCTCTTAAGGCATTTATTATTAAACAGACAAGCAGGGGGGGGAGTCACAATATTGCACAAAAAGTATTAGATTTTGAAGTTATAATTCAGTAGCCATTAATACGCATGAGGTTATATAGGTTCGACAATGTCCTTTCATGTTTGCGAACATTTTATAAATTATAAAGAGTTATGAAATCATTTGTTTTAGAAATGGAGACAGATTTGCCGCCTATCACATTAGCACCAATATACTTTGGGGAACCGTTGGTATGCTATGTTATATAATATGGTGATGCATCTTCCTTTTTTTCATATTTTTTTAAAGAAAGTGCGGCTCAAAACTCTTAATGATTCCTTTGTCTTAGGGGCCTTTACCAACATGAAGTTAATACAAGCAATTAGACATTTGTTACGAATTTGGCACTTACGAATACTCTAGTGATTATACAAAACTGTCGTTAAACCCTACCTTGCCTCTTCGGATACAACTGACGTCAGAATTGTTAATTAATTTTATCTATACCTCTATCTATATAATAAAGGCAGATCCCTTGCAGAGTGGGCCGAGAATACAAAGTTCCACCAGGCTCTTTCCTAACAGAACTCTCCAGCTTACTCCACTCTTATAGTTCGTCTTATACACGCTCGCAGGTTACAAAAGATCTTGACTTGCCCTTCAGATAATACACAGTCTATTTGCTCGGTTATTTATTAATTTATAGATAAGAAAATTACGGTCCCAACATGCCATTCGTATTGTCCCATATCTTCCAACGCATCTAGGTTACGAGGTGTTCTCAGTTCCGTGGAACCATTGTTATCAAACTGTGCAACTAGGTACCTCACGACGATATACTCGTAAATAATATGGTACGTAATAATTGGTTGTGTTGAGACAGCCTTGTAAATACGTCCTTATAGAATGGCCTGTATGCCTTGAATTTCTGTTGGTCTCGAAATAAATACAAATATATTCTTTATCATCCTACATTTTAAATTACATTACGTCTCCGTTTGTACAGTATCACAATTAGAAATAAAAAATATTATTCTCGTACTTTCAGGTTATTTAATATGCTATTTTCTAGAACTTGAAAGCCTCAAAGACTTATTAAAGACTCATAATTATGTTAGTTTTCATAGTTTTCGACGTAGAACCAGTATACTGAAAGACAACTCAAAATAAACTTTATAAGCCTTTTTCTCGAAAGTTGCTATGTTTGAATAACAAAACTATTTAAAGATAGAAGTGCTATATAATCTTAATTTAAAGTAAGATTGGCTCAAAACTAGATAAGATTGACTTATCTTAGTACTCTTCATACTCCAAAGAAGTTACGCTGGATTATCGGTTCTCTCAAACAATGTTTTTAGTGTGAATAAGACACTACCACCACTTCGAATGTCATTCCTATGGAAAAGAAGAGAAAGGAACTTCATGATTCCTTTTCTATAATTAAAAAAAATACTACTTGTCTGCCTCGTCGGTCTAGTGGCAAAGCGCATTGCTTTGTGATCACGAGGTCCTTGGTTCAAATCCTAGGTCGAACAAATGAAGTTTTTCTAACGAAACTTTCCCAATGAGTCCGGCGTCTGGCATTGTGCGCGGTGTATGACAATAGGCTAGCCCCCTATTACATGGGACCTTACATCGTCGGCGAAAATTGGACGTACTTAGTACACCTCTGCCACCTGCAATTGCGCCGGATGTGTTAACTCACTTCTTCAAAGTGTGTTGGCGCACAGCGCAGGGCCGGCAAATTCGAAAGTGTTAAGGTGTTGAGTTGTTAGGTGTCACCATACCCGATCTCATTCATTCTCTCACTCAATCGTGGAGTAAGCAATGAGTCAACGCAATTCGCGCGCCGTGCGCTGTTTCTGCTAAGAACCTGTGAGCGCTGCGTGCAGATGGCGCGCGTTTCGCTGCTCACTCGGCGCGTTCCATTTTGTTGCGCCATTTCACAATTTTCGGTTAACGCAATGAGCCGGCGCAGTAAACTGCGCCTGAATTACTGAGTTACCGCTAGGAATTTCGCTGAGATATGTCTATCTCTTGGGGGTTAGACAGAGACTTCATTACTTACAGACCTCTTGCTTCTTCAGCTCTTAAAGTTCGGCTCATAAACGTACGCTAGTTACGGAGACTTGGTACTAAGCTTCGTTATAAAATGAATTCCTATGCAAAAATTACATGATTCTAGTCGCACCAGATTACTAGTATATTGTGTGTTATTGATCAGTCAGTGTTAGACTTTAATTCTCATATCCTACTAATATTATAAAAGTAAAAGTTTGTATGTTTAGATGTTTCGATATTACTCAAAAACGGCTACACGAATTTGGTTCAAATTTGACACACAGATAGATTATTACAGGTAATTCACACACACCGACTACACATAGGATACTTTTTATCCCGGAAAAAAGTAAGCTTCCTGTTTAAAGTCAACGCGGGCGGAGACGCTGGCATAAACTAGTCCTACTATCCTACTTATATCATAAATGTGAACGTTTGTATGTTAAGATGCTTGGGTGCTTTTTACTCATATCACGCAAAAAATTGACACACAGACTATTACCTGAATTACCATGTAGAATTTTGCCTGCCTTTTCAAAAAACTAGTGATACTTAAGTGGAAGATAAACTTCATGAATCTAAACAAACGAGTTTATATTGTACGTTGTCGATCACTCAGTATTCGACTTTAATAAAGAAGAATATGCTCTCAATTTGAAGACGTTTTATTTTATTTCTGCAGAGTGAATCTCGGGTAAATGGCGGTAATATGATGGACTTTGTAACGATCCCATCGATCTAGCGCTGCGGAGAACGGAATGGCGATATGTCACTCATGGTTATCCCGTGGGGGTTGGAACGAGTTTCAGACGATGCGTTATTCTTGAGTGGATATATTTTTTGTTAAATATTAGAGAAGGGAAGTCTGATTCTGTACTTTATCGCAAGATACTTGTGATTTTCTGAAGTAATTGTGCTTTACTGCTTGCGTGAAATAAAATTTTAAGATAATAAAATCTAGTAGCATACTGGAGTTTGGAATTTTTCCCTCTAATGGTATAATGGCAAAAGGCTCACCCCGCATTACATTTGGTCGGCATACATCGGCGTACACAGCAGACCTCTGCCACCCTCTCTTCGGAAATGTAGGTATGACGGTATTTTTTTTAACTTTCTGGTCTATTCCATAATTTCTCTCGTCCTTTTTTTTATTCTATCATTTTGTTTTATTCTCTGCATCGAATTTCTTACTTCACCGAATTAACGTTTTAAAAATAATTTGAGACAAATGATGTCTGTCACGATTCCAAAACTACATTTATATGTATACCCTTTTAATTTCCTCTGCTTTCACAAATGAGTAGAAGGGATAAAAACTCCATTAAAACGTGAATGCACATCAATTAATCTCCGAGCGATACAAAAACAACATTCCCCATTCATTTAAGCCTTCGTAGAATGCTTTATACCCTCATTCTTTAAGGCGGAAAATGCGGCAAGATTCCACGCGCCATTTTGCTAATTACCATGATTATTTTGTGCATATTTTAGAATAGCAAGCGTATTGTGTATCTTTACTGGCAGTTTAAAATGATAATTAATTTGTGTACTTACATCGCTCGGCGGGGAAATTATTTGTCGCGCAAAAGTGAGCAAAGAAATAGCACAGAGATGATGTCATGAAATAAACCACACGCATATGTACGTTATATAAATATACCCGCTGCCCATTTCATGCCCACTTTCTCGTTGCCTGCCCCGTGAATAAACAGAATCTAAATAAAGGGTTGGATATATAATTGTAGGGTTTTAAGAATACCTATTAATTTTTAAGAGCAGACTATTTTGAAGTTTGTGTATCAGGTCTATTGCCTGAAGAAAAAAGTAATAGCATTTTGTGTTAGTTATTAACGGTACCTAACCTATAAGAATATTTTATTTCAAGATCATACAATTAGTGTTATTATCTGGCTAAAATTACAATTTGTTCTGAAATGCCGGTTTTGAATCTTTTATTAGTAAAGGCCTCTATTAATACAATTGCTTTGTGTCGTTCAAGAAGGCCTTCCAGTAAAACATAAGAACAATTAGGTACAAGGTGGACTACAGATTAGACAGACAATTTGTCTCGTCCAGCAACCTAGATTACTTAATTTAGTAAATTCAGATTCCTCACGAATGAGTGATTAAATATTATTGCCAAATCGAGCCACATTTCCAAAAAGCTTACAAGATTTACGGCCTTATTAATAAAAATTCTATTGCGAGTGAATATCCACTGATTTCTCTCTTTCTGTCATCTGTTATTTGACATTCGAAAGAAGAAAACAAAGTGTAACTATTCAGCCACTATACAATGTTTATGAGTGAGTGTTAAGGATCCTATATTTCCTTTAGATCATATGGATCTATATTTAACTACAGTCCGACAAGGATATTTTGGACTAGTAAATGTCACTTTATGACAGTCGCACGTGACGATCTAACTGTCGAAAATTTCCCTGTAAGTAGGAAAACTACCTGTCAATATCAACCACGTGCCAAAACAACGTTGTCGCACTATTTTAGATATTTGCTTACTGTCAGTTGTAGTTGGTAGATTTTTCTAGATTTTCCATATAAGATGTGTCAAAATTCTACTGGTGTTAGGCAAATATATCCGTAAATCAAATGGTCGGTCATTTGACGGGCGATTTAGCGCAGTGGTTAAGAGCTTAAGTCGCTCCGCCCACTGTGTCTAATAGTCATGGGTTCGATTCCTGCACGAGACAAATCTTTGTGTGATCCACAATTATTTGTTCCGGTCTGGGTATTTGTGTATGTTAATTTTCGTGTTGTAAACGCATCCACGACACAGGAATAAATCACAGTGCGGGGCCACGTAATTTAAAAAAAAAATAAAAAAATATTAATTTGATTTTGTACAGACTTTGCAATCAATAACCAAATGAGAACGAACGCAAATTAACCATGGTGAAATACTCAGAAAAGTTAATCAAAATAAGCGTGGTTTTCGCTACGAACGGTTATGTTTACATTATCCTATGTGTATGAAAACCGATCGCTTTTATTATCTTCCAAATTTTGGAGGTTATGTATTGTAGACCCTTACCAATGTATTTTTATAGGTACTATATGTATAAAAATAGATGTATTTATATATTTTTATAATAGTATGACTATGAGAGTCGAGGAAGCCAGAGAGGTATGTAAGGAAAGAACCTGTTGGAACTCTATACTCTCTGCCTACCCCGCAAGGGATCTGGCGTGAGGTTATAGATAGATAGATAGATAATAGTATGTGTAAACAAGCAGTGTAAGCTTATTAGACATAACGCTTGCCTTGCAACTATGAGGTTCAATATTCAAATCCCAGTTCATACCTTTGGATTAATAATAGTGAAAAAAACACATAAGGACAAAAATCTCCATGACTGAGGTAAATTAAAAAGTAAATAATATTAGCCCTGTTAAGAAACTGTCCCTCCATTGGGCACGGGCCTCCTCTCAGACTGAGAGGGTTTAGGCCATAGTCCACCACGCCGGCCCAGTGCGGGTTGGCGAACTTCACACACCTTCAAGAAACTCGCAGGCATGCAGGTTTCCTCACGATGTTTTCCTTCACCGAATTAAAAAATAGAGCCAAAAGAAATAATGCGCAGGTAAATTAACGACAAGGTCGGCACCAGTTGTTAAAAAATACTTTCGCGTAATGAGAGAAATTATAGCATGTAAGCCCCTATCTACCCCGTGGGGAAATGAGGTACATGTAAAAGATCTAGATACGAAATGAAGTCTATTTTCGACATAACTATGAACGACTAACATCGTCGCCAAATTAGATTTGTCACTTGTAGAACACTCTAAGGTCCCCCGTTGAGCGCCAATATAACCCCTAATGAAAATAATAGCAATTGGTTAAATTAATTAAGGTTTATTTATGAAATTACATTCTCAAGTATTCACAAATAGTGAGAACATAACTTAGGCATCTACGAAGCACCATTGAATAGGTTTGAGTTACATTCTAGTGCGTGAATATATTCTATTTTGAATAATGTATGAAGTATTATTCAAGGTGTATTTTAGTAAGGAATCCATTACAGTTAAGTAACTAAGTACAGTAAAACCTGTATTGCTAATATAAATGTTGAATAATTCGAGCTTGAAAAACACACTACTTTTATAGAGCTTACTATATATTATCTAGAAGTTTTATAGAGCTCTTTCTATTTTATTTACTTTTTTATACGTAGCCTTACACTAGAAATTATTGCTGTGCTTCTATAAAGATGATTTACACAAAGACCCAGACGGAAACAAAAATATTTGTGGGTCATTCAAAGCTCTGAAAAGGACAAATCCTGTGCAAGGATTTAACTCACCACTACTAACTCCAATAGGTTACGCTTAAGCTCCTAAATACTGGACAAGCCGTCCATCGAATCTGGATGCATGTAAAGTGTAATGTAATCTTCTTCTTCTTATCGTTTCCAAAGCAGACATGTTGAATTTATATAGAAGCGGCTCAGTAAGTTGTCACTTCGACTGCAATATAGTGTTACCTGAGCTTTTTGTGGACACGGTACTATGAGCGTTTCATGTTATGCGTTCCTTGTAATATAAACTACCCGCCATGAAATACGTTATACAGTAAAAAAAAACATCAAAAAAGAAATGAGTCTTTGTAGCAGACGTCATATACGTCAGACTTTACGGCCCATTTCCATGATGTTTCAGACTACTGATAGTGATTCTTGTGAAAAGTCCCATGCTGGGCGCCACAAAAAAATTAACATTTTTGTTAAATTTTATCAACCTATATTCCCCAAGCGGAGGTGGCAGATGTTTTCTGTGCATGCCCACTTTTTATGTTGGGTCCAGTGGGGGCACAAACTCGTGATAGCTACGCGTGTTACTGTACACTCACTGGTCAGTCGAGGCTTTATTATTAAATAAAAATAAAGACCGTCACGTCTATATTTCCGAAGTGCCAGTAGCAGAGGTGTAATGTGTACACCCATTTTGGTCGATTATATTAGGTACCAGTGTAATAAAGAGTAAATTGCGATTCTTAGAATAAATATAATCTAGAAGCCGCGTCCACTCGTAATTGCACGCCGCGCGGTGAAGCCAATAATTCAATAAACAACCTACACTCACCACTTCCCACCTGCGTAAAGTTTGGCCGGGAAGATTTCACTTTTTGGGGTAAATGTTGATGACCTTAGAATAAATGAAAATAAAATCATTGTTGCGGTAACGTGTATTTTAATGCATATTAAACTCAAGAAATAGATATACTTGAACTATTAAGATTTGTAGTAATTTGATCTAGGGAAAATATAATTTCATTATTCTGACTAAATATTAGAACTATGACGTAGTAGTTAACTTAATTAACTAAGAGGTCCATAGCTAATAAAAGTAGGGGGAAAAAAATTGTTACGCGTCTTTTACTATGACAATTACAGACGTAAGAATTAATTTGATATTAAATAATACCGCACCTGAATGCGTTTGTTAGGAATGAAATGTGATCCTATCATGTTTCTTTACGAGCTTAACAGTATTTTCACAGACAGGAACGATACAAGATGGCATAATTCAGAGCACGTTATTTCCACGACGGTCACAGATTGACTACTCGTGTGAACATGACTACTGACATCGCAGGTAGTAATTGTTGCTTCAATTTGATGTGCGCTTGCGGCTTCTGGATTATAATTAAACTGAAATTATTCTACGTAAGTTGCCATTATACCGTGCACATTACACCGTGCCTCCGCAATGATACTGAAAATGTTTCCATCGAAAAATTACATTTTGTTCAATCTAGGATTCAAACGTGTGATTGCTATGCGCATTATTCGCCAATTAGACCAACTACGCCGTCGAAGCTTTATTAAATTTGTCAATTATATTTGCCTCGACATTATTGTGCCAATAAACAATAATCGAAGCTCTAATTACGGTTCATTGTACCATTTTAATTGAAACGGTGTCGAGTTGCCGGTTCCACTCTATTCAGTTAAAATGTAATGGGAAGAAGTTTGTAAACATATTTTTAGTTTGTATACATATTATAAAACAAAGTCCCCCGCCGCGTCTGTCTGTCTGAACGCGATAAACTTAATAACTACCGAACAGATTTCCGTATGGTTTTCAGCAATGGATGGAGTAATTCAAGAGGAAGGTTCATGTGTTGAATTTATCCGTGCCGGAGCGGGTTGCTAGTAAATTATATTTTGAAGTTTGAATGAAGAGTTTATTGGCTATGCTAATTGGTACATACTTTGTAGTCTAGAGGCAATTGATACTACAGTATCAAAGTTGATGATCAAATTTGACGTTATACTTCTTTCTGTTATATTTCTCTAGTTCCACACGATTGATTAGTTTTAAGCCTACAGAGTTCATACGATTGAGATACGTTGTGTAGTCGTTTAGTTATTATTTCTATACCAATTTACTGAGACTTTCTTATTTTCACTACCCTGGTTATTTAGTACATCTCAACTGCTAAAGCTAAAATATTAAAAAGGCTTAGTAGCCCTTACTCTCATTTACTGCGCGGTTTGTCAATCCCAATTAATCAGGCTAATTAAGTTTCACATTGCTGCTATTTGTGCGATTTAATTATAATTTTAACCAGTTGTTTGTGCCGTTAAGGGGTTAGTTAGTGGCTGTAAACTAGTTTAGGGAAATATTAATGACTATTTTGTTAAGACCCATACATTTTTTAAATGTTTTACCTTAATATAACAAAGCCAAAAGGAAGGGTTATATTTTTAGGAGTGTATGTATTTACGTATATTCCACCGTAGCACCCAAACTACTCATCTAATTTTGATGAATAAGCTGTCAATCAATTCGTTGTTATCCCGGTAAATGGGATACATTTTGTACGAACAAAATCAATATGACGGATGTTACATCCAAATAATTTCAATTTAAAAATCCCTTTTTAAAAACAAGCCTTTATAGCGAAAAACACAACGAATATAAGATTTAAACCGGAAAGACAGACAGACATACAGCGACATAGGAACATTGCAAGCAAGCGACATAGGAACATTATAAAAGTGGGGTTCTCTGATTTATTTATGCTATCGTATCAAGGGGAAATACATGAAAAAGGATAAAATTTTGGGTGCATAAATATAGATATACCTAGTACATAATATATACCAAGCGACAGAAAAACATTTCAGCGTTTAAGAAAGACTGACATAGCAAATATACAATGCGAAATTGGAAGGATGTAGATACCGGGGAAGACCTAGACTGTCTTACCACGACCAAATAGACTGAGTCTTATCTGAAGGACAAGTCAAGAGTCTCCGTAACCGGCGAGCGTGTATGAGACGAACTATGAGAGTGGAGAAACCCAGAGAGGTATGTAAGGAAAGAACCTGTTGGAACTCTGTGCTTTCTGCCTACCCCGCAAAGGATCTGGCGTGATGATATAGATAGATAGAAAGATTCAGCGTTTATTTCGTAGTCAGGTAACAGTTTTTTTAACGTTTTTCCTAATTTCCTTTATAAATGTCACCAGAATATGATGATAATTAGCGTTTATGGTAATACTACAATTTGGTATGTCCCACATTAGTGATATCTAAGTTATCACTACATATGATAATACCAAGTCCCGTGCCGCGTCCGTCTGTCTGCACGAGATAAACACAGTAACTACCGAACGGATTTTATACGGTTTCCGGAATTTCAATTTTTTTTTAAACGTAGCCCCACACTAGGATTTATTCCTGAGTCGTGGGTGCATATACAAACATAAAAATTCACACGCACAAATACCCAGACCGAAACAAATAATTGTGGGTCACACAAATATTTGTCCCGTGCGGGAATCGAACTCGCGAATTGACGGAGTGATTCAAGTTTATGTGTATAATTCACCCATGTAAAGCCGGGGCGGGTCGCTAGTGTTCAATATTTAAGAGATTGAATGTGATGTAACCTAGATGTTAATACCGAGGCTATTAAGCTGTAATGGCATGTGTCGCTGATGGCTTTAATTTTAATGTCTCAGGTAAGAAATTTCATCCCATTAATCGCACACGACTCTAAAATAAGCTCAGCCAGACGGAATCCAAGCGTGCTCATGAAAGCTGTTTTCTCATGGATTTACAATTTTGTTCCATTATAAGAACCACAGTGAGATTTATTCCTCTTTGTTTTTTTTTTTGATACGTTCTTCATATAAGTACCTATTTTTTGAATTTCATGCCTGTTTGTCTGTTTATTCGGGTATCACGTAACAATCACTAAACCGATTTCGACGAACCCTCCAGAATCAGAATCAGAATATTTTTTATTCATGTAAACCATTACTATATTTATGAATCTTCAGAATAGTAACAAAGACTCTACTACCACTTCGGAATGTCATTCCTGTGGAGAAGAAGGGAAAGAAACTCCACGGTTACTCTTTGAAAATAGTATTTTTACATCTACATTTTGTTGTGGGGATCCACATTTGGATAGCATATATTTTGATTTTCGCGATTTGATTGCGCGATATTTTATAGAATCGGTGTAGTTTGGGAGCAGAGGTAAAATATTGATATATTTGTTTTGTGCGAGAAGATACAAGGAAGAAGTCGATATGTCTTTATCCAATGATAAATTTTTAATAAATTAGATTTAAGCGGCTGTTGCCGCAAGCGATTACTATAACTATATTTTTATTTTATCTGGAGTGATGATAGATAATAGATGGACCTATTTATTTAATAAATTGGCCCGGCTTGTAACGTTGACTACAGTTATCTGATGCCCTGGTATAAAATCCGGGCGTTTCCGTGTCTCTACTCAATAAAACTGAACACTAACTGAGGGATAATGCACAGCTAACAAGGTTCAGATATATTAAATTTAGCACAAGAGTTACTTCCGAGAGAGTACTAGAAACAGATTTATTTAAAGCAACCCCTTAGAGGGCTAACATGGTTTACAATTACCGATGCCAAATCAAATCATGCAATCGATTAAAATTTTAAAATTAAACTCCGTTTTACCTAATACATAATTACATGTCTCAACATCCCAACGATATATTTATTTGTACGCACATTTCGTCTCGATCACCTTTTACTAATATGGGAAATGTAATTAAGGGCGTCCAATATTAATATACCTTCTCCGTTTCCAATGTAATTTATATCTACCTCACACGCTCTCATTTCGAGGTAAAACACGCCCAAACTAATAAGATCGAAATAATATTGTTAGGCAAGATATTTATACGAAAGTTTGTCTTATACAGTGAGATAAGGAAGAAAGAGGGTATGATATTGTGTGGCAAGACAAAAAGGGGTCAAAATGCCTATCAAATAGAAATGCGTTAATTTATGTATAAAGCTTAAAGTATTTTGTCATCCGTCATTAATCATCTTCCCTTCTAAAAGTATCTAACTTTCTTGTAATAAAACAACCTAAGTTCTTATACGCTTAGTAGCCATGCGCCCTTTGGAATTTCCTGTTGTTTTCAGTAATGTTTAACCTCGTATTTGAACCCTTGAGGGTTTTTTTTATGAGTGCTCAATTACGTTATACAAGGAGTAACATAATTTTCGCAAGACCTGAAAGTAGTTTGTTCTAAATCGGCAACTGAATCGATTTCAACTATTTTTAAAGACCATTTTTTTTTAATTAATATAAAACAAAATTTAATAATTATTCAAAGCATTACGGCTATTTTAAATGTATTTCTTTCACACATAATTCAATACGCATATAAAAATTTATTAAATTTTTTTGGTTAACTTGGGTACCATTGAGCTTAAAAAAATGGTAGAAATCTCCTTAAAATTGAAAGTTTGATTTTCGTATTAAATTTGTAAAGCAATAAACTAATTGGGGTGTCTCAGATCTTGCGCTATTTATTTTACACATTGTATAATAAAATTATGTGTAACATTTTATGATTTAAACCCACCGGCTGTACGTTGCCTGTCAGTGGGTGTTGAAGTTTTATTAACTAGATTTTTCTGCCTCAATTTGTTCTTCAAAGCTGTAACTTATCTAATTAACTTCCTTTTATGATATTGTTACTTCAATAAAGTTATTTTTAGTACCAATACGTGCTTTATTACGCTGTAATTTGATCGTACGTTGAGTGTGTGGAAGCGATCGTGCCTCGATCTACTTTATGACTAATATTTTATGTGAAACATACATATATTTGTTTTAGTATGTTAGTTAGTAAAAAAACTGTGATAGCTTTGTGGTTAGACCGTTGGACTGCAAAGTCAGAGGTTTCGAGTTTGAACCTAGGCACGCACCGCTGTTTTTTCGAAAGCATGTGCGTTTTAGCAGTAACTATTTTTTGTTTTAACGGTGAAGGAAAACATTGTAAGGAAACCTGCATGCCTAAGAGTTTCTTTCTTAAAGGTGTGTGAAGTTTGCTAACCCGCAATGCGACAGCGTGGCTATGGCTTTAACTCTCTCAGTTTGAGAGGAGGTCCGTGCCCAACGATGGGACAGTTTCTTAACACGGCTGATATTATTATTACTAGTGGTCGCCAATTGGTCGAAATTCGACCATAATTAATTTAAATTATAAGTTTGAACATTATTAAGGTTCTATTGTGAAAGACTATACTTCTATAATCACAGATTTCGCCAAGGCTATACTGTTAATTTGCCTATTTTTTTCTAAGACAAAAAAAAAAACGAAAAATGAATAAAATAAAGAATACCTTTTTTTATTTTTTTATTGAAACAAAAGAGCAAAAGAAAATGATATCCATTGAACTTGATATACAAATTTCGATAATTTATTTAATGGTACAAAACTTCTCTGTAAACAATGTTTTTTGTAAAAACTCTTTCATCGTTTGCTGGTTATGTTTGACATTCAGTAAGACTATAGACAAATAATATTAAAAACAAACAATATTAATCTATTCTCAATTTGAAGTGTATTGTGTCAAATATATGGTTAGTGTGTGTAATATGTTTTTATTGATTAAATGTATTTTTTACACATAATTTTAAAAAATATATTAGCATTCTGCACTCTTTCTCGATACAAACTATAAGTGTGAGAAATTTCATACTCCTCCGTCCGCGCAATTTTCGTAAAAAGGGGTACAAAGTTTTTTTGCTTCACGTATTAATATAATGATGCCGAGAGCTGTTGCATTTATACATCCGTCACTCTAAGCAACTTTGGTTCTACAACTTCTTTCGCGTTTTTTATCACTATATCATACAAGTTTACTCGATCAACCTATATTTTCTTCCGTCATGCCTATATTTCCTAAGCGGGGACTGCAGAGGTGTACTGTACCCACTTTTTTCGATGATGTAAAAGAGGAGGACACTGAGCTGATACAGAAAAAAAATCTAGCGTTGTCGACGAATACATTTACCTAGGACAAGCAGTCCGGTTAGGTAGGTCCAACATTGAGAGAGAGGTCAATCGACGAATTCAACTCGGCTGGGCAGCGTTTTGGGAAACTGCGCAACGTCTTCTCATCCAAGATACCTCAGTGCCTCAAGACTAAAGTTTTTAGTCAATGTGTGTTGCCAGTGATGACATACGGATCAGAGACATGGTCTCTTAAAATAGGTCTCATAAAAAAGCTCAGAGTTGCTCAGCGAGCTACAGAAAGAGCTATGCTCGGCGTTTCCATACGTGATCGAATCAGAAATGAGGAGATTCGTAGAAGAACCAAGGTCACCGACATAGCCTATAGCCATTCCATCCGAAATGTGTCACAAATTGGCAATCTAATTTCGTTACATTACCCACGAGGATGTATTAAACAGGGTACATATATGTATACATATGCCAATACGATTGAATCCCGGAAGGTTAGGTTAAGGACGTTTGGAACAGATAACACTTACAGTAAACCTCATATTTGTTGTTATGATCTCGATCTTTATTTACTGAGGTTATTACTGAGAGGTGTTTGTTGAATCAGACTTATTTTTTGGCAATGCCACATTGGGGAAGGGACTCGTTTGGGCTGTGTATTGGAAGCAAGTTATGGTACGGCCGAACTAACGCATTCAGTTGCGGCTGCGGTGGCCTCCCCGGCGGCGATTACGGTGGCGATCAGTATCTCCCTATGATTGTGCGTTCAGACGCCGCCCAAGTAGCGTATGCAGGACGCAGTACGCGTTGGTGTGAATATTACGTCTTTCATGGGGCACTGTGTTAGATTTTATAACAAAATTCCCATTGACGTCACTAAACTTAGTGAAAATAAGTTCAAAGCTTGTGTAAAACGAACACTTTGTAAGCAAGCTTATTATTCAATAGAAGATTATTTAAAAGATAAAAATGCTTGGATAGACGCTATTGCAGCTCCACTTGAGTCATGACAACCTATTCAACTGTTGTTAGTTAACATCACCTCTCTTCCTTCTATTAATTTAACACAATATGTACGTTTTTTGTAAATGAAGGAACCATGTAGCCATTCTCATAAATAGCTTCAGCTAGCATAATTCGCTTTTTTAACTTAGACTCCTCTGATGAACAATATAGGTTATATTGTTCTCCCATACCCCACAACAGAATGTAGATGAAAAAGTTTGTAATTTCTTATTTTAAAAGAGTAACCGTGGAGTTTCTTGCCCTTCTTCTCCACAGGAATGACATTCCGAAGTGGCGGTAGAGTCTTTGTTACTTTTCTGACGATTCATAAATACTGTAATGGTTTACATGAATAAAACATATTCTGATTCTGATTCTATTTCCAAACAAATATTACGGCAGGAGTTGATCGCCACCGTGCATGCCACCGTGGCTGCGACCGAACGCGTTGGTTTGGCCGTGATTTAGAGCAAATTTTTTAAAATGGTGGTTTCTATTTATACATATAATAAATCTGTAACCGAGCCGAATCTGTACATTGAATATTTTTCGAAAATTTTAATTGGGGTACCTTTCCTTATCGATATATAAGCCGAAACAATTTTTTTGGAATTATTGTCTGTCTATCTGTCTGTCGGTGTTTCAATCACGCAAAAACTATAGAACGGATTTCAATGAAATTTGGTATGGTAATAACTTAAGCCCTAACTTAAAACAATAAATAATTTTTATCCCGGAAACAACAATTAATCCGGGATAATCGCGCGATAAA
This sequence comes from Phalera bucephala, assembly GCA_905147815.2. Lineage (NCBI taxonomy): Eukaryota > Metazoa > Arthropoda > Insecta > Lepidoptera > Notodontidae > Phalera > Phalera bucephala. Next base: position 6,861,752 of record LR990629.1, on the reverse strand, counting down.
CCATTAAAAAATATTATTTTTATTATTGTACTTATGTTAAAATGCGCGATTTTGCCTACACATGAATTCCTCCATGAACTGATTTTGGACTCGTTTCGTGTTCGTCTCCTCACGAGAAACTCTTTGGTGGTTAAGAGCTATCACCTAAAATTGTACATACACGTTTGATTTAAATACTTAAACATGGTTTCGTGAATGAACCGACGATGCATTCAGGATTGTCTCTTCTGGAGAAAAATCTTTAACGATGAATGGCCGGTACACAATACTTCGTATAATCATTTATTTGATATATCTAAACAGAATTTTGATCATGAACATGAACTGTGTATTCTTACGAGAAGGCTGAAACGACATGTACTGACAAAACTTTGTTTCATACTTAGCTCGCAATGTACCTTTTTTAAATATTATTTCGCCAGATTATGATATTTGGCAGTCTAGGTAGAAACGGTTTAAAAGTACCCAAGTATTGTATATGTTTTTTTTATGAGACAGCGTTAGTGTTAATTAAGATTGCGCTTTAGGGACCTATGTCAAATTACAAATTAAACGCGTGCGTAGGTAACAGCTAGTGGTAAATAAAAAATAAAGAGGTAATTTTTTTTATACTTTAGCCTTACCCCAACAATTATTCCTGTGTCGTGGGTGCGTTCATAAACATAAAATTCACGTACACAACAGTTAGCCGAAAAACGTCCACTGCTGGACAAAGATCGCCACAAATACCCAGACTGAAACAAAATATCTATGCATCACACAAATATTTGATCCGTCAAAATCAAAACCGGGGCTGTTCAATCCAAAGGGCAGAGCGGCTTAAGCTCTTAACCACTGCACGCAGCCGTTGTCGCTTAGGTTTGCATTGTGTGTCAGTCCATGTTATAATTTTATTACGAGGATTACTAAAGTGAATGACCTTGAAATTTTCGTTTGTAAATTTTCCTTTCCTGCTAGACCTTGACCACAGCGAAAAAAGGCCCTAAAATGCAGGCTTTTCGAATAATTCAGACATCATTAATACAATTTGTAGCGCATATCTTGAGCTTTCTTTCCTTGTATATTTAATAAATATTCACTCAGCCGTTAAATAAAGAATTCACAATTTATATGAAAAAGGAGTAATTTTTATGGAAATTTGAATACAGTCAAATTAATTTTGTTCAATACATTATGTTCACGACATTCTTTTCTCTATTTTCATATATAAAAGGATATTGCTTTCAAAAGAAATAGGGCGTAGATTCTTTAAAACTCTTCTGACTCAATCAAAATCAGCCGTATTATTAGAAGTTCACCGTTGTTATAGCCTTAAGTACATAAAACACATGCGTTCACTAATATGGCACTAAAATTTGTCTGCCATCGGATCCTCGTCCATTTATCAAAGGGTGCGCCATAGGCAGGGGCTGTTAAAAACAGTTTTATGGTCCCACCCTCAGGACCTTTATTTGCGATAACCAAACGTGGTGCGTTACGACATCTTCGCGAAATGAACGTGACGGTACTAAATGATCATGACACCGTCGCGCCTATATTCTAACATCGTCGGCGAATAGTGGGTGTACTCTTTACTAATCTTTTATCTTTAGGATGATAGATAGGGGGCAAGCATACTGCCATATACCGGGCATAATTCCAGACTCCGGACTCATACTGGTAATTTTTCGTTAGGAAATCTACATTTGTCTGATCTAGAATATGAACCCAGGACCTCTCGATCACAAAGCAATGCGCTTTACTATTAGACCATCGAGCAGTCAGGCATAAATGACAGGCCATAGAAATCGAATTATCACAAAATGTTCAAGGACTGCGTCAACAAATGTATGTGATATAGTGGTTAAGTTGATATGAAAGTCTCCATTCCGATCTCGGTAACCTATTAACGCCTTTACTAAAATGGCGACAACCTGATATTTTGCGAACGCGTCCAATTATAAGAATCCGCGAATAGTAGCCGCCGCCGACTACGAACCTAACTCCCCTTTTATTAGCCGCTACCGTCCTCCGCGGCATGCTAACGACCCTCCCGATGCCCTTACATCCTTTCTTTCGGATAGAGATACCGCACACAGGATCAGACACCGACCTCGCCGGCGCGGTCGAAGAATCTCTTGCCCGCCGGCCGGTGCAGAGCACCACGGCGAGACACCTAGTATATGCCCTCCCCCATAGCGACTGCCCAAGCCGAGGCCGTCCCTTGTTAAGGCGCCCTTGAGCTAGTTGCCCTCTTGGTCTTTTTGCTCGAGTGTAGTTGCACGCTCACCCTTTTGTCGTAAAGGCAAAGGCCCCGTGGCCAACAGCATAGATCATACACACACACAAAATAAAAGTGTTTCAAAGTTTGTAACTGTATAGAGTAATACAATTAATCTAAAAATATTTTTGCAACAATAATATGAGTGTTATGTATGGCCAAGTGGCGACAATGGTTTCGAACAAAATAGTGCGCTACTTGACTTCTAGTATTTTATTTAACAGCTTGCGATTGTGATGCGACCTTACAGATTATATAGCACCTGCTAGTCTGCTCTTCATGCCACACCGCATGAACAAGAGCTGAGCGCGGCCATAAACGGCGCGATCGAACTCGCCACTCACTAAGCAGGACTAATATCAACCACTGACACGAGAAGAAAAATAATATTACGATTTCTGTGATCATAGTTAATAAGTATAATATGTATTTATATATAATATTGTTATTATTTTATTTTGTATTAAGCCGACCGATCGTATTCGCAACATTCGGTGTAAAGATGAGAAAGGGTTATGCTCCGTTGGTTGAGGCATATAGAAAGAATTTCGGAAGAAAGAATGACAAAACAGATATACAATGCGAAAGTGGAGGGATGTAGGTACCGGGGAAGACCTAGACTATCCTACCATGACCAAACAGACCGAGTCTTATCTAAAGGGCAAATTAAGAGTCTCCGTAACCAGCAAGCGTGTATGAGACGAGCTATAAGAGTGGAAGTAGCCAGAGAGGTATGCAACGAAAAAATCCGTTGGAATTCTGTACTCTCTGCCTACCCCGCAAAGGAACTGGCGTGATGATATAGATAGAGATAGATATTTAATGTATTTATTTTTTTACATTTTAGCCTCGTGTTATCTCGCACCTACCACACATGTTTCTATACCACCCTAAGGTAGACTGGACATGAAGAAAAAATATAAAAAACGTAGCTCCACACCAGGATTTATTCCTGTGTGTGAAAATTTACACATACATTGTGGATCGCACAAAGAAGTGCGATTTTTTTCCCGTGTGAGAATCGAAGCTCTTAACCATTGTGCCTGATCGTCCGTCGATAGAATAAAATAATAAATAAGGCCCCAGCACCCCTCGATATAAGATACTATGTTAATGTATTGGGAACGATCGATTCCATACCGTACAAACGAATGTCATTCGATATGCGAGTAGCGTGGACGGTAATCCAATTGTTGGGCATCTTATGGTTTCACGACAAAGTTTAATATTAGTGGAACATGCGTTGTACATGTGTTCACGGTTATATTTCCGGGATGTTCAGAGACGTTAAGAAATTTATCGCATACTACTTCCTACTAATAAAAAAAAGGTAGTGATAGCCTAGTGGTTTGACTGTTGGATAGCAAAGTCAAAAGTCTCGGATTCAAACGCAGATACGCACCTGTCTTTTCGAAAGTAAGTGCGTATGGTGAAAGAAAACATCGTGAGGAAATATGCATGCCTAAGAGTTTCTCGAAGGTGTGTGAAGTTCGCCAACCCGCACTGGGCCAGCGCAGAGGACTAAGGCCTAAACCCTCTCAGTTTGAGAGGAGGCCCGTGCCCAACGGTGGGACAGCTTCTTAACAGGGTTAATATTGTATTATAATTCCTATCTATATCTATATCATCACGCCAGCTCCCTCGCGGGGTAGGCAGAGAGTACAGAGTTCCAACAGGTTCTTTCCTTACATACCTCTCTGGCTTCCTCCACTCTCATAGTTCGTCTCATACACACTCGCCGGTTACGGAGACTCTTGACTTGCCCTTCAGCTACGACACGGTCTATTTGGTCATGGTAAGATAGTCTAGGTCTTCCCCGGCACCTACATCCTTCCACTTTCGCATTGTATATCTGTTTTGTCACTCTTTCTTCTGGCATCCTTTCTATATGCCCGAACCAACGGAGCATACCCTTTCTCATCTTTACACCGATACTATCTTTCATACCTACTCGCTTTCTTACTACGCTGTTGCGAATACGGTCGGTCAGCGTGACTCCGCACATCTTCCGCAGAGATTGCATTTCGACCGCATTTATCCTGCTTTCGTTCTCCTTCTTACATACCCAACTCTCACTGCCATATAACAGCGTTGGGACAAGCACTCCGTTATGCATGGCCAGCTGCGCCTTTTGGCTTAAGTGCCGGCTCCCAAGTAGCCTTCCCATCGCACCATTCACTCTATTACCTGCATTCACTCTTCTCTCTATATCAGCGGTGTATTTCCCATCCTTACTGAAGGCGCATCGTTACCAACCACAATCCTTGCATTCGTTCTGGTTTAATTAAATTCCTACTTATAATATAATTCCTACTTATATCTTAAACGTGAAAGTTTGTATTTTTAGATGCTTAAATGTTCAGATGTTTGGATATTTGTTACTCAATCACACAAAAACGGCTGAACGAATTTGAATGAAATTTAGCACATAGATAGTTGATTACCTGGGTTAATATATAGGATACTTTTTATCCCGGAAAAATGTACATGACTTTTATACCTATCTAGGTCAACGCGGATGAAGTAGAAACTAGAAATAAATAAAGCACACCGTCACACCTATACTCCTGAAGCGGGGTTGGCAAAGGTATAGTAGTACCTACACTCAATGTTTCTCAAAAAGCCTATTGGCCTTATGGTGCCATGCAAACTCCACATGTCAGACATATATTGGAATTATTTTTTTGATGTTAAACTACGCTTTGTTTAACCAACCACGCGCATTACACACCTCTAGCCCATCGTGGCATAATTATTAGTTCCAGCGTTTCAGAAAGTTCTAGCCTACAATCGACCTGCCTTTTTACCTGAAACCAGATTTGTTATGTCAATCATGATCAAGATAATGATTCATATGATTAAAACAGACTGGTTGGGACATTTTGTACGATAAGCAGCTATTTCTGGGAAAGGTATGGAAAATTAAAAGTTGTTTTAAATGTTGATCGCCGGACCCTTGAGGCAAAGAAGCATATTTGTAAAGAGTAGATATTACGCTTTTAATTTTGGTAGAGAATAAAAAGAAATGGAGCACATATAATAATGTTGAGTCTTTCTTTCCTTAATTATTTTACTAGCATGTTGTACGGATTGAACATCTTGTAGGATTAAGAGGACATTCGGGGCAAATTGAATGTTGTTTTCATTATTTTCCCGGGGAAGGCTTAGGCAACATTTTTAAAATCACATCATACGGCTTGCCTATAAGCTATTATTTTTAATGTCATTTCTTGTATTTGTCTAATGGTAGAATGTACGTCTTGTACTTTTGTCTAAAATAACGGCTTACAACTCTGAGTTTTCCAAAACCTAATCGCGATTTCAACTTGCTAACTTGAAACGAAAACCTGTGAGGTAACCTCTATCCTAAAAGAATCTAAGAAATTTTCAAATGTATGTACGTTTATGTGTCCGAAGAATGGCCGTAGCTCACCTCTGACACAATAGATCCAAAAATACCTCGCTCAAATGTTAACACACTATATACACATAATAATAATAATAATGCCCGCAGGGCAGCTTGTGGCGAGCTGTTGGTGAGTAACAACACCACTGACCCGAGTGCTTCAGAGAGTCGGTCAGGGCCCCCAACTCGGCGTATCTTCGTCGGTCGAGTGGCAACCGAAGGCTGCTCGCAGGACTCTCGGCTCTGGCTAGCCTTAATTGGCCGTCCAGAGAGGAGCCGCGAGAGCTATCGACGTAGGGAGATAATGCGTTCCTATGTCGATGTACTCCAGGGGTGGAAGTGTTAAAGGGCATAACGCCGCGAGTAACTTCGGAGAAAGCGCAGCACACCTCTCTATACCCCTGAGCCGCTCACACCGGTGTTGCCCTCACTTGTCCTAGGACGACCGTTTGAGGGCCCATCTAGTAAGCGGCGAGTCACCGCCTGCCGCAGGTAATTAGGTATCACTAATTATGGCCGGTGTCCGTCCCCTTTGAAATAGTCCAGTTTTTGTCCATCAAACCTCATTTACATAGCCCTATTTTTCTTTCCATCCGTCCTTGCACCTGCCGGGGTCAGTTCGCTGGTTATGTTTCTTCATTTTCAGCAAGTGATCTCAGCAGGTGGCTTACATAACATTAACTTCTCGCAAAGGGCCTCTACGTATTAGACCCATGTCCCCATGCAAGGCTTTCAAAAGTCCGGGTAAAGCCCGTGAATCTCAGCGAGATACATATAATAATATTAACCCTGTTAAGAGACTGTCTCACTGTTGGGCACGGGCTTCCTCTCAAACTGAGAAGGTTAAGGTCATAGTCCACCACGCTGTCCCAGTGCGGGTTGGCGAACTTCACACACCTTTGAAAAACGCAAGTGATCATTTATAGATGAATGCTAGAATAGCCTGTAAGAGAGTTTAGTAGAATCCGCGAAAGAAGTATGTGGTTGCTCAAAGAATCATAGTACAGCAAAAGTTGATGCATGGTGAGATGCGGAGTTACAAAGCTCCGTAGAAAGTAAGAAAAAAGCTTGAAAGCCAGTATGACAGAGATGAAGACAGAAATATACTGGCAATGCAAGAATGCTACCAAAACTTTAGTGAAAGAAAAGCGTGAAAGAGCCAGTGCGATTGAGGAGGAGAGGCTGGTGAAGAACTTCGACAACAACACTAAACTCTTTGGAGCAAGAAAGTCTCGAGGTGATTCGTCAGGTTCCAGAATGGAAAGGATAAAATCTAAGGATGGTGACATTCTTGCAGATACACAAGCTGTATTAAACCGGTGGAGTGAATATTTTGGGAAATGTATGGAGATGCCCCGGATACTGGTGCCACAGACAAGCCGAGAGGCGAGTTTGTGGTACCGGAATCAACAGAGGGCATCACTATGGAAGAAGTTGAATGGGCGATAGGAAGTATGAAAAATGGTAAAGCTGCGGGAATAGACTTCATATCTGCCGAGAATATCAAATATGGTGGAACTTGCGTCCGGGACGTCTTTCGGGTCCTTGCAAATCTTTGCTGGAGGATCGGTCGGGTCCCTACAGATTGGCGCCGCGCAGTCATTGTACCCTTGTACAAAGGCAAGGGCTCACAATATGACTGCGTCAATTACAGAGGCATTGGTTTGATCAGCTTGGCAGTCAAGGTGTACGGTTAAATTATTGAAATGAGAATGCGCGATAAGTCCGATGGAATGTTGTGGTACAAGGGGGTTTCAGGTCCGGAAGAGGATGTTTGGATCAAGTTTTCTCCCTCCGCAACATCGTAGAGAAGCATCTTGTAGTGGGCCGGAAGGTTATCTGCGGTTTTGTGGATCTGGAGAAGGCGTTTGATAGAGTTGTGCGAAAGAGACTTTGGGACATTTTACCTGAGTATGGTATAAATGGCACTCTGCTGCGGGCCGTCCAGTCCACCTATGCGGACTGCAAGGCATGCATACGGGTGGGTGGTAACATGTCACCCTGGTTTGACGTTGAAATCGGCGTCAAGCAGGGTTGCGTGTTGTCCGCTAGACTGTTTATAAAAAATATTTGGATAAAAGTCTTCAAAGACTAGTGGTAAATCATCTACTGTGACGCGCGTGTGTGCGCCAACAGCCACTGATCTGCAATCACTAGTCACAGTTATGAAAGACGACTGCATGAAAAATGGCTTACATTTGAATGTAAAGAAAACCAAAATTATGGTTTTTAAACGGGAAGAAACCAGAACGAATGCAAGGATGGTGGTTGGTAACGATGTGCTGGAGCAAGTGAATGAGTTTGTATATCTTGAATGCGAATTCAGTAAGGATGGGAAATACACCGCTGACATAGAGAGAAGAGTGAGTGCAGGGAACAGAGTGAATGGCGCGATGGGAAAGCTACTTGGGAGCCGGCACTTAAGCCAAAAGGCGCAGCTGGCCAAACATAACGGAGTGCTTGTCCCAACGCTGTTATGAGGCAGCGAGAGCTGGGTATGTAAGAAAGAGAATGAAAGTAAGATAAATGCGGTGAAAATGCGAGCTCTGCAGAAGATGTGGGGAGTAAAGGTGACCGACCGTATCCGCAACAGCGTAGTAAGAAAGCGAAAAGGTATGAAAGATAGTATCGGTGTAAAGATGAGAAAGGGTATGCTCCGTTGGTTCGGGCATATAGAAAGAATGTCCGAAGAAAGAATGACAAAACTGATATACAATACGAAAGTGGAAGGATGTAGGTTCCGGGAAAGACCTAGACTATCTTACCATGACCAAATAGACCGGGTCTTATCTTAAGGACAAGTCAAGAGTCTCCGAAACCACCGAGTGTGTATGAGACGACCTATGAGAGTGGAGAGGAGAGTTGGAACTTTGTACTCTCTGCCTACCCCGCAAGGGATCTGGCGTAATGATATAGATAGATAGATAGATAGTTTATTCATTTTAAATACGCATATGCTTTCGAAAAGACAGAGATGCGTACCTGGGTTTGAACCCGAGACCCCTGACTTTGCAGCCCAACGGTCTAACCACTAGGCTATCACTGCTTAAATATAAGTATATACCCAAAAATCAATCTAGACGAACGAAACCTCAATATAGCTGCAACTATCTGAAGATTTACCTACAAAATTAGATTCGGATCGAAAACGTTACAGACGAAATAAATTTCACAACGTTCGGTTTGTCGGGCGAAGTCGATAGTCGGCAAGTGTCGGTCTTATCGCACTATCTGGGACTCCAAACGTTCGAAATATCTGGGAAATGGCCGGCTTAATGACATGTTTATCACCTAAGATTTAATTTACGTTGGTTTGACTATAAATCCAAAGCTATAACAATGTATCCGTTACCCTAAGTATGCACAAGTGCTTTTTTATCGCGCGTTAATTAAAAATGGCTTAAAGCGCTTCTTAACAACACGTTTTAGCGCCTGTGCGAACACGCCAGATCCTTCGCAGGGTAGTCAGAGAGTACAGAGTTTCAACAATATTAAAATAATAATATGCATAAATGGCGCTGATTTGCTTGCTGTCCCACTTACACTTAATTTGAACAAGTTCTGTCTCACTCACACTTGTTTTTGAAGTAACATAGGAAAACACCGGCACGCCTATATTCCCCAAGCGGGGGTTGGTAGAGATGTACTGTGTACACTGAACTTCGACGCCGATGTAAGGTGCCAATGTCATAGGGGGCTAGTTGTCATTATATTGGCTACAATTTCAGACTCCGGACCGACTTTGCGTTTTGTTTTAATAGAAAATAACACTCTGTTCAACCTAAACATTGTAGCCGTTAAACCAACTAGGCATACTTAAGAAAGGTATATTTTACATTTCTATAAACACCATCACGACTATATTCCCCAAGCAGGGGTGGCAGAGGTGTACTGAATATAACTACTTTTCGCCGACGACGTTAGGTCCCATGTAATAGGGGTGCGAGCCTATTGCCATACACTAGACTCATACTGAATTTTTTTCGTCAGAAAAACTACTTTTGTTCGACCTAGGATTCGAACCCAGGACCTCGTGAGCATAAAGCGATGCGCTATGTCATTTACATCCTTATACATATTTTTTTAAATTACCCCATTTTGAAAATTATTCCTGTTTCGTGGGTGCGTTTAGAAAAATTAATTTCACATACACGAATACCCGGCCTAAAAATATATTTGTGAGTCTTACTAACATTTTTCCTGTACGGGCTTGAACCCGCGACGACTACTGCCAGTAAGCGGAGCGTCTTAAGCTCTGCGCCACTGGACTAAGCCGTCTAACAACTGACGTTTGGTTCGTACTGTACCTCATCATCAGCCCGTGTCAGTCCACTGCTGGGCGTGGGCCTCTCCCATGGCACGCCCCTGAGCTCGATGTTCAGCTCTCCTCCTGCAATCTCTGCCCGCTGCTTACGACTATTGTCAGCCCACCTAGCTACAGGGCGCCCTACACTACGTTTGCCGACACGCGGTCTCCTCTCAATAACCAGTCTGCCCCAACGGCCATCGGTTTTGCGGCATATGTGACCTGCCCACTGCCACTTTAGCTTGCTAATTTGCTGAGCTATGTCGGTAACCTTGGTTCTCTGACAAATAACTTCATTCCGGAGTCGATCTCTAAGAGAAACTCCGAGCATAGTTCAACACACCGCACACTGAGTGGCCACGTTTCGGCTCCGTATGTCATTACAGGCATTGGGGTATGGGCGATAAGAAGACTCGACGAAGTTTTCCAAATGCACCTTTCCAATACCTTCTAGTCATGAAAATATAAGACCAAAAGACTGAAGGCTTGGATTCTCTGTATAAACTCTGCAGTGGCACTGAGAATATTTATAAATAGTAGGTTGCTCCGCTGGTTTAAAAATATCAAAAGAAAGAATCAGAAAACAGACTTACAATGCGAAAGTGGAAAGATGTAGGTACCGGGGAAGACCTAGACTATCTTACTATGACAGAATAGGCAAAGTCTTATCTGAAGGACAAGTCAAGGGTCTCCGAAACCAGCAAGTGTGTATAAGACGACCTATGAGAGTGGAGAGGAGAGTTGGAACTTTGTACTCTCTGCCTACCCCGCAAGGGATCTAGCGTGATGATATAGATACAGTAGGTTTCACCGTTTTAATTATGATAGCGAATATATAGAGCAGAAATAATAATGTTCCGTCTTTTTCCTTAATCTTTATGATAAGCAAGACGTAATACCAATCTGTCAAAAAACCTATGTCCCTTTTGAAAGCGTGGTATTATCCTCGATACTATTCGCTATTACCCATTAAACACAAACGCAATGAGTTACGGTAACTTTGTGAAATTATCGTTTAATGCTGAAGGAATAATCAATCTGACCATTGGATCGAGTAGTCGCGAGGTCGATTCCTGCCTGGGACCACTTTTTGTGTGACCCACACGTATTAGTTTCGGTCTGGATATTTATATATGTGAATTTCATGGTTGTAAATATACCTCCGACACAGGAATATTTTCTAACGTAAAGCTTCGTATTTAAAAAAAAAGAACAATTTTATTACACAATGTCGTTACATTAAAAAAAAAGAACAATTCTATTTCACTAAAATGTCATAACGCGCCCCGTTCGACCAAAAATTAGCAAATAAGGGCACTGGATCGCCATTTTGTTCAGGAGATTTACGACACGGCCCGGTTTACATTCAGCCAATACCTGGGATTTAAGGATAATAGTCGTATAAAAGGAACTATCACTTGCTTTAACGGTGAACGAAAACATCGTGAGGAAACCTGCATGTCTAAGAGCTTCTCAAAGGTGTGTGAAGTTCGCCAACCCGCACTGGGCCAGCGTGGTGGACTATGGCCTAAGCCCTCTCAGATCGGGAGGAGGCCCGTGCCCAACGGTGGGACAGTTTCTTATCAGGGCTAATATTATTATTATTAGTCGTATAACAATTTAATTTATATTTTTACCCTTGAATTTTTTGCGAAACTACCTGTAGATGGCATATTTAACTGTTTTCTTTTGTGTAATGTCTATTGTGAAGGTTTTAAAAAACAAAGTACAACATATTACATACATATTAAAGTACCATAAACACGGTGAGTGTTTATGGTGTTTTAACGCCTATATTCCGCAAGCGGGGATGACAGAGGAGCACTCTGCACAACCACTTTTTGCCGACGATGTTAGGTCCCATTTTTTATCTTTAAACCTAGCCCTACACTAGGATTTATTCCTGTGTCGTGGGTGCGTTCACAAACATGAAAATTCACATACACAAATACCCAGACCGAAACAAATAATTGTGGGTCACACAAAGATTTGTCCCGTGCGGGAATCGATCCCACGACTATTAGACACAGTGGGCGGAGTGGCTTAAGGCTAAGACCACTGCGCTAAATCGTCCGTCATTTAATAAGAGGCGAGCGTATTGCCTTATACCGGGCAAATACAAGAATACCAGACTCCGGACTGATATGGAGAATTTTTCGATAGAGAAACTATATTTGTCGGACATAGGATTTGAACCCAGGACTTCGTGATCGGGCAAAGGGCATTATTCGCGATTAAACCAACGAGCCAGCCTTAAAACACACCGTCACGCCTATATTCCCCAAGCGGGGGTGGCAGAGGTGTACCACAATTAACAAAATAACATTAAAAAAAACCGACTTCAAAAAACAAAAAATAAATATTTAAAGACGGTACCGGTTGGTGCAGTCGGTTACTTGGCACCACCTTCAAATATTTATTTTTTGCTTTTTGAAGTCGGTTTCCCTTTTTTAAATAGTAATTTATTTTACAATTTAAGTGATGAGTGTATTAATTGTTAATATTTATATCCCTTCATTATATAATTCTACTTAGTTCAACAGTAAGTTACCTACAGGATTGATATAATGTTGGTTTGCCGTCAATGAGTTCCGTGGTGTATCTTCAAAGTCTAAGGTCCGATACCGATAAAATTAAAATGGGACCATTTCGGAGCTATACTGAACCCAATGCAAAAAGAAACTTCAAATTCGGTTTATATTCAAAGAAGTCATAAAAAAAATAGAGACGAAATGACTTCTCTTTTTTTGAAGTCGGTTAATATTTTACTTAGTTCTATAGTAGGGTACTTATAGGATTGACGTAATACCTCAATCTACACATTCGTATTGTTTGTCGTTAAGGAGTTCCCTGCTGTATCTTCGAAGTCCAATATTAATGCAATTAAAATGGGTCAACCTTAGAGCTATACTAAATCCAATGCAAAAATAATTATCAAAATTGGTCCACGATTGACTGAAATATCGGTGAATATTCCCAAAAAACCAAACATACAGACGAACATAGAACCTTCTCCTTTTCAAAATCGGTTAAAATATGTAAACAACTAAGCATCTTAGTATTAGCGGTTCGAATAAGAAGCACGCACACAGACGCGCGCTCTACACAGCTTCTGGGTAGGTTTCATATTATTCTATGTATCTGACTGAAATATTTGGTATTCTCATGAGCAATAAATAATTAAATAAACGTGGGCGCATCCAACTCTCTATTTATATCCTGACATATATAAATAGAGAGTTCTATAGATGTTTTAATAATAATACACGTAAGCGACGAACCAAGCAATTGCCAGACCATTTTTGTTGCTTGATTTATAAATAAATAATGAGAATATTTTATTTTGTTCTCTTTTTGTTCCTAAATTATTTTTATTCTATCTATCTATCTATCTATAACCTCACGCCAGATCCCTTGCGGGGTAGGCAGAGAGTACAGAGTTCCAACAGGTTCTTTCCTTACATACCTCTCTGGCTTCTTAATTATTTTTATTAATATCGATTTATTTTTCTTTATAAATTTTCTCGATCCGATATTCAATCGATTCTATTCACAGTCACCACATTTCTAGAAACCTCAAATTCTATACGTCAGCATACCCATGACTGGTGAAAAGGACTATAAAAGTTCTCCCGTGCAGGGATCGAACCCACGACTGCTCGTTACAGCGGAGCGGCTTATGTTCTTAACCACCCGAACAAGCCATCTGTCAAATCATTATCAAGTATTATACTATCTTGTATCTACAGTCATACAAGGATCTGGTGGCTTGCGGCACAAAATAAACGAAACTAACGCTTTCATTAAGTGAAATTTCACTTTGTGATATTCGTAGAGTTTACCGTTTGCTCTAAAATTTCTTTATCTATCTATCTATCTATAACCTCACGCCAGATCCCTTGCGGGGTAGGCAGAGAGTACAGAATTCTAACAGGTTCTTTCCTTACATACCTCTCTGGCTTCCTCGACTCTCATAGTTCGTCTCATACACGCTCGCCGGTTACGGAGACTCTTGACTTTTCCTTCAGATAAGACTCGGTTTATTTGGTCGTGGTAAGATAGTCTAGGTCTTCCCCGGTACCTGCATCCTTCCACTTTTACATTGTATATCTGTTTTGTCATTCTTTCCTCTGGCATTCTTTCTATATGCCCGAACCAACGGAGCATGCCCTTTCTCATCTTTACACCGATACTATCTTTCATACCTATTCGCTTTCTTACTACGCTGTTGCAAATGCGGTCGGTCAGCTTCACTCCGCACATCTTCCGCAGAGCTCGCATTTCTACCGCATTTATCCTACTTTCATTCTCCTTCTTACATACCCAGCTCTCGCTACCATATAACAGCGTTGGGACAAGAACTCCGTTATGTATGGCCAGCTGCGCCTTATGGCTTAAGTGCCGGCTCCCAAGTAGCTTCCCATCGCACCATTCACTCTGTTCCCTGCACTCACTCTTCTCTCTATGTCAGCGGTGTATTTCCCATCCTTACTGAAGGCGCATCCAAGATATACAAACTCATTCACTTGCTCCAGCACATCGTTACCAACCACAATCCTTACATTCGTTCTGGTTTCTTCCCTTTCAAAAGCTCTAAAATTTACCCAAATTAGTAACCGTGCGGACCTATCTTTTGAAATATTTCCCTGGAAGTGGGAACATTTTACTAAATGATAACTCTTATTTACACCAGCGCCCCCTACCAATGTCAGCCACAGCCCGAAATATCATTGTCACTGTCACGCCTATATTCCCCAAGCGGGGTTGGCAGAGGTGTACTGAGTACACCCACGTTACGCCGACGATGTTAGGTCCCATGTAATAGGGGGCGAGCCTATTGTCATATACCGGGCACAGTTCCAGACTCCGGACTCGTACTGGAAAGTTTTCGTTAGAAAAACTACACTTGTCCGACCAAGGACTTGAACCCAGGACCTCGTGATCACAAAGCATCATAAATATCATTGTCTTTCTACATTAATTATATTAATCAGGTATTAATATCTACTATATCTATGGTTTTAATGACGTAAATTTGAATCATAATTGACATACACTAGCATACACCTCTTTTCTTTTTTTAATTGTCATTTTTCAGACGTAAACATGTGGTCAATTTGTTTTAATTTCCAAAATTGTGTTATTCCGAATAATAATGTGTAATGTTGGTGGATTATTAAGCATTATGTATTCTTATATATGCGTGAGTGAAGGTAATTGTATGACTATTTAAGAAGAACCAAATCCTGACAACTCTAAATAATAACTTGTCCATGAATTTGCGAACACGACTACAGTCCCATCAGTTGACGGACGTTTTAGCGCAGTGGTTAAGAGCTTAAGCCGCTCCACCCACTGGGTCTAATAGTTGTGGGTTCGATTCCCGCACGGGACAAATCTTTGTGTGATCCACAATTATTTGTTTCGGTCTGGGTATTTGTGTATGTGAATTTTCATGTTTGTAAACGCACCCACGACACAGGTATAAATCCTTGTGGGGCTACGTTTAAAAAAAAAGTATATTTTGACCCGCAGCCAAAATCGGAACTAACGTCAAGTGAAATGCCACTTCATGACCGTCATAGAGTTGCTGTTTGCTATGAAATTTACCCTAGTTCTTTTTACAATATTAGTAACCGTAAAAATATTTCAAAAGGTGGGTCCCACCTTTTGAAATATTTTCCTGGAAGTAGGAACATTTTACTAAATGATAACTCTAATTTACACCAACGCCCCCCTGTCAATATCAGCTACAGGCCGAAATATCGTTGTACCAGTGTATATATATCATCGTCCTTTCTCAATATTACAATTAACGACCAGTCAGCACGAATTTGAATAGCGATTTATACCACAAAGCATTTATACCATAAATTTATAATCGAAACCGAATCAACCCCACCGAACCATTATCCTTCAATAAGCAACCCGGAGCTAACTATATTGAAATTATCTTGAACCCTGCCATTGAAGCATGGACTAAAAGCGAGCTGAAGTGACAATGATAGTTTCAGATTATTCATATTGATAAATTCAGATTATAAAAATTACCAGTGCCATGTCAAACGTTACAAGTCTACAAGCTCACAAGTTGCATGTTACAAGAACTTTTTTACAAGTTCTTGTAAATTACGTTTATCAAAAATACGAGTCTACAAATTTACAAGTTACAAGAACATTTTATACAAGTTTATGTGAGTTACATTTATCAAATAATATCACAAGACTTGTATAAACTTGTATTTTTAATTTATAAGACATTAACAAGACTTTATTCTTGCTTAGTTATAAAATTAGTTTTCTGCTGTATCATATGTCGGTAAGATAGAATTTACGGCACAATAACTAGTTAAGTTGTTATTGCATGTGTATTTTAAATAAAAACATTTTACAAATAATTTGATTGTGTGTGTGTAAATATCCTATAGTTATTGATAAGAAACAACAAACACAACTCTAACGTTATATCTATCATATGTAACTTAGATTTAGAATCAACGGCAACTTTATCGTAACAAGTTACAACCTATAGAGGCATTTATGATAAACAAAACCACAAATACAAGTGTGAAA
Organism: Phalera bucephala; assembly: GCA_905147815.2. Lineage (NCBI taxonomy): Eukaryota > Metazoa > Arthropoda > Insecta > Lepidoptera > Notodontidae > Phalera > Phalera bucephala. The sequence continues at coordinate 6,845,207 of LR990629.1, read as the reverse complement.
ACGCAATTGTATTACAAGTGATATCACTTGTAGTTTAAAAAAGCTCTCCATCTTTATCGTAACTAGTTACAACCTACAGAGGCATTTATGATAAACAAAACCACAAACACAAGTATGAAGAAGCACGGTAGCCCTATGCTAGGAATTATTCTGTTGGCTGCTTTTATAAACATAAAATTTATTTACACAAATACCAAGACTCGAATAAATATTTGTGGGTCACACAAAGATTTGGTCCGTGACTACCCGATTCAGTTTGCGGAGCGCGACGGGAGCGCGACGAAAGCGCTCGGCTACGTTCGGTCGACGGTCGACAGCACACGTCACACTGCGAGATCAATATCGCGCCGGCCGGGCGGCCGCCCAACGAGCGTCCCGCTCACACGCGTATTGGCGTCTCGCTCCCCCGTGCTTTGTTTGCGACGGGTCATGAACTTTTCCGTCGCGCTGTGCGCGGTTGCGCTGTGTGGCGTCTCCCGTACATTTCAGTACATAACAACTCCCCAAGCCACGCCACTGTCACGCTCCCATCGCGCTGCGTCAGCTATTTGGCGAAACCACTCGACAGCCGTCGTTATCTTGATTTGATAATCCTTGTTTATTTTTAAACCAAGGTCTTAACTTTCTATTCTACTTCCATTTTCAATTATATTGGATTGCCCTTTCCTTTTGACGACATTTCTGCCAACGTATCAAAGTTGTTAAGGATCCCAACAATTTTATGACAGCTAAATAATATAAAACAAAATTGAGCAGCGCTTAAATCAAAACATCATTTATATTAAGTATCTTTTCGAAAAGGATTTGTAACGATATTTCGATACGAAGTGTGCTTATATTAGGTACTAAAAATAATAATATTATTCACATTATCAAAAATTTTAACTAATAAAAGCGATCCTAAAGCATCTTTTGCAAGCTTTCAGGCGAACTTTACGGGAGTTGGAAATAAAGATAAGATCGATTGTAAAATTTTGCTGACGATTTATCGCACGCTTCAGGATTTGATCATACACCGTAAAATGAATGAATTCCCATTGGGTAATATAAAGTTGCAGTGATAGCTGAGTCAGTAGAACGCATGTTTTGTGATTAAGTATTTATATTTAGTATTGCCACCCCGCGCCTCTCCCTGCGTCACCCTAGAAGTAATCTAGGCCAAGTAACCTTGTTCGACCGATCCATTCCCTGGGTCAAACAGGTCAAATATCTAGCGGTCACCCTAAACAATACCATGACCTTCGGACCGCACATCAAGCGAGTCCGTAACCGAACCGCCTTTGTGCTCGGCCGTTTTACCCGATGATTTGCAAGCGGAGTAAAATAACCCTTAGGAATAAAGTAACACTTACAAAACTTGTATACGGCCCATCATGACGTACTCTTGTGAGGTGTTCGGGCATGGTGCCCACTTTTACATTAACAGACTCCAAGCTGTCAAGTTCCGCTTTCTAAGAAAAGCAGCCGATGCCCCATGGTACATACGAAATGTCGATCTCCATCCCGATCTCGGTCTTAAACCTATTCGCGCCTATATTATAAAGGCGACAATCCGCTACTTCTCAAACGCGTCCAACCATCGCAATCCCTTAATCGTAGCCGCTGCCGTCTACGCACCTGACTCCCCCTCCTATCACCCGCTATTGCCGCGTGCGCATATTCTCACCGACCCTCCCGATGCCCTTACTTCTCTTCTTTTGACTATAGATACCGCCCTCAAAATCAGACACCGACCTCACCGACGAGTTCGAAGAATCCCTGGCCCGCCGGCCGGTGCAGAACACCACAGCACGACACCTTCCCCTATAGCGACTACCCAAGTCGAGACCATTCCTCCTCGAGCTGCCCTTGAGCTAGTTGGACCCTTGCCCTCCAGGCTCGAGCGTCGCGGTTGCATGTTCGCCCTCTTGTCCAGTGAAGCTGTAAAGGCCCCGTGGCAACCAGCATAGATCACTTAAACAACAACAAAAAATGACTAGGTTTCAATCTCCAGATTTTACAAATTCTATGGATGGTTGATGATGGTGATGAATTGTCATTTGATAACGGTGAAAAAAGGGAAACCTAAAAGAAGATCGGAAGGCATAAGAAATTATATGCACAATTCTATAGTTTAAGTAAATAGCCTTACGAGTGGTGGTATTTTATGGTCTATTCCCTATTATTAAGGAAATTAAATTTATATAGGCCATGGAAAAGACGCATTCGAAGGACAGTAATTTTAAGTACCAGTGTATCATAACCATACAGGTGTTCAGCTACTCACGTGGCGGCACGTACAGATTGATGTTAACATAATGCTCTCAAGAAAGCGTGTTGTTACATTAATCTTTATTTAGTAAATCTGGAATGGATTATTTATCAACATTATACGCTAACGACATTTTTTCCATATTGAGTCCATTTTACTATTTTTTTTTGGATACCACAAAATTTGTCTAGCAACGATCTCAAGAATCTTATTATAATTAAATCGATGCGGTATTTTGGACGGTCAATATCCAAGAGCAACGCGTGATGATAAATGTTTCCAAAGAATAATAAAATAAAGAAAGTTACATTGAAAGAAGCAGATACAATTCAAATGTAAAGTTGGCCATCACAATTTATTAAGTGAAGGAATTGAATTGTATCATTTCTGTAGAATTTTTGTTCTATTCTCATTTATAATGTACATAATTCATAATGGAAAGTCTTAGTCAGAATGGGAACCGTGAGAAAACGTTTGTGAGAAACCGTAAGTTGCGAAATTTGTGAAATAATTATATTTTCACTTAGACTTGACTTTGACTCTGCGTTTTATTTTTTGTTATACATGGGTAGACATCAACAGGCGGATAAGCTGGAAACCGTTTCATTTCGCATCGTTTAATTCGAAGCGATCACCAACCCCATTCGAAGCGATCGTAAGCAGATTTCGGCTTGGTGGGTCTGACGTGGGTGACCGTTCGTGACATTTTTTATATGCAAGCATGTCTGTGGTTTGGAGGTACGTTAACCCGTTGGTACCGGCTACCACTAAATGTGGTACTCGTTAAGCCAAGTTGCAAGTCGTGTTATACACTTGATAAGTTCCAACGGCAAGTGGCTACAAACTTGCCTCCACCAATCTGCACTAGGTCCACGTGACGGATGTACACGGTGTAGACCTCTCTCATCCCTATTTGTGAGAGAAGACCTTTGGTCAGCAGTGAGACGATAGGAGCAGATTTTCTATATTATCCATTGAAAAACACAGCATCCTAGAAACCTAGTGATTATTCCAATATAAATCTTAAAAAAGTGAAATTATGCCGCATATAAAAGATTTACGGACTATCTACCACTTTTACAAAGATGGCTGATTATTCCAATTTCTATGTGTATATCGCTGGTCTTATACAATAAGGACATTACTCAAAAAATTGATTAATTGATTTAGTACTCTAATTTCAAGTCGATAAAGATTGGTTTCTCCTATTCTTGCTTCTTGTTACGAGTATATTTTACTCAACTAGCAATATGTCACAGTTTTAGGCGAAGGTTTTACCGCACGGTTGGCCTTCAAAATTTTACTCGAATTATCCTTTTTCCATCAACGATATTGGTCCCGTGTGGCCTTTTCATGGATAGCTTTCCGTTGGGAGTTGTTGACATGTTATGCTTATCTATGATATACCACACCTTTTAGATGATTTCATGTTTGTTTCCTACAGTATTTGATAGTCTTTATTCATGTACAGGATTTTATTTATTGATATATGTGTTATTAAGGCTAAAACTATCACTGACAGTCCGGAGTCTGGAGTTGTTAACATTGTCGGTGAAATGTTAGTGTATGCTGTACATCTCTACCAATTACGGTTGGGGAATATATGCTACCTACTTTGTGTTGTTTAAATAGTGAGAAACTTAAAATCCGAAACGAAATCTACCGAAATATTAAAAACCCTGACAGATCAATGTGTTTTTTTTTTGTTTTGTAAAAACGAAGCCGGTGTGGATTAGCATTTATTTCTGTGTCGTGGGTGCGTTTACAAACATGAAAATTCACATACACAAATCCCAGACCGGAACCAATAATTGTGGAGCACACAAACATTTTTTCCGTGCGAGAATCGAACACGCGACTATAAGACACAGTGGGCGGAGCGGCTAAAGCTCTTAACCACTGTGCTAAGTTGTCTGTCAAATTTGGATGTTATTGCTATTTATCCAAATACGTGCCTTATAAAACAGAAACGCTCAATTATAAAAAATGCCACGAACGGCCTCCTATGCAAAACTGACAGAGTCGATCGTTGCTTAACCTTTATGATCGCTACGAACATCATGAACCCGCAGTATTAAAATCACCTCCATCTTATCAATACTTAATTTTTCAGAAATATCTCAAACATTCTAGAAAAGTATCTCGCTAGTCACAATTTTCTTAACCACCCGCTAAGTTTGCTTGTTGAACCATGGTAACGATGAAAACCCACAAACCGTAACCTATCTCAGATTGACCGATTCTAACGCTATTTAACTTTCGTTATCGCCACAACGCAACGAGCACCTCGGTAATAACGCCACTTACTTTCTTTTAAAAGTCTCAAACATTCCAGAAAAACAGCGCGTAATTCACAATTTTCTTGCGATCAAACTACGTTGACGAAAAAGTACTTCGCCATGGTACCGAGGGACAATAACATTTGTTACAAGGCGTCGTTAACTCCTCGACCCGGCTACAAACACTGTATCAACAAATAAATGGACGAGTATTGGGATGTGGTGTTCAAGTTCGTCTTGCTGCGTATAAGAAACGTATTCAACTAACTAACAACTAACAAACACAGGGTATTTAACTAAAACAAGTAAAATGTTAGCATTTTAAGTTTTTAAGTCTAGATTGTTTCAAATTGTTTCGTCTAAAGTATTTGTATTAAAGAACTATATGTTTTTGCCAAACTCAAATAATTTATTATTATATTAATACGTGAAGCAACTTTGTACTCCTTTTTACGAAAATTGCGCGGACGGAGGAGTATGAAATTTCCCACACTTATATTTTATATAGAGAAGAAGTGCAGAATGCTATTTTTTTTTAAATTATGCATAAAAAATACATTAAATCAATAAAAAAAACATTACACATACTACGATGTTTTTGACACACACACGCATATGTACTCTTTTGTTTATTGTTAACGTCTGTGGTCAAATTGAGAATAGATTAATATTGTTTGTCTTTAATATTATTTGTCCATAGTCTTACTGAATGTCAAACATAACCAGCAAACGATGAAAGAGCAGGTCGAATTTCGACCAATGGGCGACCACTAGTTTTATTTAAACCCTGACGGAGTACTTACAATTTGTCCGTTTACATTTTTTTTATCTAATTTAACAATTAAGAAGAGATGTAAAATTTAATCAGATTAATGATTAACCATCCGCACTTGGGGAATATAGGGGTGATGGTGTATTAATGATTAACGATTACAATTACATTTTGTATATCTCAACGATTACGATTACACTTTTAATCTTGAATCATGATTGAATATTACAAAATGCAATTGTATGCATTAATATAATTACATTTTGGCCATCTCTGGTACAAAGTTACCACGGGATCAGAACGAGCCCTTCACTGAAAACATCGAAGAACGTCGGTGGCGTCCTCCACGGCGAGAAACATGGCAGGATAGTCTTTTTTGTTTCATTGTCTTACCCTTTTTAATATTCTTTTTTTATAATATTGTGCAAGTACAATGTTTAGGTTTCAATTAAACAGGTGTGATCTAGCTCCAGTGTGATCCTTTACGATCGAGATATGAGACTAATGTAAATCTGGGCCTCGTTACTTTTTACTCCGGGGTCCACAAAAAAGAAAAGTGGACGTATTTCTACTGATGATAGTAATAATTATATAGGCATTACCCCCTTTAAAAGGTAAACATTACATAAAATCCAAATTATCTTAAACATATTATTGCCTGTTTAAAATCAAAATGTTTTTTGTTACATTACCATGTTTTTCATACAGGTTTAGTTAAAAAAAATTGCAATATTTTATTTTAATTTCCACCCTGAAGCAAAAAATTGCGAACTGTTCTTGTCTTGATGTACAAGTATTATTATGGGCAGAAGCCTTACAAAACTGTTCACTTTCGTCACAAGTCTTAGTACCTTCGTTTCTTGGTAACATTTGTTTCAACTTTAAAATATACAAATAACATTTCGTATTTTTGTTTAACCTCCAGTTAAGACCGACAAAGTTTTCAAGTTTCAAGAGCTACTTGATTTCACAATTCTGCAGTCCGCCGTCCCTTTTTGGATTCGGTCGGAAAATAACGAAGTAGCTCAAGTAACATTTGTTTGTGCTCCCCCACTTAGGTACAAGTACCTCCCAGCTGTCGAATTTATCTACAGAATTATGATAGAGGAAAAAAGTCACAAAAACTTGGCGTTATGTGCTTCTGTCGTGCGGATTAGTATGGGATTTTTTCCTCTACCTAATATACTAATTTTCTCTTTCGAGGAGTGATGGACTTTCGGACTCTTGCTGTGTGTTGACAAAAGCTGATAATGAAACAAATATCACCCAAAATACCCTACTAATTGTATAGACAAATCTAAAATCCACATTTTTTTGTGTTAAAAGGGTTTCTAGAGTGGTTAAGAGCATAGCCCAATTCGGTTTTTGGACCGAGTATATACGAGTCCCATTGCTATGGGGTAAATTTTTAATATGACCCGCAGATATTGGTTTCGGTCTGTGTACTTATATTTGTTAATTTTATGTTTGTACTCACGACTACTACTCACGACGCAGGAATAATTCCTAGAGGAGCTAAACCTTTTTTTAAATAAAAGTGTTGTGTTAGGAATTGGCAAAGAAATTTTTTTTAGGAGGACCTCCCACTCGCCTGTTTTTTGGTATAACTTTGTAGTTAAAGATAAAGAATTGTCGTTTCTAGTTCCTTCTCCATACATATTTGACGGACGATTTAGCGCAGTGGTTAAGAGCTTGAGCTGCTCCGCCCACTGTGTCGAATAGTCGCGGGTTCGATTCCCGCACGGGACAAATCTTTGTGTGATCCACAATTATTTGTTCCGGTCTGGGTATTTGTTTGTGAATTTTCATGTTTGTAAACGCACCCACGACACAGGAATAAATCCTAGTGTGGGGCTACGTTAAAAAAAAAAAAAAAAAAAAAATTCTTTACGCCAGCGGCATCTGTCGCTGCGAAACTTCATTGACTAAGTGTGATCACAATATATGATTTAATGTACTCTAGTTTGCCAAAAGACGTCTATTGTAGAACAAAGATGGCGTGATGATATAGACAAATAGATAGATAGAACTTAATTCAAACTGACCTGTTGATTAAATTTTCGATCTAACAAACTTTAGTCAAATCTCTATCTATGTATACTTTAATTAAACCACACTTTAATTAAATATCTATCCTGTCTACCTGTCATCACTTGTGTGGTAGGCAGAGAGGACAGCGTTTAAACAGGTTCTTTCCTTACAGACTTCTCTGGCGTCCTCCAGTCTCATAATTCATCTACTTACTTAATCAAATGTTTAGTCAGAAGTCTATCTATCTATGTATATCTTTACGCCATACCTTAATCAAATGTCCACCCTGTCTACCTGTCATCGCTTGCGGGGTAGGCAGAGAGGACAGAGGTCAAACAGGTTCTTTCCATACAGACTTCTCTGGCTTCCTTCAGTCTCATAATTCGACTACTTACTTAGTCAAATGTTTTCACCCATAAATATGTGTATTATGACTGACGTACTTAACGTGTACTCATTTAGATTTAAGTAACGTATACGTAGAATATGCGACGAACGTTCGAATGATTAGAAAAACCTTTTCGCTTTGTGCGGTGGTGGCAAAAATGTTCTGTGTATACCTTTATTTTGCCGACTATATTAGATACCTATGTAAAACGATAATACGAAAAAAAATTATAGTACAATTTGCGTACTAACTGTCTTTAGTTTTGCGGAATCAAAATCACTTTATTGTTAACGCTTACACTGTTTTTAGGTCAATAAGAACTTGACTCCTGTGCTAATGTAAACAGAACGAATGTTCAACCATGGCCGAATAGCGAAGATATTCTCTGAATAGCAACTCTGAACTTGATTCCTTCCAAACAAGTTGACGAAAACGAACGAAGGTCATCTCATAACCTAAGGGCGTCAGTTTGTAGAGACGCACAAACGACCATAAAGAGAACAGACAAATCGTGCGTAAATCAAATAAATAGGGACATTTTGTCCAATATTATAGATAGAAATTACATAATACATTAATTTTCGTAATATACTCGTATCACAGTGGTCGGTAGGGACTTGCGGACAAACTGTGTAACTAGGTAAGTGGTCGATTTCAGTTTTAATTTGATTTATAACGTTCAAAGAATATATAGGCCTCTAGGAGTTTTATTTTTAACTTAATTACATAAAAGGTTTAAAAGGAAGAACTAATAAACACATAACTTAATTTACTTATACTTTTTCGTTCTACAACTTTTATAAAAGTAAAAAAATGTGATATAAAGCGAAACTGTGTCATTTTATGAAGCAGCGTAAAATATGCGGGTGCATTATGTATGTACATACCTTTTCATAACCATTTCTATATAAAAAGCCTCTTGCATAAAACTCATTTTCATGAAATTTAATAAAATATCTCTTTTTTTTATCTAACCCCTTAGATTATTTTCCTCATTTTTAAATTGCGTTGAGGGCGCAGCACAAAAATTATGACTTTAGAGTGACGTTAGCGAGTAATAGTGCTGGCACGTTCATGTATCTTTTGTAAACTGGGAATGTGAGAAGGACAGCATATCAACTTGCTACGCTAACGTTCTTTCCGTACTTAGCCTTCTGGTGTATGGCAGATAAGTTGTTACGCCATCGCTGCGAGCTATCCTTTTCTTATAGAGGCAAGGCAATTTCCTTGTCAAGACAAACGGCTACCGCACTCAATAACTTCTTACAGGCCGGCCGAGAAATCAATTTGTAATTGTATATAGCTTGCTGTGGTTTCTACAGTAAAAAGCCGGTTCTTGGTTGATGTGTTACGTTAGGAAAATATCAGTAGTTACTTTTTAAATTATTTTGAAAACAGCACTTAGCACGAAAAGATTTACCTTAGTATGACGCTAGCGAGTAAACGTGTTGTCAAGTTCTTGTTTATTTAATAAATTTGTAGTTTGACTAGGACGACATATCAATTGCTCGCGTAACACTGATGCCCATCTTTTCGTGTTAAGCCCTTATATATAGTATTAAAGTAACGTCAATCGTTGGAGCGTAACCGAAAGGGTCAGAACCAAAATTATCTTATATAAGTTTAATGCTATAATTATGATTTGGTATAGAGTATAGTATATAGGTATAAAAATAGAAAAAAAAGCCCTTATCTGAATGGACCGGGGTGAACAAAGTAAATGCTAAATACTTTTACAACGAAACAAGGACTTTTACTACGTCATTCAATACAATCCATCCATCGTGTACCTCTTGCAAGTGACAAAATAAAATTTACTTCCCGCATTTATCTATCTATCTATATCCTCACGCCAGATCCCTTGCAGGGTAGGCAGGGAGAACAGTTTCAGCAGGTTCTTGGCTTACATACCTCTCTGGCTTATTCCACTCTCATAGTCCGAATTTAGACTGTGGGAATGAGTGTTACTATGTCATGTAAAGGCCTCTACATAAAAGACTAATCCTTGTAATTCGTAACACAATTTCAATCTAATCTCAATGTCAAAATCTCATAAAATTGTATTCTCATAAAATAATAAATCCTTCATGACATTAACCGAATCGAGACTGGAATGAAAGTTTAATATACTGTTAATAGTAATCTAATAATATTCTGAAATTAAAACAAATACAATTCCAAACGATAAATTCAAGTAAAATTGAAGAATTAAATTAGATCTATTTTGTTCAGATTGCTGAGATCGACATGCGATGAAAAATAGATTTAACATTGAAAAACTTGACAATATATAATGATTAGTTAAAGATGATACTGGAATAGGGCCGATATTTTAGTGGATCAAAATAAATAAATAAAATAAAATATCTTTATTCCGACATATTGAGTTCTAAGATTAACACGAATATAACACATGAAATAAAACTAGATTTCGGATTTTATCGCGGTTTATTTTTGATTTTTAAGTTCCATGGTTACGGGAAGGACTCTTGGTCCATTGGTGCTCCGAAAAAATTGTTTTATTTCGTCTTTTTTTATCTTACACACTCCTTGAGGGTTGTAAGTAATACATTATGCCAGTATTGCTTGTAGGTTTTTACATCATTAAGCAATTATTAACAATATTAGCCCTGTTAAAAAACTGTCCCACACAGAGGGTTTAGACCATTGTCCACGACGCTGGCCCAGTGCGGGTTGGCGATCTTTACACACCTTTGAGAAACTCTTAGGCATGCAGGTTTCCTCACGATGTTTTCCTTCACCGTTAAAGCAAGTGATAGTTAATTTTTAATATGCACATGCTTTCGAAAAGACAGAGGTGCGTGTCTAAGTTTTGAACCCGAGACCCCTGACTGTGCAGTTGAACGGTGTAACCACTAGGCTATCGGTGCTTCCTACATATTATTAATATTATAATAATTAATATATAATAAGCAATTATTTTTACTTTAAAAGAACTAACGAGAATAACGAATTGTGAGTTCATTCATAATTAAATCTCTATAAAGTCATCATTCAGTTTCAATGTAAATTAAATACGAGAATTGGCGTTCAGAATGGTTAAAAAGAACACAAATAACTATGGGAGTGGAGGAAGCCAGAGAGGTATGTAAGGAAAGAACCTGTTGGAACTATATACTCTCTGCCTACCCCAAAAGGGATCTGGCGTGATGAAATAGACAGATAGAAATAGATAACGAACAGATAGACCAAAATCCTTTAGCATGAAGCCCGGATTTCGGTTACACACGAAAAAGTTGCTATGCTTGCTAAAACAAATATTAAACGTACATAATATTGTTAACTCAAGTCCATTACAATGAAAATATTCTTGTTGTGGAGGCACTAAAGGTTGAAAAATTAGTAATTTGAATTTTCTCTTTGATTTTACAACATCGAATTAATCTTGTGAGTGCCTTGAGGAAACATTTTATTTTGTATCCATTGATGTGAAATCTTACGCTTAATTTGGCATGCATTTAAAAAGCCGTGACTTTTTTGCTTTGGAGCTGTTTAATAAAAGTAATCCAAATTCTTGAAAAACAAGATTCATTATAAGCACAGTCGTTTGCCTAAGATACATACATTTCACAACTTAAAAATCACAAGGTCCTAGGTGCAAATCCTGGTTGGACAAATGTAGTTTATTCTATCAATAAATTCCCAGAACCAGTCTGGAGTCTGGAATTGTGCCCGATATATGGCAATAGGCTCGCCCCCTGTCACATGGGGCCTAACATTGTCGGCGAAAAGTGGGTATACACAGTACACCTGCCACCACCGCTTGGGGAATATAGGTGTGACGGTGTAAAATAAACCTTATACCATAATCATCTATTTATTTTTATTGAAATGACCACAAGTAAGAGTCTAGTCAAGAGTCTCCGTAACCGGCGAGCGTGTATGAGACGAACTATGAGAGTGGAGGAAGCCAGAGAGGTGTAAGGTAAGAACCTATTGGAACTCTGTACTTTCTGCCTACCCTGCAAGGGATCTGGCATGATGTAAAAAAATGAAAAAAGACTGTAGATTAATAAAACTATTATAAAAATCGAATTATTGTTCCTAACCTATAATCACCCCATAATCCGTTTCTTATTGCTGAGAATGTGAAAATATTTGTTACCATTTTCAGCCAAAACAACTGAACAGATTTTGGCTAAATTTGCAAAGGATTGAACTCATACGGGGCTACATATGTCTCAAAAAACTGAAACAGCGGCTGAAGTCGATATTGGAATATCACGCGAACGAATTTGCCGGTACAGATATCTACACAGTTAAAAATAGTTTTGTTAAAAATGTGATTAGGTCTGTCGTAATTTTACTTATAATAAATACATGTATATAACACAGAAATCGTAATGTCTCGTAATTACAATTTTGTAAGTTTATGTTTAAGGTGGACAAAAATAATTTAAATAGAATAAAATCAATAGTAAACGATTTTAACGTTGCGAAATGCATCGAACATTGCTATCTGTCGCGGCATTGTGTGAAGCCAATTATGGACTAACTATATTTAGATTATCAGATCGATAGTTACAGACCGATTGCTTGTAGGGTCAGCCGCTCCGCTCACAGGATGGACTAGTCGCGGGTTAACACAGAACAAATATGTGGCAGGAACGTGTGGCAGGATTTGGCAGAGGAAAGATCTTCCAGCCAGATGGGTGTTGCGTCTGGCGGGCCCTGCCACTCCCCGTGAGAGTTTTTGAGGGCTTGTATACTGTATACTACTACCGATTCAACTGTGTTATTAGTTAACATTCCCTCTCTTCCGTCCATTAATTTTACATAATGACATTTTTTTGTGTATTTTTTTTGTAAATGATGTAGCTTTTCTCATAAATAGTATAATTTGTTTTTTTTTTTAATTTAGACTCACCTGATAACCGACCTACATTGTTCTTCCATACACCACAACAAAATGTAGATGAAAAAGTTTGTAAAATTTTTATTTTAAAAGAGTAACCGTTTAGTTTATTGCCTTTCTCCACAGGAATGAAATTCCGAAGTGGCGGTAGAGTCTTTGTTACTTTTATGACGATTCATAAATACTGTAATGGTTTACATGAATAAAAAATATTCTGATTCTGATTCTACTATATATGGGATATAAAAACCTTTTTGAATGGTTTTGAACGAAGTACTTTATGCTTGATAATTTATAGTGCTACAAGAATATTTTGGCCCGTGGCTAACATTGACTGGGGTTGGTGTGAAATTAGGTTATCATTTAGTAAAATTTTCCTAATTTCAGGGAAATATTTAAATGGGTGGGTCCGCACGGTTAATAATTAAAAAAAGATCTTAGGGTAATTACATGGCAAAGGGCAACTCTGTGACTGTATGAAGTGACATTTCACTTGATGACAGCGTTAGTTCCGATTTTCGCCGCGGGCCAAAAGATCCTTGTGTGACTGTGTTTTTCAGTTGTACACAATGTTTAAATTAAGAATATCAGAGGTGATGTTTGGGAGACGGTTGTCAAGTTAGGTTAGGATAGGATAGGAAGTTAGCATGGTTGAAGCATGATTTAAGTCTGAAGAGTAAAAAAACGTAAAATGAAAGATTAAGTTTTACGACTATTATTATAAGATTATTTACACACACCGTCACGCCTATATTCTCCAAACGGGGGTGGCAGAGGTGTACTGAGTACACCCAATTTTCACCGACGATGTTAGGCCCCATGTAATAGGGGGGAGCCTATTGCCCTTTTTGTATGTGTGTTACGCGATCATTCCGCCAATTATGAATCGATTTTGATGATTATTTTTGCATTGGATTCAGTATAGCTTCAAGGTGGTCCCATTTTAATTTTAGCAGTATTGAACCTTGAACTTTGAAGATACACCAGGGAACTTCTTAACGACCATCCATACAGATGTGTAGATGGAGATATTATGGGTATTACGTCAATCCTATAGGTACCCTACTAAAAAACTAAGCAGAATATTAACCGACTTCAAAAAAGGAGACGGATCATCATTCGTTTATGCTTTTTATAATTTCTTTGCTAATAAACCGATTGTGATGATTTTTTTTGTATTGGGTTCAGTATAGCTCCGGGGTAGTCCTATTTTAATTGTATCCAATACACCACGGGACTCCTTGATCGCAAACAGCATGAATGTGTAAAATCAGTTACTATGAGCATTATAGCATATATATAAATCCTGTAAGTATATATACATATATACATAATTAATTCCTCATCACTTAAAATTATAAAATAAAAACTTAAAAACCAACTTCAAAAAGCAAAAAATTAATATTTGAAGTCGGTGCCAAGTAACCGACTGCACCAACCAGCACCGACTTCAAATAATAATTGTTTGCATTTTGAAGTCGGTTTCCATTTTTCTTTTAAGTTTTTTTCCTGAACCATACGACCCCCTGTTTCTCACATATATTTCAAGCTTCGTGCGAACTATCATATCGCGTTCTAGACATGTATGGAGTATGAACCTGTGGGTAGATAGTTGCGACTTCGTAGCGGTAGTCGGTACTAATCTTTAAGATAATCTTTGTTTGTTTCTCTCTGGCTATTTATGTATGTAAATTTCATGCCAGTGCTTGAAAATCGATCACAAAACTGGAATGACAGACATGCGAACAAAGCAAGTAAGGTAAATAATATATTGTGCTAATCATAATATATTCAGCGTTTAATGCTGGGCTAAGGCTTTTTTCACAAATCGAGGTGAGAGTATTTAGTCTTAAGCTTGTAATAATTCAATGTCGTGAGCACAGGTTTTTTTTGGATAGGTTTCGGGATTTCTATTTAATAATATCAGCTTATACTGACCACTGCTGAGCAAAAGCCTTCGCTCACAAATTGAGGTGAGAGAGATTAGATCATACTCCACCACGCGGACCCAGTGCGGATTGGTGGAGGCAGGTTTTGTGGCTGTTGTTGAAATTTATCAAGCCGCCTATAAGGTTTTCAACTCGGTTTAACGGCGACTACATTAAGTGGTAACTGATACCAACGGCTTAGCGTGCCTTTCGAACCACGGAGACGCTTGAATATGAAAATTTCACAAACGAGCACCCATCTCAGGCCGACCAAGTCGAACACTGCTTAACCTTGGTGATAGGCAAGAACACCGCGGTCGCACTGCGCTACGAGCGCCTCAGAATTTTTATCTATCTTTGAAAAAACCTTTTATTTCTTTAATTGAATTTCTACGTGTGCATTGTTTGCGAATAATGCCACTGAAGATCAAAAGTTTCACTTTGTCGGATGGCAGAGTGAAATTGGGGTTTCTCTTATAAAGAGTTCTTAGTGACAGTTTGGAATTTTGCCCAGTATAATAGCAATAAATTCGCGTCTTAATATACTGATGTGATTGAATGTAATTAACATCGTCGATGAATGCGTGTATACAGTATCCCTCTGCCATCAAAATTCAATATTGGCAGCGCTATGTGATATACATAGGACATCTCTGCCAACCCCGCTTGTGGAATAGGCGTGACAGCGTTTCAGTTATCGCAACCAATTTCTTGTAGGGGTTGTTAAGATGATATAAGGACGAAAGATTTGCTTTTAAAACGGGTTTTATTTGTTTAATTTATATGCTAAATGAGACACCGCGTCTTGTAATTTAAAAAATAGATTTTAGTCGTTATGTTCTTTTATTTGTTAAAAGTCTAAAATTAAATAAAAGAATTTTTCATCATTACTTGCTTGCAGTCTAGAAATCAAATTCTTACTTAAACATTATGAACCTATCTTGTTTAAGCAAATCAGTATAATTTATGATCAGTTTCTTAATACGTTTCCAGATCAAACCAAATAGTTATTATCCTAGCCCTAAGAATTTTCTACTGGAAAATTCTCATTAGCAGCGGCTAATGAGAATTTCAACGAAACGTTAGTGTACTCAGTACACCTCCGCTATTATAATAATATTCGTCGTTTGATCAATTTTTCCCGGTTTGTAGCATAAGGCACAAATTACTTACTTTTATAAATCCACCAAAATACTAACTAAGCTTAATATTTCTAATAAAGAGATGAAACTCATACGAATTCATATTCTAAATTGTGGTCAAATATCAAAGATTAATTTTACAATGGAAGTTTTTGGTTCCCACAATCGCGTACACATTGAAACTACAATGGACTTAGTACGAACAGATTGACGTTAGCGTAACGCTATGGAGTAGATTTGCTATCTTTTTCGCTCTACAAATTTACTAAATAAGCAAACGTGACCACACGATTACCCGCTCCAGTCACTCACGTCGATATTTTCCTTCTAAGCTCCCTGATTGAGGTTAGTGTATGGCTATCTAATTGATTTGCTAATTGCCTTCCTTTCTAAATTACATAACTAAATACAGATAAACCTGATAGCAAGCTTTCTTGACAGCGTTGCGCTAACGTCAATCTGTTCGAGCTAGAACCTCAGAGGGCTAAACGTGAACGTAACGTGAAGTTAATTTGACATCCTTTTACACCAGAAATTTACTAAATAGACATGAAAGTGACAGATGCTTTCTCAACGTTACGGTAACGACAATCTGTTCATGTTGAGCACTCAGAATGTTTGTGAAAGTTGATAGTATCTTTTGTTGTAGTATCGTTCGTAATTCTATGTGGTCGCATCCCTGGTGAACGCACGCATGCAACTAAAATGAGATTTAAATGTGAATAATTTAATATTTAATGTTATAAAATAGGAATTTTTAACGAAGATTCATTATTAAAAAATAAATAAGGTTTGTAACGACTATAGTTTAATTAGGTAAGTGCTAACACCCTGATTATTAATGAAATAAAAATCACAATATTCCTAAAAAAACTAATATAAAAAATTATGTTTTAATGGTATTGTTCATATTTAATTTAATTATAATTATCTTAAAATGCTTTCCATAATTTGCATAAATGAGTTATTAAAAATAAATAATACAAATTTATCGCGCGTACCGGTATTCACGCACTATAATATTATTAAATGATAAAAAAATATAAGTACCTTTTTTGATAACGAGAATCCATTTACGAGCATTGAACTGGTGATGAAATAAGGAACATCACACAACGCGGGAACGAAAAAAAATACTACGTAAAACTACCAACAAATGTGCGGAAAAAAATACGAAAGCCAAGCGAAAAATCTACTTTGAATCATGTAAAAACCTGTAAACATGCCACTATATAAACATTTTCATCTCATCTTGTGCATTTTAAAACATTCATTTCTTACCACAGATGGCAAACGGACTACATTATTTTTTTTGGTTGCCATTTATGGCAGCTTTGATTTAAAAAACAAATTTATTCTATTTTCAAATCACTGTCACATAATTTGTGAAGCACGCGCGGTGGTGATTAGGGTTGGCACTTTTTTGGCTTCGGGTAATTGTCGGTCGCTTTTATTTTTTGTTTATTGTGTTGTTTTCGATGTGCGAGCGTGACTCGGGCGTGTATCTCACGGAAGCTCTGCCCCGTATCGCCGCCGACGTTCGACTGAATGCGGCCACCTATAAACTGTACAGACGAGTGCCGAAGTGATATATCTTTCGATGTTTTAATTAGCAGGCGGCGCTGTCTTGAGGTTTCGAGTGTACAATACGAACTTTTCACTTAACTCCCTGCATAGAATTGTTTTTTTATGCAATATAAACAAATTAATACACCTACGCACTTTTCACCTACTTACCCCACGTACACTTTACTTACCCCTTTAGTCACTGTTTTATTACGGATGGAACCATGAAAAATCCACTTAATAATTGTTTCGTTTCAAATTAAGAACACAGTTAAAATAAAATGCCGCAATTTTAATGCAAAATGACGAAAATTATAATTCATTTTTGGTAAATAGCTTTTTCGCGACTTTTATCCTGTAATTTCATTTATTATTTTTAAATATGAAAATGCTGATTTCTTTAAAGAAATATTTTGCTTAGTTATTTTTGTCCTGAAAACGTATGAAATTTAATGTAATTAAATAGATTCTTGTCTAAATTTATCGGCTAAATAAAAATAGGACTGACTGTTTTTGTGATGGATTTATAATTCTGCGAAAAAGTAGCTTTAATTTTAATGTGTTAATTAAGATATGGCATCATGCTATTTTTACGCCTAAATGAAACGAATATCGATGCTTATGACACTAACGTTAACAGAGATTGGTCGGAAGGCACGAACTTATTAAGTAAATTTGAAGTGTGGCAAGGATGGCTTCGTGCTTAGCTCTCAGTAATATAAGAATACCCAATAACCAACCATGTATTTACTAAATGGGTCGATAGCTACCAAGTCAAAGTTATTTTACATGATGTTTGTTCATCCGAAATGTTGGCGCGGCATAGTCCGTGGTAATAAAACAAAGTTTTATACATTTTGGTGTTACGGAACCCACAGTGGCGAATACAATCAGAAAATGATTTTAACTTTCATTTAGTCCCTGTTTTTTTTATGTCAATAGTTTTAGGTAAAACAGGGTTCATTTTGTGTGTTTAATTTAGTAGAAATTGTCATGAGTTTTAATGCTAATTACATGCGAATTCTGAATTGATGAGTTTTTATTTTAAAACTGTGGTTTTTCTTTGAAATATTCTGAATTGCTATCAGGGGTCTGGGATTGAACCGAGTATAATGAATATAGGTTAGTCGCCAATTACGTTAAGACCTGTCTCAAAGAGAGGAGTACACAGTACACTCGTGGGAATTTAAGGTACTTTTGTCTCAATTTAACAGATATTAAGTTATTTCACGTTTTATTAAACCTGCCTAATCTTTTAGAGAAAAATGGCTAGCTATATATAGCTATAAACCCCCTATTTTATTGGGACCTAACCAATAAAATAGGTGGCAAGCCTATTGCCATCATACTGAGCACAATTTTAGACAAGGATTTTTTCAGTGAAAAATTACACTTTCTCTGGCCTAAAAGATTCGAACTCTGGACCTTGTAATCACTATACGCATTCTTCGACTCTGCACGAGTCAGGCAATTATTATTCACAGTCATTTTACATAACTTATTTATTTAAGTGAAAGCACTCATAATTCGCTGGGACTTTTAAGATGTAAGCATCAAAGTGGAAAGTGAAAGATCTCTTAGACCATAAATTATCATCAATCATGCTTGGTACCTGGCTTTATTCGGTACCTAATTTACAATAATATGTTTGAAGAAAATGTCTTTTCTTCCCGTTCAAAAACCATAATATTGGTTTTCTTCACATTCAAATGTAAGCTATTTTTCATGCAGTCGTCTTTCATAACTGTGACTAGTGATTGCAGATCAGTGGCTGTTGGCGCTATCAAAACCGTGTCATCTGCATATAGTAGATGATTTACCACTAGATCACCCATTTTTACCCCTTCATTCATCGCATTCAGTCTTTGAAGACTTTTATGCAGATATATTAATAACAGTCTAGCGGACAACATGCAATCATGCTTGACGCCGATTTCAACGTCAAACCAGGGTGACATGTTACCACCTACCCGTACGCATGCACGCTGATATAGAGAGAAGAGTAAATGAATGGTGCGATGGGAAAGCTACTTGGGAGCTGGCACTTAAGCCAAAAGGCGCAGCTGGCCATACATAATGGAGTGCTTGTCCCAACGCTGTTATATAGCACGGAGAGCTGGGTATGTAAGAAGGGAAGAAAGTTGGTTCGGGCATATAGAAAGAATGTCAGAGGAAAGAATGACAAAACAGATATGCAATGCGAAAGTGGAAGGATGTAGGTACCGGGGAAGACCTAGACTATCTTACCATGACCAAATAGACCGGGTCTTATCTGGAGGATAAGTCAGGAGTCTCCGTAACCGGCGAGCGTGTATGAGACGAACTATGAGAGTAGAGGAAGCCAGAGAGGTATGTAAGGAAAGAACCTGTTGGAACTCTGTACTCTCTGCCTACCCCGTGAGGGAGCTGGCGTGATGATATAGATAGATAGATAGAATAACCTAAGTGCTGTTGCAAGACATAATTAACTTTTTTCAAACTCAATCCAGATTTTTTAGCTATCTATATATAGCTTGATATAATGTAATTACCTTTAGTTCTAAATACCCAAAGTTTTTATAGTTACAATATTATAATGGAAAATTATGTTTCGAGCAAGAATTTTTTTTGAAAAAATTAGTACGTAGGACGAGGTGCCCTTTAATACTAGAATTGCTATATACCGTTATTTTTTACACTACATACAATGATACCGACGTACCTTTAATGGAATACAAGGAAAATTAATTACAAGCCTACGATCTACGTGCTACGCGACTACGCGCCGCTACGCTGTAGCTCGTGGCGTAGCCGTGTTGTTATTAGTCAAATTATTTTCTTCATATTTGCTATTGAATTTACAAAAACTGAAACCTCGTGTACTTGCCGTTTTATTCTAAAAATAGAGCTCTTCTAAATTTTAATACTTAAATAGAATATTTAGTTCAAATCTTTACTTGACAAAGTAGGCACATATGTTTTTACATCGACTACTAAACTCAGAGGCATCCCTAATAAAAAAAAACACATCAAGAGAGACATTTTTATATTCATATCCATTGGTATTAGACACTATCAATGGGGAGAACTCTCGTAACAAAATCAAAACCAACCAAACGATTATATTAGTTCTACTGAAGCGATGATTTCATGTCCATTTTTTAAATACATACATTTGCCAGGACCTTTTCCTGGATGGACGATCCTTCTTAACATTCTGTTTTACAAAGGGGATACTCTCCTTTAATATCATTTAAAAAAATGAAGACATTAAGTATATATAACCTTTCGAACGTCTCAACCCACCTCATCATAACTATATCGATACAATCCTATTAGATTCTCTTAAAAAGTTTCAATAATCAAAATTTTTTTTCATCTACAAAACTTGTAACAATCTAATTCCAACGAACTTCGCTAGATGGCGACTAATAAAATTCTGCTTTATGATCTCGCAGATTAATTTAGGAACTTTTCTATCGATTTCATACCAGCACTTTTCTTTAATAACTGTTTTCAGTTGGGGTTCAAAGAGGGGTTACTTTGAATGTTTTGTTTTGGTACCTACTACTAAAGGGGTTAACTGGTTTAAGTTAATTTAAAATAAGATTATTTTGTTCCATGTCGACATCTCACGAAGAGAAATATTTGTTTTATCGAGGACTGGTCAGTGATTGACGTCTAACTTACCTGATGGAAACTGACGATAGCCGAAAATGAGGTTCGATCCGAATCCGACTTTCCTTTTTTTTAAAAGTTTTTTTTTTACAAGTTTTAGTGATGAGTGAATTAATTATTATTATTTATATACCTCCTTTATATTATCCTACTTATTTATACAGTGAGGTACCTACAAGATTGATATGAACTCATAACAACAGAATTTTCACATTCATGCTGTTTACCGTATAGGAAACCCCTGGTGTATCTTCAAAGCCCATTGTCCAATACCAATAAAATTTAAATTCGACCATCACGGAGCTATGCCGAACCTAATGCAAAGAGAATCATCAAAATCAGTTTATAAGCAAAGAAATTACAAAAAATTACAGACCAATTATGAACCTCCTCCTTTTTTGAAGCCGGTTAACATTCTTCTTAGTTCTATGGTAGGGTACCTATAGGATTGACGTTATACCCATAATATCTCAATCTACGCATTCGTATTGTTTATCTTTAAGAAGTTCCCTGGTGTACTTCAAAGTTCAAGGTCCAATACTGATGAAATTAAAATAGTACCACCTTGAAACTTTATTGAATCCAGCGGAAAAGATTCATCCAAATCGGTTCACAAGCAAATAAGTTATAAAAAAACACAGACGAATTATGAACCTCCTCCTTTTTTGAAGTCGGTTAACATTCTGCTTAGTGCTATAGTAGGATACCTACCTATAGGATTGACGTAACACCCATATTGTCTCAATTTGCCCATTCCTATTGTTTGTCGTTAAGGAGTTCCCTGGTGTATCTTCAAAGTCCAAGGTGCAATACCAATGAAATTACAATGGGACCACCTTGGAGCTATACGAAACCCAATGCGAAAAGAATCATCAAAATCAGTTCACAACTGACGGAAATATCGGTGAACACACATAAAAAAAAGGATACATACAACCGAACATAGAACCTCCTCCTTTTTGAAGTCGGTAAAAAAGACCGAGTTCGGATTGGTATGATTGGGCTAGATCCGCGCCTGTAAGGCAACTCTGAGCAACATGCCCGATCACACCTGATTCGCTTTGCGGCATGTCTTTGCTAGGAGGGTGCTAACCACCGGCAGTAGCCAACCATTGCTGAAGGTGCTACTCGTTTAAAACTACCTACCACGGACCACATCTAGTGAAGCAATAGTAAACCCTACGGACACGAACATCTTAGCCTCCCAAAATTAGGTTTAGGTCGTAGTAAAAGTTTCTATCGAATTATTCTTAACTAGCAGTTTCCCGCGACTTCGTACCCGGTTGACAACACCGCTACCTACCGGGTATGTACGGCTACTCTATGTTATTTAGCCTATGTTACTTCTAGAGAAGGTAGCTTTGATTGGTGAAAGAATCATTACAATCGGATCAGTAGTACCAGAGATTACCCCGAACATCCAAACTCACAAACTTGACCTCTTTATAATATTGGTATAGATAACAGTCCAGAGTATATTGACATTGTGCCCGTACTTAACCGTATTCATTGGAGCCTTACATCTTGTCATCATCTTGTCTGCCCTCACACACACCGTCACGCCTATATTTCCCAGAGGGGTTGGCAGAGGTGTACTGAGTACACCCACGTTTCGCCGACGATGTTAGGTCCCATGTAATAGGGGGCGAGCCTATTGCCATATACCGGGCACCATTCCAGACTCCGGACTCATACTGGGAATTTTTCGTTAGAAAAACTACATTTGTCCGACCTAGGATTTGAACCCAGGACCTCGTGATCGCAAAGCGATGCGCTTTGCCACCAGACCAACGAGGCAGTCTCCTGCTGAGAAATATAGTATATGCTGTATACAATTTAGCACAGTACAGAAAACACCTCTGTAAGCCCTATTTGGTAATATAGGCGAGACAATGATTATTTCTTTGCTTTTTCCCTATATAATGGACAGTCTTAATAAATGATTAAACTATTCAATTAGGTAAGATGGTGGTGGATGCCCATAAAAATAGCTTACCTATTAACTGAGCCAAGTTTATTCGCGTGTGATGAATAAGTTTGTGAGGAATAATTAAACTGGGTCCTGGAAGTTTCAAGTGGATGGTGGTTTGAGGGCAGACAAGTCAATAGTTGAAAGTTTTAATATATTATTTACTATATCCATATTGTTTTTATGTGACGTAAGATATATCTCAAAACACTACGCCTCTTACTTATTTCCAACCAGTTTATTTTCTCTCTCACTCATCTATCTTTATCGTAAATTAACTCCAATCTCTAATTAAATACACTCAATTTGATTAGGAAAAATCAATCTAAATTTGACATCCAACTATCTATATCAACATGCCAGATCCTTTACGTGGCAGGCGAAGAGTACAGTGTTCCAGCAAGACCTTTTCTTACAGACCTCTCTCGTTTCCTCCATTCTCAAAACCCATCTCATACACATAAGGAGATTCCTCCTATCAGATAGACCTATCTATCAGATAAGTTACGGTCTGTTTGGTCACGGTAAGATGGTCTTGACAAAATAAATATTAAAACTGTTTTTATTAATATTCTAATACATGTTATAAGTACAATATTATAGCATATGAACATTGTTATTTCATTTGAATAATATTGTTCTCAAATTTTCAGTTAACTTGCTTTGTTTGAATGTGTGTCTGTCTTTCCGGTTCGAATTTGTGATCCAATTTTTAAGGACTTGCGGGCATTTAATTGAGCTGAAATTTGGCATACATATGTAACTTGGGCGCTCGTAGCGCTGTGCGACCGCAGTGTTCTTACCGATTACCAAAGTTAAACAGCGTTCGACTCGGTTGGCCTGAGATGGGTGACCGTTTGTGGCATTTTCATATTCGAGCATTTCCGTGCTTCGGAAGGCACGCTAAGCCGTTGGTCCCGGCTACAACTTAATGTGGTAGTCGTTAAGCCGAGTTGGACGCCTTAAAGGTGGCTTGATAAGTTCCAACAGCAGGTGGCCACAAAACTGCCCCTACCAATCAGCACTGGGTCCGTGTGACTTAATCTCTCTCACTTCGATTTGTGGGAGAAGCCCTTTGTCCAGCAGTGGGCAGTATAGGCTGATATTATTATGTAACTTGGGCGATAATTTACTGATATGGTACCACGGAGCTGGTTTGATAATGGAAGCGGAAGGTGGCCATAGGAACATGTCAACTACACTACATAATCCCCATTTGTTTAGGCTCATAGAATTGGTATTGGTAAGTACCATGTGAATGTATGGAGATGATGTTTAGATGGTATCATACCGTAGGGTGGGTATATGAACTTTTCAACTAAACAAGTCAGCTCCGTCGTTTTTCGCTATTAAACTTGTTTTTAAAAAGATCTTTTTAATTAAACTATAAAAGTAATTTGTAGTTATTAATAAAATAAGCATATCTTAACAATAAATTCTTTCATCACAGTCCTTTTTAAACTGGAACACAAAATATCGTGAAACTTATTATTTTGTAAATTTATGTAGGATATACCTTCTAATTTATATGCTGATAAGATAAAATAAAATGGGCCTATAGCTATAATATAGGCTTTTCCCCTATTTCTATGTCATTAACTTCCTTCCTTTATTGATATAATTATGTACTTCTGTAGCTTTAATGAGGCCTTTATAAGGCCACTTGCATTCAGAGAGCGTTGTCCGGATAGTTATGGTTGATAAATGATGGGGGCCGGTCAAATGGGGACATCACGCCCATAATATTGTTGGGGGTTGCTTTAAAAATAGGGTCTTAATGCTAATTACAAAGTTTATAGATTTTTCTTCTTCTTCATTTATCTAGACATACATAACGTGTAGAGGATGAGGAAAGGTGATACTTTAGATTTTTTGGAAGAAAAGGAAACTTATATATCGTCAGTTGCTGTTTTAATTTATGTAACTGGTAAATTGAGTTGCATTTGGTTAAATAGTTTTTAACTAGTTTCTGCCTGCGACTTCGTATTCATAGCTTTCGATAGGAATATAATTTTTTCCGGGATAAAAGGATCCTTTGTTATAATCCAGGTTATAAACTATCTGTGTGCTAACTTTCATCCTAATACCTTGAGCCGATTTTGCATGATTGAGTAACAAACATTTAAACATACAAACTCTCACATTTATAATATTAGTAGGGTTTGGATTGTAACCGGTTTGGGTTTCATATAATAAATAAATTTACACATGTGTCGTGTTTGATAAGTTGTATAATCTAAGGTATTATAACATAATACGCCTAAAAAAATCTCAGTGTAGCAAAAATATTAGACGATTATCTTCTGGTTTATATTGTTTGCCTAGAATTTCACAATTGATGTAACTTCGTGTATTGATTCACTAGTTCTTGTGTGTGCCACTAACAAAGTTTACGAAGCTACAAAAGCGTTATATTATTTAACGTTGAATAATTATTTATGAGATGTTTCACAGTTTATCGAATATTCAATTAACTAATCGAATTAGCAGAGAATGATTAAATAGTGATTTGAAACTTTAGAATTGATGTGTAAAGTCAAACCACTATTGAAAATGTTCTAACGTAAGATTTTGATGGCAACGTCATCTTGTTTTCTAATCGTAGACCATTACTGATAGCGTAGCGGATTACTAAAACGCGTAGCTGCAGGTTCGATTCCAGTACAGAAGAAATCTTCGCGTGACACACAATTATTTATTTCAAATTGTAAATTTCTAATCACACTATTGGTTATGCGAAGCTGTTTTGATACGCAGGAGAAACGAATTTATATCTTATTTTTATGTCACAAAACTTTATTAACGGTGAAGGAAAACATCGTGAGGAAATCTGCACGCCTAAGAGTTTCTCAAAGGCGTGTGAAGTTCGCCAACCCGCATTGGGCCAGCGTGGTGGAATATGGCCTAAACCCTCCCGTGCCCAAGGGTAGGGCAGTTTCTTAACATTGCTAATAAAAAAAAAAAACCATCGTCACGCCTATATTCCTCAGAGGGGGTGGCAGAGGTGTACTGAGTACACCCACGTTTCGCCGACGATGTTAGGTCCCATGTAATATGGGGCGAGCCTATTGCCATATACGGGGCACAATTCCAGACTCCAGACTCATACTGGGAAGTTTTCGTTAGAAAAACTACACTTGTCCGACCTAGGATTTGAACCCAGGACCTCGTGATCACAAAGCGATGCGCTTTGCCACCAGATCAACGAGGCAGGCAACATTGCTAATATTATTTATTATTTTATATTATTTTTCAGTTTAGCCATCCTATGAATTTGTAACTCCTATCTTTGGTAATAACATTGTAAAATTTCAGCGTAGCTTTGGCGTGAAAGGGTGCTTAATCGAGTGTTGATATTGAATCCGTAGGAAAAAATACCTAATTTGATATTTTATGATTTTGATTTCAGTTGAGTTCATGGTTGCTGCCTCGTTAGTCTAGTAGCAGAGCGCATCGCTTGGTGATCACGAGGTCTTGGGTTCAAATCCTAGTAGTAGTTCAAATGAAGTATTTCTAACAAAAAGTCCGGAATTTGGAATTGTGCTCGATATATGGCGATAGACTCGCCCCCTATTAGGATTTTAGGTCACATGACCTAAAATCGTCGGAGAAAAGTAGGTGTAGTCAGCACATCTCTGCCAATATAGGCGATACGGTGTTTTTTTTTAAATTCATATGTTACAGATATATTTGCCAATAGAAATTAAAACAAATTTATTGTTGTTAAACTGATAAAAACACTATATAACTAGATAATTAATTCTAATTAATATTTGTTATGTATTGCTATTTATATTGATTATTGTATATAGTCTAATTGCTTATTTTCTAATTATTATTTTAAAATCAATTTACTTAATTTTTAAGAACTTTTTATTTATTTATTTGCATAAAAGTTGGTAGGTATATTTGCGGTCTTATTTTAGTATAAAAAGGTTCATACAACTTTAGGCACAACATGTTGACATGCAAAAAATTCGTCTTACTTGCTAAGATATGGCTAAAATAAAAGTAGAAATTCAAGTCGGTTAGTCTAATTAAAATTGTCAATTCAATAATAAAATAATCCAACGATTTTAATGTCAAGTAATAAGATAAGTGTCAAAGGAAAAGTTTAAGACTATGTAAAGAAAAAAAAAAAATATCTTAGGATGTCAGATACAGAGTAGAAGCATTTGTCTAATAACCACAATTTAAGTTTTTTGGTAAACATTGAAATCGGAAGGTTTTTAAAATCAGCAGGAATTTCATTGTAAATGCGACCGCACATTGCATAACAATTTTTCTGATACAAAGTAGTTCTAGGTATTTTAGGCAAAACAATATTTTCACGATTCTTTGTGCTTCTAGGAAACCTATGATGTGTTTGAGTAAACAGGTGTTTATGTTCTTTAACAAACTTTGCTGCTTCAAATATATACATGCTGGGCAGTGTTAAAATTTTTAGTTTTAGAAATATGGGCTTACATGACTCCCAGGGCCTTATACCGGCTATCGCTCTGACACATTTCTTCTGTGCAAGAAACGCACTTTGTACTTCAGTAGAGTTGCCCCATAGTATTAGACCGTAACTTAATATTGCACCTACGTAGCCATGGTATGCGGTTAGGACAGTGTGTTGATTCGCTGTTTAACTGAGGCGATATAGAACATATACAAACTTATTTAATTGAGTGCATACCAGGTTAACATGGGATTTCCAGTTACAGTGTTTATCAATTATAATGCCCAAAAATTTGGTTTCATCTACTTCTATTAGTTTTTGTCCCTCATAATTTATATTCATATTTTGCCTTTTTTACCATATGTGCTAAATTGTATCATTTTGGTTTTTGTCGCATTGACCTTCAAGTTATTTATGTCAAGCCATGAGATTATGCATTTAATTGTAGCGTTAATGTCCCTGGAAGAATTTATAACGTCATTATTTAAGGGAATTATTATAGATATGTCATCTGCAAACAAAATGCATGGATATGGAGTAACTTTGGGTAGATCATTAAAGTACAATAAAAACGTGCAGGGAACAGAGTGAATGGTGCGATGGGAAAGCTACTCGGGAGCCGGCACTTAAGCCATAAGGCGCAGCTGGCCATACATAACGGAGTTCTTGTCCCAACGCTGTTATATGGTAGCGAGAGCTGGGTATGTAAGAAGGAGAATGAAAGTAGGATAAATGCGGTAGAAATGCGAGCTCTGCGGAAGATGTGCGGAGTGAAGCTGACCGACCGCATTAGCAACAGCATAGTAAGACAGCGAGTAGGTATGAAAGATAGTATCGGTGTAAAGATGAGAAAGGGCATGCTCCGTTGGTTCGGGCATATAGAAAGAATGCCAGAGGAAAGAATGATAAAACAGATATACAATGTGAAAGTGGAAGGATGCAGGTACCGGGGAAGACCTAGACTATCTTACCACGACCAAATAAACCGAGTCTTATCTGATGGAAAAGTCAAGAGTCTCCGTAACCGGCGAGCGTGTATGAGACGAACTATGAGAGTCGAGGAAGCCAGAGAGGTATGTAAGGAAAGAACCTGTTGGAACTCTGTACTCTCTGCCTACCCCGCAAGGGATCTGGCGTGAGGTTATAGATAGATAGATAGACAATAAAAATAACAATGGCCCAAGAACACTGCCCTGTGGCACACCCCAAGAGTTAGATTTGTAGGTTGATCTATTTGGGACTAGTTCATTCTTTTTGTTTATACTCATTATTTCAACGGTTTGCATTCTTTCACTTAAGTAGGATTCTAGCCATTTTAGAGCAGGTCCATTCCATATTTTTCAATTTTGTCCAACAATATTTTGTGCGAGACAAAATCAAACGCCCTTGACATATCAAAGAATAATGCAGTGACTGATTTACCTACGTACCTACGTCTAGATTGTCAAATACTTTATTCATTAAGTGAAAGCAGGCTAATGTGGTGGATTTCTTTTTTTGAAATCCAAATTGCTTATTTCTAATAATGTTGTGTTTTTCAATAAAATCCCTTAAACGTTTATACATGGCAATTTCAACAATCTTTGAGATTATTGGTACAAGGGTAATGGGTCAGTAGTTTTGCATCTTAGCATCTTTGCATTATTTGACTTAATATTCTGCTTTGTCATATATTTCTTTTCCACAAAATATAAATATTTCAAAGTCAATGATCACTCCCTTCTGGTTGAGATAAGAGGCTGAAATTAAACACATATTTAATTAAAATATGATAAAATCCAGGGGGTGGCGCAACTTCTACGCGATATATTTTTTAACCTTACAAGCGCGGACCTCTCTAGTTTAAGCAGATACCTATACCACCCCCGCTTGAGGAATAGACGTGTTTTTAATATTTTTTTTATTCTGAGGACATAGCACCAAAAGATTGACGTTACCTTGACGCTCCTGATTGTGTCACGTCTGTCACGTTCATTTAATAAATTGTAATATGACAAGGGTAGTATACTAACTCGCTAGCGTCACGCTAACATCAAAATTTTAGAGCTAAGGCCTCTGTTTCTAGAGCCCACCTACGCGACAGATCCTCAAGCCGGGTTTCAACTGCAAGCAGAACGGACTCCGGACGGGTTCGTTTAACTCGCAACAGTAAATTGCATAGAAGTGCTGCTACCTAGAAAGAGTTATCCGGAAAGTGCTGAGCGTATAAAATTAGTTAAAAATGGACTCACTTCGCTCTTTCCCTTTTGCAGTGGAAGGCAAATTATTAAAACGGTCCAAACTCTTTTTTAGTGGAAGGTAAAACGTAATAATAAATAACATTAATAAATACCGTCATGCTTATATTTCCTAAGCGGGGGTGGCAGAGGTGTACTGTATACATGAGTTTTCGCTAACGGTGTTAGCCTATTGCTATATACCGGGCACAATTCCAGAGTTCAGACTTATACTGGGAGATTTTCGATATAAAAAATATTTGCCCGACCTAAGATTTGAAGCCAGGACCACGTGATCGCAAATTATTACCCTCCAGACCAACGATGCACTAAGGTGAAACCTATTTTAAACTATTTCTATTCCTTTCCGTTCGAATATTTATCGCTCATTACTCTTTTGCGGTGGAAGCCATTTGTCGTGTTTTACTTTTATAATGTAGATTTATTTTGAGGCCCATGTGGAGTTCATTTACAAAATAAACTGTTACAAAGGCACTGGGGCCGCACATAACGATGGCACATATTACCAACGGCAACCCTTTTGATATAATATTATGACCAAAAAGGCTTTGCGTGTAAGTATAACATTTTTGCGAGTATACGTTAATTTATTAAGAGGTTGAACATTGACTGCAAACTTTATTTTAATGGGTTTGGAATTTATTTTCCTTAATTTAACGATGTAGGTAATCTTAGACGGGATATTCGTAACTACTACTACTTCTATCTATCTATCTATATCATCACGCCAGCTCCCTCGCGGGGTAGGCAGAGAGTACAGAGTTCCAACAGGTTCTATCCTTACATACCTCTCTGGCTTCCTCCACTCTCATAGTTCGTCTCATGCACACTCGCCGGTTACGAAGACTCTTGCCTTATCCTTCAGATAAGACACGGTCTATTTGGTCATAGTAAGATAGTTTAGGTCTTCCCCGGTACCTACATCCTTCCACTTTCGCATTGTATATATTTTTAGTCATTCTTTCTTCTGGAGTTCTTTCTATTCTACTACTACTTGCCATGTGTTATTATTGTTATCGTCGAAGTTTCCTCAAAATTATCTCGCCCATCGCACGGCTCTAAAGGATTTAAGGCAGACTTCAAACAAGCAGCATCTGTTTACGATTATGGCTAGATTGGTAATCACTTATCACTCATGAAATATAATAATAATAATAACTATTATTCCACTGTTATTCCACTGCTGAGCAAAGGCCTTTTCACATAAATTGAGGTGAGAGAGTAGGTCCTACTCTACTCAAACTATATTGGAAGGTAAGTAACCTAGGAAGTGATCTCGGTAGAAACTAAACAACAAAATATTTTTTTAAACTCAAATTATTTATTTCACATAAAGCTTACGGGAGTATTTACAAATAACAATATTAATTTAATAATAATATAATATTAGCCTTGTCAAGAAACTGTCTCACCGTTGGGCACGGGTCTCAAACTGAGAGGGCTTAGGCCATAGTCCACCACGCTGGCCCAGTGCGGGTTGGCAAACTTCACACACCTTCGAGAAAGTCTTAGGCATGCAGGTTTCCTCACGATGTTTTCCTTCACCGTTAAAGCAATTTATAATTAATTTTAAATACACGCATGTTTTCGAAAAGACAGAGGTGCGTGCCTGGGTTTGAACACGAGACCTCTGATAATTGCATGTGGTGCTTACTTTCAAGTAATAAATATTACGTTTTTTTTATTTTATTAAATATGTAACCACTGCGGGCCCGGTTTGTCCCGCACCTTTTTTATGGTTTAGTTTTATTTTATTAATTCTGCTTTATTGTAGTTAGCATAGTACATGCCGCTTCCTTTTTTTTTGTTTTTCTGTTTTGGTTTTTAGTTTAGTTGTAACAGTGATTGGTTGTTGCTTTTGATTGATACGGTACGTCAGTAGAGGTTGAAATTTGTTTTTTTTTTCCTTTTTTTTGTTTTGTAATGTGATTGTGTAAATGCTTTATATGCTTGCTTTGCTTGTACTAGGTTTTCTTTTTTTTTTTGTTAATTTTGATTTGCCCTTGATCGAGAATGCCTCAGTCGTGTGAGTATGGGACTGCTGGTGGAAGTTTCCTTTAGGCCTCCGCCTCCAACGGCTTTTCAACAACTGTCAGGTCTCGACTGCGAATAGCCATCTTGATGTTGTATTCTTTTATTTTCGTGGTCGAAGCTGCCCTCGCCCTGCTTATTAATCTGACCGTTGCGTCCCCTTCACAGCTATCTGTGTAGTAGACGCAACTTCCCGTGTGGCGAGATATAGCCACAACCGCGTGTGGATAGCTTCCGTGGAGCTTTAGTCTCTTGGGCGCCGCCTGCACCACCACCACATTTTCACTCGTTAGTCCCTGAGACTCATGCACAGTGAGGATGTGCGACCCGTTTCCCGACGCATATCCCTGGCCGAGGAGGATTTCCTTCTCGGCCTGGGTGTGCACCAGGAACAGGGTGTTCTCCTGGTGTTTCGGAATTTGGGCTCCCATGTACTTACTGAGGCTCAAGGACCTCACGAGGGATTTGGACGAGTTTATGCCCCCGTATATCTCGTTGAGGGCATACGCTACGTCCATTGGGTTCCTGTGAGTGCAGAGCAGCTCCCTGTTGACACGCGCCACGGAGACTAGGCGGCTGTAACGCAGTCGAAACAGGTTTTCCCTATCCATGAACGGCAGCTGGTTGCAGTCGCCGACGAGAAGAGCCTCTCTCGCGCCAGTTACCTTGATGGCCATAACGACGGCTCCAAAGTGGTTCATGAGTGCCTCGTCGATGATGATGCGCGTGCACTCTTCACCTTCTTTCAATCCGTTGACCAATATTGAAGCCATAGTGCGGACCCTTCTC
The DNA here is from genome assembly GCA_905147815.2 of Phalera bucephala. Taxonomy (NCBI): domain Eukaryota; kingdom Metazoa; phylum Arthropoda; class Insecta; order Lepidoptera; family Notodontidae; genus Phalera; species Phalera bucephala. Next base: position 6,812,847 of record LR990629.1, on the reverse strand, counting down.
TTGGTGTTTGTGTTTACCTTCTGCGAGAGTCTGTCCCTTAAATCATTCGCTGCCTCGGTTGTTGATGTTATTAGGATATCGCTTTCGGTGTTGTAATTTGCGATTATCCATGTTGTTTTTCCGCATCCAGGAACCCCGTTGACCCATGTTATTTTGGGTACGGTCCAGGGCTCGACTGCGGGTCCCCGACCCCGGCTACTCGAGACGGTTTCTGCCATCTCAAGTATCCGGTCGTCGAGCACCACCCTTGTGCACTTCGCCGCAACCACTATTGGGTCGTTAGGGGGGGTTCTGAACTTGTGTTTGCCGGTCCGCCGGGACTCCTCTTCATCATATTCGACGAAACCGATGGTTCCACTATAGGCCGCCATGTACTTCCCCGATATTTCTCCTCTTAACGTGGTGGAGTTGTCGTTGTCGTACACCGCCGCTTCTGCCTCCTCGAGCTTCACCTCTAGTAATCCTTCATTACCCAGGTGAAAGGTTTGCAGGATCGATCTACAGGTCTTAACATTGACCCTTCTTGTAGCTTTGGTGATTGCTTTGAACTCGAGGAACGCGTTTTTTGTATGTTGCAGCGGCTCCGTCGCCTCGCTGAGCTCCGGCGGATCGACAAGTCCCATCTGGGCTCTTGTTCGAACCTCTTCCGGCTGCTTATGACTTTTGGGAGGGGGCTCCCTCAAGAACGCTTCAGCGGCGACTGCCACCCCCTTCGCCTGTTGGTTCCCCCTGATTTGTTTTCCCAGCTCACTTGATATGCCGAGGACCGCCTTCCCGAGCGCCGTTGTGAAAGACGCGAGTTTTTTGGCACCTGTAGTGTCCTTTGGCTTCTGCTTCGCTGTGCTCTCCTCGAGAGCTGCCCTCATTTGTAGGCGTTCAGACCCGCTGAGCCCGTCTTGAGTCGCTATGGGGTGTCCCCAGATGTCGGTTAGGGTTTTTGTGGTGAGGTTTTCTGGCTGTCGTGGCCGTAGGAAGTCGAGGTTTTGTCCTCTATCCTCATAGGCCACTACCTCGTGGTGTTTTGAGGCTTCTACTATCCCGATGTGGTCGGCGGCCTCACCTTACTCAATTTCCACCACCAAAGCGTCTACGCTTACTTATGTTGGCTTGTCACCCTTCCCCGCTAGGCTGATCAGAAAACTGCATGCTTGGGCGAATTGGGAGGTGTTCTCGCCCGCTTGGAATAGTGCCACGGTCTTGTTCTTGGTTTGCACTATTCTGCACGCTGTGTTTCCGAACCCCACGTTCTGCAGCTCGTTGAACTTCTTACGCTTCATTGTGTTCTTAAACGAGCTGCCATGAAGAAGGGAGGCAAGCCCGGGCGAGATGGTTACCCGTTTGGGGCCGCTTGCGTTGCAGTAGCCGATGCCGATGCGCTCGGAATTATCGTCCATAAACAGGGCGACAATTTTTACGTTTAGCAACTTACAATTACGCTGATTATTTAATTTTGTACTGTTGAAGGCCGTTGTTAGTTAGTATATCATTTTTTCATTTAATTCATTCAAATTTCATACCTATTTTAAAAATTTTTCAATTTTTAGATATTAGTTTTAAGTGCATTTTGCTGCGCCCTAACAGGGTTGTTGAGACTTAACAAAATATAATAACTTATGTACACATGCAATAAAATTAATTTGATGATAAACATTGTCACGCCTATACTCCCCAAGCAGGGGTGTCAGAGGTGTACTGAGTACACCCACCTCTCGCCGACGATGTTAGGTATTTGGAAACGAGCCTCTTGTCATATACCGGGCTTAATTCTAGACTAGACCGGACTCGAGAAAGTTCTCGTTAGAAAAATTCCATTTGTCCGACCTAGGATTTGAATCCGGGACCTGGTAATAACAAAGCGATGCTTTGCCACTAGACCAACGAGGCAGTCTATGTAATCTAAATTTCATAAACTAAATAACAATATTACATGGGACCTGACATCGTCGGCAAAAGTGGGCGTACACAATATACTTCTACCGCCCTCGCTTAGTGTTACGGCACTTTTTAACCGACTTCAAAAAGGAGGAGGTTCTATGTTCGGTTGTATGTATGCTTCTTTTTTTTTTTTTTTTTTTTTTTATGTATGTTCAGCGATATTTCCGTCAATTGTGGACCGATTTTGATAATTTTTTTTGCATTGGGTTCAGTATATCTCCAAGGTGGTCCCATATTAATTTTATTGACATTGGACCTTGGACTTAGAAGATACACCAGGGAACTCCTTAACGACAAACAATAGGCATGTGTAAATTGCGATATTATGGGTATTACGTCAATCCTATAGGTACCCTACTATAGAATTCACTGGTCACTTAAAATTGTAAAATAAAAATCTTTTATAAAAAAAGGTAAACCGACTTCAAAAAGCAAAAAATAAATATTTGAAGTCGGTGCCAAGTAACCGACTGCACCAACCAGCACCGACTTCAAATATTTATTTTTTGGTTTTTGAAGTCGGTTTACCTTTTTTTATAAAAGATTTTTTTGATTGCAAATACACTGTGCGTTAATCTCTTAACAATAGGCACATTCGCCAATATGACACCCCTCTCATGTCCCTTGTACTAACCTTCCTGTGATCCCGTTTATTTATATTACAGCAATACGATTTCAATTCAAATAAAGTCCCTTTTCTAAGCCTCCAATTTAAATAAAAAGGCCTAGCCAAGCCATAGATTTTTTTATGGCAAAGTATGTTCCGGGTGCTTAGAATCTCATTTGAGAAGCAAGAATTTTGTGAGTATTAAAATAAAACCCTCTTTGGTACGCTGTTAATAAAACGTAGTTATTATACTATCTTGAGCTATTGATACAGGCGTACAAGGATCTTTAGACCCGCGGCCTAAATCGGAATTAACTTTCATAGCAAATGGCAACTCTCCGACTATCGTGAAGTGACATTTCACTTGATGACAGCGTAAGTTCCGATTTTCGCCGCGGGCCGAAAGATCCTTGTTTGACTGTATATGTTGATGTATATACGTTTGTGGCGATAGCCAAAAATGACAAGATCTATCTATTTATATCATCACAATCACAGATGTCTTGCGGGGTAGGCAGTGAGTACAGAGCTTCAATAGGATATTTCTTTACAGACCTCTCTTTCTTTCTCTACCCCACAGTTCATCAGGTTGTCTTGCCGTCGCAATATGATTTGAAATTTATCGCGGATAAGAAAATTTCAGAGGTATTTAACGACCACGTTTTGCTTAATAATAAGAGCTTTGGGGTACAGATAACTCAGGACATGAATATTAAAGGTGTGGTCAAACAGCTGACGGAGCGCGAGGGATGGCTGCGTGTCACTGCGGAAGCAATGTCGCGCCAGCCGGGTGGCCGCCCGACACTAGCGCCCTGCTCGCACGTGTAATGGCGTCCCGCTCCCCCGTGCTTCGTATGTTAGCCGAGCGTGGTTGCGCTGTCGCGTCTCCCATACATTACATTACAACTTTCTAGGTAGCGCCACCGTCGCACTCTCGTCGCGCTGCGCAGGCTATGTGGCGAAACCTTAAAACATGATCTATAGCCGAAAAACGCAGACCAAAAGACTCCCTCAATGATCGGCACGATGACCAGTTTTTTACTGTACATATCCAGCTTTTACCCTCGACCTGACATGTCCTATCCGCGTTTCCCGGTGTATGATTATCATTCGAAGACCTCTCTGTCCTAATGGCCAAAATGTGGCTTAAATTATGCCACATAATTGATCATCCTATATTTACGAGGGCCGTGGCTCGTGGGTGTTTGTACACGAGCAAACAGAATGTACGGCGAGAGAACTGCGCGGTTCCTAGTTCTTCGACTTATCAACACACTACCCGCCTCTATTAAACACAACCTAATGCAAAATAATATTTAATCAAAGCTAAAATTTTATTTACTCAGTTCTTAGTTCGACTCATTATGTGTGTGTTGTACAAATTAATGTAATCTTATGTAAATCTTTAGATAAGTCGCTAACTGTTGCTTTATATACTTCGTACACTCATAGACCTGATGCAGATTTATTTATTCTTGGTATAAGCCACAAACCTCGGTGATTTATATTGTTCCAATTATGCAAGTCTTTTTATTGTAATATTTAATATTGATGTCGGTGATTTTGGTCCTCCAGTAAATCTCCTTGTTGCTGATCCGAGCACATAGCAAATCGCTGAGCGTAGTTTTTTCGATAGTCCTTTAAGTGAATAGAGCCATTTAAGGAGGTCTATCGTGATCGATTTCAATATTAGGGAGAGTTAATTGAGTTTAATCGCAATATAATTTGAAATTTATCGCGGGTAATCGTTTTGCGAAAATTTTTAGACAATTTTTTAAAACCAAAATACCCATTCATTGTGGTGTTTACACACCTTTGGTGTTAACAAGGATATAAAACTAAAGAGTAGCCACAGTATAAACATTAAGGTATATATTTAATCAGTATCAGAATATTTTTTATTCATGTAAACCATTACAGTATTTATGAATCGTCAGAAAAGTAACAAAGACTCTACCACCACTTCGGAATGTCATTCCTGTGGAGAAGAAGGGCAAGAAACTCCACGGTTACTCTTTTAAAATAGTATTTTTACATTTTCTTTTTCCATCTACATTATGTTGTGGGATATGGGAGAACGATGTAGGCTGGTATATCAGGTAGGTCTAAGTTAAATTATACAAATTATACTATTCATGTAAATGGCTACATGGTTCCCTTATTTACAGAGAAAGAAATGAGAAGAAAATAAACATTTTAATTTTAAGGGAAATTGTAAATAATAATAGCTAAAGTTAGCAGTGATAGCCTAGTGGTTAGACCGTTGGACTGCAAAGTCAAAGGTCTCGGGTTCAAACCCAGGCACGCACCTCTGTCTTTTCGAAAGCATGTGCGTATTAAAAAATTAATTATCACTTGCTTTAACGGTGAAGGAAAACATCGTGAGGAAACCTGCATGCCTAAGAGTTTCTCGAAGGTATGTGAAGTTCGCCAACCCGTACTAGGCCAGCGTGGTGGACTATGGCCTAAACCCTCTCAGTTTGAGAGGAGGCCCGTGCCCAGCAGTGGGACAGTTTCTTAACAGGGCGAATATTATAAACAAGTTGTCCATATTTAATCAAGTGGAGCTGGAACAGCCCCTATCCAAGTATTTTTGTCTTTTAAATAATCATCTAGCATATAAATGCAATACGCGCAATGCCTATCGCCTAGCTGATTAAACAGATCTATATTTATTCTTGTATACATTATGTTTTCATAAATATACTGACATGGGACCGTCATAATATTGGCTTCTTTAAACAATTCTCTGAGAGATTCCCGACTGCCTAAGTTATAGATGGCTCTTATAGCCCTTTTTTGCAAGATATAAATAGACTCAATGTCAGCTGCCCTACCCCACAATAATATACCGTAAGCCATGACACTATGAAAGTAACTGAAATAGGCCAACCGCGCTGTGTCCACATCAGTAAGTTTTCTGATCTTTCTTACGGCATAGGCAGCGGCACCGAGCCGTTTACCTAAAGTCTTAATGTGAGGACCCCATTGTAACTTAGAATTAAGCGTAATCCCTAAGAAAGATGTATCATTGATAAACTCAAGTTTATAGTTGTTCAACATAATATCACATGCAGTACTTTTCACATTTGCTAAAGAAAACCTTATACATTTAGTTTTATTGTTATTAAGCACTAAGTCATTGGTTGTGAACCAATAATGTACTTGAAGGATTGCGTCATTTACCTCGTCAACGTTATGTATATGTCTATCTACTTTAAAATTAAAGAGGTATCATCAGCAAATAACACTACCTTCACTTGTTTTTCAATTACTTGAGGTAGGTCGTTATTATATATCAAAAATAGAAACGGACCCAGTATCAATCCCTGAGGAACGCCCATTTTAACTAGAGCTCCTAGAGATTTAAGTTCGTTTATTTAAATACACTGCTATCTGTCTCCTAGGTAAGATTTAAAAAGATTAAGCGCTCTACCACGGATTCCATAGTGCTCTAGTTTAAGCAATAGTGTTTCATGTTCAGCGCAATCAAATGCCTTCGATAGGTCGCAAAAGATGCCAATGGCGTCCTATGAGTTCTCCCACGCATCAAATATATGCTTCATTAGGGTGACACCGGCGTCGGTGGTACAACGTCCTTTGGTGAAGCCATATTGCTGATCGTGGAGGATGTTATTAGTGTTAAAATGATCTAACATTTGAATAAGCATCACCTTTTCAAACACCTTGCTGAGCACTGGCAAGACAGACACTGGCCTATAGTTGTTCGGATCACTACTATCGCCGGATTTGAACAGTGGTATTACTTTACTAAACTTCATTAAGTCCGGGAATACTCCCTGATCTACACACATATTAAAAACGAAAGCTAAGTGAGGCGTGATTGTATGAATAATAGATTTACACACTTTTACAGACATGCCCCATAGGTCTTCAGTTAATTTTATTTTGAAATCATTAAAGACTTTAATAACCGACCGTGGACTAATATGTTTGAACCTAAACTCTACAGGACAAGCACCAATGTTCTTTTTAACAAATGTAATTGCAAGGGTTAATATTAATGTGGAGTAACTCTCTATTGGCAATTACAATCCCTACTTTAGTGGAAAATCTCTCAAGCACTTTACACATATACACTGACATTGTATTTGGTATCTCATGGTTATATTTGGTTATGCTTTGTTCTCTATGTTCTGTGAATTCTTTTGATACACTTGCAAAGGCAAGCCACCAACGCTATCAGTTTCAGATGTTTTTTGATCCTGGTATTACAAAAAAACAATGTTTCATGACAGAAATGACGATAAAAAATTCTGAATCTTTGCACAGATTTTTCCAGATTCATTATTATTATAAGCCTATACTGTCCCACTGCAAGGCTTCGCGGCACACTTCAGTGCAAGCTGATGCCATTCCTTAACGTTGGAGTCCAACTCGTTTCGCCACCTCTGTCTAGGCCTGCCAAGCTGTCGTTATCCGCCTGGTAGCACCCACTATGTGGTTATTCTAACCCAAAACGCATCCGAACTGGAGCAGATATGTCCGGCATAGCTTCATTTCAGTAGCAGTGGCCTACGTCAGTGATTTTTATTTTGGAGAGCAGAACCGAGTTTCTGACACAAGCTGTAAGCTTTACTCCAAGAAAGTTACGCTCCATTGCTCATTGGCAAACCCAAAGGGTGGACTTTTGACGATCAGTTAATGACCAAGTCTGTGCTGATACGAGAGGGCCTGAGGTATTTAATTTCTAAAAATCATATTATTTTTATGAAAAAATCACAAATAAGCCGCAATAAAATCTGAAAATCCAAGAACTCAATGTATACAAATAAATCAAGTCAAATAAAAACCTGTGATTAAAATGGTTTACTCAAAGAATTCTTTTATCTTACAGCCATTATTCAATTTTGCGCAGATATAGATATTCCTACACAATAATTGAGATACTTACAAGATACAGTTTTACGCGTCATTCTAGAATTGGGAAGCTAATTTGTAAACAGATACCGAAAAAGTCATTCGACATATCAACCTTTTTTATTTTTGTTTAGACACTAATACCTAGATACATATAAAGATAAAGTCAATTTAATAATATTTCAAGACATTTCCTGAAAATAGAGACATGAATTGAACTAACGTCTTCTTGCTTCCTTTCCGTTTATTTAGTGTTCCGTAAAATCTGGAACATTGCCAAGCTGCAGCCATTTTATGTTATTTAAAGGAGACTTTGAATGCTACTTTTTTATTTCGTACAGGTTTCAAACTGTTTCAGACCTTTGAAACTGCTGAGCAATTTTTAGATAAAAAATTGCGCCAACGAAATTAAATATGTAGGTAATTGTGTTTGTAAATGCGATAATAAGAGGATGTAGATATCGAGAAATACTTAATTTATCTTTCCACGACCAAATAGACCGTGTCATGTCTGAAAGGAAAGAACCTGTTACAACTCTGTAATCTGCCTACCCCGTAATCTAATCTGGCATGATTATATAGGTAGATAGAGATAATTGTTTTTATTTCTGTCTGCCTCGTTGGTCTAATAGAGAATAATGTGCTTAGTGATCACGAGGTCTTTGGTTCGATTCTTAGTTCAGAAAATATGATTTCCCGACGAAAAAATTTTCAGTATCTGTCCGGAATTTGGCATTGTGCCCGTTAAAACGGCACTACGTTCGATCCTATAACAGCAACCTAACATGATCGGCGAAAATGAGTGGGCATAATCTATCTCTGACACACCCGCTTAGAATATAGGCGTAACATTGTTTCTTTTTTATTATTTTTGAGGTACGTGTGGACAGCTTGATTTCTACACGTGATCAAATATTTATGTATCAAAAACATTCTATGATAAGACCTGGCATCAGCTTGCACTAGACTGGGATAAGTGGAAGAAGGGAGGTTTTCGCCTTGCAGTGGGATAGTATAGGCTTGTAATAATAATATTAATAGTTCAAATGATGATGAGAATCTTGTGAAGGCCGAAAAAGAAAAAATATCTAAATATTTTGATATGGCCCATGAGGTTACCGCCATGTAGAATGTGGATTCAAATATCATTATTCCGATAGTCGTATCAGTCAACGGCCTAATAGCAAAGAGCTTGCATAAACACCTCGAGAAAGGGCCTGATACAGAAGGCGGTAGTATTGGACACGGCGCGCATTGTGAGGAGGTGCCTCTCTTTGGAGTCCTGACCACCGGTAGCGTGGGTCGTAGACCTCGCTGTCAGTGGAGCACATTTTTTTATACAATATATACAAGGTGTAACATATAAAACGCTAAACCTCAGACACCCCGATTAGAGAATTGCTTCATAAATTCAAAACGAAAACAGAATTTCCAAATTTAAAGATTTTTTACCTTTTTTTAAGCACTTTTATATCCCAATTAACAATGAAACTGTATGTGTATGTGTACGTGTATGTGTGCGTTTTGAGAAATACGTTTTTAGGTACATAATTTCAAAATAGATGGACGTACTTAACAGTACCAATAAATGAAAGATATTGTTTTCTTTGACGGTTCGTGTGTTGCTAAATGCGCATAGAACAAAGCTGGTCATCGTAGCGATCTTTGAAGGAGGTATTTGTCAGTGGATGTCTTACAGCTGATATTCTGATCGTGTATTGTCTGAAAATGTTATTATAAGTTGTGTAGCCCTTTATCATATGGGGTACACGGAGTATATATATTAGTCCTGGCGTATTCGTACAAGTAAAGTTCGTGTTTGTAAACATCCCCAAATTTCAGAACAAAGTTCCAAGTAGGTGCTACCATAACATTCGATCGATATTAAATAGACACACGAGTTTCATTGTAAGTAACTACTCGCTCATCCTGGATTTATGTTCTGCTTACTGGCGAAGTATTTGGCAGAGTAATGTAAGCCGCGGAAGTAAGCAGGTGCATATAAAATAATTATACGATGTAAGCATACGATAAAGATATATTGCTTAGTTATTCCTATTACTTTTTTCCGGCTACATCATCAGACTTTGGATACTATCCGGGACTAAAATACTCGTTTAGACAAATTCAACGAGCCCAAACACGGCGGGGTTATATTAAGTAGTTTGGTGATCCCATTGGCCACCTTTCAGCTGAACCTTACCACTATCTGGTTGCATAGTACTTGTCAATATCTATCTAACAAGCCTAAACACGAGGGGCTTACTTTGTATATTTCACAAGTTCTAATGGCCACCTTCCGACTCCATTATCAGACTAGCTCCATGGTATCATAATATGGCATTATCACCAAACTTACATACATATGCCACTTTTCAGCTCAATCAGATGGGCTCATCTGATAGAGCTGGAAATTAAAGTGCTTATAAAACGAATCACAAAATTTTTACCGTAAAACCACACATACAAAGTTTGTAAGTTTAATAAAAGCTTGTAATAAATCTTTTATAAAGCTTTTACAGTGAAAACACCCCGGGGAGATCATGCTTAGTTGAGGTATTGTTATGGCTACTTTCTGGCTTCATCATCAGGCCTTATCACTCCCTCATTTTTGTACTTGTCAAGATAAATCCAACGAGCCTACACACGATAGGGTTATTTGAGCAGGTTTCTGTGGTCACTACTTCTCGGCTACATCATCAAACCAGCTCCATGGTTCCATATTATTGCTATGTCATCAAAGTAACATAAGTGTTCCGAATTTAAGCTCAATCGGATACCAGAAAGTGCTTAAAAAACGGATCACAATATAAAACGGAAAGACAGACACACACACAAAGTAATTTAAATAAAGCCTTATAAAATGCGCAGGGCAGTCGTGTAAATTTAGAATGTCTGTTTTTTTCATGTCCTCATGTCATTTATCTGCTAAACGCGAGCTGAATTTTATGTAAGGAAAACACAAGCTACAATAAAGGCCGACTCGGCTTCCCAATAATCGAGAGTACACAACGTTAGTGCAACGCGATATCGAAAGTAGTCAGTATTAACCTCTTCCCCCATCACAGACGGCCCCGGGAGACCTGCCCTTAACCCGCTGACCTTTGTAGCTCCCAAAATAAACGTGCTAACCCCATTCCGAGAGGCTTATTTTCGCGATAGATTTTGTTATTTAAAGTGTGAAGAGGAAAGCATACAACTAAATGATTTTGGTGAAGTGTAAAGGAGATAGCCGTGTTTCTTAAGAATAATTTTTTCTATAGCTTTCGCTGGCACTGTAATATTAAATCAACCTGTACTGTCCCACTGCTGTCTCTCACAAATCGGGTAAGAGAGGTTAGGGCATACTTTACCACGGACGTACTAGTGCGGATTGCAGGAGGCAGGTTTGTAGCCATCTGCTGTTGGAACTTATCAAACTGCCTATAAGGCTTCAAATGTGACTTAACGACTACCAAATTAAATGGAAACCGAGACCTACGGCTATCGATATACGAAGACGCTCGAATATCAAAATGGCACTAACTGTTACCCATCTTAGACAGACCGAACCGAAAGCTGCTTAACCTTGGTGATCACTAAGAACGCCGAAGTGCCCACAAGGGCTTTTATTATATAAACAACGTATCTTGTAGATCTTATGTGTTGACAGGCCCACACGGTCGCGTTATGTAAAACTGGGCTATTTCCATACCTACTGCGTCTTCACACATTATATACGTCTTATTTGGCAGTATATGTTAGTATCTCTATGGTAACTAAGTTTACTGCGTAATAAGTAAAATATAAACACTATCACCCTCGTTAGTCTAGTACCAAAGCGCATCGCTTTGTGATCATGAGATCCTGGATTCAAATCCTAGGTCGGACAATTGAAGTTTTTCTAACGAAAAGTTCCTAGTATGTGACCGGAGTCTGGAATTATGTCCGGTATATGGCAGTAGGCTTGCCCCCTATTACATGGGACATATAGGTGTGACGGTGTATATATATATATATATATATATATATATATACGATGAGGGATCAAAAAGTAGTGAGAATGAGATAGAATATAATGACCATTGATAACTTAATAATTTATTTTTTTACATAGTTCCCGAGTCTCTCTACACACCGAGTCCAGCGCTTTTCCAAGGCTTCAATCCCCTTCACAAAAAAAGTTTTGTCTTGGTCCTGCAAAAAGCTCTCCACGGCATCCATCACCTCGTTATCGTCTTCGTACCTGTTTCCCCTTAAGTATTTTTTCAATTTGGGAAACAGATAAAAATCGCTAGCCGCCAGATCTGGTGAATAAGGGGGGTGGTCAACCAATATGAAGCCAGCTTGCTGAATGGCAGCCATCGCAACTGCCGACCTGTGCGCGGGTGCGTTGTCGTGATGAAACAGCACGCCTCTTCGAAGTTTCCCTCTCCTTTTCTCTTTGATGGCATTCCTCAACTTGGGAATTAAAGTTGCATAATATTGGCCTGTAATAGTGGTTCCACGCTTCAGGTATTCAATCAACAATATTCCTTCTGAGTCCCTAAATATTGAGGCCATAACCTTGCCAGCCGATGCCACGACACGAAACTTCTTCGGGGTCGGTGATGATGGCCGTTTCCATTGCGAAGATTGCTGTTGGTCTCGGGATCAAAATGATGGACCCATGTTTCGTCCATTGTTACGAAACGAGGCAAAAAGATTTCAGAATCTTCTTGAAACTTGTCCAACAATATCTTCGAAATGTCAAGTCGATTTTGTTTCTGACTGTCAGTTAACATTCTCGGCACCCATCTTGCGGAGACTTTTCTCATATTTAAAGACTGTTTCAATATGGATTGAATACGTCCATATGAAATGCCCGTTTCTTGAATTAAGTATCGGATGGTAACGCTCAATACAATTTTCTCGACTTTCGCAACATTTTCTTGGGTGACTGACATCGATGGACGGCCGCAACGATGTTCGTCTTCCGTGCTAGTTCATCCTACACGAAATTGAGAAGCCCACCTTGCGACAGTGGAATGTGGCGGAGCAGACTCTCCTAATGTTGCCTCCAAATCGCAATGAATCTCTTGCGTCGTTTTTTAAACAAAGGTATTTAATAACGGCTCGCACTTCGTTGTTCTCCATTTTCGAGAACACGTTCCAACACAAAGCAAACAAATGACTATCTATAACCTCACGCCAGATCCCTTGCGGGGTAGGCAGAGAGTACAGAGTTCCAACAGGTTCTTTCCTTACATACCTCTCTGGCTTCCTCGACTCTCATAGTTCGTCTCATACACGCTCGCCGGTTACGGAGACTCTTGACTTTTCCATCAGATAAGACTCGTTTTATTTGGTCGTGGTAAGATAGTCTAGGTCTTCCCCGGTACCTGCATCCTTCCAAATGACTACATTCAGAAAAATACATAAGAGAGTCGAAGATTTTTTTTTTATTAATATTACAAATATGTATCTGAGCTATGCCTGCCAGTATTTTTTTTTTCAAGGAGTATATCGTTCTCACTACTTTTTGATCCCTCCTAGTATATATATACACAGTGAGTGAGTGCAGGGAACGGAGTGAATGGCGCGATGGAAGAGCTACTTGGAAGTCGACACTTAAGCCAAAAGGCACAGCTGGCCATACATAACAGAGTGCTTGTCCCAACGCTGTTATATGCGAGTGAGAGCTGGGTATGTAATAAAAAGAATGAAAGTAGAATAAATGCGCAATTCCGGACGCAGGATTAATTCTAGGAAGTTTTCGTTAAAAAAATTTCATTTGTCTGACCTAGGATTTGAACCCAGGACCTCGTGATCACCAAGTGATGCGCTATGCCACTAGACCAAGGAGGCAGGCGTTAATTATATAATAAGTCGTTAATGAGCCAATTATAACTCCAAAATAAAATTTTTGCATAAAAGAATAACCCACGCAATGACCTACGCGCAGAGGCGTCCAATTAAGGTAAGCTATTAATTCTAATCTCTTAACTGCGAAATAACTAGTAATACCTTTTGCGAAAATATTTTTAGATGGATACTTAACAGGTTAGAACAAAGGGCCAATTAGTATTTTATTTAAAACTAGAGGTTTAGCACAATTAGGACACTAAGGGCTTTGCATGAACTACAGAAATCATAGTATTTAGATACTTGAAGTTGAAAATAGCATGATTACGTCCAAAACCACTGTCGCGGCTTCTTCATACTAGCACAGTTTAAAACAATTAGACACAGTCTCACACGTTATTGCTAAAATACTTTCCAATTAATTGCAATATAATAATATCAGCCCTGTTAAGAAACTGTCCCACCGTTAGGCACGGGCCTCCTCTCAAATTGAGAGGGTTTAGGCAATAGTCCACCACACTGGCCCAGTGCGGGTTGGCGAACTTCACGCACCTTCGAGGAACTCTGCAGGCATGCAGGTTTCCTCACGATGTTTTCCTTCACCGTTAAAGCAAGTGATAGTTAATTTTTAATACGCACATATTTTCGAAAAGATATGAGGTGCGCGCCTAGTGCTCGGGCTTCTGGAGAACCCGAGACCTCTGACTTTGCAGTCCAACGGTCTGACCAATAGGCTATCACTTCTGTTCTTGCATAGCATTGCAATGCCCGTGCTTTCTGTTCACTATAAATAACAATCACACTACCCATTGTTGAATGTGTCCCCTATGCTCTAATGTTAAAATCTCTATCGTCTAAGTCTTATTTTGAATTCATTTGCTTAAACTGTCATTCTTACACACTCATCTTTATTATATTTATATACTGGTTGAGCGAAACATTGTCAATGATTAATGTCATCATCATCATCAGCCCGTGTCAGTCCACTGCTAGACGTAGGCCTCTCCCATGGCACGCCACTGAGCTCGATCTTCAGCTCTCCTTCTCCAGTCCCTGCCCGCTGCCTTACAAATATCGTCGCCCCACCTAGCTACAGGGCGCCCTACACTACGTTTGCCGACACGCGGTCTCCACTCAAGAACCAGTCTGCCCCAACGGCCATCGGTTCTGCGGCATATGTGACCTGCCCACTGCCACTTCAGCTTGCTAATTCGCTGAGCTATGTCGGTAACCTTGGTTCCCCTCTTGGTTTCGGCTCCGTATGTCATTACAGGTAGGACGGACTGATTAAAAACTTTCGTTTTTAGGCATTGGGGTATGGGTGATAAGAAGACTCGACGGAGTTTTCCAAATGCTGCCCAGCCCAGCTGTATCCGTCTCTTAACCTCCTTGTCGAAGTTGTTTTTACCTAGTTGGAGCACCTGCCCTAGGTATATGTACTCAGAAACAACTTCGAGGGGGGCTCCGTTTACGGCGATCGGTCCCGGGTCAACATGCTTGTTGATCATAACTTTAGTTTTATCTAAGTTCATCCGGAGACCGATTCGCTGAGACGAATTAGCAAGGCTGTCCAGCATCCGTTGTAGGTCTTGCAACGTTTCAGCCATGATGACGATGTCGTCTGCAAATCGCAGGTGAGAGATGTATGCGCCATTTATATTGATGCCGCGACCTTTCCAGTCCAGCGACTTGAACATATCCTCCAGTACATTGGTGAACAGTTTTGGTGATATGACATCACCTTGTGCGCACTCCGCGGCGCAGGTGGATATGTTCAGTCCACCGGTTCTGTACTTAGACGGTCATCGTTACAGCTTCAAAAAGGCATGTCATCACCTCGATGTATCGCCAATCAACTTGGCATCGTTGCAAGGAGTCCAGAACTGACCAGGTCTCGACAGTGTCAAAGGCCTTCTCGTAGTCCACGAAGGCTAGACATAGGGGCAGATTATACTCTGCAGTCTTCTGTATAATCTGCCGCACTGTATGGGTGTGGTGCCGTAACCACTTCGAAACCCGGCCTGCTCCGGGGGTTGAAACTCGTCGAGCCTTCGCGCAAGACGGTTCGTGATGACCCTTGAAAACAGCTTGTATACATGGCTTAGAAGCGATATGGGTCGATAGTTTTTCAAAACGGTTTTGTCACCCTTTTTGTAAAACAGGACGACCACGCTTCTGTTACATGCCTGCGGAGTTCTCCCAGTGTAGAGGACAGTGTAATAACTTCCGAAGCTCCTTAAGTACTGGGGTACCTCCTGCTCTCAGAAGCTCAGTCGTGACGCCGTCCTCACCCGGGGCTTTTCCATTTTTAAGCTGTTTAAGGGCCAACTCGATCTCATCCAGGTTGATCTCGGGCAAGTCTTCTGTGAAGTGACGTGTAAGGGTGGCTCTGGGATCTCCTCTAAGAGATTCGGGTCGAGGTGCGCGTGAGGCGTAGAGCTGGCTATAGAAATTCCTGACTTCCGAGAGGATTTCCGGCCTAGAAGCGATCACAGTACCCGCTTGTGTTGTCAAGTGGGTTCTCCCAAGGGACTGGACTAACATTTTCGAACCCCGGTTCTGCTCGATGGCTTCCTCAATCTCAAGCTTGTTGAAAGCTCGGAGGTCGCGTCGGACCAGCTTTGTGTTTTTTTTATTTAAGGCCCGGTGTTCTGACAAGGTTGAGGCTTCATTTCGGCGTCGTTTGCTCATAAGCTCCAGAGTCCCCCCCGAAAGCTTAGCTTTCCTGCCTCTTCTCTAAGAGTCTGTACCACCTGCTTGAATTTCTGATCAACGCTGTCAGTGGTTTTCAAGACAGCGAAACGGTTTTCCAATTTTAACTGAAAAGTTTGGGAATCCATAGCGGCTTGGAGCAAATTCGGTCGGAGACTGGACTTCATCAAGCGGAGTCTTTCGCGCTTCCATTGTATATTCAGAGTGCCCCGTACGAGCCGGTGGTCGCTTCCGGTTTTAAGCCTTGCGATCACTGAGACATCTCTGAATATGCGCCTCTTGTCCGCCATGATGAAGTCGATCTCATTTTTTATTTTACCATCGGGGCGTTGCCACGTCCACTTTCTTTGGGGCTGTTTTTTAAAGAAAGAGTTCATCATAAACAGCTCTTCTCGTTTCGAGAAATTTGACGAGCGTTTGCCCCCTGTCATTTCTGCTGCCATAGCCGTATGGTCCTACTGAGGATTCGCTGTCAGTTTTTACTCTCACTTTGGCGTTGAAACCTCCCATGACAACGTTGTAGTGTGCCCTAGGGGTATTATGAAGGGCCTTAGAGATGTCCTCGTAGAGTACCTCTATGTCCTCGTCCGAGTGTGCCGAAGTCGGTGCATAAACCTGCACGATCTTGAAGGTGTACCTCTCGGTCAGCTTAATTATGAGGCATGCTACCCTTGTCGACACACTGGACATTTCTAAAACGTTGTCAGCGAAGACTCTATGGACTAGAAACCCGACACCACCCTGGGAAAGCTGGTCTCCCTCTCTAAAGTACAAAAGATGGCCAGATTCTAGGGTTATGGTGTCTTCTCCCTCTCTTCGAACTTCACATAAACCCAGAACGTGCCATCTTTTGCACTTCAGTTCTTCTTCCAACTGCAGAAGATGCTCATCCAGTCGCAGCGTGCGTCCGTTATACGTAGCCAGGGTCAGTTCATGTTGATTAATGTACCTATTGCATGTTGTGTGTAACACGATTTACTGAAATAACTGTTGGAATACCTAAATACCCATAAAAATAAAGTCACAACTTTTGGAAGACTTTCCACAGTTGGATATGCTGCAAAATACCAAGTTTAACTACTGAATCACCTACAATGGTACACACAGTACTTAATAACAAAATTAGTACTTGTGATAGTTTATCTCACACTAGTTTATGCCCGCTACTTCGTCCGCGTTGACTTTAGACAGGAACCTTACATTTTTCCGTTATAAATCCTATGTGTTAATCCAAGTGATAAACTATCCAAATCAGCCGTTATTACGTGATTGAGTAACAAACATCTATACATCTAAATATACACATTTGTCCTGGGGGCCAATTCTCGTAATTAAAAGGGTTCAAAATGCAGTCTCGATCTAATCTAAATGTATAAATCTCCCAAATGGTATTCTCGTAAAATATCAATATCGACCGAATCGAAATCGGACCGAAAGTAGAACAAAATGTAAACGGTATTCCGATAACATTTTGTACTGACATAAACAACAAAACATCGTCAAATTGAAGATTTCATTTAGATGTCTTTTATTTAGACTGTGGCAGCTGCGATAAACATGTTATCAACAAATGATTAAGAGTATATTTTAAATTACACAACTTTACATTATATCGAAATTAGACTGAGATGATACTGAAATCAGATCGATACTTTAGCGGAGCAGAATACTAAATGTAAGTCAATTCATAATTAAATCTCAATTCAGTCGAGATTCAGTCTCAGTGTCAATCAAATACGAGAATTGGCCTTTATTTACAGTATTAGTAAGATGTTTGGCGGCAAGATCACGGCTATATGACCCTCAATTTAATTCCGATTTCTTTAACATGAACAGATTGACTTTAGGGTAACGCTATCGACTTGATATTCCATTCTTCACGCAGTACAAATTTACTAAATTATAAATGAAGTAGCAGCAGCATCTAAACTATTTAATAGTTAAGATGCTGCTGCTAAGTTCATTTTTAACTGACACAAATTGATAAAAAATTAATAAAGCAAGAAAATGAAATAAAAAAAGCCCGCTGAGTTTCTCACCGGATCTTCTCAGTGGAGGTCGCGTTCCGATCTGGTGGTAGCTTAGTAGTTAAATTACATAAAAAAATATAAGCTGACAAGTTCAAGTACCCGCAGGGTTTATACAAAATAAATTGTTGAGTTTGCACGCTTTCTAGTCATCGTTACGATTACGTTATTCTATTTGTGCTAAGCGCTGTGTATATCGTGTTTTTACAGCAAGATAAAATTTCACGGCAATCTTGCTTGAACAGTTTTCGAAAAGTGATTTCTCTAACAAATTATTAAAAATTCTATTTAAGTATAACAAAAGACTTTTTTTAAACAAGCTTTCCAAGAGTTCCTATGGCTTTATTCCGGCACCATCATCAGACCATGGAATTCCAACGAGCCCAACAACAGTGAGGTTGTATAGTCGGGTGATTCCATTGGCCATCTTTCAGGTTCATCATCAGACCCTGAACATCATCTGGTTGTATCGTACTCGTCAATAGCAATCTTACAAGCCTAAACACGAGGGGGTTAGATCGCATTGTTCACATGTTCCTATGGCCACCTTCTGAATCCATCATTAGACCAGCTTCATGGTACCATATTATTGCATTGTCACTGAACTTACATACATATGCCAAATTTCAGCTCAATTGAATACCCGAAAGTGCTTAAAAATGGATCAAAGGATTTGAACCGGAAAGACGGACAGACATACGAACATGCCAGTTAAATAGAAGCTTGTAATAAAAAATAGCGCCATTATATCTGGGTTCATCGGATTTGTTTTGATAAGTTTAATAGACCACATTGGTGACCACCGGGAGGGGACCATAGTTTTTAGAGATAATAGCTTTAGTATAAAAAGGAGTCTTTAAATAAAAATTATTTACTACCATGATAACAATCATACATTTCATCACCAAAAAAGTGGATACTAAAAGAAATGGTTAGTAATATAATTTGTTACAGCTTTTTATATGCTTAAACCAAAAGCGGGTTACATTTTTATTTTTAGTTTATGACACACAATAATAATAATACTTGAAAGTGAAATTAAGTAGAAACTTAAACTAATTGTTGTTATATCCATGGGCAAACACGGTGCTGGAAATATTGAGAACATAGAGGATTATTTAGAATATGGTTGAATACAGAAAGCGAATAAACAAAAAATAAAAATGAATATTAATAAAATATAGAAAATGTTAAGGGAAATAACAAAATGTAGAATATCTTAAAGGGTCGCATGTAAATATCCGTATAATCTTTATATCTAGTCGTTAAGGTAAAAATTTCAAGTTCATTCAAGATATCGAAACCTTTTTGTAGTTTTATGATATTATGTTCTCTTCGAATATGAATTAATGTTTATCTGACATGACATCTGATACCAGCCTTTGTTAAGACTTAAAGGCTATTATTATGATTAAAATACTTACAGTTGCCATCACTGGATGCTGGATCATCGTAGACCGTGTCCTTTTTCGACGCACAGTTTTTTTTAATGATCGGATCATCGCGAGATATCCCAAAAACACAGCCAAAATAAATGATCACAATGACAGACTTTACTAGCAAGCATTTATATGATACCAAATTAAATAAAAAGAACTATCAGCTTTCATTTAAAATGAGTATGTAATAAAATAAAAGTAAAAATCAGCAAAAATAATTAAGATCTTCCCATCTAAAATGTTTTAGCTATATTTTACATTCCGAATCATTTGTCGCACTCAAAGTTAATTCCCATATTGTATTATAGCAAATTTATGAGTATGTTGATCAGCTCAAATTGTTGTTGGCACACAACGGTCCTATTCGCCCCAGCTGTGAGTTAACGATGTCTGCGCGGCGTCCTACTGCGAACAAAACGGTCCGTGAGTACACCCACCTTATACTAGTTTGGGGCCTTTAAATTCGCGACTCGTAAGATCGACGATTAGAACAGAATTTATTCATTCGAGAAGGTTCCATTTTAGCGAAGAGCCATTACAATGCATATTAAACTTATACACTAGAGTTACTGGATCGATATTTATTCTAAATGACGTGGGTCTGAGAGGTTGTAAATGGTGCACAGACACTATCTCCTTATTAATTTTCGGCTAACTTTATGGAAGTGCATATTTGTCTTGAAAAATATATTAGAGTAATAATGACCGCCAAGGATCTGTTTAATAAAAGTGGCAATGCCTGGCGACAAATGTCATTTGGGTAAATTTCTATCTATCTATCTATCTATATCATCACCCCAGATCCCTTATGGGGTAAGCAGAGAGTACAGAGTTCCAACAGGTTTTTCTTTCTTACATACGTCTCTGTCTTCCTCAACTCTCATAGTTCGTCCCATAAATAAATTTTGGATAAATTTGTCAATTATAATCATGATTATAAGTCATACAAATTTGATTTCTTAAAGAACGCATATATCGTAACAATGTGACTATTTTGTCATTTTCGGACAAATATGTCGTATTGTCAGTTTTATTAAATAGGGTCTTGATAGTGCATCTTTTTGAGTTAGTAGCCACAAAATGTAGCCACTAAAAGAAGTGATCGCCATTTGTTGAAACCACTTTCTAATAAGTATCGCAAGTTTTCGAAGTGCAATGTCTACATCGCTCGATTCATGGCCCCGACTATCGTAGTCTTAGCGTCTGCTGATAATTATCTCAAGGTACCGAAGGGAAAATAAAGCGAGTTTGTTTTCTTACAACTTAACTTGTACCCGGCTGGCTCCAAATAATGTTGTTTGGAGCTACTGTCTCGGAAGTAAGTATAACAACATTTGTGTTTATAAAAATGTACTTCAATTTTGTAAATGAAGTAGAGGGAGGCGGTAGATAAAACGAATCGTTTGTGTCGTTTAAAAAAGGCTACCCAGAATCAAAACATGTTAAATATTTTATTTATAGTCTTCACTGAACTGACGGACTTTGACTGAACAGTTTGATGGACGATTTAGCGCAGTGGTTAAGAGCTTAGGCCGCTCCGCCCACTCTGTCTAATAGTCGCGGGTTCGATTCCCACACGGGACAAATCTTTGTGTGACCCACAAATATTTGTTTCGGTCTGGGTATTTGTGTATGTGAATTTTCATGTTTGGAAACGCACCCACGACACAGGAATAAATCCTAGTGTGGGTCTACGATTTTTTTAAATAAAAAAAAAACTTCCATACCCGACCACAATATGTATATGTAATAAAATGTAATAATACCATTTTAAAAGAGTAATCGTGGAGTTTCTTGTTCTTGTTCTTCTTCCTTCTTCTCCACAGGAATAACTTTCCGAAGTGGTGGTAGAGTCCTTGTTACTTTTCTGACGATTCATAAATACTATTAGGTTACGGCCAAACCAACGCGTCTAGCGGCATCCGCGATGGCGTCCACGGTGGCGATCAATACTTATGATCGCGCGTTGAGACGCCGACAGATCACGTGTGGCCGACGCAGGACGCATTGACACTAATGCGTCACGGCCATAGAAATATTACTGCAAGTACTGATCTCCACGCGGATGACGCGGCTGCACGCGTCACGCGTCATTCGTTTGTTTGGTCGTATGTTTGGTTTACATAAATAAAAAATATTCTCACACTGTCACGCCTATATTCCCCAAGCGGGGGGTGTACTGAGTACACCCACTATTCGCCAACGATGGTAGGTCCCATGAAATAGGGGGCTAACCAATTGCCATACACCGGACACAATTCCAGACTCCGTACTCAAACTGGGAATTTTTCGTTAGAAAAACTACGTTTGTCCGGACTAGGATTTGAACTCAGGATCTCGTAATCACAATGCGATGCGCTTTGCCACTTGACCAACGAGGCAGTCAACAAAATTCTGATTGTTATAATCACAATAACTGTCTGCTTTAGTTTAGTGACAGAAAATGTGTCTAGCGACCACATGGTTTTGTGCTCAAATACGTCTGGTAAAAAATTCATCCAGCATGTAGAATTGTGTCTGGTATGATGACCGCCTAAGTAAATTGGGAACAAAAATCAATGGCGAGGGGTGGGTATTTCCAATACATTTTTGCCCTTTTTGGATATAGAATATGCGAGATGGTGCTCATTCGGTTTATCCCATTTTAATAATAAAAAGATATACAATGTGAAAGTGGAAGTATGTAGGTACCGGAGAAGACCTAGACTAGCATACCATGACCAAATAGACCAAGTCTTATCTGACGGACAATTCAAGAGTCTCCGTAAACAGCGAGCGTGTGTGAGACGAATTATGAGAGTGGAGGAAGCCAGAGAGGTATGTAAGGAAATAACCTGTTGGAATTCTGTACTCTCTGCTTACCCCGCAAGGGATCTGGCGTTATGATATAGATAGATAGAATAATATGAAAACACTGAAAATATCAATTGGCTGAATTTGAACAGCAAGTTACATTGCTTGAGAATTAAGACAATTATCCTCTTTGGATTTCCACAAATATGGACCATTTGCTATTTGCTTGCCGTTAAAACCGATAGGAAACTATCGAGCACCCAGCTATAGTACTTTTCTCATAAGTTGAGTAGCGACAGTTCTAATTGCCAAACGAAATTATGCTTATAATATATCTGGACAAAAGTCTTCAAAGACTGAAAGCGATGAATGAAGGTGTACAAATGGGTGACTTAGTGGTAAACCATCTACTTTATGCAGATGACGCGGTTTTAATAGCGCCAACAGCCACTGATCTGCAAACACTAGTCACAGTTATGAAAGACGACTGCATGATCAATGGCTTACACTTGAATGTGAAGAAAACCAAGATTATGGTTTTTGAAAGGGAAGAAACCAGAACGGATGTAAGGATTGTGGTTGGTAACGATGTGCTGGAGCAAGTGAATGAGTTTGTATATCTTGGATGCGCCTTCAGTAAGGATGGAAAATACACCGCTGACATAGAGAGAAGAGTGAGTGCAGGGAACAGAGTGAATGGTGCGATGGGAAAGCTACTCGGGAGCCGGCACTTAAGCCATAAGGCGCAGCTGGCCATACATAACGGAGTTCTTGTCCCAACGCTGTTATATGGTAGCGAGAGCTGGGTATGTAAGAAGGAGAATGAAAGTAGGATAAATGCGGTAGAAATGCGAGCTCTGCGGAAGACGTGCGGAGTGAAGCTGACCGACCGCATTAGCAACAGCATAGTAAGACAGCGAGTAGGTATGAAAGATAGTATCGGTGTAAAGATGAGAAAGGGCATGCTCCGTTGGTTCGGGCATATAGAAAGAATGCCAGAGGAAAGAATGACAAAACAGATATACAATGTGAAAGTGGAAGGATGCAGGTACCGGGGAAGACCTAGACTATCTTACCACGACCAAATAAACCAAGTCTTATCTGATGGAAAAGTCAAGAGTCTCCGTAACCGGCGAGCGTGTATGAGACGAACTATGAGAGTCGAGGAAGCCAGAGAGGTATGTAAGGAAAGAACCTGTTGGAACTCTGTACTCTCTGCCTACCCCGCAAGGGATCTGGCGTGAGGTTATAGATAGATAGATAGATAGATAGAAATTATGCTTTATTCAATGGCAATAAGAGGCATGACACGTTTCTATACTTATGATTTTGTGCCTTAACATTTTCGTCTTCTTCTTTGTCTGAGCATGTTCCCGGTAGCATCCTCAGCTGCTGCTTCGGAGCCCGGGGTCCGTTTTCTTGCTCCTTTACCACCATTGAATTAATCATCTTCATGATGCGCCACCATCGAATTAAATATTAATTTCGTTTGGCAATTAGAACTGTCACTACATGGGTAGTGAAATATACTATATTTAAAGTAAACACAATAGGTACTTTAAATCCGTCAAAATGAGAGTTAAAGCGGAAGCATAATTTTATTTTCCAGATAGGCACTCTCTAATATTTTAGTGTGATGGGTATTACGT
This sequence comes from Phalera bucephala, assembly GCA_905147815.2. Lineage (NCBI taxonomy): Eukaryota > Metazoa > Arthropoda > Insecta > Lepidoptera > Notodontidae > Phalera > Phalera bucephala. Next base: position 6,788,981 of record LR990629.1, on the reverse strand, counting down.
CATAAAGTCTAGTCGCCGATACTGTAAGCCGTCGTAAATACTTTTATGTCTTTCGGATGTCTTGTATATAATGATGGGGCAATATAAGAAGATATTGAGTTCTTATATCGAAGCGGACAAACACGGGAGAGATTACTGTCGACTTAAACTTTATTTTTATTTAAATAAAAACGTAGCCCCTCACTAGGATTTATTCCTGTGTCGTGGGTGCGTTTACAAACATGAACATTTCATCATCTCAGCCTATACTTGTCCACTGCTGAACATATGCCTCCCCAATCGCTTTCCAGCGTAACCGATCCGATGCCACCTGCATCCAACGACTTCCTGCGATTTTCACAAGATCGTCGGTCTATCTGGCAGGCGGCTGTCCTACGCTGCGCTTGCCAATACGTGGTCTCCACTCTAGAATCTTTCTGCCCCAACACCCGTCCGATCTTCGCGCTATGTGGCCCGCCCATTGCCACTTCAGCTTGCTAATCCTGAGGGCTATGTCGGTGACTTTGGTTCTTCTACGTATCGCCTCATTCCTGATTTGATCACGTAGAGAAACGCCGAGCATAGCTCTCTCCATAGCTCGCTGAGCAACTCTGAGCTTTTTATGAGACCTATTGTAAGAGACCACTTCCAGATCCGTATGTCATCACTGGCAACACACATTGACTAAAAACTTTAGTCTTGAGGCATTGAGGTATTTTGGGTGAGAAGATTTTGCGCAGTTTCCCGAACGTTGCCCAGCCGAGTTGGATTCGTCGATTGACCTCTCTCTCAAAGTTGGACCTACCTAACCGGACTGCCTGTCCTAGGTAAATGTATTCGTTGACAGCTTCGAGAGTAGAGTTCCCAACGTTGAGTGCGGTGGGTACAACATGGACACTAAACAATTTTTTCGTTTTGTCCATGTTTATTTTAAGACCCTCTTGTTAAGATACTCTGTTAAGGTCACCGAGCATTCGTCCTAGATCTTCCAGCGACTCCACCATGACCACAATCTCGTCGACAAATCGAAGGTAAGTGATGTATTCGCCATTGATAGTGATGCCAAGTCTTCGCCATTCCAAGAAAATTTACATACACAAATACCCAGACTGAAACAAATAATTGTGGGTCACACAAAGATTTGCTCCGTGTGGGAATCGAACCCGCGACTATTCGACCCAGTGGGTGGACCGGCTTAAGCTCTTAACCACTGCGCAAAATCGTTCGCCATTCAGTATATTAGTTTTTATCCGAGTACAGAAGTACGGTATTGTGTTTTGTATGTATGTATGTATGTCTGTTTCTTCGGCACTCCTTGTAGCTAGTAGTAGCCTATGTAATTATCATGCCAATCTCATAATTTTGTACTATAGATTTAGTCTGATGATGGCCGGAAGGTGGCTACAGCAACTCTTTAATTACAAATTATAGCCACGCATAGCCCTGTCGTGTTTGGACTCGTTGAATTTTTCTTGTGTTATTTATTTATGAAGCCCTAAGCGGAGTCTACGGACTGATGAGTTTACATACTGAGTTCTTAGATTTACGCGAATATTACGCATGAAATAAAACTATTTTTCGGATTTTATCGCGGTTTATTTTTGATTTTTAAGTTCAGACTGATGAGTTTAGTTTAATAATTTATAAGTCTCAAGCATGCAGGTTTCCACAAGTTGTTTTCCTTCAGCGCTAAAGCAAGCGATAGTTAATTTTTAATTCATACATGCTTTCGTAAAAACAGAGATGCGTGGCCGGGTTTGAACCCGCGAACTCTGGACTTTGCAGTCCAACGGTCTAAACCGTTGGACTGTGAAGTCGCGGGTATGTATATCAGCAATTTTAGCCTAGTGTTTAGACACTAGGCTAAAATTTCTTATATACCTACTAAATTAATTTCCCTACCCAGCAGAAATAGAAGTAATTAAATTGATGGAATATCTGTATCAGTAAAGTAGTGAATACTTTATAGACCAATTATGACGGACGTCTCAGGGGAAATTGGATTGTTACGTTTCATCACTCTTTTATCTCTACTCATGCGCATACACCGACACGTAATGCTCAATATAACATTATCATTACATATTGAAAACAACACAAGATTTGCTAATTGAAACTTAATTGGTAACATTTTTATTTTTGCCGAAGCAGAATTTTATTTTTGTGCAAGAGTAGTGATAGCATAGTGGTTCGACCGTTGGACTGCAAAGTCAGAGATCACGGGGTCAAACCCGAGCACGCATCTCTATCATTTCGAAGGCATGTTTGTATTAAAAATTAAATATCGCTTGCTTTAGCGGTGAAGGAAAACATCGTGACCTGCATGCCTTAAGAGTTTCTCGAAGATGTGTGAAGTTCGCGAACCGGCACTGGGCCAGCGTGGTGGACTATGGCCTAAGCCCTCTCAGTTTGAGAGGAAGTCCGTGCCTAACGGTGGGACAGTTTCTTAACAAGGCTAATATTATTATTTTTTCTTTAAGGAAATAACTTCTCGGAACCCTGTACACCCTGCCTACCCTACAAAGGATTTGGTGTGATGATATAGATAAAAACGACGTATGTTTCTTTTAATTATTAGTGTTCTATTTGATAGATATATTATAAGGTATTTGTTTTTCCTACAATTATAAATAAATACATAGATAAACTAGATATTTGTTAAGATTTTTGGATTGATACGCGCAATTATAAACTAAAACTGCAACAAAAAACTTGAGCGAAACTAAACTGGTCTAGTTGGGTATTATGCGACCGGCGGTCGAGGTTCTTGGTTCGAATACAGGATCGGACAAAGAAACTTTTTATTAAAAAAAACAAACAGTGGCACTCCGGAAGTTTCGACAGAAGAGAAAATTTGAACAATTACGTGTGTATTTTTTGAATCGTCAGGAAAGATTTTTTTATATACAGAGGTGTCGGTAACGGTAACAGTGTCGCGAGTTCAATGGTTTTTTACCATCTCAAAAAATGCCCAACGCGCCTAAAGAAGTTTTCAATTCAAAAATTTTAAATGTATTGCAATCTTTGAAAATAAACCTTTTAGCCTGACTATATACTGACAACATCTTTTATATAAATAACTAGATTATATAAATAAATTATAAAAATAACTATTTTATATAAATAAAATAGACAGTTTATATTGACACTTGTAAAACCAAACTAAATTTGCATCGACAATTATATTTTAACGGCTTTGCCTTAATTTCATGGCTTGTAATTATTTGTTATATCATTATCATTATTTAGTTTTTTAATGCTAATAATTCTCATTAATTATTCTTATTTTTATATACTTATTGCTATATTAAACACCGACACGCCTCTATTTACAAAGCGGGGTTAGTAGTGATGTAGTGCGTACACTCACTTTTCGCTAATGATGTTAGGTACCATGTAATAGGGGGCGAGCCTATTGCCACATATCGGGCACAATTCCAGACTCCGGACTCATACTGGGAAGTTTTCGTTAGAAAAATTTCATTTGTCTGACTTAGGATTTAAACCCAGGATATCGTGATCACCAAGCGATGCGCTTTGCCACTAGACCAACGAGGCAGTCATTATTGTTATATATATTTTTTATTTAGCTCTGTTCTTAATGTGACCTAAATTGAATGTTGTATACGCCTGTAGTTATTAAGCACTTTGTCCTGACTATATATTATGTTTTTTCTATCCTACTAATTCAAGTATAAACTAAAAGTACAAAAGTAAAGCTGACCGACTGTATTCGTAACAGCGTCGTAAGAAATCGAGTACGAATGAAAGATAGTATCGGTGTAAAGATGAGAAAGGGTATGCTCCGTTGGTTCGGGCATATAGAAAGAATGTCAGAAGAAAGAATGACAAAACAGATATACAATGCAAAAGTGGAAGGATGTAGGTACCGGGGAAGACCTAGACTATCTTACCATGATCAAACAGACCGAGTCTTATCTGAATGACAAGTCAAGAGTCTCCGTAACCCGCGAGCGTATATGAGACGAACTATGAGAGTGGAGGAAGCCAGTGAGGCATGTAAGGAAAGAACCTGTTGGAACTCTGTATTCTCTGCATACCCCGCAAGGGATCTGGCGTGATCATACAGTTAGATAAACTAATTAAAGTGTTGGTTAGGTAGTTAATAGCGCATCATATAGTATAAAAAAAATATTGTAACCTAACATTGTTAGCAAAAAGTGAATATAGGCACACAGTACACATCTGCTACACCTGCTTGAGAAATATAGGGGTCCATCTATGCAACAGTACAAACTCAAAGTAGTTTTAAAGAATAGTGTTAAAAGGGCCCTACTTAACTATTTTTTTTTTAAATGACATCTTATTTAGGCGCGTTGGGCATTTTTGAGATGGGAAAAAACAATTGAACTCGCGACACTGTTACCGACACCTCTTTGAAGTGAAACCTTCTTTAGGCGCGTTGGGCATTTTTGAGATGGGAAAAAAACAATTGAACTCGCGACACTGTTACCGACACCTCTTTGAAGTGAAAACTTCTTTAGGCGCGTTGGGCATTTTTGAGATGGGAAAAAACCATGGACTTCGCGACACTGTTACCGTTACCGACACATATAAGTATGTACATATATTGTGTATGTACGTACATAGATACGCATGCACGTTGTTCAAGTTTTTACTTCTGTCGGTACTCCCGGAGTGCCATTGTTTTTTTTAATAAAACCGAAGCCCCACGCTAGGATTTATTCCTGTGTCGTGGGTGCGTTTACAAACATGAAAATTCAGATACACAAATACCCAGACCGGAACAAATAATTGGTCACACAAAGATTTGTCCCGTGCGGGAATCGAACCCGCGACTATTAGACACAGTGGGCAGAGTGGGCTCTTAAGCACTGCGCTAAATCGCCCGTCAAGCTATGAGCAAATGTGTTAAGATAACTTCGTGAGATCATCGTGTATGCACGCCACTGGAGTATATTTCATTTCATTGTGCTTTTGGTATCAAGGAATCACAGGATTAACAGGTAAAAGTTTGCCCGTATTGCAAATTGGCATTGGCTGGTAACAACCCAGTGCTCTTATTCGCCTTTGCCGTACCTTTAATTAATTGTTTCCCGAAGTTATCGTTACTCACCCCGTTAACTGTGTAATTGGTCGTACGCCAGTTGCAAAGACGTTTTTTAAATCTAATAATTTCATTTTAAAAAGACTTTTTTAAGAAAAAGCTTTTATGCAGCTAGATTAGAATACAATATCAAACGACCAATCAATATTAAACGTGTATACAAAATTGTGTGTCTATGTTTTTGTCTAGTGTGGTATGTGTGAATGATCTACACTGTTGGCTGGGGTCTTTACAGCTTCACCGGACAAGGGGGCTAGGGTGCAACCACTACGCTCGCCCCAGAAGGAAGGAACGGCATAGGCTTGGGCAGTCGCTATGGGGGAGGGCGTATACTAGGTTTCTCGCCGTGGTACTCTGCACCGGCCGACGAGCAAGGAATTCTTCGATTTCTCCGGCGAGGTCAGTGTCTGATCCTGTGTGCGGTATCTGTATCCGAAAGAAGGGAAGTAAGGGCATCAGGAGGGTCGGTGTGAACATACCGCGGACGGAGGTAGCGGCTGATATGTGGTATGTGTCGAGGAACTCCTTCGCCTTGAGCCAATTTTGGATGTCGAATCAAGTCATGCTTACCAGGAAAATGCATTGTCATCGAAACTGAACCAAAAAAAAAATTAAAACCAAAAAGTTACCTATTTCATATTATTATATTGATACGACTTCAATACACCCCGATATCTCGTAAACCCCTTATCGGGGAATATTAATTTTAAAATGCATTACACTCAGTTAGGTCCCCTAGCGATCTGTCTAGAAAGATCTAGAATCCGCGCTCAAGTGCTGAAACGTCTAGAAGGTTCCTCCCCTTTAATTATCGTCGGCGCGCGGTCGCGGTATATGTAAGGTATGCTAATAATAATTGAACAGGAGGTAGTTGTAAAGTGTCTTGTATTCCCTTGTCTGTGAATAAATGCGTTACGTGAACGTGCGTTTAAGTTATTTTCCGGCTGAATATACCTCACTGGCGACGATTACTTACGAATTCGCGTGTGTATAACTTAATAGAACGAGCTGTAAACATTAACGATGTCGATCGGCAATATTACCGAATTTGACGTCGAAACGGACAACTGGCGGTTGTACGTGGAACGTCTCGAACAATATTTCATAGTAAATAAAATCTCTGAAGAGCTGAAAGTGCCGACTTTAGTCACTGTAATGGGAGCTAAAAGTTACGAGTTGCTGGTGAATCTGTGCACACCGGATAAACCAACCGCCAAGGCGTTCAAAGAATTAACGGTCATTATGGAAAAGCACCTGCAGCCACGCCCAAGTATTTTAGCAGAACGATTTAAATTTCATCATCGGAATCAAAATACTGGCGAGAAAATAAGGAATTGCATCGCGGAATTAAAAAAGTTGTCGAGATCATGCGAATTTGGACAGTGGCTTAACGAAAGCTTGCGTGATCAGTTAGTTTGTGGTTTGATGAGCGAAACCATTCGACAACGGTTGTTTGCGGAAGAGAAGTTAGATTTCCAAAGAGCCTGTAGTTTGGCGCTAAATATGGAAGCAGCTGAGAAAGATGCGGCCGCGGTGAAAGGGCAAGTTGAAGATATTCGTAAGACCGTTTCATTGGAATGTCAGGCGATCGCAAGTGTACCTATTAAAAGGCAACAAGGTTATGGTCGTACGAGGGTGAGAAGTACTATACGAAATACGAGATCAACAAGCGGAACACGTGACATGGCTACGCGAAGCAACAAAGTGGCCGAATTTGCGGCTGGTGCCACCGAGCTCGGCAGCCAGGCAGGCGGGCGCAGGCGATGCCAGGCGTGCGGTGGACAGCATGACGCGCGGTCGTGTAGGTTTGTGCGCTACGTGTGTCGCGTGTGCAACAAGGCCGGCCATCTACGACGAGTGTGTCCGAGGCTGAGGGATACCGGACACAACTATATTGAAGACACGGCTGAGTTGAGTAACAGCAGTGACGAGGTAGGGACAATAAATCAATTAGCGTTAGATAGTTATCCACCGATTTTTATAAATATTAATATTGATAATATAAACATTGCAATGGAGTGTGACACAGGGAGTGCAGTGTCGTGTATAAGTCACGCATTTTATAACAAACATTTTAAAGATATCAAGTTAGAAAAATGTAATTTAGTACTTAGGTACTACACAGGCGAAACGATACGACCTTTGGGTGTAATTAAACCGTTAGTAAAATATAAAGATAAGTGTAAGTACCTGGATTTGTATGTGATAAATAATGGCAAAACTATATTACTGGGCAGACAGTGGATAGCGGAATTAGGCATAACTATACCTAGCGTAAAGAACGATCAAAATGTGAATCATGTATGTTATGGGAATTTTAACTTCGAAACGTTTAGTTCCAGATATTGTAACGTGTTTTCGGACGGGCTGGGGCGCTTCACCGGTGGCCAGGTCATACATTTGCCCGAGGGGGCGAGGCCAGTGTTCATGCGCGCGCGTCCACTCGCGTACGCGCTTCGCGAGCCTGTGGAGCGCGCTCTCGAGCAGCTGGTTCGCGACGGCGTGCTCACGGCTGTGGACCGCTCCGACTGGGCCACGCCTATTGTGCCAGTCGTCAAGAAGGACGGTAACATTAGGATATGCGCTGATTACAAACTAACGCTTAACAAAGTGCTGGAAGTCGATCGTTACCCTCTGCCCAGGGTTGGGGAGTTGTTGGCGAACCTACACGGTGGGCAACGTTTCTCAAAAATTGATCTTTCGCAAGCATACACACAGTTTGAGCTCGACGATAGTAGCAAATATACGGTAATTAACACACATAAGGGTCTGTTCCAATATAACCGTTTAGTGTACGGGCTCGCATCCAGTCCGTGTATTTTTCAAAGAAGAAAGAACAACTGTTTGCTCATTTACCCTATGTAGGAGTTTTCTTAGATGATATTATTGTTACGGGATTAAATATTGCATCCCACTTGGATAATTTGGATAATGTTTTTTTAAATATTGGAGTCGAACGGTCTCAAGGTAAAAAAAGAAAAATGTAATTTCTTTCAAGAGCGTATCACATATTTAGGGTACGTGATATCGAACAAGGGAGTACATACTTGTCCGGACAAGGTTAAGGCTATAACAGACACCCCTGTACCTAGAAATGTGACAGAGTTGAGATCATTTTTAGGAATGGTGATGTACTACGCCAAATTTGTGAAAAATATAAGTTTTATTTTAGCTCCATTGTATAATTTGTTGCGATCAGGGGCTACGTACTCATGGTGTAAGGAGTGCGGAAAGGCATTTAAGGAAGTGAAGCGTTTGTTGGCTTCCAGCGAAGTACTTGCGCACTACTCGCCAGACCTACCGCTGATAGTGACGACAGATGCGAGCAGCGTGGGGGTGGGCGCGGTGATATCGCATGACACGCCGCGCGGGGAGCGCCCCGTGGCCTACGCGTCGCGGTCGCTCACTAGGGCCGAGCGGGCATACTCACAAATAGAAAGGGAGGCTTTGGCTATTGTTTATGGAATAAGGAAATTTCATCAGTACCTATATGGTCGGAAATTTACTTTGAGAACCGATCACAAGCCTTTAACATCAATATTTGGAAGTAAAGCTGGCATTCCCGTGATGGCAGCTAGTCGTATGCAAAGGTGGGGAGTATTGTTATCGGGGTACGACTACGATATTCAGTATATATCGTCGGCTAAGAACAGCGCAGATGCCCTATCGCGTTTACCCTCGCAACGTAGTAAAGAAGTTAACTTGCAGGAAATCACTTATCTCAACTTCGTTGAGGACTTTTTGCCGATCACTCACAATGATATTCGCAAGTCGATGGCTGCGGATACCTTGTTAAGTAGAATACTTATTTACACTCAGACGGGTTGGCCGGCAAAGTGTAGTGAGGAATGTCTGAGACCGTATTTTATACGACGCAATGAAATTTATTGTGAAGGAAATTGTCTCATGTAGGGTTACAGAACTATTGTGCCCTTAACGTTACGGTCAGAAATCCTTCGACAACTACATAGTAGCCACATGGGAATAGTAAAAACTAAATCGTGGGCTCGTAGTTACGTATGGTGGCCGAATATCGATAGGGACATAGAGGAGCTGTGCCGCCAATGCAGCACCTGTGCGGCCGACCTGCCGGCGCCGGCACGCGCGCCCCCGCTACCCTGGCCCTACCCGGCGCAGCCGTGGTCGCGGCTACATATCAACTTTTTGGGTTCACTACGTGGTTTGACGTTTCTCGTCATTATTGATTCCACATCGAAGTGGTTAGAAGTCTTTGAAATGCAACGCACTACAGCAGGGGCAGTTATCAAAATATTGAGAAATACATTTGCGAGGTCCGGACCAATAGAATTGGTATCAGATCAGAGCCCACCGTTTACGAGCACAGAGTTTAAATTATTCCTTAAAAATAATGGAATCCGGCAATCTTTTTCCCCCGCGTACCATTTGGCGTCAAACAGAGCAGCGGAGAACGCGGTTAAATTGTGTAAAAATGCGATCAAGAAAGCTGCCACAGATGGAGTTGATATCGATACAGCTCTTCAAACATTTTTACTGGCTTATAGAAACACAATACACGCGACGACGGGGGAAACTCCTGCAAATATATTGCAGAAACGTTCATTACGTTCGCGGTTAGATTTGTTGCGAGGCGAGCGTGCAGTCGCGGACCGTGTGAGCGAGGCGCAACGGCGACAAGTCAGATACGCGCGGGACAACTTACGCGAACTCGAGCCGGGGGACCCTATATGGTTCAGACAATATAGAGGTCAACAGAAATGGGAAGAGGGTTCCATAGTACATAAGGATGGATCACGTCGGTTCTGTGTTAGGGAAGGTAACGGTTGACAGCACACTAAACACATAGACCAAATACGAAAAAGATCACGCATGTCTGATGTTCCCTGTCCAGGGGATTGCGGCGTCACTGTGGAAACTACAGATAAACAAGAGGAAGCTCAACTTCCTGACGCATCCAGCACCCGAATAAGTTCATCTGCGGTAGATCGGGGTAAAAGTGAGGAGGAAGGCGATAGCGGTGAGCACGACGTTGCGCATGAGCCTGTTGAGGTTTTTGGAACGCCTCCACAGTCCTCGCCACCACCCACGGCAGCCACGCCGCCCAGCTGTGACCTGCCATCGGTAAAGTACCCCAAGCGTATGCGTAAGCCGGTCGACCGGTTTCGCATATAGGAATTGTATGTAATGTAAAACTAAATATAGTTAGTAGGTATTTATTTTGAATGTTTCTTTTAATATTTTCCTTATGTCATTATTGTTTATAGAAGGTGTTAGATTAAGGGTGGAGGTGTAAGGTATGCTAATAATAATTGAACAGGAGGTAGTTGTAAATTGTCTTGTATTCCCTTGTCTGTGAATAAATGCGTTACGTGAACGTGCGTCTAAGTTATTTTCCGGCTGAATATACCTCAGTATACAAGTACCTATTTGTTCACGTTCAAATAGGTATGTAATAATAATACCGCTTTGTGGGCCGCGCCTGCTACTGTTCGATGTACTTCTATCGATGTACTTAGAGGGTTCGCGTCCGTTCTAGAACTATACGAGTTTATAAAGAACACAGAGCGCAGGAACGGACACAGTTTCTTCTCGGAAGCGATAGTGATCAAATCGGAGAACAAGCGATTTAAGTGGAATACACCGGCGACTTTAGCAAGGATATACGGATACCACGAGTGGCTCAGCGACTTCGAAGCAGTATTTGGGTACTAACGAGAGTAGTTCTAGTGTGTATTTGCATAACTGTTTTGTGTGCGACGTACTGTTTTATGTGTACAGCGCCTAATAAAGTACTTCGCACATTATTCGGCACTTAATTACCTCGTAAACGTAACAATATATATATATAATATAAATTTAACACGTATTTTTAAAACGTAACAAAATATTATATACTACATATGGTAAGATAGTTTAGATCTTCCCCGGTACATGCATTGTATAACTGTTTTCTCATTCTTTCTTCCGACATTCTTTAAATGTCTTTCTATATGCCCGAATGAGCAGAGCTTACCCTTTCTCATCTTTACCTTAACACGAGAGGGTTACGTTGTATAGTTCACATGTTCCTATGACCACCTTCCGACTCCATCATCAGACCAGCTCCATGGTATCATATTATTTCATTGTCATCGGTTTCACATACGTATGCAAAATTTCGGCACAATCAGATTTAAACCGGAAAGACAGACAGACATACGAACATTGCAAGTTCAATAAATCCTTGTAAAAAGAGAATTGAATTCTATTAGGCATAGTGATCTAATTGATTAGTAGATTCGTGTTAACATATTTCCAATAAATCTATCTTTAACTTATATTGTGAAAATTGATAAGCGAGTAATATCATATTTAAGTTTAAAGAACGACTCTGCAACTGGGCCTTAACGAATGGGCCAAGGTTAGTTTATCACGTCCGAGAGCTCCTCCAGACAATGTTACCATTAAAATGTTTAAACTATCATTATAAGTCCTGCGACAATATTTTGTATTTTCCAATAAAATATAACGATCGTGTTTCACTAATAGAATGACTTGAGTCTACTCGTAAATAGGCAGTTGTTTTTCTTTCATGGCTATCTATATCATCACGCCAGATCCCTTGTGTGGTAGGTAGAAAGTACAGAGTTCCAACAGTATCTTTCCTTACAGACCTCTGTCTCTCTCCTTCCTTCCATGAGTATCGAAGTTGTTTAATAAGTAAGTATTGGTTCATTTTGACCGATCATTTTAAATCTTACCGTGATAAATGACTGTTGAATGTATTAAAGTAATAGTTAAGCTGTTGGCTTACGTGCTACGAGTCATTCCCTTGTTTCAAATGTATGTTCTTTAAGATTGTGCCACAAGGAAGGAATACCAATAGTACAATAATAATATCAGCCTATACTGCCCACTGCTGGACAAAGGCCTTCTCTCACAAATCGGGGTACGAGAGATTAGGTCATACTCCACCACGCGGACCCAGTGCGGATTGATGGAGGCAGGTTTGTGGCCATCTGCTGTTGGAACTTATCAAGCCACCTTTAAGGCTTCAAACTCGGCTTAACGACTACCACATTAAGTGGTAGCCGGGACCAACGGCTTAACGTGCCTTCCAAAGCACGGAGACGCTCGAATATAAAAATGCCACAAACGGTCACCCATCTCGGGCCGACCGAGTCGAACGCTGCTTAACCTTGGTAATCGGTAAGAACACTGCGATCGCACGGCACTACGAGCGCCTCATATACGATAGTACAATGCAAAAGAAGAAATATTTAGCTACTGGAAGAGATACCAAGGCTATCTCACTATAATTACAACACTACAAATATAAGATATACAGGTTTATATGTCTTAACTAAGTCACGTCCATAACTAAAACTAAATGCAAAGTTTTATGTTTGTGATTTTAACAATAGCTCATATCATACAAACAATTCCCGGGAATATCTCAACGGTTTACTATCAAGTGTAGTTATGCTGTGTAATTAAATCTATACATTGTCTGTTTGTTTTGAGGAGATAATTAATTGAACTATCAAGACCCGGAGTGTGGGCCAGACAGCGGTTATGATCTGTTGGGAAACTGAGCAGTGAGATGTGTACTATGTATTATTTAGGGTTACGTATAGCCCATTCGCACAGGCAGTGAGCACGAAAATGGATATGAAATTGGTCAGCACGAGTGTGTAAATAACACTTACTCATTTCATATATTTATTGTATATTTCTTTTGCCTATTTTAACCACTGCCACCGAGTGTACCGGAAACTAAATATAACATCAAAACATAGCACATTATTCATACACACATGAATATACGTACTTACATATATATTTGTTTTTTGACACAAAAACACTTGAGTAGATAGTTCCGTGAACGCTCACTACAGCTATCAGCGCCAAAATGTTGACATTAAAATCGCCCCACTATTACCAATCAATTTTTTTCCTCGTATCAGCCGCTACCGCCGTCCGCGGCATATTCTTGGCAACCCTCCCAATGCTTTTACTGTCCGTCTTACGAATATAGATACCGCACACAGGATCAGACACTGACCTCGCCGGCCAACCGGTGCAGAGCATCACGGCGAGATAACTAGTATACGCATTCCCTATAGCGACTGACCAAGCCGAGGTCATTTCTCCTTGAGGCGCCCTTGAACTAGTTGCTCCCTTGTCATTCTGGCTCGACTGGAGTGGTTGCACGCTCGCCCTCTTATCTGGTGAAGCTGTAAAGGCCCGCGGCCAACAGCGCAGACCATTAACACACCAAATCTCCGTGCTTCTGAAAGCACGTTAAGCCGAGCTAAGTTAAATCAAGTTGTTAAATTTTAGTTTGATAAGTTTCATGAGCCGTTGGCTACAAACCTGCCTCCACCAATCCGCACCGGATTCACGTGGTGGAGTAGGGTTTGTTCTCTTTAACCTTGATTTGTGACAGGTCTTTTTCTAGCAGAGGAACCGTATAAACTAATTTAGTAGTATTAACATGTTAAAATCCTTTTTACAGGCTATTTTACCATGACCAAATATACCGTATCTTATCTGATGGTCAAGTCAAGAGTCTTCGTAACCGGCGAGCGTATATGGAGGTCTATAAGGAAAGAGCCCGTGGGAACTCTGTAGTGTCTGCGTACCCCGCAAGGGATCTGGGATGATAAAGAATGTTCTTTTTATTAAAACTAGTCTATAAAATATATATCAGGCGCTCATAGAACCATGCGACCGCGGTGTTCTTACTGATCACCAAGGTTAAGCAGCGTTTTACTCGCTCGGTCTGAGATGGGTGACCGTTTGTGGCATTTTCATATTCGAGCGTCTCCGTGCTTCGGAAGCCACGTTAAGCCGTTGGTCCCGGTTACCACTTAATTTGGCGGCTTGGTAAGTTCCTACAGCAAACGACCACACACCTACCACCACCAATCCGCACTGGGTCCGCGTGGTGGAGTATGACCTAATCTCTCGCACCTGGATTTGTAAGAGAAGGCCTTTGCTTAGCAGTAGGACAGTATGGGTTGATATTATTATTATTAATCTAAAAAACCTACGGTGTAAAAAAGAAAACACAACGGTAGGCACTCCTCCACTCCATTTTATTAATATTCAATTTGGCTAATGGGCTCCCGATAAAATAGTCACCGGCGATATTCACGACCCTACTTGTTTGTTTATGTTATATTCAGGGCCATTGGTTTTCCTAGCATACTTTAGCTGCTATTTTCTTTTTTCTTATTAAATAAACAGGTATTCTTAGTAACGGAGAAGAGAATTAGAGTTAAGGATTGGGTCAGGTATAATAGCAACTGGCTCAGTTTCTGTTACATTAGGATCTAACAAGCGTTAAGCGAGACCATTGCTACCATACCGGGGACAATGCTAGACTTCAGAGCTTCAGACTGATAGTGGACATTTAAAAAAGAACAACATTTTGTCCGACTGAGGATTTGAACCCAGAATCTCGTGACCGCTACGCGCATTATGTGCCAATAGATCAACGAGTGGGTGGCCCAGAACAGGACGCCGACCCATAGGCAGACCATCGGCTAGATGGAGCGATGATATCGTAAGAGTGGCTAGCAAATAGTGGAATAGATTAGCACATAGATCGGAACGAATGGCATGATAGAGGAGAGGCCTACACTCAGCAGTGGGTAGATACAGGCTGATTGATGATGATGAGATCAACGACGTAGTCAGATAGATACACATATATATCTACCTTTCTATAGCATCATGCCAGATACCTTGCGAGAGTGTACAGAGTTCTAATAGATTCTTTCATTACCTCGACTACTCTCGTTTCCTTCAATCGTATAGTTCGTCTCATACACGTTTCCGGTTACAAAGACTTAACTTATTCATCAGATATCTTATCGGTTTGGTTTATTTGGTTATGGTAGATAGTCTGGGTCTACATGGTTCCACTTATGCGTATTTATTTTTTAAATACGTAAAAATTAGGACACACATTAGAAATTACTCGTGTCGTGGGTGCCTTTACAAACATGAAATTTACACGCACAAACACCCAGACCGAAACAAATTTGTGTGGGTTATACGACAATTTGTCTCGTGCGGGAATCGAACTTGCGACTACTCGATCCTGTAGGCGGAGTAACTCAAGCTCTTTACCATTGGATCAAGACGTCCGTCAATTCATGTTGCGTAATTCTTTCTTCCGACATTTTTACGTGTTATTGTAGTGTTACATAATTTAGTCTTAAAACATACTAGACCTAGACTATCTTACCATGACAAAATAGTCCGAGTCTTATCTGAAGGACAAGTCAAGAGTCTCTGTAACCGGCGAGCGTGTATGAGACGAACTATGAGAATGGAGGAAGCCAGAGAGGTATGAAGGAAAGAACCTGTTGGAACTCTGTACCCTCTGCCTACCCCGCAAGGGATCTGGCGTGATGATATAGATAGAAGAACATACTAATTAGTTACCAATCACCAACCAAGTAGTTTGATAATAGAGTAAATTTGGCACGTATGTTAGGTATTTTCTATTTGTTTTTATTTAAGATTTTTCTGCACAGGTTACGCGTGTCAAAAAACTTCAGTACAAAGATCTAAAAAACCCCCCCATTTGGAAGCCTCAAAATTATTAATTCTAAACCCTAACACGATCTTGAGTACACTCATTAAGATTTCTAGATATCCGTCAGCTAGAGCGAGTCTAGACGCGCGGGTCTCCACAAACAAGATTAGCGGAGATCCCGCCATCTGTCGTGTGTCAGCGAAACTTCGAGAGCACCTGACGGTGTATTCTTTACGGGTTTTGGTGAACAAACGGTTTAGTTGCGATATTGAAACGATAATGTTTAAAACTTATATTTTTTGTTTTTGTACACCTACTTAATGCTTGAATCATTTCCTGACAGTTTAGGTGGTATTAACCAACTGTGGTAGGTGTAAAAATACGCGAAACTAAAGAGAGAATAAAGTTGTTATAGTCTAATCCTACTCAAATTTGCTGCATTGTGTTTGTAAAAAACACGAAAAAACGTAGCTCTTTGTGACCGCGGTGTTCTTAGCGATCACCAAGGTTAAGCAGCGTTCGATTTGGTCAGTCTGAAATGGGTGACCGTTTGTGGTCATTTTCATATTCGAGTTTTTCCGTGCTTCCGAAGGTACGTTAAGCCGTTAAGCCAAGTTGGGAGCTTTATAGGCGGGTTGATAAGTTCCTACAGCAGGAGACCAAAAACTTACCTCCATCAATCTGCACTAGCTCCGCTAGTAGAGTATAACTTAATCTGTCTTACCTCGATTTGTGGGAGAATGCATTGGCCTAGCAGTGGGATAGAATGGACTGATATATTTTAATTGTAATCTTCTTCTTAGCGTTTCGATGGCAAACATGAGACAATTATATGGATGCGGCCCAGAAAGCGGCCACATTTACTGCATTTTCTGAAGCAGATATCAAGTCTTCCTGCGTACAGGAGTTAGGGCACGCAGGACATGATACAAGGTGAGACATCGTTTGGGTTGCACCACACAAACACTCCTAATTCGTGCTCTCAGTGAGTTTCCATCTTAGCATATTTTTCTTGCTCTGACCGACCTGGGTCCGAAGTTTATTTCAAGACTTCCAAACCGGCCATGGTAATTTATTTCCAGTTGGAAGGCTCTCAGCAGGTGAGACAAAAGGATTAGGTAGCGATGCTTCTTTCCTGCAAAGGTTGCACCTCGCTTTTGTTGGTTCCAGGGTTAATGGGTCGACACACTTTATGAAACTTTTGCGACTCCTCAGCCTTTGCTGCACTGGTGTATGGCCACGCATAGGGCGGCGTGTGTCGTTGCCCATTTTTTATCTCTCTGCGGAGCTCGCTACAGCCCTGCGGACATCTGGAGGCGCTATACCAGCCAGTAGATACAGGATTTTTACCGGAGTCGGTTTAAGATTGTTATTCACACATTGTTTATTTTTGGGTCCACAAATAACAAAGTATAATCTAAAAAATCACCATCACGTCTGCAAGCTGGGGTGACTCAAACGTTTGTGTACACCCATATTTCGGTAACCAAGTATGATTCTAAGGTAATGTGAAACGAGCATTATATAAACCCCGGACACAATTTACATTCTGGACGGCTCCTAAAAAATTTTCGATAGAAATATACAATAACATTTGTCCGACATAAGATTCGAATTCAAAACCTTGGACAGCCAACGCCAACCTTATCTTGTGTACTTGACCACGAGGCAGTCTGTAAATGTAATTCTTTTTAAAAATAAGCATCTTTTATGCACCAATGCATGCAAACGCATGCTAATGTAAATTCAACGCGATGTAATGGGTCGCGAAATAGTAAATATTTCTTATAAAATATCAAAACAACTGGTAGTCTTAAATACAAATATAAAATTCTTAATGATATTTAAATAACTAAATCCGCTAAGTTATAAATACTTTGTTCAAAAGTTTACCTTGTATGTAATTAAAATGTGTCAATTTTATAAAATCATAATATCACTTAGCAAAATTAAAGCGGTACCCCCTGGAAAGATACACATCCAATACTGTAACAAACGAACTTAAATTCACTTAAATTAATACCAATTGAGAAATCCAAATTTTTATAATAAAGAAAACAATTTATTAAATCTTCTCATCAAGTTCACAAAGCAAACATAACAACGATATTTTAAAAAATATCGTCGCGACATCGTTTCAAGTTCGGTCGTAAAGTGCAGAATACGGACGTTTAAGATAGGAACACACTCCCGATTCTAGAGATCGGGGCAATGAACTATCGAGACGACGGGCATATTTGTTGGAAGGTTGGAAATAATATATTGAAAGAACGTAAATAATAGAAGTATTAGCGTAGAAAGATTAGGACATAATTAGGAGAATAAGTTGAATATTTCTTATATAAAACTTTTGTGAGTATTGGGGTGATAAAATAGTTTTTTTTATTATTTGGTGGTTTTTAGAATATGTATTACAGTGGCAGGAAAGATCCTACCACTTCCTTGAACATGTGGTTATAAAAGTACAAAATACCATTTTGACGCAGTAAATACTAAGTATTTCTTTTTTTAAACGTAGACACTCAGACAATGTAGACAACACTAGGATTTATTCCTGTATTCTAAGTGCGTTTACAAACATCTCATACACAAATACCCAGGCGGAAACAAATACTTGTGGGTCACACAAAGATTCCGCGTGGGAAGCGAATCCGCGATTATTCGACTTAGAGGGCGGAGAGGCTTTGGGCTCAAGGCTTTAAGGTCTTAATCACTGCGTCAAATCATCCGTCAAAAGTAAGTTAGATATTATATTGGCGTTTTAATGTAACCTCGTAAATGAAATTACAGAACAGTTCTCCTTGACCTATTTTGATAATAATAATAATGTATTTATTTTACTAGAAAGAAGCTCATACATTTGTCTTACAGATTTAGGGCTAATCTTAAAGTAAAACGATACTATGGGTGCCTCTGCAGCCGAACTACATATATTTCGGCATGCAGCGCCATTCCCAAAAAAACGTATATGGAACTATGGTTTATGATACAGCCATGCAAGAAAGAGAGCTAATTTAGTTTTAGGTACATACTAATATAAATAATAATATTAGACCCGTTAAGAAACTGTCCCACCGTTGGGCACGGCCCTTCTTTCAAACTAAGAGGGTATAGGCCATAGTCCACCACGCTGGCCCAGTTTGGGTTGGCCAAAATTCACACACCTTCGAGAAACTCTTAGGCATGCAGGTTTCCTCATGATGTTATATCATCCTCCCTCATCACGATACAAATAGGTTATAATTTTTTTGGCACTAAGCCGGCCCCATTTTCCCACCATAGTAACTTCTGTAAGCCAGGATCAACAATGGTCTTCATAGATGACATTAAGGTTTGAATCTTGGGGTGTCCCGGGAAGCGTTTCAAGCGCAACAAATTTAATTAGAAAGAAAAACAGGAGTAGTAGGAAAAATAAAATTTACTAATAAATAAGTTATATTTATTAAATCCTCACTCTAGATTCCGTGCGGGGTAGGTAAAGAGTACAAACTTTCAAGCTACAAATTGCTAACTTCCAGTTCAGGTGCGACTATCGAAGATACATAAAACCTAAAAAAAAGAGGGCTTTAACACGCCCAATGTATGTATAGTATTAACAGCTAGGATTGACCTACATATCGTGCAAGTGAAGCTCAGATCAATCTACAGGTTCGCATGTTAACAAGTCACCTTAGAGCTTCTGTACACGACATTAATCCGTTGGAGATATCTTGGGTTCGATTCAAAATATTACAAGCGTAAGAATGTCCAATAAATGGTTTTTTCTCATAATATATACTTAATTAAGTTTAAGTCCCCTGTTTCGTACGGAATGTCGATCTCCACTCCGATCTAGGTCTCAAACCTATTCGCGACTATATTGAAAAAGGCGACATTACGACACTTCGCGAACGCATCTACCCATGCGAATCCGTTAATCGTAGCCGCCGCCGACTACGATCCCCCCCCTCGACCCCTGCCGCCACCGCCGGCCGCGACATGTTCTCACCGATCCCCTCGATGCTTTGTCATCCATTCTTACCGCTCAGAATACGGGTGACGTCGACGTAGTCGTAGATCCCTTCCCATAGCCGGCGGTTGACCGGTGCACTTAGTAGTGCACCCCGTCCCCCCACAGCGACTGTCCCAACCGAGGGCGCCTCTTCAAGGCGCCCTGGAGTATGTCGCCCCTTGCCCTTCTGGCTCGAGCGTAGTGGTTGCACGCTCGCTCTTAAGTACGGTGAAGCTGTAAAGACCTCGCGGCCAACAGCGTACATCACTCACACACACGCCTATTGTTCTTGCTAACTTATATCTGAAATCTATATGTATAAGCCAATATATGAACGAACACTGTAGTTACATAGTATTTTTACCTGACCACCCTAAAAGGAATGTTATATTTTTATAGGGCAATTCAAAAGTCTCCGTTACCGACGAGCGTGTTTGAGACGAACTATACGAGTGGAGGAAGCCAGAGAATTCTGTAAGAAAAGAACCTGTTGGAACTCTGTACTCTCTGCCTACCCCGCAAGGGATGATGATATAGATAGATACATATTTTTATAGGACCTGCCTCATCTTGCCTTTAAAACGGAAGTGAAAAAATATTTTTCAATTATATCACAATACACCTCATAAGAGGCGCTCGTAGCGCTATTTTTACCGATTACCAAGGTTAAGCAGCGTTCGACTCGGTCGGCCCGAGATGGGTGACCGTTTGTGGCATTATCATATTCGAGCGTCTCCGTCCTTCGGAAAGCACGCTAAGCCGTTGGTCCCGGCTACCACTTAACGTGGTAGCCGTTAAGCCGAGTTGGAAGCCTTAAAGGCTGCTTGACAATTTCCAACAGCAGGTGGCCACATACCTGCCTCCACCAATCCGCACTAGAACCGCGTGGTAGAATATGACCTAATGTCTCTCACCTCGATTTGTGTGAGAAGGCCTTTGCCCAGCAGTGGGCAGTATAGGCTGATATTATACACCTCATAAATGAAATAAAACTATTTTTTCGGATTTAATCGCGGTTTATTTTTTGATTTTTAATCCAATTGTTAGCCAAATCGACACACCAACCTACAGATTGGCTCAGCACGTAGCGAAAGTGCTCTTGCCACTCAGAGGACACACAAGAGCACATGTTAAGGATTCATACCATTTTGTTAGTGAGATCAAAAATCTACATCTTACTGACAATGAAACTATGGTCAGTTCCAGTGTCCAGTCACTATTCACATGCTTACCTGTACAAGACTGTGTCGAAATTGTAGAAAGGAAACTAGCGGAGAACAACATGCCAGCGGAATACTCAGAACTATTGAGACACTGCCTTACATCTGGCTACTTACTGTGGAAGGAGGAGTTCTACAAGCAAGTAGATGATGTGGCGATGGGCTCCCCTGTATCTCCCATTGTTGCCGATATATTCATGGAAGACTTTGAGGAGACAGCCCTTCGTACCTCACCTGTAAAGCCAAGTTTCTACAAGCGGTACGTAGATAATACTTTCACAATATTACCATCTGACAAAATTAACGTATTCCTTAATCATCTTAACTCCATTAACCCTAAAATTCAGTTCACAATGGAGTTGGAGGCAAACAATTCCCTAGCTTTCTTAGATGTCTCAGTAATCCGTAACCCCAACAACACCTTAAGCCATACGGTTTATAGAAAAAAGACCCATACTGATAGGTACTTAAACGGTGAATCTCACCACCATCCATCACAGTTAGCTACCGTGGGTAAATCTTTGATTCAGAGAGCACAAGGGATCTGTGACAAGAAACATCTGGCTGCCGAGCTTCAACATGTCAAGCAAGTCCTGCACGACAATAAGCTTCGAGTCCCACGCCAACGTCACAGTGACCGAGTGAAACCAGCCACAGTCGAGCGTCTCCCTGCTGTACTACCTTACTTAAGAGGAGTCACAGACAAGATTGGCTACATCTTGAAGCGTGCTTCAATCAAAACATTTTATAAGCCGCCGAAGAAGATCAGTCAGTTTTTACCATCTGTCAAGTGTCCCATCCCTCTACAAGATGCAGGAGTATACAAGCTTGATTGTGAATGTGGTCTCTCTTACATAGGACAAACAAAAAGACCAGTAAAAACACGGGTTAAAGAACACATAGCTGACCTAAAACGCCGTCGCTCAAAGAAGTCTGCAGTCTGTGAACATGTCCTTGACCGCACCCGCCATAACATCAGATTTGATAGACCACAAATCCTCGTGAAAGAACACCGATTCCTACCAAGGATGGTTCGCGAGGCTATTGAAATTAAAAAACATCCTAATTTCAATAGAGAAGATGGCTGGGTGCTTCCATCGACTTGGGATCCAGTAATTAATATAATCAAATCCAAAACCAAGCATAACACTGCAAGACCTCAAGACACCGTGAGCTCATTCTGCGTAGATCGGACCAACAAAAACAAAAATAATTAAGAAGTTTGAGGGTACCCCGGAACAACTATACCTTTTGGACGTCTACCACCTCAGTCCTTCCCGTGACCATGGGTGCTGCAAAGCACTCGAAACGTCGGGAACTTAAAAATCAAAAAATAAACCGCGATAAAATCCGAAAAAATAGTTTTATTTCATGTGTAACATTCGCGTAAATCTAAGAACTCAGCACTTCATAAATGTTATCGAATCTACTAAAATTGGACAAGCCTTAATTTTTAATAAAGAACGATACTTTAAATTTAGCTTATATTCATAGCAAAAAGATCGCAAAAACACTGCAGAATAGAATTCCAGTAGAACTTCCCTACATTGCTACGAGAGCTACGGCGTAGATGCTACGCAGATATTTCGTAGCATGCAATTTTAATTTAATAGCACTTCATATTATATTCATTTCATTGATAGATACGTGTATGCTTAGAAAATAAAATAGCTTTGTATTTTATATATTTCCATCAATATTCTGTACCGTGGAATTAACCAATTTTGATAATTTTAGAATATGATAAATAAATAAAATAAACACCGACACGCCTATATTCTCTAAACGCACTTCGACCCAGTGGGATCTTTTGTACTGCCCTTAGCCCTAGTGCTCTTACGTACCCGGTGTCCCAAATACTGCCTGTAATAGGCTATGTATTCCGCCAGGGGGGAAGAGCCGATATTCTCCTGGTGATGGATAGGCCACCCCCAGCAAGTTCATTCGCCGCGCGGCCAGTGCATCGCATTTGCAGAGAATGTGCTTCATGGTTTCAGTTTCTGTGCCACAGTTCCTGCATACCACGTCGCTAGCTAGGTTCATCTCGTGTAGATGTTCTTTTGTGCCACAGTGGCCTGTGTATGCTCCAATAAGTTGCCTTAGTTGAGTTCTACTGTGTCTTAGTATTCTCTTACTATCGTTTTCACTCCCCGTGTTGGTGAATTCCTTGGAGTGTCTTAGCATTGTGTTAGCCTCCCACTCTTTTCCGTGTTGTTTCTTAGCGTACTTGAACAATACACCTTTATAGGCTCCATCTGGTATGCCTATGAATGGTTCAGGACCTATGTATTTTCCCATGGATCCCTTCTTAGCTAAGTCATCCGCTCGCTCATTGACCTCAACCCCCGTATGCCCAGGGACCCAGACAAGTCTGACTGTGTTGCGCGCTCCGCATCTGTTAAGAAGGTGTGCACACTCCACTGCCAGTGCCGAGTTTAGCTCATAGGAGCTGAGAGCTTTAAGGGCAGCCAGACTGTCGCTACATATATAGATTTCTTTATCAGTAGTATGTGTGTCCAATATTTGTTTTGCACACATGGTAATCGCATAAGTTTCTACTTGGTTCAAGTATTGATAGTCAAACCTCTCCGCCAATGTGTTAAGGTTACTGTTGGGGCTGGCCCGCACCCTGCGCAGCAAGGACGTGCACCGTTTGCGCATGGTTGCATAAAAGCAGTCCACACGTGTTTCGGCGAACATTCCCGAAGCGCTACAAAAGTGAGGCAGCCCCAAAAGCACCCGAAACGCATTGTTATATTGGACACGTAATGCGCTGTACTGTTCCCGCGAATAAGCGACCCACAAACTTGCGTAGAAAGAGATGCAAAATGCCCTGAATAAGGTTATTTTGACCCCTCTCGAACAGGGAGCTAATCTGCGGATTATCATATTCGCACGAACAGACAACGCCCTACGTTCCTTTTCTATATCAGCATTGTCTCTCAGTCCGAGGTTAACACATGACTTAGGTATTAAAATTTATCGATTCTATTTAGAGAACACCCTTTTAGTTTGATGGTTGGTATATTACGTTGTACAACAAGCCGTGATCGTCAGCGTACTTTTCGCAAATGCCAAGCAGCTTCGATAGTCCACGCACTGAGGCGCTCAGCAGCACCATGTAAGAGGGGACGAGCTTATTGCCATATATCGGGCACAATGACAGTCTTCGGACTGATATTAGGAATTTTTGAAGTAAACACTTCTGTAGGCGCTTTGAGCATTGTTTGAGATGGGATAAAACAATTGAACTCGCGACACTGTTACCGTTACCGACACCTCTGTATATAAATATGTACATATATTGTGTATGTACGCACATAGATACACATGCACGTTGGCATTTTTTGAGATGGGAAAAAACCATTGAACTTGCGACAGTGTTACCGTTACGACACCTCTGTTTATAAAAATTCAAAAAATATTTCCTGGCGATTCAAAAATTACACACGTAATTGTTCGAATTTTCACTTCTGTCGGCACTCCCGAAGTGCCACGGTTTGTTTAATTTGAAAGAAAAACTAGATTTATTAGTTTCCAAGTACATTATCCGCCACAAGTCCAACGAGGCAGTCGGAATATGTTGCTTAAAAATTTCTGAAAGACATGTTTAACTCTAACAAGGGCGAAGTGTTTGCTCCTGTCACATATTGTGAGACGAAATATACTTCAGCGGAATGTGGGTGTGCTGTGTGCACCACATCCTATCTTTCTTACACGTTCAAAGAAGAAATGTCTTGGGAGGTATTTTACAGTGAGAAAAAAAATAGGGTTATCATACTTTTGGAGATGTATCAACTTTATTAGATATAAAATTAGCTAGCTTTTGAGTTATTACAATAATTCTTTAGTCCTTTTTGGTTTGTTTTGTTACCTTATAAACATAAAAACAATAGACAAGTAATAAAAAAAAAAACAAACGCCGCTAACCTTATCCCATATTTTAAATTAAATATTCCATCTTTAACGGGCAAGGGATCTAGCGAAATGAATTAGATATATACATTTCCATGAAATATAGCTCTAGCCTGCTGTGACTGATGTTTCGTGGCTCCACTATTTAATGGGCAAAGTTTGTACAACAATTAAAATTTCGGATAGCGCCATCTGTTAACGATGCCTGAGAGCTTTACTCATAAATTAATGGGCGCAAGTCTCATAGTTGTGTCTAGTGCTAGTCGGGGTTCAAGCTCACCATATCGTAAGTATTATAGTATTGTTCACATAGGATGGGTAGTGACAGTTCTAATTTCCAAACGAAATTAATATTTAATTCAATGATGTTAAGGCATAAGTATAGAAACGGGTGATGCCTCTTATTGCCATTGAATAAAGTATAATTTTGTTTCGTAATTAGAACTGTCACTGCCTATCCTATGTGAAAAATACTATAGGTACTGCTCCGCACACACATCGTCACGCCTATATTTCACGAACTGGGGTGGCAGCGGTATACCACTCACAGCCAATTTTCACCGACAATGTTTTTGACGAAGCGCATTTTGATTCTGTCATTAAAATTAATGTTAACTCAGGTAAAGCAGGAGCAAAGAGAATTATTGTCGTAATTTGAAACCCAGGAGGTGCAAAAACGTCCTTATGGTGTGTAATTTTGTGTACTTGAATTAATTGATGCAAAATAGAATACACGTAAATACTATCATGCCTGATGGCGTAGTTTGACATTGCAAACTGCTACATTTTATCTATCTATATCATTAAGCCAGATCCTTCGAAGAGTAGGCAAAGGGTAAAAAGTTCCAATAGTTTTTTTCCTTACCTCCCTGGTAGCTACTAGCTGCCAAACTGACCTCTAAAATGCTTATATAATATTGATTTTGTATTATCCGGATGTTCGATATCATTTAAACATATTTTTATTTCCAAATCCTTTATTGATTACCAGTTAAAAAGCAATTAACATGTTAATAAAGAAGCTTTGAATGAATTCGTTTTGATTAAAGTAATTAGTTGATTGTAGAAAGCTTTCAGGCTCCGAAGGGGATATTATTAATCTATCCTTTTATATCATCACGTTAGATCCCTTGCGAGGTAGGTAGAGAGTACAAATTTCCAACAGGTTCTTTCCTTATAGACCTTTCTGGTTTCCTCCACTCTCATATTTCGTGTCATAAGTGTATGAATAATCTATTTAATGATATTAATAATTTGTTTTAATGCACAGAGGCGCTTGCAACGTTGTGCACCAAGGTTAGGCAGCGTTTGGCTCGGTTGGACTGAGATGGGTAACCTTATGTGTCATTTTCATATTCAATCTCAAATGTTGTAGGCCTTACGCCAAGTTGGAAGCCTTATAAGTTCCAATAGTAGGTGGTCCCAAACCTACCTGCCTTCTCCAATCTAATTTGGATCCGCGTGATGGAGTATAACCTAATCTCTCTTACGTCGATTTGTGATAAGGATTTTGCCCAGCGGTGGGACAGAATAGGCTGATATTATTATTTTTTATTTATTTATTTATTTGGTGGAAGACCTACAGCTGATACAGTAATATAAAAACCTAAAATAACAACGGAAAGCCAATTACAGATCTTCACGGATAGTCGTAGATTATGAAAATGGTATTGCGTGAGCTATATAAGTAAGAAGTTATACAGAAAAAAAAAATATATATTTTTGTTATTTAATGGTTTAAAGGCTCATTTACATCCGGAGTGCGAGTAGGATCGCTATTTTAAATTTTCATTGAATCTAAGGATTTCTTTTTCGTGACATGAAGTGTACAGCCTTGCTTCTCGTTTAATTTGTAGAACCTATATTACCGGAAAGTACCCTACAGGTTTTGATGAGTGACCTTAAACAACCACGTATTAAGGTTTTTGTGTCGCCTAAGGAGCGCGGACTATTATTATTTGACATAAATAACAACTTGATCACACCTGAGTAAAGTCTCTCCACTCATTGGATCGAGTAGTCGAGATTTTGATCCCCTCAAAGGAAAAAAAATTGGTGTGACCCACTTATGTTTGTATTGATCTGGGTATTTCTGTATGTGAATTTCATGCCCGTAAACGAACTCATAACACAGAAATAATTCCTAGTATGGGGCTAGGATTAAAATATACACTGTGTAATTTTAGTCGTCATGGAACGAAAGTCCAGTTGATGTATCCAATACTATTCACTGGTACTAAAACTAAAATGAAAAAAAGAACAACTCCATAATAATACTAATTTAGTTTATTAGCACCAAGCGCAAAATGACATGGAAGGGTGGCGCGGCTCGTCAGCTGACCTGTATATATAGAACAAAGGTGTTGTTCCGGATTTTCACATGTTCATCATGTTATATCCGAATAGGTCAGTAAGTAAATGTTACATATTGAAATGTGTTCTATTTATTTATTTTTTTATTAGCAGTTAACAGTAGGCATTGGATACATCATCTGGGATTTAGTTCCACGACGACTAAAATTACACCGTGTATATGAATATTTGTTTCGTTTGGCAGATATCTCTGACCATCTACCAATGGGCGGGCCACATAGCGCGAAGATCGGACTGGCGTTGGGGCAGAAAGATTCTAGAATGGAGACTGCGTATTGGCAACCGTACCGTGGGACAGGCGCCTGCCAGATGGACAGACGATCTTGTGAGGATCGCAGGAAGTCGTTGGATGCAGGTGGCAACAAACCGTTTACGCTGGAAAGCGATTGGGAAAGCCTATGTTCAGCAGTAGATAATTTTAGGATGAGATGATGATGATGATTATGATCTCCTTAGTAGTAGTCCCAAAATTAATCTATTATTCAAATCTTTATTATCACTAATTCACCCAATTCAAAATTTAATATTTTCCGAAAAGGGTCGAGGTAGCCGCAGGATATTAGATTTTATTTCCAAGTGAAATGTAAATTGCGTTTCGTTCAATCATTTCAATTCGCGCTTCAACCTGTAATGTCGTTTCCCGTTTTATTTTTATGATGAAAAGAAAAACTTTAATGGATTCCTTTGGCACTGAAATTATTTTTTAGTGCTATTATTACAATATGAATTATTTTTTGATACTGTAAGGATAAAACAATGTTTGTCTTGGTCAATCTGAGATGTGTGACATGGAATTTACATACACAAACCTCCAGACCGAAATAAATATTTGTATGTCACAAAGATGATTCCGATGCGGTGATTGAATTCGCGAACACTCGTTGCAGTCAGTCAGTTCCAGCCTTAAGCTCTCAATCAATGGACCAATTCGTCGGTTTAGTTAGACTAATAATTAAACTAAACAGATGTTTAGTCATTCTTTCTTCGGACTTTCTTTCTATATGTCCAAATCACCGAAGCGTACCCTTATTATCTGTTCACCAAAATACATACCCGTAGTTAAAAGATTCCACTTTTTATCTATATTAAAGAAATTGGGACGACTTTTGATTTCTGTTAACTGTATTGTCACGTTAGATAGATCACTGCCTTCTACTTTCGCATTGTATCTGATTTGTTTTTCTTTTTTCGACATTCTTTCTATATGTCCAAAATAATATCAAATAGTAATTCCATTTAACATCCTTTACACGAGCCGCAGAAACCACACGGGGATGCATACAGACACGATCATTCCTCAATGTTCTAACTAAAACCACTGAACAAAATATTTCAGTATCGTTGCGAAACCTCACGACGTTGGCGTTTAACATCGTACGTACCAACATGTATTGCTGTTAAATTAATTAAATAGTTTGCTTGTTCCCTCGCCTGAAGCATCCTTAATCATTAATCACTTGTCTCGCAAGTTAAGCATTTTGTTGCGGTATAAAGATGTTGAACGTATGTGGTGTAGATAATGCAGACGCAGCAACTTTGAAATGAGTGAATCCTACGAATTATTAATGTAAAAGTTTCTATGTTTGGATGTTTAGATGTTTGCTACTCAATCACGAAAATCGGCAGAACTGTTTTAGATGAAGCTTAACACACACATATTTTTTAACCTAGATTAACACGTAGGATACATTTTATCCCGTACAAACGGGTTCTTCTTTAAAGTCAACGCGTATGAAGTCGCGAGCAAACTGGTGTATAATAATCACGATTCAAAAATACTATAATGGTTTATATGAGTAAAAAATAATCTGATTCTGACTAAAGTCATATTGAAAATCAATTACTGCGTCGTTGGCCTAAGAGCGACCACAAGAGGACAAAGAGAGATTTTTCACGAAGGTTGAAAACGAACGCGGTTATCTATTCGTCTGTATATAATTTTATCGAAAAATTCACAGCCGCAATCCAGAGTCTAACATAGTAGCCCCCTGTTACATGGGCCTAAAGAACTTCAACAAAAAATGGTTGCACATAGCACACCTCTGTCATCACCGCTTGGAGAAGATAGGCATGACACAAATCTCCAACATAAAACCTTATCCAAGCCTTGTATTCAATTTACAACAATAGATACAGCATTTAAGCCGAGTGCAATTCGTACGTGTAGACACAGACCAGTTCAAATTAATAGACTATCAATAGCCGTGCAAAAAATTTTACCGCATATCCTGTATTATGCACCGCCAGCGCTGCATCGTAGCCTGGAACCTTTCGTAACAGTAATTAAAACAAAAACTACTTCTTTATTTAGTAAAGACCACAAAAATTATAATTTTTTTCATATGTTCCTATGCAAAGTAAATTTATGAAATTAGATTTTTGAATTTTATTTGATAGTGATAATTACCACCTTTTTGTTTGTGTTTATTAAAAGATGACGTAGTAAAACATTGATAATATAACCTTTTCATTTTTGTGTATTATCAACAAATGACCTGGTAAAATCGTGTTACGATATTTGGACGTAGGTAGTCCAAATAAAAGGATCCAACTCATAAGGCGTTTATACTAAAAAAATAACTTTAAGTTCTCGTGATTAGAATTTTGTTCTTTCCTGGTATTAATGAGGCCAGAGAGGTGAGGGATGCGACGCGAGCGCAGTGATAATCAGTCACTTGGACCCCACCGTCAGACCCATATTTTCTTGAACCGTGACAACATGTGCACTCTGTATTGCATTCACTATCATTTTGTATAGTTTTAATAATAAAGGGCAGTTAATTAAGTTGGACATCTGCAATTTTATTTTGATGTAGTTTTAATAATAAAGGGCAGTTAATTAAGTTAGACATCTGCATTTTTATTTTTGCTCCGCAACACTAGGGTTATGTGGGTTAGATGCTCTTTTTGTTGGTATTGCTAGGTCTGGTTTTTTACTCGTCTGTGGTGCAGAGAAACAATTCGCCGTTTAACGCGATGTGTTCGGATTACCGCTGGTGCGTGAAAGCCTCTCAATTCAAGAGCGACATTGTCACAAATACGATTGTACCATTTGTTGGGCTTTAGTTTTAGTCTGGTCGTTGTAATGTTCGTATATAATAACTATCTATCTATCAACGCTAGATCTTTTGCGGAATTGGAAGAGAGTACAAATTCTAGCAATATTTTTCCTTACAAACCTCTCTTGCTTCCTCCTCTCTCATAGTTAGTCTAATATATGTTCGCCGAAAGGTGTAGTTAGTATACAAGGTGTATCGTAAATAATGCAAGACCTCAGACATCCTGAGTAGATGATTGCTTCACAAATTCAATACGAAAACCAAATTTCCAATATTTTTTTGTACCCCCTTTTTAGCATTTTTATACCCCAATTAATAATAAAACTTGCAGGAGTATGTGTGCGTATTGAGAAATATATTTTAGTAATGCATTTGAAATCTCCGTATTACTTTGAATCAAGAATAAATTCAGTTTATTACAGCGTACTAAGGAGCAACAGCATTTTTTACATATTGAAAAAAATGTAAGACACATCAAACATTATTGGAATCAATTCAGTTATCGATTTAGAACATAAATCGATCGACCGGAAGGTCTTACGTTTATTATGTTACGCCTTGTATATTTACCATGGCCAAAACACCATTTTTTATATGAAGAGCAAGTCAAGAGTCTCCGTAACCGCGGAGTGTGCATGAAGTAACCTATGAGATTGGAGGAAGCGATAAAAATCTGTAAGGAAAGACCCTGTTGGAACTCTGTACTCCGGTAAGGCATGAGATCTGGCGTGATGATATTATAGACTACAATTTACAACACCTAGTATCATCGGCAAAAATAAACGAGTATATACAGTGTACAGCATAGATGGGTGGATACTACTAATGCAGTGGCAGAGGTATACCTCTGTCACTCAATTTGAGGAATACAGGTGTGGTGGTGTTTATTGTATTTTACAATACAAATGCTAGAAAAACGATTATTGTTATTGCACTATGATGTATGTTATTTTGATTAACCATTAGTTAATTAATAATTAATTTAATGAAAGAGACACATTGCTGTTATTATTATAGGCCAATCTAATTTTATGTTTATGGTTGTTTTGTGGAATATGACGACTACACGTTGTGAGGCAATTTCATTATTTTTCATTAAGACATTGGTACTAGATTGTTACACATTAATAATACAAGCCCTGTTAAGAAACTGTCCCAGTGTTGGGCACGGGCCTCCTCTCAAACTGAGAGGGTTGAGGCCATAGTCCACCACGCTGGCCCTGGCTGTGCGGGTCGGCGAACTTTACACGCCTTCAAGAAACTCTTAGGCATGCAGGTTTCATCACGATCTTTTCCTTCGCCGTTAAAGCAAGTGACAGTTAATTTATTAATACGCACATGCTCTCCAAAAGATAGCGGTGCGTGGCTGGGTTTGAACCCGAGACCTCTGAATTTGCAGCCCAACGGTCTAACCACGGCTATCTTTGATATATACTAATTTAATTAAAAAAATAACAAGTCTTGTACGCAAGTCAAAATAGTCTTAACTAAAAAAAAAATAACACTGTCATGCCTATATTCCCAAATCGGAAGTGACAAAAGTGTACCCGTGTATACGCACTTTTCACCGACGATGTTTGGTCCCATACGACAGGAGTTGCTGTTAAACCGGGCACAATTGCAAAAAAGAAAAAAAAACCACACTTTGTTCGGCCGAGAATTCAAACCCAGGACCGTGATCACTACGTGTATCATACGTCATTAGACAAACAAGGCAGTTTTATTATTTATAATTTAATTAATTTGCAAATAAGTAATATATTCTTTAAAATAACTTTTAAGAAAAGAAGAAGAATTTGAAATCCGTGCCGATTAGTGCTGTCGCTTTCCAAGCACCGACTTCAAATATTTATTATTTGCTTTTTGACGTCGGTTTTCCTGTTTTTAAAGTTATTTATATTACAATTTTAATGATGTGTGAATTAATTAATGTTCATGTACCTATATTATATTATTCTAATTAGTTCTACGGTAAGGTAGCTACAGAATTGATATAATACCCATAATAAAGGATTCTATACATTTGAGCTGTTTGCCGTTAAGGAGTACCCTGGTGTATCTTTAAATTCCAAGGTTCAATATCGTTTTCATTAAAATGGGACCACCTCAAATCCATCCAATCATCAAAATCGGTTCAAAAATAAAGGCGTTTTAATAAATATTTTAATAATAAATTAGTAAAAAAAAATATTCACAAAGCTATCATAAGTATAAATTCGACTATTGAATCCAAATAAGTAATAATGAACAAGTTTCTCATGAGTTGCGAACAGCGCCATCTGTATATTCTTCCCGGAATCTTCACAGTTCCCTATTTAGGTAGAAGATTACGACTGTATTACTTTTCCTGATAGGAGGCGCGCTGCGTATGTGGTTACTGCGACAAAATTATAACTTATGCGGCAAGGTAATGCAAATAATGTAATATTGTGGCGTTTTGTTCAACTTAGTAATTGGATAGTGTTTAATCACTATATTAGAAGTTTTTGTTTTCTTTTTGTGTCTTTTTTAAACAAAAACCTAGTAAGTTCTAATTTTGTGATCATTCCAATGTTGTAGACTCGTTTACAAACATGCGATTCATGACTTGAACTCTGAAGCAAGCTGTTTTGTGGGGCATGTTTAATGATTGTGTAAGTACTTTACACGACTGCAATGCCCTCACTTTCTACGTGAATGTAAAGAATATAAACCTCCAGGGCTATCACCGGGCAACATGACAATACGTCACTGATTTTATCGCCCTAGGCATGAAATAACCATTTTATCTCACGCGCTTGCATGGCATGCCGTGACAAAAAATTGGCACGATAAAACTCGTTTCAAGAATTGTATTGCTTTGCACCTGGTCGACAACAGCGGAACCTATCGCGTCCAATTAGAGTTAAACACTATCTAGGTGATATAAGTACAAAAACATCATAAAAATCTGCTAAGCGGTTTAGGAGGAAAGAATTACGACACACACACCAAAATTTTATTTTATAAAGATAGATAAGACTCGTTGGTGTAGTGGCGAATAAGGTGTTGTGCGACCACGAGGTTCTGGGTTCAAATATTAGGTTGAACAAATGTAGTTTTTCTAACGAAAAATTCCTAGTATCAGTTCGGAGTCTGGAATTGTGTACGGTATATGGCAATAGGCTCACCCCCTATTACATAGTACCTAACATTGTCGGCGAAACGTGGGTGAACACAGTACACCTCTGCCACAACTGCATGGGGAATATAAGTGTGACGGTGTTTATTTTTATTTTAGATAAGACTATTTTGACTTGTGTACAAGATTTAAATCTCGGGCCGACAAAATTTTGTCTAGTGTTAAATAAGCTTTACCACCCGTACTTACTCTGCATTTATTAGAATACTAAGGGACAACGATACTTAATACCTTGTTTATGAATAAAATGATCTCATAATCTTTTGGCATGTATCCAATTCCATCAACAAAATGCCGCCATTATTTCCAATTTAATTCACTGTAATGATATTTCATGATGGAGCTTCATTATGTAGGCAAATGCCACTCAAACTAATTGAGTTGTTATGGAAACTAATACTATAATAAGGAATTTACACCGTCACGCCTATATTCCCCAAGCGGGGGTGGCAGATGTGTACTAAGTACACCCACTTTTCACCGACG
The DNA here is from genome assembly GCA_905147815.2 of Phalera bucephala. Lineage (NCBI taxonomy): Eukaryota > Metazoa > Arthropoda > Insecta > Lepidoptera > Notodontidae > Phalera > Phalera bucephala. The sequence goes on along the minus strand of LR990629.1, from coordinate 6,755,199 downwards.
ATGTTAGGCCCCATGTAATAGGGAGCGAGCCTATTGCCATATACCGGGCACAATTCCAGACACCGGACTCATCAGAAACTACGTTTGTCCGACCTAAGATTTGAACCCAGGACCTCGTGATTACAAAGCGATGCGCTTTGCCACTAGACCAACGAGGCAGTAAAATCTCGTAAACTCTCGTAAAATAAAGAATTAATTTGAGTTAAAAAATCCGCCCTTAAGTTAGGGCTACGAAAAGACATGGACCTTAAGCTTCGAAGTTTGATTGGCGATTATAAGTTCACTTTGTTTACCGATAGTTTGATGACGGTCGATGTTTGTTCAGGACTTCAGAGTGTCTCGGTTCTGGGTTCGCCCAGATCGGTCATCTTTATCAAAAGATTAGCGTTCTTGGAAAGTTTGTTGAAGGTCGCTAAGGCTACTTTTGAAAATGTTGGCTTAATATGTTAACAATAATTCAATCAACCTATACAGTCCTACTTTTGTACACTGGGATCGTACTCCCTATAGGCTGATGATAATACTATCCCACTGCTGGATGAATGTCTTCTCTCTTTTATTTTTGTGTGTCAATGGCCTTCGCTGTTGGCTGAGAGGCCTTCATCGAGCAAAAGGACGAGCGAAATCTACGCTTCAGTCGGAAAAGCAACGTGCGTGACAAGCTCAAGGGCACCTTAAGGAAGAACTCCCTCAGCTTAGGCTGTCGCTATGGAGGAGGTCTTCTCGGACATATCGAGAGTCCAGTGCAGTCTGGAGATTGGAATTGTGCCGAGTATAATGTTAATAGGCTCAACTCCTATTACATGGGGACCTAACATACACCTCTGCCATGCCCGCTTCGAAAATGTGGACGTGACGGTGTTAATTTTTATATGAAGTATAAATATTATGTGTTATCGTTATAATTTCGTGAATCTCATTCAAAACTTAAGTAATATCGTCTCAAAGTAAATTTGCTGTGTATATTTTGACTGTGAGTTGTTTGTTTGGTCTTAAAACTCTTTGAATTCGTAACTACATTTTATGTTAATGAACACAGTCAGAAGTCGATGATACTTCTTAACTTATGTGTAACAAACAAAACTTCCAAAATAAACTGGTCGACGGTTCCCAGATAAACTTCAACGGAACTCATATCCCATACAGATAACTGTAAAAAATCTAGGAGTCATAAAAGACCGTTGTCTAACCTGGAGCCCTCATCTAGAAGTCATTAGCTGCAAAACGTTTTCGACAGCGGCCTCTTTAAGAAGACTTCGCAACTTTCTTCCCACTGCCACTAAAGTTGCACTAGCACAATCTCTTCTACTCCCCATCCTAGATTATGCTGATACCTGCTATTTAGATTTAACCGAGGACCAGCTAAATAAGCTTGAGCGGCTCCAAAACTTCTCGATTAGGTTCATATTTGGCTTACGCAAATACATGGTCATGTCTCCTTATTCCGTACAAAACTCAAGTGGCTGCCCATTCGATTTCGCCGGAACGTGCATATTCTATCTCTTCTTTTCACTATATTGTTTAACCCTTCTTCTCCTTCTTATCTTAAAGAACGTTTTGAGTACCTAAAAAGCACTGGCATCCAATGTCTCAGATCCTCAGAAAACCTTAGCCTAAGGATGCCCCCTCATAGTAGTAGGTTTTATGATAAGTCCTTTACTGTTCAGGCGGTACGACTGTGGAATACTCTACCAGTCAGTATACAGCGTGCGTCATCGCTAGAGAGCTTCAAAAATCAGGTAAAATAACATTATTTATTTCTTTGTCCATTGGATCCCACTGTCATATCTAAATAAGTAATTATGTATATGTTTAGTCAGTTTTGTATTGTATATCTCTATTATATCGTATTTTGTTGTATGTGTTTGCGTTTGTGGAATATATATATTGCTAAAATATATTTTAGTCTATATGTACCGCTAGCTATTTACTGTAAGTATTTTTCTTTTTTAAAATTTCTGTTTTTGACTAGTGCACCCCCTTCTATACTACGACCAAATCAATTTCTCCATCCCTAGGTTGCCTGGAAGAGATTGCTTCTTAGCGATAAGGCCGTGCATTTTTTTACTATCATAAAATACTAATTCAGATTAGAAAAACGTCATATTCATTCTACTAGGACCTCATAAAATATTAAGGATCTCATAACATTTGTCATTAAACTATAATACTTTTATTAATATCGCAAACTCTTCGCGTCTCTGTGATCCTTGTCAAACAAAACCGTGCAACTACAGCGTATATAATCTCAATGTTTATTGAAGAAAAGCAATCAAGGAGTTTTCCCTCGACGACTCGATGTATCTTGTAAAACCTTCGGAAAACATTTGCTTTTATACCATTAACTTTCTGTGAAAACATTTTCTCTCAAAGCATACCAGATAAGTTCTTGTAAAAATAAGAATATCAAATTGTGGGTAAAATTGACTGTGTTTTAAGTAATAATATAAAGGTTATCGTTTGTTTCTGTTATTAAGTAAACGTAGTCGGTTAAAAAAAGTATAAAAATTATTCCTTTATATTGTCTCAATCGAATCTGAATAGGGTTCAGGAATTATTCCAGTACTGGACCATACCATTAATAACTGGACCAAGCACGTGTTGCAGTTGGTAATCAAAAAGTCTTGGGTTCGAGTCCCGGTCGGACGAAATGTTATTGGGTATTCTCCCAAAAAATCTCAAAGGCGAAAAGGCATTCTATCACGAAACTTTGTCTGAACCATCAAGTGAAAAATGTTAAAGAATGTGCCTCGATCGTTTCTTGACTTAAGCTTAGCACATAAGTTAAGAATGTTATACATTTAAGATCTGTGGATTTTGTATCAATGAAAATAAAAATAAAGGAAATCTTTACAAAGTCTCCTTATCCGCTCCTATTACTATTTTATTGCAGATCGCAGGCCAGAAGTGGCAATGAAACGTATAATATCCACATGTAACTTCAATTACTCGACGCTACCGCCCTCGGTCGGTGTTAAGAGCGAAACGTAGGATGACGTCACTATAATAGTATTTTGCTGTCGCATCAGAATAGACTTTTTTGTGTGTATGTGAATGATCTATGCTGTTGGCCACGGGGCCTTTACAGATTCATCGGACAGGAGGGCGAGCGTTCAACCACTACGTTCGAGCCAGAAGGGCAAGGGGGCAACTAGCTCAAGGGCGCCTCAAGGAGGAACAGCCTTAGCTTGGGCAGTCGCTATAGGGGAGGGCGTATACTAGGTGTCTCGCCGTGGTGCTCTGCACCGGCCGGCGGGCAAGGGATTCTTCGACCTCGCCGGCGAGGTCGGTGTTTGCTCCTGTGTGCGTAATCTGTTTCCGAAAGAAAGGATGTAAGGGCAGCGGGAGGGTCGACGAGAATATGCCGCGGACGGCGGTAGCGGCTGATACTATGGACGCGTTCGCGAAATATCGGGTAGTCACCTTTATGCTTTGCGGAGGAAACGGGATTGAACCGTTTGGAGTCTATCGATATGAGGGCGGACGGCGTGCCCGAACACCTCAAAAGCCGTATACAAGTTTTGTAAAGTGTCACCATATTCCTAAGGGATATTTTACTCCGCTTGCAGATCAAGGGGTGAAGACGACCAAGCACAACTGAACAATTAATTCGAGATGATGGCGAGAGGATAATTTCCTGGGAGTTCGGGCGGATCCTGGTATTGAACGCCACGTGTGTCGATACATTGACACCACCGCACCTCAGGGAATCGATATTGATCGCAGGAGCTAAAGCGGCCAAAGGGGATGCCTTTTCCCATTAAGACTCGGCCCATGGATGAGCTCCATGGCACTGGTAGAGATAACTAGGAGAACTAAATGTAACTGGTGGTTCTAGGGTCCATACATAAAATAACCTATCTATATCATCATGCCAGATCACTTACGGAGTAGGCAAAGTTTCAACAAACCTCCCTCACTTCCTCCATTCGCATACTTTGTCTCATAGACGCTAGCGGGTTACGGAGGCTCTTGATTTGACGTAAAGGAATTTATAGATAAAACTAGTTTCTGTTCGTGACTTAGTCCACGTTGAGTTTAGACAGGAACTTCAAATTTCAACCCAATCCGTTAAGCTTTTTTGCGTGATTAAGTAAGAAACTTCCAAGCATCTAAACATACAAACTTTCACATGTATAATATAAGTAGAATTATCTGGGTAATATCTTGTCTAAAAATATTTTATTTTATATCTATCTATCTATAACCTCACGCCAGATCCCTTGCGGGGTAGGCAGAGAGTACAGAGTTCCAACAGGTTCTTTCCTTACATACCTCTCTGGCTTCCTCGACTCTCATAGTTCGTCTCATACACGCTCGCCGGTTACGGAGACTCTTGACTTTTCCATCAGATAAGACTCGGTTTATTTGGTCGTGGTAAGATAGTCTAGGTCTTCCCCGGTACCTGCATCCTTCCACTTTCACATTGTATATCTGTTTTGTCATTCTTTCCTCTGGCATTCTTTCTATATGCCCGAACCAACGGAGCATGCCCTTTCTCATCTTTACACCGATACTATCTTTCATACCTACTCGCTGTCTTACTATGCTGTTGCTAATGTGGTCGGTCAGCTTCACTCCGCACATCTTCCGCAGAGCTCGCATTTCTACCGCATTTATCCTACTTTCATTCTCCTTCTTACATACCCAGCTCTCGCTACCATATAACAGCGTTGGGACAAGAACTCCGTTATGTATGGCCAGCTGCGCCTTATGGCTTAAGTGCCGGCTCCCGAGTAGCTTTCCCATCGCACCATTCACTCTGTTCCCTGCACTCACTCTTCTCTCTATGTCAGCGGTGTATTTCCCATCCTTACTGAAGGCGCATCCAAGATATACAAACTCATTCACTTGCTCCAGCACATCGTTACCAACCACAATCCTTACATTCGTTCTGGTTTCTTCCCTTTCTTCCCTTTTAGTTTTTTCCCTTTTATTTTATATAATAATATTATACTCATATATATGCAAATAGACGAGCGCATATTTTTTACCACAAAATGACGGAAGGTGATTCTGTTTACATTCTTCTTATAAAGTCATATTTTGTAAAAAAAAGTACATATTGCCTCAATGGTGTATCGGGTTCCGAGCTAATTACAAGGTTTTATTTAACTTGCAATGTTCGTATGTCTGTCTGTCTGTCTTTACGGTATAAATCTTGTGGTCCATTTTTCAAGCTGTTGCGGGTTATCAAATTAAGCTGAAATTTTGTATGTAAGTCCAATGACAATGCAATAATATCACCATGTACTATGGAGCTGGTCTCATGATTGAGTTCAAAGGCGGCCATAGGAGCATGTGAGCTATACAGCGTAGCCCCCTCGGATTTGGAATTGTTAGATTTGTGTTTTGAAGTACTATACAACCAGATAGGGTTCAGGGTCTGATTATGAAGCCAAAAGATGGCCAATGGAACCACACAAGTACTTAATATAACCCCGCCGTGTTTGGGCTCGTTGGATTTGTCTAGAGGAGTACTTTAGACTCGGATGGTGTCTAGGGTCTGATGATGGAGCCGGAAGGGAACTCCTCAACTAAGCAAAATGTATTCGTTATGTTTTTTGCTATAAAGGCTTGTTTTTATTAAGGTAGGTAAGGTAAGGTTTTTTATTTTAAATTAAAATTAGTTGAAATAAAGTTTTCTTTCAAACAACATTTCTCAAGTGAGCTTAAGCACAGTCAGATTTCTAACAAAGTTTTCCAAGACTATAATTACGTACATATACTAAATTGTCTTTTAAAACTTCAGTCATTAGAGTTTCACCCAGTTTAAGATGAATTACGTTTCTAGTCTAAGAGATAGCCGTATATATTGTATAAGGATTTTTTTTTTATTTAACTCTTTCGTCCCACTGCTGGGCAAAGGTCTCTCCCATGATTCTCTATTTAACCCGATCCTTGGCCATATCAGACTATCTCCTCTCATTGGCGTCAAGGAATTATAAAAAATAAATGCTGTTTATTATTTTTAACGTGTATGCAGTACAGCGCTTACCATTAGACATCTGATTGGTTTAAAGAAACACGCACAAATTACGAGTCTACGATCACGTAGTTTATATTTCAGGGTTTACCACAAACAGATTTATGTTGGCGCAATGCACGCTATTATTTGAACCAACCAGATGTCTAATTCTAAACTTTACTCTATAGGTCTGATAACATTTTTATAAATCCTTATACAATTATCGAGTTAATATGCGTTCCTTTTCACACTACAGATTTACTAAATCAAAATGAACGTGACAGCTAGTTATTTCGACAACCTCATTTTATTCGTGCTAAACCCTTGCAGTGCATAAGTGGCATTATGTTTCTATATTCTTCCCGCAATCGACAGCGTATTCTTTAGACCACGTGACTTTTCGAGGTACTATGTCATTCCCATATTTTCTTCTTTTCTATTAGCTTATCAACTGTAGAAATTCCATTGGCTATAGGCGTTCACGTAAAATTGAAACGCAATCTGACGTCATCTCCTAGACTAGTTTCGCACGTCTCATTAAATTCCCCAATATTTTTCCAAATAGATCATCATAATTTAATAGTTTTGCTCGCCACAGAATATTAAAAAAAGAAGGTTTGTCATCCCTAATGAATTTAAATACCCATTTCCATATGCCAACTCTGTTGCTGGAACACAAAGTATGGATGAAATAAAGTTTATTTCAAACAGTATATTAATTAGTGGGTCAATCGATTTATAAAATTGGGTCGGAGTCGTTTGACCAAAAAACATCCATTAAAAGCCTTAATTAACCATTATAGTACATTTATTGTATTACGACTTATAGATACATTTCCCAAAAAAAAATATCAAAACTACTATCAAAAAATCGTAGTATACGAGTAGTATTAAACAAAAAATCATCAACCGGAATTTTAAGATTTACGCGAATATAACATATGAAATAAAACTATTTCTCGGTTTTTATCGTGGTTTTATTTTGAATTTTTAAGATCTCGATGTCCTTGGCCGCAGCCGCCATAACATCAGATATGATAGACCACAAATCCTCATGAAAGAACAACGATTCCTAACAAGGATGGTCAGCAAGGCTATTGAAATTAAAAAAAAACTCCTAATCCTATTGGATGGCTAGGTGCTTCCATCGACTTAAGCATAACACTGCAAGACCTCAAGATACGTGAGCTCATTCTGCGTAGATCGGACCAACAGAAATAATTAAAAAGTTTGAGGGTACCCCGGAACAACTATGCCTTTTGGACGTCTAACACCTCAGTCCTTTCCGAGACCACGGGTGCTTCAAAGCACTCAAAAGGTCGGGAACTTAAAAATCAAAAATTAACCGCGATTAAATCCGTAAAACTAGTTTTATTTCATACATATTAGTTTTAGTGACAGCAATATGCTAATTCGAAATATCCAAAATACATTAATGATATAAAAAATATATAATAAATTAAAGCCATGTGACTCATCCTTGCCACACAAAAAATACTTCAATATGCGCAAAGTCGGTGACAAAAATGTACAGTTTGGAGTTCTAAATAGTTGAGGCGTACGGCCCCTAATTACCATGACAATGTGCATCGTGGCTCGTTTCCGCGAGATTAATGGCCCCGCTCACCGGTCGTTACTCATTAAATTGATGAGTGATGACGCGAGGGACGGCTGGGATACGTGGCCCCGACGGCTGGGGCCACGTAAGTGACTGATATATTTTATTTTTTATTAATCTACTTGCTTTTGTGCGATCATTTTTGTTTCGTTTTAAGTAATATTTTAAAAATGATATAAATTATGTATTACAATACAGTCCCATTGTGTGGAATATTTCTGTGATATAGCTCTAAAAGATCGGCCTTACTAACACTTCCTAGCAATTTAACTTTTTTATAGTACCTATTAGTGACAAGACTGAGTATCATTAGCTCATGTAGCTTAATCCACCCATACTTCTACTATCTGGTAAAGCTTTGTACATGTATGTGAATTCTCTCGATTAATTACTTATTTTTAATATGTTTATCTAGTGTACTTCAAACAATTCGTAGGCCAAAATAATTTCATAATAGCTCTACGTTATAACTATTTAGCAGTAATTATATTTCTGAGTCTTCTTCGCTTAGTTTATAAATACTGAATTATGTAAGGGTATTGCAATACGCTTCTCCAATCGCTGGTTTCAAAGCCTAGGCCGGTGTTGGCTGGCAGATTTTCAGTTTAATGGCGTGAGCGACGCGGAACTTTCCGCGAATGCGCCTGCCGATATTACACAACGATAAGTGATGATTAGCGATAAAATACTGAAGTTTCAGTATTGATTATAATCTTGGGGAATAATTAAAAATGAAACATTCATTATCATCAGCCTACAGCAGTCCATTGCTGGACATAGGTTTCGCCAACATTAATTGTTATTAATTATTTTAGGAAGCTCGCGTATCGTCAGGCGCATTCGAGCTAAATAGTTTAGTCGTCGGATAAACGCCATGAATTTTAATTGAAATTGATGTAAGGCAACCAAATCATTGGCCAACTGCCAAATATTGAATTGATGCCATATGCGCACTTATGTAGTATTTTTATTGGAAAGCGGCGGTTATCTACGTGATCGAATCAGGAATGAGAAGATTCGTAGAAGAACCAATATAACCGATATAGCCCATAGGATTAGCAAGCTTAAGTGGTAATGCCAGATGGACAGACGATCTTGAAATATGCTTAAAAGGAGTGTTCAAAAGATGCAATATTATATAATAAAAAAATGTAATTATAGGTTCTTTATTTACTTCACGGCATAATCGGTAGGGGAGATGGCTGAGGTATCATCTTTAGGGGAGGCCTTTGTCCAACAGTGTTTTGGCTGGAAATAGATACAATCAGAAATCTCACAGTATTCCTGACGGACCGACAATATTTTCTTCCATTCATCAGCAAACAGATCATAATTTGTAACTGCGTCAAAGAGAGCATTTAGCGCAACCAGCGTGCGATGTACATGTGAGTTGGGAGGAGACACGGTGCGCGAAGAAGGAATAGCGTGATCAGAAGAAACAGCGAACAGGAACAGTATTATCGATAGTGCTTTGTTTTGTTTTCTAGAGCATTTAGCGCAGCCAGCGTGCGAGGTATAGGTGAGTTGGGACGAGACACGGTGCGCGAAGGAGGAACAGCGCGATCAGAAGGAACAGCGAACAGGAACAGTATTATCGATTGTGCTTTGTTTTGTTTTCTAGAGCATTTAGCGCAGCCAGCGTGCGGGGTAAAGGTGAGTTGGGACGAGACACGGTGCGCGAAGAAGGAACAGCGCAATCAGAAGGAACAGCGAACAGGAACAGTACGATCGATAGTGCTTTGTATTGTTTTCTAGAACATTGAGCGCAGCTAGCGTGCGAGGTATAGGTGAGTTATGACGAGACACGGTGCGCAAAGAAGGAACAGCGCGTTTAGAAGGAACAGCGAACAGGAACAGTACGATCGATAGTGCTTTGTTTTGTTTTCTATTAGCGCTAACAACTGTCCAAAATCCACTTAGCTACAGGCACTAGGTTGTCAAAATATTTTTAAACTTTCCTCGAAGTTTTCGTAGGAATACGTCAGGCATTCCGTAGTTACGTAAACAAAAATAACAAAATCTAGCAAAAATATGCACCCTTCTAAATCTTAGACCTAATATGCGATGGCAATAATGCGCGTAGCGATCACAAGGTTCTGGGTTCAAACGCTAGGAATAATGTTTTTTTTCGATAGAAAAATTTCCAGTTTCAGTCCGAAGCCTGGCGTTGTACCCGGTAGGTTAGGCTATTACATGAGCCCTAACATCACCGCCGAAAGTACACAGTATACTTTTGCCATCTTCCCTTGGGGAAAATAGGCGTATATATGATCCGGTCTTTAGTTATATTCTTATTAATGGCACAAAGCTGGACCTCGTGAACTCCACTGTCTTTCTAGGCATTACCCTAGACTCCAAACTCCAATGGGGGGCCCATATCTCATCGCTTGCGGGTAAACTTAGCTCCGCTGCTTATGCAGTGTGGAAAGTACGGCAACTTACGGATGTGGATACAGCACGTCTAGTTTATTTTAGTTACTTCCATAGCATTATGTCTTATGGTATCCTACTGTGGGGTAACGCTGCTGACGTGGAAAATGTATTCATACTGCAAAAAAGAGCTATCCGTGCCATTTATAATCTTGGACCTAGGGCTTCCCTCAGAGAACTTTTTAAAGAGATCAACATTCTCACGGTCGCTTCACAGTATATATACGACAACATAGTGTACATACGTAGGAATATCCATTTATTTAATAAAGTGAGTGACGTTCATAAATTAAATACTAGAAATAAACATAAACTGGTATTACCAATTGTTAGGCTTAAAAAAGTATTTACTTCCTTCGTAGGAGTCGGTATTCGCTGCTTCAATAAGATACCAAAGCCCATGTTAGAGTTGCCACTTGACAGATTTAAAAAGTATATTAAATCTTCACTAATGAGTAAAGGATATTATACACTAAATGATTTTTTAAATGATAAAAATGCCTTTACACAAGTTAACTGAAATCTAGAAGAATATAATGTTAAGTGCAGCGTGTCCTGCCTAGCGAGCGTTCATTGATTTTAAATATTATTCTCGAACGATGTCGACAGGGTCGTGGATTGGTCATGCTCACTAAAATGTCTTTGCCAGTGGCGGCTCTGTGGAGCGGGTCATTCTTTTCCCTCTAAAATGGTTGAGGAGAGTGATGGCTGCTTCTCAGGTCATACTCGTGAACGGGTGCTGCTGGTGGGGACTGGTCCGTCCCCTGCCCTTTGTCTGACTGAACGTATACCATAATGCTGATGAATTTTGTCTCGTTCGGCATCACACTGGAGCTATGACCAGTTGTTTTGTACGCGCTCTTTACATATTTTATAGTAACACTTTCTCTTACTATTATTATTATGCTTTTTATTATATACCTCTACAACATCTCTATTTTGTAAATGAGAGGACTATGTAGACACTGACCAATATCATGAATCTAAGTACACTTATGATTAATCTATACTTAAGCACATCTATTTAGCTCGTTCTGCATTGTTCTCCCATACTCCATAAATGCAATGTATACAAAAAGAATTGTAAACCTCATTTTTAAAAAAGAGTAACCGTGGAGTTTCTTGCCCTTCTTCTCCACAGGAATGACTTTCCGAACGGGTGGTAGAGTCTTAAGTAATAATAATTTTCTGTTTTTGACTATTCATAAGTGCCTTTTGGTCTACATGAATAAAAAACTTTTGATTTTGATTTTGATTTTGATTTTGAGTTATGGAAGTGAGAATGACCTGCTCCACTGACCCGAGGCAATTCTTTTTAACAAGTAAACTACATTGTAAAGAAAGTTCTTATTAGATGAGCGCCTCAAACTCAAACTCGAGCTTACAAAGTTCTTGTTAACAAGTAGAACAGGAAAAAACAGCAGTCTCTCTTAACTTAATTTTAAACTTTTTTATCATCGCTTTCTTCTAAACCTACTGATAATATAAATGTGAAAGTTTGTATGTTTGGATGTTTGTTACATAATTACGCAAAAACGGCTGAACGATTTGAATGAAATTGGCAAACAGGTAGTTTATTACCTGCATTAACACATCGTTTTTTATCCTGGTAAATGTTAGGTTCCTGTCTAAAGTCAATGCCGACGAAGTCGCGTGCAGAAACTAGTCAATAATATTTTAACATTCTTTTAATGAATACGGAACTCCTTTAGTTACGCAAATAGGTAGTAGTGCCCCTGGCATTTTCTGGAAGCCTTTTTTTACTATGAATATGTGTACATACCTACCTTCACGGTGGTTAAAGTCGTTTTTTTATGTTTTCCTACCTACCGGTTTGTTTTCTTTCTCATTATACTTATTGCGAGTTCTAAGTCAATTAAAGCACTCCCCGGTACACCCCAATACTCAAACCTTGGTGTCATCTAAGAAGACTATTGTGGATCCTGGCCTACAGGAGTTACAATAGTGGGAATTTGTGGCGGGCTTTGCCCCAAAAAAAAGTGATTAAAGATCTTGAGGATAAAAACCGTTAAAAGAGACCCGATTTACTTGTGTCAACTGGTATGCTTCGTGGTGTTTCTAGAATCGATTCACATTACGGGTGGATAATATCGCATCACACGCCATTGACGGTCTCTTTAAACACGTTTTTTCCACACCAGTCGACAAATATGTGAACAATACTTCTGACAATTTGACCAAAAATAAACATAAATTGTATAAATCCTTTATGTAAATAAGCCTAATGGTGAAAAAACAGAATAAAATTTCATATTGTTGGTAGTATTTTGAGAGAACTTTCATTTCTATAAGAGTGATTATATAGATACAAGTAGATTTAGATACAAATAAGGGAATTTTGATAAAACACAATCTAATTCAGTGAGCATTAAGCAACTACTTTTAACTTAAAATAATATCATCAATCATTTGAATACAAAACAATTAATTTATAAGTTATAAATTTAAGCAAGCAGAAATCTGTTTGTTTATAAAACAAACAACCAAAGTTAACTAAGTGATGGTTGAGTCCGTGAAATCTGATTTAGTATCAACTAACAAAGAGGACTTGTAGACTAGTTTTATACCTTATTAGTATGCGCAATCACAATATCTCCGAGTTCAGACTGTTCGTTCAAATCGAGTAGTTTGGTCCTTCGAACCGTACCAGTGGTCCTAAGATTTTTAAATTAAAGCTCGAGAATAATAAGATGGCGAGTATATTACGAACTACTTGTTACCCGCTATCCTATGTTTGATTAAGTTAATCCATTTTTCTATCCTAAGTTAATCCAGTTAAAAAACTATTTGTGTGCCAAATTTCATCTAAATCCGTTCCGCCGTTTTCGAGTGAATATTAGGTTAAAAAAAAAAGTTAGGTTGCTGTCTAAAGTCAACGCAAACGAAGTTGCGGGTAGAAATTAGTTTATAATTAGTATGATAGCTTGAAGATAAGAAATACTATATATTAGTGATGACGATTTGGTGTATGGGTTAGGGCGTAGGTCACTCCGATAAGTGGATCGAGCAATACAAGGAACTTCACAGTTATTTTTTTATGATTCTACATCATAATACGTTAATTTACTTGTTAACTAATATGAAATAAAACTATTTATCGAATTTTATCGTTGTTTATTTATGATTTTTAGTTCCCGACGTTTTGAGCGTCTTGCAGCACCCATGGTCACGGGAAGGACTGAAGTGTTAGGCATTCAAAAGGTAGAGTTGTTTCGGGGTACCCTCAAACTTTTTAATTATTTTTGTTGGTCCGATCTACGCAGAATGCGCTCATGGTGTATAGAAGCCTTGAAGTGTTATGCTTGGTTTTGAATCAATAATAAACCGCGATAAAAATTAATAGAAATAATATTGGCGAAAATCTAAGAACTCAATATTGTTAACTAATAATTGAGACGTGGCAGCGTGTTGTTATTAAAACGTATTTTGACGTTGAAATTTTTCTATCAACTTTATTGTAAGAATTAGTGTGCCTACCCACTAGGTAGCTAGATCAGCACGTCTTACTCAAGCCACGTAGTACCCAACCATGAAGGTAATAAGAAAAGGAAATAGCCTAACCTAGCGAGCCTTTTGATTTCTTAAAAGCTTTGACTTCATTGTGGTGGGCGTGGATTACCTCAGCTATATGTATTTTTACTTAAAAATAAAACCCTTAAAATGAAATAATCTTAACAGGCAAAAATTACTTAAATCGACATTCACCTAAATATCCTAATCACCTTAATATTATCACATTTCACTTATAAGTATTATTTAGTAATTTATTAGGATACTTCTATATTTTTTAATAACCTGTTGGAACTCTACTCTCTGCCTACCCCGCAGGCGATCTGGTGTGATGATATAGATAGATAGATAGACTTCTATATTAAGTCTGCCACCCCCGCTTGGGGAATATAGGCGTGACGGTGTTAACTTTTATATTAAAAATGCCATCTACCGTAATATAATAGAACTCACAAGTAACATTGACATGGATGAACCGTTTAGTTTTTACCATTCTTCGCCAGATGGCAAATACACATGTGGATTGGGCGTAACGTCCCTCTCGCCCAGTGCCACCCCGCGCAGTGCCACGCTTAAATTGTATAGGAAAGCTTAAATTGCTTCGTGACCCAAACCCATTCCCTGATAAATTTTAAGTGGACCTAACTATTGTAGCCAACTTTTATGACATCTCTGTCACAATGGTGAACGAGGTTTCATCTCTATTTTATGCTCGCTCAACTTGGATTTTCTCGTGCTACAAAATTTTGCTAAACGGTTTTAATTATTTTGTTCGGTGTAAATAGCTAGATGACTCTTTATTGGAAACCAGCATACTTACAATAAAGAAATACAACATAATTTATGTCATATATTATATGTATTATGAGATTTTATATTGCAACCACATGCTAAGGCAGTAGCCTGTTTAGCCTCATACAATCTTTGATATATAGCTTTAGGGCTGAATTTTTTGTCATTGTTATTACTATTTATGTGTACTTCCTTATTTATGCGTATGTGGTTAAATAATAATATTTATCGTTCATTCTTTTTTAATTATATAAAATAAACACCTCCAGTTCTTCATCTTATTGCCATTTTTTCTTCAGTTTTTATAAGAAAATAAAAAAATCTATCTACCCAGTTAACAGTTAACACCACGTAGATACATCGCCAATTGATTAAAACAGCACTATCAATTTAATCTTATCTTAACCGACGTTATTAACACCGTTGAATATACCAAATGCATTTTATCCAAATAGAAAGAATGAAAGTGGATTTAAGCAGTCAACTTTAAATTTTAATATTTTGAGACAGGCAGTCCCAGCTACATTTGAATGTTTTTTGTCATCTGGCGTCGTTCCAACAGCAATCAGAAACTGTTCGGTTTGATGAAGTGTAGAATTTATATAGGATTTTATTTATCCCGCCTGAAACTACTAGAGAATATATCTGCTACTATATACTTTTAATATTTATTGAGGTACAAACGTACACGACGATTGTTATTCCTAAAGGGATGGTCATATCGTTATTATTCCAACAAGGGCTTATTTCACCACCCTCAAGTAAAGTGCTGGTTAGTTACTATACCTTTAGCGTTACTCGGAAATTCAAACTGGCTAGATATAGTATCGTCCGATGGGGCTACGCCGAGATGGTGAAATACGTATACAAGGTGTAACATAATTAACGCAAGACCTGGAAGTAGTTTGTTCTAAATCGACAATAGAATTGCTTTCAGCAGTTTTTAATGTATAATAAATTTTTTTGCTGCTATAATAAGCTGAATTTATTCTTCATTCAGAGCAATACGGAAACTTCAAACTAATTTCTAAAACTTATTTCTCAATACGCTCACATACACATACAAGTTTCATTGTTGTTCGGGGTATAATTTTATTTTTTGTATTGAATTTGTGAAGCAATATATCGGGGTTTCTGAGGTCTTGCGCTAATTAAGATACACCTTGTATAGACTTAGTTGCAATTTTAATCGTCGATTAGTCTACTTCAGACTTTACTTGAGTTGGCTGAAAGAGACTTTAGAAGATTTAGTTTACACCAAAATGATAAACGGCCTACATAGGTAATAGAGGGTATGTCTATTTCCGTAAAAGACTGTTTTACGGAGGTCAAATTATTTTCACTCCTTTAGTCTTCTTCTATGAAATCCACAGGATGCTGAAATGTCGTTATTCTACTACCAGGTACAGTCAAAAACATAAGCCCATAACATTTGGACGATTCAGCGCAGTGGTTAAGGGCTTAACCCGCCCTGCCCACTGTGTCTAATAGTCGCGGGTTCGATTCCCGCACGGGACAAATCTTTGTGTGATCCACAGTTATTTGTTCCGGTCTGGGTATTTGTGTATGTGAATTTTCATGTTTGTAAACGCACCCACGACACAGGAATTAATCCTAGTGTGAGGCAACGTTTTTTAAAAAGAAAGGAGAAAGAAAGATTCCTACTTTTTCAAACTGCTTACCCTTTAAATAATATTTGGTTTTGGCCATTTACACCAACGATTATAAAATGAAAATAAAGATGTTACCAATTGATTTGAAAACATGATAATGTTCAGCGATTTATGTCGTTCACTAAACCTACGTGGCGCCACACGTTAGTAGGGGTTACTGTTAAGTACTAACAGCCTTTTCCACCACCCTTGGTTAAAGTGCTGGTTAGTTACTTCTCGATTAGCGTTACTTGGCAGTTAAAACTGGCTAGTTCAATCGACGAATAGGGCTACGCAGAGATGGTGAAACACGTATATAGACTTACTTGCAACTTTAATCATTGATTAGCCTATTTCAGAATTTACTGGAAGGTGGAGTACTAGAGACCGTTAATTAAAAATCCTCAAATAATATACAGTCAAAAACATTGGTACATCTTAACAATCTAGATAAGTTTCAACAACCTGACGCAGCTACAACCAGGCGGATCTAATTTCCAACTTTCAACAAATCAAATAAATACTTAACATAAAAAATAGCCGTCAACTACGAGGAGAACATGCGCTCTAAAGGTTCCTTATAAGTGCCATCATGCCACTATTTTAATATTGTATTAAATTCGTGGATTCAGTCAAAGGTATCCGAACCCAGCGAGCGTGTATGAGACAAAACAACAAGCAAACAAGCAAGGAAAAACCCGTTGGAACTTTGAATTCTTTGATCTTGTGTAATGATATAGATAGAAATTCACGGATTTTTCTTAGGTTTACACACATTAGCATTTTTTAGATTTTTTTCTTTACTTATACTACGATAGCTAGCTTCTTGCCATGAGTCTAGGTCGTCGGAAAATATCAGTATTAATGAGTGAATTTAAATGGCTATATTTTTTGACTACATTTATTAAGAAGCTTCAATTTTTCACAACGGCAAAAGACCGTAGACCTTAGTTTTTGGCTTAAATATCAACTTTATACCTCTACCTATCCCTGCGACAAAGGGTCTTAGCCCTCGGATAGACAGACAGACGGCGAACAAAGTGACCTACGGTTTTCTTTTAACCGTTTGTTAGGGGGTAGGTTACGGTGAGGAGGTGAATTACGGAATCCTAAAAAACGAGCAAACGAAATGGCTACTGAGCATAATTTATTAAAATTTGCCTCCACCAAATTGGGTACCGTCGCCTTATAAATGCAAATAAGCGATATAATGGCGCAAGATGGAATTACTTTGGAAAAATATGGATTGTTTAGGCGATATTATCCAATTTGCAGCTACGTTTTAGTGCGGGCAACTCGGCTCTCATTTGCTATGACCGTAACACGGTGCGTTACGATCCCTTTGTGGAATGATCACTTAAAGGTACTTCAGTGGCATACTGAGTACCATTACACGATCATTGTCACGAAGTTTTAGTAACGCGCCGCGTTTGGTTTGAGCGATTAGGGACCCAGGAAAATATTATATAACATCGCTCGTCGTATCATGTTAGATCCCTCACGGAATTATATTAAATATTATAAAGAAAAGCATCGGATGTTCCCCAAGTAAGGCAGGGGTGTTCTGTCGACGCCTACTTTTCTCCAATGATGTTAGGCGCCAATATAATTGCCATTATACCGAGCGCGATTCGTGACTCCGGACTGCTATTAAGAATTTTCTCAGGATCTCAGTCGTCAATCGTATCATAGCCACTAGACCAACAAGATAGTGTTAGTATGATATATGTTGGAGCGTATTATTTAAGCATTATTTAAATATCACAGTTAATGAAATGCCAAGCAGTTATTGTCATTTTAGTAACCTTTAACTATGTCTATAGACATACTCTGCCTTTAATAATTGCTTGAGTGTGTTTAGTTGTGATGCGATGACAGATGTCAGATGACGACCGATCGATGACAGATAGTCGATGTCAGATGGCGGACGGCTCTACTTTGTGATTCGATTGGCAACGGGGCGAGCGGTCAGACGTATCGCGGAGCAGCTAACCTTACTGCATTCCATGTGACAATATTAATCCTAATATTAATCCCTAATTATTGCAAGCATCCTTTGATATTTTGCTACCAAAGTCAGAAGTGTCAGTGTACTAGACAAGAGCCTAGTGTTATTTCAAGATTTCCTTCATGATCGGACACCATGCGGACGACTGAAAAAACGAAGAATCCACCTATCACCGTCATGAGTATTAAACGTGCCATATGAGTGTGGCAGAAGTGTACTATGTCCATCCACTTTTCCTCGACGATACCAGGTATTACAGAAAGGGAGTATTATTCAGATGAATTGTGCACGTCTCAATTTGGCCGGTCACGTTAAGTCCCAGTGTAATTGGAGGGAGCGTATTCCTATTATGCCGGTCACAATTCCAAACTCCGGACTGATACCGGATTTTTTAGATTGGAAACAACACTTTTTTCTATTTAAGATTCGAACCCAAGACCTCATGATCGATACATGCATTATTTGCCACTAGACCAATGAGGTAGTCAAATAGTCGAGGTAGTAAAACAGTATATATAACAATAATTGAATATATTCTATAACCAGTCTCTTAGAAAAATTAAGGTACATTATTAGCAGACTGTATATAATATAATATATATACATAGGTTATATTATATCCAGATGCACGTAAAAAAGAAAGGAAGTGAAGACATTGCGCTGAAGATTCAATACTTGAATCTCGTTCGATTGCGAGAAAAAAAAAACAATAAAGTCATATAGAGATTTATATAAAATGGCACCGGATGCTTGGGGTTTGGTACAAGAATTGAGATAAAAGCGTTTTCCTAAACCTACCTTGCTTTCCGGGAACCCCATGTCAAATAGTGAAACACTAAAATTGATATCTACTTTATATTGATTAATTTATTTCAAGACATGACAAATGTTAGCGACATTCACTATACATGAATTTACATTTTCCTTTGATGCGCAATAGTTTTGGCTGTATGATGTAAACCCGTTGCCTAGTTTTTAATTACTTTTATTTATAAGTGAAAAAATATTGCTCTCGTGTTCTTTTTCCATAGAATAACAATAATCCAGAAGCCGCGTTCAGTCGTAATTGCACGCCGCGCGGTGAAGCCAAAAAATCAACAACCGTCCCGCACTCACCGCACTTCCAACCCGCATAATGTCGCTAGTTAAAAATGATTTACCACTTTTTGGGGTAAATGTGCAGTAAGAAATTATAAAATCATACATGTATCTTTATATATATATTAACGATGGAAATAGACGTAATTAAGTACGAGTAGGTTCTTTAAATAAAACGATTTCAAAGTTAATCATTTTTTTTATTTGTGTTGTTGCGTTATAATTACGAAGTTCTGGAATCGATTCTTAGGACGAAAAAAAATTATATTTAATATCCCTTTTGTTGAATATTTTTTTTTAAATATTGTCTGAAATGTGGGTGGACGCCGTACACCTCTGCCGCCGCCACGTGGCGAAATATGATTTTAGTATCTAACATCGTCAGCAAAATGTATGCCTATGATTCATCCGGCTTCATCATTATACTAGTAGGAATAAAATTATATCCCGAATTTAACTATCTACTTCTGCGTCATACATATAAAAGGGTCAATCCATACAGCTTTTAGTAATTAAAAGTACTTTCGTCATCGTAACTAAGTAGATAAATCTTTATGTAATAAGTAACTAAATTAATAAAAGTTAATAATAATAATAATAATAATAATACACTTTATTGTACACCAAAAAAACAATACAAGAAACAATTTAAATACAAAAAAAGTACAAATGGCGGTCTTATCGCTTAAAGCAATTTCTTCCAGACAACCGTTGGAAGGAAAAAAAATAAGAATAAAAAGGGCAGTTGGTGGTGTACACTATTGATAATAATTTACAATACACATATATATAATATAAACCTAGTCATATATATACAGACATTACAATATACACTATTACATACCACACACATATTATAGCTAACAGATAAAGATAAATAGCAAATAATCATATTATTGACAGATAGTGACTCTTAACCATGTTTTTGAACGAAACCAACGACTTTGCACGTCTAACTGACACTGGCAATGCATTCCACAGACGGACGGCTTGAATGGTAAAGGATTTATCGAAGAAATTTGTGGAATGCATCGGCATTTTCAGTTTTAAATTTTCCGATGATCTCAGGAACTTCGAGTGTGGCTCATGAAGAAACTCAAATCGATCTTTGAGGTAAGAGGGAGTTATCGGATTATACAGGACACTGTACAGAAGCGATAGTATATGAGCATTCCGGCGAAGGCGAATTGGCAGCCACTTGAGCTTTGTACGAAATTCAGAGACATGGTCATATTTACGCAGGCCAAATATGAACCTTATACAAAAGTTTTGAAGTCGCTCGAGTTTATTAAGTTGCTGCTCTGTGAGGTCAAGATAGCTGGCGTCTGCATAATCTATTATAGGGAGTAGAAGAGATTGTGCGAGTGCAATTTTTGTGGCAGTTGGAAGAAAATTGCGCAACCTTCTTAATGAACCTGCAGAAGCAAAAACCTTTCGGCTGAGCTCCTGCAGCTGTGGACCCCAAGTGAGATTGGTATCGATGTAGATCCCCAAATCTTTTACGCTTTTACTTACTGGTATAGTGATACCATTAAAAATAATTTGGGGAAGTTGCGACCAATTGATACGTGAAGTAAGTCTGGAACTACCAATAACTATCACTTGTGTCTTAGTTGGATTAACATTGAGGCCGTAGCACCCACTCCATTCACATATCTTAGATAAGTCATGATTCATAGTATTCACAGCTTCCGACAGCCTGGCTAATGGTGCCTGTGTGTATATTTGGAGATCATCTGCGTAAAGGTGGTATGACGAACGTAATTGATTGGGAATGGAGTTAATAAAGTTAGAGTTAATAAAGTTAGTACTATAACAACTAAGATCCATAGTAAATAAAAGTAGGAGAAAATTACACTGCGGTATTGGCAACACAGACAAAATGGACGCATCATTTTCGGTGACAATTATGAACGGAACATTTAATTCAATATTTAAATAATCCGATGTCCGATTGCGCTACTTACAAATAAAATGTAATCCCATCATGTTTTTTTTTGAGCGTGACGGAATTGTTGCAGATAGGAACGCCATAAGACGCCGTAATTAAATTTATTTTGACGCGCGTAGAGCACGTTGTTCCACGCGACGTTCGCCGAGTGACTAATCGCGTAAACGTGTGACTACCTGCTTTGCAGGTACTAATTGTTACTTAAAGCCGATGCGCGCCCGCGGCTTCTAGATTATTATTATTCTTTCTCATATTACGTCTTTTTAAGTCTTTTTCATATTACTATTCATATTACATCAGTTCTACATATATTTGTGCTGTTACATTAATCATCAAGGTCACACATTTAACAACAAACATTAAGTAAAGTCATATTATTAACTGCCTCGTTGGTTTGGTGGCAAAGCGCATCGCTTTGTGATCACGAGGTCCTGGGTTCAAATCCTAGGTCGGATAAATGTAGTTTTTCTAACGAAAAATTCCCAGTATGAATCCGGAGTCTGGAATTGTGCCCGGTATATGGCAATTGGCTCGCCCCCTATTACGTGGGACCTAACATCGTCGGCGAAACGTGGGTGTACTCAGTACACCTCTGCCACCCCCTCTGGGGAATATAGGCGTGACGGTGTTTTTTTTTTTATAATATTTAAACATGAGATGTTTAAGGTATAATATCTAATTTCCTCCACATGAAAGGCAACCGCGGCTTTCACAACTTATGTATATTATGCTAAACAAAAGGCCTTTAATATTTATTTGGCACTCGATAGCATGATAGCAATAAATAAAACATAATTAAAAAAACGCACCGCTTCTACCTCTTAAAGAGTAGGTGGAGGTGTAACATTTCGCCGAGATATTTACGGTCCCGACATGACATCTTTAAATTTGTTTTCCAGCTTTTTTTGTTTTATTTTATCGTTAGCGAGTGACAGTCTTACATACAATTCAAAAAAATATTGTGTGTTAGGAAGGGACATACAAATCAAGCATCTACTATAGTCGTATATAGTGAATACCACTGCTAGAATTTAAATTATAGATTCCCTTTTCGAAGTAATACTACCATTATAGTTTTTCATACAGTTTCCGGTCCTCAACGCCTAGCTCTCTTGACTCGGTCGAATTACGAAGGTTTTACGACACCGGCACACATGAGTGAACTATTTTTATGAGCGGAATCTTTACAGCTCGAGCAGAAACGAGATATTTACTGTAGACTACATATTACTATGCAACTGGATGCTGTGTCAATCATGTGTAATTTCACATCTGGTTGGAAGTGCAGTATGGAATACTTAGGAAGTAGGGCACATCATTTTAGACTCTACACATACGACAGCGTAACATACGGTAACGTACTTATTCTGCAGCAACCAAAAAGGGACTCACATCACTTGTTAATTGAGAGTAATACCCAACTACTAAGTGCTCCAACTTTTTTAGTCTGACATAAAACGACGTCATCATGAGAGCTGGAGAGTATTAAAAAAGTCGGAAACTTAAAAATCAAAAATAAACCGCGTTAAAATCTAAAAAAATAGTTTTTTTCATGTGTAATATTTGCGTAAACTCAATATTTTTTAAGTTTTCTAGTTTTAGTTTTTCACTCTATGCCTTTTAACGTTTAAAAAGGATAAAATGAGCGAGCGTGTATGAGACGAACTATGAGAGTCGAGGAAGCCAGAGAGGTATGTAAGGAAAGAACCTGTTGGAACTCTGTACTCTCTGCCTACCCCGCAAGGGATCTGGCGTGAGGTTATAGATAAATAGATAGATAGATAGAAAAAGGATAAAAAGCGTGTATGTGACATATATTTCCATTTCTTTTGCTCTAAGACTTAAGGTTTGGTCAAATAGCTGACGGAGCGCGACGGGAGTGCGACGCAAGCGTTCGGCTACGTTCATCGCGCCCAACGGAGCTGCGTTGTGTGGCGTTTCCCGTACATTTCAGTACATTACAAATTTCCAAGTCGCACCACCGTTGTACTTCTGTCACGCTGCGTCGGCTATGTGGTGAAACCTTTACGCTAAGTTTACATGATCGCGCGGTCTCGTGCTGCAACGCGCGGTGAAAGCATTCACTTGAAATTCGATGTGAACGTGACAATCTGGGGTCAACATGAAAAATAGACTGAAAGAAGCAATTTTTGCTAATTTTATACAGAAAGCTAACGTCGCAGAAGAGCAAAGACGATATTCGAGCTTTTTTATTGTTTTATTTGAATATTCTTTAGTGTTAAGATTCTAAATGACAGCCCTTATTCTTATTTTGTCGTTAAGCAAATCGATAAATGGTATTGTCTTCGCACTCATTGTTGATTGTACAATAAACAACAATTTATTCTGTCGCGCAGTAAGACATGTAGATGTTTTTTGGTTGGTTTGAATTCTCGCACTGAGTCATTCGTGCGATACTACGCAGTCATGTGAACTTAGTTTTATGCTCCTGCTTCACCTGTTATAATGCGTTCATTAACGACCAACCTCTGACATTGCGCAAATGTGGTCAATATTTAATGAAATGCGGCAACGTGTTACTTTTTAGCCCATTGCTTAAAGCATATTTCGACGCAAGGGTTCACACTAACGTCCACGCAAGTGAGGCAGAAGCATTACACTAATCATTTCACGGAAGAACAAAAACGAAGGAAAAAGAAAAGTCAATTTATATACTACCTTTCGTATGGTTTTTTGTATTCTTTTGCACAATTATTTTTGCCCATATATCCAAAAAGATTTCTAAACCGGCCACACTAAGTGGGCGTGGCCTGTTAGCCTTTACACTCCCGCTCAAAAAACCGCCAACGAAGGGAGCACCGGGCAGTGAAAGTGTGGGAAGGGAAGTAGAGCGTAAGTAGCGTATTTTTATGACTAGTCTCCTCTAACTTCACACGGGAGTAGGCAGTGTGTAATTGGGTATTAGAGGTGAAATGCAATTTAAGCATAAAATTATAAAACAAATCACAAATTATAGTTACAATCTCAGTTCACATTCGACCTCGAACTAGGTGATCCTGTAATGCGGGTGATCTAGGCAGTTAACAATTAGATTAAAAAAGTTAAGAGCGATTTTAACACCAATTAATAAATACAATTACGACAATTCAGGGATGATGAAAATAATTAGTTTACATTCCATTGAACTTAATTTTTAATACAGATTGATTACTATGATACATAAACAAAGTTGGTAGTAATATAAAATGTATGTATACTGCTACAAGGATATTTTAGCCCGTGGATGATAAGGCGTTTGTGTGAAATTAGGGTTATCATTTAGTAAAATTTTCCATACGGTTACTAATAAAAAAAAATATGGGTAAATTCATAGCAAACGGCATCTCTGTGATGTCATGAAGTGATATTTCTTTTAAGGGCCTACCGCGTTCGACCCTTTATTGACCGGATGAGTGACAATGAGCAATTAATTTACAAAAGAATAATAAGGGACGGATAATGCGCGCGCTCGCAAACAACCAGAAAGCACTCGTCTTATGTGCAAAAACAAAGTTTATCATTTAAAAAGCTACATTATTGAATAAAAAACTGCTTTATATGAACTTTGCTACACTTATTTGCTATGTTGTTAAGTATTTTTTTTTTAATTAGCTCTTAAGCATTTCGCGTTGGAATCAGAAAATGTAAAGCAATAGAGATGACTTAAATTCTTTTACCATCGAAAAAAAATCGTTTAGTCGTATATTCCTTTTACCAGATTCTAAAATATACAGTCAAAAATCGTATTTCGAAATATAAAGTCCCTAATCCATATACTTCGTGAAGTGCATGGAGTACAAAAACACGTTTCTTTCAAAATATCCTTGATTGTAAGTTACATCTTACCAACAATGTTATCTTCATGTTGAATTCTTCAGTTGATTCAGCTCGGTTCCTCAGGTCATGGAGGCGAGAGAGTACACGGTGGGATGCACATATTCCTTCGCCTGCATAACCTGAGGAGCAAAGCACCGCAGCAACGGTCTTCTCATCGTCAACTTAATGTCTAGGTACACAGGGTACAATTTTAAAATGGTGATTAGGTAATCTATATTCTAAAGGTATTTGCAATTGATAATATTTTTTTTATTTTTTTTTAAACGTAGCCGCACTCTATTATTTATTCCTGTGTCGTGGGTGCGTTTACAAACATGAAAATTCACATACACAAATACCCAGACCGGAACAAATAACTGTGGATCACACAAAGATTTGTCCCGTGCGGGAATCGAACCCGCGACTATTAGACGCAATGGGCGGAGCGGCTTAAACTCTTAACCACTGCGCTAAATCGGCCGTCAAATTTAATAAAAATAATATTGTATTTATAGTATTTGTAATGTATAACATTCCAGATATATTTAATTTATGTTAATAGAAACAAAAAAAATATACATAAAAACGCAAAAAGTATACATAGATGTTCTAAATATGAAGTCATAATCTATTCTACAGTCTTACAAGGATTTTGTGGCCCGCGGCCATAATCGGAACTCACCATATAATTACTCATAGGGGTAGGATTTAATTAACATAGAGGGATTATAAACGACGTTCAGCCGTAAACTTTTTCTGGGCACTTGGTACCATTTAGGTAACCAATTTAAAAATCTTTGTTTTTTACATGGTTCTAACTTCTTTTTTATTCAAAATTTATGACTGGTCATGTCATTTTGACGTAGGCTTCACCCAAATTTATCGGTTAATATTTGTATGTCTAGTGAATGTGTTCTCGGAGACTTTTAATTTTTTTCAGTTAATAAAAAATATATTTAATTGAAATATTCGTGAAAACATGGGGCCACACAACTAAAATACCGTGCTATATATTCGAACGCAAATCTTGTTGGTCTAGAAAAGCAAATGAAGCTAAATGATGTAAGCTTCGGCCGGTGACTTGGTTTTTCTGTATCATGGTAAAAATGAAATGTTTTTTCTAAAAAAGATGTAACTAGTTTAAAGATGCATAATAACTACACCAGACTGACTGTTTTCCTTGAGCATAAATGATTAGATTTAGATAGAATCTTACAATCGTATTCCCAAAGAGATTAGTTATAATGATGGGAAAATTTACATTAATTTGTAAGGATTGTGGTTGGTAACGATGTGCTGGAGCAAGTGAATGAGTTTGTATATCTTGGATGCGCCTTCAGTAAGGATGGGAAATACACCGCTGACATAGAGAGAAGAGTGAGTGCAGGGAACAGAGTGAATGGTGCGATGGGAAAGCTACTCGGGAGCCGGCACTTAAGCCATAAGGCGCAGCTGGCCATACATAACGGAGTTCTTGTCCCAACGCTGTTATATGGTAGCGAGAGCTGGGTATGTAAGAAGGAGAATGAAAGTAGGATAAATGCGGTAGAAATGCGAGCTCTGCGGAAGATGTGCGGAGTGAAGCTGACCGACCGCATCAGCAACAGCATAGTAAGACAGCGAGTAGGTATGAAAGATAGTATCGGTGTAAAGATGAGAAAGAGCATGCTCCGTTGGTTCGGGCATATAGCAAGAATGCCAGAGGAAAGAATGACAAAACAGATATACCATGTGAAAGTGGAAGGATGCAGGTACCGGGGAAGACCTAGACTATCTTACCACGACCAAATAAACCGAGTCTTATCTGATGGAAAAGTCAAGAGTCTCCGTAACCGGCGAATGTATGAGACGAACTATGAGAGTCGAGGAAGCCAGAGAGGTATGTAAGGAAAGAACCTGTTGGAACTCTGTACTCTCGGCCTACCCCGCAAGGGATCTGGCGTGAGGTTATAGATAGATAGATGGATAGAAAATTTACATCGATATCGATAGCATTTTCGAAAATTGGTAATTATATAATTTTTAACGCATTTTTTTTTATTTAGTATGCCTACAGATATTGGAGCCTAAACGAATAGTTTTTTTATGCAATACTAAGAGCACATTAGAATTGAACTCGGTGAAGGCACATCTTTTCAAAACATTTTCAAAAGAGTGATTCCTATGTCGGACCCAAATATCGAAGAATACAACCAGTAGCAGTTTCAATGTAAAATTAACTTCAAGTTTTTCTCTTTTAAATTAATTATAACTTTTACAATAGGTATGTTTTCAAATATTTTGTTCGCGCTTATATTGCAATAAATAAAAACGTTATGAAAGGTTTGATTTTATTTTGCAGCTTTTATTTAACTTACAATGTTCGTATGTCTATCTGCCTGTGTGTCTGTCTTTCCAGTTCAAATCTTGTGATCCATTTTTCAAGCACTTGCGGGTGTCCGATTAAGCTTAAATTTATCATACGTATGTAAGTTCGATGACAATGCAATAATATGGTACCATGGAGCTGGTCTGATGATAGAGTCGGAAGGTGGGTACAGGAACATGTGAACTATACAACGTAATGTAAATACCCCTCATGTTTAGGCTGGTTAGGTTGATATTTAGAAGTACTATATAACCAGATAGTGTTCAGGGTCTGATGATGAAGCCGGAGGGTGGCCATATGAAATTACCCAACTTCTCAACATAACGCCGTCGTGTTTGGGCTCATTGGATTTGTCTTGACGAGTTCTGTAGACCCGGATGGTGTCCAGGGTCTCATGATAGAGGCGAAGGGTGGCCAACAAACTACCCAACTACTCAACATAACCCTGACGTGTTGGGGCTCGTCACATTTGTCTTGACCAGTTCCATAGTACTACCTAGTCTGTATGGGGCCTACTATTTATAATAAAACACCCCTATACATAAGAAAAATTAGTAGTACTAATATTTTTAAAAATATGTTAAGTAAGTTTTTAATAGACAAAGAGTACTATTCAATCGACGAATTCACAGAGGGAAAACAGCACCATTATTTTTTTTAATACTAATAATAAGATCATTAATGTAATTTTTAAATTATTTTATTAATAATATAACATTTATATATTTTAAAACACTTTATAATTGTGTATGCAGATGACGCGGTTTTGATAGCGCCAACAGCCACTGATCTGCAAACACTAGTCACAGTTATGAGAGACGACTGCATGAACAATGGCTTACATTTGAATGTGAAGAAAACCAAAATTATGGTTTTTGAACCGGAAGAAACCAGAACGAATGCAAGGATTGTGGTTGGTAACGATGTGCTGGAGCAAGTGAATGAGTTTGTATATCTTGGATGCACCTTCAGTAAGGATGGGAAATACACCGCTGATATAGAGAGAAGAGTGAATGCAGGTAATAGAGTGAATGGTGCGATGGGAAGGCTACTTGGGAGCCGGCACTTAAGCCAAAAGGCGCAGCTGGCCATGCATAACGGAGTGCTTGTCCCAACGTTGTTATATGGCAGTGAGAGTTGGGTATGTAAGAAGGAGAACGAAAGCAGGATAAATGCGGTCGAAATGCGATCTCTGCGGAAGATGTGCGGAGTCACGCTGACCGACCGTATTCGCAACAGCGTAGTAAGAAAGCGAGTAGGTATGAAAGATAGTATTGGTGTAAAGATGAGAAAGGGTATGCTTCGGGCATATAGAAAGGATGCCAGAAGAAAGAATGACAAAACAGATATACAATGCAAAAGTGGAAGGATGTAGGTGCCGGGGAAGACCTAGACTATCTTACCATGACCAAATAGACCGTGTCTTAGCTGAAGGGCAAGTCAAGAGTCTCCGTAACCGGCGAGTGTGTATGAGACGAACTATGAGAGTGGGGGAAGCCAGAGAGGTATGTAAGGAAAGAACCTGTTGGAACTCTGTACTCTCTGCCTACCACGCGAGGGAGCTGGCGTGATGATATAGATAGATAGATAGATAGATAATTTTGTACGCCTGATGCATGGCAGGATATAGTAGAACTTATGAATATGTACATGTAACATCCTACCTAATCTTTTTTCCACAAATAAACGATTTGAATTTGAATTTGTCGATCTCCGTTGTGTTTTTGCTATAAAAGCTTGTTTTTAAAAAGATATTT
This sequence comes from Phalera bucephala, assembly GCA_905147815.2. Lineage (NCBI taxonomy): Eukaryota > Metazoa > Arthropoda > Insecta > Lepidoptera > Notodontidae > Phalera > Phalera bucephala. The sequence goes on along the minus strand of LR990629.1, from coordinate 6,726,210 downwards.
TTAAATTAAAATTGTTATATTGTGAATGTCAAGATTCTTTAGATTGTCAATAGCTAGACAGAATTAATATTCTTGATTACTACAAAACTTAAGTAAGTTACGCATCTGCAATAGGCACTATGTGATACAGCGATATTTTGTATTGTAAAAAATATTAAATTTTTGGCATATATACAAAATGATTTCATCGATAAAGCTTTCGCCGTTATATGAAAAAGTACTAATACTACATCTATGGGAAACCACAAGTATGATCTATGGTCTATGTCATCAATGTCAAAAAAAAAGTACAAGGGTGTAACGGGTAATGATGGATTTATCCCCTTTCTTATCACTGACATGAGATAAGTATATCTGGTGTGTCATTATAATTTTTAATGTATTAAAATGTTTGAACGACCTATGAGAGTGGAGGAAGCCAGAGAGGTATGTAAGGAAAGAACCTGTTGGAACTCTGTACTCTCTGCTTACCCTGCAAGGGATCTGGCGTGATGATATAGATAGATAGAATATATAATAATCGTTGGTGTAGTGCCGAATAATGCGCGTAGTGATCATAAGGTTTTGAGTTCGAATCCGAGGTCGGACAAAGTTTAATTTTTCTATAGAAAAATCAAAACCCTGAGTTCTTTTTATTCATGTAGACCAAGAAGTACTTATGAATAGTCAAGAAAGAAAAAGTAAATGATTACTTAAGACTCTTGGGAATGTAATTCCTGTGGAGAAAAAGGGCAAGAAACTCCAAGTTTATTCTTTTAAAATGGGAATTTACAATTCTCTTTGTATACATTGTGTTCATGGTGTATGGGAGAACAATGCAGAACGAGTTAAGAAGATGGCCTTAAGTATAAATTAAACGTAAATGTACTTACACTTACGTCTTGACAGATGATTTAGCGCAGTGGTTAAGAGCTTAAGCCGCTCTGCCCACTGCGTCTAATAGTCGCGGGTTCGAGTCCCGCACGGGACGAATCTTTGTGTGATCCACAATTATTTGCTCCGGTCTGGGTATTTGTGTAAGTGAATTTTCATGTTTGTAAAGGCACCCACGACACAGGAATAAATCCTAGTGTGGGGCTAGGCTTTTAAAAGAGAAAAAAAAAATTAGTCAATCAGTGCATACACAGTCCTCTCATTTACAAAATAAAGACTTTGCGAAGGTCACGCCTATATTCCCCAAGCAGGGGTGGCAGAGGAGTACTGAGTACACCCACGTTTCGCCGACGATGTTAGGTTCCATGTAGTAGGGTCGAGCCTTTTGCCATATACCGGGCACAATTCCAGACTCATACTGGGAATTTTTCGTTAGAAAAACTACATTTGTCCTGTGAACCCAGGACCTCGTGATCACAAAGCGCAGCGCTTTGCCACTAGATCAACGAGGTACCAACGAGGCGAAGGTATATGATAAGAAAATTAAAAAAAATAACTAGTAAGAAAAATAAAACTGCTTTGTTACGAACAAAATACTTGGTTGTGTACTCCGGTGTGATGCCAAACGAGCCAAAGTTCAACAGAACAGGTTTAATTAGTCACAGAAAAGAACAGGTTTCCATATTGAGTTCTTAGATTTACGCGAATATTACACATGAAATAAAACTATTTTACGGATTTTATCGCGGTTTATTTTTTATTTATTTTTTTATTTTTTAGTTCCCGACGTTTCGAGTGCTTTGCAGCACCCATGGTCACGGGAGGGACTGAGGTGTTAGACGTCCAATAGGCATAGTTGTTCCGGGGTACCCTCAAACTTCTTAATTATTTTTGTTGTTGTTGGTCCGATCTACGCAGAATGAGCTTACGGTGTCTTGAGGTCTTGCAGTGTTATGCTTGGTTTTGCGATGGTCTTTTTACGATAAACCGTATGGCTTAAGCCATACGGTTTATCGTAAAAAGACCCATACTGATAGGTACTTAAACGGTGAATCTCACCACCATCCAACACAGTTAGCTACCGTGGGTAAATCTTTGTTTCAGAGAGCACAAGGGATCTGTGACAAGAAACATCTGGCTGCCGAGCTGCAACATGTCAAGCAAGTCCTGCGCGACAATAAGCTTCGAGTCCCACGCCAACGTCACAGTGACCGAGTGAAACCAGCCACAGTTGAGCGTCTCCCTGCTGTACTACCTTACATGAGAGGAGTCACGGACAAGATTGGCTACATCTTGAAGCGTGCTTCGATTAAAACATTTTATAAGCCGCCGAAGAAGATCAGTCAATTTTTACCATCTGTCAAGTGTCAGATCCCTCTACAAGATGCAGGAGTTTACAAGCTTGATTGTGAATGTGGTCTCTCTTATATAGGACAAACAAAAAGACCGGTAAAAACTCGGGTTAAAGAACACATAGCTGACCTAAAACACCGTCGCTCAAAGAAGTCTGCAGTCTGTGAACATGTCCTTGACCGCACCCGCCATAACATCAGATTTAATAGATCACAAATCCTCGTGAAAGAACACCGATTCCTACCAAGGATGGTTCGCGAGGCTATTGAAATTAAAAAACATCCTAATTTCAATAGAGAAGATGGCTGGGTGCTTCCATCGTCTTGGGATCCGGTAATTAATATAATCAAATCCAAAACCAAGCATAACACTGCAAGACCTCAAGACACCGTGAGCTCATTCTGCGTAGATCGGACCAACAACAACAAAAATAATTAAGAAGTTTGAGGGTACCCCGGAACAATTATGCCTATTGGACGTCTAACACCTCAGTCCCTCCCGTGACCATGGGTGCTGCAAAGCACTCGAAACGTCGGGAACTAAAAAATAAAAAAATAAATAAAAAATAAACCGCGATAAAATCCGTAAAATAGTTTTATTTCAAGAACAGGTTTAATAAGTCAAAGGATAGAGGACGGACCAGTCTCCACTAGTAGCACCCGTTAACGAGTATGCCTTGAAAGCAGCCATCACCAATCAATCAAAGAGGAAAGAATGACAAAACAGATATACAATGTGAAAGTGGAAGGATGCAGGTACCGGGGAAGACCTAGACTATCTTACCACGACCAAATAAACCAATTCTTATCTGATGGAAAAGTCAAGAGTCTCCGTAACCGGCGAGCGTGTATGAGACGAACTATGAGAGTCGAGGAAGCCAGAGAGGTATGTAAGGAAAGAACCTGTTGGAACATTGTACTCTCTGCCTACCCCGCAAGGGAGCGCGTTGGCGTGAGTTTATAGATATATAGATAGACCAATCAAATTCCCATTATTAGTGCGGAGTCTGGCATTGTACTTTTCATTTCCATTTCCTTATCGTATTGGGACCTAACATCGTTGACGAAAAGTAGGTGGTCACAGTACGCCTCCGCCACCTCGCTTCGGAAATACGAGTATAGGCGTGATGATAAAAAATAGTATGTATAGCCCGACAAGAATCTTTTGGCACGTGGACCAAATCAGAACTAACGCTGTCATCGAGTGTAATATCACGGCATGACAGTTCGCTGGATGCCGTTTGCTATGAAAGGGCATTGTTCTGCGCCTATACATAATTTGCCCCAGAACCAACATCAATGAAAAAATACTTGTATGATTTCAAATCACCCATAATATTTTCAAGGCATTTATTATTAAAGGGACAAGCAGGGCTATCGCAATAAGCATAGAATAACAATAATCCAGAAGCCGCGTTCAGTCGTAATTGCACGCCGCGCGGTGTAGTCAAAAAATCAACAACCGTCCCGCACTCACCGCACATCCCACCCGCATAATGTTGCTAGTTAAAAATGATTTACCACTTTTTGGGGTAAATGTGCAGTAATAAATTATAAAATAATTATTGTTTATTTCTATCAGTAACATGTATCTTTATATATATTAACGATGGAAATAGACGTAATTAAGTTGGTTCTTAAAATAAAACGATTTCATTAGCAGTAAGTTAATAATGTTTATTTTTTTTATAAATGAATAATTTTTTTTTTTATTTGTGTCGTTGCGTTGCAATTACGAAGTTCTGGAATCGATTCTTAGAACGGAAAAAAATATATTATATTTAATATCCCTTTTGTTGAATCATTTGTTTTTAAATATTGTCTGAAATGTGGGTGTACGCGGTACACTTGTACCACCGCCACGTGGCGAAATATGTTTTTAGTATCTAACATCGTCGGCAAAATGTATGCCTATGATTCATCCGGCTTCATCATTATACTACTAGGAATAAAATGATATCTCTCTATCTATCTATATCATCACGCCAGCTCCCTCGCGGGGTAGGCAGAGAGTACAGAGTTCCAACAGGTTCTTTCCTTACATACCTCTCTGGCTTCCTCCACTCTCATAGTTCGTCTCATACACACTCGCCGGTTACGGAGACTCTTGACTTGCCCTTCAGATAAGACACGGTCTATTTGGTCATGGTAAGATAGTCTAGGTCTTCCCCGGCACCTACATCCTTCCACTTTCGCATTGTATATCTGTTTTGTCATTCTTTCTTCTGGCATCCTTTCTATATGCCCGAACCAACGGAGCATACCCTTTCTCATCTTTACACCGATACTATCTTTCATACCTACTCGCTTTCTTACTACGCTGTTGCGAATACGGTCGGTCAGCGTGACTCCGCACATCTTCCGCAGAGATCGCATTTCGACCGCATTGATCCTGCTTTCGTTCTCCTTCTTACATACCCAACTCTCACTGCCATATAACAGCGTTGGGACAAGCACTCCGTTATGCATGGCCAGCTGCGCCTTTTGGCTTAAGTGCCGGCTCCCAAGTAGCCTTCCCATCGCACCATTCACTCTATTACCTGCATTCACTTGCTCCAGCACATCGTTACCAACCACAATCCTTGCATTCGTTCTGGTTTCTTCCCGTTCAAAAACCATAATTTTGGTTTTCTTCACATTCAAATGTAAGCCATTATTCATGCAGTCGTCTCTCATAACTGTGACTAGTGTTTGCAGATCAGTGGCTGTTGGCGCTATCAAAACCGCGTCATCTGCATACAATAGGTGGTTTATCACTAGATCACCCATTTTTACCCCTTCAGTCATCGCATTCAGTCTTTGAAGACTTTTATCCAGATACACTATAAACAGTCTAGCGGACAACACGCAACCCTGCTTGACACCGATTTTAACGTCAAACCAAGGTGACATGTTACCACCCACCCGTACGCATGCCTTGCTGTCCACGTAGGTGGACTGGACGGCTCGCAACAGGGTGCCGTTTATACCATACTCTGGCAAAATGTCCCAAAGTCTCTTTCGCACTACTCTATCAAACGCCTTCTCCAGGTCCACAAAACCGCAGAAAACCTTCCGGCCTACTGCCAGATGCTTTTCTACGATGTTGCGGAGGGAGAAAACTTGATCCGAACATCCTCTTCCAGACCTGAAACCTCCCTGTGCCTCACACAACACTCCATCGGACTTCTCGCGCATTCTCCGTTCAATAATTTTACCATACACCTTAGCTGCCAAGCTGATCAAACTGATGGCCCTGTAATTGGCGCAGTCATATTGTGAACCCTTGCCTTTATACAAGGGTACTATGACAATAAAATGATATCCCGTCTTTAACTATCTACTACTGCGTCATATATATAAAAGCGTCATTCCATACAACTTTTAGTAATTAAAAGTGGTAAAAGTACTTTCGTCATCGTAACTAAATAGATAAATCATTATGTAATAAGTAACTAAATTAATAAAAGTTAGTACTATAACAACTAAGATCCATAGTAATAGTTGCTTCAACCCGATGCGCGCCCGCGTTAAAGTTATAATTATAAAAAAAGTTAAAGTTATAAAACAGTTATGTCATGTAAGCCCATATTTCTAAAACTAAAAATTTTAACACTGCCCAGCATGTATATATTTGAAGCAGCAAATTTTGTTAAAGAACATAAACACCTGTTTACTCAAACACATCATAGGTTTCCTAGAAGCACAAGGAATCGTGAAACGACAGACGATTTAGCGCAGTGGTTAAGAGCTTAAGCCGCTCTGCCCACTGCGTCTAATAGTCGCGGGTTCGAGTCCCGAACGGGACAAATCTTTGTGTGATGCACAATTATTTGTTCCGGTCTGGGTATTTCTGTATGTGAATTTTCATGTTTGTAAACGCACCCACGACACAGGAATAAATCCTAGTGTGGGGATACGTTTTTTTAAAAAAAAAAAGTTATTATTTAGTACCTAGCTATTAATACGTATGAGGTTATATTGTGTGTGTTGACGAATGTCAACAGTTAAGATGTCGGCGACAATACTTTGAAATATTCGTTTTACATTGCAAATTGTCCGTTAGATGCGAATATTTGACATTATTTTATTAAAATAAATATATAATGATGGCATGGCAGGTTCAAATGTTTATTGGTTCTGGGGCGATTTTCGACAATATCCTTTACCCAAGTTAATTTTTTAATTGGTAGGATTGTTTTAAGACACATTTTTTTATTTTGTTTTATAATTCATTTTGCATTTCTGTGGTGCAGCTTGATTAAGTTTGTTGAATAAGGGCATATACTCTTTCAAGTCAGTTACATCGTGCCACCTGTTGAAATAAACATACTCCCTAAGCGGGGCTCGCAGAGGTGTACTGAGTATACCCACTTTTTGCCGACAATGTAAGGTCCCATGTAATAGGGGGCGACCCTATGCACAATTGTAGACTTCGGACTCATACTGGGATTTTTTTCGTTGGAAAAACTATATTTGTCCGACCTAGGATTTAAACCTCATGATCCAAAGCGATGCGCCTTGCCACTAGATCAACAAGGTAACCCAAATTTCATACCCCCTATTAATGTCTATCACGTGCCAAAAGATCCTTGTCGTACTATAGTATCATCACCATCTTGTAAAAAACAATCAAGCATAATCTCATTAAAGGTAACTTATCCAAGAATTACTGAGATTTACTGGCTTAACCCTATAATCGCCGCAGCTCTTTCTAAGTCACGGCACTGAAAGAAAAGTAAATGAGATTGTGCTGGGGGGTTAACTCAAATCCTTCGCTTAGTGTTGATTAGCGAATTATACGACATATGGGGTAGATGATGGGGCGGAGGAGGAAGGAGTTATTGGGCTATTTTCGTGAATACTCGTATATACGGGAATATGAGGGGTTTTGTAGACATGGGAGATTATTAAAGTAAGTAAAATAAAAATAACACTAAGGATACGTTTGTTATGTATTCTCGCAGAATTCATAAAATATTAGCTGTACCCATGACTTCGTTCGCATTTTTTAGGCGAGTATTTCACACCCTTAACTTTTTTATTGAGACCAAAGCCTATGTGTTTCGCCTAGATAAAAAATCTATTTCCTTGCCAAATTTGACCACAATGTTTAGCGGTATGGGTGTAAAAAGGTAACAGAGAAACAGACAAAGTTATTTTCAAATATATAATATTAGTATGGATTTCATAGACGAAGAAGTCTTAACTATTATGCAATACTTAAAGATCGCTTAGTGAGGTTTTTGTTGAGATAGGGGATGATTGAATGTAAGTAATGATAATAGCTCCAATATACAAGTTGTTGTGTATGTACCTAAGTTTTAAGTACCTTATTATTCTAGCTCGCTATGTTAGTTCTTAGCCCATATTCTTATATTATTAATAATCATTTATATGTCAGAATCAGAATAATCCTCAGTTGAAGAGATAGATACTCTACGACGCGGTTGGGTGTGAATCTTAGAATAAATAATCAAGAAGCCGCGGGCGCGTATACAATTGAAGCAACAATTACTACTTGCAATGTAAGTAGTTACAATTTCACGCGAGTAGTCACTCTGTGACCGTCGTACGAAAGAACGTGCTCTGCGCGTATCAAATTAAATAGACTTGTGTCGTATTGTATCGTTCCTACCTGTAAAAATACTGTTGAGCTCAAAAAGGGGTCCAATAACTACCGCATTTAGGTGTCGTATTATTTAAATATTGAATTAATTCTTCCATCTGTATCGTCACAGTAAAAGACGCTTCTATTTTGTTAGTGTTGCTAGTACAACAATTTTATTTTTCCCTACTTTTATTTTCTGAGGATTTTATTAGTCCTTGTATTAAATGGTATTAATATAGTAAACTGAAGTAGTTTACCATCATAATTTTATTATTAACAGACTTCTAAAAAGGAGGTTCTCAATTTGACTGTATGTTTTTTTGTATGTATGTTACGCGATCATTCCGCCAATTATGAATTAATTTCGATGATTCCTTTTGCGTTGGGCTTAATATAGTTTCAAGGTAATATAGTTCAAATTTGGACTTTGAAGATACATCAGGGGACTCCTTAACGGCGAACAGCACGAATGTATAGATTCCGTTATTATGGTTATTATATCAATCCTATAGCTACCTTGCTGTACAACTCAGCAAAATAATATAATATAGGTATATAAATATTAGTAAATAATTAACTTGTCACTTAAAATTGTAAAATAAAAATCTTTTTTCTAGTAACAGACTGCACTTACCGGTACCGACTTCAAATATTTATTTTTTGCTTTTTGAAGTGGGTGAGATTTTTTTTTAATTTTTTTTTTATTTACAATCATGAAAATGTATTTTCCCAACATTAAATTACTACAAGCCTTAATAGTTCACGTATTTCTATTTCTTAAGTAACATATTTATTAAAATATACGTTACCGCAACAATTATTTTATTATTATCTACCCTAATGTCATCAACATTTACCCCAAACTCTTTCCGGGCTGCCAACATTACGCGGGTGGGAAGTGCGGTGAGTGCGGGACGTTTGTTGAATTTTTAGCTTCGCCGCGCAGCGTGCAATTACGACTGGCCGCGACTTTTGGATTATATTATTAATTCAGAGTTCCCAATATCATTCCGGAGTCTGGCATAGTGCCTGGTAAATCGGTATGAAAAATTAACCCCCCTGGAGTTATATAAAACTAAATCAAATACTGTAATAGGTACAAGGAAAATATAAATATAAAGAAGGTCATTTGCCAAAAACTAAGTTATTTTTCTATTACAATGTGAAGAGAAAATGCAGCCAGACCTCTTGGCGGTAAGCCAATTAACCGCCTCTTCATATAGGATATATTATAATATCAACTAGCGATCCGCCCCGGCTTTGCACGGATGAATTATATACATAAACTTTCCTTTTGAATGATTCCATTCATTGATGAAAACTGTATGAAAATCTGTTCAGTGGCTATTAAGTTTATCGCGTTCAGACAGACAGGCAGACGTGGCGGAGGGACTTTGTTTTATAACAATTACTATACTATTAGCCCTGTTAAGAAACTGTCCCACCATTGGGCACGGGTCTCCACTCAAACTAAGAGGGTTTAGGCCATAGTCCACCACGCTGGCCTAGTGCGGGTTGGCGAACTTCACACACCTTCGAGAAACTCTTAGGCATGCAGGTATCCTCACGATGTCTTCCTTCACCGTTGAAGCAAGTGATAATTGATGCAAGACAGAGGTGCGTGCCTGGGTTTAAACCCGGGATCTATAACTTTGTAGTCCAACGGTCTAACCACTAGGCTATCAGTGCTATTATAACAATTAGTGATGTATATTTTACTTGTGAGTGTATATTATCTTTGTATGTATGATTCAATTTATCAGCGCATAAGCAGTGATAGCCTAGTCGTTCGACCGTTGGACTGCAAAGTTAGAGGTTCAAACTCAGATACGCACCTCTGTCTTTTCGAGAGCATGTGTGTATTATAAATTAACTATCACCTGCTTTAACAGTGAAGAAAAACATCGTGAGGAAACCTGCATGCCTGAGAATTTCTCGAAGGTGTGTGAAGTTCGCCAACCCGCACTGAGCCAGCGTGGTGGACTATGGCCTGAACCCTATCAGTTTGAAAGAAGGCCCGTGCTCAACGGTGGGACAGTTTCTTAACAGGGCTAATATTATAAGGACTGCCTGTATCTAGTCACGCATAGTCAGAGTGGCGACCACGAAGTCCTGGATTCAACAATCGAATAAATCCTAACTCTCGGAGTCCGAGCTTGCTCTCAATTACATGGGGATACTAATCTTTTAATAAAACAGTAGGTATTTAAGACAAAAATCAAACCCCCGCTAGGGATCTGACGTGATGATATAGTAGTATATTAGACAAACTGGGCTTTATCGAGGGTAAGTTTCTTATAAACAAATTATGCCGTTAAAGGATCATTGCATTGTACTTATATGCGCCCTTAGTATCCCGATCACACATCACACTCGAATTTAAACCTTATTTGTGGGATCTCTCTCAGCTTGAGAGAGATCCCACAAAGACAGGAAAAATATGCATGAGAATATCAATCAACCAACATAACAAAGCGGAGCAGTGACAGAGAAATATGTATTATTCTCCCCTTTATCCGCACCGTCAGGAATTTTTTTATCTGCCGCCTTATTTTTTAAGAGATTGTTTAGAGTGGTTTCTCAAATAGAAGGATGAAAAGACAATTTACAACGAATCGAATAGACATGTACATACGCTTCTAGCAAGCCTTGTATGCAAATAGCTTTGTATTACGGTATGGACTCTGTTAGTCATGGTGTATTAGGCAAAGGTACAGCTTTAAAACGAAAAATATTAACGTACCCGCTGAAAATACGCCGTCACATCTATATTCCCAAAGCGTCGGCGAAAAGTGGGCATACACAGTACACGCCGTACTGTGTACGCCCGCTTTTCACCGACGATGTTAGGACCCATGTAATAGGGGGCCAGCCTATTACCACTATATTTGGCACAATGCCAGACTCCGGACTCATACTGGGAATTTTCATCGTCAGAAAAACTACATTTTTTTCCGATCTAGGATTTGAGCCCACATATCAAAATATTATAATTATTTATTCGTATGGTATCTCGGAAGTCAGACATGGGAGTTTCCTATCTCCGTTAAATCTCATAGCATGTACAACCATTACGCCAAACATGATCGAAAAATTACTTATTATTTTCAATACTGGGCTTAGTGCATATAAGAGTCGATTGCCTTGGTTGTCATCAGTGACGTAGATTATAAAGGTTCTGGGCAAGATTTCAATGTGCCCCAAAAAAGTTATTTTTGCAAAGCAAAACCAACCAAAAATTTTCTGTTTAAGTTTAAGTCCGTGGTGGCTACCTCGGCGGCCATCCCCGACGAAATGTGAAAATTAAATCTTTCGTCATCATCATCATGATCTCAGCCTATACTTGTCCACTGCTGAACATCCCCAATCCCCAATTTTTAAGTAATAATTCATATCAAAATAAAGTGTACAAGAGTGTAACTGATTACGATAGATTTGTCCAGTATGCTACATAGATAAATAATCTTGTAAATGCTCCCTCTATGCTTCTAGTAGCTCTATGATGAAAAGATACGAATGTGGACCATAAGAACTAAGAGTATTTACTTGTGTGTGTGTGTGTGAATTATCTACGCTGTTGGCCGCGGAGCTTTTACAGCTTCACTGGACAAGAAGACTCTTTAGTTGTTACCAGTGGTGGGCATAGTATACAGGTAAATGATTAAATAATCAGTCCATCCTTAGTATAGTATACATAATTTATTACTATGCTCAAGTATGATGATTGATTTTTTTTCTGGTTTGAGCGTAGTGGTTGGAAGCTTGTCCTCTGGTCCGATGAAGCTGTAAAGGCCCCGCGGCCAAAAACGTAGATTCACACACACACACACACGCGAGAAAAAAAAGTAGAATTTATGTATTTTTTTAGTAATCATTAAAAGTCATATATCCATCTTAAATAATGCGATAAACCTAACTCTCACACAACACATTATAGTACTACAATTAACTACGTATTTTTTTTCGTCGCCAAAACATTTCACCAATCAAGGCACTCTGAGTTCGGAATTTAATTTAAATTCACCCAATTATAAAGAGTCCGGCTGAAAAGGACCGGCGGAAGCAACAAATTGCAGGAAACGGAACTACCGCCATTGTGAGGCGCCACGGTTGAGCGATGAGATTCAACTTGAATATGCCTGGATTAACGTCAAGTGTGATAACACTTGTATTTAAATAAAGCTTAAATACGTTATATCGTTTGAAACTTTGACTTTACGATATTAAAGGTATATACAAAATAAAGACGAAATTGGCCATAAATGGTTTGCTTACAAGCTTGCACTTTCTCAACTACTTATGAAACAATTACTATATATGACGTAAATATATTATGCATCAATCTTATAATCTTAGTATATTTGAGTAACCGTGACAGAATTTTCCCGGTAGCCACAACTGAATAGCGCCAGTTCTTTTTTGTCATATCGCGGATATTATGATTCAGATATAATGCGATGCGATAGATATGGATTTTCAGAGTATTAACATTTTTCCAACATCTACAAACTTTTTAGAGTATTATTGAGAAATGGCGTTACACAAAAATAGAAATGAATATTTTAGTAGCAAGAAATCTGTCAACACAAACTTGCAAGGCTCGAGCTTTCATCGCCTCCCAAATGTTTTGTCCAAAGTTTCAAAAATCTTGGAACCTATAAATATAATAATAATATCAGCCTATACTCTCCCACTGCGGGGCAAAGGCCTTCTATTACAAATCGAGGTGAGAGAGATTAGGTCATATTCCACCACGCGGACCGACAGTACAGATTGGCGGAGGCAGGTTTATGGCCACCTGCTGTTGAAACTTATCAAACCGCCTATATGGCTTAACGACTACCACATTACGTGGTAACTATGACGGCTTAGTGTGTCTTACGGAGCATGGAGACGCTCGAATATGAAAAATGCCACAAACGGTCATCCATCTCAGGTCGACCGAGTCGAACGCTGCTTAACCTTGGTGATCGCTAAGAACACCGCGATTGCACAGCCTGACGAGCGCCTCTTAGATCATTTAAATGGTATTAATTTTCAAGCCAGCCATTACCATATGGAACTTTAGGCTTAGGAATGCGTTGTTGAAAATGTTGGTTCTTATTAGCAAAATTTCCTTTTCGTGTTTAAATGATTAAATATTACACCTTACGGAATGGAAGCTATTTCAATCTATACTTTCATGTCCAATTTCAGAAGAAATGATAAGTGACATTCGAAAAACTACGATTTCTCAACCAATTTTGTGTTTTTGCTGAAATGTGCGAAAGGAACCTTACATGGGAATGGAGTTACATACCCTATTATTTTAAAGTTAATGGAATGTCAGGCAGTTATTGTTATTTTAATAACTTTTAATCTTGTTTATAGACAAACTATGCCTTTAATAATTGCCTGAGTGCGTTTAGTTGTCGATGCGATGGCAGATGTCAGATGACAACCAACCGATAACAGACAGTCGATGTAAGACGGCAGACTTACATCGACTGTCTGTTATTGGCGGCCCTACTGTGTGATTCTATTGGCAACGGGGCGAGCGGTCACGCAAATATCGCGGAGTAGCTAACCTTACTGCATTCCATGAATCCTGCGAAGTGCGAGCATGATCTGATATTTTGCTACCAAAGTCTGGATGCCAAGAAAGTTCAGTGTACTGGACAAGAACCTAGTGTTATTTCAAGATTTCCATGTTCGGCCACCATGCGATGCAAAGATAAATCCACCTTATTTTTAATATTACAAAAAAATTTAAGGAGTGCTATAATAAATATTGATTAGGAGATGTTTTCATGAAAAAGTATAATTTCAGAAATATAAGATTGTGATCTGAAGAGACTACATTAAGTGATAGAGAAACACAAAACATTACTTAAAGTTCAACGCCCGCCGTTCAAACGTGAAGTGAGTTGAACTGGTAATATAGTAATAGTTGCGCATAAACCAGTCGACGCGGTCACACAACTTGGCTATGCTCTATGCAGGAATTGGCGACAATAGCATAATATTCGATATTAGATCCTCTTGAAGCGCAACATCGCTGTGCGACTGCAGTGTTCTTATGGATCACCAAGGTTAAGCAGCGTTCGACTCGGTCGGCCTGAGATGAGTGACCGTTAGAGGCGTTTTCATATTCAGCGTTTTCGTGCTTTAGAAATCACGATAAGCCGATGCCCCAGCGTTACCACTTAATGTGAGAGTCGTTAACGCATGTTGAAAACCTTTTGGTCGGCTTGATATTTCCAACAGCAGGTGATCAAAATCCTGCCTCAACCGAACAGCACAGGATCCGCGTGGTAGAGTACGACCTTATTATTCTTACCTTGATTTGTGAAAGAAGGCCTTTTCCAACAGTGGGACAGTACCTATAACATGTATTGCAGCAATAAAAAATATCAAAGCGCGTGAAATGGCGACAGTAGCAGATTGTAACGGCGTGGTTAATGCGGCGAGTAACTAGCTGGGCACCGCTGCCAACGCCCATTTCCGCAAACACTCGTACACTCTCCGCATAGTGAATGTGATCCAGAATTGCAACACAGTACGTAATCAAATGTATAATATCAGGACCGTTTTTAAGTTTGCAACTTTGTCAATGTTAGCACCGAAACTTCCAAACGGATAGACCTATGTTAAATATAATTAAATAAATGGCAACTTACTTAATTTTTCTGGGGTAGGATCTATCTATCTATCTATAACCTCACGCCAGATCCCTTGCGGGGTAGGCAGAGAGTACAGAGTTCCAACAGGTTCTTTTCTTACATACCTCTCTGGCTTCCTCCACTCTCATAGTTCGTCTCATACACGCTCGCCGGTTACGGAGACTCTTGACTTTTCCATCAGATAAGACTCGGTTTATTTGGTCGTGGTAAGATAGTCTAGGTCTTCCCCGGTACCTGCATCCTTCCACTTTCACATTGTATATCTGTTTTGTCATTCTTTCCTCTGGCATTCTTTCTATATGCCCGAACCAACGGAGCATGCCCTTTCTCATCTTTACACCGATACTATCTTTCATACCTACTCGCTGTCTTACTATGCTGTTGCTAATGCGGTCGGTCAGCTTCACTCCGCACATCTTCCGCAGAGCTCGCATTTCTACCGCATTTATCCTACTTTCATTCTCCTTCTTACATACCCAGCTCTCGCTACCATATAACAGCGTTGGGACAAGAACTCCGTTATGTATGGCCAGCTGCGCCTTATGGCTTAAGTGCCGGCTCCCGAGTAGCTTTCCCATCGCACCATTCACTCTGTTCCCTGCACTCACTCTTCTCTCTATGTCAGCGGTGTATTTCCCATCCTTACTGAAGGCGCATCCAAGATATACAAATTCATTTACTTGCTCCAGCACATAGTTACCAACCACAATCCTTACATTCGTTCTGGTTTCTTCCCTTTCAAAAACCATAATCTTAGTTTTCTTCACATTCAAGTGGGGTAGGATCCTTCTTGTAATTACACGTATGTTATATATGTTAAGAAACTAAGTGGTTTTGAATACGATAAATGATAACAAAAGTACAAGCACACGTCAGTATTATAAAGACCAAAGTAATGGCAGCAAGCATCAAGTTTCTAAAGAACAAATTACAAATTGGGTATAAAAAATAGTAAAGAATAATAAAAGAAACACTTCTAATTACCTGTTGGTACATCTGAACAACAAGTAAGGCTAGGTAGACAGCACACAATCTTTACAATAATGAGACTATGTAAACCACAATGGGTCCAAATACGAGGTCGCACAAATGTAGTTTTTGTATCGAAAAATTTCCAGTATCAGTCCGGAGTCTGGTATTGTGCCCGGTATATTACAATATTCTTGCCCCCTAATACTTGGGGCCTAACATCGGCAGAATGAAGTGGGTGTGCGCAGTACATCTCTGCCATCCCCACTTGGGGCATATAGGCGTTATGGTATTTATAAACCACAATATGTGTTCAAAAAAGACCAGAACTAACTCCATCATCATCGTCATTTCAGCCTAGATTTGTCCACTGCTGAACATAGGCCTCATCAATCGGATTACAGCATAACCGGTCAGATGCAATCTGCACCCATCGAATTCCTGCTGTACTGTTACTGAATTGTATTACTGCTACAATATTAACTAGGGCAGACTAAGCTACAGCGACGGTTGTGGAGTCCAGTGCAGAGCTAACGGAAGGATCTCGCTAGCCACTAGATTAGGTGCCGACATTACAGCTGACACGGTTAGATTCAGTCCGAGATAAAGCCGGCAAGGGAACTGCGATTGGAATACACTCTGATGTTTTTCTTGTGTTATAATATTCTCTTTTGCTTATACTCTCAAATCTGTTATTCGTGCGGAGATCGAATAAGAATACAATTTCTCCATCGCATGCTGAATTGATAGCGGCTTATAAGATGTGACCAAATCTAGCGATAAACACACCGAATAGCAGATTTTCAAGCATGGCTCCGGTGCCGCATCGGACAGTCAGGACACCACTCTTTGGAATCACGGTATCGGCATCCATAGCCCTAGTGACTGATACGACCCTTTTTCCAGAAAGTGTTATACTAAGCGTCTAACAGTACAGAGGATAAATTAAATGTCATACTGCGATCGCTAACTTAACTTGCTTAATGGTAGCTGTAATGACAATTACCTCCCTTATGATCAGTACCAAAATTAAATGGTCCCCAATTCCCTGCGGCTAATATAATATTTTGTATATGTATTAGAATTTAAGTCTATATAAGAAACTAGTCGCTTTCTGCGCCTTCGTATCCGGTCGACAGCAGCAACGCCTACCGGGCTTATGATACGTCTGGATAATGCAGCTTTCTAATGAAAAAAAATCGAGGGTAGTTTGGGATTAAAGGATCAAAATTTTACACCTGTTTGTTTATTTAGTTTAAAAATATATAAACAACATATTTAATGTTTATTATCTGCTAAATTTAAGTACAAACCCCTAGTGCACCGATCTATTTAATAACTTCTCCTCTACCTATCTTACTCCTCTCTATTTCACTACATCTTCACTCTTCACTTCAATTTTCTGCTTGCTGCGTAGAGAATCTACTCTGTACCATGGATCTGTATGCGAGGTTGGCCAACACCATGGAAGATCTGGCAGCAATGTTTACCTCGAGGATGAATAGTTACGAGGAAGACCTCAAGAACGCTGCCAGCACTGAGACATCAGCTGTGCATAAAACCTTAGCCAGCCTGTCTCAAGAAATTACCGACTTCAAGTGCGTCATCTGGAAGACGTTGGGGGCAATAAAATCACAGATGGAGCTTCTCTTGCTGAGATTGGATCGGCACGAGATGGCATCACGCAGAAAGGTACTTCTTTTCCATGGAGTTTCTGATGTTTCGGATTGCCATTCCAAAGTGACCAACATCTTGAAGGACAAGTTGAATGTGATAAATGCCACTGCTGCTGATGTGGCTGTGTGTCATCCCTTGGGAGTAAACACTAACAAGTCTCGACCCATTTTGGTACGATTCCAGAGCCATTCTTTGCGAAGCCAGGTATGGAACAACAAGGCTGCCTTGAAGGGAACCGGGCTAACTCTCTCTGAATTTCTGACTAAGCCCCGGCATGAGGTATTTATGGACGCTCGTAGAAGATACGGCATAAACAAGTGTTGGACCTCCTATGGTAAGATCGTCATCCAGCTGCCAGACAAATCGCGGAGAAAAATTGAGTCGGTAGCAGAACTACGACAAGTGCTAGTCCAATTTCCTCCTTCTGGTGATGCGGGGAGCTCCAAACAACAGCCAAGCGGGTCTACATCTTCGTTGTCTGTTCCAAAAAAGAGAACTCGAAGGCCTCCGAAGTGAGCGGCTGTGGTGATACTTATGTTCGCCAAACACTATCTGCCTTGGTCTTTGTTTTTATAGAGATCACATTTCTTTTTCTTTGTAAATTACTTTTAATTTGTATTTAATGTTACTTGTTTGTGATTGTTTTTTCACCTTTTTTACTTTCCATTCTACAGATTATTAATATTGTGTTTCTGACATTTGGTGTGATCGTCTAGAAATCCGATATATTTTTTTAATCTACTTGGTATTACTTTTATTTATTTATTTATATTTATGGTGTATGGTATGGTAAAATTATTGAACGGAGAATGCGCGTGAAGTCCGATGGAATGTTGTGCGAGGCACAAGGGGGTTTCAGGTCTGGAAGAGGATGTTCGGATCAAGTCTTCTCACTCCGCAACATCGTAGAGAAGCATCTGGCAGTGGGGCGAAAGATTTTCTGCGGTTTTGTAGATCTGGAGAAAGCATTTGACAGAGTTGTGCGAAAGAGATTTTGGGACATTTTGCCAGATTATGGTATAGATGGCACTCTGATGCGAGCCGTCCAGTCCACATATGTGGACTGCAAGGCATGCATACGGGTGGGTGGTAACAGGTCACCCTAGTTTGACGTTAAAATCGGCGTCAAGCAGGGTTGCGTGTTGTCCGCTAGACTGCTTATAATATATCTGGACAAAAGTCTTCAAAGACTAAAAGCGATGAATGAAGGTGTACAAATGGGTGACTTAGTGGTAAACCATCTACTTTATGCAGATGACGCGGTTTTAATAGCGCCAACAGCCACTGATCTGCAAACACTAGTCACAGTTATGAAAGACGACTGCATGATCAATGGCTTACACTTGAATGTGAAGAAAACCAAGATTATGGTTTTTGAAAGGGAAGAAACCAGAACGAATGTAAGGATTGTGGTTGGTAACGATGTGCTGGAGCAAGTGAATGAGTTTGTATATCTTGGATGCGCCTTCAGTAAGGATGGGAAATACACCGCTGACATAGAGAGAAGAGTGAGTGCAGGGAACAGAGTGAATGGTGCGATGGGAAAGCTACTCGGGAGCCGGCACTTAAGCCATAAGGCGCAGCTGGCCATACATAACGGAGTTCTTGTCCCAACGCTGTTATATGGTAGCGAGAGCTGGGTATGTAAGAAGGAGAATGAAAGTAGGATAAATGCGGTAGAAATGCGAGCTCTGCGCAAGATGTGCGGAGTGAAGCTGACCGACCGCATTAGCAACAGCATAGTAAGACAGCGAGTAGGTATGAAAGATAGTATCGGTGTAAAGATAAGAAAGGGCATGCTCCGTTGGTTCGGGCATATAGAAAGAATGCAAGAGGAAAGAATGACAAAACAGATATACAATGTGAAAGTGGAAGGATGCAGGTACCGGGGAAGACCTAGACTGTCTTACCACGACCAAATAAACCGAGTCTTATCTGATGGAAAAGTCAAGAGTCTCCGTAACCGGCGAGCGTGTATGAGACGAACTATGAGAGTCGAGGAAGCCAGAGAAGTATGTAAGGAAAGAACCTGTTGGAACTCTGTACTCTCTGCCTACCCCGCAAGGGATCTGGCGTGAGGTTATAGATAGATAGATATATTTATATGGATATATTTTATATCAGTGATGATAGCTTTGTTTCTTGTTCTTCTTCTGAGATATTTGATGAACGGTATTCCAGTGCATTTAGTGATGATGACGGTGACGACTCTTACTTACGTGACCACCTTCAGTCTGTTTTCTCAAACAACCGACAATTTTTCAATGTTGTCCATATTAACGCTCAAAGTGTTCCTTCTCACTACTCTGACCTTTTAGCATCCTTCAACTCTGAACTTATTCATGCGGTTCTAGTATCTGAAACCTTCCTTAAACCCACTCTCCCTTCTGTGCAGTTTGCGTTACCTGGGTATAAGCTGTTACGCAATGACAGAACAATCGCCTCTTTTGAATCAAAATTAGAATACTTCTCAACTTTATATGATAACATTATTATTCTTGGTGACTTCAACGCCTGTTTGTTGAAGGGGGATAGTCGTAGCAACAAGCTCCGGTCTCTTGTCTCTTCTGTAAACATGCATATTCTACCGCTGACAGCTACTCATCATGCTCCTCATTGTTCTCCTTCACTTTTAGATCTCATCTTAGTTTCCGATCCTAGTAAAGTAGCTACACATGGGCAAATCCCTGCATCTTTTTCTTATCATGATCTGATATTTCTCTCCTATAAGCTTCGCTCACCAAAACGCTCTTCTAAATTTCTTTCTCTTCGTAGCTTCAAAAATATTAATGCTGAGCAGCTTAAAATGGATGCGAGTAGTATAGACTGGACTTCTGTTTACAACTGCACAGACGTAGATGCCAAAGTATCAGTTCTTAATAAACTAATAATTGATTTATACGATACTCATGCACCATTGAAAAAAGTGAGGGTGAAACATAGACCAGCGCCAACCATGGCGCCGGTCTATGATCTCCGATACTATAAAAAAGATCATGGCTAAACGGGACAGAGCGAAAAGGAGACATAGAAGGTTCCCTACGGAAGAAAATTGGTGTCTCTATAAAAAGCTTAGAAACCGCTGCAGTCGTATGTGTAGGGATGCGAAGAGACGCCACATACACACCTGCATTTAAAAATTCAACACAGCACAGGTTTGGCAATTCCTTAAGACCTTTGGTATTGGCAAAACGTCCTTTGAAAATACCAGTAATTTGGATCTTAATGCACTTAATGCTCATTTCTGTAACCCTCCTGCTTCTTTAAAAGATGATATTAAATCTTTTACTCTTAAGCTTCTTTCAGATCTTCCTTTGCCAGTATGTGCTTCGTTTTCTTTCAGCCCGCTTAAGGAGCAAGACATAAAGAAATCAATCCTATCAATATCCACGAAAGCCGTGGGTGACGATGGTATACAAATACAAATGATCGTACCAATACTTGACGAACTTTCGCCAGTTATCACCCACATAATTAATTGTTCCTTGGAAACTTCCTCCTTTCCGACTGCTTGGAAAAAGGCATATATTCTTCCTTTACCCAAAATACCAAATCCTCTTTTAATATCCCATTTTAGACCCATATCCATTCTTCCCGTTCTATCCAAGGTGCTTGAGAGTGCAGTTCAAAATCAATTGTCACACCATTTCTCCTCTAATAGCCTGCTGAGTCCTTTTCAATCTGGATTTCGGCCATGTCATAGCACAGTTACGGCTTTGGTCAAAATAACTGACGATATTCGATTGGCCATTGAGAATAGACTACTGACACTACTAGTCCTACTGGACTTCAGCAGTGCTTTTAATTCAGTTGATTTTGACATCCTCTTAGGTACTTTGTCCTCTCTCAATGTCTCTGCTCCTGTAATAGCGTGGTTCAACTCTTACCTTCGGGGCCGCTCGCAGTCGGTTCGCTCTGAAGATAATTCCTCTGACTGGAGTGACCTTACTGCAGGTGTGCCTCAAGGTGGCGTCCTTTCTCCTCTTCTCTTCTCTGTTTTTATAAACTCTGTTACTAAAGTGATTACTTCTCATTATCATCTTTATGCACCTAGACGACTTGCAGCTGTATCGTCACTTTAAGGTTGAGGAAATCAACCACGCGATCGATTCCATTAATGATAATCTTGAAAACATCAGCAAGTGGGCAAAATCATTCGGTCTCTTGGTTAATCCTGCTAAATCTCAAGCTCTCATCATTGGTGGCAAACACTACATGAACGCTCTCAATAGCAATCTGAAGACACTCTCTCCAGTTGTCCTCGATTCTGTCCCTATACCTTACAGTAACCAAGTTAAGAATCTAGGCGTTCTTATAAACTCCAATCTTAATTGGAGCTCTCACATAGCAGAAGTAAGCAGAAGGGTCTACTGCTCCTTTCAATCTCTCAAGCGTCTGCAAAAGTTTTTGCCTTATCAAACAAAAATAAGTCTTGCTCAATCTCTCCTTCTACCAATTCTTGACTATGGTGATGTTTGCTTTCTTGATACTACTGAAGATCTTGTCAATAAGCTCGAACGCTTGCAGAATCTATGTATTCGTTTCATTTTCTGATTACGTAAATTTGATCATGTATCAGAGTATCGGGCGAAATTAAAATGGCTACCTATTCGACAACGACGGGACTTGCACATTCTCAACTCCATTTTACATAATCCTAAATCCCCTGTTTACCTCAGGGAGCGTTTTGACTTTCTTGTTCCAAGGGATAAGCCCTGCCGTGCAGCTAAATCTCTCCTTCTTCGCGCTCCTCTTCATTCTTCTAGTCGTTACGATGGATCCTTCACTGTTCGTCTGTGAAACTTACTTCCACAGTCCATTCGTGCGAGCTCATCTTTGCATGTTTTCAGAATAAGAATCAAAGAACATTTTCTATCCTGATTTATTTAGGTATGTATGTTTATGTATGTATTATAATTATATGTATTTAATATTTGTATAGTAAGTAACTGAGTATATGTATTTATATTTGAAAATATAGTATTTATTTCATATTACATATTGCTATTTTCTATTAACATTATATTGTATAACTGCCCTCTTATTTCACTTTCTCATCTCTCAACACTCTATGGTTAGCTGGAAGATAACTCATATTTGAGTTAAGCTCGCCTTCTGTAATTATTTAAATCTGTTTAGTAGTTTCCAAGTTTATTGATTACAAACAAACAAGTATTTTCTTTTTATAATATTGGTACAGTTTGAGTGAATAGAAAGAAAAACTTTCCTTTACTTATGTCAGTGCTTACGGAGCGACTACGGAGGAAAAACTATTCAACTTCATTAAAGTAGTATTTCATTACGGTAAGAAATGGGTAAGAGGATTAACAACTCGAGTAAGCTGCTCGAGATTACTTTATAGAAAAGGAACGATCACCTACAGGGCTTAGCACTAACAGATTGATATTAGCGTGACGCCAGCAAGTAAGTGTGCGGTCAAGTTTATCTTTATTTACAACGTTACGTAGTGTAAAAAGGACGGCACATCAACTTGATAACATTACGCTTACATCTAGCTGTTTGTACTTAGCCCTTGCGCTAAGATTTCGCTGGCTTGTCATAAAACGGAAATAAGTCAAATCTTGTTTGTTATTCAACATTCAATTTCAATCATACTCGCACGAAACGATGAATCAAAGATAAATGAATAAATTAAATTTATTGCAATAAATCACAATACCCCACAGTAATTATGACAATGCCCAATAGACTTGATTTAATACCTCGAATCCCAAACCTAATTCCTGTTAGATTCCGATTAGCCGACACAAAATAGTATCGTATATTCGGCTAGCGCGAATGCATACCCAGAAACCACTATTTAAGCAAGAGCTGTGTTCGGGATATAATTTAAATGGAGAGATAACGTTTCTCGTAAATCGATACCAGTACCAATAAAACAGCAATATCGCTACTTGTTCATGTTATCAATTTTAAGTTCATTGTTATTGGTTTTTATGTGATATCTATGGGGAAGACTGAACAAGTATGTAAAACTTTGGCACGGCAGAGAGGCTCCAAGATCCTCAAACAGAACGCACTGGCGCCCCTCATTCGTGGCTCATTTATTGAGCAATTCCAGTAAAAATATAGCAGAGGTATACAGCGTACACTCACATTTCACGAACGATATTGTGGATACGACTCGCTACTAGCGAGTTTATTGCAATATCGAGCTTCATTCTAAATTCCGGACCGGATTGTGAATTTTTCTGTAGAAACCCCCAAAAACATTTTGTTCGATCTCTAGGACCTCGTGATTCTCAGCCGTACTATGCATCACAAGATCTATAAGGATTTCAATAACTTTTACAGGCGATACTACTACTTACGAAAACTAAACTATAGTTATAACAATAGTATAGAGGTGTATATTAGTCAAAAGAACTCCCAAAGATCGCCACGACAACTGACTGACAGATCACCACCATAGGTTTAACTGATCACCACTTTTTCGGCTTAGTCATTCCACCAAGCGACCCAGTCGTGTTCCGGCATAATGCACGCATTTGTCTTACGAGGAGCCGGATCTACCCCGAACATACAAATTCGGAACAATAAATAAATGAAAGTAGTATTCCCCGTTTACGATATACAAGGTGCAACATAAACATCGCAGGATCTCAGACACCCCAATTAGCTTATGCTTTGCAAATACAATACGACAACCAAACTTCCAAATTTAAACTTATTTAACTACGAAACTTGTACGTGTATATATTATTACGGGCTTATTGATGATTAAGTTTGGAAAACATTAATTTATTTTGTAAATTAAAAAAAGGAAGATTCATTACAATTAGGATTCAATTTAGTTACCAATTTAGAACAAACTACTTTCAGGCCTTTAGTTAATTTTATTATGTTACACATTGTATAACCAAGTTTACAATTGAGTGCGTTGATTGCTTATCAACAACAAAGTTGACAGCTTATCTCTAAGTTATATTAGCAAGCAAGCCCTCTGCGTCGCGGTGGATTTATCGAACGATTTCACCAATTAGCGCTGATTGAAACCTGAATACAAAAGGAGATATTAGCTGTGAAGCTTATAATTAATATGTATTGATTGTTCGAATTTAGAGGTTAGCAGAATTTCTTAGGACTTTATTAGCTGACTAGTTGATCTTTCATTATCGGTTAATAGAATCTCGATAAAATGATTTATCGGATCCTAAATTTACATTCAGCTCAGTCGTTCAGTGGATAGAGAATCACTTCTCAATTGAGATCTTAATTAACAATTATTTCTCAATTGAAGCGCCAGAATGTAAATTGTGACCATCGATCTAT
Source organism: Phalera bucephala (assembly GCA_905147815.2). Classification (NCBI taxonomy): domain Eukaryota; kingdom Metazoa; phylum Arthropoda; class Insecta; order Lepidoptera; family Notodontidae; genus Phalera; species Phalera bucephala. The sequence goes on along the minus strand of LR990629.1, from coordinate 6,701,794 downwards.
TATTTATATTAAATTTAAGGTGACAGTCCAAAACAAGACCCAAAAATCAAGAGCACGACTATCCGTGGTTTTTGTCCGAATTAGTTCGAGCTAAACATAGCCAAGGTGAGGACGCGTTGAAATGCTCTATAAACTACCATAAAATAAAAAATCTGAGGTCATTAATAATTTAAACGTTGACCGTCTGTCTTTCCGGTTCAGATCTTGTGATCCATTTTTCAAGCACTTGCTAGCTCAATCGGATACCCGATTGAGCTTAAATTTGGCATACGTATGTAACGTCGGTGACAATGCATTAATATGATACCATGGAGCTAGTCTGATGATGTAGCCGGAAGGTGGCCATAGGAACATGTGAAGTATACAACTTAACCTCCTTGTGTTGAGGCTTATTGGATGAGTAATGACATGTACTTCTCAACCAGATAGTATTCAGGATCTGATGATGAAACCAGAATGTGGCCAATGGAATCACTAAATAACCTCAACGTGTTTAGGTTTGTTGAATTTGTCTTAACGAGTACTTCAGACCCGGATGGTGTCTAGGACTGATAATGAATCCGGAAGAAAGCCATAGGAACCCCTCAACTAAGCAAAACATCGTTGTTGTGTTTTGCTATAAAAGCTGTTTTTAACAAGATCTTTTTAAATTAAAATGTTGTATTATGAACTCAATAAACAAGGCCGTGAGTATGTCATCATAAACGGCAATTTCAAATATTCTGGAAAACGTAATAGATTCTAATCTAAAACATAATTTATAACAAAAGACCGAAATTTCTATGTCTAGGGTCTTTAAGATCCTTAAAAGTTTGGGAAATATACTTAGAGTAAGACAACCTTTAGTGGCACGTAAAAAATTACTTAAGACCAACTACTTCAAAAGTACTTTAGATTAGCTGAAATATAAAAACCGTACTTAAGCTTCGTAGATAATAGTTAAGCTCGAGTGTTCTGCTTCCTGAACGTGGTCTGGGAAAGTTTTTAATACACTCACGAATATGGACCTTTGTGAGTCTCTGAAGAATAGTTTATATTCTAGAAGTACCTGATACGAATACTTACAATACGTGACTGCCTCGTTGGTCTAAATGCGGATAGTAAGATTGTCGATCACGAAATCCAAGGTCCAAATCATAGGTCAGAACACGAGTTATTGGGGTTTTCGTAGCGAAAAATTCTTAACAGTACTGCGGAGACGCAAAACGTTCCCACTATACTGGCAATAGGGTTGCTTTTTATTTCATTAGGACCAAACACTGTCGGCGGAATCTGCGTGTATATTGTTTTAAGCCGGGGTAAGGCTTTCTGTCACTAATGGTGGTGAGAGAGAGAGAGAGCATTTTAATTACTGTGATATCATCGCATAGTCACCGTGTTACCAGTGAGAGAACTCACCGTATGCAGCTTATACGGAATGATATCATCATGACTGAATGACAATATCATAGAGACCATTAGGGTTCATTTATGAAAAAGCAGCGTGTTGCACGTTGCTTGGTACATTGTGTCGCGTTGTAAGTCACAACGGTACAACGTTACATATAAAATAAATGCTGGCGTATGAACGCTCTCATACATGGCCATAAGTTGAAGTTGACAGCATATGGACTATCTCATGCATGGCCATGTGTTCAAATAGAGGCTTCTGCACGAATGCTCTCTTACATGGCTGGCTGTTCGAGTTGTTAGCTCATGAGCGCCTTCATACATTGTCATATGTTCAAGTTGGCAGTGCATAAATGCTGTCCTACATAGCCATAAGTTCAAATTGACAGCGCATGGACGCTCTCCTACATGATCATATGTTCAAGTTGACCGCGCATGACCGCTGTTATACATGACCATATGCTTAAGTTGACAGAACATCAATACTCTTATACATGGTCACATGTTTGAGTTGACAAACAGAAAGTCCAGTCGAATAAATCAATATAAGTTACAAGACTACCCCGCTGTGTTCTTGATCTTCTTAGTGGAGGCTGCGTTTCTATCCAGTGGTAGATGTTAAAAATATAATAAGTTTGACGTTTATGTGTACTTTTGTATTGGCCTACGCAAATAAATACATACGCAAAAATTGACAGCGCATGATCGTTTTCATACATGGCACAGTATTTCTATAAGTTTAAGTAGATAACGACTTGCGACGCACCACGAGTCGCTGAACGTACGTTTTCCCATAAAAGAGCCGCCCCGCCTACCTGCCCTCGGAATAATTTTAATCAATAAAGACGTCGTCGACGTCGCGATTTTTGGGGAGGCAATTATCCTGCAGTGGACATCTTCCGGCTAATAATGATTCAGTTTCACTAGATTTACTCCACAAAACTTTACCAGTTATCCATGTACCTTATAATAAGGCCTATGTTCATCGCTTTATTATTATCGGAACACAAAACATCTTCCACAATTTCGTCCATTTCACAACTTAGATTACACCAGTTATTGAACTTTGGACCTCCACAATGCACGAGGGACTAACTTAGATTGGGAAAACATATTCTGAACAATAACTTTACGATAGTTATTTACACATAATACATCAGATAAAACTTATACAGGGCTATTTGTTTTTGGAGCGGTAAAGTCAACAAAATAACAGAGTATTATAATCTACAAAAGTGAATGCATTCAGATACAGTGGTTGATTGGTTTGGAGGGTTTTCAAATTTAAACTCTGACGTCAAAAATGGTTTATTTATAGAGGCCAACAAAAATTACTTATAAACGTCAAGATTATCACATTTTTATATTTACCACCGACAAACAAATACCTTCATAAAAAATAAAATCCCTACTCCACCAGTGTTAATGTTAACGCCTGTGTCCAAATGCTCTTTAAATAGGGCATAGATAATAAAACGTTAAACTAGTGGCCAAGCTATAACTGCCACTTAAGTTTTAGTCTCTAAAAATGCCACACCTCAATTAACGCATTAAGATATTGCTTATATCCAAGTAACGTCTTAGTTACCGTAATAATTAAATCACAAAATCAATATGGTGAAACAAAAGTGTTAAAAGAACAATTGAAGAGCTTATTTCTAAGAGCAACTTCTGTCAAACTACCAACACAATGGCAGTTGATAGCAAGTTGAAATTACATGAAACATGCATAAAACATTCACATAGGTACCATACTATATTTATAATACGTTTATTTAAAAAAGACACAATATTTTTTCTAATTCCAGCCCTTTATATAAATTTATTGCTGACCGTACATAAGCATACAATTCAATAACTTGGGGCCAATAATGCTCAACGGATTAAGTCAACTGGACCTCTGCCGATATGCATGTTAAGTATCTATGAATGAGGCCAGCTTAGGTTTTAAGCCTCTCTAAGTGAAATTTATCTTTCCGAACGTTCACGATAATAAAATGTTAGATCTGAAGATATTTTGTGAAGAGATTGGTTGAAAGCGAGGACATATTTTAGTACGTCACATAGTTTATTTAACTTATCTATCTATATCATCACGCCAGATCGCTTGCGGGGTAAGCATAGGGAGCACACAGTTCCAACAGGTTCTTTTCTCATGTCTACTTCCACTCTCTATTCCACTTATACTCGATTTGATTGTACTATTGTCTAAAAGACACAATTGAATAAGCTGTATTAATTACATTGTAAAGAGTACAGGATATAGTTTTTTCTTCCTCTAGTAACGTTTTTAACAAAGAAAGTACCTTATTTTTGTGGCATAAAAATATTCCATACTTTTTGATGTGGAAACACTCACGAAGATAATACGCCGCCATTGTTGAAGTTGAAACGTTACTAAAATTAAGTGTCCCTAAAGGATGTAGGATGCATGCAACAATTATATTTAGTAAAAGGATAAAGACGAAAAAGTATTCCCATATGATTGCGGAGATTTATGGAATAATATAAATGTCATGTTATAAAAAGTTACATGCTAATCTTAAAGAATTCACGACTTGGTCCCAGAAGGCTTGCCCAAAGGTTTCCGGAACACTGCATTTTAATTCATACCAACATTTTACCAAATTTATCATACACAACCCACATAGTGGGAGATGAACTTATTACTGTGACAGGTTACTTCATTCCTTTAATCGTCTTTTACAATTTTTCTCAAGAAAATTACTAAAGAAACCCCACTTGATGTTAACTTTGCAGGATCAAAATCAAGTTGGTTTTCTTATGATGGCAAAATATGCAAAACAAAATTGTTATAGCTTTCTAATGGGTCTGATTATACCTACAAAGATTCTACGCTGTTATGACTATCAGTTATCTAAAATAGCGGTCTCCAAGATTCGGTCGTTGCTCCGAAAAAATAAAGCGAATTATAAAGAAAAAGAGCACTTTAAAAATGGGAACTCATCAATCAAGCAAGTTAAAAAATATATCAACACTGTAAAAAGGTCAAGTTGCTGGAGATAAAATTACTTTTCCACACTTCCCCGCGCTCTGGAAGCGATTATGAGACAAAAATTTTCGATCGAAAAATTTTAATGTTCTTCATGGAAAAAAATATTGTATACGCCTTATGTCATTTGAAAATATTAGTTAACTTTTGACTTAAAGTTACAGTATATATGTATTTGCATATAAGCAGTGATAGCCTAGTGGTTAGACCGTTCGACTGCAAAGTCAGAGGTCTCGGGTTCAAACCCAGGCACGCACCACGGTGTTTTCGAAGAAGTGTGCATATTAAAAATTAACTATTATTTGCTTTAACGGTGAAGGAAAACATCGTGAGGAAACCTGCATGCCTAAGAGTTTCTCGAAGGTGTGTGAAGTTCGCCAATCCCCACTGGGCCAGTGTGGTAGACTACGGCCTAAACTCTCTCAGTGTGAGAGGAGGCCCGTGCCCAACGGTGGGACAGTTTCTTAACAGGGCTAATATATTATTATCATTATATAAATACAATATGCTTGAAATGGAATATGATCAAACGTCCCCGTACCCCGTGTCTCGGGAAAAAGACTATAGTTAAATAACTACTTGGCAGTTAAAAATGGCTAGTTTACCTGTCGGATAGGACTACCCGGAGATGGCGAAATCCGTACATAGACTTATTTGCAAATTTAACTGTCGATTAGTCTACTTCAGACTTAACTCAAGGATGATGAAGGAGGCGCTTACTTTATTCAAGATTATTAAACAATAAAGTACCTTATATAAAAATCATTTGTTCTCTCTTCTCTTACGTGTTGCTAAAAGGGCTCGATTTAATAAATAGTTCCCACTCAGAGATTGTATCATGCATACGTAATAAAGTTGTAGTTTGGGGAGAAGTTTCGTAGCGAAAAATTATTTTCAAGCGCATTATTATTATCCTTATAAAAAAGATGACGTGTTTAAGCACCAGGTAACTTTAAGTTTGAGCTATAACAATATTACCTAATATATTAAAGCCCTTTCCGAAAAAATAGGATAAAGCAATCCATAAGTGGAATAGAGTATTATAAATATCCCTAGCGATATATATAATACTTGAATCATTCTTTGCTCTCTCCGTACTTCAATAAACTAGGCCGGGTTTTTAAAACCAAATTCGCTTTAGCAAGCCATATTAGCTCATGCCTGATAATAATATTTTAATGGTTGTGGCGCTGTCATCGAAACCGATGTGGAAGACTATATAAATAGATGCTTGCATTTTTAGACATCATTGTAAATTCTAATGCCATTAATAATAGGCGGCCCACTGATCCCCTGAAGCCTCATATGAATATTAAAAAAATATGGCATCAATCGACTTAATAAATTTAACGGATTTTTTCCTTTCGTAGACTCCGTAACATGTCAGACATTTATTATGTTCTTGGTAGGTCTTAAGGTAATAAATATAAAACTTGTTCAGACAAAATGTGGACTTTTTGTTCATTCCTAAATTATAACAGAACTTTACTGTTTGTAAGTAAAATATGGTGTCTACAAAAAAATCAACTCGAAAAAGTTTGTTTTAAAAAGATTGTCTTGCTAGTCCGGTGGGCGTATTTGTTTTTATTTTTCTAAAAAGGTTAAATTTCACTGGCTGATTAAAAATAAAGTCTGTTACATTTCAAAATTAGAACAACGCAAATAAAAATGGCAGCCGTGCCACGTGTCCTCTCCTCGTTATAATACTTAGCTTTTAGCTAATTAATTAATTTTCTAATTACTAACAGAACTGGGATTATTTAGTCTTAAATCACGAGATTGACCTATATCATGTAAGTGTTGACAAAAATTAAGACAAGCCTTTGTTTAATGTTTTATATTTTCTCGTTTCCTAACCTATAATCACTGTCTACCCATACATACTGTTTGCTTCATAGATCTAGCGGCGCTTGGTGCAACTGGCTGATCACAAGATCTCAGGTTTGAATCCTAAGTCAGACAAAGTATTAGCAGTTCAAAATCTGGAATTGCGTTATAATAGTATAGTATACATTAGATAGTATAGTATAGTATAGTATAGTATAGTATAGAAGGGGGGTTTCAGGTCCGGACAAGGATGTTTGGATCAAGTGTTCTCCTTCCGCAACATCGTAGAGAAGCATCTGGCAGTGTGCCGGAAGGTTTTCTGCGGATTTGTGGATCTGGAAAAGGTGTTTGACAGAGTTTTGCAAAACATAGTTTGGGACATTTTACCAGAGTACTGTATAAATGGCACCCTGTTGCGAGCCTTCCAGTCCACCTATGTGTGAATGGGTGATAACATGTCACCCTGGTTTCACGTTGAAATCGGCGCCTTGCCGGGTTGCGTGTTGTCCGCTCGACTGTTTATAATATATTTGGGTAAAAGTCTTCAAATACTGAATGCGATGAATAAAGGTTTACAAATTGGTGACCTAGTAGTAAACCATCTACTATATCCAAATGACGCGGTTTTAATAGCGCCAACAGCCACTGATCTGTAAACACTAGTCACAGTTATAAAAGACGACTGCATGAACAATAGCTTACATTTCAATGTAAAGCAAACCACATTATGGTTTTTAAACAGGTAGAAACCAGAACGATTGCAAGGAATGAACCTACCACAGGTAACGATGTGCTGGAGCAAATGAATGAGTTTATATATGTTGGATGCGCCTTCAGTAAGGATGGGAAATACACCGCTGACATAGAGAGAAGAGTGAGTGCAGGGAACAGAGTGAATGGTGCGATGGGAAAGCTACTTGGGAGCCGGCACTTAAGCCAAAAGGCGCAGCTCGCTATACATAACAGAGTGCTTGTCCCAACGCTGTTATATGAGGTATGAGAAGAAGAATGAAAGTAGGATAAACACTGTTGAAATGCGAGCTCTACGGAAGGTGTGCGGAGTAAGGCTGACTGACCGTATTCGCAACAGCTTAGTAAGAAAGGGAGTAGGTATGAAAGATAGTATCGGTGTAAAAATGAGAAATGGTATGCTCCGTTGGTTCGGGCATATAGAAAGAATATCGAAAGAAAGAATGACGAAACAGATATACAATGCGAAAGTGGTAGGATGTAGGTACCGGGAGAGACCTAGTCTATCTTACCATGACCAAATAGACCGAGTCTTATCGGAAGGACAAGTCAAGAGTCTCCGTAACCGGCGAGCATGTATGAGACGAATTATGAGAGTGGAGGAAGCCAGAGAAGTATGTAAGGAAAGAACCTGCTGGAACTCTGTACTCTCTACCTACTTCGTATGGGATCTGGCGTGATAATATAGTTATAGTTAGTAGTATAGGATACAATAAAAAAAGGCTTGCCCCATATTACGTATAGATCTAACATCGCTGCTGAAATATGGGTGAATTAGTTTTACGCGAGCAGGGCCACGGCCAAAGTTAAAATATAAAATTCCCCGAGCCATTATTATTTCAACCATCTCTGATCATATTTACTATAGTTCAAGGCGTCAAGAAATTTCGATTATCACATAAACCTACGAAATATATAAAATGGCAATAAATACCAGTTGACCGTCTAGCTACTTCTAACGGATATTATGTTCTGCTCTTGTTTGCGGTTCTCTATTTACTGTGAGGGGTGAAGGCGACACGCTCCTTGGCGCCATTTTGGATGTGACATAAGTCCGCCATTTTATATTTATGATGATATAAATCCACCATTTTAAAGTAAGGGCCTACCGCGATCGACCATTTATCGACCGGGAGAGTCACAGTGATGTAATTACTTTATAAAATAATAGTAGGGAACGGATATATATAGAGTGCGTGCTCGAAAATAAACGACGTATTTGCAAAAACAAATTTTATAAGAAAATATCTTAAAAATCTACGCTATGAACTTTGCCTCAATTATTTGCTATGTTTTAAGTAAATTCTATTGAATGATTCTTGAGTTACTAATGCACTTCGCGTTGGAATCAGAAAATGAGAAGCAATAGAGATGACTATAGATTTTTTTTCTATAGAGAAAATTTCGTTTAATCGTGTATTTCTTTTACCAGATTCTAATACAGTCAAAAATCATATTTCGTAATATTAAGTCTCTAATCCATATACTTCTTGAAGTGCATGGAGTACAAAAACACGTTTTTTTCGGGGTGGCCCCAAATCAGGACCTAGTCCTAGACCCAGACCTCAAAAACGTGACGTTGATATTTAAGTTAATATGACAAAACAGATATACAATGCGAAAGTGGAAGGTTGTAGGTACCGGGGAAGACCTAGACTATCTTACCAAGACCAAATAGACCGTGTCTTATCTGAAGGGCAAGTCAAGAGTCTCCGTAACCGGCGAGTATGTATGAGACGAACTATGAGAGTGGAGGAAGCCAGAGAGGTATGTAAGGAAAGAACCTGTTGGAACTCTGTACTCTCTGCCTACCCCGCGAGGTAGCTGGCGTGATGATATAGATAGATAGATATATACTACTTATAGTGCGACGAGGATATTTTGGCCCGTGGATAATATTGATGTGAATTTAAAATTATAATTTAGCAAAATATTTCTTACTTTCAGGGAAATATTTCAACTAGTAGGTCCGCACGGCTACTAATTAAAAAGAGAACTTGGGTAAATTTAATCGCAAACGGCAGCTCTTCTACTGTCATGAAGTGGCATTTCACTTAATAATATCGTTAGTGTTAGAGACGCTCGTAGCGCTGTGCGACCGCGGTGTTCTCACCGATTACCAAGGTTAAGCAGCGTTCGACTCGGTCGTGCCGACATGGGTGACCGTTTGTGGCATTTTCATATTCGAGCGTCTCCGTGCTTCGGAAGGCACGCTAAGCCGTTGGTCCCGGCTACCACTTAATGTGGTAGTCGTTAAGCCGAGTTGGAAGCCTTAAAGTGGACTTGATAAGTTCCAACAGCAGGTGGCCACAAACCTGCCTCCATCAATCCGCACTGGGTCCGCGTGGTGGAGTATGACCTAATCTCTCTCACCCTGATTTGTGGGAGAAGGCCTTTGCCCAGCAGTGGGGAGTATAGGTTGATATTATTATATCGTTAGTTCCGATTTTAGCCGCCGGCCCCCGATCCTTGTATGTAGACTGTACTAGAGAAGCCACTGTAAACAAAAAAACGCCCGCAACTCGATGACCGGAGAATTTACTTGTATTTACATCTATACAAATAAATAAAATGAAGTGTCTATTTGTAATGTCATATTAACAGTTTTACTAAATACATATGAAAGTATATACGGTACTTATAACAATAACAAATTTTAAAATTTTTGTCTTATTCTCTGTCTGTCTGTTTGTTCCGGCTAATCTCCGAAGCGGATAACCCGTTTTTACGGGACTACACTGGCAGATAGTTATACAAAAAAAAATACAAAATACTAAATTTTTTTATTCAAAACTACAAGTTCGTGATACACAGTGTGGGTCTCATCCTTTTAAGTTAAAAGAAACTTGTATTAGGATGAGATCGCTCTTCCAAATGTGGTGGTTAAAACAAAAACTTATAAAACGTAGACATAATAACAATTAAAATATAATAATAATAAGAAAAAGAAATCAGAAAAAAAAATCATAATATGAATAACATGCAATGAAATGTTATTAATACATTTGTAATATTTTCTTGGTCATTTCAATATAAAGTATGTATTAAGTATGTATTTTGTTTTTCATACAAAAACAACATTAATCAATTAAATTGAAGAAGAAAATAATAATAATAACAATAAAACATATAATAAGATGTAACCAAAAAACAAAACAGACTTTAACTATTAAATAAAAGTTCCTATTAACAATTCAAAATCGTAAGACATGCACAAATAATAAATTATTTATTTAAGTATATAAATTACCCATTAGACTATACGTGTTAGTACACTTTCGGTTCCTCATAATCCAAAGATTTTAACCATTGAGTAATAGTTTTATTACATTCCCTATATGACAAATCACAGAAATTAAGGATTCGATTTGCACGATTATATAGATAAGCAGATTGAGCATAGTATTGAATGTTTGCAAATTTAGTCCTAACCTTTGGATGGTCTACAGCAGTATGACGTATACGTTTCTTGAGTATACTAGCGTCAAATTTTGAGTACCTTTAGAATACATTTCTGTATATAAAGTTGTCTAACGGTTAGGTTAGATTCATTGTAAACTTTTGTGGTCCTGTATGAAATATTCTTAAATAATAAGATTTTAAGTAAAGAACGTTGAGCCCGTTCAAGTTTAATGAGTGAGCTTTTGTGGGTTCCTCCCCAAATAGGTAATCATCTCAGCCCATACTTATCCACTGTTGAACATAGGCCTCCCCAAAGGGGGGATTTGCCATACTCGCCACGCTTGGCAGGCGGGTTGGCGAGCGCAGTTTTTGATCGCAGAAGTGTTAAGAGAACGCTGCTGCCCATTCCCTAGTTTTCCCTTAGTCGCCTTGTACGACACCCGATGGGATGAGATGGGTTGGTCCTATTCTAAGCCGGGAACCACGCGGCTAAATAGGTAAACAATAAATTAATATTGGCTGGACTAATGTAGTGTAAATGTAAACCATAAGAGTCTGGTCAGCTATATGTCTGAGGTATTTAAACAGCCACATCAGTCTTCTTACACGTAATGTACATGTATCAATCTGTTTGTGCCAGTTTAAATGTTGGTCAATATAGACACCCAAATATCTTGTAAAGGAAACTTTGTCCAGTGGTATACAATTGCATTGAACTTGTAAGCGTGGGTTGTGACAACAATGGGCAATCAATTGACAGACAGACAGAAAGTGCAAAAACCTTCAACGGTAGATATGTTTTGATGTCAATGTTCAATGAGAACTAGATTTAGTTTTTACAAGCTTTTATTTAACTTGCAATGTTCGTATGTCTGTCTGTATTTTTTTTCAGTTCAATCCTATTTTTAAGCACTTGAGGGTATCCGGCTGAGCTGAAATTTGGCATACGAATGTAAGTCCGATGACAATGCAATAACCATGAAGCTGGCCAAATGATGGAGTCGAAAGGTGGCCATAGGGACATGTGAAATATACAGAGAAACCTCCTCGTGTTTAGGCTTGTTGAATTGGTATTGACAAGTACAACCAGGTAGTGTTCAGGGTCTGATGATCAAGCCGAAAGCTGGCCAACGGAACTACCCAACTACTCAATATAACCTCGTCATGTTTGGGGCCGTTTGATTTGTCTTGATGAGTACTTTAGATCCGGATGGTATCCAGGGTCTGTTGATTGAGCCGAAAGAAGCCACAAGAACTAAGCAAGTCTTCGTCTTACTTTTGCTATAAAAGCTCGTTTTTAAAAAGGTGTTTTTACAAGCTTTTATTTACACATTTGAACAGTCTTTAGATATAATTATGTGGAAAAATATGAAATAAGCTGTTTTGAAAAATCGCTCCCCAACCAGACTCCTGACTGCATTCCTGACTGCTTTTTATACACATGCTGTTGATTTGTGTTCGCGCAGGTAAATTCATTCGACTTAACATTTGAACTCAGGATTTTATCATCGCTAATTGCACAATGCTCTACGAACATCAACGATGCAGATAATGTCAGTCAATATCAAAACGGTCAGAACTAATCACAAGATATTATAAAACAAATGTATATTCATACAACTCAAGTGCTGAATGTTTAAGGAGTCTCAGTTGGACGATCCCACAGTCAAACCAGTAACATGGTTTTGGGGGGCAATATCCTAACTATGTAAATACATATAGTACATGATACGTATTGCACCACAAAACCATGTTGCTGGTTTTATATATAATATCTTTCTATCCTTGACTGCCTCGTTGGTCTGGTGGCAAAGCACATCGCTTTGAGATCACGAGGTCCTAGGTTCAAATCCTAGGTCGGACAAATGTAGTTTTTCTAACGAAAAATTCCCAGTATGAGTCCGGAGTCTGGAATTGTGCCCGATATATGGCAATAGGCTCGCCTCCTATTACATGGGACTTAACATCGTCGGCGAAATGTGGGTGTACTCAGTACACCTCTGCCATCCCCTCTGGGGAATATAGGCGTGACGGAAAAATCATAATTTTATTACATTAAAAATAAATTAATATTCCCTTGAAAATGGGTCAAGTGCGTAGCACGCTAAATCGACGGAAATGTATGAAGATATGTATGAACGTAGATGAAGCAAAAGAGGTGTGCCAATCGTAGTATGTGGAAAACTGTAGTCTCTGCCTACCCCCGTGGGACAAAGGCGTGAGTGTATGGATGTGTGCATGTATGTATTAAAAATAAATTCTACCAATTTCTAAGACTTAAGCCACCGCATTATTCACTTTAACATAAGCATATATTACGACCACTGGGAGAATGCCTCATTATGCTAGCAGTTAAATTGTAACTAGTCTACAAAGTTACGCACCCTGTTCATGACTTTATGAACAATAAGGCCAAATTGAATTAGTTTTAGTAAGTCTACAACCGCCCCATGTGGGCTGTCGTTATATTTCTATGTTGTACAACGAATGTTGAATAATGATCCTTGTACAATCAGCTGCAATAAAATTATGACACCTTCACAGATTCTTATGTAATTTTTAGGATAAGTAGTGTTTAGAATATGTAAATATTCGAAACAAAGGCGATCCAACGGTTTATTTTTAACAACACTTGATTTGTTCTTGAGAAAAAAAATGTGCGGTCGGGAGACCCCCGTCAGAAACGAAGTTCTGATGAGACAATGTAATTCACCTCTCACCATCGAGCACATTTAACGAACACGTAAGGAATGTGTTTGGTAAAAATGTACTGGAGCAATACGCCGCTGACACACAGAGAAGAGTGAGTGCAGGGGTGAATTGTGTGTGTGAATGATTTACGCTTGGCCGCGGGGCCTTTACAGCTTCACCGGAGAAGAGCAGTCAACGCTTTCGATAACATCCGAACTGCGCCGGACGGAACCGAACGTCTTGTAATGTTTTTTCGTTATGTTACGATTTCTACCTGTCAACTCCTACCGCAAGCCGCGTTAAGGAACTTTGTTCCAAAAATAAAAGGTATTAATCACTACTTACTTGAAAAATAACAATTGAATTTTGCAAGGTCTTTCCACTTAATTGCAGCTGACTGTACCTAGAATTTATGAGGCGTAAGCTCACGACAATGTGTGTTACCAGTGATGACATATGGATCAGAGACGTGGTCTCTTACAATAGGTCTCATAAAAAAGCTCAAGGTTGCTCAGCGAGCTATGGAAAGAGCTATGCTCGGCGTTTCTCTACGTGATCGAATCAGGAATGAGGAGATTCGTAGAAGAACCAAGGTCACCGACATAGCCCTCAGGATTAGCATGCTGAAGTGGCAATGGGCTGGCCACATAGCGCGAAGATCGGACGGGCGTTGGGGCAGAAAGATTCTAGAGTGGAGACCACGTATTGGCAAGCGCAGCGTAGGACGACCGCCTGCCAGATGGACCGACGATCTTGTGAAAATCGCAGGAAATCGTTGGATGCAGGTGGCATCGGACCGGTTACGCTGGAAAGCGATTGGGGAGGCCTATGTTCAGCAGTGGACAAGTATAGGCTGAAATGATGATGATGATGATGAAGCTCACGACTATTAAGATAAAGAGAAATTACTCGAACGTTACTATTTGCGATGCAATATGATTAAAAGTAATTTAAATAGATATGCAAAATATTACCTTCCGCTCACCCTCAAAAACTACTTCAATTAAACATAAATGTACTGTGTTCGTAAGACTTTCGACTATACGACATTCGGAATATACCAAAGAAGTTTAAAAAAATCTCAGAAAGGAAGCTTCTACTGAACCAATGCTGAGCAAAGGCCTTCCATCCCAAATCGATGTGAAAAATATTAAATCATACTCTACCACGCGACCCATGCTGGATTCGTGGAGGCAGGTACATAACTTAGAGCTTCTTAAAAGTTACAAAGGAAAAACAATTGCTACCAAACTTTTTATTTTACCTGAAAAAAAAACTCCATGGGACCTTCGAAAGGCTCGCGGAACAAGGATTCCTACCAACTAAAAACCTCAGGGTAGCCGACATCAACACTTTGGAGAGGCTCCGGGATCTCTTTATGAACGCAACAGTGCTCCTCTTGTGCCGCGCTCTTAAGAGCTTGCCATCGGAGGGAGACTTGATAACATGCTCCCCCCTGTACCGATGTGGTACTCACGACGACGTCATCAGGCCTGCTTGTGAAGGACGGGGGCGTCCATTGCATCCGCGACCCCAAGGGCTTCCTTACGGTGTTGTTGCAGGGGGAGGGACCTTCGCCAAATATTATGGCGGGGGAACTACTAACCTTACCTACCTAGCAAGAGATCTGGCGATATGACATAGATAGAGGTATACTGAGTTCTTAGATTTACGCGAATATTACACATGAAATAAAACTATTTATTCGGATTTATTATTTTTGATTTTTAAGTTCCCGACGTTTCGAGTGCTTTGCGTCCAAAAGACAAGACTTTGAATAAATGTAAATAATATGAAACAGTATAGGCACTATTATTTTAACTGTTATTGTATCTTGCCGCACTGAATCTAGGTCGATTAGAGCAAACAATATTGGCACACAATTCGTTATTTTATTTCCCTAGTCTATCTAGGTCGAAAACTTATTGCCTACCGTACCGCCTGGAAATTATATTTATTGCTTTGTATTGTTTGTTCTACAATTCTATCTATTTAGTACTGATGAAATTTGCCCATATATGGGACAAATGAATATTTTTTTCGGATTACATTGTGATTCATAATGTTACGACTTCAATACGCCCCGATATCTCATGAATCCTTTATCGGGGAATGATAATTTTAAAACGCATTACACACCCTTAGGTCCCCTATCAAGAAAGATCTAGAATTCGCGTTTGAGTGCTAAGAAGTCTAGAAGGTTCCTCCCCTTTTTATAATTGTGTTTAGAAGCGGTAAACAAGTAGATACAAGTAGGTATTGCTTGGTGATGAATGGTGGATGCACCGGCTATTGTTCGATGAACTTTTCTATCGATGTACAAAAGGAACACTCAGGAATCCGTTAATCGTAGCCGTCGCCGACTACCTAAGCCGCTACCGCCGTCCGCGGCATGTACTCACCGACCCTCCCGATGCTCTTACATCCCTTCTTTCGGATACAAATACCGCACACAGGATCAGACACCGACCTCGCTGGTGAGATCGAAGAATCCCTTGCCCTCGGGCCGGTGCAGGGCACCACGGAAGGACACCTAGTATACGCCCTCCCCTATAACGACTGCCCAAGCCGAAACCGTTTCTCCTTGAGGCGCCCTTGAGCTAGTTGCCCGCTTGATCTACTGGCTCGAGCATAGTGGTTGCACTCTCGCCCTCTTGTCTGGTGAAGCTGTAAAGGCCCCGCGGCCAACAGCGTAGATAATTCACACACTCGCGACGGACACAGTCTCTTTTGGGAAGCGACAGCAAACCACTCGGGAACAAGCGATCTAAGTGGAATACACCGGCGACCTTAGCAACGATATACGGATACTATGTCTGACTCAGCGACTTGGAAGCAGTATTTAGGTACTAACGAGAGTAGTACTAGTGTGTGTTTAGTGCTTATGTGTACTTGAACTCGACGTACTGTTTGTGCGTACAGCGCCTAATAAAGTACTTCGCACGTTATTTGGCATTAAATTACCCCGCAACGTAACAATAATATAATCTGTGTTTTAAAGAAACAACTAAGAAGAAATATATGTACGACAATATTTTGACTACGCACCGAGTTAAGGGATATTCATATTTTATAAAAACAATTACTGACCAACGTATGGATGTTTTTACTTACAAAATTGACGTTTCCGTACACTGAGAATGATTCTGTGCCGCATATGTATATAAACTGTCGTGTGTGGGGATCGATCCCGTAACTTTACGTTAATTGAGTAGAGCATCCTACTTTAAGATCACTATATCGCCATCATTAATCCAAAATATAATCACTACATATCATAAAACAAAGTACCCTCGCCGCGTCTGTCTGTCTCTTTGAATGCGATAAACTCGATAACAACTAAACGGATTTTCATACGGTTTTCGCCGATGAAGGGGAAGGTTTATGTGTACGAAGCCGGGGAGGGTTGCTAGTATTTTATAAAGCACTAAAACGTTTAACTTCATAGAATAAATCCCTTAAATATTAAGAAATTTAATCAAAACGTTTCTCCCTTAATGGTATATCACTATCTATATATATCATCACGCCAGATCCTTTTCGGGGTAGGCACAGAGTACAAAGTTCCAACACTTTCTTTGCTTACATACCTCTCTGGCTTCCTCCACTCTCATAGTTCGTCGTACCTACATCCTTCCACTTTCGCATTGTATACATGTTTTGTCATTATTTCTTCTGACATTCTTTCTATATGCCCGAACCAATGGAACATACCCTTTCTCATCTTTACACCGATACTATCTATCATACCTACACGCTTTCTTACTACGCTGCTGCGAATACGGTCGGTCCGCTTCACTCCGCACATCTTTCGCAGAGCTCGCATTTCTACCGCATTTCTACCGCATTTATCCGATTTTCCCATTTCTACCGCATTCTCCTTCCCCTTAATGGTACACAAAAAAATTTAATTAAAATAATTCTGGTAAGTCTGATTATAACAGTAACATCTGTAGGCTTTTCGCTGAACATAATACAGTAATTAAGAGCATTAGTTATTACAGACCTGATTGTGTATAATAATTAATACGTTTGTTTTTGTGTGGTTTTATTCGTATTTTGTATGCCGACATAATTGTTTGGTCATAAGCATCGATATAATTTAATCGATGATCATAAATTATCTACATATCTATATCATCACGCCAGATCTCTTGCGGGGTAGGCAGAGAGTACAAAATTCCAACAGGTTCTTCCTACCTCTTTACTTAATCAATAAAGTACTATTATTACTAATAATACTGACTGCCTCGTTGGTTTAGGGGTATAGCGCATCGCTTTGTGATCACGAAATCCTGTGCTCAAATCCTAGGTCGGACAAATGTAGTTTTTCTAACGAAAACTTCCTAGTATGAGTTCGGAATCTGGAATTGTGCCCGATATATGGACAATAGGCTCGCTCCAATCACATGAAAACTAACATCGTCGTTAAAAAGTGTGTGTACTCAGTACACCTCTGCTACTCCCACTTGGGGAATATAGGCGTGACGGTTTTGGAATAGGTTTTTTATCGCATGATAGTTTGTTATTCACATATTAAAACGATGCAAAACAGGACAAGGACAGAGATAATCAAAGTGAATCCAACTATAACTGTTGCTAACTGAAGGCCTGTAACCTCAGGTTGTAATCATACATCGGAAATTGCGCTCTTAACCAACGCTCTCAGTAAACCAGTATTACTACCTATCCTACTAATATGATAAACGCGAATTTTGTAAGGATGTATAGATGTTTCTTGTTATGTCCCTTTCATGCAAAAACTACTGAATGGATTTTAGTAGATTTACACTAACATTTACATCAGAATACTACATAAATTATGACTTACAAATATAATAATAACGCAATATAGATATCACCATCCAAAATCAGCTAAAGAGAGAATGACAATATCAAGAGAAGAAGGCGGTAGGGGATTAATAGATCTAACTCACTTACTCCAGAGACAAATTAATAGTTTAAAGATATTTTTCATAAACAAAAAAACATTTAGCCCACTTCATAAAACTGTTTGTGAGGTAGATAATAGATATACACCTTTAAATCTTTCTAATACTAATGTAATTGCTATATAATAATAATAATATCAGCCTATATTGCCCACTGCTGGACAAAGGCCTTCTCTCACTAATCGAGGTGAAAGAGATTAGGTCATACTCCACCACGCAGACCCAGTGCGGATTGGTGGAGGCAGGTTTGTGACCACCTGCTGTTCGACCTTATCAAGCCGCCTTTAAGGCTTCCAACTCGGCTTAACGACTACCACATTAAGTGATAACCGGGACCAACGGCTTAACGTGCCTTCCGAAGCAAGAAGACGCTCGAATATGAAAATGCCACAAACGGTCACCCATCTCGGGCCAACCGAGTCGAACGCTGCTTAATCTTGGTAATCGGTAAGAACACCGTGGTTGCACAGCGCTACGAGCGCCTCAAATTGCTATAGATACTATAAAATACAATCATGACAAATACAATAACTGGAAACGTAAAGAACTACATGGTAGACATCTAAACGATCTAAATCAGTTACATATTAATAAAGAAGCTTCCAATAAGTGGATAGAGGTAGGAGGATTATTCCCTGAAACTGAAGATTTTCTGGTAGCAATACATGACCAAGTAATTAACACTAAAAACTATAGGAAATACATAATTAAAGATAGAAATCTCTCAAACGATTTATGCAGAAAATATCATGCCAAACCAGAAACAATGCAGCACCTCAGGGAAGCATGCGTCACTCTAACACAAAATGACTACACTCATCGACACAACCAACTCACACACAAAATACATAAAAAACTAGCTGCAAAACATAGCCTTATTCGTACATCCCATACACGACACACCCTATTACAAACACGCACCCTCTCCAGTATTAGAAAACTCCACACACAAAATATACTACGATCGCACTATACACACAGATAACACTATATACAACAGACAAGATATCACCTTAATCGATAAAACAAAGAAACATACATACATAATTGATATAGCCGTACCCAATACAAACAATGTAAAGACGCCAATAACTAAAAAGATAAGAAAATACACAGAACTGCAAGAAGAAATAAAAGGAATTTGGAAAATGAATCAAGTCACCATAGTCCCCATTGTAATTTCTACAACTGGAGTAATTCCGAATCAAGTTTTCAACAGTCTGCAAATACTTAACCTGTCGAAATACACATACCTCACACTACAGAAGTATCAATCTTAAATACATGTCGCATGGTCCGCAAATTCTTACAATTAGACCATGACAATAGCCCGGAGTCTCAAACACAAATATTATCAATCTGACACATAAATATAAGATTTCACTTCGCGCAACGCCCGTGTTTTCTTAATCATACCGAGGAAACACGAGAAACAAAAGTTTTAAAATAAAATAATAATATTAGCCTCGTTAAGAAACTGTCCCACCGCTGGGTACGGGCCTCCTCTCAAACTGAGAGGGTTTAGGCCATAGTCCATCACGCTTGCCCAGTGCGGGTTGGCGAACTTCACACGCCTTCGAGAAACTCTTAGGCATGCAGGTTTCCTCACGATGTTTTCCTTTACCGTCAAAGCAAGTGATAGGTAGTTAATTTTTAAAACGCACAAGCTTTCGAAAAGCCAGAGGCGGGTGCCTGGGTTCGAATCCGAGACCTCTGACTTTGCAGTCCAATGGTCTAACCACTAGGTTATCACTGCTAACTTATAAATATATAACAAAATAAACGCGTGCGCAGCCGCGACTAGGGACTAGTATATTGTATATAATATGTCATTTTCCAAGCATTATTTTATTTACTCTTTGTTTAAAAAACGTACTCTAGAAATTATTTCTTTATAGTGGGCGCTTATAAACTTGACATTTTTGTGGACAGACCGAAACAAATATTTGTGGGTTACACAAATATTCATCCCACGTGAGATCGAACCCGCATACACTTGATCCACAGATCCGACTCATTTTATGTTTTTGGTAACTTATCTAGTATTTGTTTAGCTTATATCAGTTCGTAGTGCTGTGAGACTGCGGTGTTCTTAGCGATCACCAAGGTTAAGCAGCGTTCGACTCGGTCGGTCTGAGATGGGTGACCGTTTGTGACATTTTCATAATCGACCGCCGGAATGCACGCTAAGCCATTGGTTCCGGTTACTCCGTAATGTGGTAGCCATTTAGAAAAGTTAGATGCCTTATAAGTGGCTTGATAAGTTCCGTTTCCGATTCAGCAGGAGGCCACAAATTTGCCTTCGCCAATCCGCAATGGGGCCGCGTAGTGGAGTATGACCTAATCTCTCTTACTTCAATTATTTAGAGAATGCCTTTGCCCAGCAGTAGGCCGCAGCGACAGTGTGGCAGTATAGGCTGATATAATTATTAATATTTTTTTAGATATTATACACAAAGAAACCTTCAAACGATCTGGACTATCAAACAACAACAAAAAAACTCTAGAAATATAATCTGACTCGGAATACTTCGCACAAATATTGTTCTAAGTAAAAAAAAACTGTCTAGCTTACACGACACAACAATGGACGAGAGAGCTTCGAAATAATATCTAGAGTAATTAACGGAGATAATATCTGAGTGGAAAGAAATCCGAGTAACTAAGTGCTTTTCTGAAAACCTGCGGCTTAGATTTCGACCTGATTGAGAGATTTTTTTATTGTATTGGATAGTGACAGCGTAAAGGACAACTTTAAAGAGATAATTTAAAAATTGACATAACAAAAGATGGTGGTTCGGACCAATAGTTAAGAGCTTACGCCGCTCTGTCTACTGAATCGAGCAGGCGCGAAGTAAAAAAATATTTGTTTCGGTCTGGTTGGTTCTTTATCTGAATAATTCCTATTGTGTGGCTACGTATGAATAAAAAGAGTTTATCTATCTATCTATATCATCACGCCAGCTCCCCCGCAGAGTAGGCAGCGAGTACAGAGTTCCAACAGGTTCGTTTCTTACATACCTCTCTGGCTTCCACCACTCTGATATTTCGTCTCATACACGCTCGCCGGTTATGGAGACTCGTCATGGTAAGATAGTCTAGGTTTCCCCGAAACCTACATCCTTCCACTTTCGTTTTGTATATCTGTTTTGTCATTCTTTCTTCTAACATTCTTTCTATATGCCTGAACAAAGGGAGCATACCCTTTCTTATCTTTACACCGATACTATCTTTCATACCTACTCGCTTTCTTAGTACTCTGTTGCGAATACGGTCGGTCAGCTTCAGCGTACATCTTCCGCAGAGCTCGCATTTCTACCACATTGATCCTACTTTCATTCTCCTTCTTACATACCCACAAAAACTCCGTTGCACAAACACTCCGTTATCCGTATGGCCAGCTGCGCCTTTTGGCTTAAGTGCCGGCTTCCAAGTAGCTTCCCATCGCACCATTCACTCGGTCCGGTGAAGCTGTAAAGGCCGCGCGGCCAACAGCGTTGATCATTCACACACACCATTCATTCTGTTCCCTGCACTCACTCTTCTCTCTATGTCAGTATTGCTCCAGCACATTGTTACCAAACATATTCCTTACATTTGTTCTAGTTTCGTCGTTTCGTTAATACCGTCACGCTTATGTTTTCTACTACATTCCGTTATCGTTTCAAAGTCCCAATATAATAGAAGAGAGCTCATTGCCAGTATACCGGGTACGATTCCAGACTCTGCGCTGTAACTGGGAATTTTTCCAAAGATAAACCTGACTAACACTTTTTAACCTAGGATTCGAGAACTCACGACCTCGAGATCATCAACTGCGCCATGCGCGACTTAAAGAAACGAATAGAGGTAATTTCAAAAATATACAATATTAATTTAATTAAATGATAGTAGTGATAAATTTACCGCGTTTTAATTTTGTAGCGCTCAGAACTCTCATCATCATCATCTCAGCCTATACTTGTCCACTGCTGAACATAGGCCTCCCCAATCGCTTTCCAGCGTAACCGGTCCGATGCCACCTGCATCCAACGACTTCCTGCGATTTTCACAAGATCGTCGGTCCATCTGGCAGGCGGTCGTCCCACGCTGCGCTTGCCAATACGTGGTCTCCACTCTAGAATCTTTCTGCCCCAACGCCCGTCCGATCTACGCGCTATGTGGCCCGCCCATTGCCACTTCAGCTTGCTAATCTTAACGGCTATGTCGGTGACCTTGGTTCTTCTACGAATCTCCTCATTCCTGATTCGATCGCGTAGAGAAACGCCGAGCATAGCTCTCTCCATAGCTCGCTGAGCAACTCTGAGCTTTTTTATGAGACCTATTGTAAGAGACCACGTCTCTGATCCATATATCATCACTGGTAACACACATTGACTAAAAAATTTAGTCTTAAGGCACTGAGGTATTTTGGATGAGAAGATGTTGCGCAGTTTCCCGAACGCTGCCCAGCCGAGTTGGATTCGTCGATTGACCTCTCTCTCAAAGTTGGACCTACCTAACCGGACTACCTGTCCCAGGTAAATGTATTCGTCGACAACTTCAAGAGTAGAGTTCCCAACGGTGAGTGCGGTGGGTACGACATGGACGTTAGACATTATTTTCGTTTTGTCCATGTTCATTTTAAGACCCACTTGTTGAGATACTCTGTTGAGGTCACCGAGCATTCGTCCTAGATCTTCCAGCGACTCCGCCACGACCACAATGTCGTCGGCAAATCGAAGGTGAGTGATGTATTCGCCATTGATGTTGATGCCATGTCCTTGCCATTCCAAGAGCTTGAAGGCGTCCTCTAAGGTGGCCGTAAACAGTTTCGGAGAAATGACGTCTCCCTGCCTTACTCCTCTTTTTATGGAGATCGCCTTCGTGCACTGCCCCTGTACTCGGACTGACATGGTGGCGTTATTATACAAGCACTTCAACACTTCAATGTACCGATAGTCAATGCGGCATCGCTGGAGAGATCTAAGAACCGCCCAAGTCTCGATCGAATCGAAGGCTTTCTCATAGTCCACAAACGCCAAGCATAGTGGCCGATTATACTCCTCGGTCTTCTGTATAATCTGCCGCAGCGTATGTATGTGGTCTATGGTACTGAAGCCTTTCCGGAAACCGGCTTGTTCGGGAGGCTGGAAGTCATCAAGCCTGCGTTCGAGACGATTCGTGATGACTCTCGAAAACAACTTATAAACATGGCTCAGCAGTGTGATGGGCCTATAATTCTTCAGAACTCTGTAGAACAAATATTTGAGAGTCACTCAAACATTTCTTCGGGTAAAAGCGCTTAGAAACGTGAAAAATGATTATTTTTTTACAATTACCATGGGATCGAATCGCGGCCTCAAACAGAGATGACACACCGGCGATAAACTTAGCGGGCTTTTCCTTTAACCTAATAGTTTTATTGGACTAGTATTTCTGTTTACCATTCTTCTTCTTGCAAAATCGTATTTATCAGTATGTAAGAGTTGCTGTAACGGTGAAGGAAAACATCGTGAGGAAACCTGCATGCCTAAGAGTTTCTCGAAGGTGTGTGAAGTTCGCCAATCCGCACTGGGCCAGCGTGGTGAACTATGGCCTAAACCCTCTCAGTCTGAGAGGAGGCCCGTGCCCAACAGTGGGACAGTTTCTTAACAGGGCTAATATTATTTATTATATTATAAGAGTTGCTGAATGGGGAGCTGCTTCAACCCAGTTATTTTTATCGTTAATATATTCCAAAATTTGATATCTTTTAGTTAATAGATTAGTTTTAATAGTCTTTTTAGTTTATTTATAGGCATATCTGGATAATTCGACCTGACCAACGCCCTAACATGGCTTCCAAAACATATTTTTTTGTTCGATTTAAATCCCCTACAATCGGGAACGTATGGTTTCATACGTTGCGGTAATCAATTGCGTTTTCAATTTATGGTGGGCCAACACTAAATTGTAGCCATAGACAAAGTTCTAACAAAATATAGAAAATAGAATTAACGTTCTGTTGATGTATAATAGTTGGTAGTCTGTGTTTGTGATTACGTGATCGGATAACGTAAACGTCCAGCAGACGCGCGTTCCCGCTATGAGCGTCTCAAGTGTCGCGTGTATAAATAAACAAATGCGTCAATAAATCTTTTTAGAATTCTTAAAGAAACTTGCTAGTAATCGTTTTGTGTATAAAATGTTACAACCCCCCTTTCTCTTCGGAAAGAGTAACCTC
Organism: Phalera bucephala; assembly: GCA_905147815.2. NCBI lineage: Eukaryota > Metazoa > Arthropoda > Insecta > Lepidoptera > Notodontidae > Phalera > Phalera bucephala. Next base: position 6,677,565 of record LR990629.1, on the reverse strand, counting down.
ATCTTCGGTAAGTTACCTTTGTCTCAATTTAGGTCTAATTACGTAAAATAAACATTAATTTGTGTCTATTTATGTCTATAATAGTAAAATAACATGTATTCTTTCTACTTTTGCTAAAAATTAAGTCGAAAACCTTTACATTATTGTAAAAACTTTTGCCTAGATTTCTGCCTATCTTGGCAAGAAATGCAGGCAAGTTTTTGGTAGCTTACGAGGCATTTTTAGATGTTTATTTGTCTAGATGACCAAAAATTAGATATGCATGCTTATTTATTAGGTATTTAAGATTAGAAAGTGCAATAAACAATAAAATTTTCCTAAAAATATTTGTTTACGTGAAATTAGGGTATATTTTTTTAGGTTTTTGGGTGTTTATGTTTGAGCTAATAATGTTATTAGTGTTAGGGTACAAACTATAAAAATTTTGCGTCAATAAAACACGTCAATATCATAAAGCCGTTTACTTTTTATTTCAAGTGAAAATTCGCCATAATTTTTTAAATATCATTTTTTTTTGCAAACTTAGGCAAAACAAAATCGCACGCCAAAAATATCCTGCGAGCCGACTCCGAGTGTAAAGGTTAAACATAAAACTATTAACTGTACTAGTTGTTAATGAAATAAATCAATGGAATTAAATATTTCATTGTTTCACTCGAAAAATTTAAACAAAAATAAACATAAAACCAACAAAGGCAGACAACTGTAAAAATTCTCAAGACGCTTTCTTTCTGATCCTTACTCTCAATACTGTTAAGTAATGGGCCTATCATTTTCCCATTACGCGACGCGGTAAGGCAGTAATGTCCTCTTTGTCGTTACTCGATAGCAGTTATATAGCTCTGTCGTCGGGTATACCCCCGGAGTGATTGATGTGCGATCCCGATGTGATAGTTATTGATTTATCTATTTTTACTCAAGAAAATGTTGGTCTATTAAAAAAATAATCTAAAGTTTAGATCGTGCTAATGTTATCAACCGACTTCTAAAAAGGAGGAGGTTCTCAATTCAACTGTATGTTTTTTGTATGTATGTTACGCGACCATTCCGCCAATTATGAATCGATTTTGATGATTCTTTTTAAATTGGGTTCAGTATAGCTCCAAGGTGATCCAATTTTAATTTTATCGGTATTGGAGCTTGGACTTGGAAGATACACCAGGGAATTCCGTAACGACAAACAATACGAATGCGTAGATTGAGATATTATGGGTATTACGTCAATCCTAAAGGTACCCTGCCATAGGACTAATCAAAATATTAACCGACTTTAAAAAAGGAGGATATCGACGATTCGTTTGTGTTTTTTATAACTGATTTTGATGATTCTTTTTGCGTTGGGCTTAATATAGTTTCGAGGTGGTCCCATTTCAATGAAATCGGTATTGAACTTTTGCCTTTGAAGATACATCAGCGGACTCCTTAACGGAATATAGCACGAATGTATAGATTCCGTTATTATGGTTATTATATCAATCATGTAGGTACCTTGCTTTACAACTCAGCATAATAATATAATATAGGTATATAAATATTAGTAAATAATTCACTTGTCACATAAATTTGTTACATAAAAATCTTTTTTGAAAAGAATAACACCGACTTCAAAAAGCAAAAAATAAATATTTGAAGTCTTTGAACCGACTGCACTAACCGGTACCGACTTCAAATATTAATTTTTTGCTTTTAAAAGTCGGTTATTTTTTAAGATTTTTTATTCAAGATAATGTTGGTCTGCTAAGAAAATAATCTAAAGTTTAGATCGTACTAATGTTATGAAATGAGTGATTCATCATCAAAATCATCATCAGCCTATAGCAGTCCACTGCTGGACATAGGCCTCTCCAAGTGCAAGCCACTGGGTACGATCCTCGGCTACTTGCATCCAGTTTCTGCCAGCCGTCCTACGAAGGTCATCGATCCACCTAGCCTGAGGGCGTCCTGCATTACGTTTGCCAGTCCGTGGTCTCCACTAAATGAGCGATTGATTAACGTTAATACATTAGTTCAATAATATTAAAAATCTTTATACTTTATGCAACTATAATAGACCTCGAAAATACCAACTGTATAAAAATTGTATATTTTCAGGCGCTCGTATAGCTGTGCAAATTCGGTGTTCTTACGTTGTTACGGTGTTAAGCACCGTCGACTCAGTCGGCCTGAGATGGGTGACCGTTTGTGGCATGTTCAGATTCGACCGTCTCCGTGCTTCAGAAGGCACGCTAAGCCGTTCGTCCCGATTACCACTTAATGTTGTAGTCGTTGTATTAATAATAATAATAATGTTTATTTATTTCTCAACACAAAGGCTTACATTCTGATTGGTGGATACACAGTTTGATATAAAAGTATACTTGCACACCTTTGAGAGACTGGTAACTGCACTAGGATAGTAATACCCTGTACGACAGATTACCAGGCCCCCAATACATTTATAGGTACTGTAGATTAATGACAGCTTGAAATATGTATGTATCATTTATGTTGATAGTGCGCGCGCGCGTGTGTGTGTCTGTGTGTGTGTGTACGTATGCGTGTGTATCTTTGTGTTCTAAATATGTACATAATATAGATGTGCGCAGTGACGCTGACCGACTGCATTAGCAACAGCATAGTAAGAAAGCGCGTAGGTATGAATGATAGTATCGGTGTAAATGAGAAAGGGCATGCTCCGTTGGCTCGAGCATATAGAAAGAATGACAAAACAGATATACAATGTGAAAGTGAAAGGATGCAGGTACCGGGGAAGACCTAGACTATCTTACCACGACCAAATAAACAGAGTCTTATCTGATGGAAAAGTCAAGAGTCTCCGTGACCGGCGAGCGTGTATGAGACGAACTACGAGAGTGGAGGAAGCCAGAGAGGTATGTAAGGAAAGAACCTGTTGAAACTATGTTCTCCCTGCGTAGTAATTATTTAGCAAGTAATATAAGAAGAAAGTAATTATAAGAAGCCAAATTACATAATTATGTTATTTATTTATAATTCCTTATTAAGAAACAATTTTTAACAAATTTTCTGATCATAGTTAAGATTTTGCAACCATGATATAACTGTATCTTTGCTTTGGAAAGCATATATATTGTTATTATGCGATTAATGATATTGTATAAGTGTGACCCAAGAAAGAAGTACATCCTATGTGACAACTTGTTTTTAAAATATTTTGATGGGCATATATTAGAGGTCTTTCATCTTAGGATTTGTGATGAATAATATAAATATTTAAATGAGTTCGGAATGTTTTTTTTTAAATAGTGTTTAAAATAAATAGCAGTCTAACTGTTAAAACCTGACAAGATTGGTAAAGATCGGCAGTGGGATGAAAGAATGGAAGAGAATGGCTTACCTTAAGGACGGCTCTTTGAGGACGATCCAATGGTAACATATACGTCTTTACACTACCACCCCATACTGTTACACAATAGTATAATAATGATTGGCATAGAGCAAGGTAGGTTGTTCTTATTACTTTCTTATCATTTATGTGTCGAAGATTTTTAAAAACGTATATTAGCTTACGAATTTTATAAGTTAATTGAATAATATGGTTTTTAAAATTTAAATTGTGGTCTACTATTACGCCCACATACTTAATGCTGCTAAGAGGTTCTAGTTTGGCACAAGAGCAAGAGGGACTTAATTTGTTAGGACACTTAGGAGCTATTATGAAGTTCCTGTGGTGGAACACTTGATTTGTATTTTTAAGGGACATACGAGGCATGCCTTTTAAGTTCTGTCGTTTCCATATTTCCCGGCAATTTTGAATTTGGAACTGTTCTATATTCGAATGTGTTTAAATTTTGAAGCTCAAAACAGTTGAAAGTATTAGGATTAATGCTATTGTTTAGTCACAGCGTCGATTAGAATCTGTCAGGTTACGTACGAAAATGAATCTTTCTAAGGAAAATATTCGTGCAATAATTTTGTACAACTTTAGAAGAGGCCTGACACGGCTTCAGTGTTTTGAAGAGCTAACATCTGTGCTCAGTGATAAAGCCCCATGTCTGCGGACTGTCGAACGCTGGTATTTAGAATTCCAGCGTGGACATACTAGTGTTAGTAACAAATCTCGCGAAGGACGCCCAAAATCCTCCTTCACTGAAGATAACATCATTGCTGTGACACAACTAATTCTCGAAGATCGTCATGTGACGTATCGAGAGATAGAGCCTCTATTAGGCATCTCAGGGACAACCATTCAGAAGATCTTGCATGAAGCGCTTGGTGTGAGAAAGCTAGTTTGCCGTTGGATACCGCATCTGCTTTCCGACGATCACAAGGCGGCCCGCGTCAGATGGTGTAAGAAAACTCTGCAAAGGTTCAACCGAGGGGAGTCAAATCACGTCTACGACATCATCAGTGGTGACGAATCTTGGACCTATGCCTACGATCTTGATTCCATACAACAATCTACAATCTGGGTCTTTCAAGACGAGCCAAAGCCGACTAAAGTTGTTCGTTCTCGAAGCACTTCAAAGAAGATGGTGGCCACGTTTGTTGGAAAAACCGGCCATGTTGCGACTATTGCACTTGAAGATCGTAGAACGGTTAACGCAGAGTGGTATACGATAGTTTGTTTACCACAAGTCATCGCCGAACTTCGAAAATCTAACTCAAAGCGACGCATCATCCTGCACCACGACAACGCAAGCTCACACAGCGTTCGTCAAACAATTGAGTATTTGAAGCAGGAAAACGTAGAAATTCTTGACCATCCTCCATACAGTCCTGACCTAAGCCCTAACGATTTCTTTACATTTCCTAAAATTAAGAAAAGTCTTCGTGGTCAAAGGGTACAGTCCGGTGAAGAAGCAGTCGACGCTTTCAAGTCAGCCATTTTGAACATCCCCACTTTAGAGTGGAATAAATGTTATAATAACTGGTTTGAGCAAATGGAAAAGTGTATTAAGCTACGTGGTGAATACTTTGAAAAACAATAAAAAGTATTATAAGGTTCTAGTTGTGTTTTTTTCTTCAAACGACAAAACTTAAAAGGCATGCTTCGTAGCAATATATTTCGTTTTGTCTGCATTCAGGGACAGCAGGTTAGTGGGCATCCATTGCATAAGCATATTGAAGCCAGTCTGTGCAACTCGATATGTTTCTTTCCATGTGTTACCCTAAAAGACTAGAGGCATATCATCCGCATAGGCAAAAATTTTACCATTGGGTAGTTGAAGCCCGCATAGGTCATTAATAAATGTAAGAAAATGAGTTGGACCTAAGACAGTACCTTGTGGAACTCCATATACTCACTCTAGATCCTCACTTACCCACTCATCTATTTTTACACATTGACAGCGATTTAACGGCGTTAAGGCGAGTTGGAAGCCTTATTGGCAGCTTGATAAGTTCCAACAGCAGGTGGCCACAAACCAGCCTTCACCAATCCGCACTGGATCCACATGGTGGAGTATGACCTAATCTCTGTCACCCTGATTGGTGAGAGAAGGCCTTTACCCAGCAGTGGGACACGATAGGCTGATATTATTATTATTGATTTTTTATTATGAGGTAAGTAAATCAGGTGATGCAATCATTTTGTGCAATTTGAGTATTTAAAGAAAATATTCATATGGGACAATTAATAATATATTTTATTGAATTTCGATGCGGTGCCAATCGTAACCGTTGATTATAATCACGTTCAAATAAGTTACTGGTTGTTTTTAATTTAAAAACTTCAGGTAGATCCTATTCATACCTAATTAAGTTTAATTGATGACCATCATAATTAGGTACTCATGTTCCGTATAATATATACCGATTAAAACATAAACCTCAACATTTTAGTTCACTTAACCATGATTTACTTAATTTTAATAATATAATCTAAATATTTAGAACAAGTTTTAAACTCTATGAACTTTAAGTTGGCTTAGAAATTTACGCTCTGAAGATTCGATAAAATCTATCTATAAGTTAAAATAAAATAGCACCTAACAACCCACATGAACTATTCACTTTCATCTATTCCAAGTCCTCCAAGAGAATGCAAATAGTAGGAAGAGTTTCACAATGCCATACGAAATTTAATATCAGCAAAAGTTTCGACGACAACAAGACAGACACAAGTTACTGTAACATGGCTCCCAGCAAAAGCGGTAAGTGCCAACTTTGGCCGATATTAATATTGAACTATGAAAAGTAGTTTCCGAGACTCTATAAAGTCAATGGAAGAGCGCGAAGTCTTATAACTTTATTGGGATTTAATGTTCCATAACACTTTTGGAGACACGGAAGACTATTCTTTGCCTCGCAACAGTTTTGAAAAGCTATTTTTTACCTATGTAGGGCAAGACTTACCTATATAAGGCATCCAATTAGTCAGCGTAGAAGTAGATGTTTAGCTACTTATAATACTTGAAAAATGTTGACAATGTATGTATTTATTTAGTCAACATTTTTTCATCGGACAAAAAGTAGTCTGATAAAGCAAATGTATAAAATCGAAATACAATTAGGACTAGATTGCTAACATAAATATTTTTATTTGGAGCAAAGTGTGAGAAGGTTGCCCAAAACTAAATTCGTGAAATGTGTGCGTGATTAATGACATATTAATGATGTTCTGGTGTCGGTATTCGACAAACAGTTTTTTTTTGCCCAAAGAATCTAAACGCTAGTGATTCATTTGGTTGAACGCAGTTTTGCGCTAAAGGCAATTTTATCGTGATTTATTCATACCCATGCTCACGCTCATAGTTGTTTGTTCGCGCTCTAATACTCTAAGATTAAACCGTAGTTCTTAAAAATAAATATAATGCATAGAAATTTACCTCACATTCGATCCACAACTAAATCACATTCTTATTATAGCTAGTCAAGAGTCTGTAACCAGCGAGCGTGTATGAGACGAACGGTGAGAGTGGAAGCCAGAAAGCTCTGTTGGGAAAGACCTGTTGGACCTCTGTACTCTCTGCCTACCCTGCAAGGGATTTGGCGTAATGATATAAATAGGGATATATAGATTATGGCTAGTATACAGTAGATTGTGTTTAACTGCAGGACATTATTAGCTTCACCAGTCAAGACCGAGTGCGCAAACACTACACTGTACTCTTGTCAGACGTCATACAATCAACGAAGTATGTTTCCAGTAACAGGCGAGCTTTGGCAACAGACTAGTTCATCTCCGAAATTACTCCACACGCCTACTAGAACCTCAATAGTTCAATCGGCTAAGCTGAATAGCCTAAAGACATAGTGTTAAATCGCACCATTTGTTGCACAATCCTTTTATATGGTGTGATGTGATCATCATTTTAATAGTCGCGGTAAATAATGGTTTTGTTTCTTTCAAAAAATGAAACTGAAGTTTAGGAAGCAATAAAAACAGAGTTAAGAAATATGTGATTGTTAATATTCATACTCTAGTAGATAGTACTATAATCAAACACGTGGTGTTATAGTAGATATTAATACGGGAAGAATTAGTAACTGGAAAAATACTGATTTAGGACACCGCGCGATACACCTATAATTTTATCAAGAAATGAAAATGTTTAGGTTAGATATAAATATAACTATGATTCTTAAATTGTTCGTATTTTAATAATACCAAAATGAATTTGTATGAATATTTCGCTTCATCGTAAATTGCACAATACGCAAAGTGACAACCACACGCAAAATGTATAATAACCAAATTTACTTACTATATACTCGTACTTATCTCCCAAGAGACCAAGAAAGCTATTATATCATTACAAAACATGCTCACTAACCTGTGGTGTGAAATTGTGGGGTTGTACGGGGTTGCATGATGGTGGCGCTGCCGTGCTCCCGTAGTGTTGCTGGTATGATGACGTCAGGATCTTCTTGTGCGCCGACGCGTGCGCACGATACGCGCTCACGCTTAATTTCATTATTTAAAAGTTGCAAACAAAAATGCTACCTATCACTTGCCTATTAAGATTGTTTTTAAGTTATTACTCTAATTGTATTTAGGTGTTCAATTTGTGTCATTGCTCCACAAACATATTTTTTTATATATGTATATATATATATTTCCAACACTGTCATTCATTACACGAATTTTCTTTATATTAAATTTCTACACAGAACTGGTTTTAAACGTAACACGTCAACCTGAAACAAAGAAAATTCTAAATTAACGTTGAAAATACTTCAACCGCTGTGCAAAAATTAAATAAACTCGGTAATAAAAGAACCTCGCAGCCGTATAATCGCAGAAAATTTTGCGACGCAAAGTAACAATGCTTACTCTAAATTCAGCCGTTTCATAAAACACTTCGTAACTTGAACTTTAATTATGTTGCCCAACTATTATAAGCTTTTGCGACACAGCCGAGCGGAGCGGGACGGTGGCGTGATGCCGGCGGACGGCAGGACGACGCGTACGTCACACCATGTAGTGAATATATTCTCTTGCGTTACACTGCGAACGCGACGGTACCGTCGGCATCGCGCCGCTTGCTAAACAACACAAAGCGTTTCGCTCGCACCCATATTGGCATCTCATTATCGCCGTGCTTCATTTGCATCAATTCTTATTAAATTACGAATCACGAACAAAATTATAGCAAAAAAAAATTCGTGTGTGTGAATGATCTACGCTATCGGCCGCGGGGCCTTTACAGCTTCACCGGACAAGAGGGCGAGCGTGCAACCACTACGCTCGAGCCAGAAGGGCAAGGAGAAAACTAGCTCAAGGGCGCCTCAAGGAGGAGCGGCCTCTGCTTGGGCAGTCACTATGGGCGTATACTAGGTGTCTCGCCGTGGTGCTCTGCACCGGCCGGCAGGCCAACGGATTCTTCGATCTCGCCGGCGAGGTCGGTGTCTCATCCTGTGTGCGGTATCTGTATCCGAAAGAAGGGATGTAAGGGCATCCGGAGGGTCGGTGAGAACATGCCGCGGACAGCGGTAGCGGCTGATAGGAGGGGAGTTAGGTTGGTAGTCGGCGACGGCTACGATTAGCGGACTCCTGTAATTGGACGCGTTCGCGAAATGTCAGGTAGTCGCCTTTTTAATAAAGACGCGAATAGGTGCTAGACCCAGATCGGAATAGCGACCGAGATCGGAATGGAAGAAAAATTCGCGTTCGGATACACTTACGCATCTATACTAACCATAGCCAGCAACTGTAGAAATTCATTTTAAATTATTAATGACCTCTAAATCTTTTTATTGTGGTCGCTTTAGTAAACTCTAATATTTTAAAGCGTCTTCATCTTGGCTATGGTTGGATCGGACTTATTCAAAATAAGAACACACCTATAATGCAAAGTGCTCTCATTTATCGGGTTGTTTTTCGGACTGCTACCTTTAATCTACTACAAAATAATATATCGATAATCGTTTGTAATCGCGTCGCGTCATAGCGTTTGCCGTTGCGTCGAGCGGGGCGGAGCTGTGTAGTGTCTCCCGTACATTTCAGTATATTACAACTCCCCAGGTCGCGCCGGCTTCGCGCCACGCTCACGCCGCGCTCGCAATTTGGCCAGACCGTTTTTGAACGAAAATAGCCTTGAGCGATAAAGTTTAATCGCTGCCCCACCACCCGGGGCTCATCATAGTAACGACAGACATCAGCACTGCCGTTTAATCCTGTTACCGCAGATCTCAATTACAACTAATCACTGGATTTAAGGCGGTTGATCGTAATTTTTTTCCGGTAAAAAGAAATTATGTTATGTACAAATCAGCTTATTTCCTCCTAACACACAAGTCGTTTCTAAAAAATTTAGTAATAGTAATATAAGTTTTTTTTTTGAGAAATCATAACTTACAATGATTTTTCTTCTTGCAATTTCTTTTCTTGCAATTTATTCTTGCAATATTTTCCTTTATTTTAAGCAAATGATAGCCGCTTATAAATTGTGATAACTAAGAGTTATGAATCAGCGTTTGAACGCTTAATCTTGATTCTCGTCTATCTTGCTATTAAGTAGAGTAACACCGTCATGCACACCAACATATTATCGACAATGTTCGGAATAGATTTTGTCTAATTTAATGTCGCGTACAATTCGACACTTCAGACTGTTATTGAGAATGTTTCTATAGCAAAAAGCTAAAATATTATCCGATTGAACATTCAAACCCACGACCTCGTGGTCTTCAGCTTAAAAAGCATAATTATAGGAACAAAATACCCTAAAGTTATTTCGTCCCATAATAAAGTGTCTACTTAAGGACAATGCAGAGTTTGCACAGAATGAAACATCCAAAATATAAGACCACTCAACGTTTATCACGGAAATAAATTAATTTAGAATTTAATTAAGAGCTTAAATCTTTTCGTGGCTGTTTAATTATGTACTTAGCCTTATATTGTTAATAATTTATACTTGTATTAAGGATCCGCGATAATCTTTTAATGGGATTATATTGTAACGGAAGCTTTATTATTTAAATATTTATTATCGCGTTGAAGAAAAGTAAAATTTTGTTAAAAGGCAGATGACTGATTGACGAAGATTTGATGACGGACGATTTAGCGCACTGGTTAAGAGCTTAAGCCGCTCGGCCCACTGTGTCTAATAGTCGCGGGTTCGATTCCCGCACGGAACAAATCTTTGTATGTATGTGAATTTTCATGTTTGTAAACGCACCTACGATACAGGAGTAAACCCTAGTGTGGGGCTACATTCTTAACAAAAAACAACAATAACAAGATTGTGAAAGTTGATGTATGCAGGTACCGGGGAAGACTTAGACTTCATCATTATCATTATCAGCCAAAAGATGACCACAGCAGAACCAGACCCAGACTTTATAATAATAATATCAGCCTTTACTGCCCCACTGCTGGGCAAAGGCCTCCTCACATATATCGAGGTGAGAGAGATTACGTCATACTCCACTACGCGAACCCAGTGCGGATTGATGGAGGCAGATTCGTAGCCACCTGCTGTTGGAACTTATCAAGCCGCCTATCACGCTTCCATCCTGGCTTAACGACTACGACATTAAGTGGTAACCGGAACCAACGGCTTAACGTGCCTTCGGAAGTACGGACAGGCTCGAATATGAAAATGCCACAAACGGTCACCTATCTCAGGCCAATCGAACGCTGCTTAACCTTAGTGATCGGTAAGAACACCGAGGTCGCACAGCGCTACAAACACCTCCAAGACCTAGACTTACTAAGACCAAATAAGCGTGTTTCATCTTTTTTTTTAAAACCTAGCCCCTCACTTGGAATTATTCCCGTGTCGTGGGTCCGTTTACAAACATGTAATTCGCATACACGAACACCCAGTTTTTGTGCCACATTTATATGTCGCACAAAAATTTGCCACTTAGGGTATCGAATCCGCGACTTCTCGATGCAATGGAGCGGCTTAAGCTCTTAAATACGAGACTAAAGGATTAAGGTATAAGGGTAGACCTAGACTATATTACCATGAACGATCAAGCCATGTCTTATATGATGGAAAAGTCATTTTCACTATAATGTCTTTGCTTGAGTCAGCGGGAGTGATGGCTGTCCCAGTAGTCATACTCGAGAACGGGTGCTGCTTGTGGGGACTGGTCCATCTGGAACCCCTTAGACAATCTTTATAAATAACGTTATTAGTCTCATATCTCGGTCGTAAGGCATCACACTGGAGCTACATCGCAAATTATTTAATTGTAACTTAAACATTGTATCGACACAATATGATTGAAAAAAAATAGCAAAAGAGAAAAGAGAAAGAGAATTAAATCAAAAACATAAGTTCGCTGAGTTTCTTCGCCGGATCTTCGCAGTGAAGACCGCGTTCCAATCCGGTGCTAGATTAGTAGTTAAATTAGATTATAAAAAAATGTATATTGACTATTTGTAAGTGCCCCCGCAGGGCTTATACAAAATAAATTATTTGAGTTAAGAGTCTCCGTAACCGACGAGCGTGTATGAGACGAAATATGAGAATAGAGAAATCAAGAGACGTCTTTTAGGGACGCACCTGTTAGGACTCTATACTCTCTGTATCCGCAAGTATCTGGCTTGATGATATAAATAGTTAAAATATTTAATGAGTTCCTTGGGACTCTACTTCTGCAAATCTCGCTCGGAATCTGGCGTGATGGCATAGACAGATAGATAGAATGTGTTCCTATTTAATTACCAATCAGATAACGATTAAACGATCTAACGGTAAACAATAAACAGACATCGCTTCTGGTTGAGCTATTGTCCTTGGCCTACTTCAGAAATATCATCCACCCTCAAAACCAGCGCCCAATGTAATTAGGAGCGAGCCAATGCGATATTCATTTCATTTTTCTATATACCTAATAATCTATACAATCATTTAAAATATTTATTATTTATTTATTTACTTTCATCATCTTCATTATCCACAGCCTATAGCAGTCCACAGCTGGCCATAGGTCTCTCCAATTCCACAGCTGGCCATAGGTCTCCCCGATTTAGCGCAGTGGTTAAGAGTTTAAGCCGCTCTGCCCAATGCGTCTAATAGTCGCGTTCGAGTCGGGTTCGAGTCCCGCACGGGACAAATCTTTGTGTGATCCACAATTATTTGTTCCGGTCTGGGTATTTGTGTATGTGAATTTTCACGTTTGTAAACGCACCCACAACACAGGAATAAATCCTAGCGGGGGGCTACGTTTTAAAAAAAATAAAGAAGAAAAGAAAGAAAATTGCATGCCACTCTGCTACTCTCATCAAATTTCTGCTAGCCGCCCTACGAAAATCATCGCTCCACCTAGCCTGAGGGAGTCCTGCATTACGTTTACCAGTCCGCGGTCTCCACTCAAGAACTCATTAGCCCCAGCGGTTATCGGTTGTTAGTCTGATGTTTACTTTAGCAAAAAAAAAATAACACATAACCACCTACTCAGTTTGCTTACTTTTTCTTGACTTTTTGGTTCATCTAAAAATTTCTAAATTGTTACTTGTCTTCTACTGTCGCTCTATACTATACCTACAAATGCTGTGCCTACCTTTAATTTGTAGACCATTGTATACGATAATGCTAATATTAATTAATTAAATGCTGTTATGTAGTTATACAATGGATGCGCTGAATTCCAGACTGATACTGGTAATTTTTCGAAAGAAATCTTTTTTGTCCGACCTAGGATTTGAACCCGGGACCACGTGATCGTAACGCGCATAATTTGCCACCGGACCAACGAGGCAAACAAACAGATATCGCTTCCGGTTGAGCTTTTGACAGCTATTGACCTTGACCTACTTTAAATACAGGTTTTCCTAGTTCGACGGCAGAGGCAATCGCTATATTTAAGTACCTATCAATTAGCTTAAGATAATTTTGATAGATAGACAACAGTGCTTACTGTTGTCTATCTATCTATCTATATCATCACGCTAGATCCCTTGCGGGGTAGGCAGAGAGTACAGAGTTCCAACAGTTTCTTTTCTTACATACCTCTCTGGCTTCCTCCACTCTCATAGTTCGTCTCATACACGCTCGCCGGTTACGGAGACTCTTGACTTGTCCTTCAGTTAAGACTCGGTATATTTGGTCATGGTAAGATAGTCTAGGTATACCCTGGTACCTACATGCTTCCACTTTTGCATCGTATATCAGTTTTGTAATTCTTTCTTCGGACATTCTGTCTATATGCCCGAACCAACGGAGCATACCCTTTCTCATCTTGACACCGATATTATCTTTCATACCTATTAGCTTTCTTACTACACTGTTGTGAATACGGTCGGTCAGGTTGACTCCGCACATCTTCCGCAGAGCTCGCATTTCCGCCGCATTTATCCTACTTTCATTCTCCTTTTTACATCCAATCGCTGCCATATAACAGCGTTGGGACTAGCACTGTTGTATTGGTTGATATAAGAAAATACATTATTATTATTGTTTGTCGGACCTATGATTTGAACCCTGGGCCTCGTAATTGCAACGCACATTATTCGCCACTAGACAAACGAGGCAGTCAAACAGACATCGTTTCTCATTGAGCTATTGACCTTGGCCGACATCGGGAGGATTACCGCATCCTTAAAATACAATGGTGCGAGCCCCTTAAATAAGTAATGGATATTGAAAAAAAACTGTAGAGTATTAAACTTTGTCTTTTCTCATTTTTAGTGATGTGATATTTATGGAATTTATCGATAGTTTTGTGGTTATATTTATTCACCGTCACGCCTATATTTCCCAAGCGGTGATGGCCTATTGCCATTTACCGGGCACAATTCCAGACTCCGGACTCGTACTGGAAATTTCCCGTTAGAAAAATTACATTTGTCCGAGCTAGGATTTGAACCCAGGACTTCATGATCACAACGCTATGTGCTTTGCCACTAGACCAACGAGGCAGTTAGGTATATTTATTCGTTGAATTTTTGTTATTACAACCTATTTTGGTGTATTTCTTAATACATAAATATCTGAAATTAATACTCGTATGTTGAAACAAGTATACATTATATTAATGTGATTATGTAGTTCTTTTAATATATTAACGCCAAAGCTAAAATGGCAATTACTTATAAATAAGCAGCCAGCAGCTTCAAGCATGTTATTACAGCATTATGGTAAAAAAAACTTAATTGAATATCACTTAATTTATAAGTGTCAGCTGCGTACACAGGAAATTTTCTTGAAATTTAATTTAAAAAAAATCTAAATTTTATTATTTATTTAAGCATAATTCAATTTCTTTTACCTGTTGGAACTCTGTACTCTCTGCCTACCCCGCAAGGGATCTAGCGTGACAATACGTGAGGCGTGATAGATTCTTAAAACAGTTCTAAGTATGTATTAAAGTCCTGCCAAATTGCGAATATCATCGCGAGTTTATCTATTTACAAATATATCGATAGGCAATCTATCTCATCCCTATCCTCTTGGCGCCAAGTCGTCGAGAGTGGAGCCACGTACCGGCGGCTCGAGCCCACGAAGTCAACAGAGGCTGTATTGATCTTACTAATGCCGCTATCGGAACACACCCCAGGTTGTAGGTTTGAAAAAAAAGTTTTACGCACTTTAATGTGTGTCCTTTAGAAAAAGAAAAGGAGGCTTTTAAGATGCGTTATCGGTCTGCTATAGAATTTTTATATTAGATTCGGCTTAAAGATTTCAAAATTTACATCTCCTACACACATAAAAGTTTAAATTGACGTGTATCAGATCTATAATCGTTGAAATTTAGGTTAAATTTTAAAAATTTTAAGGAAATTAGTTTGCAGTAACAATTCTAAATACGTATAGGTTCAAACAGCAAAAGTGGTGAACTTTCAATCTTAATTCCTGCTTCGAAGATTTGAAAAATCCATCTCAGGATAGTTATTAGAATCAGATTTTATCTGAGATATTTATTATGTAGAAATATGTTAAATATGACTCTTCATAATAGCGATGAGTCCACCACTGCTACAATCTCTAAAATAAGCGTTTAAGTAATATCGGGTATGAAATATATCTTCGGTACCCATGACTTCGTGTGCGTGTGAAACTTAACTTATGTGCTTCTCCAGAATACTATATATAGACTTTCTCCTTGTCTTGTATCAAAATCTGTTCAGCTGTTTAGAAGCGTGAAAAGATAACAGACAAACAAGGGTTACTTTCTCATTTATAATATTACCATAGATTGCTTCTTCTGAAAATCCAAAAGCGCATCACTTTTTGCATAAAAGCATCCATCCGAAAACTTCCGGTATAAAACATTGCCCTACTCTTAAAATTATTCAAATATGCACCCACAGTTCACACTCAAAGGCACATCTCCTTCAAAGTGTTCAAAATAAATGCAAACTTTTTTATTTTATGTACGTTATTTAGCATTACAGGACACATTTCCACGGGTACGTACGTGTGGCATGAATTATGCGAGATGGACCCAGAATACTAATATTGAATAGTAAAAGGAAGAATTTGTTGTAATGGAGTCTATATGGTACTTATATTATTAAAAGCTTTTATTTAACTTTTTTCTATCGTGTGTCTGTGTAACTTTTAAGTTTTGAATTCGTAATTACACTCCTTTTTTTTTTATAAATTTACCGTATTATTTTAGTCGTCCTGAAGCGAAAGCCCAGGTGAAGAAGCAATGAAAAAAAAATTCCATATGTAACGTCTTCATAACAATACTAATTGAGGGCATTAAAATCACCAGTGAGGAAAGAACGTTATGCATGGCCAGCTGCGCCTTTTGGCTTAAGTGCCGGCTCCCAAGTACGAGGCATGCCTTTTAAGTTCTGTCGTTTCCATATTTCCCGGCAATTTTGAATTTGGAACTGTTCTATATTCGAATGTGTTTATATTTTGAATCTCAAAACAGTTGAAAGTATTAGTGCTATTATTAATGCTATTGTTTAGTCACAGCGTCGATTGGAATCTGTCAGGTTACGTACGAAAATGAATCTTTCTAAGGAAAATGTTCGTGCAATAATTTTCTACAACTTTAGAAGAGGCCTGGCACGGCTTCAGTATTTTGAAGAGCTAATATCTGTGTTCAGTGATGAAGCCCCATGTCTGCGGACTGTCGAACGCTGGTATTTAGAATTCCAGCGTGGACATACTAGTGTTAGTGACAAATCTCGCAAAGGACGCCCAAAATCCGCCTTCACTGAAGATAACATCATTGCTGTGAGACAACTAATTCTCGAAGATCGTCATGTGACGTATCGAGAGAAAGAGCCTCTATTAGGCATCTCAGGGACAACCATTCAGAAGATCTTGCATGAAGCGCTTGGTGTGAGAAACCTAGTTTGCCGTTGGATACCGCATCTGCTTTCCGACGATCACAAGGCGGACCGCGTCAGATGGTGTAAGAAAACTCTGCAAAGGTTCAACCGAGGAGAGTCAAATCACGTCTACGACATCATCAGTGGTGACGAATCTTGGATCTATGCCTACGATCCTGATTCCAAGCAACAATCTACAATCTGGGTCTTTCAAGACGAGCCAAAGCCGATTAAAGTTGTTCGTTCTCGAAGCACTTCAAAGAAGATGGTGGCCACGTTCGTTGGAAAAACCGGCCATGTTGCGACTATTGCACTTGAAAATCGTAGAACGGTTAACGCAGAGTGGAATACCACAGTTTCTTTACCACAAGTCATCGCCGAACTTCGAAAATTTAACTTAAAGCGACGCATCATTCTGCACTACGACAACGCAAACTCACACAGCGCTCGTCAAACGATTGAGTATTTGAAGCAGGAAAAAGTAGAAATTCTTGACCATCCTCCATACAGCCTCCTGACCTAAGCCCTAACGATTTCTTTACATTTCCTAAAATTAAGAAAAGTCTTCGTGGTCAAAGGTTCCAGTTCGGTAAAGAAGCAGTCGACGCTTTCAAGTCAGCCATTTTGAACACCCCAACTTTAGAGTGGAATAAATGTTATTATAACTGGTTTGAGCGAATGGAAAAGTGTTTTAAGCTACGTGGTGAATACTTTGAAAAACAATAAAAAGTACTATAAGGTTCTAGTTGTGTTTTTTTCTTCAAACGACAAAACTTAAAAGGCATGCCTCGTAACCTTCCCATCGCACCATTCACTCTATTCCCTGCATTCACTCTTCTCTCTATATCAGCGGTGTATTTCCCATCCTTACTGAAGGCGCATCCAAGATATACAAACTCATTCACTTGCTCCAGCACATCGTTACCAACCACAATCCTTTTATTCATTTTTTTATTACCAATAAATAGTAGACATTGGATACATTATCTGGAATTTAGCTCCAGCTTGACTCGTCTAGTGTAGCTTGGTGTCTCGGGTGAACATTAGATCCTGGGTTTCGAATCTACGTCTTACAAAGTGTTATTGGGCTTTTCCTTTCGAAACATTCTTAGCAGAATCCGACGTCTAAAATTATACCCTCCTTGTATAATGGAAATGGACTCAGCCCTATTACAATGGGACCTAATATTGTCTGTGAAATGTGGATGTACACATTACACTTCTGCCACCCCGCTTCAAAAATGTAGGCATGGTGACATACATGGTGTAATTTTAGTCGTCCTGGAGCGAAAGCCCAGATGGTGTATTCAATTCATGCTGTTCACTGGTACTAACAAAAAGGAAATAAGAACACTTCAGTAAAGAACATTTCCATATCAATACTAATTCAGTGCATTGACAACCAAGCGCAAATTGACATTAAGAGGCGTGGCGACTCGTCAGCTGGCCGGTAGATACCTTCAGTGTTCCGGATTTTTACCCTAGCTACGATATTCGGATAGGTCAGTAGGTAGATGTTACTTATGCAAGTGTTACTTGTATTTATGCCTTTATTACCAGTGAACAGTAGACGTTGGATACATCACCTGGGCTTTCGCTACAGGATGCATACACCAAGCGCAAAATGACATTGAGGGGTGGCGCGGCTCGTTATAGTCTTTTTCATGAACCATGGGTACGTTTGGAATTTGACGTTTCTAGAAATGTGGTAATGATAAAATTGAATGAAATAGAATCCATTTACTATCGTATATATAAGTAATAGCTTATAACGATAAATGAATCGATTTTAAAAATAATACGAAAGTAACAAAAACAACACAAAATACAATAATTTCATCATTTATATACGAATCAAGCAATTCATCAGGAAAATCGTCCGACAAAACACTTGATTCATCGTGCACGTGAATTATTATTTAAAAATCTATGAAACTGTCTATGAAATTTTTATTTGTTAAGATCGAGCACTGATTTTATTACTTTCTTGACTATGAGCATTTATATACGTACAATAATATTTGTAAAGAAATCGGTAATCAATTTTGTACGATTTTTTAAAATAATGTCGATTATAATAATTTAATCGTGTCAGTCCCTAAAACGCAAGCCGTTCCAATTTACATAATTAAGTAATAAAGTTTTAAGTTTCTTAAGTAGATACGCAAATTTATATACAATATATGATTTAAAGGTAAATTAAAATTGATTTTGTATGTATTTATATTTTGTGTATTTATATTTTTGTTTATTTTCTGGATTATCTATTTGCAAGCCAGAAAGATATGTAAAATGAAAGAACCTGTTGGAACTCTGTACTCTCTGCCTTCCCCGCAAGGGATTTGGCGTCATGATATAGGTTCCGAAATTAGATAGATTCCGCATTGCAATATTCCGAAATATAATATCCATGAAATGGAATTTGATATATATAGCTGTAGCTGTGCTATAGCTGGCCGGTAGATACCTTCAGTGTTCCGGATTTTCACCCTAGCTACGAAATTCTTATAGGTCATTAGATAGATGTTACTTATTTAAGTTTTTTTGGTAATTATTATTTATTACCAGGGAACAGAAGGCATTGGATACATCACCTGGACTGGCCGACTAACAAACAACGAGTATAACAACGCCCTCGTCAAACACGTTTTAAGATGGTTTTAATCAACGCGGCCACATGGGCTTCACACAGATGCCGAGATAAAACACGTTTCACATTAAAGCTATTAATAAAGACCTACGGTTCTTTTAAAGACACCACGATGTACACAAAAATATGTACCTCTTACTATATTATGGTAAATATATTAGGCAAGGATTAAAATATATTAAAATGGGAATAATAGCAGAGTAGGTTCAGTTTAAATATGGTTGCACTGCCTGCCTGTAGTGTGTACTGGTAATGTGTTGCAATGTTCATCTTATTTTAACTAATAACCTACGCTAAATGCATTCAATTTTTATATTATCAGCAATAGATTCAGCCCTATCTAACATACGACATTGGCATGACATTGGGACTGTCGCTGTATGGCATTGAGACTTAAAATCGGCGACATCGTGTAAATGCACACAGAATACCTCTGCCATATATAGGCGTGACGGTAATTGTTACTTATTTATATAACAAATCTTTCCACACCCACAATTATACACGAAAAAACAATACATAAGAATTGAAAAACGATTAGCCGGCGATTCAATTTTTTGGCCAATTTGTCGTCGAGGTATCGGCATGAATACAATTATTTGTTACAACGGCCTCTGGCCGTATTTCCGCATTCCGTGCTTCGAATCAAATAATACCGATACAAAAATAGACATTTATGGTAATAAGGCTTTAGGATAGGGACTGAAAAAGAATGGACTTTAGGATAACATAGGCATTGAGGATAATAAAACATTAGTATTAGGAGTTTTGAAAAATAATCTTCTAAATCACGAAGGTATTACGGTCAATCAAATGATATGACTTTTTTGTAAATTAACAATATGCCCACGACTAATTCCGCTATCACTTTTTAAAAATGCATAGGATATGAGAGAGCATTGCAGAAAAAGCTAGATACTCTACTGAAACTACACATAAAAACTACATATTGAAATCTTAGATTTACGAGAATATTACACATGAAATAAAACTATAATAAAACTAGGGATCTGGCGTGATATATATAAATAAATAAAAAAAAAAACACCGTCACGCCTATATTCTCCAGAGGTGGTGGCAGAGGTGTACTGAGTACACCCACGTTTCGCCGACGATGTTAGGTCCCATGTAATAGGGGGCGAGCCCATTGCCATATACCGGGCACAATTCCAGACTCCGGACTCATACTAGGAATTTTTCGTTAGAAAAACTATATTTGTCCGACCTAGGATTTGAACCCAGGACCTCGAGATCACAAAGCGATGCGCTTTATCACCAGACCAACGAGGCAGTGATATAGATAGATAGAAATAAAACTATTTTTTGGATTTTATCGCGGTTAATTTTTGAAACTGCTAAGCACTCGAAACGTTGGGTACTTAAAAGTCAATAAACCGCGATAAAATACGAAAAATAGTTTTATGAACATAAACATGTAAATGACAAATAGGATACTGACATTTTTAATTATCTAATACTATAATATTATAGTATCAATGTCATCCATAAGATCCTTGTGGCACTCTTTAGTGCCAGTGATCTTTTCTTCTCTATAGTGACATTGATAGGGAGGCATTGGTGTAAAATTAGTGTTATCATTTAGTAAAATTTTCCTACTTTCAGGGATATATCTAAAAAGTGGGTCCGCACCGTTACTAAGTTAAAAAATAACTTCTTTTGCAATTGTTCTTTGCAATTCTGCGATTGACATTTCTCTTGATCCTTCATCATCATCATTTCAGCCTATACTTGTCCACTGCTGAACATAGGCCTCCCCAATCGCTTTCCAGCGTAACCGGTCCGATGCCAACTGCATCCAACGATTTCCTGCGATTTTCACAAGATCGTCGGTCCATCTGGCAGGCGGTCGTCCTACGCTGCGCTTGCCAATACGTGGTCTCCACTCTAGAATCTTTCTGCCCCAACGCCCGTCCGATCTTCACGCTATGTGGCCAGCCCATTGCCACTTCAGCATGCTAATCCTGAGGGCTATGTCGGTGACCTTGGTTCTTCTACGAATCTCCTCATTCCTGATTCGATCACGTAGAGAAACGCCGAGCATAGCTCTTTCCATAGTCGCTGAGCAACTTTGAGCTTTTTTATGAGACCTATTGTAAGAGACCACGTCTCTGATCCATATGTCATCACTGGTAACACACATTGGCTAAAAACTTTAGTCTTTAGGCACTGAGGTATTTTGGATGAGAAGATGTTGCGCAGTTTCCCGAACGCTGCCCAGCCGAGTTGGATTCGTCAATTGACCTCTCTCTCAAAGTTGGACCTACCTAACCGGACTGCCTGTCCCAGGTAAATGTATTCGTCGACAACTTCAAGAGTAGAGTTCCCAACGGTGAGTGCGGTGGGTACGACATGGACATTAAACATTATTTTTGTTTTGTCCATATTCATTTTAAGACCCACTTGTTGGGATACTCTATTGAGGTCACCGAGCATTCGTCCTAGGTCTTCCAGCGACTCCGCCATGACCACAATGTCGTCAGCAAATCGAAGGTGAGTGATGTATTCGCCATTGATGTTGATGCCAAGTCCTTGCCATTCCAAGAGCTTGAAGGCGTCCTCTAAGGTGGCCGTAAACAGTTTCGGAGAAATGACGTCTCCCTGTCTTACTCCTCTTTTTATGGGGACCACCTTCGTGCACTGCCCCTGTACTCGGACTGACATGGTGGCGTTATTATACAAGCACTTCAACACTTCGATGTACCTATAGTCAATGCGGCATCGCTGGAGAGATCTAAGAACCGCCCAAGTCTCGATCGAATCAAAGGCTTTCTCATAGTCCACAAACGCCAAGCATAGTGGCGGATTATACTCCTCAGTCTTCTGTATAACCTGCCGCAGCGTATGTATGTGGTCTATGGTACTAAAACCTTTCCGGAAACCAGCTTGTTCGGGAGGCTGGAAGTCATCAAGCCTTTGTTCGAGACGATTCGTAATGACTCTCGAAAACAACTTATAAACATGGCTTAGCAGTGTGATGGGCCTATAGTTCTTTAATAAAGTGTTATCACCTTTCTTGAAAAACAGCACCACCACACCCCTGTTCCATGCTTCCGGCGTTTTCCCTTCAAGCAAGACGGAATTAAATAGCCTCTGAAGGACTTTAAGTACCGGCGATCCGCCCGCCTTCAGAAGTTCTGCAGTAATTCCGTCTTCACCCGGCGCTTTTAGTTGTTTGAGAGCCATCCTAATCTCGCACAGGCTGATTTCCGGAATATCTTCAGTGCAGTGTCGGGTTAGCTTGGCTCTTGGGTCTTTTACCAAGTCAACAACAGGTTTAGCTACTGAGGTATATAACTGTCCATAGAACCTCTCTATCTCCCTGAGCACCTCTGACCTATTTGACGTTACGTTTCCGTCCTCCTTCTTCAGTTTCGTCAACTGGCTCTGCCCAATAGACGCGTCTCTTGCGAACACTTTAGAGCCCTTGTTCTGCTCTATGGTCTCCTCAATACGCCTTGCATTGAAGGACCGTAAGTCGTGTCGCAAGGACTTTAATATCTGTCCATTAAGCTGCCTATAGGACTTAGCATCATCGGAGGTTTGGAGCGTCATGGAACGTTAGCCATCAGGTTACGGGTGTAGTCAGATAGTTTTTGAGGCCTATTTTTACGGTGGGTCTTAAAATACTTGGACCCGACCGTATGAACAGTCTCTACCAGCCTGTTGTTGATTTCGTCCACTGATGCGCTGCTGTCTAGCAATTCGAAGCGGTTTGACAATTCGAGTTGAAAGTTCTCGGGGTTTTGGATATATGCATGAGTAGGTCGGAGCGTAGACTTCATCAGACGCGATCTTTTCATTTTGACATTAATATTTAATGTGCCTCTGACCATTCGGTGATCACTGCCGGTTTTTACCCTATGAATCACGGAGACATCACTAAATATTTGTCGCTTGGTGCTCATGATGAAGTCTATCTCATTTTTTGTGGAACCATCAGGGCTCATCCAGGTCCATTTCCTATGAGGCGGCTTCTGGAAGAAAGAGTTCATCATAAAGAGTCCCTCTTTCTCCAGAAATTCGGCCAGCCTCTGACCCCTGGGGTTGCGCTGCCCATATCCTAATTGCCCCACTCTCAATTCATCATCGCCCCGTTGGCCCAGCCGCGCATTGAAGTCACCCATAACTACTGTAAAATGTGCTTTGGAAGTATGTATGGCTCTACTAATGTCCTCATACATAACTTCGACCTCATCATCTGAGTATGCCGAGGTCGGTGCGTAGACCTGTATGACCTTCAGCGAATATCTTTTGGATATTCTGAGTATCAGGTACGCTACTCTGCTCGACACACTAGTGATGGACACAACGTTGTTTATGAGTGACTTGTGGACGATAAATCCGACACCACCTTGGGACTGTTGTTCGCCCTCCCGGTAGAAAAACAAATTGCCGGATTTTAAGGTTATCGTGTCCTCGCCCTCTCTTCGGACCTCCGATAAACCAATTATACTCCAGTGCAACTTGTCTATCTCTTCTTCCAGCTCAACTAGCTTCTCATCTGTCCTCAACGTGCGTGCGTTGTATGTCACCAGGGCCAATTTTCGTCGTTTTTGGTGGTAGCCGAATCTCTGCCGGAGATTCTTCGCACCCCTTGTCCTGTCGTTACCATGGCTGCTACCGTGGCCAGGACGAACAGGACTGCCGGGGACTAGGGGCATGGGTTTGTACTTTTCTTTCATGTTGATTGGGGGATTTGCCTTACTCGCCACGCTTGGCAGGCGGGTTGGCGAGCGCAGTTCAGTGGTCGTGGAAGTATCTAGGAGAACGCTGCTGCCCGTTCCCTAGCTGTCTCTTAGTCGCCTTGTACGACACCCAATGAGATGAGATGGGTTGGTCCAATTCTAAGCCGGGAACCACGCGGCTCTTGATCCTTATATGACTTTATTGTCTGTATGAATTTTAATTAATATTTGTTTGTTGTTACTTATGTAGACTTTTATGCATAGTCGAATTTCTATTTTAAAGAAAAATACTTGGTTTTAAGAACATTATACGATATTTTACTAAATATTCTGCTTTGTCATATATGCACCAAAGCCGCATACACATAATGGCTAAATGCGTCCAAAAACCAGGGGGTGGCGCGACTTCTACGCGATATTTTTTTTCCATACAAGCGTGCAATGAACGACCCCTGCCGCCACCGCCGGCCGCGACATGTTCTCACCGACCCCCCCGATGCTTTGTCATCCCTTCTTTCCGCTCAGAATACGGGCGACGACGACGTAGACGTAGTAGTAGATCCCCTCCCATAGCCGGCGGTTGACCGGTGCGCTTAGTAGTGCACCCGTCCCCCTACAGCGACTGTCCCAACCGAGGGCGCCTCGGCGCCCTCGAGTATGTCGCCTCTTGCCCTTCTGGCTGGCTGGAGCGTAGTAGTTGCACGCTCGCCTTTAAAATCCGGTGAAGCTGTAGAGGCCTCGAGGCCAACAGCGTAGGTCATTCACACACACACACACACACATTTAATGAAGGCTGCTCTCCCGGTTTCATTATAAAGGAAACTCATGGACATATGCATTCTCCCCATCCTCACTTACAGAGCACAGACTTGGTCATTAACTGATCGTCAAAAGTCCACCCTTGGGGTTTGCCAACGAGCAATGGAGCGTAACTTTCTTGGAGAAAAGTTTACAGATTGTATCAGAAACTCGGTTCTGCACTCCAAAGGATAAATCTCTGATGCCACACAGTGGGTGCCACCAGGTGGAAAACGACAGCGTGGCAGGCCCAGAAAGAGGTGACGAGATGAGCTGGACTCCTACGACAAGGACTGGCACTGTAACGGGAATGGTGGAAGAAGGTAGGGGAGGCCTTCGCCTTGCAGTGGGACAGTATAGGCTTATAATAATAATAATAATACAGGCGTGGACCACCCTACTCAATATATAAGGATCATTTTCTTTCTCACGGCATTTACGAAAAATGAAGCACTTCATTATTCTACTTTACATAAAGCTGACTGCATCGTTGGTTTAGTAGCGAATAATGCCCTTTGCGGTCACGAGGTCCTGGGTCCAAATCCTAGGTCGGACAAATGTAGATTTCGGTCAAAAATTTTCTGTTTCAGTCCGAAGACGTTCGGCTTAATAATTTTAAGAAAGACTCTGTAATAGCGTGTATCTCATCTAGATAGTAACTACTGGTTTTTAATAGAATGTGTGGTTGAATACTTAGTACTGTGGTTAAGAGCTTAAGCCTTTCCGACTACTGGATGGAGTAGACACGAAACAAATCTCTTTGAAGCCTTGTTTGTTTCTGTATGTGAAT
This sequence comes from Phalera bucephala, assembly GCA_905147815.2. Lineage (NCBI taxonomy): Eukaryota > Metazoa > Arthropoda > Insecta > Lepidoptera > Notodontidae > Phalera > Phalera bucephala. The sequence continues at coordinate 6,651,967 of LR990629.1, read as the reverse complement.
TTTAATGTATGTAAACGCACCCACGACATAGGAATAATTCCTAGTGTGTGCTACCTATGTATTTAATATTTTACTTCAAAAAGTAAGTATTTTTAAAAACAAGCTTTTATAGTTGGGAAGTCCATTCGCCATCTTCTGGCTTCATCATCTTCGGCTGTAGACGAAAAAGAATACAACTTGCAACTGTTCAGAGAGTTTAGCACGACCCCATTAACGTTAGCGTAGCGCTACCTAGTTAATGTCAGGACTTAACACGAAGACTTTGGCGTTAGGGTAACGCTATGGAAAAACCGTGCTGTTACGTTCATCTGTATTTAGTAAATTAGTGTGAAATAGAAGCTACATCAGCTCAAAAGCGTCACGCTTATACAGACATATCGTTTCTACAAAAATTACTGTGGGTGGAATTAGCCACAATAAAATAAGAGTTATTCTTGGAACAATATATACCTACGAAGTTAAACAAAATGTGAATTAAAATTGAATGAATAAAATTCTTCAATTGTTACACTTTTATATTCAGTCAGGTTATAGTTACTAGATAAGTACGTAGGTAACTATTTTATGATTATTGAAACGCCGTTAATAAAGTTTAAAGTAACAGCACGATTTCTGGACGATGTTACGATGTGCGATATAGCCACATATGGTAATGGATGGGAAATGATTTGCACAGTTATACAAAGATCATGTGACCCGCGGCCAAAATCGGAATTAACGCTGTCATCGAGTGAAATGTCACTTCATGAAAGTCGCAGTGTTGCTGTTTGCCATGAAATTTACCAAAGTTCTTTATTTAATTAGTAACCGTGTGGACCTATCTGTTAAATATCTCCTTGGAAGTAGGGAATGTTTACTAAATAATAACCCTAATATATAGGCGCTCGTAGCTCTGTGCGACCGCGGTGTTCTTACCGATTACCAAGGTTAAGCAGCGTTCGACTCGGTCGGCCCGAGATGGGTGACCGTTTGTGGCATTTTCATATTCGAGCCTATCCGTGCTTCCGAAGGCACGTTAAGCCGTTGGTCCCGGCTACCACTTAATGTGGTAGTCTAAGCCAAGTTGGAAGCCTTAAAGGCGGCTTGATAGGTTCCAACAGCAGGTGGCCACAAACCTGCCTCCACCAATCCGCACTGGGTCCGCGTGGTGGAGTATGACCTAATCTCTCTCACCTCGATTTGTGAGAGAAGGCCTTTGTCCAGCAGTGGGCAGTATAGGCTGATATTATTATATAACCCTAATATCCCACTAACCCTGTCAATTTTATCCATAGTCCAAAAGCTACTTGTCGCACTATATTTAGCTTTAGACCTTAGCCCTTACTCTGAGTATTTAGCTCTCTGCACTTCATATCCTTCATAAACTGTTTGCATTTTCAGTAATATATAAAAAAATTAAAAACACTTGAGCCGCCGACCATTTTTCATTTGCGGACGCTTTCGCTGAGTGCCATAATTCACTGTAAATATATGAGCGTGAAAGCAGAACGATGCAGTAATCGCCACATGCTTCCAAAATTATATATAGGCTATAAAAGCGCAGGAAATACCCATAATAACGTACATCAGGCCAATTAAATAATAAATAATGATATACAACTTGCGTCAGTTTTGCTTCAAGGGCTAAATTCGATGTGCGAAGTACGCCCACATTTTGCCGAATTACTTTGAGCGTGGCGCCGTTCCTTGGCCCACGCACACAAATCATACTTATTATTAAGATTTCTTTGGGTATAGCATTTTACATATGTACGTTTTTTGACATGGTTTTCACACAACACACAAAAATGTTCAACAAAAAATAATACGTTTGTCCTCGTTTGATTGAGCAGGCAGTAGATTGAGCAGGGTATCACACAAGAACCATTTTGAATAACATTTAGTCTGAATATTATTCCAGACTATGCCCTATTTATTGGAATATGACCAAAATTTATTCGATCTCAAATTTGACCTCTCTGTACTTAAAATCAGAGTCAAGGTATCTTATTTTATATAATATTACAGTTTTTAAGTCATTTAAACGTTTAACAATGCACTAGGTTCACGAGAGCTGATCTATAAACGAAATCTAGTGTCAAATAATATGTTTATAGATAAATTTTAAATTTCTTTTTTATTTAATTTCGGCTGATATCTCGCAAGTGAATAACAGCCTTAAAACAAAGTAACGCTTCTCCGATTAAGCACCACTAAATCGGCTGAAAATTCTTCAAGTAACACCTAGAACTAAATAATTACATGAAGCTCAGACAGACGTCGAACAATGTAAGTTAGCGTGCTCAAATTCAGAATACGTTTGAGTGAAAAATTCCAGTTACTCACCACTAAAATATTGAGGGGAAAATATATTGCTGAGACTTCTGAAGTCGATTTCATTCGTAATGTTTGAAGAAACCAAGCTGATTTATTTTCTAAATCTCGCAACCTCCCGAGGTTTTAGTAGTTACTTTAGCAAAATTGAGGATTACTACTTTTTTAGTGTGGTTAAGGTATCTCTGATAACATCAGGTACGATCATGCTCCCATCTCCTTAAAGGATTTACCAAGCGTTCCCTAAAATCAGGCTATTTGGACGATATCGACGATAGATGGCGCAAATGGAAGGATAATGGTTTTCAATACAAAATCTTACACGCACAAGAAAAGTTCTCACGTAACATCGCATATAACTGCCAACATCAATATTTTAAACGATTGCTAAACTTCACAGGATAAGGACGAATTCCTAAAATTATGTTATAACCTTTAGTAGTTGGAGAGCACCAGAAGAAGAGAAGAAGATGGACTAAACAATGCCAAACCATATGACTAGGACATCCTTTTTCCCAAGATTACAGCATACATCGGTCTCCCTACAAAATAGACTGATGACCTGGTAAAAGTATACAGCACAAAGCTGGTCGTTTCGACGGTTTTTTGGGAAGCCTTTGTCCTTCGGTGGACGTCTTTCGGTTAAAGAGAGATAGTATACTATATTAAAAATCCTTAATTAGGAGCTCGCTTATCGTTTTCAGGGGTCCTTCAACATCAAGCAGTATATTAAGCTTTTTTAGCTAAATAGGAAATTAAAATAGAAGGATTGCCTTGAATATTAATTATAAGCAAACAACTGCTAACACGTAATCCACATTAACCAACCACGTTCTACAACGCAACATTTACCATTCAATTTCCATTTCGCACCTCGACGGCTTCGCGAATGAAAATGACATCGAGTGTCGTCGAATAAACATAACAAGCGTTATTTACCACTCCATTTACCAAAACCGTTTAGGGACAACCTTAAATATACTAGTCGTAAAGTATAATATTCGGAAGCCAGAAAGGTTTAAACGATTCTGCATCCGCAAAGTTAAGATTGTAGGGTGGATGGTAATTCTGGCTCGTTTCTGCGGGCACTTGGTGTAGAAATCTATATTGTAAAGAACTTTAATGAATTACCAAAATGGATCTATTTTTAAATGCCTTAGTTGTAAAATCAAGTTGGATTTCTTATAAATAGCTTTATTAGTTCTAATAACAAGTGGTCACAAACCTGCCTCCACTCCGCATTGAGTCTGCCGTTGTCGTCCACAATCCCCTACCCACCACACCAACCCACCATGCCCCATTCTCTCTCATATAGATTTGTGAGAGGAGGTCTTTGCCCAGCAATTGGACAGTATAAGATTTTTTATTATATACATATTTCTTTAATTTACATTGTTAGAGAATGTATATTGTACCTGTTTAAGTTTCCTAAAAATATTAGGTCACCTGGTCAAGGTTACGGCTGTAAACATACTCATATTGCAATTGCAAAAAATTACCCATACATGGAGCAAATATAAAGAGGACACGGCATTATTAGATTTTCCTATACAATCAAGCGTGGCACTGCGCGGGGTGGCGCGGGACGTAAAAGATGTTACACTACGCCCACTTCTGTATTTGTCATTGGGGGTCAGTGACGGACGATTTAGCGCAGTGGTTAAGAGCTTAAGCCGCTCTGTCCACTGTGACTAATAGTCGCGGGTTCGATTCCCGCACGGGACAAATCTTTGTATGATCCACAATCATTTGTTCCGGTCTGAGTATTTGTGTATGTGAATTTTTATGTTTGTAAATGTACCCAAGATACAGGAATTAATCCTGGTGTGGGGCTAAGTTTTTTTTTTAAACAGTTTAAACAGTAGATTAAGATTAAGCTGAGAATGTCAGACTGACGTAAACCACGCCCACCGCAATGACGGCACGGCCTAGTTGGAAGACACAGTGCACAGTTGCGTAAGTCGACTCCGGTATTTGCTTCGTATTCCCGCCACACCACTCGACAACAAAGAACCATTAAAACTGGCTTATTTACAAATGGCTCTTTACAATCATTAAATGGAATACAAAATAAAAATTGTACGTTCTTCATAATAGGATTTTCTGCGCATTGTTCTTTTTGCGCAATTTCCTCATTTCATAAGAGCGACTCCTGTCAGAACATTAAATTTTCTATGTTTTCATTATGTCATTTTCTTGTTTATTTATGCAAGAAAATATCTAAGTTCAACTGCAGGCTTTCTACTTACGAGGAAAGATAAAGGGAAGTTTATTTAGGACGTTTAACGACGGCTTAATCTACTGATTTGAGTGTAGTCCGTTCCACTTGCAGGAAACGTTAGGTCTTTTCAAAATAAGTAATTCTTTGTTGTTCCATTTATTGCGTGGCGTAATCCTGTGAGGATTACTGTGATTATTCAAATTAGTTAATATTTATTAAAAATCGACATTAAAAAGTGCTTTCTTCGAGACTTTGGGACGTTTTACCAGAGTATGGTATAAATGGCACTATGTTGCGGGCCGTCCAGTCCACCTATGTGGACAGCAAGGCATGCGTACGGGTAGGTGGTAACATGTCACCCTGGTTTGACATTGAAATCGGCGTCAAGCAGTGTTGCGTGAAGACTGAATGCGATGAATGAAGGTGTACAAATGGGTGATCTAGTAGTAAATCATCTAGTGCAGATGACTCGGTTTTAATAGCGCCAACAGCCACTGATCTGCAAACAGATCACAGTTATGAAAGACTGCATGAAAAATGGCTTAACTAGCCTTAGAATGTCGAGACGAACTATGAAAGTAGAGGAAGCTAGAGAGGTATGTAAGGAAAGAACCTGTTGGAACTCTATACTCTCTGCCTACCCCGCAAGGGATCAGTAGACAACAGTGCCTCAAAATTATATTAGGCTAATTGACAGGTACTTTAATATAGCGGTTGCCTCTGCCGTCGAACTAGGAAAACCTGTATTTAATGTAGGTCTAGGTCAATAGCTGTCAATAGCTCAACCGGAAGCGATATCTGTTTCTTTGCCTCGTTGGTCTGGTGGCGAATTATGCGCGATAGATATTTTTTTAAAGAGGAAAGTTGAATTATTGCAATGTATGCATATGTGTGTTATTCAATTACATGTGTATATGTATATTATTCTCCACCAACCCGCACTGAGTTTGCTTGGTGGTGTATGACCTCTTTCAACACGATTTGTGAGAGAAGGTCTTTGCTCAGCAGTGGGCAGTATAGGCTGATATTATATGTATGTTATTCAATTTCAGTATTTTTATTTATTTTCATTTATTGTAATTTAATTTTATAAAGGGGGACACCGTCACGCCTATATTTCCCAAGCGGGGATGTCAGGAGTGTACTGAGAACACCCACGTTTCGCCGACGATGTTAGGTCCCATGTAATATGGGGCAAGCCTACTCGTACTGGGATTTTTTCGTAAGAAAAACTACATTTGTCCAACCTAGGATTTGAACCCAGGAGCTCGTGATCACAAAGCGATCATAAAGAGGGAATTGACTAAAATGTAATAATTTATTTTAATTTGAGTTGCACGTATATTTTGTTTTTAGTATTATAAATTTTTTTTATGTTTCTCTTATATGGGTCCAAATAATCTGAAATAAATTATTCTATCTATATCATCACGCCAGATCCCTTACGGGGTAGGCAGAGAGTACAGAGTTCCAACAGGCTCTTTCCTTACATACCTCTAAATAAATAAAATAAAATAAAAATATAAATTAAATTATTTATTATTAATATTAATTTATATTATTCATTATTATAAAAATAACCACCGTCACGCCTTTATTCCCCAAGCAGGGGTGGCAGAGGTGTACTGAGTACATCCACTTTTCGCTGACGATGTAAGGTCCCATGTAATAGGGCACGAGCCTATTGTATACTGTAATGGAACTATACTGGGGAGTTTGCGTTAGAAATACTACATTTATCCGACCTAGGATTTGAATTTAGGACCTCGTCTTCACAAAGCGATGCGCTTGGCCACTAGACCAACGAGTCAATCAAAACAAAATACAAGCAACTATTTTGAGTAAACAATATATCGATAGTTATCGTAGCCTCTACTCTCGAAGTTCAGCTCGCAATTCATGTATTAATTAAAAAAAAACAAAGTCCCTTTTGCTCCGCATTCGAGAATCATTTACGAATCAAATGAATTTAATTTTTTTAGCACACGAGCTACCAGTGAAATGCATTTCCATTGACAAATATGCAATTTTATTTTCAGTTTTCTTTTAAAATAAATAACACATAATGGCCTCCGTTACGCCTTTATTTTTGAGCGAAGATTGCAAAAGTGTAAACCCCTAGACGATTTCTCTCGAAACATCTATTTCATTAAGCGCTAATAAAATAGAGGACGCATCTATTGTCATAATGCCAGGCACAATTCGTGACTGCAAACTGGAATTGGAAAATGATTATTTAATAACACTTTGCCTAACTTAGGACATAAAAAAATGAGACGGTCAACTTTTACCGGTGAAGCGGGTTATGCCTTAATTATAATATTTTTTATTTAATTATCCGAGTGTTTCCCAACTGGCATAATGTTCCGAATCGTAAAAACTCCCCAGGCTATCCGCCGTCCAACCCATTTCATCCCTGCCTTATTTCCCTCTCGAACCGGGTCAGGGTCCACCTGTCATCAATCGAGAAGCTATACGTATCTACGTATCTGTATATTAAGCCGTAATAAAGTGTGGCCACAAAGGCGACTGACTTGCGTAAATTTAATAAAATTTTGGAAAGATTATTAGTAATGTAATGAGATCAAAGTAGAAAAAAGAAGATTATTATAAAGTCTGTATCATGGTTTAGCGGAACGGATCTTTAAAAACTTTTATCATGCTGCAGATGGTTATGAAAGAGGTGTCTAAAAAGCAATACTGAAACAAAATTTTCGATCATCAAGGCTTGGGTATTGTTCGCAGGTATTAAAAATGTGCATAATAAAGGACAGACTCTATTGTTAACTGTTATAAAACTGTAATAAGGTTATGTCTGTATATAGCTCTCTGAAAAAAACTCGACATTTGAAAAAAAAATTGGGTTTCTTTTTCGGGTATCATGAAAAACGTACTGAATAAATTTGGCCGGGGTTTTATATAATATGGATAGCATACGTCGTTAATAAAATAATAAGAAAGAACCAAAGATACAGCTTTACATCTTTGTAGTTCATAGTCAGATACTAAAGAAAGGTCAAGCAGTCTGGTTTGTATCGTACATGTTGCAGTTTTAAGTCAGACATATTTTTCGATGCACTAGGTTCATGCCAAAACATTCACGAACACACGCTTGTGTTATTATACACTAGTATGTGATTTTCTAAAATCTAAATGCTATATATATATGTATCATCACGCCAAACTACTCTCTGCATACCCTGCACCCTTGCAGTACAGAGTTCAAGAGGGTCTTTCCTTGCACTCCCCTCTGGCTTCCATCACTTGTATAGTTCGTCTCGAAATTCTAAAATCGCTCTTCTTATGAAGCCTTCTTCTTTATAGCCATACGTTTAATCGGCTTGACGATTTCACGTTGACTGTACCACACGTAGCTTAAAGGCTTCATAGTTCGATTTGATCCCTTCTTTTAGTGACATTTCCTAAAAAAAATAAGAACATTTGTCTATGTGCATGTTTATCACAGCCTCGTAGTAATATGATAATACTTTTACCGGTAGCCAAAATATGTATATTTAGCTTAAGGTTTAAAGAATTTATTCTCAAAAAGACAAAAAACACTAACATGAGAATATAGATTGGAATAATATACTTATTTTAGGTAATGCTCACCGAAAGACACCATAAAGATAAAGAATAGGTCGGTTACACGTTCATCGGTTTTACCATCGATTAGTAGGGTGGTATCGCTTTAGTGATATTTGTTGTCAATTATATAATAATAATAATAATAATTTTTATTGTCATAAAATTGAATATAATATTTTGTGAAGTCCCTGATATCTGTGCTAGGTAATAACCTGTGTTACAGAAGTCAGTGCCCTCTCCCATGGTGTAAGGTGTTAAATTAATTCATATTATGAACAAAGCAAATTATTATAAAAATAAAAAGAACAACAATGAATAGAAATTAGACAAGGGAATTTAAATGTTAAAATTCCTAAACTATAAAATATAAATTCTGTGCGCGCGCGTGTGTGTGAGTGTGTGTGTGTGTGTGTGTGTGTGTGTGTGTGTGTATGTGCGTAAGTCATGTAGGAGGAAGTACGGGTTTACTAAAAGACAAAGGTATGAGAGTCTTATGAAAGTGCTTTTAGTATTCGTTCTGTGTCTTCATAGTTTAACGACTGCAGCCATTTAATAAGTTTCTGTTTCACCGTGTACCGTGTATGTTTATATATAAAGAGACTTTTGTGTATTTAATTGTAAATCCGAGAGCTTAAAGCACAGAAGTGTCTTCGCGCAAGTGCAGTACGACACCTAACCAATTGACAGACTGGAAATTCAATTCGTCGATTTGCTAGATTTTTATCAAGAGCTAGCATGGAGTGTCGCCGCAACACAGTTCGAAGGATGTAGAGCTGCCTTACAGTAAGAACTTGAGCATCTAAGTACAACTGAGTAGTGGGATAGTATTTATTTTAAAACAATATTACCTTAAGGACTGCTCGCTGAGCTCGTTCTGCCCTCAGTATTACAGTTTTATAAGTCCCACCCCACACTGGTATGCAGTATGTAATTATGGACACGCAGAGACTGCGATAGACTAGTGTAGATGTATCATAGTCAGCGGAATGTCTAAGCTCTTTGAAAAGATATGTTAGTTTTCGAAGTCGAGAGCAGAGGGAATCAATGTGTTCACGCCAGTCCAACCTTGCGTCAATATGCACTCCTAGATATTTTATATTAGGAACCATAGCAAGACAGGGACAAGTACACTGTGAATTGTTCACACATGTGTGTGCCTGAATCTTATTTGATTCAGGAGGTGTTTTGGCTGAATTAGGTAGAAAAAACTGGATAACTTTGGTTTTTGAAATATTAAGAGTGAGTAGATTAGAAGATAGCCAGTCCATTACCGTGCGCAAAGAGAGTTCAACTCGTTGACGGGCTTTAATCCAATCATTGTCGTATACAAGCAGGGCTGTGTCATCTGCATATACGAACGTGTCACATTGTTTGAGGGGTAATAGACACAAATCGTTTATATAGATTTGGAATAATGTGGGCCCCAAAATACTACCTTGCGGAATTCCGTAGCTTAGGTTATTTTCATGACTAATAACGGAATCAATTTTGACTAATTGGCTACGTCCATTGAGGTAATCTTTGTAGATATTTAGGGCCAATCCACGTATCCCAATATGTTCCATTTTGGCCACAAGTCTGGGGATAGAGACCGTGTCAAAAGCCTTAGTTAGGTCTAAAAATACACCGTAGCATTTAAGGCGATTGTCTAGTTTTTCTACTAAGGAGTTTGTAAAATCGGCAACGGTATCCTCTGTAGAGCTTCCTGATCTAAATCCATATTGGTTGCGTGCTATTAGACTGTTTTTACTTAAAAATTTAACCATGCAAGTGTTTAATATACGTTCCAGAATCTTGGATAGGGAAGTTAAAACCGAAATTGGACGATAGTTAGATACATTGTCTCTAGCCCCACCCTTGTACACAGGATGAACTAAAGCACGTTTTAAAGCTTTAGGGAAAGTACCCGAGTGAATGGCATTATTACACACGTGAGCTATATATTTTGATAGTTGATATTTAAAGCCGCTAAACGTGCTTACACTTTTTATATAAGACTGCAAATTATTATACAGTTGTGCTCCTTCATAGGTAATACTCTTTTTGGCAGAATTTGTACGTATCTTTGGTAGAACAACTAAACTAGGTCGACGTAGACTACATTAACTTATTTGACATTTCTTAATAAATATTATGTTACTGTCAATGGTTTTATCTATAATTTTTCTAATCAAAATATATGTACTATACACGTAAAGTTGTTTACTATCCTTAAGTTTTGTTTCCTCAAAGATTTTTTTCGTTGGCGTTATGGATACAGGAATAGTGTTTTTATGATCTTATTTTGTACTCTTTGCAGTTCTTGTAGCTTTGTTTTCCTAGCGCTGCCCCTTACTTCTATGAGGGACAGTAAATGTGATTTAACAAGAGAAAAGGGAATTGTAAATCGTGTAACGCAGTTTTTTAGTTATACAGTGACTTATATTGCGAAGAGATCCAATAACTGAGAAGATTTTATTTTTAATATAGTCAATTTGTTTGTCCCATGTTAAGTAATTATCCATTCTCAAGCCAAGGTATTCTCTCGCTAGTTTTTTGTTTTATAGGGATGTTATCATTAGTTAACGGGTCATTCAGTGGAATTATTTTATTTTAAGGTTTAATAATAATGTAATATGTTTTGGAGATGTTTACAGTTAGCAGATTATATTGGAACCATTCTAACATAATTTTAAAGTCTTCTTGGTCACGTAGAATAACGTCATGTACATTAGCTCCGAAATAAAATAAGTATGCGTACAGAGTTAAATGGCCATGTAGCTCTAGTTCTGTAATACTATTTATATATGTTAAAAATAGTAATGGCCCCAATAACAAGCCTTGCGGGACGCCACATATTTCATTGCCACGCCCTGAAACCGTAATGGTATGATGGATTTGACACAAATTTCAATGAATAAATCTGTTTATTTTCTATTTTCAATTATTATTTTTTACCCTTTACGGTAAACCCGTTCACCGAGTTTTGTTTTTTGCCACTATCATCTCTGAAATATTTTTATACAATTTTCATCTTTTTATGACTCTTTGCCACAAATATTTGTACGCCAAGTATTGACTGGGCATAGCGAACATTAATTATTGTGTGTACCATCTTTGCTGTACCTATGTTCACAAATAAACTATATTATTATTATGTATATATGCAAGAAATGGATGGGTGGATAAGTTACTGTTCTAGGGATAGGAATTTTCTTACAATCCTGCAAGTATTAATAATTGTTGCCTTTTGCAGAAGGATGTATGTGAGTTTAAAAATGCCTAAGGATTAGAGACTTGTGTGTAAGGCGTGAGGAATGACGCTTAGGGATGAAAGAACGATGGGTATTGGATTGGACGTGGATGGAAGATTAATTGGTTTTGTGGAACTCAATTGTACACTTTTGTTATATATAATAAAGTTTTTATAATTATTAGTATTATTTCAGTAATGGAGTAAGACATCTGGTCTATTATAATGTATTGTTTTGTCCCAGTACCCATCCCAGTACAGTTTATACGAGTAACTAGTCTACTAGTTAGAATCTATTCTAAGGTAGTTTGAGGTAACTATTTGTAGAAGAGCGTTGTTTTTGAGATAAGTGTGTGTTTAAATTCAAGCTACTAGTGTACAATGGCAGAAATTTGATCATCACGGTGGCGGTTGCCGCAATCCTGTTATATGTCGTATAATTTCCAAGCTACTATAGCAACGTCGACATATATTAGTAAGTAAATGCGGATGATGTAGCTTTCAATATTTAGCGTTGAAAACCTTACGCAATAGAAAGGATATCACTATTCTCCGCGCGGATAAAGGAAATGCTACGGTCATTATGGATACGTCAAAAAACAATGTCAAAATACAAGCACTTTTATCGGATGTAAACATATACCATAAGGTCAAGACAGACCCAACCAACACTATATTAAAACTAACGACTGATTCAATAAAGAAGTACTCCGAAACATTGAATCTGGACGTCAAATCACTAATACCTTCGTGCGCAAAACCACCACAGTTGTATGGGCTGCCAAAAATTCATAAACCGAATGCTCCGCTACGTCCAATCGTTAGCCAAATCGACACACCAACCTACAGATTGGCTCAGCACGTAACGAAAGTGCTCTCGCCCCTCAGAGGACACACAAGAGCACATGTTAAGGATTCATACCATTTTGTTAGTGAGATCAAAAAACTACATCTTACTGACAATGAAACTATGGTCAGTTTCGATTTCCAGTCACTATTCACATGCCTACCTGTACAAGACTGTGTCGAAATTGTAGAAAGGAAACTAGCGGAGAATAACATACAACCAGCGGAAAACTCAGAACTATTGAGACACTGCCTTACATCTACTTACTGTGGAAGGAGCAGTTCTACAAGCAAGTAGATGGAGTGGAGATGGGCTCCCCTGTATCTCCCATTGTTGCCGATATATTCATGGAAGACTTTGAGGAGACAGCCCTTCGTACATTACCTGTAAGGCCAAGTTTCTACAAGCGGTACGTAGATGATACTTTCATAATATTACCATCCGACAAAATAAATGTAATTCTAAATCATCTTAACTCCATTAACCCTAAAATTCAGTTCATAATGGAGTTGGAGGCAAACAATTCCCTAGCTTTCCTGGATGTCTTAGTAATCCGTAACCCCAACAACACCTTAAGCCATACGGTTTATAGAAAGAAGATCCATACTGATAGGTACTTAAACGGTGAATCTCACCACCATCCAACATAGTTAGCTACTGTGGGTAAATCTTTGTTTCAGAGAGCACAAGGGATCTGTGACAAGAAACATCTGGCTGCCGAGCTTCAAAATGTCAAGCAAGTCCTGCACGACAATAAGCTTCGAGTCCCACGCCAACGTCACAGTGACCGAGTGAAACCAGCCACAGTTGAGCGTCTCCCTGCTGTGCTACCTTACATGAGAGGAGTCACGGACAAGGTTGGCTACATTTTGAAGCGTGCTTCAAATAAAATATTTTATAAGCCGCCGAAGAAGATCAGTCAATTTTTACCAGCTGTCAAGTGTCACATCCCTCTACAAGATGCAGGAGTATACAAGCTTGATTGTGAATGTGGTCTCTCTTATATAGGACAACCAAAAAGACCGGTAAAAACTCGGGTTAAAGAACACATAGCTGACCTAAAACACCGTCGCTCAAAGAAGTCTGCAGTCTGTGAACATGTCCTTGACCGCACCCGCCATAACATCAGATTTGATAGACCAGAAATCCTCGTAAAAGAACACCGATTCCTACCAAGGATGGTTCGCGAGGCTATTGAAATTAAAAAACATCCTAATTTTAATAGAGAAGATAGCTGGGTGCTTCCATTGACTTGGGATCCGGTAATTAATATTATCAAATCCAAAACCAAGCATAACACTGCAAGACCTCAAGACACCGTGAGCTCATTCTGCGTAGATCGGACCAACAAAAATAATTAAGAAGTTTGAGGGTACCCCGGAACAACTATGCCTTTTGGACGTCTAACACCTCAGCCCCTCCCGTGACTATGGGTGCTGCAAAGCACTCGAAACGTCGGGAACTTAAAAGATAAAAATTAAACCGCGATAAAATCCGAAAAAATAGTTTTATTAATTTTTATAGTCAGTTCTGATTTAGTTTGTTTCTGCAATATTAGATTAATAGAAGCCTAGGTATTTGTATTATTATTATTATTACAAAGACACCCAAACTCGACAAAAAATGCATTGAACAACATTTTAAATTTACTTGACTATCTAAAGCCAACTTTATTACCTACTGCTTTACTATCTATCTCTATTATCACACCAGATCTTTCTAGCCTTACAAAACATGCAGAGAGTGCAGACTTCCAACAGATAACTACAGATACGGATAGTAGAAACTAAGTTACCTAACAAAATTGTAATACCAATAAATACAACCTAGCCAACCCCGTTCCATTTCATTGCTCCGAAATTCATAGGGCGTTCATTAATCATCGCTGCTAAAGACGTATTGGTGTCACAGGATATAAAAGACAAGCGATAATGTACGTTCAAACCCTTACGATTATATTCACAAGGAAGGGGGACATTTGAAACACGATGAAGGTTTCA